>OX459112.1:116594032-117957365 GCA_949775065.1 Brachyopa scutellaris
TATGGAATATGCCGTTGTTGTTGTTGTTGATGTTGTCTTTGCAGTTGCTCTCGGTCGCTGACTATAATGTTTTTATACAAAATTTGATATTATTATCAATACACTATAATATTTTTAACAGCCCTGTACACATACATGGGGATCGAGGTTGTGATAGAAAGAGCTTTTTGTGTTCGGTACTACTATATACTACGATACTATAGACAAATACTTAAATTCATACAAAAAATGTCACTCATTATATAATTCACAGTCACTTCTTGCACTCGATATCATAAGACTCAGGTATGATATGGGAAGTTTTCAGTACGAACTTATACGTTGCTCTGAGTAGTCTACTAATAAAATCCGTTGAATATAATCGCAAACATTTTGATTGTTCTATAAGAGCTTTATTGTTTGATTTATTGTGTGGTTTATTGTTTTTTTTTAGAAAATGAAGTGTTTTATATGTGACATATGTGAAAAGGAATTTTCCTTAAATAAGAATCTAAGGAGACATGTTTTAAATGTACACTCAAAGAAACTGCGATGTGATATTTGTTATAAAACATTAAACAGAAGTGATGCTCTATTATATCATAATATAAAATATCATAATGTTCACTCAAATGAAAACATTACAACTTTAAATTTAAATGGCTCTAAAAAAATATCATCTGAAGATAAACCAACTACTTCTTCAGTGTATTCCTCAAAGAGTATCAATACGAAAATATGTACAGATTGTGAAATAGATGTTCCAAAAGATAAGTGGTCTTCACACATTAGAACGAATTTGCATAAACATAATAGTGCAAAACCATGTGAAACATGCGAAGAATTGCAAGTGGTCAAAAGCACATTTAATGACCGGATTCAGACATTAATATACGTGAACAAAAAAGAAGAAATAATAGAACCCAAAGCATTTTTAAAGGATTCTGAAAGTGTTATTTGTGAAAATTTAAAACATCTTTTAAATAAACATTCCTCTTTTAAATTTAATATGGAATTGTTTGGTGAATACATGAAAATAAATAAAAATGATGATGATATGCAAGTGTCAATAAAATCATTCCAATCAAAGATGTGTCTCGTACAGAATGAGGAAGAGTTAAATATGTTGTACGATAAAATGTGTTCGAACATTGTTGGAAAAATGGAAGAATTTCAGGAAAATGATAGTGGATGGGCATTAATAAGAATCATCCATATAGAGATAAACATGAATGAATATCGACCAATTAAAGGATCCCAATACATGGAACTTCCAAGTTTTTTGTTAACTAAAAAAGCATGTATTAACATACAAAATAATGATGAATATTGTTTTAAATGGGCGGTAATCTCAGCAATAATACCATCAAATATTCACGCAGAAAGAACCTCATCCTACAGTATAAATGACATCACAGAAAAAACAATATCACTTAAAAATGGAGTGACACTATCGTTTGAAGATCTAGAATTTCCTTTCAAATTAAGCGATGTCCGAAAATTCGAACAATTGAATCCGAATATAAGTGTTAATGTTTTCGGTTACGAGGAGGAACATAATATGATTGTCGGACCTTACTATAACACGCCTGAAGAAAAACCAGCTCATATAAATTTGTTATTATTACAAGACATGGAACGATTCCACTATGTTTGGGTTAAGAATATTTCAAGGTAAGAAAGTATAATTTATTTTCATATCTACTTTATTATAACTTTTTTTTGTTTTTTTTTTTTTTTTTTGCAGATTAATAAATACTCAAATAAGAACGTATGGACATAAGGTTTTTATCTGTAATAGCTGCCTTCAATATTTTGGTAACGAATATAATTTTAATAAACATAAGTTAGAATGTAAGAAAATTGTTACTAAGATGCCAGACCCTGAAAAGGCAATTGTAGAATATTATAATTATGAAAGACAGTTGGATGTACCATTTGTGGTATATGCAGATTTTGAATGTATCCTTAAAGCTGTAGATACTTGCATTCCAGAATCAAACATACCATCTACTACTATAGTTCAAGAACATGTTCCTTGTGCCTTTAGCTATTTTATAAATTGTTCATTTAACAGTTCATTGAATAGGTTTCGACTTTATAAGGGCTTAGATGCATCACGAAAGTTTATTGAGGTTTTAGTACAAGATGTGCAAGATATCAATGAAAAATATTTATCTATAAACAAACCGATGAATCCTCTTACAAAAGATGAAATCATATTCCATAATGAAAGTAAATGTTGTCATATTTGTAAACAAACTTTACATGGTGGTCGTGTAGCAGATCACTGTCATCTGACAGGTAAATACAGAGGACCAGCTCATAACAAATGTAATTTAAGATTTCAGATTGCAAAGTTTATTCCAGTATTTTTTCATAATTTCTCAGGCTATGACAGTCATTTGTTCATTAAAGAATTTTCAAATATTCCAGGCAATATAAATGTGATTGCAGTAAATAAGGAAAGGTATATATCATTAAGAAAGACTATCCCACTTGAATTTTATAATTCAATTGAGATTCGATTCCTGGACTCTTTTAAATTTATGGCATCTAGTTTAGATGCCTTGGCTAAGAATTTGTCAAGAGAAGATTTTAAAATTGTTAGATCGATCTTCAAGTCTGATGAAGAATTCAACTTAATGACTAAAAAGGGAGTTTTTCCCTATGAATACATAAATTCGTGGGAGAGATTAAGTGAAAAAAGTCTCCCACCGCTTGATAAATTCTTTAGTTCAATTAGCAATTCTAGTTGTACTGCAGAACAACATGATTTTGCAAAGACGGTATGGCAAACATTTAAATGTGAAAGTCTATTAGATTATTTAGAGTTATATCTAAAAACAGATGTCTTATTACTAGCCGATATATTTGAGAATTTTAGAAAAGTTTGCAGAAATATCTATGGGCTGGATCCCTGTCAATATTATACAGCACCTGGTTTATCATGGGATGCTATGTTAAAAGTAACAAAGATTAGACTTGAATTACTTACTGATATAAATATGTTTACGTTTGTACAAAGAGGTATTAGGGGTGGTCTTGTGCAATGCTGTTGCAGACACTCCAAAGCTAATAATAAATATATGAGTGACTTTAAAAGTGAAGTACCTTCTGAATACTTGACGTATTTGGATGCAAATAATTTATATGGTTGGGCAATGTCTCAAAGTCTACCGTATGGTAAATTCGAATGGATAGAAACTGATAATTTCAATGTATTCAATGTATCACCAAACTCTCCATCTGGCTACATTTTAGAAGTTGACTTGGAATATCCAGAACATCTTCATGATGAGCATAGTGATTTCCCATTTTGTGCAGAAAATAAAAAAAGCCCAAACGCGAAATTTAGTAAGCTCATAGCAGACTTGAACCATAAAACAAAGTATATCATACATTATAGAAACCTTCAACAGTGTGTTAAGCACGGAATGAAAATTTTAAAAATACATAGAATTTTAAGTTTCAAGCAATCATGTTGGTTAAAACAATACATCGATTTAAATACACATCACCGTAAATTGGCTAAAAATGAATTTGAAAAGAATTTCTTTAAATTATTAAATAATGCTGTTTATGGTAAAACGATGGAAAATGTTGATAAACGAAAAGATATAAAGATAGTAACAAATTGGGAAAGTTGTGGAAAACATTTAGGTGCTCGAGCTTGGATAGCAAAACCAAACTTTCATAGTTCTACTCAATTTACAGACAATATGGTTGCAATTCAAATGAGTCGCGTTCATGTAACTTACAACAAACCGATTTATTTAGGTTTTACTGTACTCGATTTATCAAAATGGAAGATGTATGATTTTCATTATGAATACATGAAACCAAAGTATGGTGACAATTTAACTTTAAATTATATGGATACTGATTCTTTTATATATTCTATCAAAACTGAAGATTTCTATAAAGATATACTGGATGATATTGATATGAAATTTGATACATCAGATTATCCCACTGATAATCGATATAATATTCCAAATAAAAATAAAAAGATAATCGGGATGATGAAAGATGAGATGAATGGTGAAATTATTAGAGAATTCGTTGGGCTTCGATCTAAAATGTATTCCATAGATATCGAAAAAAGAAAACAAATTAAAAAAGCTAAAGGTGTTAAGAAAACAGTACTAGATGGTATGAATATTGATGATTATAGAGATTGTTTATATAAAAAGAAACTTTTCTATGGAAATATGTTTATAATTAGGTCAAAGATTCATAACATATATACACAATGTATTAATAAACTAGCACTAAGTTATATAGATGATAAGAGATATATAATGGAAAATGGTGTTAATACACTTGCCTGGGGTCATAATATTATAAAAGAATAGTGTTATTATATAGGTTAGTTCAAAGATAAATACGTATAATATAGTTATAAAATAAAAAAATTAAATGTAAATTAAATATTCCAAGTTTTCAATGTCCTAGTACCGCTCTTTATAAATGATAAAAAAAAAAATGTTTATAAAATAAATACTAAACAGAAGACTGTATGTTTTTATTTTCAGTCCATTCGCTTTTGTTGTTGCTGTTCTTTTTTTCAGATATTTTTACCATACCATTCGTCTTTTATTATGAACTGCATGTTTACTGAACGAATAAAGAAATGTAATATTTGATCATCAAGATGGATTTACGAATGGAAGATCTACTTCAACGAATCTGGTACTTTTTTAAAACTATGTCGTGAATCATTTCAAACTTGATAGGCAAACTGATGTAATTTTTACTGCAAAAGTCTTCGATAAAGTTAGTCATCGTACCCTTACTCAGAAACTATCGAATATAGGATTCCATTCTACCCTGCTTAGTTGGTTTAAGCTTTGAGTGATACATACTCGTAGTTGGTAGGGTTCAATATGTTAAAATTGATGATTATCTTTCGGCTCCTTTTAGAGTTACATCTGGTATTCCTTAAGGGAGTCACCTTGCGTCATGACCAGATATACTCGATATTCTATCGTTTTATAGCACTTTCTTGTTACGGCTGCAGTCTCTGCACCAACCGAAATATAAATATCTACGGCAACTTGTAAAATCCATTCATGGAATACAATGAATTTTCAAATTATTGTGAAATTATTGCACCTTCCGAAGCAAAACGAAACTCAGTGTTTATATTTGATGATGTAGCTTGTGATAAACAAAACAACATTCGAGAATATGTTTGTATGGGATGACACAACGATGTGGATAGTTTCTACTTATGTCAATTTTATACACGCATACCAAAACATTTGTTTCGAGACAACGCAAACTACATAGTTATTTTCAAGCAAGACGAGCTAAATCTGAATCTGATCATATAAATTCCGATACGACATTCATTCAGTTTAAAGAACCGTGCACAAACTGTTGGAAAGATGCATTATTTCTAATGGTCATCAACGACCTCCCACTAGTCTTCAAATATTCTGAGTGTCTTCTTTTTGCCGATACTCTTAAATTATTTCGCTCCATTAAATCTGAATATGATTACGATTTATTATATCAAGATGTCGCCGCGGTCAATGATTGATGTGAACGGAATCACCTCCTTCTAAACGTTTCTTATTATCCTGCTTACTGCAATCCGCTATCCGCTAACTGCTATCTGTAACCGACCGGTTAGCAACCGCCCTGTTTGAAACCGACCTGTTTGGAACCGACCTGTTTGGAACCGATCTGTTTGAAACCGACCTGTTTGGAACCGACCTGTTTGGAACCACCCTGTTTGGAACCAACCTGTTTGGAACCGCCCTGTTTGGACGCGCATGCCACATATTCGTATGTATGTCTGTACATATGTATATCGGTGTTTTTGTTTTGTTTATTGGATGAAGGAAGTAAAACGGGGTGTGAGTAATTAGTTGTGGCGCCATATGAGTGAGAGCGAGAGGAAAGATGTGCGAGTGGTTTATATTTGTTGGTGGAGAGGGAAACAATGGTGAGAGGGGGGTGAATGATTTCCTGGGTCTGGTTTCCTGGGTGTACTCATTCAGATCAGATTGTTTATTTTGGCTGTTGGCTGAAACGTGTACTCATCCAGATCAGATAGTTTATTCTGAGTGGGATATTCATGATCAATAAGTTATTGTTTTGGCTGATAATGGTCAAGCGTATGATCATCAGGTATTCAAGACCATTGTTTATATATTTCTAATATCAAAATTTAATCCAATGGCCCATAAATTCTTATTCTATATTTAGTCCAAATCAATAACTCTTCTTTATTGTTGGGCAAGCGAGCAAGATATCGCATGTTGTTCTTTGGACAGTACACTCTAAGCATTTCTCTATTTCCATGATACTTTTTCTGTAAGTAATATTCATTCAGATCAGCTTGTTTATTTTGGTTGTAGACTGAAATAGACCCAGGAAACCAGACCCAGGAAATCATTCACCCCCCTCTCACCATTGTTTCCCTCTCCACCAACAAATATAAACCACTCGCACATCTTTCCTCTCGCTCTCACTCATATGGCGCCACAACTAATTACTCACACCCCGTTTTACTTCCTTCATCCAATAAACAAAACAAAAACACCGATATACATATGTACAGACATACATACGAATATGTGGCATGCGCGTCCAAACAGGGCGGTTCCAAACAGGTTGGTTCCAAACAGGGTGGTTCCAAACAGGTCGGTTCCAAACAGGTCGGTTTCAAACAGATCGGTTCCAAACAGGTCGGTTCCAAACAGGTCGGTTTCAAACAGGGCGGTTGCTAACCGGTCGGTTACAGATAGCAGTTAGCGGATAGCGGATTGCAGTAAGCAGGATAATAAGAAACGTTTAGAAGGAGGTGATTCCGTTCACATCAATCATTGACCGCGGCGACATCTTGATATAATAAATCGTAATCATATTCAGATTTAATGGAGCGAAATAATTTAAGAGTATCGGCAAAAAGAAGACACTCAGAATATTTGAAGACTAGTGGGAGGTCGTTGATGACCATTAGAAATAATGCATCTTTCCAACAGTTTGTGCACGGTTCTTTAAACTGAATGAATGTCGTATCGGAATTTATATGATCAGATTCAGATTTAGCTCGTCTTGCTTGAAAATAACTATGTAGTTTGCGTTGTCTCGAAACAAATGTTTTGGTATGCGTGTATAAAATTGACATAAGTAGAAACTATCCACATCGTTGTGTCATCCCATACAAACATATTCTCGAATGTTGTTTTGTTTATCACAAGCTACATCATCAAATATAAACACTGAGTTTCGTTTTGCTTCGGAAGGTGCAATAATTTCACAATAATTTGAAAATTCATTGTATTCCATGAATGGATTTTACAAGTTGCCGTAGATATTTATATTTCGGTTGGTGCAGAGACTGCAGCCGTAACAAGAAAGTGCTATAAAACGATAGAATATCGAGTATATCTGGTCATGACGCAAGGTGACTCCCTTAAGGAATACCAGATGTAACTCTAAAAGGAGCCGAAAGATAATCATCAATTTTAACATATTGAACCCTACCAACTACGAGTATGTATCACTCAAAGCTTAAACCAACTAAGCAGGGTAGAATGGAATCCTATATTCGATAGTTTCTGAGTAAGGGTACGATGACTAACTTTATCGAAGACTTTTGCAGTAAAAATTACATCAGTTTGCCTATCAAGTTTGAAATGATTCACGACATAGTTTTAAAAAAGTACCAGATTCGTTGAAGTAGATCTTCCATTCGTAAATCCATCTTGATGATCAAATATTACATTTCTTTATTCGTTCAGTAAACATGCAGTTCATAATAAAAGACGAATGGTATGGTAAAAATATCTGAAAAAAAGAACAGCAACAACAAAAGCGAATGGACTGAAAATAAAAACATACAGTCTTCTGTTTAGTATTTATTTTATAAACATTTTTTTTTTTATCATTTATAAAGAGCGGTACTAGGACATTGAAAACTTGGAATATTTAATTTACATTTAATTTTTTTATTTTATAACTATATTATACGTATTTATCTTTGAACTAACCTATATAATAACACTATTCTTTTATAATATTATGACCCCAGGCAAGTGTATTAACACCATTTTCCATTATATATCTCTTATCATCTATATAACTTAGTGCTAGTTTATTAATACATTGTGTATATATGTTATGAATCTTTGACCTAATTATAAACATATTTCCATAGAAAAGTTTCTTTTTATATAAACAATCTCTATAATCATCAATATTCATACCATCTAGTACTGTTTTCTTAACACCTTTAGCTTTTTTAATTTGTTTTCTTTTTTCGATATCTATGGAATACATTTTAGATCGAAGCCCAACGAATTCTCTAATAATTTCACCATTCATCTCATCTTTCATCATCCCGATTATCTTTTTATTTTTATTTGGAATATTATATCGATTATCAGTGGGATAATCTGATGTATCAAATTTCATATCAATATCATCCAGTATATCTTTATAGAAATCTTCAGTTTTGATAGAATATATAAAAGAATCAGTATCCATATAATTTAAAGTTAAATTGTCACCATACTTTGGTTTCATGTATTCATAATGAAAATCATACATCTTCCATTTTGATAAATCGAGTACAGTAAAACCTAAATAAATCGGTTTGTTGTAAGTTACATGAACGCGACTCATTTGAATTGCAACCATATTGTCTGTAAATTGAGTAGAACTATGAAAGTTTGGTTTTGCTATCCAAGCTCGAGCACCTAAATGTTTTCCACAACTTTCCCAATTTGTTACTATCTTTATATCTTTTCGTTTATCAACATTTTCCATCGTTTTACCATAAACAGCATTATTTAATAATTTAAAGAAATTCTTTTCAAATTCATTTTTAGCCAATTTACGGTGATGTGTATTTAAATCGATGTATTGTTTTAACCAACATGATTGCTTGAAACTTAAAATTCTATGTATTTTTAAAATTTTCATTCCGTGCTTAACACACTGTTGAAGGTTTCTATAATGTATGATATACTTTGTTTTATGGTTCAAGTCTGCTATGAGCTTACTAAATTTCGCGTTTGGGCTTTTTTTATTTTCTGCACAAAATGGGAAATCACTATGCTCATCATGAAGATGTTCTGGATATTCCAAGTCAACTTCTAAAATGTAGCCAGATGGAGAGTTTGGTGATACATTGAATACATTGAAATTATCAGTTTCTATCCATTCGAATTTACCATACGGTAGACTTTGAGACATTGCCCAACCATATAAATTATTTGCATCCAAATACGTCAAGTATTCAGAAGGTACTTCACTTTTAAAGTCACTCATATATTTATTATTAGCTTTGGAGTGTCTGCAACAGCATTGCACAAGACCACCCCTAATACCTCTTTGTACAAACGTAAACATATTTATATCAGTAAGTAATTCAAGTCTAATCTTTGTTACTTTTAACATAGCATCCCATGATAAACCAGGTGCTGTATAATATTGACAGGGATCCAGCCCATAGATATTTCTGCAAACTTTTCTAAAATTCTCAAATATATCGGCTAGTAATAAGACATCTGTTTTTAGATATAACTCTAAATAATCTAATAGACTTTCACATTTAAATGTTTGCCATACCGTCTTTGCAAAATCATGTTGTTCTGCAGTACAACTAGAATTGCTAATTGAACTAAAGAATTTATCAAGCGGTGGGAGACTTTTTTCACTTAATCTCTCCCACGAATTTATGTATTCATAGGGAAAAACTCCCTTTTTAGTCATTAAGTTGAATTCTTCATCAGACTTGAAGATCGATCTAACAATTTTAAAATCTTCTCTTGACAAATTCTTAGCCAAGGCATCTAAACTAGATGCCATAAATTTAAAAGAGTCCAGGAATCGAATCTCAATTGAATTATAAAATTCAAGTGGGATAGTCTTTCTTAATGATATATACCTTTCCTTATTTACTGCAATCACATTTATATTGCCTGGAATATTTGAAAATTCTTTAATGAACAAATGACTGTCATAGCCTGAGAAATTATGAAAAAATACTGGAATAAACTTTGCAATCTGAAATCTTAAATTACATTTGTTATGAGCTGGTCCTCTGTATTTACCTGTCAGATGACAGTGATCTGCTACACGACCACCATGTAAAGTTTGTTTACAAATATGACAACATTTACTTTCATTATGGAATATGATTTCATCTTTTGTAAGAGGATTCATCGGTTTGTTTATAGATAAATATTTTTCATTGATATCTTGCACATCTTGTACTAAAACCTCAATAAACTTTCGTGATGCATCTAAGCCCTTATAAAGTCGAAACCTATTCAATGAACTGTTAAATGAACAATTTATAAAATAGCTAAAGGCACAAGGAACATGTTCTTGAACTATAGTAGTAGATGGTATGTTTGATTCTGGAATGCAAGTATCTACAGCTTTAAGGATACATTCAAAATCTGCATATACCACAAATGGTACATCCAACTGTCTTTCATAATTATAATATTCTACAATTGCCTTTTCAGGGTCTGGCATCTTAGTAACAATTTTCTTACATTCTAACTTATGTTTATTAAAATTATATTCGTTACCAAAATATTGAAGGCAGCTATTACAGATAAAAACCTTATGTCCATACGTTCTTATTTGAGTATTTATTAATCTGCAAAAAAAAAAAAAAAAAACAAAAAAAAGTTATAATAAAGTAGATATGAAAATAAATTATACTTTCTTACCTTGAAATATTCTTAACCCAAACATAGTGGAATCGTTCCATGTCTTGTAATAATAACAAATTTATATGAGCTGGTTTTTCTTCAGGCGTGTTATAGTAAGGTCCGACAATCATATTATGTTCCTCCTCGTAACCGAAAACATTAACACTTATATTCGGATTCAATTGTTCGAATTTTCGGACATCGCTTAATTTGAAAGGAAATTCTAGATCTTCAAACGATAGTGTCACTCCATTTTTAAGTGATATTGTTTTTTCTGTGATGTCATTTATACTGTAGGATGAGGTTCTTTCTGCGTGAATATTTGATGGTATTATTGCTGAGATTACCGCCCATTTAAAACAATATTCATCATTATTTTGTATGTTAATACATGCTTTTTTAGTTAACAAAAAACTTGGAAGTTCCATGTATTGGGATCCTTTAATTGGTCGATATTCATTCATGTTTATCTCTATATGGATGATTCTTATTAATGCCCATCCACTATCATTTTCCTGAAATTCTTCCATTTTTCCAACAATGTTCGAACACATTTTATCGTACAACATATTTAACTCTTCCTCATTCTGTACGAGACACATCTTTGATTGGAATGATTTTATTGACACTTGCATATCATCATCATTTTTATTTATTTTCATGTATTCACCAAACAATTCCATATTAAATTTAAAAGAGGAATGTTTATTTAAAAGATGTTTTAAATTTTCACAAATAACACTTTCAGAATCCTTTAAAAATGCTTTGGGTTCTATTATTTCTTCTTTTTTGTTCACGTATATTAATGTCTGAATCCGGTCATTAAATGTGCTTTTGACCACTTGCAATTCTTCGCATGTTTCACATGGTTTTGCACTATTATGTTTATGCAAATTCGTTCTAATGTGTGAAGACCACTTATCTTTTGGAACATCTATTTCACAATCTGTACATATTTTCGTATTGATACTCTTTGAGGAATACACTGAAGAAGTAGTTGGTTTATCTTCAGATGATATTTTTTTAGAGCCATTTAAATTTAAAGTTGTAATGTTTTCATTTGAGTGAACATTATGATATTTTATATTATGATATAATAGAGCATCACTTCTGTTTAATGTTTTATAACAAATATCACATCGCAGTTTCTTTGAGTGTACATTTAAAACATGTCTCCTTAGATTCTTATTTAAGGAAAATTCCTTTTCACATATGTCACATATAAAACACTTCATTTTCTAAAAAAAAACAATAAACCACACAATAAATCAAACAATAAAGCTCTTATAGAACAATCAAAATGTTTGCGATTATATTCAACGGATTTTATTAGTAGACTACTCAGAGCAACGTATAAGTTCGTACTGAAAACTTCCCATATCATACCTGAGTCTTATGATATCGAGTGCAAGAAGTGACTGTGAATTATATAATGAGTGACATTTTTTGTATGAATTTAAGTATTTGTCTATAGTATCGTAGTATATAGTAGTACCGAACACAAAAAGCTCTTTCTATCACAACCTCGATCCCCATGTATGTGTACAGGGCTGTTAAAAATATTATAGTGTATTGATAATAATATCAAATTTTGTATAAAAACATTATAGTCAGCGACCGAGAGCAACTGCAAAGACAACATCAACAACAACAACAACGGCATATTCCATAGAAAATAAAAGATAAACAAACAACATATTCGTCTCCATCAGCAAGTTTCATAAAAAAAAAATGGTCGAAAGATAAAGAGACCAAGACTTTTAAACATATCGAAACATGTCGAAACATGAATATTCCTGCACCAATTTTTGTATAAAAATATCATAGTCAGTGAAAGAGAGCAACAGCAAAGACAACAACAACAACAACAACGGTATATTCCATAGAAAATAAAAGATAAATAAACAACATATTTGTATCCGTCAGCAAATTCCATAAAAAAATATGGTTGAAAGATAAAGAGACCAAGACTTTTAAACATGTCGAAACATGAATATTCCTACACCAATTTTTGTATAAAAATATCATAGTCAGTGAACGAGAGCAACAGCAAAGACAACAACAACAACAATAACGTAGGTATATTCCATAGAAAATAAAAGATAAATAAACAACATATTTGTATCCGTCAGCTGATTCCATAAAAAATATGGTTGAAAGATAAATAAACATATTCATACCCGTCAGCAAATTCCATAAAAATATGATCGAAAGATAAAGAGAACAAGACTTTTAAACATGTCGAAACATGAATATCCTCACCAATTTTTGCGTCAAAATAATTTTCCTTGAAATATTGTAGTCAGCACTACTATCTGATCTGGATGAGTAGACCTTGGAAAACGTTCATCCCCTCTCAGCAGCAACCAGAATAAACAATCTGATCTGGATGAGTACCTATTACCCCCTCTAGCCCCGCTACCCATTTCAGCCAACAGCCAAAATAAACAATCTGATCATAAACCCCGCTTGCCCCCGCTACCCCACCAGTTACGTTGCCAAACAAAATAAACAAACATGGACCTTCGATGACCTTGGATTCTAATGACATATTATACATACACACATATATAAGATAACATAACAATGGCCTTGGATTCTGGATGAGCATTAAACTCCGTTTTGCCCCCGCTTCCCCATTTCAGCCAACAGTCAAAATAAACAATCTCATCTGGATGAGTAGACCCCCTCACCATCGCTCCCCTCTCAGTATTGATTACGTCAGCTTTATCATCGATATGTATGTAAATTGATCTGTGATCTACCAACAATTTTGTTATATGTATTCTCAAACATACATTTTCAACATTTTGTTTATTATTCTTGATGACGTCACTTCCTGTCCACATGCGATAAACACTCTTTTTTTATTGATATTCCCGATAAGAACACGTGTTTTTTATGATTTTAACCCTTTGTTTATTATTCTTGATGACGTCACTTCCTGGCTCCCTGCTCCCTGTGTCCCAGAATCGGTAAATCTATACTACTAAAAAAAAATTTTTTTTTAGCTTTTATATTGTAAGTTTAATTAAAAATCAATACTTTAAGTTAGGTTACGTCGAAAGATATAGTATAAGTATTAAGTTTAGCTTAGAGTGCCCGTGTGGGGCCAGTAAGTTAGAGTACGATAGTTAAGTTATTTAAGCTAGTTTTAAGCACTTTTGTCTAGCATGTAAGGAATACTTGAATTAACAATATAAATGCATTAAAAATGAAATGAATTAGATCGATTTTCCGCGAATCTGTTTGAATAGTATGCAATTTTTTGACTGGCTATGAGATTTCGGACTCTTGCTTGGATTTCTTTATATTCTTGCTTAACGAACGCTTCGTTTAACCTTTCTATTACCTTAGGGTCTTTTTGTGACCCAAAACGACTTTAAAGTAGAAAAATAGGTGGTTATAGTTTCTTTAAATTTTTTTTCTCTTTACTCAGTGCATGAATTCGTGTATATTTTAAGGAAAAATAATTGTTTATCCTGTAAGTGTTATGTTGAAACCCTCCCGGTAGGTGTATACACGCATTACCTTACGGGTCATCAAATGACCCATGAACATTTTAAATGTGATTTAACTTAAAATCAGTCAACTGATAGTGTTTTTGGTCGCCAGGCGGCTGTATACGGGACCATACTTTTTGTTGAGCGTACTCATACCAGTTTAGTGTATAAACAAAATAAAAGCAAGCTATTGATGCTGATGCTGGCATTTCCAATGACCAATATCTGAGTAATGATAAAGATTTGATATGGTGCACCGGACCGGTTCAAACCTGGCTATCGCGTGAGTTATCGTTATAAATAAAACACAACTTTTTATTAAAGATATAAATTTTATTTATTAAACGGTGGTGTGTCGACTCTTCGGAGTGACGACTTCTTAAGAACTACTTTTCTTAATTCTAGTTTACAAAAAATTACCTTACAAAATAAGATTCGCCACGTCATCAATAATCTTCCATATTCCATTCTCACAGTACGATGTTTGCGCCGATACTTGAGTCGACACCTGAGTTGACTTGGTACATCTGCTTGATCAGCTCGAAGTCTTGGGAAGTATGCAGAGCATTTGAGCTCATGTCTGGAGCGTCAGCATTTTGGAGTGGAGAACTGTGGGAGTTTATTGATAACGTAACTCCTCCTTCCCTAGATTGAAGATTCTCCTGAATCGTTTTTATTTTATAAGATTTAAAAAAATACAAAAATATTATGAAAAGTGATATTATTAAAAGAAATGTACTTAGTCCTATACTATAATTAACAACATTGTGAAATTTAATTTTTTCAATTTCCTTAATATTATTTTCGTGCTTAAGAATAATTTTTTCGAAATTTAATACATCCTTTTTTACAGTTATGTTTTGATTTTGAGGAATGCTAAATATTTGGATTATTTTATTTACATTATTACTAAATTGAGAATTATCGATTTTAACAGAACAATTTACGAAATTTATTAAAAAATTGCCAATCATTATGAATTTTCTTTCGTCACAAGTACTTTTTAGTTTTTTATCTATTACATGATTTAATATTAAAATGTCGTTGCTAATTTGAATTATTTCTTCTTCTGGGCTCTTAATTAGATTACAATGTCTTTTGAGAATACAATTTTTACTAGGTTTTAACTCTTGAATATTTAAATCTCTTTGAAATGTATAAGTTTTATTATTAATTCTAACAATGTATTCCAAATCTTGTTCAATTCGCTCATTATTTGAATTGGAGACGGGAATAATTAGTTTCTTATCTGTTTTTTGTACTCCCGTGGGAATTTTTATAGCGAGAATAACTGCATAGTTGGTATACCGGGCTAAACCCGTTCGAATACCACTTAGTTTTTGGAGGTCGATTTGGTATTTTTCAATTTCTTTGTTACTTAAAATATTTGGGTGGACGATTCCTAATCTAGCAGTAACGACATTGTCTTGAATTTTGTCAATTTGGTCTTCTAACATAGATATTCTGAACTGTTGCTCTAGATATATCTCTTCTTCTATTATATGCCTTTCAGCATTTTTTATATTTTCTAATTCGCAAGTGATCTTGTTTCTATCGGATTCTAAAAGATTTTTTATTAAAGTTAATGAAGTATTGAAATTCGCATTGATTTTAACTTGCTGGTTGATTGTTTCTATTGTGTTATAATTGTCATCCTTGATAACATTTAAATGTGCCTCAATATCTTGCTTATCATTTTCATCAAGAGTTCCAAAAAGCCATTTTAATCCTGTACCTACAATATTAACGAGGCCTCTTTTATTTCTACGAGGGAAAAGTGTTGAAACTTTGTTTTTCATTGAATACATTTTATCTATGAGTGGTCTCTTATTGGTTATGTTTAATCTATTTATATTCTCTTCAAGTTCTAAAACAATATTCAAAATATCTTGTGGGTAAATAATATGTAAAACTATATCAAACTTACAAACTATATCTACTTCGTCTACTTTTATCTCAGCAAATCCGGATTCGGTTTCAATTTTCTCAAGGATCAATTCTGCGGAACGCTGAGGTAGAACTGCTAGGGCCAGTATCAATATTATTATCACCTGCAAATTTAAGTGGTCTTTTAATATTGTTTTCGCGAATGCCCTGCAAATCATATTTTCTAAATTTCGGCTGTTCTTTGTGCCGTAAACTAACGTAATTTTTAATAAATCCTTCTCTTCTATTTTCTTGATAATCCTCCCTATCTTTGTTGAGCTTATTTATAGATCTAATTTTTCTTTCATTGATTCTTTCCTTAACTAGTTTAGTATCTACGCTATGGTTTTGTACAGCTATTGGCGTAGCTTTTATTGCGGAATGAAATGTGTTATTATAGTATTCTACGGCCTTAAATATCTGTTCTCTTATTGGAATTTTATTTTCTACATTAAGTGCTCTGATTCTTTCTGTTAATGTATTGTTCAACCTTTCCGCATCAGCATTTCCTGTGTGGTTATTTGGTTTGACGAAATGGATTTCAATATTTTCATCCCTACAAAATTGTTTAATGTTAATGCTATTGAATTCATTGTCGCAGACTAATTTTTTCATTTTGCCTTTAATTGAAATCAGTTGTCTTAGCTTCTCTATTAATGTTTTATGATTCCTATCTTCAAGCGGGAAACAAACAGCATGTTTAGAGAATTTGTCTATAAAATTTATAAAATTTTGTTTGCTATTTGTGTAGATGTGAATTATTTCGTTCGTACGTGAATTATTTCGTTCGTGTCATTTGGGGTTTCCGTTATTTGAAATTTATTTTTAATTGGATTTCTGTCGTACTTAGCAGCAGTACAAATGTCACAATTATTAATAACTTTATTTACTAAAACTTGTAAATTTGGAAAATATACTTTACTTTTCATTCCTTCATAATTGGCTACTATACCGGAATGACCTGACTCTTTTTTGTGGAAAAGAGAGATTTGCTTTAACGCTTCTTCTTCAGTTTTTAAGTCTTTAGCTAGAAAACTGCATTTTACAAATTTAACTTTGGAATTTGGAGGGAAAAGTGCAATTAATTTCTGTTGCACAATATTGTATAAAGAGTCGCTGAGATGACAATAAATTCCGACCTTTCCTTTAGTGATATGTCTTCGGACTATATCGGATATTTGGTCAGCTATATCATTTTTTTCGATAAAAATTCGTTTGTTGTTAAAAATTATTTCGGTTTCTACCTCTTTTTGCTCTAAAATTATAATTTGTGTTTTGAAACGATTAACTACAGTTTCTAAAACTGGAATATGATTATCACTATTCTCTACTTGAGAGTGAACAGTCGCATTTTCTAGCGATTCATTAGAATTAATGTGGTCTTTTGCGTTTTCATTAAAAATGCTATCAAATAAATAAATTTATTTCCATACTATCTCTATCGATTCTGCTTAAAAAATCAGCTACTTTATTTTCTGTACCCTTTATATAATCTATCTTTATATCATATTCACCTAATTGCATCAGCCAACGCTGGAGTCTAGGGCTAATATTTTGACCAATATTTTTGGCTTGCAGCCATTTAATAGGTTGATGATCTGTTTGCAGATCAAATTCTTTACCAAACAAGTAAGGTCTAAAATATTTGACCCCCCAGACAATAGCTAGTAATTCGTTTTCGATCGTCGAATAATTTCTTTCGTGATCGTTCAATGTTCTTGAAGCGTATGAAATTGGGTGTCCGTCTTGCGTTAAGACAGCACCTAAAGCAAAATTGCTTGCGTCTGTAACTAGCTTAAATTTTCTATTGAAATCTGGATATTTTAAAATAGGATAATCTGTTATAATAGCTTTCAGTTTTTCGAATGATGAAATATAATTGGGATCATGGGTATTTACTTTAGTGTTTTTCTTTAGGTATTTTACTATAGGGAAAGCTATTTTCGCATAATCTTTAATGAATTTTCTGTAAAAACCGGTTATGCCTAGAAATGACTTAATTTGCTTTTGTGTTAAAGATAGAATTTCATTCTTCTCGGACAGTTGCCGGAAGGTACCTATCCCTAGTGAATACTAGGGATTAGGCTCTGTGGGAACCTCCTGCTACTGTTCGTGGGGAGAAAAATAAATGAAAAAATTAGTATTTTAAATACTTTATATATAAAATAAAAAATATATTATTAAGTTCCCAATATTAGATAAAACTTTAAAAAGGAATAAAACAAACACACACTCAAACTACAGTAAAAGAAATCAATATTAAATTCTAAATTTTTTTTTTTTTGTTTTTGTCCAGTCTTATTGCACTTACGTATTTTAAGTATGTCTTTTCACTTACGTATTTTAAGTATGTCTTTTCACATATTCAGTACATTTTCTTATAAATGATCTAAAATTATAGTAATTTTTTATTTCACTTGGAAGCGCGTTAAATAAGTTAAATCCCTTGTAGATGATCGTATTCTGCGCAGCTGATGAGTTTTGTCTTCTCAACCTAAGGTCACTTGCATTCCGAAGTCGGTAGGGTTGAACATCACCAACATGCCTGACTTCATTTATAAGGTATCTCGGCGCAGCCCCATGTTTTATTTTAAAAACAGCCAACAGTGTATTCAGCTCCAACCTCTGTTTAACGTTGAGCCACATAAGGGCATCTAGCATGTACCTTACTGAAGTAAATCTGTTGCACCTCAGGATGCTCCTCATAGCTTTGTTTTGCAGTTTTTGTAGCCTTTCTACCTGCCCCTGGTTGCAGCATGAGAATAGAATTGAGGAACAAAATTCAAAATGCGGTTTGATGATGGTATTATAGACTGTAACAGCTGTTATGTAGTGAGTCCATTCTTTTTCGGATCTTTTTAAAAAACCCTACTTTTTTACCAATTTTTTTGCAGATCTAATCTACATGGTCGTGCATTGTTAATTTCTTATCGATGATCATTCCGAGATATTTTATGCTCTTAACGTTTTCGATCGCTTTTCCGTGGATTTCGATATTTGTTGTGCCATTCAAGCTTATCTCCATTAGCTTCGTTTTCTGCTCATTGAGTTTTAGCTTGTTCATTTTCAGCCATGAGGTCAATTTATTTATGTCAGCCATTAGTTTACGTTTGCGTTCTTCTTCGTCTGTTCCTTCTGCATATATCAAAGTGTCGTCAGCGTAAAGTACTATTTTACAGAATTTATCATTTATGTATATTATAAATAGTAGAGCCCCTAGTATCGACCCTTGTGGCACTCCTTGTTCCACATCGATAAAGCCTGAAACGCTATTATTGACTTTCGTCAGTTGTGTTCTATGTGTGAGGAACGATCTGAACCAACCGAGCTCCTCATCATGTATACCATACATGTAAAGTTTTGCCAAAAGAATTTCTCTATCGATTGTTTCGAATGCCCGTTTGAAATCTAAAGTGCCATTGTTTTTTTTACGATTCCCACCACCTTTCCATTCATTCAATACATGGTTTACTGCTGCTTCACAGGAGTAATTCTTTCTAAACCCCGATTGATATATTGACAGTATGTTGTTGTCTTCGGCGTACTCCATCAGTTGTTGTTTTACCACCATCTCTAAAACTTTCTCAATCGTTCTCAGCGTATTTATCGGTCGAACTACTTCACTTTTGTTGGTTTTCGCTACTTTTTCGACTGGTGTCACCATTGAATCCTTCCATGGGCTTGGAAATTCTCCTGTTCGAAGTGATGTGTTCACTAGTTGATGTATTGTTTGTCCTAATATATTCCAGTTATGCGTAAGTATTTGCGGACTTATTCTTTCGAAATCCACCTTGTTTTTAAGATTCTGACATATTGATTTAAGTTCATCTATTGTTATTGGACGGAATTTGAATCTGCTTTCTGTCTGTTTTATGTAGTTAACATATTCAGTGTCTTCGATTGAGTCACCAATTTCTTTTACACTTTTTATAAAGTACTCATTGAATTTGTTCGCAATAGACGCCTCATCTTCATGATCTTCACCATCAAATAACACATTTTTAATTTTGTTCTTCTGTTGTTTTAGCACTACATGTTTTATTTGATTCCACATCTCCTTCTGACCATTCGCATTCCTAATTTGGTTGTTTACGTAGTGGTTTTTAGCGTTATTGATTTCGACTTTATATTGGTTCCTTATTATTTTGTATTCCTGCCATTGCTCTCTGCTGTTGCTAAATTTTGCTAATTGGTACTTCTCGATTTTCTTTGCTTTTAGATCTCTGAGTGTGTTATTAAACCATAACTTTGTTTTATTGCCCGTCCTTATCTTTTTCTTTGCAATATTGTTATTGGCTGTAGTTCTCAAATTCATATTCATTTTGTTTGCGTTTCCGTTTATATCATGGGTTTTGTCATAAGCTGTATCCAACTGCATCAGATCTCTAGAAAATTTATCTTTCTTGTATCTAAATACATCGATTTCAGTGCTCTCATCTGCTATCCTATTACCATCAGCATTTATTGTAATTTCTAGATTTTCATGGTCCGATATCTTATCATCAGTGTTTACTTGCACCTCTACATTATCTATGTTTGTAATTACATAATCAATTATATATTTAGTTTTCGTGCTTTCAGTTATTCTCGAGTACTCTTCCGTTTTTTGAGTAAGGCAGTTATCGTTAAGTATTCTTTCTATTTCCAGCTTGTACAGATGATTTTGACACCAGTCAATGTTGAAGTCTCCTGCAATCAATATATTGCTTGGTGTTTCTGTTAAACTCTCCATATATTCTTTAAAAAAATCACAAAATTCCCTTTCTGAGCTACTGGGCGATCTGTAAACTGCAATTACTATCATATCAAGGTCTTTATATTTACATTTGCACTCTAGGAACCACAGTTTGTAGTCGATCGCCTTTTTTTTACTGTATTTGTAACACTCCAGTGATTCATGAAGTAGATTGTAGTGCCACCAGTCCGCGTTGAATTGGAAGGACACGATATATCTTTAAACCCTTCAATCTTTATTTCATTTTCCTCTGTATTTTGTGTTACGTGTGTCTCCGACAAAATAATAAATTCGTATCCCCTATTTTCCGCCAGTATTTCCAAATCCTCGAAGTTGTTGGTTAAGCCTTGTATGTTAATGTATATACCTTTAATTTTAGTGGATTGCTAGCACTCAATTCTTTTCTTTTTGGTTTCAAGTTTATTTAAATATACAGGGCACATTCTGCTAAGTGTCATGTGGTTTTCATCGAGTCCCAGATTTAACTTTTTGTTAGCACGCATACAATTTATGCACTTGATTATTGCTACCTTGTCGCATTCGCTTGTTTTATGGTTGTCCAGGCATTTTAGACATATCTCGTCATTTTTTTTGCAGTCTGTTGACTTGTGGTTAAAACCCTTGCACTTAAAATATCTCAAAACGTCCACTCCATCAAATACTTTACACCGCTCCCACCCTATGCTGACTTTTTCCTTTTCTAGTACTTTTGGGAATGACTCCGCATCTATTTCGATTATTGCGTTTCAACTTATTGCATTATTTTTTTTGTTTTCATAATATTTTAATAATTTAAGTTCGCTGTTTGAGATTTCCTTATTCTGTTTTTTTAATTTTTCAATGATTTCATTTTCATTATTTTTGAATCTCATATTTGTCACCAGAATTGTTGGCTTTATTTTTTGTGGTACTCGAATTTCATATTTTTCTCCCATATTCTCCTCAATCGCACTTTTTATTTTATTCCTTTCATTTGCGTCTTCACTTTCTATTATAATTATCCCACTATGTGTGTTTTCAATATTAGAAATTTTAAGATTTCTTGGATCTACCTTTTCATTTAGATCCTCCCTTGTTTTATTACATTTTTGCTTCTCTTTCGGTTTTATAAGTAGTAGCAACTCTTTCCGTAACGCTGGTAGTATTTTTTCTTGGCACCTTTCATTTGCATTTTTGGCAATCTCAGCAAATGACATTTGACTTCCCGCCATCGTTTGTTTACCATCTACAATTTTCTTTACTTCACTACACACATTAGCATTGTTTTTCTTCAGTTCCTTACATATGTTTTCACCTTCTTTCTTGAAACTCTCAGCCACATTACACATTTTTTTCATTTCCGCAATACCTTTCTCGCATATGTCTTGTCTCAATTTCATTTCATCTAATCTTTGTGTATATCTTTTCTCGATTGCTTCTAGAAGTTGTTTTATTTCGCCTTCATTTTGTCTCAGTGAATTCTCGAATTATTCCTTGTACGCCTTCAAGTATTGTGTATTTTTTACAACGCTTTCCTGTATTTCTTTAATCGCCTCATCGACGTTTTTCATGTATAGCATACATTCATCACACATGAACCTTAAATTACTGCTTGCTCCCAGAGCGTTACTGGAAAATTCGTCCAATCCTGAGCATTTTATGTTGCAATGAAATACTCTGCTGCCCTGATTACCCTGTTGATGGTATTTTCAATTTTTGAATAGCTGTGATTTTTTCCGGATTTGGTTTAACCCCTTGAGGAGTGAGGATGTAGCCCAGATATTCTGTTTCCCTGCACAAAAAGGTGAATTTTAAGTTGAGCTGTTTTTAATGTTTCAAATATTTTCTTTAGGTTATTTATATGCTCTTCCAAAGACGTGCTAAAAACAAGGATGTCATCCATGTAAACAACACATATTTTATTTATGAATTCTCTCAAAACGGAATTCATAAGCCTCTGGAAAGTGGAAGGGGCGTTCTTCAGCCCAAAAGGCATTCTTTTGAACTCAAAATGACCGAATGGTGTGGAAAATGCTGTTTTTTTCCTGTCCTCTGACTTAACTAAAATTTGTTGAAATCCTTTAGCTAAGTCGAGTGTCGTGAAATATTGCGATTTACCCAATTTGTCTAATATTCCTTCAATATTAGGAATTGGGAATTTCTCGCTCACAGTCACTTCGTTCAACTTCCTATAGTCAATAACAATCCTCCACTTTTGCTGCCCTAGTTTGTTTTTCTTCTTTGGTACAATCCAAAGCGGACTATTATAAGGAGAATTGCTTTCAGCTATTATGCCCTGTTTAAGCATGTCTGTTATTTGCTTTTCTATTTCAACCTCATAAATTTTTGGATATCTGTAAATTTTGAAATATATAGGGTTGCTTGTTTTCGTAATAATTTCGTGTTGAATTTCATGAGTAAACGTTAACTGATCACCTTCTGTGTAAAATAAATGTTCATAGTCTTTCAGGAGTTTTTGTAGCTTCTTCTGCTCTTCTTCATTTAAATGTTCTAGACTAATGGTATTAAATAACGTACTATCTTCGAGAACAGAGATACTATTAATGTTAAATGGAAACGTATTGTGAAGTAATATCATTCTATTACCATTTATATCTAAATATTTTTCTTCTAAATTTATCTTTGCGCCCAAAGGTTCTAAAACATTTTGACCTGTGATTGCGTCATAATCTCTTTTTCCTAAATCTACAACCTTCCATGTTATATCTCCTTTTCTGTTAAACTCTTGTGGAATTGGGGTAACTAATTTATTCATTACTTTACCAATTCCAGTTATTGTAGAAAAAAAATCTGGTTTTTCTAGCGGAACTTCTTGAAAATCGCTAAACATATTTGGTCTTTTAACGCTTGTTGTCGATCCAGTGTCGATTAAGCATTTTATTTTATTGTGTTCAATAGTTAAAAATATTACTGGTAGTTTGTGTTCCGAGGCTCGTCTTGAAAATTTACAGCGGCCTCCTGGATGTTGCCTATCGACATTCTCTCCGCGTTTTGCGTATTTCGTGAAACTCTTGAGTTTGGTAGAGAATTTTCTTGAACTCTACATCTATCTATATTACGAGTATTGAGGCTATTTTGAAATTGATTATTTCTTTGCAGAGAGTTATTTGGAATTTTATGCTGACTACTATACTTACTTAGTTGGCGCTACAGCTCGAGGTGAACCTGGGCCTGCTTCTCGCAACCATTTGTGTGTGCGTGTTGTATTTTTGCACGAATGGAAGGGACCTACAGTTTTTTGCCGACTCCGAACGGCGAGTTGAGAAGCTCAATCGAGACAAATGATACTCTTTGATGCTTGTCAGACATTCGAAAGAGGTGGGCACTGTGAAAAATGTTTAGGTGTTTGCGGCGGGATTTGAACCCAAGACCGCTGGCTCAGTAGTCCGACGCACTAACCACTTGCGCTACGGTGCCCATGCTGACTACTATAGTTATTGTTAAAACTATCCTGCTGATATTGATTTACATTTCTGCCTTCATAGTTAGTGTTTCTCGGGTAATTTTTGGAATTAAAATTAAAATATGAATTAGGATTCAAACTATAATTCGGATTAAAATTAGAATTAGGATTAAAATTAGAATTCAAATTATAATTGGAATTCAAATTAGCATTAGAATTCGACTTGGGTACTTGAAATCGAGTATTTCCCATATTAAAATTATTCCCGGTTTTTGCATTAGATCTAACAGTCATATAATTATAATTATTTTTCTGAAAATTATTTTTCCTATGCTGTACATATATGCATCTAGAATCATCCAACATTTTAAGTCTTCCGTATTTATTGTGTATCTCAACAATACTTGCATTCTCATCGATATGAGCTCTAATATTCCCATCTATTTTTTCAATAAGAATATCCCTTAAATCTCTATCTACATTTCGAGGCGAATAAATTTCAGGTTTCTTCGGATCGAAATCATACAACTCATTTATTCTATAACTTAAGGATCTAAACACATCAAAAAGTTCACTTAAAGTGCTTACCTTAACTTTCACTTAGGTATTTTGTTCTTTACCGACTGCGCCAGTTATCGTTATAAATAAAACACAACTTTTTATTAAAGATATAAATTTTATTTATTAAACGGTGGTGTGTCGACTCTTCGGAGTGACGACTTCTTAAGAACTACTTTTCTTAATTCCAGTTTACAAAAAATTACCTTACAAAATAAGATTCGCCACGTCATCAATAATCTTCCACATTCCATTCTCACAGTACGATGTTTGCGCCGATACTTGAGTCGACACCTGAGTTGACTTGGTACTTCTGCTTGATCAGCTCAAAGTCTTGTGAAATATGCAGAGCATTTGAGCTCATGTCTGGAGCGTCAGCATTTTGGAGTGGAGAACTGTGGGAGTGTATTGATAACGTAACTCATGCGCCAGCCGAAAACATTATAACGTCGCGCATGGGTGTCACACAGTTTGCTGTTCAGCGTAACTCAGTTGTGACCGATACATTCAATAATTCGGTTGTCTAATATAGAAGGAAAAGGGGTGGGTCAAATCGATTTGCATGAAATCAATACAATTGAATTTGATGCTTACTTAGGCATATTGATTCTTATCAGTAAGTTATATAAAAATATAAAGCATGATTCCCTTTGCTTTCATACGACGGGAACTGTAAGAATCCTATGGAATGAAATACGCGGTCGCTCAATTTTTAGAGCCGTTATGCCTCTGAACCGATTCATTGAAATATCTCGTTTCGTTGCATTTGATAAGAGAGAAAATCGAAGATCGTAAGCTTGAAAATGAGTCGAAAATCTGCAGTTCTTATACGTTCCGTATGAAAATATTACCGTCGACGAGCAATTGATCCCTTCTAGAGTTAGGTGCCCATTCAAAGTGTAGATGCCAAGAAAGCCCAGAAAATACGGAATCAAAGCATGGTTTGCAGGTTGTAAAGAGTGATTTTTTAAGAGGTTGAGAACTTTTTTTAAAAAAAAAAACAAAAAAAATTCGAAAAAATGAATGAAATATTTATTTGAATCGATAGTTTGAACCTTGCAATTTAATGTTTAAAGATAATTTCATGCAAATGTTGACCGCGGCTGCGTCTCAGGTAGCCCATCCGCTGAGTCCAATTTTGGCATACTCTTTCACACATATCGGCCGGTATCTCACGAATGAATGCATGGATGTTGGCTTCCAGTGCGTTAATCGAAGCGGGCTTGTCCCTATAGACATTAGCCTTGACATACCCCCACAAAAAATAATCTAATGGTGTCAAATCGCACGATCTAGGCGGCCAATTGACCGGCCCGAAACGTGAAATTAACTGTTCACCAAACTCGCCTCGCAATTGCGTCATTGTTTCGCGTGCTGTGTGGCATGTGGCACCGTCTTGTTGAAACCACATATCATGCAAGTCAAGAACTTCCATTTCGGGCAAAAAAAAGTTTGTTATCATCGCTCGGTAGCGTTCACCATTGACAGTAACGCTGCGATTCGCATCATCTTTGAAGAAATATGGCCCAATAATGCCGCCGGCCCACAAACCGCACCAAACAGTGGCTTTTTCGGGATGCATTGGTAGCTGTTGCAATGCTTCTGGCTGATCTTCACTCCAAATGCGGCAATTTTGCTTATTTACGTACCCATTCAACCAAAAATGAGCCTCATCGCTGAACACAATTTTTCGATAAAAAAGCGGATCCTCGGCCAGCTTTCCAAGAGCCCATTCACCAAAAATTCGGCGTTGTGGTAGGTCGGCTGGCTTTAGTTCTTGCACCAGCTGTATCTTAAAAGGATTTACGCCCAAATCCTTCCGCAAAATTTTCCACGTAGTGCTGTAACAAAGGCCTAACTGCTGGGAACGGCGCCGAATCGACATTTCGCGGTCTTCTGTCAGACTAGCTGATACGGCCGCAATATTTTCTTCACTACGCACAGTACGTAAACGTGTTGGTGGTTTAATGTCCAACAAAGTAAATTTGGTGCGAAATTTGGTCACAATCTTCCGAATAGACTGCTCAGAAGGTCGAGAATGCCGATCATAAAATGGAAGCAGCGCGCGATGAACATTTCGAACCGAGCACGAATTTTGATAGTAAAATTCAATAATTTGCAAGCGTTGTTCATTTGTAAGACGATCCATGGTTAAATTGCAAACCAAACTGAAGCTGTTTGACAGTGACACAAGGTACTAAACACACGTCAGCTGTCAAAACCAGTGTTGCCAAAACCAAACCAGCTAAAAAATCACCCTTTATTCCCACATATAGAGATAACCCATTCGATGGTTTCGTTTGAACTTCCAAGTATACTTTGGGAACGTTTCAAGAAATGCACTTATCGTGGAAGGAACGCAACCACAAATATTTTTTTTACAACCCATAAGTTGGCCATGGAGCTACTGAGCTGATGGGTTGTTACGCTTGACCAATTGGTGAGAACATACATTTGAAAACATCAAACGAATCGTTGGCCAGTGGATTTTTTTAGTAATTTCATTGACATCTCTGGCGCATATGTCCTATGCACTCAGGTTCATCCGCAATAAAAAATTGCATAACCGTCGCTTGTTTTTGCAAGAATTCGGTAAAAGTCTTGTCGAAAATGTATTGCTTGACGGTGTCGTTTACATAAGGCAGCATCTTCTGAATGAAGAAACTGGAACATCAAAGTCAAAGCCACCAAAGAAAAACTTTCGAGCGAAAGCGCTGCATCTTTTGTCCACCGAAAACTGACCGAAAGACATTGAACACCTGCTATGTCCGCTATAAGTCAGTATGTCCACAATATCGCCATACTATCAAGGTAACTACGACTTTTTGTAACCAGCAGAGGCCAGAAGGAGAATTATTTGTACATAAAGTATGTATATTTCTTCTTTAATATATTTAAATCAAAGGGGTCATCTTATGACCCGAAAGGTAATAAGTGTAATTTTTTTTTAAGGTAACAGAAGGGTTAATCTATTTTTATTCCTAGCATACAATTTTTTCGTCTATTCGTTCTTCATTTTGTTATATTTTGGTTTTTGTTTGATAATATTTTTGGATGCATCAATATAATTCTTAAGTGTATCTATAAAAATAGAAAAGGCAATAGAAGGACAATTACTACTGTAGACAGAAGTCCAAGCCTCGTGTGCTAGATAAGAAAGCTTCGAAAAGTCAACTTTTACAGCCTGCTCATTTTTCGACAATTCTTTTGGATTACTATTACTATAGACGTTTTTGAAAGCAACACCAGTAGTAAAGTGGTCAGCTATGTCCAGTTCTAAAAAAAACGAATACACATTTGACATAATCTTGGCCTTAAGAAAGAGATGATCGATGCATGTTTTCGAAATGTTAAAAATTATTGCTGCTCTATTAATAAGTGACTGATAACCCATTGATGATAGCAGAAGCATATATTCCTCACTTGACCTTGATATATTTAATATATCTATATTAATGTCCCCAATTAAACAAACATTACTACAATTAGTTGAGCCCAGTAAGCATTCAAGATCTTAAAGAAAAATATCACATTGAACAAACTGAAGTCAATACACGCATACAAAAAACAGGAAATTCTTACCTAACTTTATTTTAAGTATCAGCACTTTCAATTTCTGGAGTAGAGACCTCTACTTCAAGATTATTTTTGACAAATACGGCTGTACCACCCGCTTGATAATTTTCATTACAATTTGCATACAGACTATAACCCGGAACAGAATAATTGCAGATTTCATTTTTAAATATCCAAATTTCGGTTAATAATATAATGTCAGGCAATGTAATAAAACTATTTTCTAAATACGCACACAGAGAATCAATATTTTTTCTAAGACTTCCAATATTTTGATGGACAACCGTTAAATCTTTTGATGAATTACAAAAACTTGAACCAACATATATGTATATCATTGCGCTGACTCACAACATTTGGATCAAGAAGGTCATTTAAATTATCTATCATAGTTTCTTAATTTTTGTTTGTTTTGATTTATGTATGTAACTATAGCTCTTTCAGATCATCGAGACATTTAATATATTTGACCTTCGCTCCAGCTGTCTGCCTCATCATGATTCGCCCGCTCCGCACCACAGAAGTTCGTATTTGTAATGCTTTTTTGCAACTTTAGCCTCTCGAAGAATAGATTTCATCTCGCCAGATAGCCAGTCATTTATGAAAATAGTGCCAACAGCTGAAGAATTAATTACATTTGCCTTGATGGATTTCTTATTAGCATACATCGTTGACAATATTTTCTCTTTCGTGCACCTTCGCACAGTCTTCACCCCAACAACACCAGATTCAGACATCATCCCGCTTGTTCTGCTAGCTTTTGTTTTTTTTTTCGGTAGCAGAGGTCAATGTCTTCTGTAGATATTTGAAGCCCCAGTCCAGCGTTGAATATTTTCTTTACTGTACTATTTACACATTCGTTGTCGATTACAGGTACATTGTGAATCTCCAAATAATTTGCCTGAAGTAACCATTCTGCACTGTTAAGCCGTTCATTGCTAGCATCAAGTTGAAATTTTAGCTTCTCGTTTTCCTCTTTGACTTCGTTCGCAATTTTAGCTGACTGCTCCAAAGCAATGAGGCTAGTATTCATTGCCTCGAGAGTGATTACAGTTGGTGCAAGAGTTTTCTTGAGTTCTACTATTTCTGCATAGATTTCTTTGAGTGTGATATTGGGAGAATCATCACTAGATGTAGTTTTTGTCGATGGCGATGATATGGAAAATCTCCCCAAATTGTTTCTCCTCTTTCTAGTACACTCGACACAGATCCATATCTTTTTATTTTTTTATGATGTAGTCAATATCTTCAGATGTTAGCTTTGCACACTCTGCATGCAAAAAGTTCTTGCACTCATTGCAGCTTATTTTGCCCACTCTACAAATTTTGTTACTACACACTTTATAAGACATTTTCTTACGTCGTTTCTCTTTGGCGGCCAGATCACAACATATATCCAAACAAAAAAAAACATGCATTCAAACGTACATACATACATACATATATGTATATATGTACCTACATATCTACATACATACATAAACCGTTAACCTCTCGACCCACCCAACATGGGTATTAAATGAAAGGGTTTGACAAGTAGAATACGATAAGCTAACTGACGTTAATCTTAATTCAATATGGCGGACCCACCAAGATGGTAGATTACCGTCATTTTCACGACCTACTTAATATGGATATCAAGTGAAAGAATTTGATAAGTAGAATACGATAAGTTAACTGACGTTATTTTAAATTCAAATTGGCGGACCCACCAAGATGGTGGATTACCGTCATCTTCACGACCTACTTAATATGGGTATCGAACGAAAGGGTTTGACAAGACAAATACATATACATATGTAATAGCTACATAAGTGAGGTCATTCGATATGCAATATGGCTGACGCACTGAGATGGTGAATTACTGTTATCTTCGCGACTTACATATGTAATTAATATGGATAACGGATGACAAGACAATACAAAGCTACATACATACAAACACCGTGACATGAGATTTTTATATATTAGATAAGGAAAAAAAAAGAAATAAATAAATAAATAAATTAATAATTATGTAAATGAATAAATAAATATATAAATACATAAATAAATAAATTAATAATTCAATAAATAAATAAATACTCGTAAATATAATAAATAAATAAATACATAAATTAATAAATGAATAAATAAATGAATAAATAAATGAATAAATAAATAAATAAATAAATATAATATATGAATAAATAAGTAAATAAATTGAATTTCGAATGACGTCACTTGTGTATGTATGTAGCTTTGTATTGTCTTGTCATCCGTTATCCATATTAAATACATATGTAAGTCGCGAAGATAACAGTTATTCACCATCTCAGTGCGTCCGCCATATTGAATATCGAATGACCTCACTTATGTAGCTTTTACATATGTATATGTATTTGTCTTGTCAAAACCCTTTCGTTCGATATCCATATTAAGTAGGTCGTGAAGATGACGGTAATCCACCATCTTGGTGGGTCCGCCAATTTGAATTTAAAATAACGTCAGTTAACTTATCATATTCTACTTATCAAATTCTTTCACTTGATATCCATATTAAGTAGGTCGTGAAAATGACGGTAATCTACCATCTTGGTGGGTCCGCCATATTGAATTTAGATTAACGTTAGTTAGCTTATCGTATTCTACTTGTCAAACCCTTTCATTTAATACCCATGTTGGGTGGGTCGGAGGTTAACGTTTTATGTATGGATGTAGATATGTAGGTACATATGTATGTGTGTATGTATGTATGTACGTTTGAATGCATGTTTTTTTTGTTTGGATATATGTTGTGATCTGGCCGCCAAAGAGAAACGACGTAAGAAAATGTCTTATAAAGTGTGTAGTAACAAAATTGGTAGAGTGGGCAAAATAAGCTGCAATGAGTGCAAGAACTTATTGCATGCAGAGTGTGCAAAGCTAACATCTGAAGATATTGACTACACCATAAAAAATAAAAAGATATGGATCTGTGTCGAGTGTACTAGAAAGAGGAGAAACGATTTGGGGAGATTTTGCATATCATCGCCATCGACAAAAACTAAATACATCTAGTGATGATTCTCCCAATATCACCACTCAAAGAAATCTATGCAGAAATAGTAGAACTCAAGAAAACTCTCGCATCAACTGTAATCACTCTCGAGGCAATGAATACTAGCCTCATTGCTTTGGAGCAGTCAGCTAAAATTGCGAACGAAGTCAAAGAGGAAAACGAGAAACTAAAATTTCAGCTTGATGCTAGCAATGAACGGCTTAACAGTGCAGAATGGTTACTTCACGCAAATTATTTGGAGATTCACAATGTGCCTGTAATCGACAACGAATGTGTAAATAGTACAGTAAAGAAAATATTCAACGCTGGACTGGGGCTTCAAATATCTACAGAAGACATTGACCTCTGCTACCGAAAAAAAAAACAAAAGCTAGCAGAACAAGCGGGATGATGTCTGAATCTGGTGTTGTTGGGGTGAAGACTGTGCGAAGGTGCACGAAAGAGAAAATATTGTCAACGATGTATGCTAATAAGAAATCCATCAAGGCAAATGTAATTAATTCTTCAGCTGTTGGCACTATTTTCATAAATGACTGGCTATCTGGCGAGATGAAATCTATTCTTCGAGAGGCTAAAGTTGCAAAAAAGCATTACAAATACGAACTTCTGTGGTGCGGAGCGGGCGAATCATGATGAGGCAGACAGCTGGAGCGAAGGTCAAATATATTAAATGTCTCGATGATCTGAAAGAGCTATAGTTACATACATAAATCAAAACAAACAAAAATTAAGAAACTATGATAGATAATTTAAATGACCTTCTTGATCCAAATGTTGTGAGTCAGCGCAATGATATACATATATGTTGGTTCAAGTTTTTGTAATTCATCAAAAGATTTAACGGTTGTCCATCAAAATATTGGAAGTCTTAGAAAAAATTTTGATTCTCTGTGTACGTATTTAGAAAATAGTTTTATTACATTGCCTGACATTATAGTATTAACCGAAATTTGGATATTTAAAAATGAAATCTGCAATTATTCTGTTCCGGGTTATAGTCTGTATGCAAATTGTAATGAAAATTATCAAGCGGGTGGTACAGCCGTATTTGTCAAAAATAATCTTGAAGTAGAGGTCTCTACTCCAGAAATTGAAAGTGCTGATAGTGTGATACTTAAAATAAAGTTAGGTAAGAATTTCCTATTTTTTGTATGCGTGTATCGACTTCAGTTTGTTCAATGTGATATTTTTCTTTAAGATCTTGAATGCTTACTGGGCTCAACTAATTGTAGTAATGTTTGTTTAATTGGGGACATTAATATAGATATATTAAATATATCAAGGTCAAGTGAGCAATATATGCTTCTTCTATCATCAATGGGTTATCAGTCACTTATTAATAGAGCAACAAGAATTTTTAACATTTCGAAAACATGCATCGATCATCTCTTTCTTAAGTCCAAGAATATGTCAAATGTGTGTCCGTTTTTTCTAGAACTGGACATAACTGACCACTTTACTACTGGTGTTGCTTTCAAAAACGTCTATAGTAATAGTAATCCAAAAGAATTGTCGAAAAATGAGCAGGCTGTAAAAGTTGACTTTTCGAAGCTTAAATACTGTCAAGCACACGAGACGTGGACTTCTGTCTACAGTAGGAATTGTCCTTCTATTGCCTTTTCTATTTTTATAGATACAATTATAGAATTATATTGATGCATCCAAAAATATTATCAAACAAAAACCAGAATATAACAAAATGAAGCCATGGGTAACTGATGAAATTTGTAAACGAATAGACGAAAAAAACAAATTTTATGCTAGGAATAAAAATAGATTAAACGAAGCGTTCGTTAAGCAAGAATATAAAGAAATCCAAGCAAGGGTCCGAAATCTCATAGCCAGTCAAAAAATTGCATACTATTCAAACAGATTCGCGGAAAATCGATCTAACCCGAGGGAACAATGGCGTATTGTGAATGATATTCTATGCTAAGAAAAAAATGAGAAGTGCCTAAAGAAACTTGTAATAGAGAATAATACTTTGACCAGCAACGAAGAGCTAAGCAATGGACTTAATACTTTTTTTTACAAATATTGCTGAAAAATCAAAGCCAAGTATTTATGTCAAATTAAATGAAACAAATAGAAATTTTTTATGTGATAATCCTCTCGCCTACTCATTTTTCTTTGGTCCAGTAAGTGATGTCGAGCTTCTCTCTGTCATAAATAGTTTAAAATCAAAAAACTCATGCGGAATCGATGGTGTAAGCAATGTCGTTCTTAAAAAAATAGGAAACTCTATTTTGAGTCCATTAAAATATATTATTAATAAAAGCTTTGAATCTGGGATATTCCCTGATAAACTAAAAACAGCCATTATTATTCCAATTCTTAAAAATGATAATTCCAGCGACCCTAATAACTATAGACCGATATCGTTATTGTCAGTCTTCTCTAAAGTTCTTGAAAAGATCTTGGTAAAGAAAATGTTTTCATTCTCTGAAAAAATTAGATTTTTAAACAAATCTCAGTTTGGTTTTGTGAAAGGAAAGTCAACCGAAGATGCGATTGTAGCCTTCTTGAGCAGAATTAATGACGCGCTTGATAAAAACCTAAAAGCAGCTAGCATATTTCTAGACCTAACAAAAGCTTTTGATCTAGTGAAACATGAAATACTAATACAAACATTAAGTAACGCTGGTTTAAGAGGTGGTTTAAGTCATTCTTGTCAGATAGAAAACAGCGGGTAAGAGTAAACGGAGTGTTAAGTAAGGAAGAATTCTGTCCTGGCATAGGTGTACCGCAAGGATCTGTTCTTGGACCGATTATGTTTCTTATTTATATAAATTCTATTTTCAACCTACCTCTCTGCGGTGACATAATTGGATATGCGGATGTCCTTGCTCTCTCTTATGCAGAAAACTCATTGGGACACGTACAACATCAAATGAATCTTCATCTTCTTTTACTTGGCACCTGGCTTGATTACCATCAGATGGTTGTGAGCACAAAATCAAAGGCAACGTGTTTTTCGTTGTCCGATGCTAATCTTGTACTTGAAGATATCTGTTTCCATCATTTCAACTGCGACAAAATAAACTGCACGTATAAGTGTTTTACGTTAGATTTTGTAAAAGAGTTCAAATATCTTGGAGTCCTGATAGATAATAAATTAAACTGGAAGTCACACATATTGTCTCTCAAAAAAATGCTTTACATTTCGACAAGTAAAATGTATCATTTGCGCAAGCTGGTTCCTCAAAGGCTCCTTTTAACAATTTACCATGCACTTGTGCAATCAAGGCTAGAGTATGGTCTTGCATGCTGGGGATGTGCATATATTAGTAGTCTGATACCGATTGTTGTTGCTCAGAAAATGGTTATCCGGTTAATGTTATTTAGAAATAGATTCGAGTCGACATTGGCTTTATTTCAATCGCTAATAATACTCCCACTTCGATATCTTTTTATATATAAAGCCGGGGCCATTCATAAATGCAAGTTTTTTCCAAAACCTTACAAAGTGTCAATTCCTCCTACCATGAAGGAGGTTTTGACAGAGGAATAATAAAACAACCTATATTGCTTTTTTGTTCAACAAATATTTTTTTTTTTTTTTAACGCATATCGATCTTTGTTTATTAGTTCAGACTACTTTTATTTAAGTTTAAGGGCTTAGAATTTAAATAACAAAATAAACTTACTAACAGAAAAAATATTTCATAAAAACTTAATTTAAAACTTGTTTCATCGATGTTGCGGTGGGGATTTTTTTTTCTTGTAAATATTTGGCATTTGTACATTCTAAAAAAAGAGTAAGAAGTTATTTTACCACATAATTTTTATTTTGACTCAGAATCGAGAATTTGATACTTTGTCAATTCCTCCTTCAGCGAGAAATTGTCAAATTCTCCTTTTTGACTACTTTTGGGACTAATACAAAAAAAAATGTTTGGTTACATTATTTGATTTTTTACTCTTTTCAGATCTGTATTTACTTCTCATGCACTTCCTACATATGTACATATTATATTATATAAGGTGGCTTAACACTTTTCTTTGTACTCTTTTTTGTTGTGCACTTCATGAAGCATTTACATATATACTGGAGTACGTAGGCTGTACTTTTATCACACTATGGTTGACAATATTAAACTGCCTTATGTATTATTTACTAGATCCAATGATTATTTTAATTAACGCGACGAACCGACCGACGTATTAGACATAATCCCACTTCTGACACCATGTAGTTTCTTTTTCTTTTTAATGAAACTCAAAATTCCAAAATAGTTAATTCAGTTTATTATGCAAAGTAAAATAATAGTTTTAATTCAGGATATTAAGGTTATTTTAGATTTAATATTTAATATTTGATAAATGAAAAAAAAGAACAGAACGGATTAATTGAAACTTAACTGACGACTTTACGCTTTAACTTATCGGACAATAATGCAGAGAAAAAAAAAAGAAAAGAAAATAGGGTATTGTTCGTTTATGTATATGTCAGTACGTATGGGTCTAGTCTAGTTCGTTAGTTTCGTGTGGTGTATGCGTAAGTTCGTCTGTGTGTCATTCCGTATACGTTCATGTCTTTGAAGTTCGGTTTGAAGGTCATGTTGTGTGAGCTATTGCCTGAACGGCATTTCCACGCTGTAGCCGCAGTTAATTTGTTACACAGCGCATGTATGTATGTTCGTATGTCCACTTGTCTGTGCCGTTGCGTAGGTGCATTTTGGTAAACAGCAGCGTTTCCACTCTGTGGCTTCTTGCATTTTCTTCAGATTCTCTTCTTTCTCGCTCTAGTCTCCTCAACTCCTGGCATACATCTTTGGCAAAGAAACTTACTGCGTTCCATCTCTCTTCCGATTCTAGCATGTGATATACTAGATTCTCCGGAGTTGGTGTTTCTCCCAGTGCTGTTTGAAGTGCATCCCTTTGGAGCTGGAATCGTGGGTAGTGGAAGAGTACATGCTCTACGTCTTTGGGGGTACCACTGCATGATGGACAAGTGGGAGAGTCATCGTTCTTGTATTTGTGAAGATATGACCGGAAACAACCATGTCCCGTAAGCAGTTGCGTTAGGAAGAAGTTAACTTCACCATGTCTGCGGTTTATCCAAGTCTCTATACTCGGGATAAGGCGGTAAGTCCAACGGCTCTTGGAAGAAAGGCTCCAGCGTTGCTGCCACTCTATCAATCCGGTGCTTCTTTCTCTGGTGTCCGCTTCGCTGTAAGTCAGCCGCCCCTCCTGTCTGCTCTCTAGGAACTTTTTCTGCAGTTCTTCCGCCAGTATATCGATTGGTAGCATTCTTTATTTATTTATTTATTTATTTATTTATAGTCTATAAGTACAATTATTAGTATAATTTACTTTCTTAGAGCTAATGTTCCTAGTATAATATAGATATACATATATGTACATAAGTATAAATGCCTTCAATCATACACAATTCCGTTCATGATAATATTTTTAAAAGTAATAACATATATATATTAAAGTAATAACAGGCTTATTTATTAAAGTAATAACAGGCTTTAGTGACTGGCTCATTACAGCCATAGTTTGTTGAGTGAAAAGGTATTGAAAAGAAGTAAAAAGCCCTCGGTCTTAAGGATCGAGCTGGTGAATAAAGCTTAAACAAAGGTGATAATGGAGCACAATTAATTTGTCCAATTACAACATCTTTCGCAAATGAGACAAGAAAATAGATTCTTCTAGTTTGAAGAAGTTTGAGTGATATAAGATTGCATCGTGTTTCATAAGGTGGTATAGGCAATGTCCAATTTAGCTTTCGAAGTGAATATTTCGTAAACCTTTTCTGTATTCTTTCGATACGGTTCGAAGCATTTTTGTAAAATGGGGACCAGACTATGCAGCAGTATTCAAGGATGGGATGAACGATGGTAACAAAAAGCGATTTCAGTGTGTACGGACATCGGAAATCCTTAGAATTCCTGAACGAAAAACCAAGCAAACTATTACCCCTAGAGATTACATAATCTACGTGCATCCTGAAATTTAGATTCCTGCGATGACGCAGGCTGCATGGTCCGAGGTGGTGCGGAATGCACTACTAACTGTTAGTGCACATAGTCCATTTACTGCTATGATTCTTCTTTTGTATGAAGTCACTTTCATAGCTTCGGCCCAAACTGGTGATCCATAAAGCACTACGGATGTGACTACTCTAGCTAAGAGAAGTCTACGGCTGTATCTTGGCCCTCCTATATTTGGCATAACCCGCGCAATGGAGGCACCCACACGGGAAGATTTGTTGCTTACGTGCTCCAGGTGTTCTTTAAATGTAAGCTTTGAGTCAATCATAACGCCAAGGTATTTGATAGCTGGTTTTGATACTATCTCATGCTCCCCTACTGCGAGCGTGATGGTTTCTCGCTACTTCCTACTGGTTATTAGTACAGCTTCTGTTTTGTGTTCAGATAGCGCGAGGCCGTCTGATGCTAGCCATCGTTTAACTACTGAAATGGTTTCATTAGCCGTGTTTTATTATTCACATGATCCTGATCCGATCAAGTGCTTAAAATAAAACGATCCAGATCATCTCAAATTTTAACTTCTAAAGTTTGGTACAACTGCTTCTGTAGTTTGACATTGACATTTGTCATAAATTAAAACAATGGAATAAATAAGAAGCAGAATTTGATATTTCGTTTCTTTGGCTTTTTCAGCTTCGTCCACCCTGAAATTGAAAAATGTATTATGTATGTTTGCATTGTTGCGGTAAATTTTACTGCAACAAAATGCATCCTCTGCTTTCTCTCCTCTCCCCACTAACCTTTGTACTTCCCCGTGCCTCGTCAATATTCTAGGAAGGTGGAGGGCAGCCATGGTCCCATCAGCCATAGGCCCACTTTCCTAATGTATTGAATTGGCACTAAAACAGGTTTCTCCGAGAAGAGACAGAAGGTCTCAACAATAAAGACTGATGGTCTAAGAGGAGACGGGCGGTCTCAGAAGTGACGGGCGGTCCTTCATAACACAACATTAAACGAGCAGAGACAGACAAAAATAATAAGTCGACAAAACAGTACGAGACAGATGAGTCTCCGCCGTTAACAACAAAAGAAACAAACCAAAACATACAATATCACCAACACAATAACTTATACTAAACAACAATAAACATAAGTAAACATAAACGAGACGGATGAGTCTCCACCTCCAACAAAAATACATCACCAAGAATGAGACGAGTAGGCAACAAGCAAACGAAACCAGAAGACTAGATAACGGGACGGATGGTCCCCAACGCCCAACAATGGCCGAGGCCCAACCTAACTGAAATTATTTTGTACAAAATGGCACGCTAGGTGTAGGTCCCTCAATCCCCAAATCTGCACAAAAGTCCACCGGAGTAGTGCGCGTACTAATGTAAAATTAAAAGTACTGATTCCTTTTTTTTCTCGGGGGTAGTGAACTTCTTCTGCGATCGGTCCAAAAATTGAATTAAAAGTAAGTCAGTAAAATCAAAGTAATTGGGAGAAAGCCCAAAATGCTTTTCCTTTTTTTGTTGAGCGCTTTTTTTTTTCACTCCGAAAAGTCAGCGAAATAAAATCGCTGAACTTAACCATGGGATTCGCAGGCACTGGAAATGTCCCAATGTGCTGCGAATTCCAGTATGGATGCGATGCGTGAGAGAGCACAGTGGGGAACGAAAAACGGTGGCGTATTCTAGCCAAAGAGCAGAATACCGCTTGATAAGCCGCAAATGGATCCCACTGTGGCTGAATGTATGAATGTGTGAGTGCAAGTGGGTGGGGTTCTTTGTGTCCGAGGTGGACAAAGGAACCCACTGGAATGGTCACTTCACTTCTTGGTTGACCGAGGTGCTGTAAGGAAGTTTTGTGGAGGAAAGAAAAGCGTTCAGGAAGAAAAAGGAAGAAAAGAAAGTTAGACAACGAGCTTAAATGAAAACAGACGAGGAAAACAAAAAGAAAGGAGAAAGAAAACGAGAAATAGTGAGGAAAAGATCGCAGGAGAAGAAGATCGAAGGAGAAAAAAAAGGAATCGAAAAATACAAAAAAAAGATAAGTAGTGTGTTATTTATTAGTGACATTCGTGGTAGGAAACTTGGTGAAAGTAGACTCCGGTAGGCTTTTGTCCGTAGAAATCCCGGTGAATTGCGGGACTCGCGACCTTTTTAAATCTACTTTTGTGTTTGGTTCGGGACCGTACGATAGCGGGCCATTTTAATATTTTCAACGGCGATTTTTTTGTTCGTTTGTTCTCGCAACGGGTTGGTTTTTTTCATCCACCCCGCCCGGTGGATTTTTTCCAGCCCCTTCCTAAATTTAATTTTAGTTTTCTACTCTATTTCGACCTTCTATTATTTTCAATAAATCGGCCAGTTATTATAACGTGGTGCAAAAATATTTTGTTCGCCTATATTTTTCTTATTGGTTTTCTTGATTTCAGAATCCACCGTCTTTTTCACTTAAAGGTTTCCCAATTCCTTTTTCTCGAAAAATTGGGTGGCGCCCATTTTTTTTTAACCACAGTGTACACGTTCGTGGAACCCACCCCAGCTGAGCGGCCGGCGCAACAGCTTCCAGTTAGCTGTGGTTGCACTTTCTCCTCCATCCAACCAATTGACATTTCGCGATTTTGTTCTGCTGCAGGCGGGCGCAGCTCGTTTTACTTTTGGTGGTTGTTTGAGTTAAAATAATTAATTCGTGGCGGAAAAAGTGCAACAATTGGCGCCCAACGTGGGGCTCGACTCTAATTATTTAATCAATAAAATTTAATTCGATTGAATTTGTTTACCCTTTGACTGTGAAGTGAAGTAGTACCGTTTTCTATTGGTGATCGGTGTTCTGTGTCTGAATCTGAAATCAGGGAAGTGTTGTGTACATAATTTGTTCGTTTTACTTTTGATTTGTTTTTTTCTTTTTAGAGACATTTTTGGTTGATAGTTCCTGGAGGTGTAAGTTGTACACAAAAGCAGTGCATTCATTAGTGGAAAGTGAGCGGAAATTAAAATAAAGAAGAGGAGAAGGAATTCTTGGATTGTGTCTCCATTCCAGGGGTTTGCATTTGCATCACCGGATTTCCAAGTAGGTGTCTTTTCTTAATTCTCTGTAGTACCCTTGCGTTTTTTTCTATCGGTGTGCAGTTGCAGTCAATGCGTCGTGGCTTTTTATATACCTACATATATTTACAAACATATTTCTACATAAACGTATATATACATACATACATATATTTAGTTTTGCTGAGCGGCATCATTCTAACGGGGTTGTTTTAATTTTTTTCTTTCTCTTGTGCTGCGATTCCGATTGACAGCTCAGGGCTCGCAAACCTTTTTCCTTGGTTCGCTCGGTGCAGTGGTCCTAAACCTTTTTGGGTTGGTGGATTTTTTTTTGTGTATGCAACGGTCTTGTTTTGTCGTTTTGTTTTAATATAGACATACGGTTATTTTGTTATATGATCTTTTTATATAAACATACCTATTATATATTATTTTATATATAATTTGATTTGTTTGACGTGAAAGTATTCTTGGAGTTCTTTTGGTAAATAAATTACGTTGCCTTGAATTTAGTTCTCAGTCCGCTCTTACGCTCTTAGTACATTTAGCCAAGTTAAATTTTTGGGTTATTATAATTACAGATTTAGCCGAATTAGTTTTAATTTTGATTAGTTTATTTAAATTTAGTTTGGTCTTTTTAGTAAGTGGAAGAGTTTTGTTTTTCTTTTATTATGGAGATAAATAGGCTATCCCACGACGAGTTAGCGTATGAGATGGAAGCTCGAGGGCTTCAAGTCGCTACCGTGGAGGTGATGAGGAAATCGTTGAGGGCGACGCGAGTCCTTGAACGAAGGGGGTCGATTGGTTTAAACCAAAGCTACCCTTTTTCGTTTGCGGAGGATCGCGACGCCGTCAACAAGAAAATAATAGAGATAGGCCCTCTTCTTAAGGATCCGCCAAGTGACCCGAAGTCGTCGGAGTACTTGAAGATCCTTACCAAGATTGAGTGGGCGATGAGTAGGATAGATAGGGCACCAGCTTTAGAGAAGGAGGACATAGCGGAAAAGATGAGGATTCGAAATCATTTGATTTTACTTTTAGGAACATTAACAGATACGGAAGAACAGGGACAGGAGGAAGAAGACTCAGAAGACTTGCCGCAAGATAAAGCAAGCACATCAGCGGCAGTGTCAATTGCTCCACCAAGGATGACGGAGAGGGGTTCAACCGAACCTACATTAGGAGTTCGGGCTGAGGCAGCTCAAAATCACGAGCGATGCACCGAACGCATTGAAAAATGGAACGTGAAGTTTACTGGTGAACGATGTGGTTCATCAGTAAACTCGTTCCTTGAACGTGTTGAGGAGCTAAGGGAGGCGAGGGGCGTTTCTGAAGCCCATCTTTATAGGTCAGCTGTCGATCTTTTTACTGGGAAGGCACTCATCTGGTATAGGGCGATTAGGGAAAGTGTAGGGACTTGGCAGGAATTGGTTAGGGAGCTAAAGTTGGAGTTTTTGCCACCCAACTATGACGATCTTTTGATGGACGAGATCAGGAGGCGTACGCAGGGAAGGGAAGAGACCATCGGGGTCTATGTTGCGACGATGCGCAACATGTTTCGAAGGTTGTCAGAACCTTTACTGGAGAGGCGGAAGTTAGCTATCCTCCAAAAGAATCTGGCACCTTTTTACCAGACGCAACTGGGTTTGGCTGACCCTAAGTCGGTCAACGATCTTGTTGCGTTAGGACGAAGATTGGAGACGGTCCGAGCGAATGTGGACACATTTGCTCCCCCTCCTAGCAATCGAGGTCGGCACCTGCTCGAGCCTGACCTAGCGTACGTCACAGTAGAGGAACTCGGAGTTGCCGTCATGTCGAGGGACGTGCAACCTGATAGGAGTGTTCGTTGTTTTAACTGTGGGGAAGGCGGTCATTTTGCCAACAGTTGTTCTGCTCCTAGGCGTTGTTTTGGTTGTGGTACGGTAGGGGTTAGTCGTAGGAATTGTAGGCGTTGTTCGGGAAACGCGCAACGGACTCTTGGGCCAGCAGGACAAGAGGGCCGTCGCAATTAGTTAGGTCGCCTGCTGGTGACCAGTTGGCGACAAAAACAGTTCGGTTAGGTTTCACTTTGGAGGCAAACGGTGAGGATAGACGTCCATATTTAGGGATTAGTGTTTATGGGATTAAGTTGTTAGGTTTATTAGATTCTGGCGCTTCACGCACTATTATATGTAGGGACGGGTGGAAGGTTTTAAAAGAGTTAGGGTTAGCTTTAGGAAAAAGTAATATAAAGTCAGTAGCGTTAGCAGATGGTGCTGGAATAGGAGTTTTGGGGGTTGTGTCTCTACCAATCATAGTTAAGGACAAGTCGGTATCTTTAGAGTGTCTAGTCATCCCAACGTTACCACATGTCATGATCCTCGGTGCAGATTTTTGGGCACTTACGGGAATCGTCCCGGATTTACGATCAGGCATGTGGAGATTTTCGAACCAAGAAGTAGTGGCTTCGGTTACCGCAATTGCGGATAAATCTGAGTTGGATGACAAAGACACTAAGGCTTTAGAAACCTTAGTCGAAGGTGTTTTCAAATCTATGCCAGAGGGCTTAGGCGTTACACGATTGGTAGAACACAAGATTAGGGCGTCCGCAGAACCTATCAAGCAGAGGTATTATCCGGTGTCACCGGCAATGCAGGAACATATTGATAAGGAGCTTAAGGAGATGCTAGAAGCGGGGGTAATAGAAAAGTCGAGTAGCCCGTGGGCGTCTCCAATAGTCCTTATCAAAAAGAAAGATGGTTCCTATAGGTTCTGTGTTGACTATAGGAAATTGAATAAGGTTACAGCTAGGGATGCATACCCATTACCCTACATTTCATCCACTTTGGATAAGCTACGAGACGCAAAGTATCTTCCGTCTTTGGATATCAAGTCGGCCTATTGGCAGATTCCGATGGAAAAGGAATCCCGCCCGCTCACAGCTTTCACGGTTCCGAATAGAGGCCTTTTCCAGTTTAAGAGAATGCCCTTTGGCTTACACAATGCTCCGGCTACGTGGCAAAGATTTATCGACAGCGTCTTGGGTGCCGATCTGGAACCACACGTCTTTGTGTATTTAGACGACATTATCATCGTCACGAACTCTTTCTCGAAACACCTAGAGATACTGGAAGAGGTTTTTAAACGATTGTGTGAGGCAGGGTTAAAAGTTAGTCGCGAAAAATGCAGCTTTTGTAGGCCGTCTTTGAAATTTCTGGGGTATGTTGTAGATCGTAACGGATTGCATGTAGATCCAGAGAAAGTAGAAAGTATGGTTAGGATCCCAGCACCGAAAAATGTTAAAGAAGTTAGGAGTTTTGTAGGGACTATTTCGTGGTACAGACGCTTCGTACCAAATTTTGCAACGTTAGTTAGGCCTTTAACAGATCTGTTAAAGAAGAGTAGGAAATTTATTTGGTCAGGGGAATGTGAGGAGAGTTTTAGGAAAGCGAAAGAGTGTCTGGTTACGGCACCAATTCTGACATGTCCGGATTTCCAACAACCGTTTGTGGTTCAGACAGACGCGTCGGACTATGGTATTGGGGCCGTACTTTCGCAGAAGTTAGAGGGTGGGGAAAAGGTAGTGTGCTACCTGAGTAGGTCTTTGAATAGGTGTGAAAGGAATTACTCAACCACGGAGAAAGAGTGCTTGGCTGTCATATGGGCAGTAGAAAAGTTGCGGCCGTACATTGAAGGTGTTCATTTTACGGTCGTGACAGATCATTATTCTTTGGTGTGGTTGAGTAATATTAAGGATCCGCAGGGTAGATTAGCTCGTTGGGCCGTGAGGATGCAACAATTTGATTTCGAGATCATCCATCGCAAGGGTAAAGAACATGTAGTTCCAGACATGTTATCACGAGGAGTTCCGGTAGTGGCCGAGATCTCAGGTGTGGATTTAGACCCGTGGGTGGTAAAAATGATCTCAGAAGTCGAGTCAAAACCATTAGACTACCCGGCGTGGAGAGTAGAAAATGGTCGACTTTTTAAATTCGTAAAATCGAATCATGTTGTAGTCCTCGAAAACAACGATGAATGGAAGTTAGTCGTAGGTAAAGCAGATAGAGCAGGGGTTTTACAGGAGTGTCATGATAGCCCATTAGCAGGGCACATGGGAGTTAGGAAAACTTTTGCTAGAGTAGGATCAAAATACTATTGGCCAAAGATGAGGGCCGATGTAACTAGGTATGTTAGGAATTGTAAAGGTTGCCAACAAGTGAAGCCGGTGAACGAGAAGCCAGCTGGTCTGATGACGGAGAGGGTAGGAAATTTTAGGCCTTGGGAAATGGTTTGTGTAGATCTTGTCGGTCCACTTCCGAAGTCCACAAAGGGGTTTGTCTATATTCTGACGGTCGTTGATTATTTCACTAAATTCCCATTACTTTTCTCTTTGAGGTCGGCTACTGCTAAAACGGTTTGTAAGGAACTAGAGGATAATGGTTTTCTGCTGTTCGGGGTTCCTAAATTTGTGGTATGTGACAACGGGCCACAATTTAAGAGTAAGGAGTTGAAAACTCTGTGCGAGGGTTACGGTTCTACGCTGCGATACACAGCGCATTACCACCCGCAAGCGAATCCGGCGGAACGAATTAACCAAATTATAAAGACTACGTTGAGGGCTTATGTTTCGGAAAACCATCGTGGTTGGGATTCGCAGTTGGCGAAAGTAGCGTGTGCCATCCGCACAGCCCAACACGAGGTGTTAGGAGTTTCGCCGTATTACGCGAATTTTGGTAGGGAAATGATTACTCACGCAAGCAGTCAGGTGACGTTGAGTGAGCAATCATCCGATAGGGACCAGGATTTTGTAGGAGTAGGAGAACAGTTTAGGAAGCTTAGGGAAGAAATAGCTAGGAAGCTAGAAGCGGCAACCAAGAGGTCCGCGAAAGCCTACAACCTCCGACGGAGAGATGTTCAATATCTCCCGAACGAGTTAGTATGGCGTAGAAATTTCGCGTTGTCAGATGCCGCTAATTTCTATGCAGCTAAACTGGCTCCTAAGTTTGTTGGTCCCTTCCGCATCCGAAAACGAGTGTCCCCTTGGACGTATGTTCTCGAAGATGAGAACGGTAAAGATCGCGGTACGTGGCACGCGAAGGACCTTAAGTCGCATAACGACGAGAACTAAGTCTATAAGTCCCAGTAGAGTAACATTTTTTTTCTTCCTTTTTTTTCTTTTACAAATAGACTGGCAGGTTGGCCTTGATGGAAAATCTCTCCCCTTGGTGTGCGGTGACCCTAGCAGAGCCTTGGAAATAGCTTACGGTTTTTTTCATAACCGCAAGTTCATTTCCCTTCGAGGTAAGGGTGGGGTTTGTTGCGGTAAATTTTACTGCAACAAAATGCATCCTCTGCTTTCTCTCCTCTCCCCACTAACCTTTGTACTTCCCCGTGCCTCGTCAATATTCTAGGAAGGTGGAGGGCAGCCATGGTCCCATCAGCCATAGGCCCACTTTCCTAATGTATTGAATTGGCACTAAAACAGGTTTCTCCGAGAAGAGACAGAAGGTCTCAACAATAAAGACTGATGGTCTAAGAGGAGACGGGCGGTCTCAGAAGTGACGGGCGGTCCTTCATAACACAACATTAAACGAGCAGAGACAGACAAAAATAATAAGTCGACAAAACAGTACGAGACAGATGAGTCTCCGCCGTTAACAACAAAAGAAACAAACCAAAACATACAATATCACCAACACAATAACTTATACTAAACAACAATAAACATAAGTAAACATAAACGAGACGGATGAGTCTCCACCTCCAACAAAAATACATCACCAAGAATGAGACGAGTAGGCAACAAGCAAACGAAACCAGAAGACTAGATAACGGGACGGATGGTCCCCAACGCCCAACAATGGCCGAGGCCCAACCTAACTGAAATTATTTTGTACAAAATGGCACGCTAGGTGTAGGTCCCTCAATCCCCAAATCTGCACAAAAGTCCACCGGAGTAGTGCGCGTACTAATGTAAAATTAAAAGTACTGATTCCTTTTTTTTCTCGGGGGTAGTGAACTTCTTCTGCGATCGGTCCAAAAATTGAATTAAAAGTAAGTCAGTAAAATCAAAGTAATTGGGAGAAAGCCCAAAATGCTTTTCCTTTTTTTGTTGAGCGCTTTTTTTTTCACTCCGAAAAGTCAGCGAAATAAAATCGCTGAACTTAACCATGGGATTCGCAGGCACTGGAAATGTCCCAATGTGCTGCGAATTCCAGTATGGATGCGATGCGTGAGAGAGCACAGTGGGGAACGAAAAACGGTGGCGTATTCTAGCCAAAGAGCAGAATACCGCTTGATAAGCCGCAAATGGATCCCACTGTGGCTGAATGTATGAATGTGTGAGTGCAAGTGGGTGGGGTTCTTTGTGTCCGAGGTGGACAAAGGAACCCACTGGAATGGTCACTTCACTTCTTGGTTGACCGAGGTGCTGTAAGGAAGTTTTGTGGAGGAAAGAAAAGCGTTCAGGAAGAAAAAGGAAGAAAAGAAAGTTAGACAACGAGCTTAAAGGAAAACAGACGAGGAAAACAAAAAGAAAGGAGAAAGAAAACGAGAAATAGTGAGGAAAAGATCGCAGGAGAAGAAGATCGAAGGAGAAAAAAAAAGGAATCGAAAAATACAAAAAAAAGATAAGTAGTGTGTTATTTATTAGTGACATTCGTGGTAGGAAACTTGGTGAAAGTAGACTCCGGTAGGCTTTTGTCCGTAGAAATCCCGGTGAATTGCGGGACTCGCGACCTTTTTAAATCTACTTTTGTGTTTGGTTCGGGACCGTACGATAGCGGGCCATTTTAATATTTTCAACGGCGATTTTTTTGTTCGTTTGTTCTCGCAACGGGTTGGTTTTTTTCATCCACCCCGCCCGGTGGATTTTTTCCAGCCCCTTCCTAAATTTAATTTTAGTTTTCTACTCTATTTCGACCTTCTATTATTTTCAATAAATCGGCCAGTTATTATAACGTGGTGCAAAAATATTTTGTTCGCCTATATTTTTCTTATTGGTTTTCTTGATTTCAGAATCCACCGTCTTTTTCACTTAAAGGTTTCCCAATTCGTGGCGCCCATTTTTTTTTTAACCACAGTGTACACGTTCGTGGAACCCACCCCAGCTGAGCGGCCGGCGCAACAGCTTCCAGTTAGCTGTGGTTGCACTTTCTCCTCCATCCAACCAATTGACATTTCGCGATTTTGTTCTGCTGCAGGCGGGCGCAGCTCGTTTTACTTTTGGTGGTTGTTTGAGTTAAAATAATTAATTCGTGGCGGAAAAAGTGCAACAGCATGTATGTACATACTCGTATGTTGTAATTTTCTTATCTGAACTTAGGATTTTCGGTCGTTTTCAATTGTTTATTTCTGAAGAACTTCCTGTTTGGCGCGAAGTTAAAAAAAAATGCGGGGTTACCATTTGTAATTTGCGAATCTCCAAAAAATATTTTTTTGATGTATTTAATAAATTAAGTATCGTATATTTGGGGCCGCTTACCAATAGTTCAACCTTCGGATTTAAACAATTTTGTTTTATTTTATATATGACTTCTAAACACAAAAAAAATAAAATTAATGTGAGGAAATAACAGATATATTCAACAAAAAAAATGTTTTATTTTCGAAATTCTAACATCGAAAAACTGAAAAGTATCATTTTCTTATTTATTTGGTAAACTTTCATTTAGGTTTTTAATTATTTCATCATAAAATATTCTGTATTTGCGCGAATTTTTTTACATGTGATAAAATGAAAAGCAAACAAATTAAAAATACAAAATAATATATTGCCAAATAAATTAATAAAACGAAACAGTAAATGCAAAATATTTTATGGTGAAATAATTACAAAGAAATAAACTTATAGCTGCCGTAAATTCATTGTATTCTTCATAAGTTGTTCAGCACAGACTAAGGCAGGGCGGAACGCAATAAAAACAGCCTGTCAAGTCATTTTTATGTCAAATTTGCTGACATCTGCACGGTTTTTGTGCAGATTTGTATGGGTTTGTGAAAAATTTATTATTGTTTTAAACACATAAACAAATGTTTCCTCGCATTAATTCATATACAGAACATCTTATTAACATATATTTATTAGAAATAATAAAAAAGGTGATAATTCAGGTTGATATATTGGAAAGCACAGCCCAACAATTTATAAACTGATTGAATAATAAATAGCATTTTGCATTCTATTTACATTTTAATTTCTGATCTGGCAATACCCATGTTTCATCATGTTTTGACAGCATACCAACCCTCACAAACCAAAACTAAACCTAGTGGTGAATAGTGTGAACTAAAAACCAGTTCACGTAAAGAGATCCCGATAAAAATTAAGATCTTCTTCTTTTAAGGTCTAGTATTATGACGCGGCAGTACTGCTTTGCGCCTCTTCTCCATCGTCTTCCTTCTATGGCCCTTTTCGCCGTGTCAACCACTTCCTTAATGGCATGAACGGTCGAGCGTGCTTTTCGAAATCCGTACTGATGTGTTGATAGTCCACCAGCTTCTTCAATCGCCGCTTCCAACCTGTTACCGATGATGCGCTCCAAAACTTTTCCAGCGGTGTCCAACATACAGAGCGGGCGGTAGGCTGATGGATCTCCTGCAGGTTTACCTCCCTTCGGTAGTAGTATAAGTCAGGCGTTATAAATATCCACAAACAGGTCCATTCTGGTTCTAATCGCAGCTTTCAGGGCTATATTTGGGATCCCATCCGGTCCAGGGGCTTTTTTATTTCCAAATCTGTTGCTTGCCAAAAGGATTTCGTCTGGAGTTATCCTAGGAATTTGTTGAGCTGCTAAAGATGACTCGGTCTCCAGTAAAATTTCCGGTTGCCTTGGAAATAGGGCTTCGACTATTTGCTCCAATAAAATTTCCGGTTGCCTTGGAAATAGGCCTTCGACTATTTGCTCCAATATATCTGTGCATGTGGGGGATGGGGCTCGAAAAACTTTCAGTTTTTTCATCACCACTTGGTACGGTCTTCCCCAGAGATTTTCATCTGCTCCATTGCATAGCGCGGCGAAGCTCCGACGTTTGCTGGTATTTATTGCCGTTTTCAGCTCTTTTCGCGCTACTTTATACCGATGGTGGAGTTCGGTGAAATCGTCTCTTCCTCTATTGCGCTGGCACTATCTCCTTGCGCGGTGACATCTTGCGCGCAGTAGTGCAATGTCTTCATTCCACCAACAGACTGATGGGTAGCGTGTATTCGTCGTTCTTCTTACCATAGATGCGTCGCACGCCGTTGTAGTGTGCGTAATCAGTTGCAGAGGCTTCTCATTAGCCGAACCCGTCAACGTAGCATCTGCGATCATAAGGGCGAAAGCTTCTTCATCGAATGTATTTGTCTTCCACCCTAATCTGTTAGTTGTTCTTGCTGATGTATTCTGACGTCGCCTTTCTTCATTCCTTGTTTCATACAATATAGCTTGGTGATCACTGTGAGTATAGTGTGAGCTGACCTTCAATGTTGCTCTCGGAGCAAGGCAGTTGCTTACAAAGGTTAGGTCGATTATCGAACCCTCCCCATTCCTGCTAAATGTGCGTTTATTACCAGTGTTTAGGAGCACTACGTCAAGGACCATTAAAGCCTCTAGTACTTTGCATCCTCTCGTGTTCGTCCTTGGGCAGCCCCATTCTGTGGCCCATGCGTTAAAATCTCCGGCTATGATAGTCGGGCTTCGATCTCTAGCATCTATTATCAATCTATCTAGGAAACTATCGAATTCCTCGATGGTAAGACTCGGTGGAGCGTAGCAGCTATAGATGTAGCAGCCATCAATTTTGGCATGCACGAAGAATGTACCAGGGTTCACCTCTGTTTCTTGGAAGGGTCATTTACCGCAAGTCCATATTGCGGCTTTGCCTGTTGTATCCGCTATCCATATAGTGTTATCATATTGACGGTACGGTTCGCTTAGGATTGCAATATCAATATCTAGTTCTCGAACTGTTTGTGTTAAAAGGGTTTGGGCCGCCTCACAGTAGTTTAGATTTAGCTGCAGTAATTTCATTGTTTCGGCAGCAGCTTCTGCAGACCTCGTGTTTACTATTTAATGTACTTGAACAGTGCAGATAAAAAACGTATAACCATTTGTGTTACCGAAGTACTTTATTCACTTACTTGTACAGGACTGACTTACGTGCTAGCTTAGGTCTAGTATATATTCTAACAACTTACTGTATTAACTTAAGTCTAATATAAATGTACATGAGTATGCGTAGAAGGAGAAATGGTGTGTGATGGGCATGTGTATATGTACGACGCATGTATTGATTTACAATACATGGTTGGATCGCTACAGCTCCCTCCATGCTCGTTGGTAGGATGGACATCTACGGCTTCCTGTAAAGTAGTTACTGTCGATACCCTCCTTGCATTGGCAGAGTAGACATTTTGGCTCCTCGTTGCATAGCTTCGCTATTTCCATTTTTACCACACCGTACGCAGTATTTGGACCAGTCATTAGAACTTTTGCAAGCTCTGGCTATATGCCCGAATTCCATACATTTGTAGCATTTAGTTGGGATTAGCTTCTCGCGTATTCGGCACACAACCCATCCTATGCGCACTTTGCCTGCTTCAATGAGCTGCTTGGCTGCTTCTGCTGGTAAGCTCACGGTTGCCGTCTGGGTACCACTGTAGACTTTTCGAAGTGACTTAATTGTCGCTGCTTTTATAGCACTGGTGTTCGCCAAGTTCTCTGCTAACGCATTTATCACGTCTTCTTTCGTGGCGACCTCATTAAGATCTTTCACCTCAATCAGTGTCTCATGTGTTAGCGTCTTCACTTTCGCTTGTTCCACTAAGATACATTTGATTTATTCCTCGAATTTAGTGGCCTGCGAGTTGGTAGATCTTTTCAGTTCAATGAGTAGATCCCCTTTCGCCGTTTTTTTGGTGCGGTTAACATTTTCGCCAAGCTCTTTAGCTCGCAACATATCTGCATATGTCATATTGCCCTTTGTTCTTAGAACCAGCGCGTCGGGGCGGGTTGATTTTTTTCCCCCTGATGGTTTACAGGGCGTTTTGCTGTCAGAGTATTGGTCAGGCAAAGTACTCGGGTTTCTAACCCGTCCGCTGTTTGCGGCATCTCTGTTGCGGTTTTGGGGGCACGGCCACTTTCATCTCGTGTAAGTCTTACATATCCTGCGTCAACTATCTTGTTATAGGCTGAGCGAACTAAACTTGTCAGTCTCCTGATCTCATGATGAACATTGTTTTTGCCCTTGTAGAAGTTCATCAGGTCCTCAATTCTTTGGCCGAGGATGTTCATGGCATCACTTTCAGCCTTTTCTTCGTTGGGGTCTGCTGTTTTTTTTCCTTCTCCGCTGGGTGTACATTCCCTCACTTCTGGAATTTGGTAGGCTATCTCAAGTGGCTTCTAGCTTGACAACTCCTCTACTAAGATCACTTTTGGTGGTGATCGCACTAAAACTGAACTCTTCTGGAACGGATTATTCGGAGTTGATAAGTCACACTCCGCTCCTTTTTCTTCGTTGTTATTATTTTTTTTTTCATTGTTTTCAGGTGTATTTTTTTGATTTTGCTTGCTTTGGTTGTTTATGTGTTCATGTATGTACGTATGTACATATGTATGTATGTACGTATGTACATATGTATGTATGTATATTATATTTATCAACAGGCATAGTATCTGCTCCATAACTTCGAAAAGCTATATGTATTTACATTATTATGTCGCAGGTATGACGTAAGCAGTCGTCACACTTTTTCGTTACAAAAAATTTTGACTAATGTTTTAATATTCCACCATCCACCTGCACCTGGACGAAAAGAGCATGTCAGCGAGGAGCGCAGGAGTAAATTTGTTTCTTTCAATAATATGCTTAATGGTAGGTAGTTCAATTTTAAATTAAAAAAATTGCTCAAGCAGATTGGAATGTTCGTCTATTGAATATGAAATATTGAAATGAATCGCATAATTTTATACAAATAGCGCTGATCACGGGCGTATTTCCACATACTTAAGAATTTAGATTAATCGACGACGAAGTATGTAACAGTTGGAACTCAAAGTAACCGTGAGCTAACCAGTCTTAGAGCCTAACTACTGTTACTGAAAGAAGGTAGAAGCAGCGTTCCCTCCCTTGTCGTTAGGCAAAGTTCTCATGGCGGTAGAAAATGCTACTCAAATGAGTCTGAAGGTAGTACGCAATAATGTACCTAAATCGGCTTAATGGTATTTTTCAATTAGAATCGGAAATTATACATTTTTAAATATTTGTTTTATTTAAACACACATTTTTTATTAAAAAAAAAAATATCACAAAGAAAATGCTTATTTTAATTCAACATAAATTACTTCAGTTCACCCACAAAAAATAAAGGAAAATGAAACCTTTAAAGGTTTATTTTAAAATAAATTATAAGTTATGTACTTTAATAGGTATGTTGTATGTATATTAAAATAAACGAAAAAGAAAAACTAGTAGGTATATTCCACAGTTATTTCAATATCTAACATTAAAAAATGTAATACAAATTATTTTTTATAAAAGAAAATAAAGTAGAGAATCAAATATTCATATCGGAAATCAATATAGTGAGCGATTTTCTAGTTATAGTTCAGAAATTTCATATCCTGAAAATATAAAGTCCCATATAATATGCCTTAGCCTTTCGTACGTTTTTGCACACGCTTCGGACTGTCCCCATTTTTATCATCCATCTCATTTTCTAAGTCTTTATAAAAATATACTGAAGCTTTAATTGAAGGCTGCATTTTAGTTTCTTTTGGTGCAATTGCATCTTCTTCTGTGTCTACTACACTATAGGCAATTACACACAAATAATTAAATTGTACTAGAAAAACTACCAAATTACAAAACCGACTTACATTTTACGTTTAACCACAAATTTATCCGTTTTAAATGTTTCCCTACACAAAACAAACTTTTTTTTGTTGACAAACATCAACCAAGTAGAAGAGAATGAGAATAAAAGCTATGTATGTAACATCAAAGTACATATGTTCAGTTCAGATTCACTTCACAGGTGTTCAGGAAAGCAATTGAGAAAAAGAGGTGTATCATGCGCGAGAATTTGATTTGGAACGTGTAGGTGTCTTGTAGTTTAAGTCTGTTGTTACAAAATTTTTTAGAAAAATAAGAAATGAGTTATTGATATGAATTTATAAAAAGTAGTACGCGGTAGATCCAAAGTAGTACCATACTCAGTTAGCAAAAATGTACTCAAAAACTTCAAAACACTACAATTGTAGCACGGGAGGGTAGAAGTATAGTTTGGTGGAGAGAAGGGAGGAGAAAGGTGAAATTAGGGAGAGTATCAGTTCTGCAATCCTTTTTTTTAAATAACGTTTCATGCCCCAAGGCTGATCAAAGGATGTATCAAAGGATGCTAATTACTTAGTCCAAAAAAAAAATTCGTGTGTGTAAACTACGCGAGTTACATCATTAAATAAAAATGATCCCCTCTTTTAGATAACAACTGTAATTTGAATGGGGATCGAATTCGGTTGCACAACAAGTATCAGCACATTCTCCGTCGCTCACTTTTGGTAAACAAATGTGGGTAGAGCAATGGAATGTGTTGAGTTGAGGTTTTCTCTAAATCTTCGTGGGAAGATTTAGATAAGAACTTACAACATTATTGGCGTTGCAGTTGAATTCAATTAGCATTGCAGATTCAGTTTAGAATTAGATCTGAAACAATTAAGATATAAAATAAAATAAATATTACGAAAATATAATATGTTTTTGTATGTTTCAATAATATAAAAACATAATTGGCGCAGTCGGAGTTCGAACCTTAATATAACTAAAATAGTTGAATTCTTATTGAATATTGAATAATTAAGTGGAAAACTAAAAGTGAAGAAATAAAATATACTGGAGAATAAGTTTACCAAGTTTAACGAATGTAGTACTTAAAATAAAAAAAAAAATAAAAAATATGAAAGGAATCAAAATCGAGAGGAAAGAAAAGAAAATTTAATTGAAATTTTAAACTGACTTGCATAATGTTCAATAGTGCATAAAAGAATAAGGAAAGCAATACAGCAAACGCTGAAAGCAAAGTGAAAACTAAAATAGCAGGACAACAGAAGCTGAAAACAAAGTGAAGACCAAAATAGCAGGACAACAGAAGCTGAAAGCAGAGTGAAGACCCAAGTAGCAGGACAACAGAAGCTGAAAGCAGAGTGAAAACCAAAGCAGCAGGACAACAGAAGCTGAAAGCGGAATGAAGACCAAAATAGCGGGACAGCAGAAGCTTAAAACAGAGTGAAGACCAAGTTAACAGAAGAACAGGAGAAAGGTGAAGTAAATCAAAAATTAAATTGTGTTAAAAAGTGTTTTAAGCTTATATATTTTGAACATTAACTAAGAATAAACCGAGAAGTGAAAGTTAAAATATAATATAAGAATATAAGAACAAAAATGGAAGCTATACCAGCAGCAGATAATTTTAGATTAGTATTAGACCTTGTAACGAAAATTCCAGAATTTAATGGAAACAGAGAACAGCTAGTAGAATTTATTGAAAGAGTTGATAGTTTAATTCCGGCTATAAATTCCTTTCATATAGACAATGCAAGTATTCTTAAAGGATATTCGAGATAGGATAGTTGGCAAGGCCAAGGAAGCTTTACAAAGAAGAGGTAGGATTAATGATTGGGATCAAGTTAAAGAAGTAATTATAGGAGAAGTTGCGGAAAGAATCAGTGCCGCAATTTCATTAGACAAGATTCGTGTAGCTAGGGTTCAAACAAATATAGAAAGTTTTTTTTAATGAAATCAATAATTATCTCTGTAGAATAAACAATATTAACTTACTTCAAAATAATAACGAACAGGGAATTATAGACTCCAACAATAGAATAGCATTGGAATCATTCAAAATAAATTTACCCGAACCAACTAAAACAATAATATTAAGCAGAAATCCAACAACATTGAAAGATGCCTACAAAATAATATTAGGATTAAACCACCAAAGTAATGGCATAAACAATAGTTTAACGAATGCTTATAATGATAACAATAATAACTACCGTAGACTTAACGACAGAAATAATATTTCGACACAATACCGTAGTTCAAGACCATTTAACGTTTGGGAGTTACTGGTTGAGGTACAGGTCGATGTAAAAAACCAACTTCACAAACTCCAAATATTTTTATTAAATCCAATTTGTAAAAATTATCATTTAAACATTATAAAAAAGATTATGAAATGAATATTGTTATTTACTTTGAAATGTAAGTTACTCGAAACAATTTTACATGAGTAGCAGCACCACAGGAAACACGTTCAGTCGTCAGGAGTTGTTGAAAAGAAAGAGATCGATTTCATCGCTGTCATCAGCTATCAAACCTTTCCGCCCGGAAATCTCCACTGTCAAACTTAGCTGCTAGCCGATGTTTAGGTTACGATTGTGGCCGCGTTGCCAATGTGCTGTTTGTCGTGGTTACCCACAGTACTCCCCCTCCAGCGCCAGTGATACACCTCTTTACGTTATTCGAAATGTAACTCTTCTTCCGGAACGTGTAACGTACTGCTTGTTCTTTTCAATGCCATCGGGCTCCAGTGTCTTTTTTGTTTCTGGTTCTGGCATAGAATCCCCCCTTTGTCTGAAATTATAAGCAGGCTTTAGACGGTCTATCGATATATTTACCATTTTTCCGTTTATGTCGATCCGATAGTATTTCGACTCCCTGTGCGATACAGGATATGGTCCATCGTAGGCTGGTGTAAGTGGTCTCCGTACTGTATCGTTGCGAATGAAGACATGTGTGCAATTATTCAGGTCGCTGGGTATATAAACACTTCTTGTACTGTGGTGCTTAAAGGGTCCTGTTTGCAGTACCGCCATCGTTCGACGAAGTTGCTTCACAAATTCATGTGCATTGATGTCATCTTTTGAAGGATTGAAAAAATCGCCTGGTATTCTTAATGTCGCTCCATAAAGAAGCTCTGCTGTCGTTGCATTGAGGTCCCTTTTTACCGTCGTGCGTAGACCGAGCAGTACTGTCGGCAGGACGTCTGTCCACTGATCGGTTGTATGACACTTGATTGCTGCTTTTAGGGTACGATGATACCTCTCGATGATGCCATTCGATTCAGGGTGGTACGCTGTCGTTCGCAGATGTTTAATGCCCAGTAATCGCATTAACTGTTTGAAGAGGTCGCTTTCAAACTGTCGTCCCTGGTCGGTTGTTATGCGAAGGGGCACACCATATCTAGAAATCCATCCTTCATATAATGCCCTTGCTACGGTCTCCGCCGTTATGTCGCGAATTGGTATTGCCTCGATCCATCTCGAGAAACGATCCACGCAGGTGAGAATATAACGAAATTCACGTGATGGTGGCAGGGGCCCAACAAGGTCGATGTTGAGATGCTCAAATCGGGAGTCCGTTGAGGGGTATGTCTGAGTGGGAGATCGGGTGTGTTTCCAGACTTTCGCTCGTTGACACATTATGCAGCTTTTTGCCCATACTTGGCAGTCCTTGCGAATTGACGGCCAGACAAAGCGGTCTGTTGCTAGCTTGGTTGTCGATCGAACACCAGGATGTGCCAGATTATGCACGCTGTCGAAAGCCAATCGTCGAAACGGTTTGGTGATGAATGGTCGAACTTTGGGCTTCGTTGTGTCACAATAAATTGAGCGATTAACGTCTGAAAAAACAGGAAACCTTTTTAACTTTAATGAATGTGACGTACCTTTCTGCAACAGATGTAAAAGCTCTTCATCTGTCTCGTGGTCCTCAGCCAATTTCTCATAGTCGATTGTGTCAAGGGAAGAAATTTCAGCTATTCGTGAGAGTGTGTCAGCGATGACGTTTTTGTTTCCATCGATGTGCCTTATGTCTGTTGTGAATTGGCTGACGTAGTCCAGATGACGAAGCTGTCTTGGAGTCGCCTTCTCTGAGTTCTGTCTAAAGGCAAACGTGAGCGGCTTTTGGTCAGTGTAGATGCAGAAAACTTGACCCTCCAGCATGTGTCGAAAATGTTTTACTGACAAGTACGCACTCAGTAGCTCCATATCGTACACACTGTACTTTGTTTCTGCCGATGTAAGTTTTTTCGAAAAGAAACCGAGTGGCTCCCATGCGCCATTGTTGAGCTGATGCAATGCTCCTCCTACGGCTACATCGGATGCGTCGACCATAAGTCCGAGTCGAGCGTTGGGTATCGGGTGCGCCAGCAAGGCAGCCTCAGCGAGAGCGTGTTTGCACTTCTGGAAGCTTCGTTCGGCTTCTGGGGACCACTCGATCACTCTGGTGTCTTTCTTGATATTCCCTTTGGGGATCGCGAGCTGGAGAATGGCTTGATCATCAACGGCATTTTTAAGGAAGCGTCTGTAAAAATTGAGAGAATTTAGAAATCTTCGCAACTCACATACCTTTGTCGGTTTTGGAAATCCTACGATAGCGTCGACTTTCTCTTTCGGTGGCTTAATTCCCTGAGCGTTAACAGTATGTCCCAGAAAGCGAACTTCCGACTCCCCAAATTGGCACTTATCACAATTAATGATAAGACCATACTCACGCAAGCGGTCGAATACCAAACGTAGATGTCCCTGGTGCTGAATTTCATTTTCGGAGAAGATGAGAATATCATCGATATATGCGAAGGCAAAGTCGAAGTCGCGCAGTATGAAATCCATAAAACGTTGAAACGTTTGGCTCGCGTTTTTTAGGCCAAATGTCATAAAAAGGTACTCAAATAACCCAAAAGGCGTTACTATCGCTGTCTTAGGAACATCATCGGGGTTCATCGGTATTTGGTGGTACGCCTTTTCGAGGTCCAACGTAGAAAAAACAGTCTTACCAGCGAGAGAGTGTGAGAAATCCTGGATGTGTCGCACAGGGTAGCGGTCCGGTTCTGACACAGCGTTTAGGCCACGATAATCCCCACATACCCTCATCTCACCGTTTGGTTTTGGCACCATGTGGAGTGGACTCGACCAAGGACTATTTGAACGTCGACATATACCTTGATCCACCAATCGCTGAAATTCTTTTTTTGCTATCTTATAACTTTCTGGCTTCAAACGACGAAAGCGTGAGTGTATTGGCGGTCCTGTGGTCACGATGTGATGTAAGACACTATTGCCTATCGGTTTCTTCGGATGTGATGGTCGCGTGATGTCCTGATACTCCACCAACAGTTCACGGAAAGGTACTTCACTACTTATATTGGTGATTTGCGTCGAAGGCACACATGAAATGGAACCAATGCGGGATAAAAACAGATCTCGATCAATTAGTCGTCGCTTCTGTAGATCTACTAATATGCCAAAATATTTGAGAAAATCTGCTCCAATTATGGGCCGCGAAACCTCTGCGACAACAAATATCCACTTGAACGCGCGCCGCAACCCCAAATCCACTGTTACGCTTTGTGTGCCGAAGGTAGAAATTCGCGAATTGTTTGCTGCATACAGAGTCGAATTATCACCGTTAGACTGTTTTTTATGCGCTCGAGTTGCTGGAATTACTGAAATGTCCGCGCCGGTGTCTATTAAGTAAATATACTTATTTCTCCCGTCACGAATAAAAAGGCGACAATTGCTAAGGCCAGCGTCTGTCGCCGCTAACGACTGGCCCTTTAGTTTGACGATTTGTACCTGCAGGGGGAACGACAATTGTTTGCCTTCGGACCCCACTTGCGATGATACCAACATACTTCTTTGCTCTCGTCTTCGCTAGTGGGTGTCCCATATCTATTGTTTTTATGTTGACTGCGGTGGCGGTGATAAGATGAAGAGGAGGCCCGAGAATGAGATCGACCGCGTGCGTTTGTATGCGACTGAGAAAATTGTGCTCTGAGCTCCGCAACACTTCGTGTAAGGTCTACAATCTGCCGTTCGATGCTGCTATTTCCAATTGCGTGCTTCTCAATTGGTTTTCTTAATTCGTGCCGATTAATTGAAGACACTTGTGGTACTTCGTTGACTTCTGCTATTTTGTCGGCAAGATCAGCAAGTTTAGAGAGGGAATCAGAACTTACGGATATTATGGAGCGCATATTGGCAGGTAATCGCTGCATCCACAGTGATTTTAGCAATTTATCATCCATTTTAGAATCGGCTAGGTGGCGCATCTCCCGCAGCAATTGAGATGGCATTTTATCTCCGAGCTCGATTTCCTGAAGCAACCTCCTAAGCCTCTGATGTTCTGAATCGGTGAAGCGCCCGATGAGTTTACTTTTTAGGGTTTCGTATAGATTTTCGGTGGGAAGGTTTAATAATATGTCGCTGACTTCACTTAAAATGCTGCTCTCTATCGCCGCTACGACCGTGTGGAATTTTCTTGCGTCTGAGGTGATTCGTGCTACGTAAAATTGCGATTCGACCTGTAGGAACCATAGCTGTGGTTTCTCCCTCCAAAAAGGAGGAATTTTGACACTTACATTCAGCCTCGCTAATTCTTGATTTTGGTTACGAGGAGACGCTGTTGGGTCAACTGGATTGCCATCGTTGTTGGCCTCTGTAGGCATTTCGTCGCCGATGCCTTCCACTTTAATTGGTTTTCCGTCCGTATTTTATTGTGTTTTATCGGGGTCACCACTTTGGGAGTTACTGGTTGAGGTACAGGTCGATGTAAAAAACCAACTTCACAAACTCCAAATATTTTTATTAAATCCAATTTGTAAAAATTATCATTTAAACATTATAAAAAAGATTATGAAATGAATATTGTTATTTACTTTGAAATGTAAGTTACTCGAAACAATTTTACATGAGTAGCAGCACCACAGGAAACACGTTCAGTCGTCAGGAGTTGTTGAAAAGAAAGAGATCGATTTCATCGCTGTCATCAGCTATCAAACCTTTCCGCCCGGAAATCTCCACTGTCAAACTTAGCTGCTAGCCGATGTTTAGGTTACGATTGTGGCCGCGTTGCCAATGTGCTGTTTGTCGTGGTTACCCACAAACGACATTAATAACAGATAATTTCAGAATAATAACTCAGGACAATTTAATAACAATAATAACAGACAATTTCAAAATAATAACTCAGGACAATTTAATAACAATAATAACAGGCAATTTCAGAATAATAACTCAGGACAATTTAATAATAATAATAACAGGCAATTTCAGAATAACAACCCGAGACAAATTTATAACGCTAGTAATAGGCAGGTCCAAAATAACTTCGGACGGTTCTCAAACAACGGATCAGGAAATATTAATTCAAGACCTTCTCATAACAATAGTGGTAGATATTTTCAAGGTAACAGTTCTAAACAGATCAACAGTACTAGAGATAGTGGTCAAAGACGTTTTCCTCAGAATAGAAATGATGTTCAAGAACAAATGCCTCGGGAACTATGCATCTCCAGTAATAGAACTAACTATAGGAGGACGCAAAATTTATTGTCTAGTCAATAGTGGTTCATCTATATCAATCTTACATTACTTTTTTTCCAGAAATTAATAATATTAAAACAAAACCCATACCGATTTCTACAGTTATAGGGAAAGCAGAAATAAACTTTGAAAAAATCACAACAGTTCCAATAGAATTTAAATTAAATGCAACAATGTCTTGGAAGCTGATGAATTTAAATCACAAAAATTTTCATGCAATAATAGGATTAAACATATTAGTACCTTTAAAAGCAAAAATAGATTTCAACGATTGTCATGTAGAAATAAACAATCAATTAATAAAATTCAAGGGATTTGATTTCCCATACAGCTATGATGAAATAAATGTGTTAGAACCCATAGAAAAAGAAAACATTCTAATAAAGAAATTAAATTTATCTAAACTAAATGAGGAAGAAACAGAGAGCGTAAAGCAAGTATTAAAAAACAATAATGACTTATTTTTCGTCGAAGGCTAGTTAAGACCCTTCTTGTGCCAATAATTGACTATGCTACAGTTGTTTATTGTAAGCTTGACTCGCAGTCTGAGCATAAGTTGCGTGTTGCATTTAATGACATGGTCAGATACGTTTATGGTCTCCGCAGATTTGATCACATATCAAATTACCATCGACTTATTCTTGGGTGTAGTCTTAAAGAATTTTTAGATGTGAGATGTTGTATTTTTATGCACCAGATAGTCCAGAACCGATTACCACCATATTTATTTCAGAAGATACAATTTGCGCAATCATCTAGGACATATAATCTTATTACTCCTGCCTCTAAATATTTAAATACCTCGCGTCTGCTTTTTGTCCACGTCGCCAGACTTTGGAATTCACTTCCCACGCATGTGAAACAAATATCTGGAACAAAACCATTCAAGACAGAAATTTTGAAATATTTCAATCAGCCTTAATACTCGTAAACATATAATGATCTACATATATACATTTTCCTTGCCCCTTTCTTTTATTTCCCTATCCACAATTTTCCTTTTAATTAATATAATAATAAACAAATTTCAATACAAACATATGTACATATCTCCCCTTTTTCTGCCTATTAGTTATAAGTTAGTTATAATTATAATTGTAAATAACCAATGTCAATATTTAACTTTATAATGTACTATAAAAGACTTGAATCTTACTTGTACTTCCGAATAGTAATTATAATAAATTGAATTGAATTGAATTGAAATTGAAGGCCAAAAATTGACCAGTATAGATAGTATTAAGCATGAAATAATAACAACAAATTCACAACCAATTTATTCAAGAGCATACCGGTTTCCTCAAGTGCATGAAGAAGAGGTTAAAAGGCAGGTGAAAGAAATGCTAAATCAGAGAATTATTAAGGAAAGCAACAGTCCGTTCAATAGTCCTATGTGGATAGTTCCGAAAAAAATCGATAATTCAGGCCAACAAAAATGGAGGCTGGTTATCGACTACAGGAAACTAAACGAAATAACTGTAAGCGATTAATTTCCTATCCCCAATATTGACGATATTTTCGACAAGTTGGGCAGAGCTCAGTACTTCAGCACCTTAGATCTGGCGAAAGGTTTTCACCAAATTATGGTCGATGGCGAGGCGGAAATACAAATTGGAAAGCTGGAAGGGCAAAACGGATTTATTACCATTAAACTTCCAGATGCAGAGCTTTTTGAGGAGTATTCAATATTTATGCATGTAGTTGATCTAAACCTGGTCGAAAAATTAATTGAAGAAATAGAAAAAGATTTTTCAATCATGTTGAAAGAAGGCGAAAAACTTTCCATAATAGAAAAAGAAATAGGTGATTTAAAGCATATGTATAGAACATTGATTCCGAATAGGAAAAAGAGGGGATTAATAAATCTGAGTTGAACTGTAATGAAATGGACAGTAAAGATAGAGAAGATATAGAAGAGCATTTTAAAGTTATTGACGGCAATAACCATAATTTAATAGAGACTATTAATAAACAGATAAACATCAATGAAATAACCAACAAAAACATAGACAGTTTAAGAGACAGTGTAATTGAAGATAGAAAGAAATTAGTTATATTACTACTTGATGTTAATGAAAGAGATAGCACTTACATTGAAGATATTTATGTGAATAAACAACTAATTAGAATCGGCATTTTAAAGAATGAGCTCGAAAAACTACAAAGTAATGTATTAAGTATTAAAATAGGTTAGAATTATAGAATATTACCAAATAGATTCTCTTTAGAATATTACCAAATAGATTTTTTAAAACTAGAAAATATAAAAATGGCACTAGGCAAATTTAAAGATACGTTAGCTTTTGTTATCAAAGTCCCAAAAGAAATAAAATTTGTCGAAAAATATATTCTTACACCTCTTACTGATGAAGAATACTATGAACTTGATTTTAAAATGAAAACTGTTGTGAATTGAATGCAAGTTTTTATGAATTAAAATTGATATGAACATTAAAAATTTAAGAAAGGTAGATGAATGCATCAAAGACCTTTTATTGGAATTAAACAATGTAATAAGAAAAAAAATACTAAACACGAAATTTTAGAGCTAGATGCCGGAATTTACTTATTCAAAAATAATAAAAACGTTGATATGGGAAATACCTGTAATAATCAAAATTATTCACTAAATGGAAATCACTTGATTAAATTTAAGAATTGTATTGTAAAAGTGGGAGATATTGAAATAAATAATAATATTAAAATATTCAATAAAGTTATAACTATTCCAAACTATGAAAATTTAAAAAGAATAAACCTTACTCTTTCACTTGATGAAATGAAAACGTACCAATATGAAAACATAAAAAAAATCAATGAACTTCATTATGAAAAGAAGTCTCATTTTATTTCATTCGTAGTTACAACCATTGTTATTATTATTTTAACCCTTAAATGCCCAACGACCCCGATTTGTTTGGGAAAAATATATTATGTGTTAAATGAAACATAAATATTGAATCAGGTGCCGAAAAAAAATAATACACTGGGCATTAACCCCTCAAACGCGTTCTGAAAATGATTTATTATGCATACACATAATATAATTACATCCGCATGATTTTTTTTATCAATTTAGTGCTACGAATTCATAAGATATTTGATAAAAAAAACTCGATTTTTTTAAGTTTTGTTAAGAAACATTGCAACCAGTAATTGTTTAAATAATAATTGCAATTTGATAGTTAAGAAACTGAGTATTTTATTGGAGGTAGAATTTGAGTCAATAAACCCAAAAATATAAACTTCGAAGCTTAAATGCTAATATTAACGATGATATCATGTTTTGAATGGTTGTATCTTTAAAGATACACTGGGCATTTAATGGTTAATTTCGATTTTATTATATATACTCCATAAAAAATATTATAAATTAAAACGAAATGTATTTCATGTAAAATTTTTGACTCAGGTGATTTCGAATGTATGTATGTATGTATGTATATATTATGTATGTTTTTTTTTTTTTTTTTGTAAGAAAGGTGGAATGCGTCGAAAGCCAGCGTGCGGGACTTTAACCCTAACTAAAACCACCTCTGCCTCCAACCCCTGTTCCCCACGGTACCGACGCTAGGCATCTCGTCATGGGGGGGGGGGTCTATTATTCTTTCTAGCACTTTCCCCAGCGTATCGAGCATGCATAGAGGCCTGTACGATGACGCTTGATCTGGTGGCTTGTTCCCCTTTGGGATGAGGACTAGCCGCTGCCTTTTCCACTGCACTGGAAAGTTTCCTTCCGTCAGGCATGCCGTGTAGAGTCATGTGAAGATCTCGGGTCTTGCCATCATGGCTTGTTTGTTCGGGATTCCGTCAATTCCTGGCGCTTTGTTGCCCTTTATTGCTGCTGCGGCTTCAGGAACTTCCTCCGTTCTAACTGGTGGTGTTGTCTCTGTTTCTTCAGGCACTCCTCGTGGTAGGTTGAGTCCATTTTTCCTCGGGAAAAGAGTGTTCTCCGTCGAGTACATGAAATTTGGACAAGTCGGTGCAGCTGTTGTGTTATTCTTGAGTTTTTTCATGATTATTTCGTACGCGTTTCCCCATGGGTTGTGTTGCAGTTCCTCCCTGAGTGCCTGAAAGGAGTGTTCCTTACTCTTTTTGATCATCTTACGGAGTTGTGTTCTCTTTTTCTGGAACTGTTCTCAGTATGTCCATGTCTTCTGTGCCTCTACCTCTGGCTCTCTGCTGGCGTCTCCGCATTCTGAGGCACTCTGCTCGTAGGCTGGCAATGTCATCGTTCCACCAGTATACAGGTGTTCTCGCGTTTCCTTTTCCCTGGCGTTTCCTTTTCCCTTGCGTAGCATGGCTGCATCGCATACTTGGGATAAGGACCTCAGGACCTCTTTAGCTTGTTCTTCCGATGAGCCTCTTGCTATGCCCACGTTGCTTATCATGTACTCTAGCATTTCAGTGTCTACTTCTTTTATTTTCCACCCCAGCTCTTGCACTTTAGGTGGGGTTTGCAGCGCTGATATTTGATATCTTCTGTTTTAAATATGATGGCCCGGTCACTAATTGTGTACACGGCTGAGACCTGCCATTTCATCCTCCTCGCTAGTGATCTGCTTGCAAATGTAAGGTCGATGAAGGAACACGCTCTCCCGTTGTCGAAGGTGTGCTTATTTCCTCTATTTAGTAGCATTAAGTCAAGGCTAGCGAAAGCTTCCAGTACGGCCTTGCACCTTCTGTTTATGGTGGTGCTATTCCACTCGACTGCCCACGCGTTAAAGTCGCCGGCGACAATGTTGGAGACTTTCCTCTCACCTGGTCAACAAGGCTGTCCAACATCTGTTCATATCTCACTATGTTCATGCTCGGCGGTGCATAGCAACTGACGCATGTCCATATCGCAGTCTTGTTGCTCTCATCTTCCACCCATCTTCCACTGTCGCGTTGGGTTTTATATTGTTCGCAGATGATCACATCGGCCTTTTCTTCTTTTGCCGTTTGTGCTAGTAAATCCTGCGCGGCTTCGCAGTGGTTTAAATTTATTTGGATGCACTTCATATTTTCCTTGATATTTTTCGTACCGCGCTTTTATATGCTGCGCATTTGAAACTTCCGGTGGAATGCTCATTTCCGCCTTTGCATCCTGGGTCGCATATGGCACACCTTGGCTTTTCTGTGCAGTTTTGATTTCTGCATTGTCTAGCAACATGCCCATACTCAAGACATCTATAGCACTGCGTTGGTGTTAGGTACTCCTGCATCGGACCCATCCTACACGCATGTGTCCTGCGGCAATCATTTTGCTCGCTTCCTTCGCGGGGAGGTTTATGAGGGCGGTTTACGTGCCTTCTCTTGTCATCCGTATGGATCTGATTGCGTCTGTTGTAATACTTGCAGACGACGGGAGCTGTTCAGATATGGCCTTACAGATTTCTTCTGCAGTTGTAACCTCATCTAGGTCGCGACACTCTATTCTTACTTGGTCGCATAGTGCTTTGACCTTGGCGTGACATTGGAGGATTTTGGTCATGTCTTCTCTGAATTTTTCGGTCTGCCCATCGTTATTCCTCTTAAGCTCTAGGAGCAGTTCGCCACTGGCTGTCTTCCTGATTTTATCAACGTTCTCGCCAAGTCGCTTTTATCATTTTCAGGATGTTTTCGTATGACGTTTCACCAGTTATCTGTCTCCCTTTTGTTCTCTTCTTTTCCGCTACCTCCTTTATTTTCCGCTTGTGGTCGGGTTCTTGCGTGTTTTGGTTCCTCCTTCCCCTCCAGTGTTTGGGTCGGTGTAATATTCTCCTCTCTTTTCCTTTCTTCTTTATTACCTTTCTTCTCTTTTCCAACGCCTTTTTTATTTTTGACCCTTGGTCGGCCACTTCCAATTTGTTGCACCTCCTTTAGTCCCCGTATTTGTATGGCTGGGGGTTCTTTTTTCTCTTCTGGTGTGGGCCTTTTTTCCTTTTTTGGGGTTGATAGCTGGTTTTCTACTTCGCGCGGCCGCTTTGCCTTTCTCTCGGCCAGTTTGTGTGCCGGAGATGTTTGTGCGCTTTTATTGGCCTGGTTCGGGTTTCTGTCTTTGGCTACATTCATTGCTCTTTTATGCAGCGCTGAGATATTCCTCATAAGGTCCTTCATGGCTTGGTTAATGTGCCGTAACTCAGCTATCTTCTGTGCCAGTTTCTCCATTTTCTCCATATTTTCGGGTTTCTCGTGTTCCTCCGTTTATTATTTGTGTTACAGGGTCTCCTTCGTGTATCTCGGTTCGCTCAGTTGCCCTTATATCTAGCGCTGTGGCCATGGGTGTGCTCGGTAGCAGGGTTGGTGATCTTTGGGTATTCACCTCCTTGGTGCAGTGATTCCTCGGTGTATTATCGCCCTCTAGGTCAATCAGGTTTCCCAATGGTGCATCACTATCTCCATCGTCATTGGTAGCCATAGGTTGCATATTTTTGCTGGTTCCTGCTTCTTAAGCTCTAGGTGGTGAGCGCTCCACTTTTGGGTTTCTTCCAAAGGGGTTTATTATTTCCTTCAGATTTCCTCGGTTTTCATTTTCTTTTTCTTATTCCTTGTTATGTGTTTTGTTATTATGTTTGTTGTAATCATTTCTTATGGGTCCCCACTCAAAGCCGCTATCTCCGTCCGGATGTGTATTCACCTTTATGCTCCCATGATTATCTGTGCAGGCAGGGAGGCCATGCGAGGGTTGGCACAGGACCTTATGGGTGTCTGTGCCAGAGCCAGATCGGTGCTAATCAGGAATGAATGAATGGATGTATGTATGTAAGTATGTATGTTTGTATGCATGTATGTATGTATATGTATGTATGTATGCATTTGTGTATGTACATATGTATGTATCCGTGTATGTACGTACATATGTATGTATGTATGTATATCATATTTACCAACGGGCATAGTATCTGCTCCATAACTTCGAAAAGCTATATGTACATACATTATTATGTCGAGGGTATGACGTAAGCAGACGTCACACTTTTTCGTTACAAAAAATTTTGACTAAAGTGCGTACAAAAGTTTTACTTCAAAAATCACCTTTCTAATGAGGGCAAGTATGTCGTCGGTTGACGCATTTTTTCAATTCATGAGGAGTTCTTTGTGTAGAGTACGCCGTCTGACCCCGAAAAGTGCCGGGCAATCACAAAGGATGTGCTCGGCTGTCTCGACCTCCTCTAAACAGAGTCGACAATCGCTAGACAGGCCTAACTTGTTTTGGTGGTATCATAACTGAAAATGACCAGAGAAGTCTCCAGTCTTTTTCTCAGATATCTCTTTAAGGTCGCCCAAGAAAGGTTTGTGTTTCTGTTTCAAATAAAACTCCGTTTTATACTTAATCACATCTATCACGGAATCCGTCGTAGTCGGAATTTTGCTACGAACCCCGAAAGAACTATCACAGAATCCGTCGTAGTGCAATCCAAATGTGCATTGCCGCACTTAACAACTTAACACTTTCTACGAAATTTGAAATTCGTAGCAAAAATTTCCAATACGAAGGATTCTGTGATAGTTCTTTCGGGGTTCGTAACAAAATTCCGAATATGACGGATTCTGTGATAGACGTGAATAATAATTTTCTTTATTGGATATTCTCTTTATAAATCTTCCCTCTAGATTGACTCATAATTTTCTCTTTTACATTTACACACCTAACACATCTCGAATGGAACCCTGCTTCGGCAGATATTGTTGTGAGGGATCGCTAGTTTGGGTGCATGGTACCATATTAGCTAGTACTCTGTACTAACTGCCATACCATACATTAGATGACCATTTGCTACTTACTTACTTACTTAGTTGGCGCAACAGCTCGAGGTGAACCTGGGCCTGCTTCTCGCAACCATTTGTGTGTGCGTGTTATATTTTTGCACGAATGGAAGGGACCTACGGTTTTTTGCCGAATCCGAACGGCGAGTGACAAATGATACTCTTTGATGCTTGTCAGACATTCGAAAGAAGTGGCACCGTGAAAAAACTCTTTTAGGTGCTAGACCCGGCCAGGAGTTGAACCCGGGCAGCATTGCGTAGTAGTCCAACGCACTAACCACCACGGCCACGGCGACCACATTTGCATTTGCTACATGAGGCGAAAAGAAATGTCATTTAAATAACATATACCAAATGATATATGTATGTTATTTCCATTACTCATTACCCGAGATCTTTGGTATCACAATGGGCATCGATGGGACTAAGTGTGCTGGTAATCGTTACTGGCAGCCACTGTAACCTAACTATTTCGGATGGCAGTTCTTGGAATCTATAAGAGCTACGATTGTTTAAATACATATTGCACAAAAGTCGATGTAATTATGAATGATAGATGTATTTAGCTCGTGATAGCCGTCCAAGATGAACCAAAGAAATTAACAAAAAAAAAAGAAAAACAATACAAAAAATAAATGAGAAGAATAAATTCAGAGCGCAAATGCCTCCTACGGATGTCCCCAAACTGAAGGCGTGATGGTCTGGGGAGGCTTCTCTGGATATGGAGAATTAGATGGCATCTTTAGGATCGAAAGTTACTCCAGCAGTTTATCCACGGGTCCTAGAATATGAATTAAGACCTTCCGCGCTAGGGCTTTCAGGAAACACCAGATTAATTTTTCAACTGAACAATGCTCCTTGTCATATAGTCAAAGAAAAAAAGTCAAAATTGTAAATATGAGCTTTAAAATTTTGTGACCGAAAACTTTGTATCATTTTTACTTCGTACTTCGAAGAAAGCAATTGTTCATGTGCTAAGCTAGCAAGCTCTCTACAACCCCGACCTCAACCCAATTCAGAATATCTGGTCAATCATTCAACTTAACCCTCCGTCCTCCAACTATATTTTACTTGCACTTTCCTCCATCTAGGGGTGTGACATACTCCAATCATAAATATTAACAAAAAAATTGTTTTTTCATTAAATTAATTGTTTATTCGTTTTTAATTTTTTCAGTTCATCCAAGCCAAATAGTTTTTTATATTCCATTTACATTAAAAAAAAAAAAAAATTATATAAAAAAGTTATTTAAAAAATAAATGGACAAAAAAATCAGAAAAGTAGGTGTTCAGAAAAAGTCAAATTTTTTTAAAAGTAAGAAACAAAAAAAAGATAAAATTACGTATGTTTTTTTAAATAATATTAGGCGTGTTTTCGAATTGAAACTCGCTGTAAAATGAAACTCAAATGATATGAAAATATTCACAGAGGGGAAATTTAAAGGGGTATAGAAATAAAATAATTTAAAAAAAAACAGCCTACTTGTTTATTGACAATGACAAATGACAATACATTTTAAAATAAACAAAAATATTTACGGCTATTTATAAAAATATTTACGGCTATTTACCGCTACAGCCTAAACCCTAAACTACTCAACCGATTTCAACAAATATGGCGGACAACCGTTATCTTCACGACTTTCTTAATATGGGTATCAAATGAAAGGGTTTGACAAGACAAACAATACGCTTAGTGTAGTGACGTCATTCGAAATTTAAGATGGCGGTCCACCAAGATGGCGAACTACCGCTATCTTCACGACCGCCATTATATGGGTATCAAATGAAATTGTTTGGCAAGACAAACAATAAGCTAAGTGGTTATGAAATTATAGCGTTTGACAAGACAAACAATACGCTAAGTGACGTCGTTCGAAATTCAACAAGATGGCGAACTACCGTTATCTTCACGACCTCCATTATATGGGTATCAAATGAAAAGGTTTGACAAGACAAACAATAAGCTAAGTGATCTATATCGTATTTTTTAAGTCAAGTTTCACTTCTATCGCGCAGCTTTCTACGCACCATTTTTTTTTTAGCCTATATAGAATAAATAAAAAAAAATAAATGCTCACATTTATTGTATATGCAGTACATGTGACGAAGCAAAAATATAGTGAGTCGGCATGTCAATTTCACATATTTTCATGTTGACTCTGTTCCAAAAGTCATGTGAAGTTTTGTGAATTTTTTTTTTTTTAATTTTTCGGCATTTAATGTAGCTCGCAAAAATAGAGCGAGTACACGGCATGTGGACATCACATTTTTTCATGTGCATACAGAGAGTATTTTTATACGCATTTTAATATAGCGAGTATATGGGATGTAGACTTCACTTTTTTTCCTGTGTATGCAAAAAAAACATTTTAATTCGCATTTACATATTTTGACATTGAGGTGGAACAATTCATAGCTGACATACAAGAGGCAGCAGAAGATAGTAGGTACACCAACGTAACCCGACGTATCGACAGAAAAGCCAAGCCTCTGTAAAATATCCAGCAGAAATGTTTATAAAGCACTATTATTGTAATACATCTGATAGGAAATGGTTTGGAGACCCAAAAGGGAAGGTTAGACTCTTTGCAGAACACCTGACGAAAGTTTTCAAACTTTTTCCACATGTAGTGGCTAACGCAAACATGGAACATCCTGACAAATTAGACGAGAATGTTATGCAAACTTTGCTTTACTAGAAACATCATTGCCTGCCTGCCAAACTATCTAATAGGAAATCAGTAGGATATGGTCATATAACTGCCCAAATTATGAAAGAATTGCCATTCAAAAAACTCTAATATGTTGGCTAACGCAAACATGGAACATCCTGACAAATTAGACGAGAATGTTATGCAAACTTTACTTTACTAGAAACATCATTGCCTGCCTGCCAAACTATCTAATAGGAAATCAGTAGGATATGGTCATATAACTGCCCAAATTATGAAAGAATTGCCATTCAAAAAAACTCTAATATGTATAATTAATTTCTGTTTAAGACTAAAATATTTCAGAGTAAGTGCGGGTAATATGGACCAGCGGGTAATGCGGACCGCCTGGATAATAATAATCAAATCATGGTTTATTAGAAACAAGGACAGTACGAAACAGGATGAAACGAACGATGATGTTCAGAGTATAGTCTTGGTCACATGTCGCTTTTAACAAAAAATGCCGGCTTACATACAAATGTAAATATGTACGTTATTGACTTAATATGAATATAGCCTCCGGGTCAAGTCGAATCTAATGGCACTCTATTTGTTGAAAAGTTTGCTTAAGACTTGGTCAAACGTCATACCAACACCTGCAAAGTAAAAATTGCAGGATTTGTACATCCTTCAATGTAGTTCTTAACATCTCTCATGTATCAGAAAACTGTACTTTTTCAAAACCTATTATAAAAGCCATATTCAACTATATTTTAATCTATGATATACTTAAGAATCCGATTCAAATAAATATCGAAAATATCAACAAATTTATCTCTGACCATAATAGGACACATAAACATAGCCTGTCAGATTCATATCATAACCCTTCCATTTGGCTTGGCCATAGTCGGCGAAAAAGAAACTAAGCATAGAAAATAAAAAGTGAAAAACAAAAACTCATCGCAAAATTTGAAAAATTAGATTTTAACGTCAATGAAAAATGCGATATTCGAGAAAAAATGTCATGGCACGATTTCGTGTCATCACATGCCTGTGGCACTCACATTTAAATGTCGTCTCAGTCCGAATTCGTACATGTGACCAATTATAGCGAGTACACAACACATGGAGTTTCAAATTTTTTTATGTGAGAATTTGTTCACATGAGTACTCACATTTAAATGTGGATGCATGTGACAGTCACAAATATAGTGAGTACACGACATGTAGGATTTATCACCGACTCTGACGTCAAAACTACGTCACGCTCACATTTTTGCCTGCAGTGTACTCGTAGCTTTAGACTGGATAATTATCGAGCCTAAGGTTTTATTGTATTTTTAATTGAAATTTTTTTTTATTCTATATAGGCTCAAAAAAACACGCCTATTCTAGAGTACATGTGTTAAATTGTACGCATTTTTTGTTGCAAACTATTGTTAGCAGTGTACTAAAATTCATGCAGCGCATATACCAAATTTTGCCTGTAAAAAAATTACTGAATCCTGGATTGTTATGATTTATGAATAAGCAATCTCACACTAGCTAACAAACAAAACAATATCACCTCATTAGAGAAATGTGTTGTTATTGCCAAAACCAATTAGCCAAACTTCGAAAAAAATAGTTTGAACAAAATTTTTCGAACGTCACTGTATATAACTAATTGAGACAAATGTAACAGAATTATTTCAAAACAAAAAACAATAATTACAAAAAAAAAATCGACAATTAATTTACCAATAAATTGTTATAAAATCTATTTATGATTTTTCGTCAAATTAAAACAAAAAATAATAAAAGTAATAATAGTGCAGGCGCCAAAGGAAGTTGAGTATGCAAAATCCGAGAGCCGCATTCTGTTCATAGTTTTGATTCCCGAAAAGCTTGCAGATTATGATTCTGGATGTTGCCAGGAGGTTTGTTGGTCCTTTTATTTTGTATGGCCCATCTTCTTAGATATCAAGTTAGTTATTACTAACTTCTATGTTTATGGACCAAAAAGGCTCATATTCACAATATATGTTAATTCAGTGTCAAAAGAGAAAGTTATAAATTCTGGACCCGATAGGTGGCGCTGGAGTCAAGTTATTAACAGCTTCTGCCTATATTAATTGACCAAAATGATTTATATTCACAGTTTATGTTATTATATAGACAGACGGACATACAGACAGACAGACAAATAGACAGACAGACAGACAGACAGACAGATACAAAATAAATGGAAATTGAAGTTGAAAAATAGAATAGCAGTTATTGCTTCCTACTATGTACTTCCTTTCTATCATACCCGAATAACTAAGTGCGCGGCAAATTTTGAAAAGATAGGTGGAACGAAGCGCACCGGGCTAGTAGTAGTAGTAGATTTGATGATCCAAAAAAATGTTTCAAATTACAAGGCTCTTCATTTTTTCAAGTACCTGACTTAAATTCTAACCATTTAGAAGCCGATTCAAGGATGTTTTGTCACATATTGCAGGCAGTGAAAATCCAATCTGCCCATATCATAATCCTTAACGCTGATACAGATGTTACAGATGCTGCATCGTTGGATTTTGTACAAAAAGCTGTAAGTCATTTAGGAAATCCATACCTAAATGTCGAACTGTTGACAGAACTAGAAACCATTTGCACCTATCTTTTCTCAAAAAAAAAAAAATTAACTGCTGATGAACTCCGGTATAAATTGATTTCACAAAATATCGGCTTCGGCTTAAATTTATTAAAAGTAATTTGCACATCAGATGCTCTACATTTACATTTGTTAAGAGCTTCAGCACAAACATATGTATGGATAAATGCTGACCAAACACTACCACAGCCTATTGATTCCACCTTATTAAGATATGAAAAAAAAAATGGTAAATTGTACCCACAGCAACTGACGAAGCGACCATTGCCAGAAATATTGATTCAGCCCTGTAAATGTACATCAAATTGTCATACAAAGGCTTGTTCTTGCAAAAAATTACAATTTAATTGTATTTCATTATGCAAATGTAGTAATAATGATTGTCAAAATAAAAAAGATTGATTATTTGTATATTTTTTTTTATGTTAAAATTGCTTTTTCGTATTTTTTTATCAACAATTCTTGTTGTTGTTTTTACCTTTTTCTTTCTGTCTGTCTATTTGTCTGTCTGTCTGTCCGTCTGTCTATATAATAACATAAACTGTGAATATGAATCATTTTGGTCAATTAATATGAAGCTGATAATAACTTGACTGCAGCGCCACCTATCGGGTCCAGAATTTATCATTTTCTCTTCTGACACTGAATTAACATATATGGTGAATATGAGCCTTTTTTATCCATAAATATAGAAGTTAGTAATAACTAACTTGATATCTAAGAAGATGGGCCATAAAAAATAAATGGACCAACAAACCTCCTGGCAACATCCAGAATCATAATCTGCAAGCTTTTCGGAGCTCAAAACTATGAACAGAATGCGGTTCTCGGATTTTGCACACTCAACTCCATCCAGCTCCCGCTCTATAACTATCCAATTTGTAAACAAGTTTAATTCGCTCAATTTCATCAACTGCATTATAATCATTTAATTGGGATTTAATCAGGCTGACTCACAGGAAAGTGGAAAGGGAATGAAATGGAATTCGGTTGAAAGGAAGGTGACTCCATTGCAGTGTCGCAAACAGAAATCCGAATCAGAACCAATTTTAAATTTTGATGTAATGGCTTTTTTTCATTTAAGCACCTTAACCGTGTTACACCATCCGTTGTTGTATATGTATATGTATGTTCATCTACTCGTATGCTTTTAAATTGGACCTAGTTGACCATGAGCTTAATGACTTTGTCTACAATCATGAATTTAATTTAATTTGTAATCAGAGAGCTGAATTTTTATGCAAAAAATCGGGAAATAAAGTTCAGCAAGGCTTTTAATTTTTAATCGCGGTTTGCAGAATTGCTCCAAATGTTACAAATAAAAAAATAAAAAATAAAATGTGTTACTTTACGTGAGGCGTAATAAAAAATAATTAAGAGACTCCGAAACACAACTCGAAAACTAATTGATAAATAATGATTAAATTATTTTCCATCTGTGTTTATGTACGACTACGAGTATTTATATGGAAGTATGTATGTGCGGGTGTATCTGTCATGCGAAGTGTCACAATTTATTGGAAGAATTTTAATGGAAGATTGTAATTTAATTAGGAAATGAAATTAATGTAATGAAAAATGCCGTTTTTCGAGTAAATTCATGAAGCGACGACGACCGTAATGACCAAGAGCGGTAGCCACTGAAAAGTAATAATTCTTTTTTTACGAGTATGTTTATATGACTTTATATGTATAGTTTGAGGTTGATAAAGTGTATGCGTGCCACGCCCTCCCGTTACAGAGTACTTTGTTTGGGTGGGATTCATGTTTTTTTTTTTAATTTCAAGTCGCTTTGAGTGAAATGCGGTTTTTGTTTAAATGCGATGAAACTACGTACTTCGAGATTCTGTTTGAACAATGAAATACAGCGATGGTTTTACAGTATTGCTGAACATACTCACCACTTCATTCAATGAAATTTGATGACATGTGGAAACTTCAGAGAATCTGATTGACATATCGCAGACTACAATACGTTTACGGTTGGCACTTAAGTTTCAGTTTCGGCTTTATATCTCAAGGAGCCGTAATACTCAAGTCCTAATAAACATATATACATACAAAATTAAAATCCATGACAAGTTCTGTGAAAAACCAAAATGTTTAGTGGCCCTGTCCTTGTATAATCGCAGAGAGAGAGCAGTAGCAGAAACGTTGACTTTAATACCACAGAAAAGGATGCCAGAAACTATTGGAGGTAAGACACAACCAAGATGTAACCTGTGAACTATTTACAACCATAAAAGATATGTAGAACAGTCTGAAAATCCCAGCTGGAGACTGTAAGCTAAGAAAACAGCTAAAAACCTGGGTCTACCTAGAGGAGATAACCTGAGAATGACTCGGCGGTCTCCAGTTGAGGAACACAATAGTGTTACCATAGCTGAGCACTAAGTTGTACTAAGTTTTCGAAAGTGTTTTGAGTTAAATTTAATTTTGGAATTTGTTATTAAATGTAAGTGCTAACTAAAAACGTTATTGAATTGAAAAAAATTAATTGTTAAACAATTATTGTGCAATATTTTAAATAACACCACAACATGTGATAAACACAAAAAAAAATTAGTTAAGTCTTATCGCTCAATATCGTCCAGTGAATTTGTATATTTTTAGTAAGCCTGACTAATAAACTAATCACATACCAAAAATTTCTTGCACTTTCCTGCGTATTACGAAGTTATGGCATTTTGTTAGAGGGTATCCGAATGGAAGAAATGTACTCAGGCTCAGGAAGTCCCAGCTGACAGTAAGAATAGAATTTATTCAATTTTAAAGACATTCAATGGATATGTAGGCAAAAAATGGAAAGAGTGAAGCAGGAACTCCGCTGTTTTTGAAAAAAAGGAGTACATCGTGTTTGTGGCTGAGTGAAAATATTGCGTTATCAGTTTTTAAAGTTGGGGTGCTTGCCGATAAGGCAGAGCCTGGCAGGCAAAAAAAAAAGCCTTCAGGACAAATTTCCAATACAACTGCTCGTCATTTTCTTAGAATTGCTTTGGAATAAGCTTCCATAACAGGGTTGAATGTTGAGCTCATCAGGGCTTTTTCGACAATACTGCATACAATGTCAAGCGGTTTTGAGATAAACATTAAACATTTTACAAGCCACTGTAAGAAAACCGCACAATTGCATAAGTATTTACCCATAGTAATATATTCCTGTGACTGTGAACAAGATACTAATTCATGAACCAGATGTAGTGCGAAATTCGATTATCCCTATGAGGCAATTAACAGAGGAAGCACAGGAAGCAAGAAACTACAAATATTTTATATAAGGATAAGCAGAACAAGCACAATGCAAGATATGGTTCACATGCCCCTTGTTTCATCAGATTCTGTAGTGAGCTTTGACCGACAAACACCAAGCAAAAATATGAACACCAGATGTTGTCAATTTACTCGAAATTCCTCAAAATCTTCAGGAAAGAGATGAAAAAAGAAGAATGCAGCTTGGAGTCTGATATATCTATATTGTAACAGAGTGTTACCGCTCATATGCTCTCATATGCTCTCATATGCTTTCTCAATGAGCTTTCGCAGCACCTGTTGTTTGTCTAGCAAACATCAAGTGTGCAATTGCGCCCGCCCCGCACGTTTCAATCTCTACCTTCGTCTTTCTCATAAGACGAAGATAGAGGATTGGCTCTCCCGAATTTTGGTGACGCTTGCGAGTCAGTCGTAAGATTGGTGTTAGAAAACGAAGAGCTATTAATCAGACCATTACATTCGCGCAATAACCATTATTAAACTCATTTGTACTTATAAAACATTTATCCATTTATATTTGTACAATAAAGAATGCTATTACGAAGTGATTGTTTCTATTATATATCTATATCTAGTTTACATAATTTTTTGGTTTAGAATTTATATTTATTAATTCGTGAACTAGTGAATTTATTATTATTGATAAGATTTATTGAATCAATAATTTAAAAAAAAATATAATAACCAACAATTTTCAAACAAAAGGTTTTTTCTGGAATTTTAATGTGAGTATATATGTAAAATAATATATTTAAAAGACAAGATATATATACATATATATATTATATTAGTCAAATAATTGTGGTGCTCATGCACCAAAACAACTTTATGCAAAAAATTAACCAAAATCAAACAACGAGTTTAAGTGCACCGCCGACCTGTTAAGACGTGCTTTAAAGTCGCTCCGCGAATTTTTCATTTCATTTCCATTTTCTTAAATTCGCTTATTACTGCTACTTCTGTTTTGTGTAATAAATAATTGACCTCCTTCTGTCGCCAAATTTATTTTACCTACATTCAAATATATCGCTGACGCGCTCTTACATCATCGACTCATAAACTGTTTATAAAGTGCAATTTATAAAAATGGAACAATTATGCGGTAATACCAACTGTGCTGTTGTCGTCAGAAATTCTGAAAAGATAGCGTGCAACGGAATCTGCGGTAAATCATTCCACGCGCTTTGTACTGGAATAACCAAAAGATCAGCTATCTTCATTAAAGAATTCTGGAACTTCTTGTTTTTCTGCGACGAGTGCCGGAATATTACAATGTCACACATCCTCCTCGCGATACAGTGCCACAATGACTCGTCCAGTTCAGAGTTTACTGTTATTAAATCCGCATCGAAACAAATCTTGGCTCAACTTTCTAAACTGGATGAGCTTACCAAATGCGTGGACGATCTCAGCAATTCGGTCGACCGCGTTACCGAAGTTTGCAAATCAAAGTTTAAAAATCTCGAGAAACTCTTCTCAGTGCTCGGTGAATCCAACACAAAAAAAAAACAAAGACACTCTTACCAAAACATTTCTGAGCTCCGAGATGTCAAAAATAACGTGCTCCGCTGCTAGTACAAACCCCCAATTCGATGAGTTAAAGCTATATCTGACCTAAGTGTTAGAAAAAGATAAGACACTCATCAACGAGTCGCTATTAACCCAAATTACCTCAATCAACTCTCTCGCTACCAAAACCGCTGTTCACCTTGAACCCATGGTTACGATAGAATCTAAATTACACTCCCTTATTGGCGAATCAGTTTCAACCAAACTCGCCTTCAACAAAATTCTGGATGTACTGAAGTTCGCCTCCAGTAAAATGGAGTTAATATCCCACGACAGTCAGCCAACTTTCAATAAGTCTTTACACGAGGAACTGCTCGTCATGAACTCTACGCCTCCTTCACCGTTAGTAACTGATCCACCTGCTGCTACTTCTCAAACCGACTCGATTGATCCTGCTCCGTCTCCTACATCTTCTCAACTCAATGCAACCGATAGTGATACTCCTTCACCGTTAGTAGCTGATCCACCTGCTGCTACTTTTCAAACCGACTCGACTGATCCTGCTCCGTCTCCTAAATCTTCTCAACTCGCTACAACCGGATCACCTGCTCCCGTCGAAAAGACTATATCCAGACTGGGCACAACCTGGACTGATTCAGAATGGAACAACCGAGTTGTTAAACTAAAAGGACTTAATCACTCTACACCACCCACATCTACTTCCTACCTAATCACTGGCGCTCCACGAACTGTAGATGAGCCCTGGCTACTTGCTATGTTCGAACAACAGTATTGCATCTCTCCCCTTAAGTGCGAAAAGAAAACTACTGGCTGCTTCAGAATCGACCTTCTATCGAAATATAGCTGGCTTTTTCCAAAATCGCCGAAACAAGTTCTTGCTGTTGGAAAAATGAAGATGTTGCGCTGGACCGATAAGATGAATACAAATCCTATTAAACCTTACTTTAAGCCTAGCCCTAAATATAGTTCCAAGTTTAAGAATAAGCCTATCTTAAGTAACGGGAACATTCCCTTATTTCTCGCCACAATTACACCGACCAAATCCCCCTCCTATCATCAGCCCAACCCCTCCCGAAACTGCACCAAAAAATAACCAACGTAACCGCGTTTCGTTCAAATTACTATCTGATACCCCGCTCTCAACTAGCCCCATCCCTGCATTCGGTACTCCCCCCAACTGTTCTTTACCAACCCAATCCCCAATCTCCAACAAAAGTTCATCAACTTCCAATGACAATATCGGAATACAGACTTTTTTCTACAAATAAAATAAATGGTAATAAACAAAAAGGCCCCACGTTGGGCGCCAATTGTTACACTTTTTCTATCCTTTGTAAACTATACTAAACTACTAGTAACTAAACCTGTTAAAAATAAAATAAAAAAAAGTATTTTTGGACGGCGTTGAAATGAACGTTTTAGAAAAAATGTAATTTGAGAAATAATAATAAATAGAAACGAAAATAAAAAGGACGTGTGTTTTAAATATAAATATAAAATACTATTTATATACCATTTATAAATCAGATGTGGGGTAGATCTACCTCTAAATAAAGCCTAAAACAAAGAAATCATAAATTTAATATATTGCTAAAATAAACAAAATGGCTAACCGTATGAGCCGAGCTGAGCTAGTTGATGTATTGCAAAAGGCTGGTATAGATTTCTCTCAAACATCCTCAGTCACCGCACTTCGCAGGATTTATACAGAACAACTTCAAGAAGGAGATAATCATCACTCATCGTCACCTGCAACGTCGAAGACATCTGTTCATCAGATAAGTGATCCAATTCCGGAGTTCCAACATATTGAGCATATCGATGACTTAGATACCGAAATAAGTCGACTAAGAAAAATGGCCGAAATAGCGAAGCTCAGGGCTGAACTCCGGGCATTGGAGATCGATGAACCAATAACTCAAAGCCCTCGTCGTCGTCACCTTGAATTCAATGACGTTGAATATTCATTGCAGAAATTCAACGGTGACGATAATTATGGAGTACAAAAGTGGGTTGAAAATTTCGAAGAAATTTTGGCTTCTGGTCGAGTGGACGAAAGAGATAAGTTAATTTTTGCCCGTAGGATGATGGAAGGGACCGCTCGTAAATTTCTTATCACTGTACAAACTCGTGATTGGAATTCATTGAAGGAGAAACTTATCTCGGAATTTAAACAGAGCCGTTCCCGTCAAGATGTCTATGCAGAGCTCACAAACCGATTTATCCGTCGAAAGGAAACCATTTGTCAATATATTATCGAAATGCAGGGCATCGCTAGCCACGCCGATATCACTGAATTTGAATTAGTTCAATTCATTCTTGATGGACTCGGCGACATAGGAACAAGTGGATCCATGTTATATGGGGCTCGCACGATAACCGATCTGAAGGAGTCGCTGATTCTTTATAAGCGCCGTCGTACTCGAGTCTCAATCAACCGATCCAGTGTCCAGAGCCGCACACCGTACATCAATTCGTCGATCCGTGCAATTATACCGAACACTAATACTATTAATAACTCGAAGAATTTTCCTCGTCAACCGAATGACGCTAATCGTCACCCAAATGCTGTTAATCGCCAACCGAGAGACCCGAATCGCTGTGCCAATTGCCGTATCATTGGCCACCAGGAAACCGAGTGCCCGAAACCCCGGAGACCACCAGGCAGCTATTTTAACTGCTGGGAAATTGGTCATCAATATCGAGATTGTCCGAAGAAACACCATATCGCAGCTGTCATCGTCAGTAATGAACCTGTTGATCTAAAAACAAATCCGAATGAATACGAATGTGATGATGGACTTGCCGCAATTCAAACGGTAAGTGTCTCCTTTAGTGTTAATCATTTTGAACGTAATGGTAATTCGACTTTCTCTGCTTTATTTGACACTGGTAGTCCGGTGAGTTTTATTCGTAGATCCGTCGTGCCGGAAGAGTTGCAAAATAAGCTCTTAGTCTATACAAATTTTAAGGGATTAGGAAACTCGAAGTTGTATAGTTACGGTAAAGTCACTTGCTATATCCGATTTCAATCACGATTGTGTTCAAATGATATTTTTGTTGTTCCAGATAACGTATTACCAATTCCAATTCTTATTGGTCGTGACTTACTAGGAAAGTTTGGAATAGCGTTGAGATTTTCAAGCATACAACGATCAAAGAATGCACATGAATTTAAAAATATAACTTGTGACGACAGCCTTATTTTAATTGTATGCAATTCTTCCGAGCCATTAAAATTTAATCTTAAATCGTATTACCGTGCGTTTAATTTGTTTGGCATTTCACTTACATGCCCTGATGTCGAATCAGTGTCTGATTTGGATCCTATATTGTCTAATAATTATAGTCTTAATAGTTTTAAACAAGATGTAGCGCCGCTGGGAACATTCGATGAATTACCGCATATCATGAGTATAGATCACGATTTATATAAGCCTGAGGCTGCCGACATCGGTTACAATTTTGGTACCATATATTACGATGCATGCAATCGATTACTTACCGAAGAATACCTTTGTGCGAAACGACCAATCGAGACACCCTTTCAACATACTATGAAAATTCGTTTGACCACTGACATACCGTTTTATCATACGCCTCGTAGATTATCATACCGAGAAAAAGAGGAAGTTTTAAAAAAGATTGATGACTTGTTAGCTCAAAATATTATCCGACCTAGTAATTCTCCATATGCCTCTCCTATTGTATTAGTTCGTAAAAAGAATGGAGAGTTGAGAATGTGCGTAGATTACCGTGACTTAAATAAGATGACAGTACGAGATAATTTCCCTTTACCACTGATCGATGATTGTTTGGAATACCTTGAGGGTAAGACATGTTTTAGTGTACTTGATCTGAAAAACGGTTTCCATCAAATCCCTATCGATGAGGATTCAATTCGATACACATCGTTTGTTATTCCATTTGGCCAATATGAATACCTGAAAATGCTTTTCGGTCTCCGCAACGGGCCATCCGTTTTTCAACGTTTCGTTTCCTCAGTTTTCAGCGACATGATTCGCTCTCGTGATATTGTTGTATACATTGATGATATTTTAGTTGCTACAACTACGGCAGACCAGCATATTGAAGTACTTCGTAAACTATTTTGTCGCCTTGTTGAGTACAAACTTGAAATTAAATTAAGCAAATGTAAATTCATGCAAAATTCAATTAATTATTTAGGGTATATAGCAGATCACCGAGGAATAAGACCAAACGATTCCCTTATTGAAACAATTCGCCAGTATCCGATGCCTACAAAAGCCAGCGAACTCCAATCCTGTTTGGGGTTATTCTCTTATATCCGAAGATTTGTCCCGTCTTTTTCTCGAACAGCTGGGCCATTATTGCATTTATTAAAGAAAAATATGCCGTTTAAATTTGATGAACGTTGTAGAGAAGCTTTCTGCAGCCTTCGAGATGCCCTCGCCTCTGCTCTGGTGTTGGCAATATATAATTCAACCAGAGAGACAGATTTGCACACCGATGCTAGCTCACATGGTTTTGGAGCTGTTCTTTTGCAGAAACAAGACGATGGTAAATGGCATCCTATTTCATACTACTCTCATCGTACTACCCCGGACGAATCGAAATATCACAATTTCGAATTAGAAACACTTGCTATCATATACGCCTTACGTCGATTTCGCGTTTATGTCGAAGGTATTCCTATCCGTATTGTTACTGATTGCAATGCATTAGCTCAAACGTTATCCAAGAAAAACCTTAACCCACGCATTGCTCGATGGGCACTTGACCTAGGAAATTATAACTATACCATAATCCATCGAAAAGGAACTAGTATGAATCATGTTGATGCATTAAGTCGACCACCGCTCACTTCACTACTAGAAGAAGACCATTGCATTCATTTCACCCTGCTTGTTCACGGGGACGATATAGACTTTTATTTGCACGCGACTCAATCTCGAGATCCAATATTACTAAAAATTCGTAACCAGTTACAAGAAAAAACATGGAACCCTTTGAAATGTCCAATGGATTAATTTACCGCCGTATGGAACAAGGTCATCTCGCCTTATATGTACCAAACGAGATGGAAACACAGGTTATACGACTTATTCATGAGAAAATGGGACATTTAGCTACTGATAAATGCTACGAACAGATTAGGCTACATTACTGGTTCCCCGCTATGCACCGTAAGATTCAAAATTTTATTCGAAATTGTATCCGCTGTATCATTCATAATCCACCACGTCATATAAATGAGCGAACACTGCACAGCATTCCAAAGGAACCCATTCCATTTGATACAATTCATATTGACCACTTCGGACCTCTCCCGAATATCCTTAATAAAAATAAACATATATTAGTGACAATCGATGCGTTTACCAAGTATGTGAAGCTGTACCCAGTAAACACGACAAGCACTAAGGAAGTTTGTGCGGCGTTAGATAAGTATTTTTCATACTATATTCGCCCCCGACGACTCATCTCTGATCGTGGGACTGCTTTTACCTCCAATGATTTTGCTGGATATCTGACTAAAAATAATATTATACACATCAAAAATGCGGTAGCTTCCCCGCAGGCAAATGGCCAAGTTGAGCGTGTGAATCGTGTCCTTGGTAGGATGCTAGGTAAGCTCACCGAACCCGTAAGACAAGCTGACTGGTCCCGTCTATTAACGAAGACTGCTTTTACCTCCAATGATTTTGCTGGATATCTGACTAAAAATAATATTATACACATCAAAAATGCAGTAGCTTACCCGCAGGCAAATGGCCAAGTTGAGCGTGTGAATCGTGTCCTTGGTAGGATGCTAGGTAAGCTCACCGAACCCGTAAGATAAGCTGACTGGTCCCGTCTATTAACGAAGGTTGAATTTGCTGTTAATAATTCTGTACATAACTCGACTCGACAAACCCCTAGTATGCTTCTTTTCGGTGTTAGGCAACGTGGAATTGAGACCGATGAATCAACTGAATATCTTGCGGAACAAAGAGTTACGGACGAACCTCGCGATTTAGACGGTATCCGTGCCAATGAGGTAACTGCAATACTACAATCTCAAAGACAAAACGAAGTGCAGTATGCTAAACGTAGTTTCTTACCCCGAAGGTATATGAAAGGTGAATACGTAGTAATCCGCAATGTCGATACGTCGATTGGTCACAACAAGAAACTGATCCCTAAGTATCGGGGCCCATATGTTGTTCATCAAGTGCTCCCAAACGACCGTTACATAATACGTGACATTGATAATTGTCAAATAACACAGATACCTTATTGCGGCACTTTTATTTTATTTATTTTATTTATTAAACTTATAAACATGTTAACACGTAGATACATACAGTTATCTTTTAATGTGTAACATTATGTAGATTCAAGAAAAATTATTAAAATTATTATTTAACTTTTGAGGTTGCAAGACTAAGACCATGGATCCATGTTGGCACAGAGTCTTCAGAGTAGCATATAGTGAACGATAAAGGAGATACTAGATCGAGGTCGATCTTTGGTCAGATTGGCCGAATGTAAATTAACTATAAATTAACTATATTTTTATTGTATTGGTCTTGTATTGTATTGGCCGAATGTAAATTAACTATAAATTAACTATATTTTTTTTATTTTTCCAATGTAAACTAATATTACTATCTAGATCGAGGCCGATCTTTAGTCAGATTGGCCGAATGTAAACTATACTAAACTACTAGTAACTAAACCTGTTAAAAATAAAATAAAAAAAAGTATTTTTGGACGGCGTTGAAATGAACGTTTTAGAAAAAATGTAATTTGAGAAATAATAATAAATAAAAACGAAAATAAAAAGGACGTGTGTTTTAAATATAAATATAAAATACTATTTATATACCATTTATACCTTCTAGTTATTATTTAATTTATTACTACTTATTTCCAACAATTAAGTCGCGCGCGCTGCCAAAAGAACCGAAACGTCAGATTGACCAAAGAACAATATATGTGTATAGAAGGTATAGTGTAACTTCAGCTCGTGGAAGCTGACGATGTCCGCCACTCAGCTGGGGTGGGTTCGCGTTATTTATTTGTAGCGAAATGTAAATTCTCGCTAAATTGAGCGCCACACAATCTTTGACGGGAATTGTGAAACCCAAGATGTCACAGAAAACTAGCTTCCCGATGACCGAATAAGACCACAAATTAGCTGAAATGTTCAAAACAAAACAGAACAGAATACAAAAATTTTTTTTCTACCACGTTATAAGTGGGCGATTTATTTAATTAAGAATTTTGTTGACTTATATGTCGAAATTAAATTTAGGTTGGGGCTGGAAAAAATCCTTGGCGGCGGATAAAAAGAAACCAACCCAGTGTTAACACAAAAGCAAAGAAAAAATCGCCGTTAGAATGGCCCGTGTTCGGTTAGGTCCTGAAATTTGCGAAAACCGTAAAGATTTCGGTTGCGTGTCCCGATATTTGCTGGAGTTTATCGGAGCAATAATCTACCGAAATTAATTCACCCTTTCTGGTGCACAATTAACAATTAACGAAAGATTCTCACTAATAAAAAGATAAAGAATTGGTACTTAGCTTTTTTTTCTCCTTTTCCTGCTCCTCTGCCAAAATTATTCGCCCTTTCTGGCGATCACTAATGGAGAAGCATCGATATATATATATATATGCCTAGATATACACATATATATTTCCCTCCTCGCATGACTGAATTCTTCATCCTGAACACGATTCACCACAAGAACTATAATTTCCCTTTCCTTTAAATTTCTTTCTATGCACGGTTCCACTGCCACAAACTATTCCCTCTGTTATCTTTCCTCTGATTTTTTGTTAAACCTCTGATGATGGTCAACCAAGAAGTGTCTTTCCATTCCAGCATGGTCTTCTCTCGGACCATACGACACACACACATTCTTTCTTTCTTTTCCATTCCGCTATAGCGGGGTTCAACTGGCTTTGTATACACGCTCCGCTCTTTGGCTACAAAGAACTAACTAGGTCGCCGGGAACTTTCCAACGCCTGAGTAGTTCGGTGATTCGAGTCCCTGCTGGTTAGACTGGAAAACACATTCTTTCCATCGAGGTGATAATCTGTGGTAGCTGTCACCTGACAATTTAACACAATTTAAAACAAAGTCAATGCAATTATTTTTGGTGAACCGGGTGCAGGAAGAAAATCCCACTCGCAAGATGGATAAGCTAGTTAAATATATGTTGGATCAAAAACCTGGGTGAGAAGTAGAAAAAGGCTAAACCGACGATCTTTCGCGATATTGCAATCTAAGTTTTGGTAGATTACCGCGCAGATTTGGGGAAAAGGGATGACCGAGAACGTGCCATTCTATACAAAAGGTATGTAATAACTCTTTTCAATTTGACATATTTAGATGGATATCAGACATTTTCATATTTTCAGCTATTGGTGTTATTAATATTTTTTTTGCCTCGTTCACTCAGTTCATCTTTTATTGTGTTAATTTGTTGCCTCGTTCACTCGGTTCTTCTGTTATTGTGTTTATGTTGATTGGTTCAAATATCGTCGCAGTTGGTTCCTTCATTAGGTTTTTACTTTGTGCTCCCTAGTGCGCGTGTAATATCACTCGTCCTCCGTGACCTGTTTGGGTGCCACTCCAAGATGTTGGAAAAGTGGGCCTATGGCTGATGGGACCATGGCTACCCTCCACTTTTCCAGTCTTGAAGGGGCTTAGGAAAAGCGATTAGTGGGGGATCAGGGAAAGCAGACGAGTCCTTGATGCCGTAAATTTTACCGCAACAATCTGTACCAAGCGAGTGGGATTCTAAAAATATTTGGGAATCAAAACCAATCTTTGACAGATCGGCAAATGATTTTTGTTTCTTGAGTTGTCGCATTGGGGGTAGTTTAACCCTTTCGATCCGAAAAGACGCTATGGTAGAAATAACTCATTTTTTATGTTGCATCATAGTCCCTACCATTCTGCTGCTTAACATAATTTTAGAAATACGTAATTTTTAACATGTACTGGGATCTATACATATGTCCCGTTCAGCTCGAAAGGTTAAAGTAATTTTCAGACTCGTGAGGCTTTATTCTTCTTAATTTCCAAATATTGTCACTTATATTAAGGCGCTTATATTTAAGATGCTTATATTTAAGATGATGATTGTGTGAAAGAACATACTTTCTAACCACTTCTGTAACCATGTATATTTGTAGGTCACGATGCGTCGTTATTTTTTATGTACCAAGAGCATTTATTATTCCACGAAGGACTTTGTTTTGGAATGTGTGTATGGTTTCTGTATTTGTTTTCTTTGTACAGCCTCATATTTGGATGCCATACGTCCATACAGGTTTCAGTACTTGCTTATATTTTATATAGCATTATTGTGTTCTGCATAGATAGGTCGGAGTTTCTTCCAAGCAACCTGTACATTTTTCTATATTTCAAGTTCAGTTCTTCTCTTTTCTTTTTGATGTGCTCTTTGTATTTTAACTTCGCATCTAAATTCATTCCAAGGTATTTGGCCGTATTGGCGTAAGGTACAAATTGATTGTTCATGAATATTGGAACATTGTTAAACTTTTTATTTGTAAAGTTTATATGAGTTGATTTTGTCTCATTGAGTGTTCAATCTCTAATTTTGTTGACTGCATTTTGCAGGATTCCTGTGGCCTAAACCCTTTGATGCCCACAGTTGCCATATGGCAACATAACTTTCCAAATACAAACTTCGATAACTCGAACTTCTATAACTCCAAGACCTCTATAAGTCGAAGCATTTTCTCTTTCCTTTACCTTGAGAGCCCAAAAACTCTTTATTTCAATTTTTTACATCCGATAACTCGAAGTGCTTTTTTGCACTTCAGTCACATTATTTTCTTAATTTATGAGCAACACACCCCATTCTGATCGCCATATTGCATCAAAGAGTTCAATTTCAGACAACATCACCTCTGTAACTCGAAGCAATGAAAGGTTAGCCTCTGTAACTCGAATTTTTGTGTTTTGCTGTTCCGTTATTTCCACGAAAAAACATACGCAGCGCGGCAATCACAACTCTTCGGTCGGCTGTGTTTTTCTCAATTGGTTAATTATTATTCCCAAACATTAAATTTAATCGGGATTTTTTTTGTTTGCGTTGCGATTTATGTTTTGTCATTATCAAAATGACGTCGAATCGAAAATTAAAAAGTCTGAGCTTATCGGATAAATTGAAAATAATTCAAGCAGTGGATTCCGGGCAAAAATTAAAAGATATTGCTTCCGATTTTGGGGGTCCCACCAGCACACTTTCGACCATCTGAAGAAACAAAAATCAAATCTTAAACAAGAGAGCATCGGCGAGTAACCTCGAAAGAAAGCGAACACGACCTTCGGAGTTTCCCGATGTCGAAAACAGTTTGGTTAAGTGGTTTAAGCAGTGTAGAGCATACCAGCACATGAGCATAGGAGGACCTACACTTAAGGAAAAAGCTGACCAGTTCGCCACGTCCCTTGGACATTTAAATTTCAAAGCCAGTAACGGATGTCTCGATAAATTTAAAGCAAGGCATAACATCGTCTTTAGAAGAGTGTGTGGCGAGAGTGCTGATGTTGACGAAAGCGTTTGCAACGAATGGAAAAATGCTTTGCCAGATCTATTGAAGAACTACTGACCAGACGATGTTTTCAATGCTGACGAGACAGCACTGTTTTTCAAATGCCAGCCCGATAAAACGATGACTTTTAAAAATGAAAAGTGCCATGGGGGAAAACACAGTAAAGAGAGAGTCACAATTTTATTGGCATCAAATATGACAGGAACAGAAGAAATAGAACCTCTTTTGATTGGAAAATCAAAGAAGCTGCGTTGTTTTGCTGGATGCAATTCCCTTCCCTTAGATTACCATGCAAATAAAAAAGCATGGATAAACAGTGAACTTTTTGCTGAATGGCTTATTAGTACAGGAGGGAAGTTGTGAGAGACATCATTGTAAATGTTGGAGAAGGTAGAAGCACATCTAGTATATATATACTTGAGGCAATGAGAATGGCCGATAAAGCCTGGAGAAACATAAAAAAAGTAAGTTGAAGCTTAAAAACGGTTAAAAACAAATCAAGCAATTGTGCTTTAGTAATGAGTTAATTTTTTATCTGTCGAAGGAAACGATTGCCAACTGCTTCAAAACATGTGGTTTTTATCATCAATCCAATCAAGGTGAAGAATTGAGGAGATTGTAGTTGAAGACATAGAAACCATCGATTACCGATGGGGTCAGGTTTTGTCTCATTATGGCATGGAAGGCACAACCTCTGAAGACTTTGTTCAGTGTGACAACGACGTTGCTGTTTGGGGATCATAAACCCTAGATTACTAATCTTATTTCATAGTACATTATTACTAACCTTCGTCGATTAGACGACGGAATATTAATTTTTATTTCTTTTGAAATTATTTAGAGATACAATTTTTTTTTAGTGTTAAAAGAACTTATTTATTTAGCGTTATGAAAAATATAAAAAAACAAAAATAAAATCGGGTATAATTCAGACTTTTTGAGTATTCAATAGGCACCTCAAAATAAATTAATGTTTAAAAAAAGTTAATAAAAAAATAAAAGAACAGTGAACTTCATGACAATTTGTTATTAATATGAATAGTCAATATAACATATTGGGCACCGTAGCGCAAGTGGTTAGTGCGTGGTTAGTGGTTAGTTAGGACTACTGAGCCAGCGGTCTTTGGTTCGAATCCCGCCGCAAACACCTAAAAGTTTTTCACATTGCCCACCTCTTTCGAATGTCTGACAAGCATCAAAGAGTATCATTTGTCACGATTGAGCTTCTCAACTCGCCGTTCGGAGTCGGCAAAAAAACTGTAGGTCCCTTCCACTCGTGCAAAAATATAACACGCACACACAAATGGTTGCGAGAAGCAGGCCCAGGTTCACCTCGAGCTGTAGCGCCAACTAAGTAAGTAAGTAATATAACATATTAACTGTTAACAAGAAAATCGATATTTTATTCTAATTCTAAATGCAAGAGTGACACCCATCAATATTGCGTTTGCACTTGGTGCATCTTTTACCTATTTCAGATGGTATTGGTCGGAAATCTTGAAGTTCAGGTGTTAATGTTAATTTTTATGACTCTCCTCCTCCTCCTTATGACGCTCCTACCTGACTATCCACCTTGTCGCGGTGTAGGGGCTTAGTACGGTCAATGACTCTCGGGTCACCCAGAGGAGATCAGAAGCTAAGGGACAGCCATCCTCGTCATACCCTCTCCCATCCATGCTTCCCCCCGTTCCCCCTCCCCTGGGCTGGATTAAGGTGTTATACGACCCGTGCCAATAATCAACCTGGCTGAGAGCCCATTGCAAATAGCTCAGTCTTTAACGGAGTATCCGGATACCTGGTGCCCTCCGGATTATAAAGCCTTACCTGCGTACTGCGGATCTCTGCGCAGGTGGACCTCTTTTCTCCGCCACTAATGGAACCACATGAACACTAATCTAAACGCAACTAAAAAAACTGAGGATGATGAGTATGCCATAGGCACCTCATCGGAAGAGGAGTTGCTTGTCTCAAGCCAGGAGACGCAAGTTAAACCCGACATCGTAGGAAGTGTCAGCAAAAGCACTTCTATTTTGTCTCAACCTACAACAACCGCAAATATATCTAAAATTGGGGACACCAGCCACTGTGACCCCAAGAAAAGAAGAAAAAATTTGTCAGTCGGTGCTCTGAAAAAGAATCAGTACCAAAAGGCTGTTTTCATTCTTGGCAAGATTGCTAAAAATGAAGCGGCAGGTACGGTTCATGATCAGGATCAGGCGGACAAATTAAAATATCAGGTAATTGTTGATGAATACAACGATTACCTAAAAAATCGTGACCTGGCCAAAACAGAGGCCACAAAGCGCAACCGGTCACAGGACGAGACCACTCACTCCAGCAAGAGGAGCAAAGTTGCCATAATTGGACCTAAAACTAAGGCGGATGTACAAACGGCCAAAGCTACCCAGCGTACCGTTAGTGAGGTTTTAAGGGATGACCTCCAAGTCGCACTAGTGGATGAACTATCGACAGGCGGCAAAGCGGTGATGAAGATCTGGAAAAGCATCGAGGCCAAACTATCACAGATGGTGATAGATCATGCTAGTCAAAAAAGACGGTCTACCTTGTTTCGATTCAGCTGAAGTCGTAAGAGGGTATAGAGTGATCAAATGCTCCGATCGGTACTCTAAAGAGTTCCTCAGCCAGTGTGTTGCCAAGATCAGCAATGCAGGGGACGGCTTGAAGCTCAAGCTCATCCAGGCTGCAGACATTCCAAAGAGACCAAAAGCCCGCATCTGGCTACCTGTTATGCCTTTAGTAATTGGAACGCTCCTCCAGTGTCTTAAGATCCATAACCCTGAAATTCCGATGGACGACTGGGGAGTCATCAAGGCAGAGGAACCCCAGAAAAACAGCATGTCCTACCTTCTCCTCATAAACGAGGAGTGCCTAGGGGCACTGGAACGGGCAGACCATAAGCTTAGGTTTGGCATTAGGCATGCCAAACTTAAGATCTTCAGATCCTCAAACCCGGGCGACGACCTAGACGAGGTCGACGACGCCAACAAGCTGTTGGAAGGTATGAGTATCGAAAACGAACCCACTAATAATCAATAATGCTAAAGTCTTGCAGATTAATCTGAAGCACTCGAAATGTGCATCAGATAACCTCCTTGTTCACCTCAGGGAGGAAAATATTGACGTCAGCATTATTCAAGAACCATTGATCAAAGATACGAACATCAAAGGTCTCAAAGACAATCTGTACAATCTGTACTATGACACAAAAAATAACAACGGTAAGCCCAGAACCTGTATTTTAGCTAGGAAACATATTAAAGCCTTTTTATGTCCCAATCTTAGCTCACCAGACTTAACAGTTGTTAGAATGGATACAGGAAGGGATTGCCTGTACTTGGCCTCAGCCTACATGGCTCACAACCGACAAGCACCGCCGGAAGAGGTCTTAGCACTAACATCCTTTGTAAACAACAAAAAAGCCAACCTAATTTTGGTCTGCGATGCAAACGCCAGACACACGCTTTGGGGCAGTTCAGAAGATAACGAAAGAGGTGAGTCCATCTTTGATTTTATTATTACAAACAATCTCTCTATATGCAACACGGGTAAAACTCCGACTTTTGTGTTCCCTAGCACGGATAGCTTTAACGGGTGGGAAGAAGTTATTGACATTACCCTTACCACCAATAATAATAACCTAAAGGTTGAAAAATGGAGAGTATCAAATTTAAAATCTTTTTCAGACCACAATTGGATACTCTTCAATGTGAATTTCACAGTAGCGATTCCAGAACCCTTTAGAAACCCCAAAAGAACAGACTGGGCCAAGTTCGGTCAAGTCCTGGGATCAAAACTTGGCAATACTTAGGTGGCGCTACAGTCCGGGGTGGACCAAGGCCTCAACCAACAACCTCTTCCAGTTAGCCCGGTCCTTAGCTAACCGCTTCCAGTTGCGCACTCCAAGTTGGTTGAGGTCTTGTTCTACTTGGTCGCGCCACCTTAGGCGAGGTCGTCCTCTGCTGCGCTGACCCTCCGGGTTAGAGTTGAATATTCTCCGAGCCGGAGCGCTGATGTCCATGCGCTCCACATGTCCTAGCCATCTTAAACGCCCAATGTGCAGTTTTTTGACCAGGCTGATGTCGCTGTATAGCTCGTACAGTTCGTCGTTGAATCTTCTCCTCCAAAACCCGTCATCGCGGGATTTTTCTCTCAAAGCGACCAAGGAGATCTTCATCCGCTTTCGATAAAGTCCATGCTTCAGCTCCATATAGCAAGACTGGGATGATAAGGGTCTTATATAGAGTCTCCTTAGTCGATCGGGAAAGGACTTTACTGCTCAATTGCCTTCTTAGCCCAAAGAAACAGCGGTTGGCAAGAGTAATCCTTCGTTTGATTTCCGACGAGATGTCATTTTTTGATGTTATGGCAGAGCCGAGGTAGACAAAGTCCTTTACTACCTCAAAGTTGTAGCTGTCTATTGTGACGTTCTGTCCAATTCGTCGAGGTCGAGGAGGTCGAGGAGCTCGTAGAAACTATCTTTGGTAGCGTCGTCTTTTTCTTCTGTGGGGGCGTGAGCACATATAAGGCTTATGTTGGCGAATTTTGCCTTGACACGGATTGTCATAAGACGCTCGCTCACGTGCCGAAAGCTCAATACTTCTTGCCTAAGTCTGCTGCGTATGACAAATCCGCATACGAATAAGCGCTGTTTATTTTCTGTATAGCAGTCACCGTAGTAGGTATCACAGTTTTCCATTCTTTTTCTGCCTGGCCCATTCCATCGCACTTCCTGGATGGCGGTTATATCTGCCTTGTAGCAGTTTAGGGCCTCTGCCAGTTGTTCGGATGCACCGTCGCCGTTCATTGAACGAACATTCCAGGTACATATCCGAACGTCGTTGTCCTTATTTCGTTTAGCGTGGTTGTCAACAGTAGATCCGTCCTTTTCCGAGGCTTTTGGTTGTTTCGGAACAAATTTTTTTTTTACGTGGTTAGGTAGTTAGCCTCACGCACAACCCCCAACCTGGAGGGCCAGATCCTTGTATACCCCTAGGACAAGGGGCCGGGTACACCGGTGTCAGTAACCCACTACGGGGGTGTGAGCGCTGCCGTTGGCCCACTAGGGGCTCATCCGCCACCAACTCTTTTCCAAGACCCTGACTAGTACTTGGAAATCCTTATCGACCTAAGCTCCGAATATGTCGGAGTAGCTCAGATAAGGTTTTGTTTCCGTTCTGGAAATTTTAGCGCCACCGTTGGTTCCATTGATGGAATTCATCCGCTGTCGTGAATTATAGTGCTGCTATTTTCCCTTGCTCAGCACTCGCGCTTATAAGTTTAGCAAGTCGTGCCCGGATGGGCAGCGACCAGTACCCGATGGTTACCACTTGGAGGTAAAGTAAGCACAATTGATGTGTAGTAACAGTTACAACACTGGGCTTAGCCAAATTAAAGCCAATCAGTGCCTACCCTATTTCTACAACATCCAACCACCAACCAAACTTGGCAATGCTCCAATAGAATTGATCGTATCACCCTCAGAATTGGATGCAAAGATTAAGGCTTTCGGGAAGGCAATGAATACCGCCTACAAAGTCTCGTGTCCAGTCAGATACAGTAAAAAGTCGCTCCCACCGTGGTGGAGTGAAGATCTCTCAAACCTCAGGAGGATGACCAGAGCGATTGTTAACATTTGCTATAACCATAATTTCTGGCAGCCTTACAAAGACTGTCTCAGACTTTACAAAAAATCCATCAGGAAGGCTAAGAAGCAATCCTGGATGGACTACTGCCAATCCATTGACACCATTACTCAACTGAGTAAGATCCTGTCCAAAGAACACTCCTCCCCGTCTCTCCTCAAAAAGGCGGATGGCGGTTGGACAGACTCAACTGCGGAGTCACTAGAGATGTTAATGAACACTCACTTTCCCGGTTGCAAAGACTACAGTACGGAAGCCCCCCGTGAATGCAGTCCTTCCGCACCATGGAACACTATCAAAACCATAGTCACCGAGGAAATAACTTTTTGGGCTATTAACAGCTTCTCCCCATATAAATCCGCTGGACTTGATGGCATTATACCCATTATGCTACAGAAGGTGCACGACCTAACAATTCCGTGGCTTGTCCCTCAGTCGTGGAGGCATATCCGTGTGGTTTTCATCCCAAAAGTCGGCAGACGAGGTCATGAATCCGCAAAGGATTTCAGGCCTATCAGCCTCACGTCTTTCATGCTAAAAACCCTGGAACGAATCCTCGATACACATATACGTAAGATTCTACAAGAATCTCCCCTTTCCAACTCTCAGCATGCATACCTCAAAGGTAGATCCACAGAAACGGCTCTCCACGAGGTAGTGCGTACAATAGAACACACAATCCACTATAAAGACTACACTCTGGCCACCTTTTTAAACATAGAAGGAGCCTTTAACAATGTACACACTGAATCAATTCAACAATCTCTAGCTGAACTAGGCGTAGAGGGGTTCATTGGCCAATGGATAGTATCCATGCTAAAAACCAGAATTATTCAGTCATCTCTAGGAAACAGCAATCTAACCAAATTTGTAAGCAGAGGAACACCTCAGGGTGGTGTTATCTCGCCTCTACTATGGTTGATGGTCATGAACAAGATCTTAGTGCGTCTAGACAACGATGGAGTCAAGGCGGTAGCGTACGCGGATGACGTGGTAATTTTGTTATCAGGAAAGTTCCTCTCTGTGATAAGCGAAGTCATGGAGAATGCTCTGGAGAAAGTTAGCTCGTGGGCGGCGAGCTGCGGCCTCGGTGTTAATCCAAGCAAAACTGAAATGATACTTTTTACCACAAAAACCAAAGTACAAACCTTTGATCTCCCCAAACTTAACGGTCAAACACTCTCACTATCCTCCAGTGCTAAGTATTTGGGCATTGTCCTTGACTCTAAACTTAGCTGGAAGAAGATCATTGAGCTGCGGGTCAAGAAAGCATGCATAGCCTTCTACGCCTGCAACAAAACGTTCGGAAAAAGGTGGGGACTGGAGCCTAAGATGACACTATGGATGTATACAGCCGTTGTACGTCCAATTCTCACATACGGTTCCGTAGTATGGTGGCCCGCCCTAAGCAAAAAGTACAATATCAACAAAATCAGAAGAGTCCAAAGAACGGCAAGCATAGGCATCACAGGCGCAATCAGGTCATGCCCAACCGATGCCCTCTCTGTGCTTTTGCACCTTCTGCCACTTGATCTTCACGCAAGAAGTACTGCACTGTGCAGTGCAGTCAGACTCAAGGAATCTGAGTGTTGGACTGCTAAGCCGTATGGTCACAGTAAATTTCTGGATACACTACCAAATGGTTTGGTCGTGTCTCCAACAGATTACATCATCCCCAACGCTAACCACAAGAAACCCTTCGCCGCAATTCTCCCAAGTAGAGATGAATGGAAGCGAGAGAGAGTGGTGACAGACTTTGATACAATGGTATTCACCGATGGCTCAAAGACGGACTGCGGGGTGGGTGCGGGAATTTTCTCGGAAAAACTCGGCATATCAAAGTCCTATCGCCTTCCAAATTTTGCTAGCGTCTTCCAAGCGGAAGTACTGGCGATCCTCGAAGCATGTCGCAACTTAATAAACGACCCAACACCCAAATATAATATCGCTATTATTACGGATAGCCAAGCCGCAATAAAAGCCATAAATTCGGCAACCACCTATTCGAAACTTGTAGATCGTTGCCAGGAACAACACAATCGCCTGTGCAACCAGGCCAGAGTCACGCTTATCTGGGTTCCAGGGCATAGTGCCATTGAAGGAAACGAGAGAGCCGACGAAATTGCCAGGCGAGGGTCAGCCCTTAACAGCTCACTAGCGGAAAACGTTCAGATTCCTATAGGTGCTGTGAAGGGCAACATAATCTCACACTTCTTAAAATTAGCCGGTCTCAGGTGGACCAGTCTGACAAACTGCGTCATATCCAGAAAATTATGACCAAGTTACAACAGTCCCAAAACAAACGAACTGCTGCTAAGAACTCGTGTAGACATCGCTAGAGTAGTGGCAGTCAGTACAGGACACTGGCCAATAGGAGATCATGCAGCCAAACTAGGAATCCCTATCAACAGTTTCTGTCGTAGCTGCAAAGATGAAAATGAAAAAGAGTCGCTTATTCACTTTCTGTGCAAATGTCCAGCCCTAGCGAGAGCCAGGCAGCGCGTACTGGGCAAGCTATTCTTCGACGACCTTAAAGAGATATCTAGAAAAAGCATTGGAGAACTGATCCTCTTCCTAAATTCCACAGGATGGATATAAATATCCCAACATTACCTTCTAACAAACAGGTCACCTGAGGTTGTGGTATCAAAACGGCGCTCCACGCGCTATTTGGGTTTTCTTCCATCGAAGCCACCACTTCTACCTACCTACCTATGACTCTTTTAGTAATGCGCTTGCCAGCGGCACTGAAATAAACCAGTTGTCGGTGGTAATGTTCAAGTTTGATCCATATATGTACCTACAAGTTTATTTCAATTTCAATGGTGCGAAATCAATTCTTTACACCTGAATGTAGCAAAATTTCAAGCATTTTCATGTTATAGACATCTTGCTCCATTAAGTTTTCTTTATAGCATCAATAACATTCCTTTAAAAAGAGTATCACTCAAAAAAGATCTTGGAGTTGTACTGGACACTCAACTAACATTTCTGCCTCATATTGATTACATCGTCAGTAAATCAAACTCTATGCTTGGATTTATAAAAAGAAACACTAGGGACATTTCTGACCCTTATGCATTAAAATTTTTTATTAGTTCGATCTGTGCTTGAGTACTGCACTATAATTTGGAACCCCTATTATAATAACTCATCTGTTAAAATTGAAAGAGTCCAAAAAAGATTTACTAGATATGCGATATACAAATTAAATTGGGGAATTCAAATGCCCTGTTATAAAACTAGATGTCTTCTTATAGGCATTCAATCTCTTGAGAATCTGTTATGTTTGTTAGAGATATATTGTTCTTATCACATTACTTGTTACTTGCTTTGTTTAATTTACGTTGCTCGCCAGTTAATGTCCGACAGAGTGTTTTATTTTTGGAACAATTTCGTCGTACAAACTATGGTCGTAATAAAACAATTTCTCGTTGCATCAGAGAAGTAAACTTGATTTGCAATTATATAGATATGTTCAAACTTTCAAGACAAACCTTTACGCAGAAAATTGTATTTGTGATAGAAAATTGTATTTAGCTAATTTTTATTTTATTTTTACATATGTATAAATTTGTTGGCGTCCAGTCTATTTTTGTTTTGTTTATATTGTATATAGATAATTAATTGTATTCCCTTATTTATTTTCAATATCTTAGTCTGTAAGAGCTATGTATCTCTGATTGATGAAATAAATAAATAAATAAATAAAACATATACGTACATAGATTTGGTTCGCTTTGTCACATAGAGTTCTCGTAATGGTAAGCCGCCTGAATTTGATCCGGAACCCAAATCGATCATATACTTTGTAACACTGTCACATATCATTACAAGCTTAATATTTAGCGGGTTTGTTGGGGATATACATACATTCTAAACTTGCAGCATAATTGTCATCAATTGTGATATAACTGCTTGGCTTGTTAAATGATTGTCTTTTAGGGCTGCTTTAATGTCAGCTTTTTTGCAGTTGACTGCGTGAACCACATTCTGGCATGACGTCCGAATTGAGTTTCGATTACTGTTTTAGTTTCGTTTAGGACTTAAGCGATGATGTAATTTGTAATAAATTTCTAATAATAATTTGGCGATTTGATTTGAACCACCCACCTGTTGACATACAGGTGGGCCTCACTTAACACGGGGGTTATGCTCCTGAAAAATATCGTGTTAAACAAAATCGTGCTAAAAGAAAAAAGAAACCAGTGCAAAATAGGAGTTACGTTCCATAATCTCAAAAAAAAATATTTTTATTTTTACTTTTAGATTATTTTTATTTTAAACTTTTACTTATTCAAACATAAGAAAATAAACAAAAACATACCTGCCCTTTGTGCAATAGTAAATCACACAAAAGTTTATAGGAAACAAACCAAAAACAGTCATATAAAGTTAACTGAGCAAATTATCCTCAATCATCTATCATCGCGGTGGCACAGTTAATATGGGGAAGCCCCTATTTCAGTATGTTCAAATTCTTAGAAACACAGCAAATATACATAAGTATGCATAAGGCATAACGTGTATGTATGTATGTACATATTAACAAAAAGTATTATGTACAAAGTATATGTTTTGACAGTTTTGACAGTGGTACACAAGAAAAATTGCTCTACAAAGTTTTATTAAAATTCCAAGTTTTTAACGCTTAATCTACACAAAATAAGCATTGTTAGTTCAGAACTTGTATTCAGCTGCACCAGATTACAAAAAGTGTATATAGGTGAGTAAACCTCTACATAAGGTAGCTAAGTAATTTGCATACGGCTTGAAGCACAATGGTTGGTGGTATGAAAAGAACCCCGCAAAAAAACTGCAACAACAATCCGCCGATAGGCAAACGGCGAATACTTGAAACGTCACCAGAGGACAGGCCCTCCTCTGCCAACTATAATGCCGTCGGTAGCATGTCAGTCCTCGATCTTAAAGCACTAATTGAAAATTCAATGGGAGACTTACTTGACGATAAACTAAAAAATATGGCAACAAAAGCAGATCTCGAAGGGACTAGGGTATCTATGCACAGGGACTACACTGAAGCATCACGAGATAGAAGAAAACGTTTGTTTGCTATTAAAACGGATATTTCTAAGAGAAATAAGAACATTAATTTAGAAGTGCGCGGACAAAAACTTAAGGTCGATGATAAAACATTTTATTTCGACAACAACAACAGTCTACGATGTGAAGGATATGACAGCCAGTGTGGGTTGTCAATTCTCCGCCAAATCACTAATGACAGTTCTATGATGACAGCTGAAGGAGGAGCTATTGCTGAGAGAAACATAATGGGTGGAAACACAAGCAATAGTTCTTCAAATTTTATGCCATAATCTAGTATTTAATTGTAATGCCGTCTGTCTAGCTCTCTGTAAAAAAAGCAATGAAAATAGAAATAGCAAAGATAATTATATAAAAAATGATACTAAAATGAAATATAAAATATTGTCATATAATATAGCAGGTTTAAAAAATAAAGATTTGTTTATAGAGTTTTATAATTTTGTCAACCAGTTTGAGTTCATTTTTCTATTCGAAACGCATGTAGAAGAAATAAATTTTATTAATTATGAAAGTAGATTTAAAAACTATGAATTTAAGTGGATTGCTGCTACGAGAATGCACAGAAGAGGAAGGGCGAGTGGGGGATGCTATTTTGGTTTTAAGAAGAATCTTGGTGACGTTCACTGCGATTTTAAAGATCTGGAGGAGCTGTTGTATATAAGCTTGGAGTTGGAAAAAACAAAATACTGCATACTTCCATCTTACTTAAATTACAACAACTGGCAAAGAGACTTTGAAAAACTTCATGAGGTACTGATGAATGCCAACAATTTGAATATAATGGTAATTGGTGACCTTAATGCACGGGTAGGCAACGAAAGTGGAGCAGCAAACAATATGGCTGGTATTAACCGTCAATCTATGGATTCAACATGCAATGTATGCATGGTAACTATACATTTGTGGGAAAGCAAGGAACGACAGTAATTGACTACTGCCTACTAGGACGTGAATGGAATTCACGAGTTACGGACCTAGAGGTGAAACTTGTTCCATACTCGGATCACTTACCTATTGTGGCTACTTTTGAGCTTACCAGCACCCAGGTGGATAGATCACGAGTTATGAAGCTAGCCCCTAAGCTGGTGTGGAGCTTGGAGAAGGCACCCAGGTATTTGAGGCTTCTGGACGAAAATCTAATAGCTCAGCAGGAACAGAATCTTGAATGGATTGAAAATGGTATCAAGAACTCTTACCCATCTACCAATAGAAGCACCGGACAAAAGAGGCAAGGTAAACAAACATGGTTTGATTATGAGTGCGAAAGAGCCAGAAATCTCTCATTCTTAAATTATTAAGAATCTGTAAGGGAAGGGTGGTCCACGACTCGTATATCGAAGCCAACCGTAAGTTTAAGACCTTGTGCCTGCAAAAGAGGAAGAAGCAATTCGAGCTAGAGGCTCAAAAGCTGGCGGATTGTAGGAATGCAGCTGACTTCTGGAGACAGATAAGAAATGTCAATGGCGGAAGGTACGTTATTTGTAGGGAGTTGGAGCCTAGCATTCTTCGAGAGCACTTCAAAAGCTTACTGAACCCAGTCACGCACGGTGTAAGTTTTCAATACGCAGCACCTGGTTTTGGGAATGATATTCTTGACAGCCCAATAACCCATCTAGGGGTTAGCGAAGCATTGCGTGGTTTGAATGATGGCAAAACAGCAGGATCGGATGGGATTCCTACGGAGTTTTACAAGCATGGTACGAACCTGCTTCGCGACAGACTTGTAACGAAATGAATGTATTTATGGAAGAAATGCCCTTCCTCCCCATATACCACCCATATGACCCAAGGCCACAGGACTCCTTGAGCCAATCTGGGCAGCAGAGAGGAAAGGGGGTCCAGGCCACCACCACGTCAGGCATGCTAGCTCCCGCACGTCCTAGCTCGTCGGATTGGGGGGGGGATCTTGCAGCAGTGGCTCCGAACAGTCGTTACTTTTTTTCCATGCCTGGGATTAGGTGTAGGTATCCGATTAATATTAAACGGAGAGGCGCGAATTCTATTGTAAGCTACGGATCCTCTTGTAAAACTCCCAAAAGGGGAAGGGGAGAGTAAGGTGTTGAATACCCCCTTTGAGTTTTCCCACCCCATATCGGATCGATAACAATCAATCGATGTCCTTTGCTAATACGCCACTCGATATATGTAGTAGCCCCTAAGTTGATTATAGATAGAAATTTATCTATCTACTCATCGCCATCCTTTCGTCATCATTGGTCGCAAGGTCACATCCTCCAAAAAAATCTACTTGGATGTCATGATCCAGAACAACAAACTTCCCTTTAAGACGGACAAAAGTACGTCATCCATATCAAACGACGAAAAAAAACTAGAACCAAACCAAAAAGAACAAAAATCGAACCTTAATCATCTCCAATAAATACTCACACTTTCATTATTTCCCTATCAGGAATTCCTATAACTTTATTGGTTATAAAAGAGTTCTTACACACTATAATTAGGTCAATTTAATTCATTTCAATACTTCAATAAGTTTAATTTTTTTTTTTTGTGTTGTCATTTCAAACAAATTAATCATCATAATACATAGGTATAAAAAAATCTCTTAATCTAAACAAATCTAAACCTTTATCAAAGCGTAAGACATTAAATCGTCAAATGTACGGAATCAAATATTTCATCACCAACCCAATCTTACAGGTCATTACCACATGACGTCGATTAATCAAAACTCAAAAAAAATTATATATATATTTCATCAGAATGACTTCTTATCAATCAATTGATCGGGCTTAACACCTTTTCACCAAATTCTATTCCAATGAAATATTCACAAAATCACGAAAATATTCTTAATCCAATGCAAATTCATTTTTACTTTACGACTTACTATGTTTTTCAATTAGCAATTACTTAATATTTTACTTTTTTTTCTAATTAAGGTAGGTACATTCTTTTTGTTAATGCAATAATAATAATACATGGAATTCATGGAAACAAATTAACGTAGGGTAAAATTAAAAGTTAACCACACACGCATCACTGGTCTAACCCATAAAAAAACAAAACTTTGGTTTGCTCACTGAACTACTCGCAGGCAGTACAAAAAAAGTAAACAAAAATTCTAATAAGAACCTAACTTACGAGAATATGGCAATTGACCACACACTATGAATTGCAGTGAGAGAATAAACAAATTTTTCTTTCTTCTATCGCGCTCAATCAACACAAGCACTATTCGTAGGTTAAATTATGATCAAATTATGGAATTATAGCTCGCTCCAAAATATAAAGTACGTAACAAAAAGAGGCAATGTCACTTACCGAAATTTACTTCTTAGTTTTTGTTGTATTGCTTACTCGTTGCTTGATGACCAGGGGTGTGGTGACGTTGTGCACAATTTCGCTAGCCCGAGGGATGAGCATGTAAATGAGTGTCGCATGTATCTTGCGTATGTGACGTCATTATAATATTTTTTCTTGGTTTTCTAATGGGAAATAAATGAGGTTACGTACTTAATTTGGGCGAACTTTACAAAAATTAATAAATAGAATACTAAATGGGATACTTAATTCGCTGATAGGACGTAGGCAAATTCCTCTGCTGCGACGAACGGTGGATGATAGGGTTTCGGTCCGGCTGGTTACGGTGGTGAACTCCTACTCTATCTCGGCTTCATTCCTTTTTGGTTTTATTGGCTTACTGTCGCCTCAAAGAGGATCTACTGAGGGGTGTACGTGCGTGTGTGGCAGAGATTCGGGCACGTGCCGTTGGATGACAAATATATATGTACAGTCGAACCCGGATATAGTCACATGAACCGGGCAGCCAAACTTTGTGACTATAAGCGGGCTGTGCTCTTATCGGGAAAAGAAAATATAGCTAAATGTTTAACAGTATATGAGGCACATAAGTTCATCCTGCTGATTTCTGATTAGAATAAGGCTAAATCTAAACAATTTTTATTCAGAGGCAACAAAACCTTTTTAAATTTGAAATTAAAATCAAGAACGCAATAAGTGACAGTCATTAGAAAAAAGTACACAGAGAATGTAAAGTGAAGCTCAAGTAGGTATAGTCGTATAAAATCACGGTGGACTTTTGTATGCAAGTTTTCCCTTTTTGCGCACTAGGGTTTATTGGAAGAGAAAAAGCGTGCGCGTGGAAAAGAGTTAATATGCGGACAAAAGTTCACCAGGATTTAAAAGCCAGTGTTGCCATCGCGAAAATGTGAAAAAACAGGAGATATTCTGTTGGACTTACCAAAGTAACAGGAGATTTAAAATTTCGTCCTAAAACCTCTAAAATAGGAGGTTTTTTTTTTAGTTTTTTCATTAGGAAAAAGTTTTGTGACACTACATTATTTGCTGTTGCGCTGACCCAATTTTATTGATATGTCGTTTCGCTTCAGCATGTCGTATAATAAAGACCACTTTCTCAGGTTCGTCGAAAAAATGTTTGTTGCGTTGCAAACTTCTGTTCATACTTTGTCTTTTTCGCTGAATTCAACTTGAAATGGGATTAGATACAAAGTACGTAAACCTTAAATACATAAGATATAATAATGTGCTTATATTGAGCATACATAGCCAAGAAAACCCAAATTCACGGAAATTGGCAACGGCTAACTTTACTTTTTTCAAATTGTGATATAAATAAAAAGCACTTCAAAGCAGTGTCAATGTCAATGTCACAAGGTCCGTTCGCGGGCTTTTTGCACCAAATACATATGTGTTTTCTATCAAATATCGAAAAGTCGGGGTGAAATTTTCTCAACGATAGGAAAATTACGAAAAATTAAGCGAACGCGTTGAACAACAAAAAATGCAAAATATATGTGATTTGACGGTTTTCATGTAATCTGCCCAAAGAAATTTCTTGTGCTAAAATTCGCAGCCTGGGGAGATTTCTTACACTCTCTTTAACGAAAAACTACGAAATGTTTGCGTAAGCGAACGGGTTTTCGTAGCTTTTCTTTTCGTAGATTGGTAGACTTGTAGTGCCAATCAACAACCCAGGAATGTTATTGCTTTGGGTTTACACCGTAGATTATTTGTTGCTGTTTTTTTTATATTAGCATTCCATTTCTAATTTTGTTTTTAATAATGAAAAATAAACTAACAGACGAAATGGTCTAAACATTTTCTGGGAACAGGAAACAGTAGATTGGACTTTTTCGGAGTTATATAACAGGAGAAACGGAAACACTATTTGAAACAGACTACAATAAGCACAAAAGATGAGGATGTAGTTGCAGTAACGAGTTTCATCTCTAATATGTATTAGCTTTGAATACACTAGCACATAAAATTATACTTCCAAGCCAATATGTATATATGGCAACTGCATTTGCCATAATAATGTGTGATATTAAGCGGACAAATTTACTAAGAAATGATTTTGTCAGGCTTATTTTTGAATGACTCTATGCGGGTTGTGATATTAAACGAGATGCTATAAAGAGGTTTAATTCCAATACAAATTATGTAAAAAAGACATCTGGCTTTAACATTTTGTGATATAAAGCGATTTGTGCTTCTAAGCGATGTGATATTATTCGGGTTCGACTGTATTATATATGTATGGTGCGGGCGGTTGGTGCAGTGGCGACCGTGTGTCGGGTATTTTTTTTTTGTTTTTTTGGTTTAAAATTTTACGTTTATGTTTCGGTGGCGACGAATTTCGCTTCGCCAAAAATTATTCACACAATTGAGAAAGCAAAATCGCGTAAACTTCGGATTTCGTCGTCTCCTTTTTTGTTGATATATAATTTTTTTTTTATTTAGGGTTTTATGGCCTTTAGTTGCGTTGTCTGTTTTATATTTCTTTTGCCTGTTTATATATGTACGCTTGAATTGCGTAGCGTCGGCGAGAAACGATCCTATCCCCGAACACACGTCCACACCACCGCACAGTCAACACGAATCTGCCTCTTTTTCTTTCACCGCACAATTTTGTCAGCCACCAACCGAAAGGAATCGAGAAAAAAAAATCCATCGCGTGATCGCGCGTTCATATACTTTTTTTTTTTGCATTAGCGAGTATATAAGGCCCTGGCTACACGGTCAATGGCATACTAGGTATTGAAAATTTCCCCGTGGCTACACACAAAATGTGTTGAGGGAAACACTTTGAAAACAGAACACACAATCTCCGTGCTCCGTCCTGCACAGAGAATTAAAATAAAATATACCCGTCTCACTGAAAAGAATCGGTATGGAATTGATCGTGTAGCCAGGCACTAAGGGAGTGGAATTGCTGATGACGCCATTTTTTTCTTTCTCTAAGTATTCAGCAATCTAGGTATGAAAAAAAATGTCCTTACGATCAGTGCTGCCACTGCAGACGGAGAAAAAATAAAAATATCCGTAGCCAATTTGCGTAGCAAAACTCAATAAGTCTTTAATATGTGGTTTTGTTAACGACAACTATCCCAAAATCCGTTTAGTTATTTATAAAAGAATAAACAGCGTTGGTAGGACATATATTGTTAGTGAAATAAAACCATTTTTGATTCAGGTGAAATTTATTTCGCTACATCCGAAGAAATCGGTAGTTGTATTGTTTGTGCAGGATACGATAGCTCCATAACATAAGTTGATGTCGTGGAAAAGAGTAATTCAAAAAAATTTGCTAGGTTCGGCAGAAAAAAATTTTGTAAGTCTAGTTGATAATCTTTTTTTTTTTCTTTTTCTTAAGGACAGTTAATTGAAATCTGTCAAATAGTAAAATCCACTCAATAAAAATAGGAAACTTGAACCAAAAGTAAACGAACGCTTTTTCAAACCGTTTAGGTCAAACCTGTCGATGTATTTCGTTCTCCACCCAGAAGATTTTGTCATTTCACCAACTGTCAGATGGTTGATTTGACAGCGTCGACCCACACATTCCAACACAAACGTGTAGCGTAACATACATCGCAAGCTGAGACTCCAAGCAGAGTAGAAAATTTGAGAGTCATGAAACTGTAAGGATTCTAGGAAAGCTTCCTTAGTGTTTCGCAAGCTAGCGTGTTACCAAAAAAATTTTATTAGAATTGCGAGAAATTCAAAAAAAAATTCTAAATTCTTCTCGACCGCTCGTGCTTGAGAAAAAAAAGATGTTTAGGAAAAACGTAGCAAAAAAAAAATGATATATTTAGGTAGAGTGCATAGCAGCGTAGCAAATTGGACTTGTTTTTATTTTGTTAAAAATCGCGTATCAGCTTTGCGACGACCGTGGTAAAGTGGCAGCGCTGCTTAGAATATGCGATGTGCGCGTAAGCGCGACAGGCGGCGAACACAATGCACCAAACTATGGTTTCACCAAGGACCTAAACCAGTTCACCACGGCGACGGTGGATTTTCGCTTTGCGATAAAACCAGTGTTCCCATATTACGAAATTTTATATAGACGTGAATGAAAAGGGTATAACTTAATCTAGCTACAAACATTCTTCCTTGCGGCAAATTAAAATCGTTCCCAACAGACTGACCGGCTTGTTTAATAATATTTTGGAGGGTGGATGTGTCCCACAGCGATTTAAGGAGGCCCTAATTTTTCCAATCCACAAAAAAGGCTCTACACTGGATCCAGAGAATTATCGTGGTATTTCCTTTTTGAATGCATCCTATAAAATTTTTACTGCGATACTTCAAATAAGATTAAATGCGTGGATAGGAGCTAATAACCTACTGAGTGAATTTCAAGCCGGTTTTAGGCCAGGATACTCTACAATTGACCATATTTTTGTTCTAAGTAGCATTGCAAAGTCTTTTCTTTCGCAAGGTAAGAAGCTCTATGCCTTCTTTGTTGATTTTAAGGCAGCCTTCGACTCGGTGGATCGGACAGCCCTATTATATAAGCTATACGGTTTGGGAATGTCACTAAAATTTGGGCGATTAATAAGAAATTTATATGCTGACACTAAAGCTGCTGTGTGGGATGGAGATGGACTATCGGCATGGTTCCAAACGTACTCGTCAGTAAGACAGCGATGTGCGCTGAGCCCCAATCTTTTTGCTCTGTTCATTGACGATCTAGCTGATTGTTTGCCAGGAGGTGTGGAATATGCGGGTGTATTAATAAAAGCGCTTTTGTTTGCAGACGATGTTGTTCTTCTGGCATGCTCCCCGGAATATCTGCAACTCATGATCAATCGTTTGTATGAGTACACCAGATTATGGAAGCTAGTTGTAAACCTTAACAAGTCCAAAATTATGATTTTCAAGGAAGGTGGAGGCCAAAACTGTTCCAACGAAAAATGGCGCTTTAATGAGGAATCAATCGAAGTTGTAAAGGTATACAAGTATCTTGGGGTATTCATAACTAAAAATATGAACATGGAACGACACTTCAAAGAAAAACTCGCAAAATCTAAAACGGCCATCAACGTAGCTTGGAAAATTTTTTTCAAAAATAAATATATCAGTCATAGCGCTAAATACAGGGTTTTTGAAGCTGTGTCGGAATCAGTTCTATTATATGCGGCGCAAGTATGGGGCGGAAAACAATATGAAACTGTAGAAAAGCTGCTTAGATTTTATGTTAAGAGAATGTTCCGCCTTCCGTCGAATACTCCGAACTACATGCTAATGCTTGAAACAAGATCATCGCCTTTATTTATTAAGACATTTAAGCTACAGGTTGATTATATTTTAAAAACTTTAAACATGCCAACCCATCGCCTTCCAAGTAAAGCAGTTCTGAATGCTGTACAAACAGGAACTGGCTGGTACAGGGAATGGCTGGATCTAGCTGCTGGATGTGGAATCGAGTTGAACGAAGACGACTTTGCGAACTGGAAGCCTAAATTATATGAGCTTATTAGCAAGCTAGACGAGCAGGTTAGAATGAGATATGCTGAAGAAGCAGTGGGATCATTGCACAGGACTATCTACAGTAGACTCAGTCACAACCTGCAGCAAAGTAATTATTTCCACGATAATTATAAAATAGAAGAAATAGCGATGACACTGAGACTGCGTGGAGCTGAACTATGTACCCCACAGAGAGGACCTACCTATCTTATGCAGCATGTGTAATTTAGTGGAGAGAGAAGATGTGTTCCATTTTATGGGAAGATGCCCGATCCTGCGTGAAACAAGGAGACATGTATTTGGATTCGACGTCTTGACGGAGGTGCAGGTGATATCCCTCCTTGATGAAGCGGACGTATGTAAATTATACCGATACTGCAAAATTGCTCTATCCTATAGACTGGAAATCTTAAATGAAAACTTTTAAATAAAAAAAAAAAAAACAAACAAACAATAAACATAGACAGTAATTTTTATTTTGTGTAGTAGGCATTGTATGGAAATTAATCTAATCTAATAAATCAACCAGGCAGACGGCAAAGCCATGCTAACATTTGATTTTATAAATTTATAAGAAAAAATTACATGAATTAATAAATCTTAATCTAATCTAAAAAATCTATTAACAAAACTAGTATGTTCTACGTGTATGCGCGTGTGCATAGTTGGAACCGTGTTAAACGAAAACATGTCGCAAAAAGTGAACCGTGTTAAAACGAGGCCGTGCTATACGAAGTACGTGTTAAGTGAGGCCCACCTATATATTACAATGCATCAATCACTTAGTACCAACGTCAATACTGTCACTCTCTTTGATTATAATTATCTAATTCAAAAGAATAATAATAGCCTGGCACTACAGTCTAGAGCGAGCCTTGGCTCCTCTTTTGACAACCATTCGTGAGCGTGTTAAAGAACGTGGTACCGTAACCTATTTTTTGCGTCTTTTTTTTTTTAGTTGAAGCTTAAGCCTGAGCGTGGCCATCGAAGCAAGACTGCTATCAGAATCCCAACATGCTTACTGTAAGGGTAAATCAGTGGAAACTGCACTGCACTCCCTGGTACGCACCATTGAGAAGACGATTTACTGCAAAGAATACACAATGGTTGTCTTCCTAGACATAGAAGGTGCCTTTAATAATATTAAATCGGAGGCTATAGTAGATGCCCTTTCAAAGCTCAAGGTCGAGCACTCGCTTCGCAAATTGATTAATTTACTACTTACTAGTCGAATTATCAACACCAAGCTGGGCGAGTCCTCTTCCAGGAGATTTGTCAGCAGAGGCACCCCCCAAGGTGGTGTCCTATCCCCCCTTCTTTGGAACCTGGTAGTAAATGAACTTTTGCTACTCCTAGAATGCGTGGGATGCAAAGTAATAGCATATGCTGATGACGTCGCTATAGCTATTTCCGGCAAGCATCTTCACACGATCAATGAACTCATGCAAAATGCACTAAATAAGCTCTCGAAATGGACCGACAAATGTGGACTGGGGGTTAACCCTCAGAAAACGGAGTTGGTTCTTTTTACTAGGAAATACAAAATCCCTCAGATAGACCCCCCTTCTTTATATGGTACCAAGTTAGTTTTCACCGACAAAGCAAAGTACCTAGGTCTCATCTTGGATAGTAAGCTTAGTTGGAAACTCAATATCCAAGAAAGAGTAAAGAAAGCTACCATAGCACTCTACTCCTGCAAGAAAGCCATCGGCAGCAAATGGGGTCTTCAACCCCGCATCGCCCACTGGCTCTATGTATCTATCATCAGACCGATTCTGTTGTATGGCGTAGTGGTCTGGTGGACCGCCCTAGATAAAGCTATACATCGCGACAGCTTGGGGAAAGTACAAAGATTAGCGTGTCTGTGCATTAGTGGAGCATTAAGATCAACACCCTCCGCAGCATTAGACATCCTACTATATCTCCCACCCCTAGACTTAATTGGTAAGCATATGGCAACCAGTTCTGCCATAAGACTCAAAACAATCTCACAGTGGTCAAGTAACTACACTGGCCACTCCATAATCTTCAATCTTACCCTTCCCGAAAACATAGACTACACTGTACCCAAGCCCAATTTTGACAAAAACTTTAAAGTCACTATCCCAGATAGGTCCTTCTGGGATGACCTAGGTGCTGTAACAGACAAGTCGATACACTTCTATACTGATGGCTCTAAAACCAATGATGGTGTAGGAGGAGGTGTTTTCTCAGATAGATTAAAACTAAATCTCTCCTTTCGCCTCCCTGATCACTGTAGCGTGTTTCAAGCGGAGATCATGGCGATTTCGGAAGCACTGTCCTGGATCAAGAGGAATGTAATATCCACTAACGATATTAGCATTTTCTCGGATAGTCAGGCGGCGTTGAAATCTCTGGAATCAGTCTCATCCACTTCTAAGACCACCTCCAACTGCCGTTCATCTCTCATAGAGATTGCTAAGCAGTTTAACATTCACCTTTGCTGGGTGCCGGGGCACAGAGACATTCCAGGGAATTGCAAAGCTGACGAGCTCGCTAAAATAGGAACAACAATACCTATTCTACCCGATAAGAAATATATAGGTATGCCACTCGCTACTTACAAGCTAGCACTCAAACTTGACACAGTCAATAAAACCAACGCCAGATGGGAAGGTAGAACCACCTGTCTTGCTACAAAGCAAATCTGGCCTAGATTAGATCTTAACCGCTCTAGATACCTTTTGTCACTAAAAAGACTGCATATTAGTACGATTATCGGTGTCATCACAGGACACTGCCTTATAGGCAGACACGCTACTAGACTTGGCGTCATTTCGAATGACTTCTGCAGAAGCTGTAGAGACGAAGAGGAGGAGGAAAGTCCAACACATCTCCTCTGCTCGTGTCCAGCTCTTTCCCGTAGTAGGAAACTTCACCTTGGAGAATACTTCTTCGATGATCTAAGTGATCTTACACAAAAAGACGTAGGCAGCCTTCTTCGCTTTATACAAAGTTCCAAATGGTTCACTTGAGTAGCGGGGTGATTATCCCCAAGATCCTTGGTATCACAATGGGCCTCTATAGGCCTAAGTGTGCTGGTACTTGTTACTGGCAGCCACTGCTACCTAACCTAACCTAAGCCTGAGCGTACAGTACACACTAGCTAGTTAGTAGTTCACTTCAGCTACGGCTGAAAAATTTAAGATATCTCAAAAGACGAAAGCAATATATCGGATGGTGACGAGCCCGATGAAGAATAATCCTTATATAATTTTCCAAAAATCATATTGTGATAAAAAATAGTTTTGTTATATTTGAATTAACTATGTACATATTATGTTCTGCAGTTCAAATATTATAAATAATATTTTGTATATTGGCACATTTATTTTTTATTACTTCTATTACTCACAGAAAATTATGTCAGAAACACATTTCAGGATACTTCAAGGATGTCTGATAGATTGTAAACTGTTATTGATTTATCTGTGACTTATGTGCTTGTAATCATGGAATGGTTTAGATGTGTTTGGGATTGAAATTTTGGTTTTACTTTATATTTAGGTTTCGAGACATTATTAGTAAAAAGCTCGTTTGGGGCGTACTTTCAGGGCGTCTGGCAGGGGGTAAGCTGAAAGCAAGACGTCTGGGACCTAGATTTTTGTAATCAGGGGATTTTTTCTAATTTTTCGGTATATCATTTATTTGGTTATACCTTAAAAACAAAAATCTGATTTTTCACCTACTTTGGGGGGCGTCTGGCAGGGGGTAGGCTGAAAGCAAAACGTCTGGGACCTAGATTTTCGTAATCAGCGGATTTTTTTTGATTTTTTGGTATATGAGTTATGTGGTTATACCCTCGGGAAAAAATCTGAAAAATTAACGTTTTTAGCCATGGCTGAAAAAAAAACGCTGCCAGACGATTGAATTGGATATCACGCCGATAATACCTTTACACAGATACCCATATATTTTGGTTATACCTACACGTCCAAAATTTGCTGTCGGCTCTTGGTCTAAAAGCAAGATTTTTTTAACAAAGTCGTTGAGTGATTTCTCTTTTATGTTTGTTTACAGTTCTTAATTTTTCTTTCTTTTTTTAATTATCTGTATGCCAATATGAAGTATTTGTGCAATATTTACTTATTTTTTTAATAAAGAAATCGTTCAGCTTACTTTTTTCATTGTTTTTAAAGAAAATTGTATAACTTCCATAAGTCGAATTTTCAAATTTAAAAACTCTATAACTCGAAGCCTCTTTAAGTCGAAACTACGATGATTCGAAGCGATTGTGGATTCCCTTGCGATTCGAGTTATAGAAGTTCGACTGTAGTAATATACATATACTCGTATATCCGTCACTGTCCAATGTTGCTGTTAATGTAGCTGTCACTACCAGTGAATTATTCACCGTGAATGAAAAATAACAGTCGCAGTCTGTTAACGACTTGGAAATAAACAGTGAATCGCTAAAACGTGAATAGTTTCACGTCACAGTTTGGAATTCCCAAATAACGATGTCACAACAAAAGTCGCGGTCGTGAGTATGAACGTGAGGTGCGAGGCAGTGAATGATACGTAGAACAAAGTAGAATGCGGTGAACGATATTGTGTATACTATACTGAATAATGCTACGTTGAACGGCATCGTCGCCGATGGTCGAGCTAGTCCTCATTTGTTAGTGCAAAAAGATGAACTCTTGTGCATCTTTGATTCACTTAAAAACAAGAAATCGTCGGGAGTAGATGGTATCCCAAATGTCGTTTTGAGATGCCTGCCCCTAGAAGCGGTAGATATTTTCACCACTCTATTCAACAGCGCACTGAATAATGCATATTATCCGGTGCATTGGAAAATAGCTGTGGTACACCCTATTCCGAAAAGGAACAAAGATAAACCTAACCCTGCTAATCTCCGGTCAATTAGTTTGCTTCCAAATGTTAGCAAGGTTTTCGAGAAGGTAGTTAATAGAGCTCTGCTAAAGTGGGTTGAGGATAACAAAATCATCCCGGACAATCAGTTTGGTTTTAGGGCGGGGCATGACACTATTCATGCCCCGTCAAAACTGGTGTCCGACATTCAATGGAATAACGCTAAAAAACAATGCACTGGTGCCTGCCTGGTTGACTTCGAGAAGGCCTTCGACACCGTATGCTTAGAAGGGCTTTTCTATAAGCTGACCAGGATGGGTATGCAAAAATCTCTGCTATTTATGATCTACGATATGTTAATGGGAAAGAAGTTTGTCGTCAAATGTGGTAACGTAACTTCGAGTACGATCTTTGATATTAAAAACGGTTTGCAACAGTGTGCGGTGATTTCTCCGATACTGTTTAAAATTTATACAAGGCTCGCTCAAATTTGGTATAGCGTACGCAGACGATTTGGTGGCGTACAGATCAAGTCCAAAAATCGACGTTATTAATATCCTTTTGCAACGTGACGTATGCAAAAATCTCTGCTATGTATGATCTACGATATGTTAATGAGAAAGAAGTTTGTCGTCAAATGTGGTAACGTAACTTCGAGTACGATCTTTGATATTAAAAACGGTTTGCAACAGTGTGCGGTGACTTTTTTTTTTTTTTTGTTTTTTGACAAATGACAAATAACAATTTTTATACCATTAACTTATCTGCGAAGCCTTATGGGCTTATCTGCAGAAGATTGCGTATCAAGGTTAAATTCAAGTTTTTAAGAAGTGAGCTTCAAATTATTTTTACAGTACATTATAACATACATATGTATTTAGGAAAACATATAAGGAAATTAAATAATTATTACAGTTTGAAATTAAGAGTAAACTTAAAATTGAGATATAAATTAGCTATCTCAGTTATATTTCAGCAACAAAGAAATTTTGTAAGCGCTTTTTTCGAGTTTTTAAATTCATAATATTTTTTAAACTTGAGGGAAGCTCATTGAACATGGTTGGAACGCTGTGGACTAGTTGTCTCCTGCCATAGTTGTTGTTGCATAGTGGTGTTTGGAGCATACCTTGAATTCGTCTTCTCGTGCTGTGTTGATGATTGATGGGCCTTTTAAAGCGGGTATCATCATAGTTTTCTAGACATAGCGTCAGCTTGAAAATCTGTTTTATTGTTAGTACCTTCCAAGAGTTTTCCGCGGATGTGCCTGTTGGGTGCCTTCCTTTGATCTTCCTTAGGATGGTATTTTGAAGTCTTTGTAGCTTGTTTATCTGCGTATTGGATGCATTGCCCCAAGCAAGTATCCCGTACCTCAACTTGGACTCGACTAAAGCTGGACCTGAAGCGTTGAATAGTTTTCTAAATGAAACAGAGCGAACATCGCCTTTTTGAGATCTGAGCGAAGTTTGTCAATGTGCTTGTCCCAAATGAAGTGGCTGTCGATAGTGACTCCAAGGTATTTGTTGCTTTCAACCACTTCTATGGTCTGATTCGAGATTGTGCTTTGGCAGGTAATGCTACGAAACCTGATCCTATGTTGAATAAGCTTATGATGTGGCCCGCGAATATGCATCATCTTTGTTTTGGAGGGGTTCAATACAAGTCCGTTCTCGTGACACCACTCAACAGCTTTATCAAATTCATCTTGCATTATTTTCGTAGCAGTATCAAGACACTTGTGTTGGACGACTAAGGCCGTATCATCTGCAAATGCAAAAGGGCTGCTATTTTTGAAGACGCGAAGTAGCTCGTTTGTAAAAAGGATGAACAATATTGGTCCCAGCTTTGATCCTTGTGGTACTCCAAAACTAACCGGTGTTTCGTTACTGTAGCTGTCTCCCACCTTCACCCTGAAAGATCTTTCACTTAGGTAGTCTTCCAACCAGTCGGCCAGTGTTCCTCGGATGCCTAATCGGTTTAACGCTGTTATTAGCTTTTCATGGTTCAGCGTATCGAATGCTTTACTAAAATCCATGAATAAAAAAATGACATGGTGGTTTTCGTTCAAGCTTCCATTGATGGTATCTGCGAATTCTCCCATAAGTTTTCCTGTGCTTTTGTTTTTTTGAAAGCCATACTGCTGTTTATGTATAAGTGAGTGCTTTTTAACAAAGTCTTAGAGTCGCCTTGTAACTACTTCTTCCATACACTTCTCAATAGCTGGCAAGATTGATATCGGTCTGTAATTACTTAACGAACTTTTAGTACCGCCTTTATAAATAGGGCGTACAACTGCAGTCTTAAGTGTTCGAGGTACTTTACCTTAACTAAAACTTAGGTTTATGAGCTTACAGATTATCGGTGCAAGAATATTTGCATTGCTTTTAATATCGCGTGCTCTGATCCTATCGATTCCTGCTGATTTATTTTCATCCATCAGTTTCAATATATCTTGAACTTCTTCCGTATTTGTTTCTCTGACGAATATTGTATTGGGTAGTTTTAAATTGGTATGATTGGATGTATTTGTGTAACAGTTGTGTATTATCTGTGAGATTTGATCAGAGAAGTTCTCAGCGTATCTCTGGGATAATGTCAGTAGTCACTTCTCCAATGGAAAATTTTTTAAAATGGTTTCGTCTACATTTTGCTTCCTTCGTCTCATTATTTCATTGATCAAATTCCATGTTTTACGAGGATCTGATCTAAGGCAATTGAATTTGCTTTTATAGTAGTTTGACTTCTGTATAAATATGTCCTTATTAATTTTGTTCCGGAATTGCTTGTACTCGGCTTCGTAAGACATGTTTAGCCTATTGTTCTTCCATCTCCGATACAGTCGATCCCTTTCCTGGCATTTTTCCCTTATTTCAGCGGTAATCCATGGATTAGGTCTATATTTCTTGCGCAAATTTGTATCTCACTTACTTAGTTGGCGCTACAGCTCGAGGTGAACCTGGGCCTGCTTCTCGCAACCATTTGTGTGTGCGTGTTATATTTTTGCACGAATGGAAGGGACCTACAGTTTTTTGCCGACTCCGAACGGCGAGTTGAGAAGCTCAATCGTGACAAATGATACTCTTTGATGCTTGTCAGACATTCGAAAGAGGTGGGCACTGTGAAAAACTTTTAGGTGTTTGCGGCGGGATTCGGACCCAAGACCGCTGGCACAGTAGTCCGACGCACTAACCACTTGCGCTACGGTGCCCAAATTTGTATCTGCCGTTATAAATACCTTTCATTTTTGTTAAGAATTGTTCATACATATCGTCAATATCATTTTCATCTAACAGCGTTTCCCAGTCTGTTGAATTTATTCGTTCATCCACCGTTCTGCTTCGAATATATGATTCAGGTCTTTTTTGAACGCTAGATGCACTCTGAGCAATAGTTCCGTAAAGGACAGCGTAATGATCGGAGATGTCGCTTTCGATCACTGAAGATAACATTGGTCTATCGATATTGCTTACCACAATGTGCTGTATCAATGTCGATGTTCTTCTTTGGGGGTCGACTTTCGTATTATCCTGGATAACATTCATCAAACCATGCGCAGCTAACATTTCTAAATAGTCCTTTACGTCATTTCGTTCAGATTGCCGAATCTCAATATTCATATCTCCCAATATCACAATATCCCTTTTTTTATCTAGCTGTTCAATTATATGTCCCATTTCTTTAATAAATCCTTTTCTGCTTAGTTTTGGTGGTCGATATATTCCATCTATATATTTTAATTTTTCTCCTTCTAGAATTTTTACTCGAAGACATTCGTAAGACATACTTTCAACATTTATACGCTCATATTTTAACTCATTCTTAATGAACATGACAATTCCACCACCTCTGCGCTCATTCCTGTTAAGAAATTCTGCGTTGAATCCATGTATAGAATATTTATCATTTTCATCCCTTGAATATTAATTTCAACAAGAACTATTATTTTTAAGTACTTCTAAAGAGTGCTTATATTTACGCAGAAAGTATTCCAATGTTTGCGCATTGATCTTATATTGAGGCATAAGCTACTAAAATTCGTGTTCTTAAAATCATTAAAGTTATCGCCACTAAAACCGTGTATTACCCTATAATTCAAATTTATTATTATATCATTTCTGTTTGTGTTCTCCATTTTATGTTCAGTTAGGCGTTCGTCTAAGCATAGCACACACATTTATCATATAATTAAACATTTGTTATGAGACTTACGTCATCAACTGTCAGTATTGGAATCGTATTAGTACTCTCGTTCTTTTTCGCTAGAACTCTTCCCGCAGACTCCCACATATAGCTCCAGTTAACTTGCCTCGCTTTCTCTTTCGCCATCCCTAGAAGTTGTTTGTTTTGTTTGGTCAGCTGGTTGTTGACGAAGAGAGAAGCATTACTCCAAGCTTGATTTGGGTTGGGGGCATTGGCTATATTTTGGAATACGGTTTTCAGTTGCATTCCACGAGTTGATCGCGCTTGCTTAACAAAACAAAACAAAACAAAAACAAAACACGATTTTACTATATGTGACAAGAACGATACTGCAATTAATGATTTTTCAGTTTTTTTCGGTTTGGTTCTGTAAATGTCAGAGATTTCGTTATTCTTTATTTGGTTTTTTTTTTTTTTTACCAATTCCTTTAACAATTTCCACAAGATTTTCGTTCTGTGATGGTGGAATGTTTTTAATTTCAATGTTGTTCTTAAGTGTTTGTTGTTCTAATACGTTGATTTCTGCTTGCATCTTTTTAATAGTTTCGTCTTTTTTTGAATTGTCTTCTTTGAGGTCAGTGATTTGTTTAGTTAGATTTTCCATCAGTTTGTTGTTTTGGGCGATGTTAGAATTGAGTTCATCGTTTTTGCTTGCGAAGAACTCACAGCTGGTAGCAATGTCATTAATTTCTGCTCTTAGTTTTTTTAGCTCCTCTAGAATGGGAGTGTCATTGTCACCAGCATAGTTCGTGGCAACGGGACTGGTTGTAATTTCAGAGTGTGCTCTCTTATTTGTTTGCACTACCACCGGTGTCAATGGCCTAGAGGTTGATGCCATTGTAGATGACGTCAAGTTTTCCGCAACGTTGACGGCTTGTATGTCTCCATTTCTGCAGAACTGGCACTTCCAAGCGTCTCTTCTACTCGGACCCATGTTTCTCCAAGACCTTTCTTGTACTGTTATGCAGTCATAATGCAGTTGACGGGTACAACTTTTGCATACCACAAAATCCCCATCAGAGGGTAGACTTCCTTTGCAATGGGAGCAGAGATTCATGTTCGATTCCAGTAGAGGCTAGTTCCGAATGCGTTTGGCGAATTCAGCAAGTACTACAACCCAAAGCTCGGCTCGATGAAATGGTGGTTTAAGAAGGAGATAAAAACAAAATTGTGTGATGAATATCAGTCTTGCAGTAGCGGCAGAACATGCACTAAAATTGTACTCACACGGATGACGATGTGAGAAGACCTGTTGATATCCAGAGGACGGAAGAGGACGGATCGATTTGGTGCAGTTGAGGCGAAGAAGTGCGAAGACCAGGTATTCTCCAAATGATGGAAGAGGACGAAAAGATTCAGCACTCAAATGCTGCCGCCAGCACAGTTGCAGTATGAAAAGAAAACCGTATGGAGAGTTGAGTGTGTATCAATGTAGCTCCAGTGGCAGAACATCCACTAAAAATTTAACTCACCGGGATAAATGAGTTAGGGAGATGAATGACTATGTGAAAGAGTGAGATGGTTGTATTACAATCACTCACTTAGTATCACTCAGCCAAAGAATAAATAAAATAACAAAAAAAAAAAAAATCCAATAAGAGTTATTTCTCTATATGACTTAAATTCGAAGGGAAAAAAAACCACTCGCGGATACACAATCAAATGAAACGAGCAATTGCAGTTTAGGTATAACTTAAGCTGAGTCTGTATTTGGAAAAGTAACGACGATAACCGATTTGAAATAGAGAGCCAAAAAAGACACGTCTGATTAGTAAAATAAAACTTTAGAGAAAACCCACTATGAACTTTAAAAGAAAGACCGAAACATTCAAGAAATATGTAGAATTTAAATGGAGTGATTTTAAAGAACTGAACTGAAAATACAAATGCTTCTTCTTTATATAGGTTAAGTTAAGAGTAAAGTTTTATATATGAGTGAAATTCAAGTAATAATTCATGAGAAAAAAAGGAGTTGCCATCGTATAATTTTTAACATCCTCCGGCCGGGGAAGAAAGGGGTAATTCCAACGGATAAAGGAGCTGAACCGGTCGTCGGGTGCGTGATCCATCTGAGTAGCGAATCTCACAAGCTCGTACCTTATTGTCACGACCAACAAAAGCATCTTCTACTACAGCCAACCTCCAATGTGTTCGTGGTTTCCCCGGGTTGAACACAAGAACGACGTCATTTTATTTGAAGTGTACCGAGGGTGCAGGTTTTCCATGGTGAAAGGACCGAAGTAGTTGCATGTTTTCGGTGCGCCAGCGATTCCACATCATACTTGAATATCGCAGTCTTTGTTTCCAAAGACTTTGTATTCCATCAGCATCAGATACCGAATTATCCACAATGAGACACCCGTGACTATTTAGCAAAAAATGAGCTGGGGTCAATGGTGTGACATCCAATGGGTTACTGCTTATGTACGTAAGCGGACGAGCGTTAACCATACCTTCAGCTTCAGTGACTATTGTCCTTAATTGTTCGAAGGAGAGTTTGGCCTTACCAATAACGACCTTAAGAATATTTTTAATTGAGCGAATAGGTCGCTCCCAAAATCCGCCCCACCACGGGGCTTGTTCCACGATAAATTTCCATTTTATACGCTTATTGGATAAGAATTGCTGAAGCGAGTCATCTTTAAAGGTGGTTCCTCCTAACTCCAAAGCAGCTCTTCGAAAGGTGCGAGTGTTGTCCGAATAAATAACCGATGGGACCCCTCGACGAGCAATAAAGCACCTGAGTCCCATTAAACAACTTTCCGTTGACATACTTGGAACTAATTCCAAATGAACAGCTCGTATAGCAGGGCATGTGATGACCATAAGATACGATTTCGCCATTCCATCATCTGTTTCGTTTATGTAGTACAAGGGACCCGCAAAGTCGATGCCAATATTTTCAAAACGTCTTGATAAAGTTATTCTCTCTATTGGGAGAGGACCGAATGGCTGGGAAGCTGGCTTTCCCCATAGCTTTTTACATGTTATACACTCTTTGAGAGCCTTCTTGACCAGCTGCCGCCCTTTGGGGATCCAAAATCGACTTCTGAGTTGAGACAAAACCATGTTGACTCCACCATGGAGAGACCTTTGATAAAAATCTTTCACAAGCAGGAATGTAATATAAGAATTAGTGGGTAAAATGATAGGATGCTTGACATCGAACGACTCCCTTAATGACTGAAGGCGTCCACCCAGACGCAGAAGGCCATCATCGTCGAGGAATGGAAAAAACTGAGCAATTTTTGATGCCCCAGGTATGGACTTGGCTCTCTGCAATAGACAAATTTCATTATTAAAATGTTTAAATTGTATGTACCTTAGCCAGTAAAATTGGGCAACGTTCAGTTCTTCAGCCGATATAAGGATTGATTCCATTCTCAGTTTCTTCTTACAAGAGTCAAGAAAACGCAAAAGGTAACAGGAAACGCGTAGCAGTCGATCCCATGTGCTGAAGTTTTTGAAATTTATGATAGGATCTAGCGGCGAAATTTCGGAATGTTTTTCCGCTAACATCATCAATGGAGCTGCGATGATCGGCATAGTTTGAATGTCATCTTCCATAAGGTTTCTTACGTTAGTCAGCCAGGCGGGTCCTTGTGCCCATAGCAAAGAAGTTCGCAGACTCTCGGCGGTTATGCCTCTTGTTAAAAGATGCGCTGGATTTTCCTTCCCCGAGCAGTGCTTCCAATCAGTAGCTTGTGTGTGTAGGCGTATCTCTGCAACTCGGCTTTGTACGTAGGGCTTCCATCGGTTAACCTCACCTTATATCCAATTTAATGCAATTCGCGAATCAGTCCACATGAAGAATTTTTGAACAGGTACTTTCAGCATTTGTTACAGATAAACACACAACCGTGCCGCTATTAAAGCAGCGGTGAGTTCCAGTTTTGGTAATGTTAGCTCTTTCGTGCCGTCTTCCTTCAGTGGTGCTACTCTACTTCTTGCACACAGAATAGAGATTTTTCTTTCTCCCATAGAGTTGAAATTTTTAATATATGCTACCGTTCCATATGCTTTCATGCTCGCGTCATCAAATATGTGAATTTGAATAGTGCTGGTAGTGGAATATGCCAAGGCTGATCGTGGAATAGCCATATTTCTTAACTGCATCAGGCTTTTTACGCACTCGTCCCACTCCGACAGCAATTCTGGGCTAAGTGTTTCATCCCACCCAAGCTTTTTCTTCCAAATTGCCTGAAAGAGTATCTTAACCCTTACAACTGCTGGGCCAAGTATGCCCAGTGGATCATAAATTCTGGCAATAGTTTGAAGGACGATGCGTTTGGTGCCTTTGGCTAAATTCGAAGTCAACAGATTCTCGACCGACTGAGTAGACACAGCAATTTCATCACTCAAAGTAAACCACAACAGTCCTAATACCTTTTGCACAGCTGGTGTTTCTGCAGAACAGAAGGACTTACGGATTTTCGTACTGTTCGTATTCCATTTTCTGAGGTTCATACTGGCGTTCTTCATGATGGTTACAGCTTCCACACAGATTCGCTCACCTTCTTCTTCTGAATCGATACTTATCACCAAATCGTCCATATAAAACCCGTCTTTAAGTATTTCAGCCGTAGAATGAAAACGATGTTTCTCCTCTGAGAGATGCAATTGCAACGTGGCCGTCAAAAGAAATGGACTACAGTTGACGCCGAATGTCACCCTTGTCATTCTGAAGTCGGTAAGTTCCGGCATGCCGCTGGAAGCTTGAAGTGCATCTGAGTACCATATGAAACGGTGGCTATCTCGATCATTTTTATTGAGTGAAATTTGTAGAAAGGCCTTTTCTACATCTGATACAATTCCAAATCGCCCTAACCGAAAGTTGAGAAGCACATTTAACACTTCTGGCAACAAGTTTGCACCAACATAGAGCTGATCATTTAGAGTACGGAAAGAAGCGCCGAAGACGATACGCATCTTAGTTGTGGTGCTTTCGGCTTTATAGACTGGACGATGTGGCAGATAAAAAACACATTTTGAACCTTCGTCGCCGTCACCATACACGGGTTCTGTAAACCCATCAGATACCATTTGTTTTATAGCTTTATCGTACTCACTTAGACGTCCAGGAGCTCTTGATAGTTGTCGTGTAAGCGAATGCAATCGATTTTTGGCAGCTTGTCTGTTACTCATTAACGAAACTTGCGAATCCTTCCACGGTAGAGTTGCCTCATAACGTAGACCTTTCTTGTTGATGCAGGCCGCGATCAGATGATCTGCCATGTTGATTTTCAGCTTCTTCAGTCCGAATTCCGATGGTTTCAAGCGACCAGAATGATTTTATATCATTGTCGTTCAGAGCAGGTGGATGCAAAATGGTGCTGAGAAGAGAAGAAGAACATAAGTTTATGTTTGAAGCGATAGTCTTACCGGACGAAGTATGTGGCCCTTGCAGCGTCCAACCAAAAATAGTTTCTATGGCTCTCAAACTAGATGTGATACGTCTCTGCTTCACCGTCACTACAGCCCAATAGAAATCTGAACCCACGAGGAGACTCAAACCATTTTCTGTGTCCATGGCAACATGGTGTGAATCTGCTAACCGTAGTCCATGAAACGATAAGCATGAGCTTTCAGGTGCTGGTAAGACATCAACACATATTTCCGGAACTACAACTGCCTCAATGCAAACAGTTTTCTTTCTAAATTGGCTTTCGATACTAATTTTGACTTTATTTAACAAGCGCGACGGTGACTTTTCTTTGCTTCCGAAGGGAATGACGGACATATTTACTTCTCCAATAGAAGTCAGATCGAGTTTATGCACCAGACTCTCACGTATATAAGAGTGTTGACTGCCGCCATCAATAATAAAACGGATTAAAGTAGAATTATTTTTCCTCGGTGCTACGGCAATGCCCCGAGCTGTCTTCAAAAAGACATTTGAATTTTCCATAATTGAATTGCAAGCGCAAAGATTCAGCGCATTCTGATTATCATTTTTATTTGCCGCCATTGGTTCCACTTTAGTCTCCGATTTTCCAGTAAAGGATGGATCGCACAACGATGTTAAGTGTTTCCCTTTACAAATTTTACATGAAAGCCACTTCGCACTGCGACATTTTTTCGAAGAGTGCCCGAATTTAATGCAACGAAAACAACGACCGCTTGTACGTAATTTGTCTCGTTTTTGCGAAATAGGTATATTAGCATTACATTCTTTTGTATCGTGTTGGTCTGATGCACAAAAAAAGCATTTGTCCTTGTTACTCATTGAAACTAAACTCGTTGCGGTGGTGGGAGTAGACTGTTTAAAACTTGTAGTCGAAGAAACAACACGACTTTTCTCGAGCGATTCGACCTCTCGTTTCAGGAAACGCATTATGCCTTGCACCTGTTTATCACCGATTTTAGAGAGAGTAGAACTACTCGATTCAGACAAAGTTTCAATTTCGTCGATATCCTTATCCCTTTCTGCAGTACGGTGAAAATCAATGCGAAGTTCAACGGGCAAGTACCGAAGTAAAATTGATTTCAACATAACGAAGTATTGGTGAGGGGGGACCTGTAAGGCAGTTAGAGTTCGACTGCACGATGTTATAGCGTTATACAAGTTACGTAAGCCGGCAACGTCTGTTCTTGAGTGTATTGGTCGAAGGGAAACTAACTCTTGGATGTATTTGTCGACCAAACGCTCGGTGTCTCCAAACTGCTCTTGTAAGAGTGAAAGGGCAGCATCATAGCACATTTCTAATGCAGTGCAGCCGGCATTCACCTTTTTGGCATTTCCAACCAACACAGACTCCAAGTAGCTGAACTTATCTGATGAGGTCAAACTGTTATTTTCATGAACTGCCGTTCTAAATTGTTCCCAGAAGGGTAACCAGTCCTGAAAATTTCCGTCAAATTTTTTCAACGGCAATTTCTGCAGTTTCATGGACGAACTTATGACAACTGACGTTTTATGCGTAAAAGAGCTCTCGCCAGACTTTACGATATGAGGGTTAAGCTTTCGGCGAATTTTCTTAAGCCGTGAATTCAGTCGAGCTATCATTCCTATCGCAGAGTCTTCGTATTCTGCCACCTTTTCGAGATCCCTGTCCAAATCCTCCGCTTTGATGAGATTTTTACCTCCTGATTGATTACGATCAGGCTTTCATGAGCTGCGGTTAAACATTGTATAAAAGTAACCAGCTCCTCTTCGATATTATCAAGCGCGTCTTCATTGATTAACTGCGATGATTCGGACGCGAGATATTCACCGGCAGATTTCACGATCTTTGTTACCTACCCTCGATAGGCAGACCGAGCGGAGAGTTCCATCACACGAATTTAATATTTCTTTATTTCTGTACGTCTTTCCCGGGTTTCGGCACCATAAAATAAAACTTTAGAGAAAACCCACTATGAACTTTAAAAGAAAGACCGAAACATTCAAGAAATATGTAGAACGATTTATTTAAATGGAGTGATTTTAAAGAACTGAACAAATGCTTCTTCTTTATATAGGTTAAGTTAAGAGTAAAGTTTTATATATGAGTGAAATTCAAGTAATAATTCATGAGAAAAAAAGGAGTTGCCATCGTATAATTTTTAACAATTAGATTAGGAACTCACTCATGTGTGCATTCTCCGATACTGTTCAACATTTATACAAGTGATCTTATAGGCTCGCTCAAATTTGGTATAGCATACGCAGACGATTTGGTGGCGTACAGATCAGGTCCAAAACTCGACGTTATTAATATCCTTTTGCAACGTGACTTCGATCGAATTAAGAGTTATTGCGACGATTGGAAGTTGAAGATCAACTTCCAAAAGACGGAAACAGTCTTGTTCAGGACTCCATTGATTAGGGCTTCTAGGGATACCAGAAAAAACTGGAAAAAATTTGGCATCATTGGATAGCACAGGCGGCCATTGGCTGTGAAAAGTGTTGTTAGATATCTCGGTATTTGGCTCGACCAGTACTTGTATTTTGATAAACATATAGATGCTGGTCTCGCTAAGGCTAAAATGGCCTTTGCTCTGACAAGAAGATTGTTTCACAGCAGTCAACTTGACTCCAGGGTGAATGTCATTTGTTACGTTGCCCTAATCAGACCAATTATAGCATATGGTTGTCCGGTGTGGTTCAATGTGGCGCCTTTCTACATGGAAAAGATTCGGGTGTTTGAGAGGCAATGTCTTAGGACCTGTCTCATATTGTACAGAACACCAGAGTCCCAGTACATAAAATATTATCACTATACAATGGGGCACAACTGAACAGGATTGACAATTTCCTCATTAAGGCGATTCGAAGGCATATTGCGAGGGCGATGACCAGCGATAATAGCCTGATCTTCGGGACTTACTACCCCAATGAAATGTACCATAAGAGTACGCTCCTATCGGGCTGTATCCCACCAGAGGTATTTCTCCATATTGATGCTAAAGGGTTAGTTAAAAAAAGGGATGGTATTCCGGTATTGTACCACCGCCACCGCGGTGCGCGAGATAAGCGGCTCATCCACGGCGGGTTCAACGTCAATGCTCATGAGCTCCTTCGTTTCAGTACCGCAATTGCGGACCGGGAAATAATAGATACGGAAAAGCAATACGCCGACTTTTGGTGGCTTATGGAGGAGGAGGAGGTCGATTCCGCACTCTCCCAGGTCAGTGCGTTACTTTTGTAACATCCTAGTTCTAAGTTAGGTTAGTTATGTAGGTTAATGTTAGCTAGGGGTCTTCGTGGAGTAGCCGGGCCCGCTATTGCGAGGCAATGTCTCCGAGACGTGACCGACGCTACGACCTCGCTCAGGTCTCGGTGTCGCGAGGGGGCATCGTAATGGCGATGGCCAAGCACCCGAAAACGCAATCAGAATGGTGACCACTCGGGGCACTAGGCAACGAGTGCTTACCACCCTGATTGCAATTAGTTTAGGTTAAGTACACTCAGAGAAAAATACTATATTTTTAATAGGAATTCCTCTTAATTCAATGTAATTTTACTATTAAAATTGGTCAATGGTATGTTTCCTATTATTAGAATAGCTGAAAAACCATTGAAGTTATAGTACCTTTAGACTATTAATCTAATTATTTTATAATATTGAATCAATAGTACATACGATTGAAAAGTAATAGGATCTCCTATTATTTTAATAGGTAAATATACTATTAAAACTATTACTTTTCAACATTAATTTTAAAGGAGTAGTACTATTAACTCAGTGTGATCGTGTTATTAAATCAATTCTGCGCATACTATAGTTTTAATTAGTTTTTAATATTGAAACAATAGTTCATATAATTGCAACAAATTAAAGGATATACCATTGGATTAATCAGGTTATATGAACGCGTACTATTAAAGCTATTAAGGCAGATGGCACATATCCACTGATACTTACATTTGAATAATATTCATTTCATATCAATACTCGGCTGAAAATAAAATAAAGCCCTTTATAAAATGAATAAGTGAAAACAAATTTTCCGTTTTTATAACTTTAAAATTTTATTCTGAACTGATTTTTTTTCACAGTTTTTTAAGGTAATACCTAACTATAAAAATAAATTATAATATCTTAACTACTAATGTTATTTACCAATTATTTTCCTTCCACCGCTTCCCATTTCTCTTCTGCTTCTGTCCATGGCTCATTGTTGTGACACAGCTAAATTATTGTGTCTTCTTTCTTTGTAGTAATGAGGGATTCCTGTATTAAAGTGGATTATTCTATAATTAAAGAGGACGACCAATCGAACAAAGAAATTACCTTACCACTTAGAGATTTTTCTAGTTTCCAGATTTTGACGGGTGAATTAACCGTTCGCCAAAAGGATTTAGTCCGCGACCCATTTTCTTTAAATAATAATCCTAATGTAAAAATAAGAGAAATATGATATAAAAAAGAAAAAAGAAAAAAAGAAATAAAAAACGAAACACATGAACGAAAAACTTAAACAAACATTATTATAAAATTAAGCATGCAAATAAATGAGGAAAGGGGTATACTTACCGAAGCTTTAAGCAAATCTACAGTAAGTGGAGATTAGGGCATATTCCAAAAATGTTATTGACCGTGTCAATCCTTCTTCCTTCATTTACCTTATTAATTCTTAAAATAACTTATTAATTCGAACTAAGAAATCCATACCATAAAAGCAATAGTATGCATACTGTTAAATATTAATTTAATAGTATATTATATGCATAATAATAGTATACATACTATAAAAATCAATGGCATATCACATGAAAAAAACAATATGTATTATGCATTTGTAAAAATGTGCTCAAAGGCATAAAAAAAAAAACAATAATAATAATAAAAAACAGAGGAATAATAAAAAAAACTCACCTTTTGCACTTATTTATCTCACAAATTTATTATAACTAGAACATTCACTAAACATTGAAACACACACTTCTACGTATACAGACAGAAGGAAATACGCAATCCATCCAAAGAATGTCGACGTATAGATTTTCTTCAATTTATCCCCTTTTTACAGTTTTTTTTTAAACGCTTTGTAATTTCCACGCAAATATTGCAGTTTAATGTTATGATCATATTACTTCAAAAGTATATTTTTTTTTATAACAGAAATCAAACGTATTCCAATATTGAATGAAAAGTTTTTCATTATTATTTTAAAAGGACACATCTTATTAATAATCAATAAGATTGTAGTATTCAATATATTATTACAATACCATTAAAATAATAGTAAATTCGCTATTAAATTAATAATCCTATTAATTCAATGTGGATATTTTGTTGAGCAATCAATTGAAATAATAGGAAAAACGTATTATTTCGCGTACCATAATATTAATAGTCGTACTATTGATCCATTATAGGATTTTTTTCTCTGAGTGTAGCTTAGGGTAGTTTAGGTAGCTTAAGTTTTTATAGTTTTAAGAATAATAAAAAAAAACCGATAGAATATCCAAGTTTCTAAACTTTTCTTGGAGTTAAATATATCTGTGCCAACAAAGAAAAATAGCATAAGTCGTTTTTTACAACTTCTCATGAGAGCAGTTGAAAGGTTTGACGGTAGTTTACAATAAATATGAATCGTATAAGAAAGTTGTTGATACAGAAATAAATAAGAGAAAAAAAATACTTTTGTACATTCACTTATGGTTGCGTTAGTTTCATTAGCTGTTAGAGCATAAGAACATATGTCAACAGCTTACGGAAAGCCTTTACTTATGCTGTTTTTTCATATGCATATTTGCGGGAAAATTACTAATGTTGTTTTTTGCCGGTCTATAACTAAATAAGAAAAACACATTGCAAATAGAATCGAATATTGCGCATCCGTTGGTGTAAAAAACTCAATTTCGACATAAGTCGACTTATGTCGTTTTTCCTTGTGGCCACAGATATGTGTTAGATTAGCTTAGTCGTAGTATAGTTAGTCTAAGGCCGAAAGGCAATAGTTTGTAATAATAGATTTAAGCCTAGAGCGCCCCATAAGGGCCAGTAAGCTAAATTAAGTCATTTTTGTTAATTTTTAAATTAGATTTAAGCATTTTTGTCTAGTATGTAAGTTATTATTGAAAATGAATACTAAAAATGTTTTGAAAAGTAAAAAAAAAAAATGCTGCGTTGCGCACACAAACATGTATGTATAGTGTGTTATGTATATTGTTCGCTGGGTTGCATTGAGAATTTCCGTTGAAAAAAAAGAAATGAAGGTTGAAATTTGTAGCGGTTATTATAATTTGAGTGTGCTAGTTTAGTTCTGTGCATATATGTGCAATATAGGATTATAAGGCAATGTACACGCATTTGTTTGTTTGGTGTTTACGCAACACATTCAAGAAAAAAACAATACTTTTAAGATGCCGCCAATAATAAAGCGAAGAAAAATTTGTTTTTTGTGGAAATTCTTTAAATTAGACGAAAGTTTCGCAAAATGTAATTTGTGCAATTTGAAAAGGCATATGGAAATCAAGCATCCGTTAATATCATTAGTTTCTGGGGTAAGTATATTTTTGAATTATTGCGTCGAAGTGTTTTTAACGGCACTGATAAGGATAGAATACATGCAAACGTATGTACATGCATATTTACACATAACATAGTCAATAATTCATTGTATGTAGGTTATATTCACAGTGAATAAAATATCACGTTCACAGTTATACCTGTGAATATAAATTCACGGCTTAGCCCAACTCTAGTAGCCATGAAAGCAAATACAAGGAACACCGGCTTCGAATTTATTCAGTTCCGAATATTCTTTTTGTATCATAATCGTATCATGGTGGCCTTGGCCGTAGTGGTTAGTACTACTACTACGGACTACTCCGAATGCTGCCCGAGTCGGCAAAAAACTGTAGGTCCCTCCCATCCGTGGAAATAGCACGCACACACAAATGGTTGCGAGAAGCTAGGTTTGATTCTATATAGGACTGCTGATGCCGTATATATCATACTCAAAAGAGTCGGTCTGAGATATATGATTTCAGTATTTCGTAGTATTGTCTAGGACCTTGGTACTTATGTAAATACTTATGCAGTTTGTACTCAAGTCCTTCATGGTAGACCTTGTCAAAGGCTTGAGCAATATCCAAAAATAGAACCGAACACACTTTTTTTTCTTCCAGTGCCATTTTTACTACATTTGTAATTCGATGCACTTGATCGTGGAATGTTTATTTCTTAATTCAAACTGAAGATTTCGAATAAGTTTCTATCTTTTGTAACTTTGCTCATCAGAAGCAATTTTCGAAAACTTTTGCCATAATTGCTATAAGCGATATTGGTCTGTAAGATGCTACTTTTGATGGTTGTTTATCTTGCTTCGGTATGACAATAACCTGCAATTTTCCAATGATGTGGCAAATATCGGTTTTGTAGCAGCACTAAATTTTAAGAATCGACGCACGCCATAAGTAATAAACTTTTTTTTTAATAAGATTCCTTAAACGTTTCTTGCTGGAATTTACTCTTGTACTAAATTCCTTTACTTCGATGGAGGTGAACTTGCCTTATAAAATAGTGAACTGCTGATGGCAATACCTATAGATGCTGGTGGAAGAACGAATAAGGAGTACAAAAACCAAATGCAAATATATGGCACTTTCATCGTCATTCATTTTTGAGTTGGTAAAACGTATGCATACGTTTCTACTCGTATGTGAAGAAAATTCGTGCTTCAACATTCTAGTATGATTCCGAATTCCGAATTCATTTAAATTTCTTCGCTTACACTTGGTCCGCCTCTTTCTCATTTGAATGCGTCTTATCGAACCAATACAAAAGCTTTTTGTGCGGAACTCTTCTATCAATATGATGAAATTCTTCTTTGCCAGAAAGATAAATTGAGTCAGAGGCAGCTGGGAGAAGTAGGCAAAATAAAAAATTAAAGAAAATCCTTAGCATTGTCAATCGATTGAAAAATCGTTAGCTTTCGTCATGCTTGGTTGAGTAAACGTTTGGGTGCAAATGACACTTTACCTTTGGGAAGCAAAAAAGTCACAATAGAAAACGTAACGGTCCAAAAATGAATGGACCTTGTGTGCATTTGTCTTGGCCAAGAACAACGATACTCCACTTCCAACACCACATCGGTGTGAACATTGAAAATACGTGCCATTTGTTAAAGCAGTACATACCTTGACAGGTGATTGGAAATCAAGGAAACCCTTGCTTTGGGTTGTCCGCCTGAATGCCAGACATTAGGGTAGTTCCTGTGCAATCGTTCTTTAAATAAACGAAATCTTACCATTTCTAAATGCATTGTCAAGTGACATTACGATTGACAAATTGTGAAGATAAATTTCGATTTTACAATGTTGAATTATTGATGAAACTTCAGTGAGAGCGTTTTACATATACTTTTAGACATAGAATGGGTTTGAAAGGGTGGCCAAAGTAGACTTTGAATTAAGTTATGGATGTGAGGTGGTAAATTTGCGTAGGCTGTGTGTCCTGTCCTGTCCTGTGTCCTGTCCTGTGAACCTGTGGAAAAGACCACCCAAATTATTATTATTACTAGCTGACCCGGCGAACTTCGTACCGCCTCAAAATGAATAAATGTTTTGTCAACTTATAAGCTGAATTAAATTCAGTTTTTTATTAAGGTAAAATAAATACTCAAAATGAATTAGGGGAGACTGGGGCACCTTTGAACACTTTTTCCTTTAAAGGCTTCTCAACACCAATATATTTGAATTATTGCACTTTAAGAAGTAAAAGTTATTACACTTTGAGAAGTAAAATTAACCTTCAATTTAAACCAAAATCAGTGTAAATTCAATAAAGGCTTATAATTTATTTATTTTTTTTTTTAAAATAAGTCCTAATGTTCAAATGTGCCCCAACTAGGGGTAGCTTTGAACAGGCCTGGGGCTTTCTTGAATTGTAGCTATTTTAATGGTTTATGACAGTAAATTATTTAGCAAAAAGCTTATCTTATTCTTATTCCAAATGAAACGGTGCCTCCAATAAATATTACTCGCAAACTCAGATCCTCACGAAAAGTGTTTAACACCCTAACAAAAAAAAATTATAAAACGAAATTGTGTGCATAAAGTCTGCACTCCCGGCTGCTGCCAGACGACGACTGAGGAAACCCCAGAAAAGTATTGACGACTATAGATGAGGGTATCGCCATGTGGAAATTTTGGTTAACGCTTTAAAATATTTATTAATTGAGTTGTTATTAGCGATGTTCAAAGCTGCCTCACGTTCAAATGTGCCCCAGTCTCCCCTAATTTCATAAATGTACAAAAATCAAAATGAAACGTCTGTCTGTAAGTCTGTTTGTCTATCTATCTGTCTGTCTGTCTATCTGTCTGTCCTTCTGTCTGTATGTCTGTCTGCCTGTCTGTCTATCTGTCTACCTATCTACCTGTCTGTCTCTCTGTCTGTCTGTCTATATATCTGTCTATCCGTCTATCCATCTACCAGTCTGTCCATCTACCAAAAAAACGGCGAAAGGCGATCTACTCATTGAACTGAAAAGATCTACCAACTCGCAGGCCACTAAATTCGAGGAACAAGTTAAATGTATCCTAGTGGAACAAGCGGAAGTGAAGACGCTAACACATGAGACACTGATTGAGGTGAAAGATCTTGATGAGGTCACCACGAAGGAAGACGTGATAAATGCCTTAGCAGAGAACTTGGCAAACACCAGTGCCATAAAAGCAGTGAAAATTAAGTCACTTCGGAAAGCCTACAGTGGTACCCAGACGGCAATCGTGAGCTTACCAGCAGAAGCAGCCAAGCAGCTCATTGAAGCAGGCAAAGTGCGCATAGGATGGGTTGTTTGCCGAATACGCGAGAAGCTAATCCCAACTAAATGCTACAAATGTATAGAATTCGGGCATATAGCCAGAGCTTGCAAAAGTTCTAATGACTGGTCCAAATACTGCCTACGGTGTGGTCAAAATGGTCACATAGCGAGGAGCCAAAATGTCTACTCTGCCAAGGCAAGGAGGGTATCGACAGTAACCACTTTACAGGAAGCCGTAGATGTCCATCGTACCAATGAGCATGGAGGGAGCTGTTGCCGAAACAATGAAATTACTGCAGCTAAATCTAAACCACTGTGAGGCGGCCCAAGCCCTTTTAATACAAACAGTTCGTGAACAAGATATTGATATCGCAATCTTAAGCGAAACGTACCGGCAATATGATAACACTGTATGGATAGCGGACACAACAGGCAAAGCCGCAATATGGACTTGCGGTAAACGACCCTTCCAAGAAACAGAGATGAACCCTGGTACATTCTTCGTGCGTGCCGAGTCTTACCATCGAGGAATTTGATAGTTTTCTGGACAGATTGACCATAGATGCTAGAAATCGAAGCCCGACTATCATAGCCGGAGATTTTAATGCATGAAACAAGGAATGAAGAAAGGCGACGTCAGAATACATTAGCGAGAATAACTAACAGATTAGGGTGGAAGACAAATACATTCGATGAAGAAGCTCTGTATGTTGGATACCGCGGGAAAAGTTTTGGAGCGCATCATCGGTAACAGGTTGGAAGCGGCGATTGAAGAAGCTGGTGGACTATCAACACATCAGTAGGGGTTTCGAAAAGCACGCTCGACAGTTCATGCCATTAAAGAAGTGGTTGACATGGCGGAAAGGGCCAAGGGTGTAAAACAATACGCCGTCACTGGAGGAGTCCCCCAGGGCTCAGTTCTGGGACCAAAAATAGTGGGATTTGCGGACAACATCGCAATAGTTGTAACTGCAAAACTCCTGGAAGAAGTTGTTCAAATTACCAATGAAACCATTTCAGTAGTTCAACGATGGCTAGCATCAGTCGGCCTCGCACTAGCTGAACACAAAACAGAAGCGGTACTAATAACCAGAAGGAAGCAGCGAGAAACCATCACGCTCGCAGTAGGGGAGCATGAGATAGTATCAAAACCAGCTATCAAATACCTTGGCGTTATGATTGACTCAAAGCTTACATTTAAAGAACACCTGAAGTACGTAAGCAACAAATCTTCCTGTGTGGGTGCCTCCATTGCGCGGACTATGCCAAATATAGGAGGGCCAAGATGCAGCCGTAGGCTTCTCTTAGCTAGAGTAGTCACATCCGTAGTGCTTTATGGATCACCAGTTTGGGCCGAAGCTATGAAAGTGGCTTCATACAAAAGAAGAATCATAGCAGTAAATCTACTATGTGCACTAAGAGTTAGTAGTGCTTTCCGCACCACCTCGGACCACGCAGCCTGCGTCATCGCAGGAATGCTACCAATCGATATACTGGCGGAAGAACTGCAGAAAAAGTTCCTAGAGAGCAGACAGGATCGGCAGCTGACTTACAGCGAAGCGGACACCAGAGAAAGAAGCACCGGATTGATAGAGTGGCAGCAACGCTGGAGCCTTTCTTCCAAGGGCCGTTGGACTTACCGCCTTATCCCGAGTATAGAGACTTGGATAAACCGCAGACATGGTGAAGTTAACTTCTTCCTACCGCAACTGCTCACGGGACATGGTTGTTTCCGGTCATATCTTCACAAATACAAGAACGATGACTCTCCCACTTGCCCATCATGCAGTGGTACCCCCGAAGACGTAGAGCATGTAGTCTTCCACTGCCCACGATTCCAGCTGCAAAGGGATGCACTTCAAACAGCACTGGGAGAAACACCAACTCCGGAGAATCTAGTACATCACATGCTAGAATCGAAAGACAGATGGAACGCAGTGAGTTTCTATGCCAAAGATTTTTTTATTTTTTTTTCCCCGAGGGTAGGTGAAAATCTTCCATTGACACTATGAGAATAGCAAGCGCGTGCTCAGTGTCAGATTCTTACTGACCAAAAACACCTCCCTTCGATATAAATTTGTTAGATACTGCATCTAAGTTATACTTATCAAGCAATTTTTCGATCAAGAAATATAAACGTTTGGCAGGTTACTTTCCAATGAAAGATCCTGCATGTTCCGCAATTTAGATGCGGTTAATCCTTACCTCGCCAAGTCAAAAGGTTTCGTCCTTTGTAGTCGGCGCAATAAATTGCTCTCTTCCAGAATAAGTAGGACTGTATTGATAACATGTCCGATTAGTCGGTTTCTATGTTTTCGCGCGAAGCTTCTAGTTTCAGCTTCGATTGTCGGAATTCCGAGATCCCTGTGGATATCGTCGTTTCTAGCATACCACGGTGCTTGAACAATTTCTCTAAGCACTTTATTTTGATAGGTCTGTAAAATATTGGCATTTGTTTTCTTGGTATAACCCCAAAGTTGTATACCGTAGGTCCACACTGGCTTGTATAAAAGTAGTTTGTTCTCCGTACTGAGGTGGGAATGTTTCCCGATCAACCAGCACATTTCTCTATATTTGATTTCTAATTCTTTACGTTTCATTTTCACGTGCGAATTCCACTTCAGCTTTGCATCGAGTGTCATTCCCAGGTATTTGGCTTCATTTGCAAAGGGTATTCGGGCCAAATTTATAAAAATTGGCAAGTCATTAATTTTTCTATAAGTGAAATTCTATACACCTGATCAATCGTCGAATGCTTACTTCTGAACCCAAACTGGTGGTCAGGGATTAGATTATTTTCTTCTATAACCGGTTGGAGACGCCTTAGTAATATACTCTCGAAAATTTTGGATACGACTGGAAGAAGCGAGATTGGTCTGTATGATTTTACTTCATATCACGGTTTTCGTGGCTTTAAAACCGTAATGACTTCCGCAACTTTCTTTTGGCACGTGTTTTAATCAGTGCAGCATTTATAATATGGAGAAGCTTAATTAATGCTTTTCTAGGTAAGGCTTTGAGAATTTCTCCGGTAATCAAATCATAACCAGGAGTTTTCTTAGGTTTTAGTTTCGTGATCTCACGTTCGAGTTCTCTAAGTGTCGCAGATCTGCGCGTTAAATCGTCAGATGGTGGAACTACCATCCTTGTGAGGTTGATATTGTCATGAACCACTTGACCATCGTTCGGTTTAAAGGTTTCTTCCAAATGGGCGGCAAAAATATCCGCTTTTTCTTTATCTTCCCTTGCCCATTCATTTTGATTTATTTTAAGTGGCGGCAATTGCATGCTTGCAATTGGTGTTGCATTGTATTCCAATATGCGATATTGAAACTTGTCCACCTCACCAACCGCATAACATCTTTTGAGTTTTTTTTCGCAATCGTGGCGGCTTTTTCCGCTAAACCATTGCTTTGTACATATCTCGGACTTGAGAATTTAAACTTCATATTAGATACGCTTGCGAATTGTTCAAATTCCATTGACCCAAATGGACTATTATCGCATTTAATCTCGGTTGGGTACCCCATGCGATCAAATATTCCGGACAATTTTTCAATAATAGGTGTGTTTGTTATCTTTTTTGGCACACGGAATTGAGATCTGTCAAATAGTAGAATCCGCTCAAAGAGAGAGAACTCCTCTCAAAGACAGAAAACTTGCACAAAAGTAAACAAACGCTTTTCAAACAACTCTTGGTCAAACCTATCAAATTGTTTTTGTTTTTCACTAACAATGAAGATTATGACATTTCACAAACTGTCAGGTGGTTAGTTTGGCAGAGTTGGCTCGGCCCACCCCAAGGAATTGGTCTTGCAGAAAATACATCGCAAGCTGAGAGTAAAAAAAATTGAGAGCCATGAAACTGTCAGATTCTATGTAGTTTACGTAGAACTTTCGAAAACTAGCATGTTACTAAACAGACCTAATGTGTCCAGATTTTTTTCTATTAATTTTTTCTGTCACAAGAAACCCTGAATATGCGTCAGTCAATGCCAAGAAGTCATACCCAGCATATTCAAATAGATCAATTGACACTTTATGAAACGGATATTTTGGGTTATCTTCTTGAACCAGTGGTTCCTTTTGTATGTTGCTTTTGAATTGTTCGCATATCGTACAATTCAAAACTGTTTCCGTGATTTGTTTTGCCATTTTCGGCCAGAAATATGACATCCCTGCGCGAATTATATGGGTTTAATTAACCCATTAATGACGAGAGTCCAAAATGTTCGATGCAAGCCTGAAATTTTAAGGCGCGGCTTGTATTGTGTGCAGAAACCTAGATCAGATATTTTTAATTTTTTTTTTAATAAGGTTTGGTCACACTAGGCCGTTACATATATGTAACGTTAGTCCTGATACCACAAACATCGTATAAATAATAAGACTGTATACATGCAAGCAAATCATGTATTTTATTTCAGTATTACTTCACTTTAGGTGGCGCTAAAGCTCAGGGTGAACCTGGGCCTGCTTCTCGCAACCATTTGGAATGGAAGGGACCTACAGTTTTTTGCCGACTCCGAACGGCGAGTTGAGAAGCTCATCATGACAAATGATACTCTTTGAATGCTTGTCAGATATTCGAAAGAGGTGGTACCGTGAAAAAAGTCTTTTAGGTTTTGGGCCCGGGCAGCATTGCGTAGTAGTCCAGCGCACTTACCACTACACCACGGTGCATTTTATTTCAGTATTGTTTTTATTTATTTTATAAATTTAAAGATATGTAAGGATTTTTCTGGAAGCAAGCTACACATAAGCCTACATCGCACTTAGAACACACATCGTCATCTTTTTTTATTGGGGATCTTAATAATCAAATGGTCCACTCGATCGTAGCGAGCATTAGCATTTTCGGTTTCCATTTTATGTCTACGAAAACCATCAGGAGGTTTCGGGTCACCAAGAGTCCGCCAATAAAACCGTGCTATGGAATGCTTGAACTGAATTCCGGGTAAATTGGAGCCAGCTTTTTTGTGGAGTAACCAAACGTTTTGATTTGAAACATATATCAGTCAAAGCCAAGTTAAAATGGACGACCACCATTTCTTCCCTCTAACACCTATTCGGTAGTTGTTTACATTTCGGTCCATACGGTTCCTGCCACCCATGTTTGCATTATACCATGCAATTGCATAGGGTCGAGAAAGATCCATAGCTTATGCTCTTTCCGAAAATATGTGAACACTTTTGTAACTGGATTTTTTCCAAAAAGTATAGACGCAACACTCACAATGGAACTGTCAACCCATTTCAGCAGAATTACAATTCAATTGTACCACGATTTGCCTTCTTCAATTCCTTTTTATTTCTAAAATGACAAGAAGCCGGAATGCAATTTTCCCGGATGGTTCCGGTTCCGTTGTAACCTCTTTGTTTAATCCTACCAAGACGAATAATACAAAAGGTAATCAGATACAAAGCCTGCTGCATACGGACTTATGTTACATAAACGTATTTTTCGTCACAAATTATGTTATGTTATATGCGGACTAACGTTACATATATGTAACAGCATCCAAAAACCTGAGCGATCAGGCAAACGGTTTTCCAAAAAATATTTTTGTTTCAGGCATTTGCTTCTATACATATGATACAATAACACAACATTCATATTTTTTCTTACAATATACAGTAAGTTCACTAAAATAATTAACAAACAAATGCCTACCTTCCGCTCATCCCCATTTTGCTATCAACTCAAATTCAAATATGTAAAAAATCTTCTATTGTCAAAAAAAATCACAACCAAAATGCAGTATTTTCGTGTTATTCTCTTTAGAATCCTTTACACTTTACATTGCAGAAACTTTAAACTCAGAAGTCGATGAAAAACAAATAGTAATTGTTTAAACAAATAAGGTGACCCAGTGTTACATTTATGTAACGTTAGGCTAAAATGGGTTAACCCAGCGGATTTGGTCCAGAAATAAAACGCGTTTTTGAGTTAAACGTTATAATTATTTATTCTTCTTTGATTAAAGATCGATAGCTGACCACGTCCAAATTCCAACTGACGCTACGCTAATCCCTAATTTACAAAAAACTGTAGAAGTATGTACATAAAAGACCATTACATTTTACTAACAGAACATGTATACATTTAACGCAACATAAATATAAATTATGTGTATAAGGCAGTTGCTTTTGCCTAGCAACATGATGTGCCATCGACATCGCACCAGTGATGGAAAATGGGTTACAATTGTAACTTTTTGGATACAATCAGAAATCGAAGTTACAGAGTTACAATTGATAAGAAAAAGTTACAATTTACCAAATTCCAAAAATCTTTAAAAAAAAGTACCAATTATAAAGTTTTGGACTGAGATTAGCCTTATTTAAAATGAATGTGGTAATTTTATGTTAAACATACATACAGAACCTTGTACCCTGTGTATAACGAGTAGACCTGCTAGATCTAGGTTTAGCAGACGATATCACACATATTCTGTGTGAATGCCAAGGCATAGCACGTAGTCGCAGGATAATTTTAGACAGGGACTTATTTAACAACCTGGACGAGGTAGGCCGAATCAACCATAGACTCGTTCTAAAATTTGGCAGGGTAATAAAATGCTTTGAGGAAATTGTGACGGTTTAGGTGCCATCCTTGGATGGATTCTTAGGGCTCAGTCTCTCAGCCCCTCTCAACCTAACCTAACCTGTATATACAATAGGTCAAAGCTTACTTTCAATACTACATTCTTCGGCTTGTGTGGTAAGCATTTTTTTGCATTAAAATTTAATAATAGCCAAGTGTAAATCGGCTACAGGTGGTTACTTGCTCAGCTGTGATTGAAACAAAAATTCGTTGTGAAAAATTAAGAGTGTCATAATTTCAAAATTGAAATAAGTCTTTTAGACACGAATATACTGATAAATGGTAATATCAAGATTATCAAAAGAAAAGTTACAATTCAGTCGTAAAAGTTACATTTTTAGCGTGGGAAAAGTACAATCTAAAAATTTAATTTTCCATCACTGCATCGCACATGCTGTCTGCATACGACCATGCTCTCGTGTTGGCTCACACTCTTCTCTCCGCGAGAACACACTGATGGGCGGAGCGATCGTTTGGCTTTGGTATTCGGCTGTGCTGTCTGTGCGTGGTGCTGTAGAGTTGATTGAGCTTTTTGTGGGTGTTGATTCTCTCTGGCTTGGCTACATACATACATGTATATTTGCCGATGACGCTCTTGAGACATACGTACTTTGGGTTGGTGTTGTTGTGCGTATGTAACTCCTCGCCCTTTAGAATGAACTTCAAGAAGGTGAGAGTGACTGAAGTTCATATCGGAGTAGTGTGGTGCGTTGCACTTGCAATATATATACACATGTATGTATAGGTGTCCATTGTACACATGTATATCTAATGTTGATGATTGAATGTTGATTTTTCGCATTTTGTTTGTTAGCGTCGGCTTATCCGCAATTGAAATTATAACATTTATTGGTTTGAGAGGTTTAGGATTAAGATAGATAGTTGGATGAGAGCGATTAAGGGTATTAGTAACAATAATATGTCCAGCTTTTCACTTAATATGTGTGTGTATATAAATAATGTGTATGTACACTGGTCCCTAGCTTTGCGCGACTTCTTTTTGCGCGGTTTCACCTTTGCGCGAAATGCATTTGCCTACCAAAATTCGATTTGCGCGGCGCTAACATTTCATTTTTTAGGAACGCAACCCCCTAAATCACATTAAATTCATACTTCGCTTTGCGCGATTTCGCATTGCCCGAGACTTTTCATTCCCCTAACCCCCGCGCAAAGCCGGTGTAATATGTTTAATGTATATGCATGTATGTATTCTAATATAAATCTATGTAATAGTATGTTTTAATTTTCATTAAATAGTCTCAAAATTTAGTTACAAATAAGACAATTAGATATTGTAAATAATATGTTAGGTATATTATGTAAGTGGGTACCTACATGGATTAGGAAAAATCAAAACAACTATTATTCATTATTATCCGCTAACTTTTCGTTTTTTCTTTACTTTTTGTTTATGCACCTTTCTTTTATTAGTATCGACTGTAATTTTATTATTTTTGACGACTTTGTGTTCTATAAATCTAGGTGCCAATTTGTTTCGTCGATCATCTAGTTCGTATATATCCTCGTTTGGTGTAAAGTCGGGTGGGTCTATCCGTGTTTGATTGCGTTTGTTTATAACGTTGTTTTTATGTTTCAAACTGCGGCCATAAACAACCTTTGCTAAGTTTTCGTAGTCCTTCATGTGTTGTTGTAAAAAGTCTTGTTCGGTTTTGTAGTTCTGTTTAATAGACAAGGGGTTCGTTCTATTTATTTGACCGGTAAGCAGTTCGAATGGTGATAGTTTGGTTGTTGAATGGATGCAATTGTTGTAAGTTATAACTGCCTCGTCAACGATTTCGCCGATAGGTTTGTTAAGCTACGAGCAGACGATATGCAAAAGTCGCATATATATGCGAGTCTGACGTAATTTTTGCGTCATCATATGCGATTAATGCTCGCATATCGTCTGAACACCAATTTAGGACAGTCCGCATATGCTCGCAAAGCATATGCGGACGATATGCGACACCCAGTTCGCAGACCAATTTGCGACTTTTCCGCATATCGTGTGAACACTTTCGCATATCATTTGTGACAATTTGCGAGCATATGCGATCATTTGCAAGCGTCCCAACCATATGCGACCGGACGAAAACCTTACATTGCATATGACCGCATATTTGCGAAGAAATTAGTTTGGGGTGTGTGTGTGTAGGTACTTTTTTTATTTTTATTTTACATTTTGCTTTGGTTGGGTTGTGCTGTGAGTTGTGACAGTTAAATTGTGAAGATAATTATTAGGTCTGTTTGGTAACACGTTACTTTTCGTAATATGTACTTTATAAAATTACATAGAATCACATGAATCACGGTAGCTGAGAGCGAAATGAGAGCGTAAAAAATGAAGAGCGATGAAATTGTACGCATCATCTTTTTCTTGTGATGAGCTGGAACATTCTGTCAAATCAGGCCACCTGACAGTTTGTGAAATTTCATAAATCTTCATTGTTAGTGAAAAGCAAAAACAAATCGAAAAGTTTGACCAAAACTGTGTGCAGGTTTTCTGTCTATGAGTTTTGCTCGCTTGTGCACAAAAAAGATACCAAACAGACCTATTATATGTCAATCCGTAGGGTACCTAGCGGTACACGAAAAGAGTACGTGTCGCCATGTAATTATAGTCGAAATAGTAGGTCTCTTTGGTAACTTTTTTTGCACAAGGAATTGAGACCTGTCAAATAGTAAATTCCTCCCAAAGATAGAAAACTTGAATAAAAGTTACCAATCGCTTTGAAACAACACTTGTTAAAAAAAATTGAGCGCCATGAAACTGCCATGATTCTATGAAAGTTTACATAGTAGGTTTGCGTACTTTTTGCACTTAATATGGGTTTTCTGTCAAATCTCGAAGAGTGGGGTTAAAATTCTCTCAAAGACAGAAAAATCACGAAAAAGTAATCGAACGCGTTAAGCACCAAAAAAATTAAGAATGTATGTGATTTGACAGATTTGACAGTTTTCATAATATACTCCAAAGAAATTTCGTGGATTTTCGTTGTTTTGGGAGTGTACGCGAACGGACCTAGTATTTCGAAAACAAGCGTGTTACCAAACTGGAATACGGAAATGGTATTGCAAAGACCAAACATTTTCGTCAGTGGACAAGAAGCGCAGGATCAGCAACAGGCCATCTGACGCTGGAATGCTTAATCGCATGTTCCTGTCCGCTTTTTGAATTCGCGGTTTTACCAAACTTAGTTGATGACAAAATTGATCGGTCGACATGCGAACGTAACCGTGATATAATTCTGGTTTAGCGTCACACTGTTCTAGCAACAATTTTGCGCAAAAGCCTTCAGTCCCGCGAAGTCGTACCCAATCTTTGACCCATTCACGACGAATCCTTTGCACTTGCGCACTCGCTTCTTCGTGGCTTCCATCTTCGTCGTCATTTTCCATCAAATATGTATAGCAATAGCAGCCCATTTCCTTTTTGACATTTTTAATATATTCCCACACTTTAAATTGTCACAAATCACCAACACTTTACAGAAAATACAAAACGTCAAAAGATTGATAATGCTCGCAAATCTGCATATGATTGAAAATATGTGATCTACAAATTGTGTCGCATATCGTGTGAACACCTCGCATATAGGCCACAACATTTGCGACACCATTTGCGAACATATCATATGCGAACACCATGTTCGCAAATGCATTTGCGAGTTTTGGGACAAAATTTGCATATCGTCTGAACACGTCTATATGCGAGTTTGCGGGCAATGCCTACTTTATAGAATTTGCGATCAATTTGCGAGTTTTTTCGTGACGTCAGCACTCGCATATATATGCGACTTTTGCATATCGTCTGCTCGTAGATTTACTATTTTGTGATTTTATAATCCTAATGAGTTCCGTCAAGGTTGAATGAAATCGTTCCACATTTGAGTTACCATTCGAGCTTTTCGCACATATAGTATGAAACTCAATACTGTAAATACCTAGGAAGTCTCTAAAAATCGCGGATACAAATTCGCTTCCATTATAGGATATAACCAATTTTGGTATTCCATGGTGAGAGAAATAGTGTTTCAAAGGCTTTATGAGATTTAAGCTATTCCTTGCCGACATCAAATAGACAGTAGCAAACTTGCTAAATCTATCTACAATATATATGTGTGGTATCTCTAAAGGCTTTGATGGTGTTTCTGTGATTTGAATTTAAGGTGACCATGGCTAAAATATTTCGAATACACCGATTGAATAACCTTAAATGTTTCATCATCTGCATAAACAGCTGTTAAGCTACGAGCAGACGATATGCAAAAGTCGCATATATATGCGAGTCTGACGTAATTTTTGCGTCATCATATGCGATTAACGCTCGCATATCGTCTGAACACCTATTTGGGACAGTCCGCATATGCTCGCAAAGCATAAAGGACAATATGCGACACCCAGTTTGCAAACCAATTTGCGACTTTTCCGCATATCGTGTGAACACTTTCGCATATCATTTGTGACAATTTGCGAGCATATGCGATCATTTGCAAACGTCCCAACCATATGCGACCAGACGAAAACCTTACATTGCATATGACCGCATATTTGCGAACAAATCCGAGATCTCAAAACTTTGAAAATTTAGTTTGGGGTGTGTGTAGGTACTTTTTTTTATTTTTATCTTTGCTTTAGTTGGGTTGTGTTGTGAGTTGTGACAGTTAAATTGTGAAGATAATTATTAGGTCTGTTTGGTAACACGTTACTTTTCGTAATACTTTGTAAAATTACATAGAATCACATGAATCTGTGTTTGTTAACTCGAAAAAATCACGGTACATCGCAAAATGAGAGCGTAAAAAATAAAGAGCGATGAAATTGTACGCAACATCTTTTTCTTGTGATGAGCTGGACAACTCTGTCAAATCAGGCCATCTGACATCTTATGAAATCTCATAAATCTTCATTGTTAGTGAAAAACAAAAACAAATCGAAAGGTTTGACCAAAACTGTGTTTGTTTATTTTTGTGCAAGTTTCCTGTCTTTGAGTTATGCTCGCTTGTGCACAAAAAAGATACCAAACAAACCTATTATATGTAATTGTGTAAGTAATCAATCCGTAGGCTACCTAGCGGTACGTGTCGCCATGTAATTATAGTCGAAATAGTAGGTCTCTTTGTCTTTGGTAACTTTTTTTTGCACAAGGAATTGAGACCTGTCAAATAGTAACATCGTCTCAAAGATAGAAAACTTGAACAAAAGTTACCAATCGCTTTTGAAACAACACTTGGTAAAAAAAATTGAGAGCCATGAAACTGTCATGATTCTATGAAAGTTTACATAGTAGGTTCGCGTACTTTTTGCACTTAATATGGGTTTTCTGCCAAATCTCGAAGAGTGGGGTTAAAATTCTCTCAAAGACAGAAAAATCACGAAAAAATAATCGAACGCGTTAACTGGAATACGGAAATGGTATTGCAAAGACCAAACATTTTCGTCAGTGGACAAGTAGCGCAGCATCAGCAACGGGCCATCTGACGCGGGAATGCTTAATCGCATGTTCCTGTCCACTGTTTGAATTCGCGGTTTTACCAAACCAATGACCAAATTGATCGGACGACATGCGAACGAAACCGTGATATAATTCCGGTTCATCGCCACGCAGTTCTAGCAACAATTTTGCGCAAAAACCCTTCAGTCTCGCGAAGTCGCACCCAATCTTTGGCAAATACACGACGAATCCTTTGCACTTCTTCTTCGTGGCTTCCATCATCGTCGTCATTTTCCATCATATCTATTGCCAAAATAGCAATAGCAGCCCATTTCCTTTTTGACATTTTTAATATATTCCCACACTTTAAATTGTCACAAATCACCAACACTTTACAGAAAATACAAAACGTCAAAAGATTGATAATGCTCGCAAATCTGCATATGATTGAAAATATGTGATCTGCAAATTGTGTCGCATATCGTGTGAACACCTCGCATATAGGCCACAACATTTGCGACTCCATTTGCAAACATATCATATGCGAACATCATGTTCGCAAATGCATTTGCGAGTTTTGGGACAAAAGTCGCATATCGTGTGAACACGTCTATATGCGAGTCTGCAAGCAATGCCTACTTTATAGCATTTGCGATAAATTTGCGAGTTTTTTCGTTACGTCAGCACTCGCATATATATGCGACTTTTGCATATCGTCTGCTCGTAGCATTAGTCTTTTAGTAGCCATATTATATTCTTTAAAAATTTTAATGACAAAATGTTCATCCTTAATATTAGTATTTCTTATTATACATAAATCGTTACTTTCTTTTAAACATAATTTTAAATACAACGCTCGGTTTGGTTTTATTGTTTGTTTGTTCAAAAATAATTTGATTAGAGAACTCATTGATAGCTCGTTCCGAAATCGGAATTCCATCAATGAGATTCTCTTCTGCTGAATGCATGGTCGATAAGATATGTTCTTCGTCTACATTATTCTTGAATAAGTAATAGGTCTACCTCCTCATTCACACTTGGATACAACCATTAAATTAAATGCGGCTACAGCGTGGAAATGCCGTTCAGGCTTCAAACCGAACTTCAAACACATGAACGTATACGGAATGACACACACACGAACTTACGCACACACCATACGAAACTAACGAACTAGACTAGACCCATACGTACTGACATATACATGCACGAACAATACCCTTCAGGACAGTTTCAGACACATTGACAAAGACATGTGAAGATGAGGAAAAGATACGGCTGAAGTCCCCCCCATTGACGAATTACTTACAGTGGTACCGTGGGGACCAGGGGCAGGAGGTGGTTTTAGTGGATTGAAGTCCCACACACAAAAAATAAAAAATAAAATCTACCTGTCCGTCTATCTATCTGTCTATCTGTCCGTCTGCCTGTATGTCTGTATGTACGTCTGCCTGTCTATCTGTCTGTCTATCTGTCTATCTATCTATCTATCTATCTGTCTATCTATCTACCTGTCTGTCTATCTGTCTGTCTGTCTATCTGTCTGTCTGTCTATCTGTTCGTTCACTTATCCAATCGAGATTTTTATAATTTTGTGTAATGCCCGGGGAACACTTTGGTGATGAGTTCCTCCTTCGACGATGTGAACTCGCAAAAATTTGCCGGGAACGATATCAATCCAGTCGAAACATGAACAAGAATTTGGCCATTGCCAAGAGCCAGCAGTTGTCTCGAGAATTCAGCAGCCGATGGATCGTTCTGCAATGCGACTCTCATGTTCGTGGTCATTTTCAATTTCTTGGCATGCCGCCATAAAGACGACGATTTCATGCATTAAGTTCATCGGCAGCAGTATATCTCGGGATGACGGGAAGCGTTTGACGAAAATCTCCGGAGAGCAATATCATAGCCCCACCAAATCGTCTCGTGTACGTCGTCCAAGGTTTGATCGTCTAAAACGAGGCATTAGTCCAGCAAATAACTCACCCTAAAAAACAACAAAGTCGTTTTTGACTAATCCTATTCAAAAGAAAACTTTTTTTTCTGAAAAAAATGATCGAATTGATAAATATCGCATTGAATTTCAATTGATCGTAATGTTTATACCGTTCGCGGATGTGATGCGCGATATAAGACTATTCGGAATCAGTGTAGTAATACGCAAAACTCGAATCAATTGCAGCAAGAAAAATAGCATATTTGCTCAACAGAAAATGACAATGCGAAAAGGATACCTATCAAATTACGTACAGCCTAAGCCAAAGTATAAAGCCATCTTTTGGGTTGTGGCATTAATCGCAGCATTATTTATTTCGTTTAATTCTCCATCCAAAATGCACGCAAAACTTCTTTTATCACAATGAATTTCGCAATTATCCGAAATTTTCCAAGCTTTACAATGAATTTCCCACCTTTACATCAAATCATACGATAAAATGCAAAATTTCGTCGAAAAAAATTCAAATTTTTCCGGGATTTTTCCACTAAGAATTTTATATTTTTCCATTCGAAAAGCCATTCCGGAACAACTGCACTCAAAATTCCATACATTTCGATTTTTCCAATTTCCGGACTTTTCCGGAGGGTTTTCCCAAAATGTTCTTTCGTAAAAACTTTCTCCTGGCAATTACGAACAACTGCAAAAAAAATTTGAGCCGAATTGGCCCAGTCGTTCTCAATTGATGAATTACTATACGTTTTTTTTACACCATTTTTATATATGTATATAGATTACTATTATGAAGGGTAAGATCCACCGTGGCCTTAAGATCTATTGTGCCACCTACAGATCCCAGTCGAAGTAACAACATCCCTCTCGTCATTATTCCTATTGAAACTGGTTAGAGAGAGCTTCGCTCACACCTAGCCCAGGTAAGAATTACATGGGTCATAGGACATCATCCAGATCAATTTCCCTGAGAAATCGCAGTAGGAGATTGGGTGGTATGTTCTCTGCTATAATTTGGTATTCACCCAAACACTTAAATCTTTTCTGGGTAAGTGTCCCACAATCTACTAGAAAAGAATATATAATAATCAAGAAGACGCATCTCATACAAATTTTTGTACTGAACATTTTTGTATGGCGGGTCTTAATATCAGGACCCGCTCTCTTAAATTACTAAATGAATTGACTGTGGAAATGTGTAAAGTAGAAACCGGTTTCTTCATTTTTGTGCCTACAAAAAGGGCCAGTATACACTTCATGATTTTTCAATAAACTTTGATTTCGTTTCAAATTGTTTTACCGTGATTTGCGATTCCATGTGGTCAGTCCTCAAAATTCCATACATTTCGATTTTTCCAATTTCCCGACTTTTCCGGAGGGTTTTCCCAAAATGTTCTTTCGTAAAAACTTTCTCCTGGCAATTACGAACAACTGCAAAAAAAATTTGAGCCGAATTGGCCCAGTCGTTTCAATTGATGAATTACTATACGTTTTTTTTACACCATTTTTATATATGTATATAAATTACTATTATGAAGGGTAAGATCCACCGTGGCCTTAAGATCTATTGTGCCACCTACAGATCCCAGTCGAAGTAACAACATCCCTCTCGTCATTATTCCTATTGGAACTGGTTAGAGAGAGCTTCGCTCACACCTAGCCCAGGTAAGAATTACATGGGTCATAGCACATCATCCAGATCAATTTCCCTGAGAAATCGCAGTAGGAGATTGGGTGGTATGTTCTCTGCTATAATTTGGTATTCACCCAAGCACTTGAATCTTTTCTGGGTAAGTGTCCCACAATCTACTAGAAAAGAATATATAATAACCAAGAAGACGCATCTCATACAAATTTTTGTACTGAACATTTTTGTATGGCGGGTCTTAATATCAGGACCCGCTCTCTTAAATTACTAAATGAATTGACTGTGGAAATGTGTAAAGTAGAAACCGGTTTCTTCAATTTTGTGCCTACGAAAAGGGCCAGTATACACTTCATGATTTTTCAATAAACTTTGATTTCGTTTCAAATTGTTTTACCGTGATTTGCGATTCCATGTGGTCAGTCCAACGATTTGATGTAAATGAAATAGTGTTTGCTATGCGTGGGCAGATTAATGCCGTTGTATCGCATGTAAAAAGTTGAGAAAATGATCAGCAATACTAGGTTGGATCAGCACGCTCTGTAGTGGATGGTCCCTTTAGGTTTTTTTTTGCATGGTGGGGTTGAAAATGAGAATTTTATTTTCTTCGCTTGTTGTTTACTTTTGATATTTTGTAGCTCGGTATGCATGTGTGCGAGTATATAATATAGTCTTTTTGGATGTATTGCTAATATGATTCGTACACTTAATAGGAATCGACAATCGGCATGCATTGACCCAATGTAGACTTAGCGTTGATTACGGCACTAAAAACAGGTGCCTTTAGTTGTCGCTTAGGTTAATATTTGAAATTGCAATTATGGAATGGCATGCATCCATACAAAACCATTCAAGTGTTACGCTCTTGAAACTATCTCTGTTTTTATATTCCTGATTTCTGGCTGTGATTAAAAAATTGAGTCGAATACTTTTTTTTTTTTTTGTTTTACTTCCCAGTTAAAGATTTACATCTGTCCTTCATAGGACATCCAGTAATTGATTGTACATTTACATTTGCATGCATTTCACGGGACACAACAATACAAAAATAAGATCATTATCTTGAAACTTTTGTTTGATTTTATAAGAAGGTTGTACATATGTATATATACAGTGAAATCCGGATATAACGACGGTGAAGGGATCGGCCAAAATGGTCGTTATAGCCGAATGTCGCTATAACCGAATGTTAGAAAAATTCAAAAAAGAACACTCTTTGCTACACTTTCAATAATGTCTGTAGAATCAACGGCCGTTAAAACATGGATATCTGTATCAATTTAAGTCTCCCAGTTACAGTAGTTTTCTTTGTTGGTCCAAATTTGAGTGGCAAACTATCGAGTCCATCATCAGTATCCTCGATATATGCAGATAATGCTAAAGAGAGAAGAGTCACAGAAGCTTGCATGTGCATGTTTTAATAGTCACTGGGTGTACTCTTTCCCATTCTGTTGTTATCATTTCTATTTCAAAACACTTTAAATCTTTCTTCCCTAGTAGGATGCCAAATTGATTAGCATTTTCTTATAAAATGCGACTGTTCAACGATATTTTTAATTCGATGCAATTTAAACCATTTGAGAAGCGAGTGTTCAATGTCTTCATGTTCGGATTTACATTCATTTTCATTTTTGAAGAATTCGACTGAAAAACTTGTTGTATTCTTTCGAAACGAAACAAACGGTAATTTGCTTCCTATGTTTCTATTCTGCACAGGCAACTACCCACATAAATGTAGTTGGTTTTCATTTCGTAGCTTTATCCGGAGGCAAAAACCCAAAATCTTGCAAAATTCGGGCGCTATATCCGGAATCGTCGTTACATCTGAAGTCGTTATATCAGGATGAATTTGTATGGAAACTAAAGTGTGAAATCATGGGACTCAGAATTTGCGTCGTTATATCCGCATGGTCGTTATAACCGAGGTCGCTATATGCGGATTTCACTGTATATATATATATATATTTTTTTTTTTTATATGATTTTTGTGGTTCTTCGATTATCGCTGTTGAAGGTCTACGGGTCTGCGTCTCTTAAGTCGTCTTCTCATGATGGTTTCTTGGTAGGGTAAAGCTTGTAGGTCGCTGTTGGTGTGCGTGGACAACTTTCTTATGTGTTGTGTGCTCATATTCTTTATTTCTTCGTTGATTGAAGGTATGCCAAGGTCACGATGTATACTGTCATTTGATATGTACCAGGGAGCATCTGTGATTGTCCGAAGGATTTTGTTTTGGAGTCTTTGAATAATGGCGACATTTGATGTACTGGCGGTGCCCCATATTTGTATTCCGTATGTCCAGATTGGTTTGATTATGGTCTTGTATATTAACAGCTTGTTGTCAATTGATAGTTTTGAATTTCTTTTCAGGAGCCAGTACAGTTGTCCAAATTTGATTTTGATTTGGTTTCGTTTTTGTATTATGTGATGTTTCCATGTCAATTTGTTGTCTATATGAACTCCGAGGTATTTCGCATGATTGTGGATCGGAATTTGCTTATTGTTTAAGTAAATGGCTTGAGGGCTAAAGGTTCTTTTGGTGGTATAGATGACTTGTATTGTTTTATCTTCGTTGACTTGAATTCCCCAGCTGCTGAACCAGTCCGCTGTTGTATCCATTATGTCCTGTAGTACGTTGGTAGCCGTTTGAAGGTAATTATGGGAGGAAAGTATCACAGTGTCATCTGCAAATGTCGCTACCATAGTGTTTAGATTTCTTGGTTTGGGTATGTCAGCTGTATATAAGTGGTATAATATTGGTCCCAAAACACTTCCTTGGGGAACACCTGCGTCTTCTTTGCATAGGTCTGAATATCCGTCATTGTACTGTACATAAAATAATCTCTCGTTTAAATAACTCTTAATAAGGGGATAGTAGTCTGGTAGCAATCGTTTTAATTTTTGAAGGAGTCCTTTATGCCAAACACTATCGAATGCTTTAGCAACGTCTAGGTAAACAGCTACACAATATCTTCGCTCGTCCAGGTCGTTAAGGATCTTATTTGTCACTCTATGAACTTGTTGGATTGTTGAATGTTGTTTACGAAATCCAAATTGGTGGTCGGGGATAAGGCTTTTTTGCTGTATGGCTATTTCCATACGGTCAAGGAGCAGTTTTTCAAATATCTTTGAGATAATTGGAAGTAAACTTATTGGTCTGTACGATGTTGATCTTGTAGAGTCCTTGCCTGGTTTTAGTATGGCGGTTATTTTTGATACTTTCCAAACTTTTGGAAAGTGGTTAGGTCTAAGAGTATAATTAAAAATAAGCCTTAGGTATTTAATTGCCGTATCGGGTAGTTCTTTTAACATTCTTCCTGTTATCATCTCATAACCAGGTGTCTTCTTAATATTCAGTCTATTTTGGAGGAAGTGTTTTATTTCATTTACGTCGAATCTTTTATTGTCCTGTTATTTGTGTTGATAAATTGAGGCATCGGGGTGTTAGTTTGGTTGAGGGGATTGGTAAACGTTGTTTTGAAGTAATCTGCAAGTGTCTGAGCTTTGTCTGTATTTGTCCTGGACCAGGTGCTGTTCAGATTTAATAAAGGTGGTTGATAGATGCAGCCTTCTTTAATTTTTTTTTTTATAGTTTCCACAGTGAGTAGTTGGTTGATTTCGTCGCTGTTAGATTAGATAAAAATTTATTAGTGTTGTCATTATTGTGTTTCTGTAAGAGCTTTTTTAAATCTTTTGTCGATTTGTTTAATTTGGCCTTGTCGAGTGGGGATCTGCTAATTTGCAATATCTTTCGTAGTCTCCGTTTTTCTTTGATTTTTTGTTTAATGGATTGCGGTGTCGAACCGTTGGTTTGTTTGGTTTTAATCTCTGGAGTTGATGTTATTGCTGCAAATTGGATTGTGTCATTTAGATGAATAATGGCGCTTTCGAGTTCGTTTGATGTTTTAAGTGGTACTTGGAGTTCTAATCTATCGTCGAATACTAAAATATGTTTTTTGGTCATCTCAAAGAACTCTTCCGATGGGGCATTTAAATTACCAAAATCAGTAGTTCGGTTATAATTTTTCTGGAATATGAAAAACTAAAAAAATTGAAATGAATTGGTTTGCTTTGCTTTCAATACATGTGACTATGCGCTGTACAGGTATTGTGTGGTGTACCAAGTGGTACATAACATATACTATGATCGCCGCCGAGCCTACAAAATGTCAAGAGAAAAACTTTTTTGTCTTGCCTCTCAGTCTCAATCTCAATTGGATTGTTATTTTTCTTTGTTTCTCTTACGTTGCAAAGAGCTTTTTCATTGTCGATAATTTTTTGGTGGCAGATAATACTTCTTGGTCATTATATATTCTTTGCTACTAGTATGTGTTCTGGAGTTTCATTGGACTTATTGCAAAATCTGCATGACCTAGCTTCCTGAGATTTCACTTGAGTTTACAATGCCCCGTAAGGAACGCAGTCAGGATATGGAGTTTGTTATTGTCAATGCTGATGCCAGTTTTGAATCTCTTTAAGTTGTAATTACCCAAGAGGTTCTTCGCCTGTTTTAGACCCTGTGTTTTTGTCAAGGACTGTTTGTCTTCTTCAGTGATCGGAGCTCCTCTTTGATGGTGTGTTCCCCTATGCCGCAGAAGGGTTCAGAGGTATGGCAGCCCTTTTCCTGGCAAATTTGTCCGCAGGAGTCCTGGTACACACTATAGGCATTCCTAGACAATATTCTAGATGTTATGATTTCAACACCGATTGCTTTGATAGCTGCTTGGCTGTCTGATATTATTGCTATAAGTTAACAACAAATAAGTTCATAGCAAGCAACATCCGGCGAAACACATAATTCACCCACTCAGCACCTTCTCAGGTTCACAACAAGTTCACCAAATGCACTTTCTCATGGTCAAGTCAACGACAGGTGCAGTAGCCAGCTAGGAGTCAAGTTCCAGTTCATTAGAAGTCGAATGGATTCTTTCTGCTGACGCAATGTCTACGATAGTTTGCCACAGTTAATAGGAAGATATAAATATAGGTTATTATTTGTAATTTAGTTGAGTTATATTTGAACGAATAAATCGGACGGTTGTCCCAAGTTAAATAAAAAATTGTTTTTTTTCGTCTACACCGCGGAAGTTTACTTAACTGGCGCCCGAGCATAAGAAATAAAAGTCCCGAGCATAAGAAATAAAAGTCCCGAGCATAAGAAATAAAAGTCCGGAGCAGAATAAAATAAAAGTACCGTGCAAAATAAAATTAAAAAATCCGCTTAATACACTTAAATTATATAAAATTGAAAGTCGAAGCAATTATAATAAGCTAGTGTCGTGAAATAGAAAAAGGAAAATTATTTTTCATTTCCCTCCACATTAAAAAAATTAAATAAGTGTCACGGAAAAAATATATTTTTCACATAGTGGAAAAAAAATTCACAAGGTGAATCGAAAACAACTGTGAGTGTAGATAGTGAAAATCAAAATAACTCCCTGGAGAAACTAAGGCCCCCCAGTAGCTGCGACCAATTCACATAGTGAACAGCAGAGGAAAAGGAGACAGCAGATGCTGCCAGCCGCTCCAGTATAACATGGAACTAATCATTCTATACTTAATGTAAGCTAATATTTAAGATTCCTTTTTATTTGCGTTGAAAGAAAATAACAAAAAATATTAAAGACAAAAATAAGTAATTCTTAAGAAGTGAAAATTAAAATACATAGTAGAAAACTTTTTATATAGAGAAATTGTAAACAAGTCTTAAAATAACCTAAATAATATAAAGAATAATTTTATAGTACAAAAGTGACTTTATAATCTAGAATAGTAAGGTATCAAAGCCATCTCTTAATTTTTTTTTTTTCTCCTTTCTCGTTTGACATAAGAATTTAAAAAAAAAAAAAACTCAAATCATGGCTAATCCCAATAACCTCATTCGGCCCCCCGTTCTTAATATCCCACAACCTGAAAATCCCGCCCAACCGGAAAACCTTGTCCAACAAGGAAACCCCCAACAACCACAAGCCCCATTACGACCAGTCATTCCATCTGCCCAGCTTATAAATATAGTATCAGAAATTGTCAATTCAATAATTCACCCAAATGCTGATGCTGCGGCTGCTCAAGATCAAGTCATAAATCCCGAGTATAGAGATAATCTTACTGATTTAGATAAAATCCCAGATGTTGTTCGTTGCCTCCGCGATTTTACCGGACAACCCGGAGAATTCAGCTCTTGGAGGAAAAGCGTAGAACGCATCCTACAATTGTACGAACACCTTCAGGGAACTCCGAGGTACTACGGTATCCTCAGTGTAATAAGAAACAAAATAACAGGAAATGCCGATGCAGTGTTGGAATCGTACAACACGCCATTAAACTGGAAAGCCATTTCCAGATGTCTAATGCTGCACTACGCAGACCAAAGGGACCTTGGTACACTAGAGTACCAGATGACATCCCTTATCCAGGGCAATGAATCCGTTCAAAACTTCTACCAAGCAGTTTACACACATCTATCCCTTATTTTGAATAAAATACAGTGTATGGATGTGGGAAATGAATCATTGTCAGTACTCACCAGTACGTATAGAGACAAAGCGCTCGATACGTTTATTCGAGGTCTAAACGGCGATTTGCCAAAACTTTTAGGCATTCGCGAACCTACAGACTTACCACAAGCTTTAAACCTATGTTTAAAGCTAGAAAATCAAAAATTTAGATCAAACTATGCCAATAATAGGAACTCTTTTACGCATAAATTTAATCCACCTCCACTACAACGCAATAGAAATACACAGCAAATTGCTCCCCACAAGGAACCGTTCTTTCCACAGGTAGCTTATCTCCCACAAGTATTCCAAAGACAAAATTCGTATCATCCACCAGTATATCCACGGCAAAACTCTTATCCTCAACAAAATTTCCCTCAGCATAACTTTAATTTCCAGCAACCACAATTCGGTTACGGACAAAATAATCCTCATCAAGCCCCTCCCAGGCCAAATGCACCTAAGCCACAACCAAGGCCGGAGCCGATGGATACCTCAACGATAAGGACGAATGCGATCAACTATCAAAACAGGCCACCACCATTTAAATATGCTGGTAAACGTCCACCGGGAACTTCAATGCAATCCCCCATTCCAAACAAGTACCAAAGGAATTTCCATATCAACGTCGATTCAACCCCACCAGATTTTGTTCCACAACCAACAGGATATGTCTCTCCAAATGATTTGTATGCATTTTATCAACAAAATGATGTAAGCGAGGCGGAGCATGATCCTGACCTTAAAAACTACATGCTTGAACAAGCCGAATCAAAAGAAAGAGACGATAACCAACTCCAATACGATTTTCAAGAGTTCAGCGATATCAATTTTTTAGACTAACTGACTCTTCGTTGCCTTATTTCCAGGTAAAAACGAAGAGCGGAACAATTTTAAATTTCTTAATAGACACAGGCTCAAGCAAAAACTACATCCAGCCTGGCCTCATAAAAAAACCCCTTACAAATGAACAAACCTTTTTTGCAAAGTCAATCGCTGGTGATATTCAAATAACCCAGCACACATTTCTTAATCTTTTCGGTCAAACGAACATTAACTTAAAATTTTTTCTCCTCCCAAGCCTGAAATCTTTTCACGGCATCATAGGAAATGATAGTCTTAAACAATTATCCGCAGTCATTCACACAAAAGATAGTTTCATGACTATCCTCGACAAAGTCAAAATTAAAATTAAACAACTTCAATCCCAATCAGTAAATTCGTTAAAAATAAAACTAGAGCATATGACTAACCCACAGAGAATCTCTATTAATTCTATAACAAGGAAATTCCCATCTTTATTCTCAGAACCCAATGAGAAACTAACCTACACTACGAAAGTAGTTGGTGAAATTCGTACCAATTCAGGTTCACCCGTTTACTCCAAGAATTACCCCTACCCCGTCTCCCTTAAAGATGAAATAGACAAACAAGTGCAGAAACTTCTAGAAGATGGTATTATCCGCCCATCAAGATCCCCGTACAACGCCCCTGTATGGATTGTTCCGAAAAAAGCGGATTCGGAAGGGAACAAACAATACAGGATGGTTATCGACTATAGGAAACTGAATTCAGTTACTATAGCCGATAGATATCCGATCCCCGAAATAAGCGAGGTACTTTCACAATTAGGACGAAGCAAATTCTTCACGGTCCTCGATCTAAAAAGCGGTTTCCACCAGATTCCCTTGAAGGAATCTGACACGGAGAAAACAGCTTTCGCAATCAATAATGGGAAATACGAGTTTACTCGGCTCCCATTTGGATTGAAAAACGCACCGTCAATATTTCAGCGTGCGCTCGACGACATACTCCGTGTTCACATTGGTAAAATATGCTACGTCTACATAGACGATATTATCATTTTCAGTGAAAATGAGGCTGACCACGTGAAACACGTTGAGCAAATTTTCAAGACACTAAGTGAAGCTAATATGAAAGTGCAGCTCGACAAGTGCAAATTCTTTGAACAAGAAGTTGAATTTTTAGGTTTCGTTGTATCCCAATCAGGCATAAAAACAAATCCAGAGAAAGTAAAATCAATAGTTAATTTTCCCCCTCCAACAACCATTAAAGAATTAAGATCATTTCTAGGCCTCTCAGGCTACTACCGCCGTTTCATTAAGGATTATGCGAAACTGGCTAAACCTTTAACGTCACTTCTAAGAGGAGAAGAAGGTCGAATTTCAAAAACTAAATCAAGCAAAATTCCGATTTCTTTATCAACTGAGGCACACGAAGCCTTTAATAAATTAAAAAACTCCCTCACTTCTAGAGACCTCATACTAGCATACCCCGATTTTAATAAATGTTTTGAACTAACTACTGACGCGTCGAACTTTGCCATAGGTGCTGTCCTCGCCCAAGAAGGCAGACCTATCACGTTCATTTCAAGATCCTTAAGTAAAATCGAAGAACATTACGCGGCGAACGAGAAAGAAATGCTTGCGATCATTTGGGCTCTTAATGCTTTAAGGAATTACTTGTATGGCGCTGCACAAATAAAAATTTACACAGATCACCAACCGCTGACGTATGCTTTAAGCAATAAAAACAGCAACTCTAAAATGAAGCGCTGGAAAGCGATTCTCGAGGAGTATAACTACCAATTGCAATACAAACCAGGAAAGAGCAACGTTGTCGCGGATGCGCTTTCACGCCTGCCAGGAAGTTCTGAGGTCAATACGCTAACAATGACCCAACACAGTGACGAAAGCTCGTCCCACGATCTAATTCCCGCTGTCGAAAACCCTATTAATGTGTATAAGAACCAAATATTTCTCCTCATTGGCGACAACCAAAATTATACATTCAAGATTCCTTTTCCCACCTACCATAGACACACATTCATTCGATCTGACTATAGCTCAGAAGACCTTATCACAATACTCAAGAGACATCTGAATCCTAGCGTCATTAACGGTATATATACCTCCGAAGCAATTATGGGAAGAATTCAAGACTTTTATCCACTTCATTTCCGAACATACAAAACTCGTTTCACGCAATCTAAAGTAACAGACCTCGTAAATCAAGCAGAACAATTAGAAGAAGTCCTCAAAGAACACAAAAGAGCACATAGAAATAGTAATGAGAACAAAATCCAATCCGGCACATTTAAGATAATTCACATTATAAACTTGGAAGTCTACGAAGAAATACTTGAAAATCTTCAGCACCGAACTCATAGGTATGTTAACGAAACCGATCCCAACCTCATTATCCTTTCCGACCTATCATCCCAAATCCTAAAAAAGCTAAAACATTTAAAACCAAAGAGAACTGGCAGATCACTTAATTTTCTAGGAAGCGCGTGGAAATGGCTTGCTGGAAGCCCTGACCACGATGACTTCAAAATTGTAACAGATCAAATGACAAATGTATTAACGAACAATAATCAACAAGTTATAATTAATAAAATGTATGAAAGTAAAATTAATGAATTAGCAAATGTCACAAATGAGATATTGAAATTAATCAAATCAAATAATTACATAGAAAATAAATACATATTAAATCTTAAATACGAATTAGATACTATAAACGAAGAACTAAGTAATATAGAATATGCCCTACTTTGGGCTAAAGCAGAAATAATAAATTCATTCATTTTGTCAAATTCTGAAATTGAACTAATAAACGATATATTTGAAAAAAATAATATGAAGCACATAAATGTAGAAGAGGCACTCGAATTTGCCACGATTAAAATAGCTTCTAATCATTCCACAATATTATATATTATTAACTTACCTATTACCGAATATATAACATGTAACAATTTACTTATAAAACCCATTAAATATGATAGAAAAATAATCAAAGTTAAGCATAACAATGTTCTAGATTGTAATAATGAAATATATGGCGTAGGAAAAAATTGTAAAAGCCACAATAATGTAATGATTTGTAACCAAAACGAAATTGTAAAATTGAACGAAGAAAATTGTGTAAGAAACTTATTAAAAAGCAAACAAACGAAGTGTGACGAGGTCAACAACCAACACGTCCCAGCTATTGAAAACATTCACCCAGGAACTCTCCTTCTCAACCAGTTCAACGGAACAATTCTTATTGACAACGAAATTGTGAACCTAACAGGAAGCTTCATCCTGCGATACCATAACGCGTCGCTAGTGATAAATGGACAAAAATTCATCTCAAGAGAAGTACCCACATCAAAGCCACTACCAGCGATCCTACATTCGATTTCATCAAGCAACACGTATGAAGAGCTCCTAACATTAGAGGCAGTTAGAGAACTACACGTCAATAACACAATACACATAGACCAGCTGAAGGAAGAAAACCAAAGGCACCTTATTACGAACTCTACGTTCATAATCATAGTAATCATAGCCCTCTTAATTGTCATCATCAAAGTATTTCCATTACAAAAAAAGATCACGATTCACGCCAAACAAGACGCAGAAGCTGAAACTCCGAAAGTAAATAAGGAACCAGAAAAACCAATAGAAACAAATCAAATTCCAATAGTCTACATGTTGTCGAGTGAGGACACTCGAATTTAAGGAGGGAGGAGTTAACAACAAATAAGTTCATAGCAAGCAACATCCGGCGAAACACATAATTCACCCACTCAGCACCTTCTCAGGTTCACAACAAGTTCACCAAATGCACTTTCTCATGGTCAAGTCAACGACAGGTGCAGTAGCCAGCTAGGAGTCAAGTTCCAGTTCATTAGAAGTCGAATGGATTCTTTCTGCTGACGCAATGTCTACGATAGTTTGCCACAGTTAATAGGAAGATATAAATATAGGTTATTATTTGTAATTTAGTTGAGTTATATTTGAACGAATAAATCGGACGGTTGTCCCAAGTTAAATAAAAAATTGTTTTTTTTCGTCTACACCGCGGAAGTTTACTTAACTTATATCCCATCTGTTTTAGCAGTTATTAACCCTGGAAGTACATGCTTATTTTTTGTACGTTAAGGATATGCTTCGGTGAATCGACGACGGCATTATTCAAAGTAATTTTACAAATGACATATGCTACAAAAAATTTAGAAAATGATTGTATTTAGTTATTTAGTTCATTGAGCATAAAGAAAAGCAACAATGGATATTTTTTTCTTTAATATTCACTTAAAAAAATAATTTTTAAATCTGTATGTTACTTGGCGGCATATTATATAAAACGTGAAAATCCGTCGTCGATTCGACGAAGCATGTACTTCCAGGGTTAAGATTGAATTGGGCACATCTATCAATAACACAGATTTCGGCTTGAAAGATTCTTGTGTAGCTGACCATAGGTTCAAATAGTTTATTTTCAGCTCTAAATACTCCTGTTCCCGTCCCTTCCTCAGTATTAGAATCATCCGTGTACGATTAAATGACATGAGGACTCAGCCTGCAGATTCTAGATTAATTGCATCAGTCTGTCTTGCTACCGAGTTTAATGTCAACATTTTTTGACCAGTTAAATGCCCTGATGCCATCGACCCTAGGGAATGCCGGAAGGGGAAGCTTATTAGTTATATTAGCATATACCTTATGGCTAATTCATTTTCCTCTTCCAATTCCTTCTCTGGCCATTCTTAGCAACGTCCAATATGCGGTTTCACTCACCACCAGGGGCAGTGGAGTAATCACGAATAGCACCTCCACTGCTACAGTTGGACAGCTAGTCTCTTGACTTTATTTAGTGTAATTCTCGTAGTTGTTAGATTGGTTCTTTTTGCCCATGCTATTGCCCCATAGGTGATCACAGGTCTCACCATGCCAATATACATCCATCTGAGAATGTGAGGTCGACAGCCCCATGATTTACCAGCTATGCTCTTAAACCACCCAGATAGTGAATAATGAATCTAAGTAAGTCTTTCAGAGGCTAATTGGTAGTTCTTCAGGTCTGTGAAGACGTGCCTGATAACTACACTAGAGACGAACCGTACTCAGCAGTGAGTGAAATTAACCAGAGCATATTTCCGACAAGTTAAGCTTGTCTTTTAGATTTATTTTTTTACTTTTAGCGCTTACGAGTTCATCTATTCTCTTCTTTACTCGAATATACATAAGTATTCGCTGGTTATCGAACTTTTTTTTAGATGGCTCTTGTGGTGTCTTCCTTGCCTTCTTGAACTTATGACTTGAGGATCCAGACCCTTAGGTTAAGAATGTTATGTTATTACCTTTTTAGCTTGAATACTGGCGGAAATTTAAAAAAAATATTTGGCTTCAGCAGTCCTAGGTAGAACCAAGCCTAGCTTCCCGCAACCATTTGTGTGTGCGCGTTAATTTTTTGCACGAATGGAAGGGACCTAATATTTTCTGTCGTCTCCGAACGGCTAGTTGGGAAGCTTTACATGACAAATGATACTCTTGAATGCTTGTCAGGCATTCGGAAGAGGTGGGCACTGTGAACAACTTTTAGGTGTTTGCGGCGGGATTCGAACCCAAGACCGCTGGCTCAGTAGTTCTATGGTGCCCACGCGGGAATTTTAACTTGGGTAATTCCAGTTATTCATTTTTGGACTTCTAATAGACTTTTGCTAGAAATTCGGCTCCCAAGAAACAAATGAAGCTGGTTGACAGCGCCGATCGGTATAGGTTAATAGATGCTGTTTCCAAGTATGAAATGAGCCTTTATCATGCTCCAATGGCGCATCAACACTTACACAAAATGTCGTCGTAATCGTAAATGGTCTCTACTGTTCGTGATGGCATCAAAGGCGCTATTATATTTGTGCTATCAGATAGCCATGCTATACTTACAGCTCTGAGTTCCCATTTTTTAAAATCAAATCAAGTAAAATGCTACTTTAATCTTCTCCAATCGCTAGCCACGAATAACAAAATTTGCCTGTGGTGGGTGACTGCCCACGGAGGCATTGATGGTTATAAGATTGCGGATAAGCTTGTCCGATTGGGCTCAACTACCCTGGAACTCTTTTCTGTCATAAACTGAGCAGCAACTAAAGGTTAGGTTAGGTTGAGTGGCTATCCACCGTAATCGGAAGGATTCACTTAGACCAAAGTAGGTCCATTGTGTTGCCACTTGAGCCGACTCTTATCGAAACTCCTGGAACCATTTTGAAAGTTGGATGGATTTCCGTATTTTGTTGATATCCGTCGAAGATATACATCGAAGGTCTATAAAGAAATATTCTCCCAGAATCTTTTTTCTCAACGAGGAGAGAGCTGGGCAACTGCATAGTAGGTGATAGGGGGATTCCTCCTCCTCCTCATCCATGCAGAAGTCATTGGCAAGGATTCCTAACCTGTTGGCATGTCTGCCTATTGCGCAATGACCCGTCAATACGCCCACTATAATGCCGATGTGTGCTCTGCTAATTTTTAGCAGGCTGCAAGTTTTACGTTGGTTTAGCCGTGGCCAAGTCTGTCTAGCACAGCTACACGTGTCAAGATTACGCCATCTTTCGTTAGCCTGTTGCAGAGCTTGAGTGGAGATTTTGTGTTTTATTGTTTCTATTGGTACATGGGATTCACTTTCCGTGATAAAACTTCCCAGTTTTGTACCTTTTCTGGCTAGCTCATCTGCTTCACAGTTACCTGGTATATCGCTATGACCAGGAACTAGGGTTACCAGACGTCCCCCTTTTTCATACCAGAATGCTGTTTGTCCCCCCTATAAAAACCTTCGTCCCCCTTATTAAGTTAAATTCAAAAAGAGAAAACATTCAATTTAAAACATTAAATATTTTTAAAAAGATTCTCTGTAAACACATCCATTTGAAGTTCATAATCCTTTCAAAGCTCAATGAACTACATATCACTTCACGCGCAAAAGTTTTCCTTCATCTGTCAGTTTATGATTTGTGCTGCTATCTGTCCTTTGTCAGTTTTTGTTTACAAATTATCTACAAATTATTTTCGTTTGCGTATTTAATTTTAATTTTTTAATTACTTTTTAAAGGACAAAGTAATTTATTTTTGTTGTTTTGGTTCTCATGAATTTATTTTAGTTGATAAGTTATAATTTTTGATTTTGTGTGTGTGCACCGTAGCGCAAGTGGTTAGTGCGTCGGACTACTGAGCCAGCGGTCTTGGGTTCGAATCCCGCCGCAAACACCTAAAAGTTTTTCACAGTGCCCACCTCTTTCGAATGTCTGACAAGCATCAAAGAGTATCATTTGTCATGATTGAGCTTCTCAACTCGCCGTTTGGAATCGGCAAAAAACTGTAGGTCCCTTCCATTCGTGCAAAAATATAACGCGCACACACAAATGCTTGCGAGAAGCAGGCCCAGGTTCACCTTGAGCTGCAGCGCCAACTAAGTAAGTAAGTAAGATTGTTTTTTATAATAAAAAATCCAATGAAACTTTTTGCTTCACTTTTTTTACGCTAGTGTTATATTTTTCAAAAACATATTTTGTCTCGCGTTGTCCCCCTTTTTGTCATTTTCAATCTGGTAACCCTACCAGGAACCCAGCACAGCGTGAGCAGGCATCTGCTCGATATCTCGTTTAGAGATGCGCGGCAGTGCCTAACCAATTTTGATCTTATAATTGCTGATTCGAGTGCTTTTATAGCTGCTTGGCTATCGGTGTAAATGAAAATGTCGCGATTGTACATTGATTTCATCGAAAGCCACTCAGCGGCTTCACGAATAGCCATCACCTCAGCTTGGAAGACACTACAGTGATCTGGAAGCCTCAAGGACAAGTTCAGGCTGAGCTGGCCCGAAAAGACACCTGCTCCTATACCATCACCTGTCTTGGACCCATCCGTGTAGATCTCCAATGCGGATTCGTCGTTTAGACAGATATTTCCTACCAATCCTGCAGGAGACTCCAATCTGCCGACCACCATGGGGGCTTATCAGCCTTAGTATTTCTGCTTATGGGGCATGACTTGTTAAAGGATTTATTCATGGCCTGAGTAACCTTCCGCGCCATGGAATCAATTTCCTCGGGCGTGAGCGGTGTATCTATGGCCGAGTTGAGACCCTTTTCTAGGTTGTCTCTGTAGCTGTTCCAATCAGTCCTTCTAGGGTTTCTGTAGGATGTTTTGGGTGGAACAATAATGTTTAGGTTGAAGAATATGTAACAGTGATCCGAAAAGGAGTTCTTTTGGGAAACTGTCCATTTTTCCACCTGTAACTTGGGGGTGTTAGTAACAAAAGTAATATCTAATACCTCCTGTCTATTTTTTGTAATAAACGTGGGATCGTTGCCCCTATTGCATATTACAAGATTAGTTTCTACTAAATAAGTAAAAAGTGACTCACCTCTTTCGATTGTGTTACTACTACCCCATTATTGCTAATCCATGGCTCCTGGATAAGGACTATGTCGTCCCCACTCTTCTGAAGGTGGAGAAGTAAGCTGGCAGAGGCCACCTTACTGTGATGGAGGTTTATCTGTATTATGCGCATCATTGGAGATAGAGTTCAATCCAGATGACTCTATAACAGTGACGTTATTCCCCTCTGTATCCGACAAGAGGTCGTCGGAGTCCTGCCGTTTTGTTAATGACGAGAAGACAGCGGGTTTAATGCCAGGTGCTATCCTTTCGTCTTGTTCATAGACCTTGAGTTTAATTGTCTTGAGACAGAACTTAATCTCATGGTTTTTTGCTTTTAGAGGGCCTAAAGATTCCCGGTTCAGTAGAAGAGTAACTGATCTACCGGATTCTTGAATCACCTCTGGTTTTGTGACCTTCCAGTCGTGAGATGGAAGATCAGGGTTTTGCTTCTAGATGAAAAGCAGAATGTCTTGCGAGTCGCTAGGCTCTAAGCCTAAGAAACTCAGGCGCGAGCCCTTGTCCTTGCTCACGGCTTCCAGTTTTGCACCCTCCCATAAATTACTTGCAGCGGCGACAGCGGTTCTTAAAGGGTGATTTTTTAGCTGGTTTGGTTTTGGCAACACTGGTTTTGACAGCTGACGTGTGTTTAGTACCTTGTGTCACTGTCAAACAGCTTCAGTTTGGTTTGCAATTTAACCATGGATCGTGTTTCAAATGAACAACGCTTGCAAATTATTGAATTTTACTATCAAAATTCGTGCTCGGTTCGAAATGTTCATCGCGCGCTGCTTCCATTTTATGATCGGCATTCTCGACCTTCTGAGCAGTCTATTCGGAAGATTGTGACCAAATTTCGCACCAAATTTACTTTGTTGGACATTAAACCACCAACACGTTTACGTACTGTGCGTAGTGAAGAAAATATTGCGGCCGTATCAGCTAGTGTGACAGAAGACCGCGAAATGTCGATTCGGCGCGTTACTGTCAATGGTGAACGCTGCCGAGCGATGATAACAAACTGTTTTTTACCCGAAATGGAAGTTCTTGACTTGCATGATATGTGGTTTCAACAAGACGGTGCCACATGCCACACAGCACGCGAAACAATGGCGCAATTGCGAGGCGAGTTTGGTGAACAGTTAATTTCACGTTTCGGGCCGGTCAATTGGCCGCCTAGATCGTGCGATTTGACACCATTAGATTATTTTTTGTGGGGGTATGTCAAGGCTAATGTCTATAGGGACAAGCCCGCTTCGATTGACGCACTGGAAGCCAACATCCATGCATTCATTCGTGAGATACCGGCCGATATGTGTGAAAGAGTATGCCAAAATTGGACTCAGCGAATGGGCTACCTGAGACGCAGCCGCGGTCAACATTTGCATGAAATTATCTTTAAACATTAAATTGCAAGGTTCAAACTATCGATTCAAATAAATATTTCATTCATTTTTTCGAATTTTTTGTGTTTTTTTTTTAAAAAAAGTTCTCAACCTCTTAAAAAATCACCCTTTATAAAGGCAACTGCACTTTCGTCGTCGCAAGCAATTAATTTAAATCCCCCATGGAGCCAGCCTCTGTCGCTAAATGAGGGAAGTGGTTTTGCAGAGCTCTTGCAAAGGGAGAGGGGGCTGAGGTTTAATCTGCACTCCAAAACCCTCCAGTGCTCGCGACTTATATAATCTTCCTCATGACCCCGGCTTATGATGGCAATCGTCAACTGGTCTTTCACCACCCCACTATAAGTGTTGAGCATTGAAGCGTTGCTCCTTGCCCTTTTTGAGGTGGATGCAGTTACCTCTTGAGACCGAGGCCGCTTGGGGGTATTAGCCTGCTTTTGTTCTGTGGACCTTAGTAGGTCTAGTCTTCCACTTCTTGACTAAATCTGTTGCAAACTTAAAGGTGTCTTTTGCGTCCCAAGTGTCCTTGTCCTTGTTTTCAAGTCGACTAAGGGCTTGGAAAGCACCACGACGCTTCCTGTAAGCGAGCGTGCTGGCACTGATATGCTTTCTGACAACCGTCGGGCAGGTCGAAGCCTGTGAAGAGTTGTCTGTATCATGGGTATGAGAGCTTCCGGAGCGCGCATCGTGATCGGTACTCAACCGTTTCATTCGCTTCTCAACCCCTTTAGTTACGTTAACCGTATCGTCCTTGTTTTGTTTGTCGTGGGGGATACCTCCCGAAGGTCGATTGTCGGTCGGTTTTGATGCGTTTGGTGAGGCATCACTCTCGGTTTTAGTTTTATGTTTATGTTTTGACCCCACGAGTGTCCGAGAAGGGTAAGGTCACCCCCAGCAGAGATCGGAATACTGGGGAAGGCAAGATTCAAACCGAGGTGTTGCCACGTACCAGGAGTTCGCATATTACTGACTGAGCACCCTCTCAGCCATGCATCCATCGGCATATGCTGTTCCACCTTAGGATTAGGGGATTTTTTTCTACGGATTACCCAAGGAGTTAACCTTCTCCCCGCCCGCTATGTAAGCCAACCAACCAGCAGAGACATAACCTAGGGTAAAGGTGTTAACAGTGGATCAATTTTTACTTATTGCGCCGTTGAGCTCGCATTTATCATAGTATAGCCATGATATTTTTTTCACAGCTTTTTCAATGTTTTGTCTTCATTTTAAGCCCAAAATCTCAAAGCTTTATTAATGTTGAGATAATGAAAAAATTATTTGAAATTACCCTTCCCATGTGATCCACTGTGTACTATGGGTGTACACAGTGAAACAGGGATTTAAAATCAATTTATTTAGTAAAAACATAAGTTTTTTTCATAACATATATATATTTATTAATTCGTTTTATTATTTAGGGATAGACAAAAGAATAAAAACGAAAATAAAAACTCTTCAAGTATTAATACAAAAATAAATAAAAGAAGCTTAACAGTTCTTGTAAAAATATCACAAAACGTTACTTTTTTGCACGAAAATAAAAGAAAAATAAAACTGGTTATTCAGTTGCTCATAATTATTGCTAGCGAACATCCAAATTTGAAAAATTAACATGTATTGAAAATTTTGAATTCTTGAGCCTCGAAATGCTACCATGTTCATGATTCACTGTGTACCACTTTCAACTGATTCACTGTGTACAATGATGTCATTTCGCAAAAACATGTTAATAATTTATAAAATATTTCACCAAAGTAAATAAATCGACAAAAATTATTAAGTCTATATAAACAAAAGTACGAATATTAAACTCAAATGAAGTTACAATACGCACTTTTTTAATAAGATCAAAAATAAAACAGAAAAAAAAAATTACTTACCTATTTAGAAAACACAAACACACGAGAATAACCACCTTCGACAATGCGATCGCGCAGACCGTTAATCTGGTGCTAGGGGAAGTAAAAATGTGTTCTTTTCTCATTTCCAGATTAATTTTAAAATAAAAAGAAACATTATGAGAGCTATTAATTCACTGTGTACTCTGATTCACTGTTGACACCTTTACCCTACTGCCTTTACCCACTACTCATTGAAATGCTATTCCTGAGTAGGTTGTTGCCGCCTTCCTGGGGATGATGCCACGCTTGCAAATTAATGAGGATAAACATTTAAAAGTCAGCAATCTAGTGGTGACGCAACGGTTGCAACTGAATGACAACTTCACATAATATGACATTTCCATAGGCAACGCTAAATCATATCAAGCATGACATAATAATTATAAATAAGTTATGACACATTCAATATCTAGAAAATTCTTTGCTAACCTTAAAACACCTTGTCTGAAATTCAGCACTTAAATTGCGAGGCAAACCGCTGACAGCGTTGACATCCACTCAAAAATGACTTACTGCATAAGCTACGCACAGTAGCCTGACAAATTGGTAAACTACCCAAAAAAAAGGAGGAATTTCGAACCTGAAGTGAATATAAATCATCAATGGACACATACATACAAGATTGATCGACAAATATTTATCCATATATACAGATTGCACCAGGAGCCTTGCCCAGCTGAATACAAATAAATGGTCAGTCGACATCAAATAGAAAGAGAAAGAAGAAACACAAAAATTCGGCTACAAACTTATTTTATATTCAAATCGGGTACACGAACAGGAAGTGAGGGAGAGAGACAAAAAAATTACGAATGCATAATAACAAAATGAAAACTTGGGGCAACAAACCCCGGTCAAACAATATGGGATGGTAAAAGTTTACTTTTTATTTGCTTTGTCATATTTTGTTGTGCTCCACATTCCACAATCATCGATACCATAAATAGCTGAGAAAAAGGTTGCAAAAGTTTAGGGAAAGAAAATCGGAAGAAGACATCAGATATGGCAAGAGAAAGAGAAGAAAAGGGGAAGATTAATAATAATCAACCCATACTTCCCGGCTCAGACGCAGAGCGGCAAATTGTCTCCCTAGCAAAGATAAAAATATGTTTCTATTATTTCCGCCAGAAATAAACGTTCCATGTGTTCCAGTCCAACTCCTGATGTGTTTCTATGTATAGATATATGTACGTATGGCTATGTAGATATATGCATGTATATTGCTGGTGACGACGACATGCACTGAAAGTTTCGCCCATAAAATTAATCGTGATGCCATTAAATTATGAGCTCCGTAAAACTTTGTCGTAGCGCGTTGCTGTTACAAATACGAAAATGAAATAGCCCCACTTATGTATTTTTTTTTCCTGCTAACAACACAGATGGTTTATTGTAGCGAGGGAGAAACCAAAAAAGTGCATAGCAGAATTTAAAAAAAAAGTGCCGTGATATACATATATGTGTTTTACAAAAAATTTATTTAAACAAAAAATAGTTGTAGAGGCATTCTGAGAAAATAAAAGACAAAGACCTCCGCTGCACGGAAGTACATAAGGAACATTAATATGTCTTTGTGGTTATTTCTTAAATCATTTATAAAAATAATCGTAAAAGATTTTGAGAAAAATTGAGAGCAGGGCTACTATAGTCTCAACATCATCGTTTCATTTCATCTTGTGTCGTACTTTTCAGTTAGTTTTGCCCATAGTCGGCAGTTTCCCTACTTTCCTTCCCAACTCATCAGCAAACTCGTTGCTTTCTACAACAGACTAAACAGCCACCCAAAATAGTTTTACCTGGTTCTGCATTATGCGCTTAACATTATTTGGCAGTTCCTGACTATTCGTTTCAGTATCAAGAGCTCTGCAGCCCTAAGTAGGGCTAGAACTTCTGTCTGAAAGAGGCTGCAGGTATCCGGGAGTCTTAAGGATACTTTTAGCTCTGTGTTCATGCAAAATATACCAGACCCCATTTCGTTTACAGTTTTAGATCCGTCCGTGAAGACTGCAGTGTCTGTATATGCAGAGTAACTGTATTATTCGTCCACTCCTCCCGTACAGGGTTTTGCTGGCTTTGCCATAGCCGGGTAAAGATTAGAAAAGAAACAAAAAACAACAACAAAACCACCGTTGGTTTTCCTTAAACAACTTTCTGTTCTGTCATCACGATTGAAAAATAAAAAAGACACAACAATTAGAACCGTTGCAAACTCAGTTTTATATTTGTTATCAGAACAGTAAGGCCGGCAATTACCGACAGCTCATAAGTTAAGAGCCTCATAAACCTATTCACCAACCGCTATTAGTGCGTATTTATGAGCGCTCATAAGACTTATGAGTGGTCCCAACCACTCTTAAGTTACGAGCGATAATATCAGAGACAATTATTATTGTCTCTGCTAATGTCTTAGATAACTTCGAAATAATTCGAAATCAGCTGCCATTTCAACTTTAAATAATTTCTGTTGATTTTTAAAGTGGGTAGAAAAGAAAGAAATGTGTCTTCATCAGGCGAGAAAAATAACATTATAATGAATTTAGTGAACATGTTAATTATTCCACTATTTAATTCCTAATAAATTTGCCAAAAAAAATTAATCCACCAACATCAATTTCACCATCTACAGCTGTGTTGCATAATCCCCATATTTACACTGCCAAATGTCACTGACATGTTCGAAAAAGAGCGCCATTGACTCCGAATGTTCGAAAGAGAACGCGTTCGGAAATCCGAAAATTGAGATCTCTCAAAGTCGAAGTAGCATAGACAGCATAGACAAAAACCTATTAGTGGTCGGTGAATACCAACCAGAAATTTTAAATTATGAGCCTCTTAACTTTAAGAGCGATTTATGAGCGGTCGGTGAATGCCGACCTAAGTCCTATCTCCACTATTGAAAAATATTAAGTAAGCAAAAACAACAACTAAACCAAAGGAATATATAGAAAAGAAAAAAAAAAAAAAACCAAATGAAACAACTTTCTTTTCTATCATCATGATATAGAACAGAACGAAAAAAAAAACAAAAAAAAAAGTGTCCCCGTCAGGAAACGAACCGGGAACCTATGTGATGAGAAGCCGACACCTCATACACTGAGCTACTGCTTTGGCGGGTCTATGTGGCGTATATACGTAACATTTTCACTGAATCATTTTTGAGTGATTTTGTTTTTTGTTGTTGCCTTAATTATTATTATTTTATAAGTTTGCCTTTTAACCCTGAACAGCAGTAGTATCAATTTTGATACTATGTTGAACATTTATTTCGCCTGTAGAGCAACCCGTCCTTTGGCGACTATTATTTTCTCGTCGAAATACGTTATTTTTCACTCTAATTAGAATAATTGACTCCGATGGACGGGGTCGGAATCTTTGACCAAAAGTTTTTCTCTATACATTAAATGTATCAGAAATGCCCTATGTATATTTTCACTACACTAAATGGAAAGAGCAACACTAAACCAATGTTTGAAGTCAGCGCGTTTATGCACGTTATATTTAAAAAGAACTAAGTGTGAGTTAAGAAAAATTTTGTTGTTTGAAAATGAGCCGTCGAAATCGACTTATGTCGACCACAATTTGAATTGAAGTGAAAAGGCGTTGGATTCATGTACTGAATCAGAATGCAGCAATTTTTATGATGACGAAAGTTCAGAAATTGCAGACGCCTAGGCAGAATACTATTTGAATGGCAGTGGAGAAAGTGCAGACAAATTGGACGAGACAATGTTAGAGGACATTATTGAATACGAAGAAGATAAGACAATGTATTTCTATGGTAATTCGGTCACATCTAGCTTCGGTTACAACAGCGGATGGCAAGCTTGCTCGTTCAGTGCAGCAATTGAGCAATGTTGTTGGTGAGCATCGACTGCATGTTTTGAGAAGCGTATATGTAAGTTCAGTTGAATAAAAATCACCTATACGGCATTTGCTTATCGCCAGTAAACATTCGGCCAAATTCAACAAATTCAAGAACTTTGTTTCTTCGATGTGCCACGAGAAGTACAGATTACGTGTGAGCGCTATTCAGATGCTGCAGAGTGAGTTTGGCAGACTGATCTCTTGTGATTTTGCCGCACGTCGATTTTTTGCCAATTTTTTTTATTCAAATAAATGATTTTCGGCTCTCTTTCGACCACGTATGTAGTCCTTATTTTGCGGATAAGCAGCAGAATAACCAATTTAATATTGACAATGAATCTACTGAAGCACACAACCCGAAAACGTGAGATGACAGCAGTTTTTTTCTGTTTTTTTTTTTTTTTGTTGGTAGGTAGAGACCTTGATCCGACGGCCATTGATAGCACCGGATTCTTACCGGCTAAAACCACGTCCATACGAGCTGACCGATTTATGGTCCCCTTGAGACCGCCGGTCGCCGTGGCCGTGGTGGTTAGTGCGTTGGACTACTACGCAATGCTGCCCAGGTTCAATTCCAGACCGGGTCAGACACCTAAAGAGTTTTTTCACGGTACCACCTCTTTCGAATGTCTGACAAGCATCAAAGAGTATCATTTGTCACGATTGAGCTTCTCAACTCGCCGTTCGGAGTCGGCTAAAAACTGTAGGTCCCTTCCATTCGTGCAAAAACATAACACGCACACACAAATGGTTGCGAGAAGCAGGCCCAGGTCTACCTCCAGCTGTAGCGCCAACTAAGTAAGTAAGTACTTAATAAACGTGTATTGAGAAACTACTTCATGCCCTCCGACTCTAAGCGTAACAGTTTCGCGAAATTTTCTACTTGTAACAAGCACTGCTTCCGTTTTATGATCGGATCATGACCACGTATGTAGTCCTTATTTTGCGGATAAGCAGCAGAATAACCAATTTAATATTGACAATGAATCTACTGAAGCACACAACCCGAAAACGTGAGATGACAGCAGTTTTTTTCTGTTTTTTTTTTTTGCTGGTAGGTAGAGACCTTGATCCGACGGCCATTGATAGCACCGGATTCTTACCGGCTAAAACCACCTCCATACGAGCTGACCGATTTATGGTCCCCGTGAGACCGCCGGTCGCCGTGGCCGTGGTGGTTAGTGCATTGGACTACTACGCAATGCTGCCCAGGTTCAATTCCAGACCGGGTCAGACACCTAAAGAGTTTTTTCACGGTACCACCTCTTTCGAATGTCTGACAAGCATCAAAGAGTATCATTTGTCACGATTGAGCTTCTCAACTCGCCGTTCGGAGTCGGCTAAAAACTGTAGGTCACTTCCATTCGTGCAAAAACATAACACGCACACACAAATGGTTGCGAGAAGCAGGCCCAGGTTCACCTCCAGCTGTAGCGCCAACTAAGTAAGTAAGTAAGTAAGTAAGTGAGACCGCCGGCCGTAAGGGATTACTTCGTGGCAGTCGGGTTAAAGCCTTAGCTAACTCTATTCCATAGTATTAATCCTACTATTAGCTTTGTGTTGTCGTTCTAAACTCCTAAGGCCACTGTATATGTGTACCGCTACGTTACTTACAATGGTCCAGTTTTCGTCATTTTGAAGACGAGCGCTCCGATTGTTCCGAGGTACTTAATAAACGGGTATTGAGAAACTACTTCATGCCCTCCGACTCTAAGCGTAACAGTTTCGCGAACTTTTCTACTTGTAACAAGCACTGCTTCCGTTTTATGATCGGATCGTGACTTGCGAAAACTATATTAGTGTTCTGATAAGTTTTCTGCAGATTATCCACTCAAAAAATTTCCGATCTTGTCCAGCAAACAAAGAGGGAGATTCATTTGGATTTCCCCTTCCTCTTGACAGCAGCACTAGCCGTTGGCGCTTTCTAGGTTTAGGGAAAACGTCCTCATGGAGACACGCATTAAACATTTCTGCAAATAAAGCAGGTCGTATGTTAATAGCGATCTTTAAAGCTTTATTTGGAATACCGTCCAGCACCCTGGTAATGACTTTGGCCAACGGACACCGTACTTTCTTAGCTACTATCTATCTTGTATACTTTTATGCTTTATACCAAACGCCATGACTAAGTTATTCGCAGAGATCAATAAAGCCAAGGCGTTTGCAAGACGTATTTGCTTTTTTTAACCGGGTTCGCGCTTCTCGATATGCATTGCATGCGACTTGAATTGCTGGTTGTCGGAGTTCAGAGTTCGAGTTCGCTGGTTAATTTTTTTGTACAGTGGCTTCCCGACGTAAGACCCGCGATTTCGAGAGTCCACCAACATACTGGAGGTCGATGTTCTCCCTTACTCAACTTAAACATTAATTCATTGCATGCTTCAGCTACTAGCCATGATACCTTGGTTATGAATTCCACTGCGGTTCTGGCTTCAATTATTTCCTCACCAATAACGAAGCAATTCGCAATTGATATTCCATTTAGATCACCTGGGTATTATCCGGTTAATGGGGGTTGCTGATATGGCATCGGTGGTGAGCAGGCCGCTGCTTGCAAAATTTATATCGACGACAGATCCCGATCTAGCTGTACTAAAGGTGTTTATACTTCCGCTGTTGGCTAAAACAATGAAAGTACCCTTATTTCATCTTGAATGCCACCTAGTTTTAAGTTTTGTTCGTTTTAGTTTTAAATTACTTATATTCCAATTAAAATGTGATACATTGGATGTAAGCTCTCAATCAAATTTCTTTTGACAATATGTTTATGCCTAATGATACCAACTGTACCGGATTTTCCAGGACCATACTGGATTCGAGGAATTTCCGTACTGGATTTTATATTGGAATTTCATAAATTTTATCAGCTTGTGCGTACAACGAATATTGAACAAGCTCTTTTAAAAATCAACAATCGTGTAAATAATTTGAAAAGTGGGGGAAAATCCTCTCAGAGAATGGAAAATTCGTAAGAAAGTAACCAATCGCGTTGAAACACATTTGGGTAAAAATTCTCAATTTGTTTTTGTTTTTCACTTTACAATGAATTAACGACAGTTAAATTCATTGAAAGAAACTGCCAACCTAGCTGGTTTGACAGCGTAAGAATTCGTAAGGCGAGCGGACATTTTTGACACTCTCATTTAGTTATCTATTTTACGAACTTTTACGAATTTCTTGGGTTATCAAAAAGGAATTCGTCAGAGATCGTAAGAATACCAAAGTTACCAAACAGACCTAAGACGTGAAATAAAGCTGAACTCACATATATGCATGTTTTTTTATCGTTTTGTTCTCGTTCAACGTTCAATAGCGGTTTTATTCGATCCAATGATTTGGTGTGAAAAATCTCGTCTCAGGACAAGTATGCTTTCAAGCAAACAATGCAATTCGCTGAATTAAGTACATATTCAGTTGCACTTTTTTTTAATGAGGTAATAAAAATATAGTTGAACTGAATATACTGGATTTATACTGGGTATTTATACTAAATATACTGGATTTCATCTAGCAAGAGTTGGTATCATTATTTATGCCGTATGTATGTAGCAAAAAGAAAATTTAATTTAAAACAAAATAATTCACATTTTTATTAAGACCAAGTAATTAATTAAAGATAAAAAGTAACATAAAGAAAAAAGAAAAAACAAAACTTCATTTAAGGAAAAATTAGAACCGTGCGTAGTACTCTGCTGATCTCTATCGACTGACTCTTCTTCTGGTATCTAGGTTGTGTCTGTACGCCGACTACCCCTTCCACATTCGGCCATCTTGTGTCACATCTGCCTCAGATGTCTGATGCGCCCACCTCTTCATTTTATCACAGCTGGATGTTGTTCTATTCGGACCTTCATGCTCGACTTTCTTGGTCATCTCGTACCGATCATTACCTCGTACTTCTGATATTTTATAAGGACCCAGATACTTGCCCTTAATCTTGAGCCCCGTTCCGAATTGCGTCCTCTCAATGGCAACCAAATCCCCAACTTCGTACACAGTTGCTTCTTTTCGTCCTTTATCATACTGCCTCCGATTTTCTGCTTGCACTTTCGCTATTTGTTCTCTTGCTTGTAGACGTGCATCAACCCTCGTATCCAAGAAATCCTTTATAGCGCTTTCTTCAATTAATCTGCGAAATTCCACGTCTCTGCCTGTTCTCATTCTCACACCAAACATTATTTCCGCGGGGGACGTTCCAATGGATCGTTGATACGTACTATTTAGCGCATGTTGTACTTTCCCAGTATGTTTGTACCATTTTTCCGGACTGTTAACGGAAATCTTTGTGAGCAGCTCAATAATGACCTGATGAATTCGTTCAACCTGTCCATTGCCGCGTGGTGTTCCCGTAGTTACATGGTGAAGAACTATACCATTCTCGTTGCAATAAGTCCTGAATTTATCTGCAGTAAAGGCAGGTCCTTTTTCAGCAATGATTCGTTCTGGATAACCGAAGACTCAAGCAGCTCAAGTTTGCTAATGGTCTCCTCTGTAGTTGTACTCTTCGTAGGAAAGATCCACACAAACTTGCTAAATCCATCCATCACTGTCAAGATATACTTGTAGAGTTTGGATGTCGTCGTCATTGGTCCCAAATGGTCAAGATAAAAAGTCTGAAGCGGCATGTCTCCTTTTGGTATTGGCATCAGAAAACCCTCTTTTTTTCCTCTTTTCCTTTCAGCCAAAATGCATCTTACACAGGCGTTAAGACATCTCTGGATGTTTTCCTTTAGATTTGGGATAAAAAACTCAGCTTTCAACAGTTGAGCCATTTTTTTGTAATGAAAGTGACCATTTTCATGCACTTCCCTGATAACGTTTTGTACCATCTCTTCTGGGACCACAAACACTGATTTCTTGTCGATGATCTTGGTGAGAAGTCCATTTTCCACAGCATAATCTTTGTAGGAATTAGTTTTTAGTATACGCAATATTGCATCTAATCTGTCGTCGTCTTGTTGTGCTCTACGCAGCCGGTTTATCAGACCATCCGAAATTGCTGTCATTACTACCGGATTTCGACTAAGCGCATCCACATGTTGCATACGGTTTCCTTCGCGATGTTCTACTGTGTATTGAAAGTCCTCTAGAAACTTTGCCCATCTTGCTACTTTTGTCACTAAATCCTTCTTTTGTAACGTTGTCGTAAAGGCCTTGCAGTCCGTCACTAGCTTGAAGGGTTGACCTAGCAGATACACTCTAAACTTTTTGGCTGCTTCGTAAATCGCCAGTACTTCCAGCTCGTAACTTGTATACATTTGCTCAATGGGCGAAGTTTTTCGGCTCCAGAAGTATGTCGGATGCAACTTGTTGTCTTCTGGCGCTATCTGGAACAGTATCGCGCCGTATCCGTATTTGCACCCATCAGTGTGTAGTTCAGTTGTTGCTCCATGACGGTAAATGTGAAGTACCGGATCTTTGCTCATTGCTTCCTTCAACCGTCGAAACGCCAGTTTTTCTTCGTCTTCTATCTTAAATTTTGCATCCTGTCGAAGCAAATCGGAAAGAGGCTTCGCTATCAAAGCAAAATCAAGTACAGATTTCCGAAAATACCCAGCCAATCTCAAAAATGACTGAACTTCTTTTATAGTCGTTGGTTGAGGGAAACGGAGAATCGCCTGAATTTTGTACCTGAAGGTGATACTTTGCCGTCTTCGATTACATAGCCCAAGTAGTCAATTCTTTTCTGCAGAAACTGACACTTCTGCCACTTTATCCTTAAACCATTTTGTGCAGCTACTTCTAAGACGACTTTTAACATTTCCAGTCCTTCTTCAATAGTATTTGCCGGTATAACAATATCGTCGATATATACCATTACCACGTTGTCATTTATTTGATTCCTAAAGACGTGATTTATGTAACGTTGAAAAACGCTAGACGAATTACACAAACCAAAGGGAAAGGGACAAACGATGTAAACCTTCTGCTGTCTTCATGCACTGAAACATGAAAAAAACCGTTGGTAAGGTCCAGCGTAGTAAAAAATTTTGCTTCGCTCAGCTTGTCGATTTGGTCCTCGATGATTGGCAATGGAAAACGGTCCTTGAAGATCTTTTTGTTGATTTGTCTATAATCTACACAGGGTCTCTTAGATCGGTCTTTCTTATTCACTAAGACAATCGGACTAGCAAAATCTGATGTAGATGGCCTCACAATGCCCTCCTGTAGCCATTCATCTACTTGCTCCCTCACCAACAGCTGTTCTTGCAACGGCAAACGTCTGGGTGGCTGATGAACTGGAATGTCATCCGTTAGCACGAGTTTCATCTGAATATCGGTTGATGGTACCTTTTCGGGAGTATAGCAATTAATAAGATGTTTTAATTCATTTGATACCTGTCTACTAAGAGCAGTGTTCTGCAACCCTCCGTCATCGTCTTCTGGGGGTAATTGTGATTTCTGACAAGAAGCAACAAGCATTCGATTCCGGCCGTTTCCTTAGCGTAACCCCGTTTTCGTTAATCATGACATCAACCTGACTAAGCACATTCATCCCAATGATTATATCATATGTCATAACATCATCTGGTACTTCATAGATTTCACACTTATTCAAATGAATACCCGCCACTTCAAGGTCTTCATAAGCAATAGAATCTGCCTGGGTACAGGAGCCAAGACCCGTAATAGCTATGTTTGTCTTTATTTTTGGTATCAATTTAGCACTGTGTAGACATTTGCGCTTAATCAATGAAACTTCAGCTCCTGTGTCTGCCAATCCAATCAGTTTCATGCCATTCATCACAACCGCTACACTCATTTTGTTTGGTTTAATGAGCATCATGACTGGTTTTACTTTCAGCTCGCACTCGGCACTTCGATGTCCAAACTTGTTGCACTTAAAGCACTTTGGACCCATATCAGCATTCGGACATTTCTTTGCTTCATGCCCTGTAGCGCCGCAATTAAAACACTTGCCATTCTTCTGTGCACCTGCATCGCTCTTTCCAGCCGAATTATGTTCACGTTTTCTTGCACCACTGTGATTCTTTGTTCTGTTTTTTAATTGCTCATATACTTGTATTTTTTCTTTAAATTCTTGAAGTGTTTTTGCGCATTCGAGAACTAATTTTTCTGGTGATGGATCGTCTATTCCATTTATTATGTACTTTATAAGGGGAACGTCACAAAATCCCGAATTACGAAATCCCGAAATAACAAAATCCCGAAAGAAAAATTCACGCATTTCTAGAAATCCCGAAACACAAAATGAACTTTAGTGAAAAATCCCGAATTTTTCGGGATTTTCGATTCGCGGTGGATTTTTGCGAAAAAAAAAATTGAATATTTCATAACTCTTAATAATTTTTTTCCACATTCTCAAAAGAACGTTTTTTTCCACTACCCCTCCATGACACTACCAGAAAAAACCAAGAAACTTACCAGAACACACTATGAATTTGCGAGCAAAATCGTTTGCTTAAGTGCATGTGATGAGAATCGAAAAGAGCTGTTCTTCTTGATTCTCATGGAACCGTATACCTCGGAACTAATTCCTCTAGCCAAGTAATTTATTCATATGTATTTGTATGTGTCTACAAAAAACATTTTAATTAATTAAATTTCAATGCTATTTAATCTCTTTGTCGTTTTGTGGTCCTGAAAAGGACCTTTGAAATAATGTTTGTTTATATGTATATACAAGTGTGTATTAAAATTAAGTTAAACTAAAAACTTTGGAATTCAGTGTTTTTCAAGGTGGTACGCGTAACCATTCAGCACTATATTTGCCTTTCCTTTATTTGATTTTACTATTTGCACTTCCATTTCACTTCGCACAACTTTTCACTTTTAAAACACATATAAAAAGATCACACAAAACTATGAAAATCTTTGATTTAGATATTTCTTAGCTGCATCATCTGAGAATCAAAAGGACTCCAACTGCCAAATTCTAAGAAGTATAATTTCAAGTTCTAAGAAATCAATATTTCATCACCATATACAAAACATGCAGTTCGAAAGGGTATATGATATCATGAGAATCACGAAGAACAGCTCTTTTCGATTCTCATCATGTGCACTTAAGCAAACGTTTTCTGTGTCTGGTTTATAGTGTTTTGTTGTTCTTAATTTGATTTTTTTTTGTGCGAGGTGAGAGGGGAAATCGTTCTTTTAAGAATGAGAAAAAAATTCCGCGAAGAGATAATATGATATTTCATTCAAACGAAAAAAAAAAATAGCCGCCTATTCAGGAATCACCATATCCCGAATTTCGCGCGCGCGAATCTTAAACTATTATTTTCTCCAAATTCGGGATTTCGTGTTTCGGGATTTCGTAGTTCGGGATTTTGTGTTTCGGGATTTCGTGTTTCGGGATTTCGTGTTTCGGGATTTTGTTTTCGGGATTTTGTTTTCGGGATTTCGTAGTTCGGGATTTCGTACCCAACCCCTTTATAAGGGATGAAGTCTCTATGTGTATTTGCATTCCAATATTCTGCATCGCATACATGTATTCTCGGCACGTTTCATTCTCTTTTTTGACACGCATACGTAGCTGTTCATGTACGCTCGCACTATCTACTACTACACCGTATTCCTCCGCTAACAAAGTTTTCAATCTTCTCGAAGATCGAATGTATTTTTCCATTCGCACAAACTGTAGTGCCGATCCTTTTAAAAGCCGTTTTGCGTAGATAAACATGATGTCATCCGGCCAACGTGCAATGTAGTTGAAGTCATCTATTTCGTCTATCCAGGGGGCCTATTCCTGTACACGAGTCGAGTGAGACGTCAAAAGTGAGCCCACAGTCGAGTCGAATACGTTTTGGTATTCCTGCACTCGATCGACTGTCTCTCACTCGAGAACACAATTTTAAACCACACCCAACTTCACTTAATGCTGATTTGACATTTCATTTCAGCATTTATGTTTGAAAAAATGAAATGGTTGTTTTAAAGTTTAGTTTTTTTTTTTGTGAATTATTAATTAATTTTATTAATAATAATATTATTTTATAAATTATTATTAATTAACTGATGATGGTGATAAAGCTCGGACGACCGCAAATTCACTTCAAAAAGGATGAGATGCGTGAAATCGTTTGGAATTTCCGAATAAGACGTGTTACGCCAAAAACAAATATGTTATGTTATTAATGTTATATTTTATATTTTACAGTTTTCAGGTATTATTTAGAGTGAAAAAATATGTTTTCCATTATGTTTTCCACAATCACACCATGCTTTAAAAGCCGCAGCAGATCGTCTTCAGTGAATAGTGTGTTTTTCTTTTCAGAATATTTTTGTAATTGCACCAAATCTATAAATAGAATACAATAAATTATCAACAAATATAATATAAAATATAACGTTTTAATTTTTATAATTTTAGCGTATCATATAATTAACTTCTTCCACCCAGTCACGTCCTTACAGATGGTCCTTTAATTCCTTCCACAATTCATTCGATTTTTGACTTGCTGCCGCAGACTGAATGCGGCTGTTGCATTTTTTTTTTAATGTTTTTAAAAAAAATCCACCAGAACTTCGTTCTATTTTTACCCTAAAATGAATACAAATATTAAATAATTTCACTATACACCAAAATCGTTCAACAATGCTATAAAATTAACTTACATTTTTGCAGAATCCATTGCTACTTCACACGACAGCGACACTCGACAACTATTCTTAAACGAACAATTTGTCACAAGAAAACAGTCATTATCGTCTCTAGGAATACCTACATTTTCACTCGAGTGAAATCTGACGTTTGAGTTCGAGTACAGGAATACCAAAATTGAGTGACTCGTGTTCAAGAATACCATTTCATCACTGTCACATGAAATTGACTGGGAACGTCACAAAATCCCGAATTACGAAATCCCGAAATAACAAAATCCCGAAAGAAAAATTCACGCATTTCTAGAAATCCCGAAACACAAAATCCCGAATTACAAAATCCCGAAAAATGAACTTTAGTGAAAAATCCCGAATTATTCGGGATTTTCGATTCGCGGTGGATTTTTGCGAAAAAAAAAATTGAATATTTCATAACTCTTAATAATTTTTTTCCACATTCTCAAAAGAACGTTTTTTTCCACTACCCCTCCATGACACTACCAGAAAAAACCAAGAAACTTACCAGAACACACTATGAATTTGCGAGCAAAATCGTTTGCTTAAGTGCATGTGATGAGAATCGAAAAGAGCTGTTCTTCTTGATTCTCATGGAACCGTATACCTCGGAACTAATTCCTCTAGCCAAGTAATTTATTCATATGTATTTGTATGTGTCTACAAAAAACATTTTAATTAATTAAATTTCAATGCTATTTAATCTCTTTGTCGTTTTGTGGTCCTGAAAAGGACCTTTGAAATAATGTTTGTTTATATGTATATACAAGTGTGTATTAAAATTAAGTTAAACTAAAAACTTTGGAATTCAGTGTTTTTCAAGGTGGTACGCGTAACCATTCAGCACTATATTTGCCTTTCCTTTATTTGATTTTACTATTTGCACTTCCATTTCACTTCGCACAACTTTTCACTTTTAAAACACATATACAAAGATCACACAAAACTATGAAAATCTTTGATTTAGATATTTCTTAGCTGCATCATCTGAGAATCAAAAGGACTCCAACTGCCAAATTCTAAGAAGTATAATTTCAAGTTCTAAGAAATCAATATTTCATCACCATATACAAAACATGCAGTTCGAAAGGGTATATGATATCATGAGAATCACGAAGAACAGCTCTTTTCGATTCTCATCATGTGCACTTAAGCAAACGTTTTCTGTGTCTGGTTTATAGTGTTTTGTTGTTCTTAATTTGATTTTTTTTTGTGCGAGGTGAGAGGGGAAATCGTTCTTTTAAGAATGAGAAAAAAATTCCGCGAAGAGATAATATGATATTTCATTCAAACGAAAAAAAAAAAAAGCCGCCTATTCAGGAATCACCATATCCCGAATTTGGAGAAAATAATAGTTTAAGATTCGCGCGCGCGAATTTTAAACTATTATTTTCTCCAAATTCGGGATTTCGTGTTTCGGGATTTCGTAGTTCGGGATTTTGTGTTTCGGGATTTCGTGTTTCGGGATTTCGTGTTTCGGGATTTTGTTTTCGGGATTTTGTTTTCGGGATTTCGTAGTTCGGGATTTCGTACCCAACCCAAATTGACTCTCACTCGTGTACAGGAATAGGCCCCCAGCTCTGTACGCGCAAACAACTACTACCATCAAAATACCCAACTGTATTTTCTAGGTCACGAAATTCCATACGCGGATGATGTCTTCTTATGTTATCGTACTCGTAATCCTCGTCCTCTTCGCTGCTTGTGTTGTTTGTGACTTTGCTTCGATTGTGTATATTATGCCTGGACGATTGGCGATGTAGTAGTGATCGTCTGAGAGAACTCGTTTTACCGCTTGCCTGCTCGTCTTCATCTTTGTCCCTCTTTACACCCTTATCGCTTCTTGTCCTAGACTCTTCACTCTTTTTGTCGTCGTCGTCGTCATCATGGTCGCTGCCACTGTTTACACACTCTTCTTTGTCGATTACATCTTTAGAAAAACACTTCTCCAGTCTTTTTACCAGTGCGTCCTTTTTTCCATGTATTGGTAATTTTTTCAATGCCAACTGGTATCGCAATTCCGTCGAACTCATTTTTTTCACATCTTCTACTGTGTCCATCTTGATGTTTTATTTTTCTATTTCTTGTAATTATCTTATTTCGGTTGAACCCCCATGTAGCAAAAAGAACTGATCTGCTGATCTCTATCGACTGACTCTTCTTCTGGTATCTAGGTTGTGTCTGTACGCCGACTACCCCTTCCACATGTATACAATACGTAACTGTAGATTTAAACTGACTATGCAACTTAAAAGTCTTCATAAATAATACATTTTCTGTATTGTAATGAAACTGCAGCATGATACAACAAGTCCCACAACTGTGCTCCATTCAAGATGCCGAATACTTCATCTGAATTCACAGCAAGTTTACCGAAGAATTTATGATATGGAATTCTTTTGGAACTGGGCAAATTAGCAATAATTTAAAAGATATTGTATCTTACTTTGTTTAAGCTTTCAAGAAATAAATAAATATGAAAATATGAAATAAGTTTACTACCACGCCCCCTAGCTTGAAAATCATCATTTTATCTACATATAGTACTCTAAGGACTGTGCCTCCTCCGTTTGCAGTATTTTTATCTCGCTTGGAGTATGGCACTAAACCCTCTGCTATTATTAACTATATAGCGAAGAAGGGTATTGATACGAATAGCAACAGATGTTTAAGCCTAACAGCAGATAATTTACCTGGTCGCATCTCTGCTTCTTCTAAATTACTTGTTCCATCATCAATGGGTGAAATACTTTTAAATCCGGATTTCTGGCCGAATGACATACTGGGTAAGATGTTTACTAACAGGCCTAATTCAAGATCTTCTTCTTCAAAAAACTTAAAGAAGTTGCCCTCTTCTACCAAAACGTAAGGGGACTAAGAACCAAGTGCACTAAATTCTTGATGAGTGTGTATACCTGTTCTTATGATATTATTGTGCTTACGGAGACTGGATTAGATGAGAGTTTCAGTGATTCCGTCATTTTTCCTTCCAACTTTGATGTAAACCGCTGTGATCGTTCAGTGGCTAATAGTATTTTCAAACGCTTTGGTGGTGTGCTTATAGCCATTAAAAACGATTATAAGGCGAATGTTCTTGAGCTCAACGATTATGAAGACATTGAAATTTGCTGCAGCTAATTTAATCTTACATCTTCCGCCAAGCTGTACATTTTTTGTGTTTACATTCCACCTAGTGCCCGATCAGATGTCGTAACTAGGTATTTAGATGCAATTCGCTTCATTGTGAGTATTTTATCTTCCACGGATTTAATATACATCCTTGGTGATTTTAATCAACCCAACATTAACTGGACATCGGGGGATGCTGATTGTACGTATCTCAATCCAGATACATCTTTGTCTACACTTGGAGCTGAGATCGTGGATACGCTCCATTCACTTGGTCAACTCCAGGTGAATAATGTTAAAAACAACATGGATCGTACTTTGGACCTCATCTTCACTAATAACAGTGACGAAACGTTTGTATCCAGGGATCTTACTCCTCTCGTTCCGGAAGATTTGTATCATCCTTCTTTAAACATTTTTTCTTTATTAAATTTAAAAGATATTCTTATTTGTGATTCCTTTAGATTCGACTTCAAAAATGCTAATTATAGTAATATTTGTGAAGAGCTTAATAATTATGACTGGGGTCCTTATCTTTCGCTAGAAATCCATGAAATTTGCTCCAAATTTTACGAGGTCATTAATTCTGTTGTTTTTGAATTTGTCCCTGTAGTTCGCGTCAAAAATGTAATTGATTCCTGTCCCTGGGACAATGAAATTATTCGTAACCTAAAGACTCTTAAAAATCGTGCGTATAGGAAATAGCGTTCTAGTTTGGCGGATGATAACTACCTTGTGTTTAAAAGGCTTAAATCTGAATTTAAATCTGCTCTCTACCACGCGTATTTTGTGTATTTAAATGATATCCAGAATAGCCTCAAATGTAGACCGGATAAATTTTGGAATTTTATTAATTCTAAGAAAAAAAGTGACGGTTTTCCAGCCACGCTCTATTTTAATGGACATTTAGCGGACTCTTCCGCTAGTATTTGTAATAACTTTGCTTGTTTCTTCCAATCAGTATATTCGAATCACGACTCGACGATTGATGAACATTTTTTTGACTATCTTGGCGACTCTTTTCAATACCATTGAATTTTCTGAGGACGATATTTTGAATAAGTTAGCTGGTTCTGACTCCAGCCTAAGCCCTGGTCCTGATGGCCTACCTTCTGTCTTTCTCAAGAACTGTGCTTATCCTTTACACAAAATCATATGTCATATCTTCAACTTATCTTTGAAAACTAGCTTATTCCCATCTGTCTGGAAAACCTCTTTTATAGTTCCTATTTTTAAGTCTGGACGGAAAAATAAAATTGAGAATTATAGAGGTATTTGTAAGCAATCTTCTCTACCTAAATTATTTGATTCGCTAGTCACTGAAATATTAAACTTCTTTTGCAAATCCCTTATTTGCAATAATCAACATGGTTTTGTAAAAAAAGGTCAACTGTAACTAATCTTATATTGTTCACAAATTTTGTGATTTCAGAGATTGGTAAAGGTAACCAGGTTGATGCTGTTTATACGGATTTTAGCAAAGCTTTCGATCGAGTTGACCATACAATTTTGCTTTACAAACTTACGAGACTGGGTTTTCATATCTTCTTTTTAAATTGGCTCTCTTCTTTCCTCAGCAATAGATTCCAACATGTTAGGTTTCGTAACAATATTTCTGACAAAATTTCTGTCACTTCTGGAGTTCCCCAAGGCAGTCATATCGGACCCATGCTTTTCATCTTGTTTGTAAATGATATTGTATAATTTCTCCCGGAATGCTCCTGGTTAATGTTTGCAGATGACTTCAAGATTTATACGTCGGGCAGTGAGCCGCATTGTTTTCACCTCTTAAACTCTCATCTTCAAAAGTTTAATCTGTGGTGCTCTAAAAACTATCTCTCTTTAAATGTTAGTAAATGTTCCGTCATTAGCTTTGCTCGTTGTAGATCTCCTCTCATGAATACATATTCTTTTGATGGTGTAGTCATTCCTCGTGTTAATGTAATCAAAGATTTGGGTGTGTTATTAGATACTAAGCTATCTTTCAACAATCACGTTGATTGCATCACAAACAAGGCGAACAGAACATGGGGAATGCTTAGGCGCTATGCTTGTGAGTTTTCTAACGTGTATGTCTTTAAATCGTTATATGTTGCATTTGTGCGCTCCATATTAGAATATGCCTCAATTGTCTGGTATCCATATTATAGAGTTCATATATCTAGAATTGAATCAATTCAAAAAAGATTCCTTAGGTTCGCTCTTAGGGGACTTCCTTGGCAGAACTCATATCACTTACATCCTTATTTATCCAGGTTAAAATTAATTAATTTAGAATCACTGGAGGTGAGGAGAACGGTGGCACGAGTTGTTTTTAGTCATAGGGTTTTAATAGGTGAGATTGAGTCTACAGAAATTCTTGACCTTCTCAACTTAAACGTTCCCTCAGTCAATCTTCGAAGCTCTAGATTCTTTAGAGTAGCACACTCTCGTACAAACTACGGTCGTTCTTCCTGAATTAATGGATTGATGATTTCGTATAATGTAAATGTCCATTTAATTGACTTTAACCTATCGATTTCATCAATAAAAAGAATATTACTTGATGGTCTTCAGTCATAATTGTTTGCCCTGTTTTTAACTTTATTTTTCATATACATGTATATTTATAAATTTTTGTATTTTTGTTTTCTGCTTCTGTCTATGAAAGTGTAATCTTTGGTGACAAATAAATAAATAAAAAAGTACTGTTTGGAAAATAGGTTTGCTATAATAGCACCTGTACTGAGAAAATCGAGCTACGTTAAATTACTTTTTGTACCAGATGCAGGCGGAATTTTTGACGTGGTTGGTTGCTCACTATGTATTCAAGAACTAGGCTAAGTCAGATGTAAGCTGGGAACGACGTTTCCTTTTGCTCCTATGGCATGTATTAACACTTATTTCGGTTTTGTCAAGTGGTTAAAATGCATTTAGAGCGTGCCTAAAACAATAGGCTCTATATCATGTATTTTTACTGCTTCAAGAGAGCAATATCTTTACACTCCGCTCCGTAAAAATTAACAGACGCTGCGGTTGTGCTTTGCACTATGGGATACATATCTATTTGTTATGCATCATCTCCAGATCGAAGAGATTGTAGCTCGCTTCACTCAGAAAAAAAAACATTGTTGAAGCAAGAATTTTCAATTGTTAAAAAATTGTAAGCTGAAAATTCTTGCCAGTAAATATAAGTTCTTGTGGCAACAAATGTATTTTTAAAATATTTGGTTTGAAGTTGTTGTATCAAAAATCTCATACTCAGGACAAATATTTGTAAGTGTTAACATAGGTATAATCAAAAGCGAAAAACTGTAAGATTAAAAAGAAAAGTGTTTTCACAGGTATTTTATTTTTAAATATTTCTATTTGAGATTGGATACTCGAATCAAGAATGTTTTTTTTGAAGCAACAATCAACATTTTTAAATTCTCAAGAATTAAAATTCTTTTCATAACAATATCATACTTAAGGCAAAAGAAATACATTGTTGTTTGACAATAACTGCTGAAAATGTTTGGCCTAACAATTTGTTCTCCATCCAAATATTTTAAACTGTTGACTTACCAACAATGAAAATATTTGCATCAAAAAAAAATTCTTGGTGAAAAAGAATGTTTCTTCACATTGGTGTTTAAGAATTATAAAGGGTGATTTTTTAGCTGGTTTGGTTTTGGCAACACTGGTTTTGACAGCTGACGTGTGTTTAGTACCTTGTGTCACTGTCAAACAGCTTCAGTTTGGTTTGCAATTTAACCATGGATCGTCATACAAATGAACAACGCTTGCAAATTATTGAATTTTACTATCAAAATTCGTGCTCGGTTCGAAATGTTCATCGCGCGCTGCTTCGAAAAATTGTGTTCAGCGATGAGGCTCATTTTTGGTTGAATGGGTACGTAAATAAGCAAAATTGCCGCATTTGGAGTGAAGATCAGCCAGAAGCATTGCAACAGCTACCAATGCATCCCGAAAAAGCCACTGTTTGGTGCGGTTTATGGGCCGGCGGCATTATTGGGCCATATTTCTTCAAAGATGATGCGAATCGCAGCGTTACTGTCAATGGTGAACGCTACCGAGCGATGATAACAAACTTTTTTTTGCCCGAAATGGAAGTTCTTGACTTGCATGATATGTGGTTTCAACAAGACGGTGCCACATGCCACACAGCACGCGAAACAATGGCGCAATTGCGAGGCGAGTTTGGTGAACAGTTAATTTCACGTTTCGGGCCGGTCAATTGGCCGCCTAGATCGTGCGATTTGACACCATTAGATTATTTTTTGTGGGGGTATGTCAAGGCTAATGTCTATAGGGACAAGCCCGCTTCGATTGACGCACTGGAAGCCAACATCCATGCATTCATTCGTGAGATACCGGCCGATATGTGTGAAAGAGTATGCCAAAATTGGACTCAGCGGATGGGCTACCTGAGACGCAGCCGCGGTCAACATTTGCATGAAATTATCTTTAAACATTAAATTGCAAGGTTCAAACTATCGATTCAAATAAATATTTCATTCATTTTTTCGAATTTTTTGTGTTCTTTTTTTAAAAAAAGTTCTCAACCTCTTAAAAAATCACCCTTTATTATCAAATCCAAAATTAATTCTTTAGGCAACAAAATAAATTCTTAAATTCTCAACAAATCATATCTTAGCGCATCAATTTGTTGTCGAGTTAAGGCTGAACTATAATGGTCGAATGGGTTCGTACGACAACGTACGAAACTGTGCGAACACAATGAATTTGTATTGTACAACCATAATAGCTTTTCGCTTCGATTCGTTAAGTTTTCGTCCACTTTTGCTCACTTACGAAAGGAGCGATTCAATTCGCTCTTTCCTACGAAAATTTGACATTTGACTGTAACAGATGGGTAAATTTAAAACTGTAATTTCGGAAATAAAGAAATGTTGTTTTATTAGCATTTTGTAATTAATAGCATTATCATTTTTAAGAATAATTGTTCTTAGATTTCATTTACATACTATTATGTATGCATTTGCAAGTATGCAGTACAATACATTACACATATATGTACGTCGAACATAAAAAATCCGGTCAAGTGCAAGTTATACTTGCGCAATAAGTGTTCCGTAAAGGTTCAATCACATTCAAATTTAACCCGAATCCTCCTGAACGTTAATTTTTCGAATTTTTTAAAAAAAATTTAGGAGCACTTTTAGTAGAGGAAATATAGATAAACTGTGTCATTAGATTTTTAATAAAGGTCCTAGTATCCTCAAAATGTCCTGTTGCCATATGGCAACGCCAGGAGTAATAGGGTACAGGTCTGTATCCATATATAAAATCGGGATTTTCATACATTTTCTGAAAGCTTTGAGCCACTGAATATAACAAAGAGAATTTATGTTATCTTTTTGACATTTTATTGATTTCATGGCCAATTGGTGATAGAAGTTTGGTACGAATATGTAATTATAAATCTACAGTAGGTATGATAAGGCTGGAAACATTTCAAGCAAAGACTTTTATCACACTTTGAGCAAGGAGTTCGGACAAATTACTCCACTTGGATCTGTAATTGCTTTGTCCAGTGTTGGATACACGCACAAGCAAAGTACAATTAAAATCGCGAAGCTCTGGAACGAAATATTAGCTTAGCTGCAGTATGGAGGGAAAAGGACATTACCATCAACAGTTAACAGTAATCATCTTTTTTTTTCTTGGTAAGTGGCATATATGTACTGTACATACATTGTACATACTTCCGAACAATCGCAAATGTGCTTAAGCTAGTTCATTTCATTTTCATTTCATTCATAAATTGTTTTATTCTTCAAATGCAAATATAAATTTACAATATTTTACAAGTAGTATTTTACTTAAACAATAGTATAAGGTCTGGCTTTGGCCGTCACCTCAGATGGCAAATAAATTTATGTATTAAATAAAGAAATAAAATAAATTTAAATTTTTTGAAAATAAAAATAAAAAATTGGTGGGTTGGGATAAACGAAAAACTAGATATTTCATAACTATTTAATTCAAAATATGACTAAAATTCTTCGGCAATGATCTTGGCTCTGTAGCACGCTGCTTCTTTGCAATATGCGATGAGTGAGGTCCAGCCCTCACCACCGTTCAGGATGAACAAGGTTCTCTCTGAAGACATAACCGCGCTCTCAAAGTAAACTTGTCTTATCTCCGTCAGAATTGGACACACAGACAGGAAGTGGAAAACATCTTCTCGTACCCCAAGGTTACAGAGGGAGCATATTATAGGCAGATCTTCTCTATGCGGCTTGAAATTAAGGTTCAGTAGTTCTCCTCTGGCTTTAAAAATTGTTGCGATACACGATGTACTGCTTTCCTCTCGAAAATAATTCTTCTCCACCAAATCGTAGTTCAGCTTGTTGTAGATTTGTCTATGCAGGGAAGATGCAGCTTGTTCCTTGAACTCTTCTCTGAGTTTTAAATCTAGATTTTGCAGGAATCTATATAAAATATTTCTCCAATCACCCACATTGTCCATCGTTATATTCAACACTATGCCGTACTTCTGTGCCAAATGATTCCACTTCTTAAAAAATAAAGTTCTAGAGCATACAGCATGGGCTACTGTGGATCTCGTTAGACGGTTTGTCGGCTGGGATATTGATTTTATTATGTAGTCAAAGTGCAGCTTTAGCGTGGTAGTAAACAATGGTGATAATCCTGTTTCCAAGAAAAGCATGTAGTTCGGAGCAACAGCTGGGAGATAAAATACTCTTTTCAGAAAAAATCGAAGCAGTTTTTCGACATCATCGAATTGTTCACATCCCCAAATTTGCGCTGCGTAGAACATAGCTGATCTTGATGTCGCTTCAAACAATTTAAACTTAGCACTTAAGCTAAGAGTTCTTGTGCTCATACAAGTCCTCCACGTTGAATTCAATGCAGTCTTGGCTACTTCTAATTTTCTTGAGAAATGACTCTTCAGGCTCAGATTAGAAGCTAATTTCATACCAAGGTAGTCGTATTCTTTAACTATCTCGATCTCTTCTCCACCAAAGCACCATCGCTCATTACGCGCAGAGCAGCCGCCGCCTTTCCTGAATATCATAACCTTCGACTTACATAAGTTCACCGTCAGATTCCATTTCGTACAATATTCTTCAAGATCTAAAATCATATGACTGAGACCTTGTGGAGAGTCCGAAATCATGACTATATCGTCCGCATACATGAGCATCTTGATTCTTCTTCCACACCATAAAACGCCTCCACAAAGAACATCGTTTAAATCATTCAGGAACAAAATGAATAGAAGCGTACTCAATATACATCCCTGCTTTACACCCATTGTAGTTGCAAACCATTCGGAGAAGAGTTCACCATTCCATACTGCCGATTCTGTATCCATATATAATTGATTTAAAATGTTTAACATTTTTGTTGATATCCCCATCACAGAGAGTTTGAAAAATAGCGATCTTCTATCAATAGAATCAAAAGCAGCCTTGAAATCTACGAAAAGCACATATAATTTCTTCTTTCTATCCAGGTAAGATTGGGCAATACTTGTCAGAGTAAAAATCTGGTCAATAGTTGAATGATTTTTTCTAAATCCTGCTTGGAAATCATTCAGCAGGTTAGAGCTGTCAACCCAGGCCATAATTCTGTTGTACAGGATTGACGAAAATATTTTTAGTGAACAGTTCAGGAAGGATATACCTCTATAGTTCTCAGCTACATTGGTGTCACCTTTTTTGTGTAGTGGAAAGAGAATTGCTTTGCGGAACCCCTGAGGAACGCTACCAGTGGAAAATATTTCATTGTACGCATTTGTCAGCAACAAAAATGCTTCTTCTGTTAAACTCTTGTAGAATTCGAATGTTATTCTATTGATACCAGGTGCTTTGTTTAATTTACAATTTACGATTGCTTTTTTTACTTCCCCCAAGCATATAGCACTATCTAAATTATCGTTGATAATATAAGGACAAGCATATTGAATTGGTGGACTATTATTGATTGGGTTAAGGAGATTACAAAAATGGGACTTAAGAACATTAGGATGCAATTTAACACCGCTTGCGAAGACACGACCGCTGATAGTTCGAATAGCTTTCCAGAAACATTGTGAATTTCTTGCAGATGAGGCCTCTTCTACTAGTCTGGCGAAATATTCACTTTTATTCCGCATGCAGATATGCTTAAAATTTTTATTAGCCTCCAAATATAACTGTCTAAAGATATCCACATTGAATTTTCGGACAAGTTTCAACAATTTAAACGCCATTTTCCTTGCGTTTTCACACTCTCGATTAAACCATTTATTCTTAGGCACAAAGCTATGTTCAAGTCAAATTTTTGGAGCTGACTTAGCAATGATTCCATCCAGATTTTCCACGTTTAAATTATTATTTGCATTCAGTCGCACCAGATTCAATTCATTGGTCAGGTTTTGCTGGAATGTATTTACTTGATTTTGTTTTAGAACTAATTTCGGCAAAAGCTTCAGTTCTACGTCGCTAATAATCGGGTTAAGACCATCCAGTTTCAAAACCACTTCGATTGGCATGTGATCCGAAAAAGTTTTCGATCCAACCTTAAGATTCACCAAAATCCTCAACACATCTTCTGCTACAAAACAGTAGTCGATCGTCGATGAGCCTTGTTGTGAGATGAATGTTTTTTCACCATGTATGTCGCCTCTGCTTCTCCCGTTGATTATTGTGAGCTCAAATGACTTACAGAATTGTACTATTTTTTTACCTTTCGAGTCACATATAATATCTTTGGAGTTACGCTGTGAAAGCAACCCGGTCGAATTTGAAGACAATAGTTGAGAACAACACTGCTCAAGCCCAATTCTCGCATTCAGATCGCCTATTATTATTAAATTATCCTTTCCAAAACAGTTAAGTGCATCTTGTAATTTTTGAAAATCCGTACGCCACTGCGAACAGTTAAGATATGCAGGAACAATAAAGTCGATCCTTCCCTTGCTTTCCATTTTTAGAAAGCAAACTTCCTCTATTATTATAAATGAGAAATCACACCTTGAATTTTTTCTGTACCCGTACAAACTGCCACCCTTTGCTCTTCCCTTCCGATTCGTTTTAACTGCCGAGATCCATTTTAGTGTATAATTACAAAATAACTTACAAAACTTATCGTAATTACTTTCCTCAACCCATGTTTCAAAAAGAAAAAATACATCAAACGTATTTAAATAATCAAAAAATTCCTTATACAACATTTTATTACCGAGACCATGAATATTATAACTTAAAATATTTAAAAAGAAACCATCGTCAGGCTTTATGGAAATCCGAGGAGAGGCCATTGTGAATCATTGAGTCGAAAACTGTTGCATCACCTCGTTCACCGATGGCGCTGCTAGGTTTGTGCCCCCACTAACTGGGCGGACGATCGATGACATATCATCAGCTGTCATGTGCAAGCTGTCAAACAACTTATTGATTTCTGATAAACCATCCTCAGTACCACACATAAGACCAGTGTTTTCCTTCCAGGTGAAAACTTTTTTCCCAACACGCATAGTATCATTATAAATACTTATTTTTGCTTTTAGTCCAGGTAGCTTCTTTCGTATCCACCATCTACATTTCAGCAAAAGTGCTCTACTTCTTCTGGCTCCAGGAGGTAGGTCTCTACGTATGGAGATTGACGATCCCTTCAGTTTATCAGATGCGCGTAAAACACTATTGGCAGATTCCTTAGAGTTAAAGTTCACCATAAGCAGAGATTTGTTTTTGTCTTTGGTGGGTAATGCTCGGACGTATTCAACATAGGTTCGAGGAAGATGTAATACCTTAGAGCAAAGTTCTTCCACCTTAGCTAGCTCAGCTCCTTCCTCAGCAAATGGCATGTAGAACAGTAGCTTTTTAGCATTAGCCTCTATTAAAAGGTTTTCCACCTTTGATTCCAGGTTTAAGCAGCGCTCCTCTGTGTTTTTCAGCCTTGCAGCTAGCTCAGCATTTTCCCCTCTCAAAGAGGCGATCTCAACAGAAAGTTGCTGGATATCACGCTTAAGCTAGTTACCATCTATAATTTTTTTGAGTTGCTCGTGTGGTTTCAAATTATGACAGTACTCGTAATTGGGTTGTGAGAAAATCGGTATCATTGCGCAAGATTTATCTTCTGACCAAGTGAACGTAGTATTCTTATAAGATGCAGGCAAAAGACAGCTGAAGGTAGATTGCTCAGCAACTGGAATGAAGGTGGCTCATGAGATACGCTAATAACTTTAGTTACAGCTAGTGAACCAAATAAATTCCAAGAAGAATTATCCAGACCATCCCGTAAAACACTATATTCGATAGCTTCATCAAAATTCTCTGCGGGCGCGTCAAAGTCTTCAATACGTTGTCCGTTTCCAAACCCAATTTTACAACCTGATCTCAAGTACGCTAGGCAAACATCGCCTTGTTCATCAGCACCGTATTCTCCACTAAAATTACGGTAATTCTCTGGTGGTTGAATATACAAGGCGTGGAGGTTGCTTAAAAGACCATTTTCATCATCTGAACATAGCTCTCCTAAGTAATCGAGATCTTCTTGCAGTTTCAATTTTCTCGAAAACCATATGATTTTAAAAAAATGTCATGAAAACATATTTTCCAGCAAAAAGAATCACGTTTTAGAAAAAAACATCAATAACGTTAACCTGTACCCTATCGCTCCTGGCGTTGCCATATGGACACGCTGGCAACAATTTAAGAAAAAAAGTACCACAGATATATTTTTTTCACGCTGTCACTTATTTTACTCGTTGTACATCCAATATACTAACAATTCTGCAATACAGTACTTATAGATAATGTACACTGTAAATGATATTGATATAAATACTTTTTTGTTGTGCTCCTTTATACGATTTTTTTAACTTTGTTATTTACGATCGAATTTGATACGCTCTCAATATGAAAAACTAAGCACACTATTAAAACTGACTACCCAATATGCAACGCAGATGCCCAAAGATGTGAAAAAATGCGAATATGCACACATGTGTGTATTGGTTTCCGTTAGAGAGGTGCGAAAAGGCATGAATGTTTTTGGTTGCCATATGGCAACGCCAGGAGGATTCGGGTTAAGTGCAAAAAGTACACAAAATGCGAAAAATATGTTCTTTCTCTATCCGATACAATAAATATTCTTAGCACTCCGTCGCAGGTTTCTGAAAGTAAAACACTTCAAAGCTGAGCACAGTCTAGCTCTCACGTTTTAAAAATGTTCAACTATATAACACTCTCACAACATTATCAAAAACAAACACCAAATTGAATAGTTCTAAGTACAACTATTCAAATTTTGCACTCACACACGCAAAATCTCTACACAAAAAAAAAGAGAGAAAAACAACAAATACATAAAGTAAGTACCTACATACTAGGAGTGGGTACAATAAAAACGAACTGGTTTAAAAAACCGTTTTTCATCCCGTAACGACGTAACCGTTTTTTTATAATAAAAAAAACAGTTTTAAAAGTAACTACATTTATCTACTTTGCGTTTGCACATTGAAAATTCATTGAAAAATAAACCAAGGCAAACGAACCCAGCAAACTAAAAAAAAAAAAACACAATTCAACACAGGTGTGCGAATGAATAATTCTGTTACGCACACATGAAAACGGATAAAGAAGAAAAACTAATAGTACATAACATGATTCCACCCTTGATGTATGTATGTATGTAGGTATACTCCAACTACTTCACCCGTTCGTTATCGTTTTTTCGTTTTTTTTTTAACCCTTTGGTGGTTTTTCGTTTTTCTAACCGCGAAAACGACCCACCTCTAATGTACATACTTATGTATGTACATATGCACTTATATACCTGTAGATACGAATAGGTACCTATGTATGTATGCATATATTTCAATAAAAATTCAGCACGATTTGCCAAAAACAAATTTAAATATGTATGTACATATATGTACATATCTACACAAATGTAAACAACTTGATAAGTCTCATCTTCTCGAAAGAATAATAATTATACATATCTACATAGTACATCCACAAAAAAAAAAATAAAGTATGTATGAGTATGTATCCATACATATATTTTCGTATCGTTATTCGTTGAATTGTATTAAATACGTGGAATTTGGTGATTTGTCTCCCTCTCGTGTCTGTACGCAAATTCAATTTTCATATCTTCATAGCAAAAGAAAAGACACCTACATTACAATGTATACGAAACCATCAAGATTCCTTTATGTGGTTTAAGTCTAAGCTTAATGGTTATACCGGAAGCATTGTATATATTTCATATAAAGGGTGATTTTTTAAGAGGTTGAGAACTTTTTTTAAAAAAAAAACACAAAAAATTCGAAAAAATGAATGAAATATTTATTTGAATCGATAGTTTGAATCTTGCAATTTAATGTTTAAAGATAATTTCATGCAAATGTTGACCGCGGCTGCGTCTCAGGTAGCCCATCCGCTGAGTCCAATTTTGGCATACTCTTTCACACATATCGGCCGGTATCTCACGAATGAATGCATGGATGTTGGCTTCCAGTGCGTCAATCGAAGCGGGCTTGTCCCTATAGACATTAGCCTTGACATACCCCCACAAAAAATAATCTAATGGTGTCAAATCGCACGATCTAGGCGGCCAATTGACCGGCCCGAAACGTGAAATTAACTGTTCACCAAACTCGCCTCGCAATTGCGCCATTGTTTCGCGTGCTGTGTGGCATGTGGCACCGTCTTGTTGAAACCACATATCATGCAAGTCAAGAACTTCCATTTCGGGCAAAAAAAAGTTTGTTATCATCGCTCGGTAGCGTTCACCATTGACAGTAACGCTGCGATTCGCATCATCTTTGAAGAAATATGGCCCAATAATGCCGCCGGCCCATAAATCGCACCAAACAGTGGCTTTTTCGGGATGCATTGGTAGCTGTTGCAATGCTTCTGGCTGATCTTCACTCCAAATGCGGCAATTTTGCTTATTTACGTACCCATTCAACCAAAAATGAGCCTCATCGCTGAACACAATTTTTCGATAAAAAAGCGGATCCTCGGCCAGCTTTCCAAGAGCCCATTCACCAAAAATTCGGCGTTGTGGTAGGTCGGCTGGTTTTAGTTCTTGCACCAGCTGTATCTTAAAAGGATTTACGCCCAAATCCTTCCGCAAAATTTTCCACGTAGTGCTGTAACAAAGGCCTAACTGCTGGGAACGGCGCCGAATCGACATTTCGCGGTCTTCTGTCACACTAGCTGATACGGCCGCAATATTTTCTTCACTACGCACAGTACGTAAACGTGTTGGTGGTTTAATGTCCAGCAAAGTAAATTTGGTGCGAAATTTGGTCACAATCTTCCGAATAGACTGCTCAGAAGGTCGAGAATGCCGATCATAAAATGGAAGCAGCGCGCGATGAACATTTCGAACCGAGCACGAATTTTGATAGTAAAATTCAATAATTTGCAAGCGTTGTTCATTTGTAAGACGATCCATGGTTAAATTGCAAGCCAAACTGAAGCTGTTTGACAGTGACACAAGGTACTAAACACACGTCAGCTGTCAAAACCAGTGTTGCCAAAACCAAACCAGCTAAAAAATCACCCTTTACAATGACCGGAAGAGAATTTTTTGTAGCGAATGGCGCAACCATTCAATTTTTACTCTCACACATACAAATTTCCCTTCACGTATTCACTTTTATATGATTGTGATATGGTTACGTCACTTCAGTATATGCAAACAGTCGGGAAGGTGAAATTACAAAAAAATTAATAGAAAAAAAACTGTCGAAGGTAATGCAGTTCTGATAATTGGGTTTCCATCTACATTTTATTCTCGATGTTTGTGATTTTATTTAGATTTTTCTGATCGATATTTTTGGAGATACAGCCTCGGACAGCGATTTTTTAACGTTTTTTTGAAAAAGTGTTAAGAAAAAAGTAACACAAAAAAATATTTTATACATTTTTGAATTCCTGCTTTAAGTAGCTTTCATTTGACATCACACACGATGACCTCAACATTAAATTAAAAAAGTTTTTTTTTTAACATTTCACTTATCCCCCCAAAACTAGCCCCCCAAGTCGAAATTCAACTTTTTAAGTTCATGTCAGTGTTTGGGCCACTAATTGCTATAACTGTTCCAAATTTCAATAGTCTACGTCAAATGGTCTCTGAGAAAAAGCTCTGTGACAGACGGACAGACAGACAGACACCGAACTGATTCCATTAGTGTTCCGTTTTGGTACGGACGGAACACTAAAAAATGGCTTGTACATAGGACTACGATTTGCTTTCTCAATGGAAACATAAATTGATGTACGAAAAAAGTGATAATTTTTATTTTGTTAGGTAGTAATTTTTTTCGATTTCACTACTTATTTTGCAAAACAACAAACAAATCACGGGCAAAACGACTAGAATCTGGCAATCGCCAGTGACAATCGCTTCCGTTCGCATTCTCCTATTATGGGCAACTTAAGCAATTGACATTTCGGAAGGAAACTTAACGTAGGATTTTGACAGTAGCTTCCGATTGCTTTCGACTATTATAGTTCAGCCTTTAAGAATGAACTATTCTTGTCGTCGGAAATTATAACTACTTTTCTTTGCGTTTTCTTACATTGCGTTGTGAATCTTTCGTGAATGAAGGGAGTAAGTAAGTAAGTGAGTGTAAAATAATAAAAACTTCAACTGAAAAATGCAAATGGATAATAGTGGACGTTTAGACATTCGTTGGGGAATTTCCATGGATGGAATCAGTGCATTGGAGGAGTGTAATTATAATTATTAAAGTTAATTTGTTTTTGTACATATACATTATGTGATAAATCAGAATATTGCGTAATAAACATACCGTTTTATTATTTTTTCTTATGAACGAAACATTTGTTGACAAAAAAATCTGTGATAAGTATGCTGAAAAACTCACAGCTAAAAAACTGCAGCAGGTAAAAAAAAAACATGATTTTTTACCTACTTTTTTAGCCACTGTTAACAAATAGTGCGATTTTCCAACTACATAATTCATAATTTTGCAACTCATAATTTTGCCGATTTGCCCAATGAATGCGTACTTATGAATCATGAAAAGAATTCGTGTATTTATCCTAAAATTAGTACCTAGTTGCATGACCTTTATTTGTCGGACGCCGGACGCGAACCCCGCAACAACGGAAGCGAGGCACAAAATTATGTTATAAATTGTACTTCGCAGAAAGCCCAAATTTAGGGATTTCCTGTTTACGATTTTCAATTATTCTGCCTACATTGCCTTATTCAGTTTTGGCACGTTTAAGTGAGTCTTATTCAATAGACAATGATATGACGAAAGAAAATCCAGAGCATGAGATTCGTATTGATTGCACGAGTAGCGAAACAGTAGACGTAGACGATACAATAGATCTTTTAGGTCGCAGTATCAGCCTTGGGGCAGGATCCAGTTAATAAAAAAAAAATACTATGCAGAATTTGCACATACATACATAATATGTGAATATATATTTCTATGTAAATACTATGTATCCTCTACCCATAGAAGAGGTTAAGCATACTAATTATTTTCGTTTGGTCAATATAAAAACTTAATATGTACATACATATGTATGTTAAAGGTGTTATTCATTTAAAAAGTGGATCTTCTTTACATGAATCTTCATTAATCTTTAAATCAGACTCAAAGGAGCCATGGCTGCATAGAATTACGCGAAGTCTTCAACATTTTCACGCGCTTCTGTTTGCCTCTCTAAAATGTACAAAACCGTTTTTTGTAGCTATAGTAGTTCAGAAGTTATATCACTTAAAGTGGTCTCTCCATCAAATTAGAGGTGTCTTGTTTCGACAGGCTATAACTTGGAGGGGGGTGAAAATAGACCCCCCTGTCATACGATTTCTTGTTTGCTAGAGCTTCAGGAATCTCCAGTTAAAGGATCATACCTCTTAACTGGGAAACCCTGTATGTAGAGTTCAATAAAATTTCTTTCTTTAAATAAAATTATTCGTACCTAATGGTTTTTATTAATTTATTACATATCGAAGAGCTCTAAAACTATTTTTCAAAAGAATGAAAACATAGGATTAAAAATTGGTTCCGACTACTGAAAAGTCAAGTGGCCGACTTCAGGAGCTGAGGGGGCAAACTAGGAATCAGACTTGTATTTCAATTTTTGTAAATACTTTATTCAAGGTAGGAAATCTACTAAAAAACAGAATTTTTTAATTTACACATTCCAAATACCTATTCAGCTAAACTGAATACTCAATTCAGTATTTGAGTAACTTATTTATATTAAAATCAGTTGCGTCTGACATAATCTTTATGAACTATCAAACAAATCACGCACTATTATAAGCTGCTGTCAAAGAAATTATTTTTTGCAATCACAAAATCCAATGAAATTATCTACTTTTTCTGCCCTCCCATTGCGGTAACAAAATTCCCATTCAAGACAATTTGAACACTTGCTAAAAATCACACAGCCATGGCACAGACAATAAATTTATTGTCTGGGCCATGGTATAGTTTTCTATTCCCCTTCCCACATGCCCCTTTACAATTGCTTATCTCATGGGCACACGGGATGATTTCTGCCGGCAGAAAAAATTGTGTACATAAACTGCTTTTCACTGTGGTAGTATTGTTGCCGACCAAAATATTTTGAAAGATGTTTATGTATTAGTTTCTTACCTCCCCAGTAGCGAATCGTTGGCGATTTCAGCAGACCTTGCCAAATCACCCCTTACTTCATCAATGAAAATCTTAAAAAATAGGAAGGCCTTCCCAAAATCATGCCTAGGAAGCGAGTTGGTAATGGCTCTTGTTTTAAAATTTTCACCACTTTTAAAACATGAGCATTAATTGTATTACCACTTCGCTTCTAAGGGAATGAACGTTTTCAGGCCTGTGGTTAGGCATTGCCAAGGAAGCGAGTTAGTAATTGAATCTGTCTTGAAATCTGTTTTAGTGGCATTACCGCTCCGCTTTCTATATTTTCCTTTTTTCAGGTCTTCTTTTCGAATAGAAATATGTACCTAGCAAGCAAGTCTGATCACGTTAGGTAAGTTTTTTTTTCTTCCAAAATAAGCTGAGGTGAAAAATGCAAACTCACCGATTTTTAGTAGTTTAATTTTTGGCGCATAAAAACGTTCGGAGAAAAAAAGAAGTGCAAAGTAAAATTCTAATAAAGTGCTGTAAAGTATTCAAAGAAAAATTATATTAAAAAGTGTGGTGAAAGTTAGCTAGTTATCTTTGTTTTTTATTTACAATATTTTTTTTCTAAAACTGATATAACCCACTACATGTTTTTTTATAATATGTAAATACTATGTCTGAAATAAATAAATACTGGTAACTGATGAAATAAGTGAACGACCCAGTACCGAATTTGGGCATTACCCCAGTGATTCTTTGAGGCCTCCCTTAGCTAAGCATCGATTACTTTTGCTATTACTTCAGCCATGATTTACAGGTACATATTTCCATTCGAAAAGAAGACCTGAAAAAGTAGAATATAGGAAGCAGAGTGTTAATGCCACTAAAACAGATTTTAAAACAGATTCCATTACTAACTCGCTTCCTTGGCAATGCCTAAACTCAGGCCTGAAAACGGTCATTCCCTTAGAAGCGAAGTGGTAATACAATTAATGCTCAAGTTTTAAAAGTGGTGAAAACTTTAAAACAAGAGCCATTACCAACTCGCTTCCTAGGCATGATTTTGGGAAGACCTTCCTATTTTTTAAGACTTTCATTGATGAAGTAAGGGGTGATTTGGCAAGGTCTGCTGAAATCGCCAACGATTCGCTACTAGGACAGCTGCTCAAATTTTAAAAGTGGTGGGAATTTTAAAACAGATTCCATTACTAATTCGCTTCCTTGGCAATGCCTAACCACAGGTCTGAAAACGTTCATTCCCTTAGAAGCGAAGTGGTAATACAATTAATGCTCAAGTTTTAAAAGTGGTGAAAACTTTAAAACAAGAGCCATTACCAACTCGCTTCCTAGGCATGATTTTGGGAAGGCCTTCCTATTTTTTAAGACTTTCATTGATGAAGTAAGGGCTGATTTGGCAAGGTCTGCTGAAATCGCCAACGATTCGCTACTGAAACAGCTCAAACAAACTCTTACCGCACACCTCAGCCCCTTCGCCCACAAAACCGGTTCCCTGCCGGCAGAAATCATCTCGTGTACGGTGGCCCATCGTTGGCTGTGTCACAACACAATCACAACACATGATGAGAGGGAGAAGCTTTTCCCACACAAGTGAACGGAGCGAGTAAAAACAAAGAGCTTTATTTGTTATACCTATTCTGAAAGCTTTGTCGGCCACGGCTCGTCGGCTAAGGCAAAAAATTGGAACAATTTTTTTGTACATGCATGAGACATCTGTATATTTATTGTCTGTGCTAGTATGTTATACGTGTATGCGCATGTGCATAGTTGGAACCGTGTTAAACGAAAATATGTCGCAAAAAGTGAACCGTGTTAAAACGAGGCCGTGCTATACGAAGTACGTGTTAAGTGAGGCCCACCTATATTTTACAATGCATCAATCACTTAGTACCAACGTCAATACTGTGACTCTCTTTGATTATTATTATCTAATTCAAAAGCATAATAATAGCCTGACACTACAGTCTAGAGCGCGCCTTGGCTCCTCTTTTGACAACCATTCGTGAGCGTGTTAATGAACGTGGTACCGTAACCTATTTTTTGCGTTTTTTCTTTCTTTTTTTTTTAGGTTGGAGCTTAAGCTCAGGCTCAGTACAGTACGCACTTAGCTAGTTAGTAGTTCACTTCAGCTCACATCTTAAAAGACGAAAGCAATATATCGGATGGTGTGGTAGACGAACTAAATGCTTCCTCTGACGAGTCCGATGAAGAATAATTCTTTTATAAATCTCCATATATCATATTGTGATAAAAAATAGTTTTGTTATATTTGAATTAACTATTATGTTCTGCAGTTCAAATATTATAAATAATATTTTGTATATTGGCACATTTATTTGTTATTACTTCTATTACTCACAGAAAATTATGTCAGAAACACATTTCAGGATACTTCAAGGATGTCTGATAGATTGTAAACTGGTATTGATTTATCTGTGACTTATGTGTTTGTAATTATGGAATGGTTTAGATGTGTTTGGGATTGAAATTTTGGTTTTACTTTATATTTAGGTTTCGAGACATTATTAGTAAAAAGCTCGTTTGGGGCGTACTTTCAGGGCGTCTGGCAGGGGGTAGGCTGAAAGCAAGACGTCTGAGACCTAGTTTTTTGTAATCAGGGGATTTTTTCTGATTTTTCGGTATATCATTTATTTGGTTATACCTTAAAAATAAAAATCTGATTTTTCACCTACTTTGGGGGGCGTCTGGCAGGGGGTAGGCTGAAAGCAAAACATCTGGGACCCAGATTTTCGTAATCAGGGGATTTTTTCTGATTTTTTGGTATATGAGTTATGTGGTTATACACTCGGGAAAAAAATCTGAAAAATTAACGTTTTTAGCCCTCTATATTTAGCCATGACTGAAAAAAAAATGCTGCCAGACGATTGAATTGGATATCACGCCGATAATACCTTTACAAAGATACCCATAAATTTTGGTTATACCTCCACGTCCAAACTTTCTCTAGGAAACGGGTACCGACTATATTCAACTACTTGAAATCGAATCACTCTCTCAGTCGGGTTTATAGTTTCAAGGACCTGGGTGTTTACTTTAGCCCTGAACTTGATTTTAAAGAGCATATAAACCACATTGTGAATAAATCAAATTCAATGTTAGGTTTCGCTAAAAGATGGTGTAAAGAATTTAAAAATCCTTATGTCACCCTCTCACTATTTAACAATCTTGTCCGTCCTCACCTCGAATATGCTTCGCAAGTATGGACACCTTATCAGAAAAATCTCAATACTCGTATTGAAGCCGTCCAGTGACGCTTCATTCGATTCGCATTGAAAGGTCTTCCCTGGGACGATCCTTTTAACCTTCCCCCATATTTGCATCGGATAAAACTGTTGCAAATGCAGCATTTGGCTCAAAGAAGGGTCAATAATGATATAATTTTTATGCATCAACTGATCTCAGGTCTGATTGATGCACCCGACTTATTATCCTGTTTAGGATTAAACTTTCGTGGGGGATCGCATTACCTGCGTAGTATAGAGTTACTACATGTTCCTCATCACAGAACAAATTACGGGATGCATGAGCCTATTAGCCGCATGAGTAAAATCTATAACTTAAATGTAAATATTCTTGACTTTAATCTTAACAAGATTACACTAAAAAATGTATTGCGTAATGTAGTTCCTCGAACAACAACTCTAATTATGTATATTTGTTCTTATATTTGTTTATTTATTGCTTGTGGTAGTGTTGAAATGTAGCGTAGCCTAACCACTAACACCAGCACTAAATGATGAGCCTGTTGATGCATATTTTGCCCGGGCAAATTTCTGCTTATGGCTGTTGCTTGTATTAAGCACACCATGACACAGATCTGATAGTGTTTAAAAAAAAAAAAAAAAATTTGCTGTCGGCTCTTAGACTAAAACGCTCGATCAACTGCCGAATAATGAGCCAGGATCAGAATTACTCGTAATTATAACATTTTCATCCACAGGAATAAAGTTTTTTTTATTTATTTATTTATTTATTTTCATCAATCAGATTATAATCTTACAGACTTACAGACGGTTTGGCGATGAGCAAATATAGAGACAGAAGTAACTCATCTCCATGCAACCGTAAAATACGGTGGTGGTAGCAGCATAATGTGGGGTGTATGTCTGCGGGCGGGGTAGGACAAATAGAGTTAATTGATTATAAAATGGACCAATATGGATACCTGAATATCCTAAAGACAAATCTCTAAAAAAAATGTCACGAAATTGGTTCTAGGGTCAGACAACATATTCCAACAAGAAAATGACCCGAAACATACTGCCCATAATGCTCGCTTTTTAATGCATCCTCGCAATTGAAACACTCGCACAGTCACCTCATATTAATCCCATTGAAAACCCTTTGGCCAAGCTTGAAACAAATATTAGAAATCGGGCTATAAGCAGCAAAACTTCTCAAACACGAATGGGAGCTTAAAACCCAAAGTTTACTAAAAAAAAACGTGTGGATAGTATGCCAACACGCTTACTAGCCGTAACTAAGGCAAAGGTTGGCGCAACAAATTATTTATAAATTTAAAAATTTTACATTTACAGATATTGCCGTCGTCCTCTCTTATTACGCGAATCAAGTTATTTATCGAACAAACCTTGTGCATACACATGTCATTTGATGTGTAAACATCTAAGCACGCGTTAGCAAAATTTCCAATGGAGTAATTCCGGGATCATGCCATAAGGGGACGAAAATCCGAACGGGTGCGCAGTTGAGAGCTGCGCATGGAGGGGTGCGATGAGTAATATATGCTATGCGTATAGATAAATAAATTATTGGCTTGAATTTTATTGACACTGGTTATAATTTACTTTCGTTCCAATTAAGTGGAGCTACACACCCCATCCGCGTGATGTTTACACATAGCTCGGGACAGTTGCATACAGTCGCATAATTTTTTTTTCTTATATTTTTGTGACAGAACAAATAATACATACAAATACATATATGAATATATAAAAATAATTTCCCCTAGAAATACAAACGACATGAATATGAAATCAAGTTCTGGTTCTCACAAGTCAACAACGGACGTTAATAACTACTGGAATATAAATATATATTTAAGATATTTTCAGAAATTTTACTTACGAGTCAGCCAACAGAAAAACAACCTCTTCTTATCTTTGAATAACGCAACAATCTTCACACATAGGCAGGCGTATACGTAACATTTCTGTGCCTTTCATCTCAACGACTAGTTAAAAAAACAATCTTCATCCTTTGTTGATGACACTTAATTAGCTGCCACCACACATAAATACGAACTGCGATTGTCCCTGAAGAAATTAGAAAGGAAAACCAAAAATACACATGCAACCCGAATTCAGATAAATTATTCAAAAAGAAAAAGTTTCTACCACTCGGTTACAACAATAGACAACATAATTCATAAATATTACAATTTAATTTGATAACACAGATACACACACTCACACATCCCTATACACAGAACCGAAATTGATCCAAGCATCCAATTAACTGTAATGCGGCTGACTATGTTGAGATACCTGCGTGTAGGTGTTTGCAGTAGCTGGAATTCGTATGCCATTTTGGGTTTAATTACTCATTGTTTTCATTATGGAGGGCTTGGTATGTTTACGTGTGTGTGTGTGTTTGTCTATTTTGGTTAGGAATCACACGTGCAGCACCGCCACCCAATAAATCGGAGAGCTACAAATATTCACTGCCATGCGATAAATTTCCATAAACACTGACATCCGTACATCCTTGTAATTTGTGAGTAATTTTCATGAGGTAATGGTATTTTCCTGAAATTGAATTTTGCAATGTTTTTTTTTTGCTTTTTTTTTTTTTGCAAAGATTCAACTTCTAATGATAATTTCTGTGTGCACGAAGAGTTCTCCGTTCAAAATGTGTGTTTGTGTGGCGGATGTAAATTCACAAGAGTGTTACGGGAAGTGTCTACCGTTATACGCGCCTTTAATGTATGTTTTATAGACAATTTTCAAAGATAAATGACAGTGTAACGGAATATTTGTTTTGAAAGGTAGAGAGTAAAAGTACGAGAGAAAGAGACAGCGCGTCTGTAAATGTAACATGATATTTTATTGGTTGCGATGACATCAATGTGTAAGACAATTTCGTACTAATTTTCTAAACGGAAGCATCATTAGCATGCTAATGGGCCGTAAGGAGGTTTCTCTGTTCTTTTTTTTAACTTTAAGTGGAAAATTAGTGACTCCAAATCAAAGAAGCATGCAAACATGCGAGTACATTGAAAGAGTTTTGGATAGGGGACACCGTCTCGAGATGTTTCATATATTTTTTTTTTTAAATTTAAATTACATTTAGAACACCAAGTTTTGTGCAATAATTCATCTCAATATACTCTGCAGTCTTAGAATCCTCGCCTGATTTTAAAGCGAATCTTAATAGAGTGACGAAGGAACTCAAGGCCATACTCAAAGAATGCAATAACCGCAGCATTAACAACTACTTACCGAATATTACTGCAACTCAAAAAATCAACTATTCAATATCGAAACTAAACAAAAGACTTAGATTCACATGAAAAAAATTTGAAAAATAAAAGTCAATGTGGGGATTTTTAATACATAACCCAAAACTATACTAAGTGCACTTAACGGCCGCGGGGGCAGCGCACAGTGGGACGAAACGGTAGATTTACTGAACATGGCATTTTCACTCAGTTATTTCCACTAAAAAAATGTACCGTGGATCATATTTTATGTATTTTTTCTTGCTGCATCGTATGCTAAAGTCCTTTTGGCTGTAGGAGTACGTGCTATAGCATACTGAATATCCTCCGTCGGTTTTATTTGCTCTTATATGATATAATATTTCGTACGAATTGTAGTAATTTTTAACTGTGATAAGCACTAATCAATTGTCATTGAAACAAGTCTACTTTGGTTGCTCTACGTTTAATACACTAGAAGTTATGATTGAACAACTGTTGGTATCTCTTTCTCTGAAGAAACTTTTTTAAACATCCTGTAGCTCAGTGGGTGTTCAAGATAGACCCCCCCTCTCTTACGATTTGTTTCATAACATGAACCAATGAATCAGATTCCAAAATATCGGTATCCCAAACCGGACCACTCTGTATACCAGCACTGCTTATGGTAGAATTTTACGATGGGAGGTAATTGTTCAAACATGAATAGCGGGCGGAGTAGGACTAAGTAGGCTATGAGTCTTTCGAATATATTTCACTAAATACCTAAGAAAAACACCTGTGAAGTCCGTTTTCCGGAACAACTCGGAACTTTTTTTTACGGGTTGAATTTCTCGAAAATATAAAAAAAGACGTTATTTCATACAAAAAATAACATGCCTTGGCTACTAAAGAACATAGAATTTTCATTCTCTGTTTACCAACAGTCCTTAAACAGTTGGCATAAAAACAAAAATTATTAAGAAATAAGGAAAGCACATATGCACATACATACATATATGCATGAAGTAGGCACAATTTAAACATTTGCAAAGAAAATCAAAAGATACTGCAACCTGTAACACCACCGAAAATTAAATCAAATACGATTATTTTGTACGTATATGTAAATATACACATACAGTGGGCACCGTAGCGTAAGTGGTTAGTGCGTCGGACTACTGAGCCAGCGGTCTTGGGTTCGAATCCCGCCGCAAACACCTAAAAAGTTTTTCACAGTGCCCACCTCTTTCGAATGTCTGACAAGCATCAAAGAGTATCATTTGTCACGATTGAGCTTCTCAACTCGCCGTTCGGAGTCGGCAAAAAACTGTAGGTCCCTTCCATTTGTGCAAAAATATAACACGCACACACAAATGGTTGCGAGAAGCAGGCCCAGGTTCATCTCGAGTTGTAGCGCCAACTAAGTAAGTAAGTATGTATGCATGTAGGTACATATAGCGTAACGACTACAATTATTGGCACCCTTAAGGAAAATGTTGATTTTGATTGGCCACAACTTTACTGTTTTTTGAGTTATGATAAACATTTTTATACTCGCGTATTATTTAAACAATTTTTTGTTGGTTAATATTATTAAATATTTAACGTGTAAATAAAAATATACTATAAAATTCAAATAAAAATATGCTTACCAATAACTATAATTATTGGCACCCAGATATAACTATTGGCACCCAAAAAAAGTATAATTATTGGCAGTGCCAATAATTGTAGCTCAATACGATGTAACTATGGGCACCCCCTGCAAATAATTCAATCGTGTTTTATTGTCATCTTTTTAAATCTGCAACCAATAACGATTGAAAGATATAACAATTGGCACTACAAAAAGTACAAGTATTGGCAGTGCCAATAATTGTAGCTCAATACGATGTAACTATTGGCACCCCCTGCCAATAATTCAACCGTATTTTTTTTTCGAACCAATTATTGGCACCCTTTTTATTAATGCTACATTGAATTAATCTACATAAACTGTTTAAAAACATCTTATTTCAAACATAAGTATGTGAAATAAATACAGTTTTTATTAAACAATAGTAATATAAATGGTCAAAAGTAGCCTACCAAATTATATGTCCTTAACCAAAACACTCGCAATTTCGGGAATGTTATTTTTTTTACGTGCACAAAGTTTCAATTATAAATTGCTACTATAGATTAATCGCTATCATTAAAATAATGACACAGAAAAGTGAGGAATAGATGTAGATATTGAAAAAAACTTAAATGGACTTGTTCGGACTAAAGGATAATAAGAAAATCCCTGTTGAATGATGGGGTGCCAATAGTTGGGTCAAAAATTTGGGGTGCCAATAGTTGTAGTCGTTACGCTATATGTACCTACCTAACACCAGAAAATCGAAGAAAAAACAAGTGTCTTCTTTTCTTTCTTTTTTGTTCCCTTCTATTATTTTGCGAAAGAAAAAAAACAAATACATACGTTAAAGCACTGAGAGCGAATGAACTTTTGAGAACAAACATATTCTGAAAAGCTTGGGGTCGTGATATAAGACCCCACATACAAAAATTTTCGGAAATAAATTTTATATGGCGTGCGTGGTATTATATAAGGCGCTTTTTTTTCAAATCTATATAGATTTCGAAAAAGCTTTCCATACAAAAAAACCACTGGATAATTATCCAGGCTAAGGTTTTGTTGTATTTTACATTGAAAACATGTTGCGGAAAATATTCACTTCGGAAGCTAAATTGGACATTGCCTCTACCACCTTATGAAACACAATGCAATCTTATATCACTCAAACCTCTTTAAACTAGAAGAATCTATTTTCTTGTCTCCCTTATCATCTTTGTTTAAGCTTTATTCACCAGCTCGATCCTTAAGACCGAGGGCTTTTTACTTCTTTTCAATACATTTTCACTCAGCAAACTATGGCTGTAATGAGCCAGTCACTAAAGCCTGTTATTACTTTAATAAATATGCCGATATAATTGATCTAAATTGTCCTAAAGAAATATTTAAAAATATTATCATGAACGGAATTGTGTATGGTTGAAGGCATTTATACTTATGTACATATATGTATATCTATATTATACGAGGAACATTAGCTCTAAGAAAGTAAATTATACCAATAATTGTACTTATAGACTATAAATAAATAAAAATAAAAAATAAAAAAATAAATTTGGAAAAAACCGCAGCAGGTAAAAATGAAAAATATCATTATCTACCTACGTTTTTAACCGAGTTCTCCGTTCAAAATGTGTGTTTGTGTGGCGGATGTAAATTCACAAGAGTGTTACGGGAAGTGTCTACCATTATACGCGCCTTTAATGTATGTTGTATAGACAATTTTCAAAGATAAATGACAGTGTAACGGAATATTTGTTTTGACAGGTAGAGAGTAAAAGAACGAGAGAAAGAGACAGCGCGTCTGTAAATGTAACATGATATTTTATTGGTTGCGATGACATCAATGTGTAAGACAATTTCGTACTAATTTTCTAAAAGGAAGCATCATTAGCATGCTAATGGGCCGTAAGGAGGTTTCTCTGTCTTTTTTTTTAACTTTAAGTGGAAAATTAGTGACTCCAAATCAAAGAAGCATGCAAACATGCGAGTACATTGAAAGAGTTTTGGATAGGGGACACCGTCTCGAGATGTTTCATATATTTTTTTTTTAAATTTAAATTACATTTAGAACACCAAATTTTGTGCAATAATTCATCTCAATATACTCTGCAGTCTTAGAATCCTCGCCTGATTTTAAAGCGAATCTTAATAGAGTGACGAAGGAACTCAAGGCCATACTCAAAGAATGCAATAACCGCAGCATTAACAACTACTTACCGAATCTTACTGCAACTCAAAAAATCAACTATTCAATATCGAAACTAAACAAAAGACTTAGATTCACATTATTATTGCGAAGTAAACTGTGTGGTCAAAAGTTTTGTTTAATGTTTGTAAGTACATTAACCTTTTGTTTTATCAAACAGACGTTTAAAACAAAAATAAATGTTTCTCTCTATTAATCGAATTTTTGGAAAACTCTTTCTAACTCGAACAAATCTTGGTATCCCGTGAAAATTTGACTTAGGGAGAGTCGACTATATTTCATTTTTAAGTCAGTTTCCTTTGTATTGCCTATGCAAATTTTTTGATTTTAAGGTCGCTTTTTTACAAAAAATGCGTAATAAAAATGCCGTTTTATTACTTTTTCTTTTTGAACGTAACAATAATTGTAAATAAAAAAATCGATAATACGTATTCTGAAAACCCCATAGATTTTATGATATTTGGAAAAAACCGCAGCAGGTAAAAATGAAAAATATGATTATCTACCTACGTTTTTAACCGCAGTTGGCAGTTAGTGCGATTTTTCAACTACATACATATATAGATAAAGAATACATAATTTTGCCGCTTTGCCCAATGAATGCGTACTTATGAATTATGAAAAGGAAAACTTAGTGGAATGTTTTTCCTGGCATGGTTTTGGTCCGTTACACCGAATAGATGACATTTTAATGGCTGAAAAATATATCTAGATATTGGAAAACAACCTGGCAACTTGGCCGACACCAATTTACCATAATTTTTGTTTTTATTACTGTAGAATTAACGAAAATTATGAAAAACATTTTTATTTCAAACTTTTAAGACGTAATTTATAAATAAACAGTAATATGAATTTGAATTGGAGTGTTTCTAATTAGTTGTCCACAGCTATTTTCGTTTGGTCAACATAAAAAATTAATACTCATTTACAAAGTGGATCTTTACATAACTCTTCATTAATTCTAAATTAGTAAAAACATAGAATTTTCTAATTAACACATTCCAAATATGTATTCAGATAAACTGAGCACTCAATTCAGTATATGAATATCTTCTTTATTTTAAAATCAGTTGCGCTTGATATTATGTTTTGACATTTTTCTCCGTCATTTAAGAACTTTATTTTTTGTGTTATTTTCCTCCTCTTATCACTCATATTGAATTAAGAGTATTTTGAACAACAAATTTAATTTTTTTAAAAGAGGAAATGACGTTTAAAGGTGCGAAAATGTGTAGTTTCCCTCTATGCTACTCAAAATTAATACAATTGTTTCCTCTTTCATTGAAAACAATGTCAAAAAATCGTTGCGAGAAAGAATGGTCCGGGCCATTCATTTTCTCGTTGCGAGAAAGAATGGTTTCTCGCAGTAAAGGTGCGAGAATTTTGACAGTTTACGCTACGATTATTTTTCTCGCAACGATTTTGGTTCTAGGAATAAGGGGCTTAAGTAATATTTTAAATTTGTTAGACTCAGTCAAATTGGTTTCTATTGCACTTTTTCGGACTACAACATCATAAATTAACTAAAGATATGAGATATTTACTCTTTTCTTCGCCCGTTGCCATATGGCAACGATAGGCCATAGTGTGTACATTTTTTCTAAAAATTGTTTATGCTTGTTTTAGTCTTACTTTGGCTGAAATTATCGATGAACTTGAAAATGATGACACTAAAAATGATGCTGATATACTCATTGAAACTCCAGAACCTGCAGAGTTAACCGATGAAGATGGAGGCGGTTGGTGGATAACTTGGCAGCACGACAGCTATAAGCACCTGCACAGTTTACCGCAAATGACTTGTTATTGATGTGTGACGTAATGAATCACATTTTTTCATTGCGGCTAAGTCCCTGATGTGCTTCAGTTGTAACAACTGTATGGGATCTGATTCGTCCTGTCTTTTAAACCACTTAAAAGCAACATCTAGAGCTTCAAAAGCTTCTGCGTGAGATGGTACTTGAAATACATACCAAAATATTCGTAAAAGAGAGAGCCAAATGTGAGTTCAAAAAAATTCCCCTCAACTGAGAGCGTATACAAAAGGTCTGCTCCCGCCCGTACTTTCTGCACTTTCAGCATGTTCGGATAATCTGGATTCTACTGTATATGCAAATAAAATCAAATCACAAGATACTTTATAATATGGAATTTTTTTACACGTTATGGCCTATCGTTGCCATATGGCAACGGCTCAAAACTCTTAAACTATCAAAAAATTAAAGGTTTTCGTAGCGGATTTGTCTTAATAGATGCATAGGGACATGGATTCATAGAAAATTTTAAAATTATCGCGAAAAAAAGGACCCCAGGCTCTAATGGGTTAATATGCACACCCCAGGAATTGTTGGTCCTAGCATGAAAATCAAACTCTTTGTGAAGAATTAAGAGACTGGTGCATTGCAAATAGAATTAGATGGGAAGCCAGCGATGTCCTCTTAAATATATTAAGCAAAAGGGGGTTAGATGTTCCACAATCAAGCAAATCTTTACTGGAATATAACAATAACCGAATTCAAACATCAACTGTTTGTCCTGGAAGCTATTTTCACTACGGGTTGCAAAAGTCTTTAGAAAACTTAGAAGTTGAAAAATAATGTATGCCTTTATTAATAGACATACTTAGGTATCGATGGTCTGCCTTTATTTAAAAGCAGTGGAACTCAACTCTGGCCGATCTTAGGGTGCATTGCTAACTCTTTAGAACTGAAACCATTTCTGATCGGTGCATATGTTGGTCATAGGAAGCCTGAACAAATCAATACTTTCTAAGCGGAGTTCGTTAAGGAAGTACAGAACTTAACAAATTCAGGACTGTTAATTAATGGAAAGAGCATTTCTTTCAAAATAAATGTTTTCATTTGTGATACTCCAGCAAGGGCATTTGTAACTGGTACAGTTGGCCACACGTCCAGTAAGGGATGCTCTAAATGTACGCAGACTGCTGTCAAGAAAAATGTCAGGTTAACATATGCTACCAAAGTTATTTCTTTGAGAACAGACGACGATTTTAAAAGAAGAATAGATCAGAGTTATCACAACCAATATTTTCGAGACAATCCAAATATCCTAGAAGAAATTAATATTGAAATGGTGACACAGTTCCCGTTAGACGTGATGCACTTAATCGATTTAGGAATGATGAAAAAAATGTTAACTCACATGTGGGCTGGTAAACATTCCCGAAGAAAATTTAATGCAGATGAAAAGGAAAATATGAACATCAAACTGCTTTCATTTAAAAGCCACATTCCAAAGGAATTCTGCAGAAAACCTAGAGCTTTTAATGAAATTAGTAGATGGAAGGCCGTAGAATTTCGTCAGCTTATTTTGTATACTGGAATTGCGGTTTTTAAAAACATTATTGATGAAGAATTGTACATGAATTTCCTACTGCTACATGCAGCATACAGGCTTATTTCCTGTTCTAAAAATTGTCGTAGCAACTTGGAATGCGTACAGGAGATGTTAAATACATTTGTAACGAATTTTGAAGTTCTTTACGGAATCGATAAGATTAGTTATAATGTTCACAATTTGCTGCACTTAACAGAATGTGTCAAAGAATTCGGCAATGTGGATAGGTTTTCCGCTTATAAATTTGAAAATTTCCTACAATTTATAAAAAGAGATGTTCGTCAGCCAACTAAAAGTTTAGAGCAAATAAATAATCGTTTCACTGAACGAAGCAAGGTGAAAAACAAAGAGACAACTCGCGGAATTGATACATTGACCAAATCCAAAATTCAAAATCTTGCAGTCTACAAAAATTATTTCTTCGATATGTTTATTTTAAGTAACAAAGCGCCAGACAATATCTGCTACATAAAGCCTTTGATTCCGTTAAAAGTATTAGGATTTGTAAAAGATGATAATGGAGTTTTTTACGGAACCGCTGCAGTCCTCTCAGGCTTTGGGAATAATGGCAGCAAGAAAAATAAACGAAAACAGAAAAATTCGAAGTTGTCCAAATTATCTGTAAAGTAATGGCATTGCCGTATGAAAATGGTTACGTTCTAATCCCAATACTTCATCAATGTACTCTTTAGTTAAGTTACTTTAATATATGTTATTCATTTGTATTAATTTTTCAATTTAATAAATTACATATCTACAGAAATATGAATAATAGGAAAAGAAGCTACGAAACCATTACATTTGACCCCGTTCCTTTACACAGGTACAATGCCACACTGCACCTGCCTAAGACTAATTCAACAAATGACATCATTGACAATCAAATTGATTTCAAAAAGAGATGTTATGAACTTGGTAAAATCAATTGAATTTATTAAAAAAATAATAATAATAATTCAAATTTATGATTTTTTAGAAGAAGAAAATAAAAAACTAACGGAAACCCTATCCAACATTGCACACAAAATGGAAAGGACTAATACAATTCTATCCAGATACACTGTAATTCTGGAGAAAATTGCAGAAAAATTGTTTCCTGTAAAAAAAAAAATTAATATATTTCCTCTTAACCCATTAAAGGCTGCCCATAGATTTTGATGAAATTTTGAAATATGTGCGCTGGGGATCATAGAAGTTTATATATATATAAAAAAAAAAATTACCCACGCACACACCTGAGATATGACGTGGGTATTTAAATACCCGACAGGCATTGGTGTGATATTTTCACTTTTACTTTAAAAAAACCGAAAGACATCTTGGGCTGCTGTGATTACGCGCTAGTATGAATACGCGCCTTTATTCGCCAGTTTTTCGTCATTCTATTTACAGTTCATCAGACACGCTTCGCTAGAATGAGTTCTTCAGCTAATTCGAAGAAATCTGCTAGAAAATGTGCTGCCGAGCTGCAAGCTATTGTTGATAATATTGGTCTGATGGAAATATTGATGGGAAAGAGAACTTTGGCCAACACGCAGACGTCGCTAACTTTATCATAACGCCACGCGATGCCGTCGATGCTATTACTGACAATAAGGAATTAGACGACAATGCTCAATTGTTGCGCTCTTTATTACGGTCCTAGATTATCTGCTTGAGGGAAAAGTGACGGGCCCTAAAGTGCATCAGTTATTCTTTGCTGACGATGGATCCATAATAAGTGATGATCAGACTTCCCTACAACGAGCACTTGATGTTTGGGTAGATGTTTTGGAGGGGAATGGGTATCGTACTAGCCAAAAAAAGACAGAGTATCTGTACTGCCCTGTAGCACCCTATAATAATGTATTTTATTATAACGATTCGCAAAGCTACCACCTAAGTAAACTTTGTCTGTCAAATTATAGGAATTGTAACTTTCGCGCTTCTCACATTTTCGGTCATTATCTTTTCGGCTGGCGTTAGAAACATTACACATATTGTAAAACTAAAAACTTAAAGCTAATAAAAAACTAATTAAAAAGTATTAAATATAAAGCGGAATATGCCCATTCTCTGACCCAAGCCAATCCATTCCAGACATTTACTTGAATGGAGTGGTGGTTCTCAGGTGAGAAGAGTTCAAATATCTAGTATCAATAATCAACAGCGAAGCAACCGTTGATGGCAACATCAATCATCATGTAAGTGTAGGGTGTATGAAGTGGCAGGAAAACTCTGTCATCTTCTGTGACCAAAAAATGTCCCCTAAGCTGAAAGGAAGGCTCTACACCGCAGTTGTGCGTCCGGCGGACACACACGTTTCACATTGCTAGATACTGTACAAAAAGTATGAGCGCAAATTGACAGCAGCTGAGATGAAGATGCTTCGCATGACAGCAGGAGTAACAAAACTTAATCGAATAAGAAGTTCCAAAATCCGATAAAGCCTTCACCTTCAAAAAGGCAATGGCAATCAGCGTTCCCTTACAATCGCGTAAAAGAGGCAGGCCAAAAAACTCCTGGATCACACAAATGCAGAAACACCAGCATTTGATTGGCCTCAATGACGAAGTGATTCAAAATCGAGAGGCCTGCAGATATTTGTTGAGGTTGAACCGGCGAACCCCACAGGCGGACCAGTAGGAATGCAGTGAAGTGGGAGGGCTGTGATCCATATAATTCTGATCATTACCTCGTCCTTTAAATGGAAAGAAGAAGAAGAAGAAGCTGAATTGTTACGCGATGAACTGTCCAAGTCGAATTATCATCATCCGGGTAGATTGATGGTTTCCGGTGCTCAATTGGCAATGCGTTACGCTCATACCGATCATTTCATTGGGAAACGCAATACTCGTCATCATTGTAAGCAATGTGGTGGCAAGACTGAATACGGTTGTTTGAAGTGCCAGACGAACTTGCATCCTGCTTCTTCCTTTCTGGATTACCATAAGGGTGTTGCCCCAGATCAGAAGGAGATTGCTAATAATCAGGAAACAGCATAATTTCTCAATTAAATAAAATAAAATACAATTTATATGGGCCTTTGATTCACTCCAAATGAAACTTTTCAATATAGCAAAAACATTTGTTAATAGTACACACCTACGGCTGTCGGCATTTTCGGTAAAAAGTAAAACCGCGAATCTTACCTGTAAAAATTTATAAGTTGGCCGCGAAAAAATTACATTGTTCTATTTTTTTCTTGTAGGTGCACCCTTCCTCTTTACTATAAAACAAATTTTACCGCGATATCTCTCACCGGGCCCACGCCAGAATTTTTTAAGTGTTACCATTTTCTTGGGTATTTAAATACCCAATAGGTTGAAATGAGTTAAAAGCTTTGAAGACTTCAAAGCTATAGAAGCAATGATTAACTCTTATAAAGAGGAAGAATTGGTAAAATTTTTTCGATTTTTATATACTTTTATATTTATATACATTTTTCTTTTTTTAACATTTTTAAATAGAATACATACATAAGAAAAATTATCTGATCAACGCATGTTTCAAAATGTATGAATCTTTTAACTACCGAAGATTTCGCCCTTGAAGTGAACTGGGAAGGTAGCCAAAAGAAGCTTCCTTTAAAGGGTTCCCAGTTATTCGAAAAATTTGTTTACGGTAAAATAGTTTTAGTTAGTTTAATTACAATCCCCTAATATTTACTTTTTAGGGGCAGTCAAAAATGAACATTTTGGCTTCAAAGATTTTGAAAGTGCAATGAAGACTGGCATAAGAAAATTTAAAAACTATATTTACAAAAAAAGGCACAATGAAAAATATAAATAGTTGATTCTAAATAATTAACAGTTTTTTATATATTACTAACATTTTTGTTTTCAAAAAAAAAACTGAATTTTTGTTGTTTTTTAAGTTCCAATAAAATTTTGTTTTTTGTTATTTTTTTAGCAAACATTTGTCTAACATTTTTGTTAAAAAAATTTAATTTTTGTTGTTTTTTAAGTTCCAACAGACTTTTGTTTTTTTTTTGTTATTTCTTTTGCCAGAATTTGAGCTTTTACTGAAGCAATCAATAAGCGCTTTATAGTAATCTTTGAGTAAGCGCATCTGGCTTCCCCTGCAGCGCTTAAGAAGCGCTTCATAGTTATCTTTGAGTAAGCGCTTACAATTGAGCTCCCCTGCAGCGCTTTAGAAGCGCTTCATAGTGATCTTTGCGTAAGCGCTTCCAAAAGCGGACATCATAATGCAAAAGGGATACGAAGCGACATATAGTCAGGAAGCGCTTCGAGCATCTTCGTATGCGCTTATACAGTCCTTCTGAAGCGCTTCATTTCCCGTTGGGATACTATACTTGATTATCTCATAGGCCATAGGGATGAAATTTTGTACATAAACCCCTTTACACTGCAGTAGTGTTTTTTCCGGCCAAAACAATTTTGGAAGTTGTGTATGCATTAGTTTCCTACCTCGTTCAACAGCTCAAACTCTTACCGCAGACTTAAGCCCCTTTGTCCACAAAACCAGTGGCAGCCCATCGTTGGCTGTGTCACAATTACAATCATAACACATGATGAGAGGTAGGAACTTTTCCCACACAAGTGAACGGAGCGAGTAAAAACAACGAGCTTTATTTGTTATACCTATTCTGAAAGCTTTGTCTTCTGGAGTAAACAAATGGAACTATTTTTTTGTACAGGCATGAGACATACATATGTATATTAGGCGTATTTCTTTTCAAACCTATATAGGCTAAACATGTTTCCGCAACATGTTTTCAATGTAAAATACAACAAAACCTTAGCCTTATGCAAACCAATCTTATTTTTGTACGGAAAGCTTTTTCGAAATCTATATATATCTATAAAGCTGGTTTCGTGGTGAGCTACATACCTCCGAATAGTTCGCTTCATGTTTATGATCGTCATAAAGCCAACATAGAGTTTGTTGCTGATCAGCTGTATGAAGACCAGCATCTAATTATTTTGGGTGATTTTAATTTGGGAGACATAAAATGGGAGTATTCAATTGATGATAAATGTTTATTTCTTTTTAATACCCCGTCTTCACGAGACATCTCCCAAGACATGTTCTTCGACTTGACATGCAAATGTCTCGTGGAGACCCATAATTTGATGTCCAAACTAAAAACATGTCCGCGATGTCAGCATTTTAGTTTTGTCTTCTAGGTAAACTGAAATCCTGATTTTTCTCTGACATTTGGCCGTTTGGTAGGTAGATTTTCATTCGGTGGGTTTTTCGGTAGAGTGAACATGTCGGGCTGAGTTGGTTTGGTAGGTAGATTTTCATTTTAGGGTATTTCCGTAGAGTGAAGATGCTGGTTGGGTAGGTAGATTTTCATTCAATGGTATTTCCGTAGAGTATTTTACTGCTTTTAAAGCGATAATTGCGCGCTGTTTCTTCCTCGACGACATTTTGTAGAATGAAATGTTTTGACATGATCTGCCCACCGAAGGAAAACAAAACAAAAACCTGTTTCTAATCAAGATGTAGTTTTGTCATAAATATGTCTCGTGGAGACGCGGTGTAATATGAAAAAAGATTGAGTTTTCATTTATTGATTCAATAGGCGTGTTTTTTTTGTAACCTATATAGACTTCGAAAAAGCTTTCAGTGCAAAAATAAGACTCGATAATTATCCAGGCTAAGGTTTTGTTGTATTTTACATGGGTAAACATGCTGCTGAAACATGTTTAGCCTATACAGGTTACAAAAAAAAAAACACGCCTAATGTTCTCATTTAACTTATTTCAAAAAAATAATTGTCATAATTCTTTGAGCAGATTACTTGACCTTGTGTTTGTTAGTAGAAATCTTAATTGTAGTATTAATGAAGTAATGTGTCCTTTAATACTTACTTAGTTGGCGCTACAGCTCGAGGTGAACCTGGGCCTGCTTCTCGCAACCATTTGTGTGTGCGTGTTATATTTTTGCACGAATGGAAGGGACCTACAGTTTTTTGCCGACTCCGAACGGCGAGTTGAGAAGCTCAATCGTGACAAATGATACTCTTTGATGCTTGTCAGACATTCGAAAGAGGTGGGCACTGTGAAAAACTTTTAGGTGTTTGCGGCGGGATTCGAACCCAAGACCGCTTGCACAGTAGTCCGACGCACTAACCACTTGCGCTACGGTGTCCTTTAATGAGAAACTCTATTCATCATATTGCACTTAGTTTAAATATAGAATTGCATACTTCTTCACTACTTTTATAAAATGAAGTCTAAAAAAAAGTATGTATGTATGTGCCGCAAAAACAAAAGAACTACTGAACGGATTTGAATTCGGTTTTTTGCAATCGATTCTGGTTGGATTAAGTCTATAAAATGGATCAAAAAAAAATCAATATATTTCAATAAAACACTTCTAAATGAGAAAAATAAAAGTATATATTTGACTTTTGGGCATTTATCTCGCTCTATCTTAGTTCTTAAATAACGTATTAAAATAAAATTAACATATTTGTTTAGATTATTTCACAACAAAGATTTTGATATATATATATAAATATCTTCTTGGTAGATTTTCTGTGAGAAAAGAAATATTGTTTGTATGCTTTCCCGAAACCGATCAGTGGAGACCATTGCCACCGTCAATGCATCAGCGGCAGCGGGCATGCGTGTATGCGATACATGTGTGTACTGTGTAGTATAAGTGATTGGGATTGCTTCGTGCTAACGTATATGCATTGTAATTATTCGATCAACTCTAATCCAATAACTGGATAAATTTGGTTCCAATTTTTTTATGATAAGTAGATGCAGGGCTTGGAACAGATACAGATATGTATGTATTATGTTTTGACGTTTTGGCGGTAAAAACGTGCTGCAATATTTAAGAAAGCGGAAAAGTTAGATTGGAAGAAATTACTGACTGGTTAAATATTCTTTCTGGTTTACAGCTTAAAGACAATTATGATGCTTTTTTAAAAATATTAAATTATGCGTTTGTTCAATTCGTTCCTTTTAAAAAATAAACAATCGCACCTTTAAACTACCTTAGCCAAACCGTAGATTACTTAATTTGAAAAATGCAAAAAATAAGGCTTATAAATGTTATAAAAAATCCAATAGTGAACTACACAAAAAACATTTTTGCCAATCACGTCGTGAATATGATTTTTTTAATAGGTTTCTTTACAAACAATATGCAATAAACATTAAATCCGAAATTCGAACGAATCCAAAGTTTTTGGAAATTCTTAAACAATAAAAAAAAGCTACGTGACATCCAAAGAATTATCGAATATGAAGGTGAAATTTCTTGTAGTTCTGAAGCCACATGTGAGCTATTTGCAAGGTTTTTTGAGTCCATTTATGTTAAGCATTCAATTTCTAATAATCATTTGGATGATAGTGATATGATTTCGAATAACTTTATAGACTCAATACATCTCTCAAATAATGATGTCATTCAGGGCATACAGTCTATGAATTCCTGCCAAAGTCCTGGTCCTGATCATATTCCTTTTGGTGCTCTAAACCAATACAAATGCTCACTGAAACTAGACGGAAACTCATAAGAACCTTAGTCGTTCCTATTATTACATATGCTGAAGTTGTCTATAGTGGTCTTGACTCCTTGTCTCAGCGGAAACTACAAGTAGTCTTTAACGATGCAGTGCGTTATATATACGGCCTTCGTAGATATGATCACATTTCGGAACATTTTAGGAGGTTACTGGGCTGCACTCTGAAACAATATATCGATGACAGAAATTGCATATTCCTATATAATATCATTAAAAGTAAATCCTACATATCTTTTCAATAAGCTGCATTTCGTCCGTTCATTAAGGGCCTTTAACTTAACTAACGCTAAGTACTATAAAAGACTTGTCTTAATGTACATACCTTTTTATAACGAATAAATTGAACTGAATTGAAATGGAATCAGTTCCTCTCTGTATCCTTTTTAATCTTTCTTTGTCGTCTGGTGTTTTCTTAGATGAATGGAAACTTTCATTTATAACCCCTATTTATAAAGCTGGGCATAGGCAAAAAGTCGTGAATTATCGTGGCATAAGCAAACTTTCACCTGTTCCAAAACTCTTTGAGTCGATAGTAACCAAAAAGCTGTACTTCCACGTTAAAGAACAAATATCCTTAAACCAACATGGATTTGTATCTGGAAGATCAACTTCATCGAATTTGATTCTGTTCTCAAATTATATTTTTGAATCAATTGAAACAGGATACCAAGTTGATGTTATTTTTACAGATTTCGTAAAAGCATTTGACACAGTATGTCATGAAATTCTTATAAATAAAATCAAGTCATTCGGAATTCATTCCATGTTACTTAAATGGATCTCCTGTTACCTACAAAATCGAAAACAAATTATTAAAATTGATTCTACTGAATCTAGAACCATCGCAGTTTTGTCGGGTGTCCCTCAAGGAAGTCACTTAGGTCCCCTGCTTTTTAATGATATCCAAAAATGTCTGCGTCATGCTAATTGTTTAATGTATGCTGAAGACTCAAAGATCTTTTTACGTATAAAAAGTATAGATGATTGCAAAATTCTTCAAAATGAGTTAAATATTATTGTCCACTGGTGTCAACGCAACCGACTTTTGCTTAATATACATAAGTGCCATTCCTTCTCTGTTCATCGTATTTTAAATGTTATATTGTATAACTAGGTATAGCATTTCCTCGTTTACACTAAGTAGAAAAACTGTAATTAAAGACCTTGGTGTAATTGTTGATGCTAAGCTTACATTTACACCGCATATTGATTATGTTGTTGCTAAGTCTAATTCGTTGCTTGGTTTTCTTAAACGTTCTTCTCGTGAGCTCTGTAACCCGTACACTCTAAAATCAGTCTACATGTGTTTAGTTCGTCCTTTACTTGAATACTGTTCCATTATCTGGTGTCCGAGTTATGCCAATTCAAAAATTCGATTGGAAAGAATACAAAAGAATTTCACAAGATTTGTCTTAAAAAAAATTAAATGGAATCTTGGTGCTATGCAACCGTATCCAACAAGATGTGCCTTAATCGGACTAGATACCCTCGAAAAAAGAAGAAATGTTCATTGTATATTGTTTGTTCATGATGTTTTTTCTTATAGACTTATATGTCCTGATATTCTTTTTAAATTTTAAATATATGCACCAGGATACTTCGTCCACGTAACTTATTATTTATTCCTAAGCATAAGTAGTTCTCATCAAACACTCCGATCTGTCCATTTATGCGGATGATATGAAAATCATTAAGGTAATATCTACACCCACCGATTCACTTTTACTCCAACACGAACTTAATTCATTCTATACACGGTGCGACAAGAACTTTTTAGAACTAAACATCGGTAAATGTCAATCCATAACCTTCTCCCGCAAATGCCTCCCCCCACCCCCAGAACCTATTACTTTCGTAATGAGCCCGTTCCCTCAGTGTTCTCCATACGCGACCTTGGTATTATTTGTGACAGGGAGCTTAACTTCCGCTCTCACATTGATCATATAATACACAGGGCCAATTCTTCTCTTGGTTTCATCAAACGCTGGTCCAAAGAATTCTCGAACCCTTACGTTACAAAATCTCTTTACATAACCTTTGTCAGACCCCTCCTTGAATACGCCTCCCAAGTTTGGTCGCCATTTCATATAACTCACTCCCTGAGAATCGAAGCTGTGCAGCGCAGGTTTATCCGTTTTGCCTTACGCGGTCTCCCTTGGGCCGACACCTATATCTTACCGCCGTACGAAGACCGGCTAAAATTGCTTAACCTGCAAACCCTTGCAAAACGTCGCGAAGTAGCAGACATACTCTTCGTCCACCAACTACTAATAGGTACAATCGATTCCCCCGCACTACTAAAAATGATTTCCCTCTACACCAACCCACGAAACCTTAGGTCTGTCCCACTCTTCCGTCTTCCTCTCCACCGCACCAACTATGGCCATTTCGAACCAATCTCAAGCATGTTGCCGGTGGCCAATAACTCACACAACACCCTTGACTTCCATATCAGTATATCCTCCCTTAGAAATTCTCTCTACACCCCTCCGCCCTAAGTGTTAGTATAAGTTTCCCTCTTCTGTAAATTAGTAATTGTTAGTTCTAAGTCTTAGTTTAAGTTTCGTAGTTTGTTTAAGTCTTAGTTTGTTTAAGTTTGTTTAAGTTTGCTTGTATTAAGCTAAATAAATAAATAAATAAATAAATATAATTATGGTCTCAATGACCCTTTAACTAAATGCATAAAACTTTTTAACTCAGTTGTACAGAGATTGACTTAAGTTATGATAGATCTAAGTTTAAATTATTATTATTGGATGTTCTTGGTCCTAACTAATTTTTTTTTTTTTATTTAAATTTATTATAACATATCTGAAATCTGTTAGAGTTAAGCTCAGTAGATGGAATAATAAACTAAACTAAACTATATAGGTTTAAAAAAAACGCGCCTATTTATTGTCTGTGCTAAAAGTTTATTGTTCAAAAAATAAAAATGAGAAAAACAAAAGACACAAACAACAAACATAACACAATCATCCCTGAAAGCGTCTGAATTGCGTACCTACTTTATGAAGCTTCTTAATGCTCCACAATTTTCACCGCTGCCACATTACGCAGCGCCATGTTTTACCGATGAGTTTTTAGATACCCCATTTACAATTTTTGAAGTTCAGAATGTAATTGAGAAAGCTAGAGATGGGAAAGCTCCTGGAGGTGACCGAGTACCAGCAGAATTCTATAAGAACTGTTCAACAGAATTCCTGTCTGCACTAACAATTGAATACAACAGAATATTTGAGACCGCAACTGTCCCAGAAAGTTTTAAAAGGGCAATAATATATTCTCTGCACAAAAAGTGAAGTTATGATAACCCGGAAGTCTAAAGAGGCATTTCTTTCTTGAATTCTTCGGCCAAGTTGTTTAGTGCCTTGATTTTCAATAGGCTTACGCAGTGGATCGAAGATAAGAAAATACTTAATGAATTCCAAGCTAGATTTGGGAAAAACTATTCGACAGTAGATCAAATATTAACTCTACTAAATATTGCGGAGAGCTTCAAAAGAAGAGACAAGAAGCTTTATGGTTTCTTCGTTGACTTTCGCGCTGCTTTTGATTCAATTGCACGGGAAGCTCTTTTTTATAAGCTATACAAGATGGGAATCTCAAGCAAAATAGTCCTTATATTGAGGGCGATGTACGGGAACAACGTTGCATATGTGTGGGATGCGGAGTTTGTTTCGGAAGAGTTTACAATGCAAATGGGAGTTAAACAAGGATGTGTCTTGAGCACCTTACTATTTAATGTATTTATAAATGATATCGTGGATGCAATAGGAAGAGGAATAGACTTCAGAAATATGCGGATACCTGGTCTCATTTTTGCCGATGATGTTGTTTTTCTGGCTGAAACGGTAGCAGGAATGCAGCGAGTGAGGAACCGACTGGAAAGCTACTGTAAACATTGGAATCTGTCCGTTAATTTAGAGAAGTCCAAAATTATGGTATTCAGAAATTTCAGAATTCAGAATTTTCGCGCCCAAAGAAAAGTGGACCTACAATGGAGAAAGTGTTGCAATAGTTCGGGAGTATAAATATCTAGGTGTATTAATCACGGCGAATCTCAACATGAACAAACATTTTCAGTACAAACTGGCTGAGGCGAAAAGGGCTGTTTTTTCAGTGTGGGGCCGGTGTATCGATAATAAATATATTGAGCATAGTTCTAAGCTTAAACTTTTTCATGCGGCTGCTGCCTCCATATTGCTTTATGGAGCGTAAGTATGGGGTTACTGCCAATTCGAAGAGGTAGAACAATTTCTGATGTATTTCTTAAAACGAATTTTCCGGTTACTAACCTGCACGCCAAACTATATGCTGCATTTAGAAACAACAGTACCACCATTGTTCTTAACCACCCTTAAGCGGCATTTTGAGTATGTCTTGAAAGTAATAGAGTTGAAAGGGGAAAGGCTGCCCAAACATATATCTTCTAGGGGAAACCTTATCAAAAAGTGGGAAGAACTGGGGGCTGGTCTGGGTGTAAATGTACGCATTTCAACCGATATTAACTCTTCAAATTTAAGGAACGTATGTAATGAAATATTAAAGAGAGCAAGCCTATCTACGCATGAAGGATGTAAACTCAAAGCACAGTCTTCTCAACATAGAATGTGTTTGACCTGGAACCTCTTTTGATTCCAGAGTTGATTTAAAATGCTCCTTACCGCTGGTGGGGGGAAGCAAATTAAACGAATGACTTCTGAATGCAAAGTGATTTATTTCTTTATTCTTATGGCTATTTATACTCTAATTTACAAGCTAAAATGATAAGTCAGCAAAATTATTCTATGGGAATAATTTCGTAATGTGATAGGAAAGCACCTGTAAAGGTGCATGGATGATAATTTGATGGGAATGGGTATGATATCTGAGAGTGGTTGACAATATTGCGAATGGTATAGGGTGGTCAATATGAGGAGTAGGGTGGTCATAATATTTTATAGTTAACTTAATTCTAAACATTCTCCCCGGCATTGAGATCCTTGAGCCCAAATCCGATGTCGCTTGGAGATTGGATAGGCTTCGTCTTCCTTCTATGATGAACGACTACAATCAATAGCAACAGAACAGCAAATAGGGAGATGGAGTATTGATGTACGTCATGGTGCGTGAGGGCTCTTGGAAGTGTCTGTTGAGGTTTTAATTCTGCAATCCTCTGTCTGATCAACTCTAGATCTTCGTCTCCACGGATTATGAAGTCATTACTCATTACAGCTCCTTTGTGGGGTATTTGTTGTTGTGACAGCATTAAAATCTGGCTTAAATTAAACGCTGGCACAAAGGACGTAGCCGACTTCGTTGCATAAAGGTTGTGAGCATTAATGGTCATGGCTGCTTAATAACGCAATTTGGAGTTAATCTTAATAGTCCTACACCCTTTAGTTTTGTGCTAAGTACGTCTGATCCACATACTATAGAAAAAACTTCTTCACGTTGAAAAGCGAATATCCAGTGATTGGGGTTGTGTAGCTGGATCCACATTTTTTCTGGTTTAGAGGTTTGAAGTACACAAAGTGGTGACAATTGTGTCTTATGGTTTAACAACTGTATTTCACATTGATGTTCTGTAGAATGAGTATTAAAGATGGGATGTCGTTGCTTACACAGATATCTTTGGTGTTCCATTTGCAGACATTCCCTGAATTCCTCCTGTGATAGTGGAAAGAATTGATCTCGATAAGGGCTTATGGCGAGAAATGCTGTAGATGGCTGGATAAATGTGAAAGCGTCATCATTTGGAACGGGTAGCGGTATAAGCTTGAAGATCTTGAACATTTGATTGCTGAGTAATGGTACTGACTTTGATTTAATTAGCGAAAAAACAGCGATCACATAATTTGCATTACAGCCAATACAACTCACGTGAATAAATGCAGCAGAACGAATAATAAATCCACCGTTGATAAGTCCAATGAAACGCAGCAATAAACAGCATACAAAATTATGTTTTATTATTTTACCTCTTAAGACCAAAGCGACTTATCTGGATGAATGTTGAACAGCAAGAGAAAGTTCTAAGTTTCGATAAAACATACAATGCCTGTGATCTGTTATGTATAACAATTCTTACCATTAGGTATATGGTGAATCGATGCATTGCAGAGTGCAAGCCCGTTAGCAAATATGAGTAAACAAGTAATGAAATCATTACATAACGATAACAAGAGATTAGAAGTATCAAAAACAATAAGAAGCGATGCATAGGGTATTAACATAATGTTTGGCAAATAAAAATTATTTCGATATTAAATTTACATAATTAGTTAATATAATTAAAGCAAAGGTTAGTGAAATTTAAGTTGAATTAAATACAAAAAGAATAAACGATTCAATCTCAAACATCCCGGCGCCACTGAACGAGTTTCAGGATAGTGGTAGGACGGCCAATTTTGTTGCAAGCCGAATAAAGGTTCCGGTAGCCGTCTTAACAGTGGCCACACGAACAAGTTGATCAGCACCTGGTGTAACAGCTTCAATTCGACCGAGTAGCCATTTTGTGGGAGGTAGACTGTGCTCCTGATGACTATAATATCTCCCGGTTTTAGGTTGGGTTGTCGTTTCTGCCATTTGGGACGTTCCTGAAGACTCGTCAGGTATTCGGTGTGCCACCTCTTCCAAAAACCTTGCACCATGTTTTGGATGGTGGTTCCAATGAGAAAGACGGTTCACCGGTATTTCGAGTTGACTAGGCTCCGGCACAGCTGTCATTGGCTCACCTATGAGAAAATGAGATGGTGTTAGAGGATTTAGATCAACATCAGAGAGACAAGATAAAGGTCGAGAATTCAAGATAGCTTCAATTTGACTGGTCACGGTCGTTAGCTCTTCGAAGGTTAATATAGAAGAGCCAATGACCCGACGAAGGTGAAGCTTTACGGATCTGACACTTGCCTCCCACAGCCCACCAAAGTGAGGTGCGGAAGGAGGAATAAAGTGCCAAGCGATTCCGTCCTTTGCGAGCGATGACACTATTGTGTCGTTGTGCGTTTGAGACATAACCAACTTGTGCATTTCTGAGAAGCAACGTCGTGCCCCTTGAAAATTAGTCCCATTGTCACTATAAATGTTGCTGCACAGACCACGTCTTGATACAAATCGGCGCAGGGCGGCAAGAAACGCATCCGTAGTGAGATCGCTCACTACTTCCAGGTGTATAGCTTTGGTTGAAAGGCAGACGAAGAGAGCTATGTAAGCCTTGAGAAGTCTTGGCTTTCGACCCCGAGAAAGCTTGATCGTCAGCGGCCCTGCGTAATCACAACCCGTATCGGTGAATGGTCTATTCGGTTGAATCCATTGGAGGGGAAGATCTCCCATCCGCTGCTCACATGTTGATTTCCGTTGCATGAAGCATGGTTTGCAAATGTGTATTACCTTCCGAACAAGATTACGGCTACCCATTATCCAGAACTGCTGCCGGACAAATGTGAAGGTCTCCGCAACTCCAGCATGCGCGTACCTTAAGTGAACATCCTGAACTATAAGTAAGGAAACTTTATTGGATTTCGGAAGTATTATAGGATGCTGTATGTTATATGAAACAGTAGCATGTTTTATGCGACCTCCAACACGCAGAAGTCCAACGCTGTCCAAGAACGCAGAAAATTCCAACAGTGGTGATCTCGACGATAAAGAATCCTTACTGATCAAGTCGTTGATATCCTTAGGATACGAAACAAGCTGCACATACTTCAAGATAATGATTTTAGCAGAATGAATTTCGTAGAATTTTAAACCGTGAGACTCGCGAACGTCTGATTTCACGCGACAATTTGATATAAAACGACGACAAAATGCAAATACTCTGATCAAACGATGTCAAGACGATAGTTTGTCAATCAAATTTTGAATAGTGTCCGAATTACGCGATGTTACCAGAACAGTTTTGTGTGTCCGTCTACTTTCGACTTTGACCAGGTCACTATTGGCGGGTTAAGAGTTCTTAAACCAGGAAGAAATAGGCCAATGTTGTTGCGATTCTGATAACCAAGGCGGACCGGTCCACCAAAGACTATGATTCACGAGCTGCGAAGGGACAATACCGCGCGAGGCACAATCAGCTGGATTGAATTCTGATGCAATGTGCTTCCATGAATGATTCGGAACCGTTTCCAAGATAGCTGAAGTGCGGTTAGGGACAAACGTAGCCCAGCGACGAGGGGGAGAAGAAAGCCAATGAAGCACTATTTCAGAGTCACACCACGCAAATATTTTAATGTTTGTGTCTATATTAAGTGAGGATTTCACAAGCTTAAATAGCTTTGACAGTAGCAACGCACCACAAAGTTCTAGCCGCGGGATAGAAAGAGGTTTTAAAGGAGCCACCTTTGTTTTTGCCGCGACTATTGTGACTTTAACCTCTCCAAAGACCGATCTCGAACGCGCGTATATAACGGCTGCATAGGCCAACGATGAGGCGTCCGAGAACCCATGAAGTTTTCAAGTAATGGAAGTTCCTTCCGATAGTTCATCCACTGACTTGAAATCCCGTCTGGTAGGGGATCGATCCAACCAAGTTTAAGTTTAGATGACTAAAGTTCTTGGAACATCATTTTGAAGAGGATCACAGATGGAGCCAAGAGTCCTAAGGGGTCGAAGATCCTAGCGACTTCTGAGAGCAGAGTTCGTCTTGTCAGCAAATGACTGAGTTTGGGTTGATGAACGCGAAACGAGAAGACATCTCTAGAAGGATTCCAAAACATCCCTAGGACCTTGATAAGTGAAGACGAACCTTCAGACTCAACAAACGAATATTCACAATCCTCAGGAGGTAGACTGGCGAGAAGAGCCCAACAATTTGAGCTCCATTTCCTGAGTTGAATTTTGGCAAGTGATAAAAGTTCAACAAGTTCAGACTACATTTTTAAAAGATCATCAATAGTGTTTGCCCCAGTCATAATGTCATCCACGTAGACATCGTTCAAGATGAGTCGAGCTGCGATGGGGTATTTCAACCTATAGTCATCAGCCAGTTGCTTTAAAGCTCGAACAGCCAAAAATGGGGCGGAAGCAGTTCCATAAGTAATGGTTTTAAGCCGATAGTGCTTGATAGCTTCGTTAGGAGAAGTCCGCCAGACAATACGCTGATAGTCAGTTTCGGGTTCACGAATCAAAATTTGACGAAACATTTTGACTACATTAGCCGTAAAAACAAATCAATGCTGGCGAAAGCGAAGACAAACACCAATCAGATCTCGTTGAATTGGAGGTCCGATATACAATTGGCTGTTAAGTGACTGCCCAAGTGAGTCACTGACAGACCCATCAAAAACGACCCTAAGCTTAGTCGACGAGCTGTCGGGTTTTAAAACCGCGTGGTGAGGAAGATAAAAGAGTCTACCAATTAAAGATCCGACCTCATCATCAGGAATCTGTTGCATATGTCCAAGACTCAAATACTCTTCCATAAATTGTCCATATTGTCGCCTCAAATCAGGATGCCTTTGGAACCGACGCTCCATGGAGTGCAAACGCGATATGGCAGCACCCAGAGTATTTTCAAAGGTAGGCGATGGAAGTTTTAATAGAAGAGGAACAACATATCTGCCATCTTCTGAGCGAGAAACAGTTTCTCGAAAAAGAGCTTCAGCAGGATCATTATCTGCTTAGTCAGTGATTGTGGGTACTTCGTCCAGTTCCCAGAAACGTTGCAGGAGAAAATCAGTATCAATAGCTGAGTGGAGGTTGCATAACCCGACACTAGAAAAATGGCTATCAATAAATTCTCCTGTGATGACCCATCCAAAAGAAGTATTTTGCGCCAATGGTTTACCTTCTGGGCCATGAATTTGTTCTGCCTTGAGAATCGACCAAACTCTATCAGCTCCTAACAAAACATCTACAGTGCTAAATCCAATCCTTGGATATAAGACAACGATGAAATATCAAAGGAATAAGACGGCAGATTCGAAGTCAGTTTACTCAAAATATGTGTTTCGCATCGCAGAACTGTATTATTGTATCGCGAACCCAAAGAGATCGACATACACCCATTGGTGTGACCAGCTTCCTTCGAAGAAAGTCCTACGATCAGAATGCGAGAATGTTTCCGTCGAAGTCCAATACGTTGAGCTAACGCCTCCGTAATAAATGAGGACTGCGAACCTGTATCAAGCAGAACACGGCAATTTATAAGCTCACCCTGACGATCCTGAATTGTAGCAAGAACAGTAGGCAAAATGGTTTGCTGTCGAAGGCTAAGGTCAAGAGAATGGTTATTTAATGAAGGGGCCACGTAACTGGGGCCTGGAGCACCCGGAGACGGAGGTGGCTGTGAGGAGTCTGCTGGTTGTTCTACGGATGGTCTTGGTTTCGAAGGTGATTGAGACTCACCAGATTGGTTTGGGTGGACGAGCGAATGATGGCGGGATTTACAGACACGACAACGCGAATGGCTAAAGCATTTATAAGATGCATGTCCAGACCGAAAACAATTAAAACATAATGAGTTATCTTTTACGAATGTTCGACGAGAGTCTAAACTAAGTCCTATAAACGCGGTACATTGTGGCAAATTATGGTCGCCCTTGCACTTAGGACATTTTGAAAGTTGTTCCCGTGACTCAGACAAATGCGTGCGAATGGACACTGGTTGTCTTTTACGCGATGTACCGGAGCTGCTCATAGGCTTACACGACTCGAATGCGTCACACCGAACTTCAAGAAAATCAATTCTTGTACCGAACAATCATCCCGAGAACCTACTTTCTTAGCCCAAGCATGCCTCGTATCCTCATCGAGTTAAGTTAACAGCAGGAAAATAAGCCAAGGATCACGACCGGTTTTCTTGGCTGCCTCAAGACCACGAATGACTTCATCGGCACCGTCGGTAATCTTACGAAGAATGTTAGAATTGGATGAAGTCATAGAAGGCAGCGAAACAAACGATTGAATTAGAGAATGAACGAGTAGGTTTACGCGGTTGTAACGTTTATCCAGTTTTTTCCCACGCTCCAATATAATTAGCGTCCGTGGGCGGAATATGACTGATAAGATCGGCAGCTTCATCTCTCAAAAACGATTTCAGAAAATTAAACTTCTGTGTAGAAGTTAGAGCATCGTTGCTGTCCACCGAATCGAGAAACATGTCGCGGAATGTCGGCCAGTCTTTATAATTACCGGTAAATGGAGTAATCGAAATCTTAGGGAGGCTTATAGTTTTCGAAGACGAACCGGAAGAGTTAAGTTTACTAAGAAAAGTAGACTGCTGTTCTGCGAGTTGCTCAAATGCCATTTTTTGCTTTTTAGCATTCTGCCGTTCACGAAGACACTTTGTCATTGTCGTATGTGCACTAAAATATTTATCTTCGTACTCAACGAATTCCGTCTCGAGCCCCGTATGTTGCTGCTCGTCTAAACCTTCTAAACACGCAGCATGATAGCACGAAAACTCCTTCCAAGCTATTTCTAATTTAGATAACCTAACTTCCAGCATCTCGATATCTACATTATCCGTAATGGATTCACAAAAAACCGTAGCACGTGTGATGGTTGCTTTAGACCGCGCATTTGCTGAGAACTCATTTTAATTTAATTAAAGTGTCCGATAGTTATTTGATTAATCGAAAATCAGGTGTAATACTTTGCTCACACTCAACTCACAATTCGTTTGATTTATTATAGACAATTCTCTATAATTTAAAGAAAACGCGAGAAGTCCAATTTTATTTGGCGGTAAAGTTAATTGTTTGAGCGAGCAAACAAATTAATATTGTTCTTAAACACACGTGATTTTTCGATAACACCGGTTCACAAATCGCAATTAATAATATTAAATTCGGCTAAACGAAGGACCAATGACTTTGATTTAATTAGCGAAAAAATAGCGATCACATAATTTGCATTACAGCCAATAGCAGCAATTGCAGCAGAACGAATAATAAATCCACCGTTGATAAGTCCAATGAAACGCAGCAATAAACAGCATACAAAAAATATTATGTTTTATTATTTTAGCTCTTAAGACCAAAGCGACTTATCTGGATGAATGTTGAACAGCAAGAGAAAGTTCTAAGTTTCGATAAAACATACAATGCCTGTGATCTGTTATGTATAACAATTCTTACCATTAGGTATATGGTGAATCGATGCATTGCAGAGTGCAAGCCCGTTAGCAAATATGAGTAAACAAGTAATGAAATCATTACATAACGATAACAAGAGATTAAAAGTATCAAAAACAATAAGAAGCGATGCATAGGGTATTAACATAATGTTTGGCAAATAAAAATTATTTCGATATTAAATTTACATAATTAATTAATATAATTAAAGCAAAGGTTAGTGAAATTTAAGTTGAATTAAATACAAAAAGAATAAACGATTCAATCTCAAACAGGTAGTTTGACCACAAAGATAATGGTGGATGCTGTCACTCGTGTTTTTACCCTCAAAAGCTCATATATTTTTGGTAGATTATGTCCTTCATAGCCGGGAAGTGTTAAGGTTGATGGTATATGCTTACGGATATTGTCGAGCTCTTTAATTAGCTGCCTTGGTGATAAAAGTAAAGAGCTAATCCTTCCTTGATGCGTGTCTGTGATGGCCTCCAGTATAGTTCCTCGGGATCGCTGAAAACTATCCATCAGTTGTGATATATAAATCGCGACGTGGTTGAACACTTCCTTTTCATCTATTGCTTGGCTGAGTTTTTCGATAGTGTTGTTACCTCGAGTTAATTGATGATTTATCAACTTGAATTGTTCCCTAATTGATGTTATTGACTTATTTAGGACGTTTGCTGTTGATTCAATTATAGACGTCTGGTTTTTGTTCAACTGTAGCAGATGCTCTTCGTTTTTATTGGCATTTTGAATGTGATCTTCGATATGTTGCGCGTAGTACTGGTCGAGAATCCCAAAGAGTTTGTTTGCCATCATGCCAATGAAGTCGAAAGGCGATCTTTTGCTTCGAATAGCCATTCCATTCCTATGCTTTAAGATTTCATTCAAACTCTTGGATTCTCTAAGGCGATGATCCAACTGCTTAATAACTGCTTCACAAAAGTTATGTCGGTTTTGTTTTAATGCCTCACATTTTATTCTTAGTCCTTCGATACCTTCCTTCAACCCTTGATACTCAACCCAGTAGCCGGACATGTTGAAGTACACGAACAAATTCCATTCATCGGTTACTAAGTTGACTTGCCTTAAGTCTTCAAAATAGATCCCTGGGTTATCCTTAAATTCCTTAACTTCGTCAGGGTTTTGAGCGATCACTGGTCCAAATGCCATTCCCATGATTAATAGTCCCAAGAAAAGTGAAGACAGAGGATTGATCTTCGATTTCTGTCCATCTGGTGAAGCGTAAAGACGCTTTGCGTTCTGAGAATCGGTCACTGTTCTAATGTTGGAGATCGGCTGTTGTATAAGACAAAACCTGCCCTTTAGCGGATGGTTCGATTCCCTGTTTTCGGGTAAACGTTGAAGTTTTACTGGTTCCGGAGTTGTTGGTTTTTCCTTCGACTCTATAGGTAAGGGACAAACCCTACAGATGGATCTTCTTATTTCTCCCTTTTCAGTTTTGATGTTGAAAACTCGAGTAAGTTTGTCTTTACCAGGTATGATGTCGAGTATTCTTCCCATTTGCTATTTTAGCGGCGGTAAGTTGTCTTCTTTTACCAGCACTAGCATTCCTGGGTGAACTCTTTCTAGTGGATATTTCCATTTATATCGGGCCTGGATCTCTTGCAGGTATTCGCTCGTCCATCTGCGCCAGAATTCCCTATGAATGGATGTGACAAGATTCCATCGTACTAAGTTTGAGATGTTCATCGGTTTGCAATCTGGATCCACTACCGCCGTCAATGGTGCACCAGTAAGGAAGTGCCCTGGTGTAGGTGCTTCCAAATCATTTGGATTCGTTGACATTGGTGTCAATGGTCGCGAATTAAGAACTGTTTCTATTTGGGCCAGTGCTGTTACCAGTTCTTCATGGGTTAATGATGCGCTAGCTAATATTCGTTTCATGTGGTGTTTAGCAGACTTAACTGCTGCTTCCCATAAGCCCCCAAAATGTGGTGATCGTGGAGGAATGGGTTTCCAATCGATCCCTTGACCGGCACAATGATTGCGGATTGATGTTTGGCCGTCATCATTGAAGACATTTGCGGTGAGTGTCTGAAGCTCGTTCCGGGCTCCGATAAAGTTAGAAGCATTGTCTGAGAAAATCTTAGCTGGACAGCCGCGTCTTGCTACAAATCGCTTCAGTGCTCCGACAAATGCTTCAGTAGTCAAATCAGAAACTAGTTCTAAGTGTACTGCCTTGGTCGCGAAACAAATAAACACCGATACGTACGCCTTGGTTGGTATTTTGCCTCGTATCTTGTAGTGAATATAGACTGGCCCCAGGAAATCAATTCCAACGTTAATGAACGGTCTGCAAGGTTGAACCCGTTCAGGTGGTAGGTTGCCCATTAGTTGTTCCATAGTTCTTGGTTTCGCTTTGAAACAGCGAATACAGTTATGGACTGTTGTTTGAGCCAGCTGCTTCCCTCTTAGAATCCAGTATTGTTGTCTGAATATAGCCAGCAACGTTTGTGGGCCGGCATGCAAGTTCTTTTGATGGACTTGTGTCATCAACATCCTGGTGAAGATATGTGAACTGGGTAGGACGATTTGATGTTTGGCTTCGTATGGTAGCTCCGAACCCTCTAGTCGACCTCCGACTCGAATAAGATTTCTATCATCCAGGAACGGGGAGACTGGGCTCAGGCGACTCTTATCTGATACATAGCCCATCTTCTTAAGTGTTGTGATATCATCATGGAATACCATTTCTTGCACGTATCGGAATATGATTGTGTTGGCAGCCTTTAGCTCCTGGACAGATAGGACCTTATCTAGTAGTCTATATGTTCGTGCTCTTTTCAAATTGCTGATAAAACGTATAATGTAAGCTGTTATTCTCTGTAAGGTATGAAATTAATTTCGATGGTTGATATCTTCCAAAAAATGGGACTTCGGATTTACAGCGGCTAATACTGTCTTGATGCATTTGATTTCTGGTATGTTTTCTTCGTTTGTTACTGGTGGTTGAGTTGGCCATACAATTTTAAAATTTCTTAGAAATTCAGGTCCCCTGAACCAGGCCATTGACTTCAGTAGTTGCTTAGGAAATATTCCCCGCGATAGAAGATCCGCTGGATTTGCTTCTGACTTGATAAATTTCCATTGTCCCTTAGTAGTTTAATCTTGAATAAACGAGACATGGTTAGCTACAAAGGTTTGTAAAGGTGACTGAGTGCATATCCAAACTAGAGCTATTTGAGAGTCTGCCCAATATGTTATTTTACCGATTTTTATTGTTAAACTGTCTTTTACGACCTTGACTAGCTGGACCATCAGCTTGGCTGCACAGAGTTCTAAGCGAGGTATATTTTGCTGTTTTGTGGTGCAACTCTCGACTTAGAGCAGGCTAATTGGACATTTACTTTTCCTTGATGATTTGTGGACCTTAAATAGACCACTGCACCATACGCTCGTTGTGAAGCATCCGAAAAGGCATGTAGCTCAATTTTTGTTGCATCAGGTAGTATGATGTGCCGTGGTATTTTTAAGCTATCAAGCTGTAGTAGTTCTCTTCTGAAGTGCATCCATTTAGTGTGCATCTCCATCGGTATAGCGGCATCCCAATCCAATTTAGACATCCATAGCTCTTGTATAAAGATTTTGCAAGAACTACTACTGGACTGAGAATTCCAAGTGGATCAAAGATGTGGGCGATGTCGGCTAAAATTGATCGCTTGGTCACTTTCGTCACTTCTTTCCATTTTGTCCTGATGATAAATTGACCTGATGCTGATAGCCAAGTTATCCCCAGCGTTTTGATGAAACTCTCATCTTGTGTATGTAGAATATTTTCCCCCTCTCGATCTTTCTTTGGAATTTCAGCCAACAATTCCGGTGCATTGGCGCACCATTTTCGCAGGTGAAATTTGCCTTCCTTCAGAAGATTAGTAAGTTCGGTTTGCATTTGAAGGGTTTCTTGAAGACTATTACTGCCTGTCAAGATGTCATCCATGTAGGTATCCCGTTGAATAATAGTAGCCCCCAATGCCCTTGGATCGTCTGAAACTCGTCTGAGATCTCGCAAGCATCTTATAGCCAAATATGGTGCTGATTTGGTTCCGTAGGTCACGGAGTGGCAGGTTAGTTGATGCTCTCCAGATTACAAGCTGAAACTGCTTGCTGTTGTCATCGACTTGAATTTGGCGATACATTTTTGAAATATCAGCGGTGAATACATATGTATGAGACCTAAAGCGTAACTGAATTGAGAATAGATAATTTTGTAGAGCTGGTCCGGTATGCAGAATATCGTTAAGTGATATGTTGGTCGATGTCTTCGCAGATCCGTCAAAATCCACCCGTAGCTTAGTAGAACTGCTTTCTGGGCGAAGAACACAGTGATGAGGCAAGAAATAATGAGGCTCTTTGATTAGCACTGAGTCATCCACTTCCGTCATATGGTTTAGCGCAATGTATTCCTTCATGAAGTCTCCGTATTGTTGTTGGAGCTCCGGATTCTTGTGCAATTTCTTTTCGAGACTAAAAAACCTTCGAATGGCCATTTCCTTTGATTTCCCAAGACTATTGGGGCTGTTAGCAAATGGCAATGTCACTACGTAACGTCCGCAGTTTCTGTCCTAGTGGTCGTTTTTCGAATATCTCCTCGCAACGACGTTCGTCCGTCGTTAAATGTTGATTCTTTTTCGGAATAGCAGCTGGAGCTTCATCGATCATCCAAAATTTCTCCAGCATGGTACCCAAGTTATAAGAAGAGATATCCACTCCTATTCCGCAAAATAGTGATGAAGCATCTCCAGTGATAGTTTTTCCCTTCACTACCCATCCCAGTAAGGTTGGAATCGATGAACTGAGTGGGTTGTTCTGTTGTTATTTTATCAAGTACAAAAGCTTGAACTTGTGTTTTGTACCCAGTGACTTGAGATTGTAGACAAATATTGACCCTTTTGCTTATGTTGAGCGCCCTGTTCCCCATTCCTGAGACTTCAAAGGGCTCATGTTTCGTAATGAGCTGCAGTTTTTTAGCTAGCTTCTCGGTTATGAAGTTCATCTGCGAGCCAGAATCCAGCAATGCTCTTGCCTGAACGGCGCTATTTGTTCGATTTAGTATGTTTACTATAGCTGTTCCTAACAGCACATATTTTGATACTTTAGGACTCCTGGTGATAGCTGAGAGGCTAGTCCTATTATCTTTTATAGGAGCTTGATGACTTTGACCCTTTGCTATAACATGAAGCAGGGTATGATGATACTGGTTGCATTTGGTGCAATGTGTTGCTCTATATGTTGAAGCTTGGTGTCAGAAACGTAAGCAATTAGTGCACCGATTAAGCGATTTCACCTTGTGTAGTCGTTCTTGTGGTGTGAGCTCAAGAAACCTTGGGCACAGGAAAATCGCATGTTTTTGTTGTCCACAAATTAGGCATCTATTGGTTTCCTTTGTGGATGTAAGAGCTAACTTTGTCCTTCTGTTTGAGTCTTCTGCTTTGGTTCCCAGTGCTTCTAAAGACTGAAATCGAACCTCTAAAAATGATAGGAAGTCCTTTAATTATGGTAGGGCCTTTGGTTGTTTAAGTGACTGCTCCCACAGTGTCAGTGTACTTCTATCCAATTTTTTAAGCAGAATGCTTAGTAAAAGAGGATCCCAATTATTGGTGTCAATTTGTAGACCTTTTAAGCTAAGCAGGCATTCCTGTGTTGTGTCGTGTAGTATCTTGATTGCATTAGAACCTTCATTCTGGATTGCAGGTTGATTTAGTAGTTTATTCACCTGCGCAGTTACTAATAGCCGCGGGTTGTCGTACCGATCGGTTACCACTTGCAATGTGGCACTGTAGTTGGTATCAGACGTAGTAAAGTGTCTGATGAGTTTTTCTGCCTCGCCTGTTAATGTTGTTTTAAGATAAAATAGCTTTTGGCAGTTGGCTATGTCTTGTTTGTGTACCAGTTCTGTAAACAGATCACTATATTGCTTCCATTGAATATAGTTTCCATCAAATTTAGGTAACGTAATATTCGGCAGATTTAAAGTTGCCTTTGGTATGATAGTGGAACTTGGTGTGGTATTTGGAGCGGGTAATGGTGGAACCTGGGCTGATTCTTGTAGTCTAGTCGTCACCTTAATAATCCAGTTCTGAACTTCATCTTCTAGATGAAAGTATTCTGCGACGTTGTATCCATGCCCGCTTGGGTCTTCGCATAACTCGTTAACTAATAGGTGAGTTTCTTCCAATTCTTTCCAAAATTTCTGAAGTGTGTTTAACTTCACGCTACAGACTGTTGAGCTCCAGGTGTCTGTGGTGACGTTTTCAAGACTTAACAACAACCGCTGCAATGATTTTGCGGTTGTGTTTTGTCTTCGAATGATTCGGACAACTTCTCCAACAGGTTTTACCGGGGGTACTGTGTACCCTTTGGTCTGGTGGTCTTCAGATTTTCCTGTCGTTATAAATTCCTCTAATGGAAGGGTAGGAATCTTCGGTATGGTTCCTGTGTCTGGATACGATGTCCCACGGATTGCCCCTATCGGCTCTTCCTGGCGCCTTTCAGCATCGCTGGGTATAATTGAGTCCAAAGTGAGTTTGATTTCCGCGTAAAATCTCTTGATTTTCTCATACGTATTTGCTTGTACATATGGAGTGTCTATCTTCACGAATTTCTTGATTTTCGTAATTGTAATGGAACTCCGACCATAGTGCTTCCAGAACCTCGTATTTTTTTTGCTATATACGCGGTGGTTTTGCGGTCGGGGCCGTCTTTGCCAATGTTAGTTCTAAATCGCTGAAGCTCCTCTGTGATGGCCTTCTGTCTGGCCACGATCTTGAACACTTCCATTTCGTCCATGTCGAAATTCTAGCAGGCGATGAAATCTCGGCGATAGGTCCAACGAAGGTGCAATAGGTATTTGAACTTTAGTTGAAGTGCTGCAAATCTGGATGATAATTCGGCTTAATTGCTTGAAATATACCAGTGTTTGAAGCCCTGGTAAACGCTTATGGATATTGTGATTTCAAGCAAGATCACTTTTTGTACTTGTAATCAACCAGTGTTTGAAGCCCTGGTTTACGCTTGTTTGTATGCTTGAGATTTGCTGCTTACCGCTGGTGGGGGGAAGCAAAATCTCGTCGGGGTCACCAAATGTTTGACCTGGAACCTCTTTTGATTCCAGAGTTGATATAAAATGCTCCTTACCGCTGGTGGGGGGAAGCAAATTAAACGAATGACTTCTGAATGCAAAGTGATTTATTTCTTTATTCTTATAGCTATTTATACTCTAATTAACAAGCTAAAATGATAAGTCAGCAAAATTATTCTATGGGAATAATGATAGGAAAGCACCTGTAAAGGTGCATGGATGATAATTTGATGGGAATGGGTATGATATCTGAGAGTGGTTGACAATATTGTGAATGGTATAGGGTGGTCAATATGAGGAGTAGGGTGGTCATAATATTTTATAGTTAACTTAATTTTAAACAGAATGATTTACAGCCAGCTCAATTTTGACCTTCAGGAACGTGCGTATTTCCACAATCGTTTTTCCCTTAACATGATTAGTGTAATATTTAGAGCTAGAGGTGAAATAATAAATTTAAATTACATTCCGCACCGCCCTGACCTACCAATCATATGCGACCTATGCAATCTTAAGGAGAGAGAGGATATATACCATTTCATCGCCAGATGTCCCGTCTTAAAAGAGTTCAGGCTGAAGTACTTTGGAGTAACTTCGATGGAAATTAATGAAGTCCTGAATATTTTAAATGGCTATTTCGGTTGGGAAACTTTATATAAATATACAACAACTGCATTAAAATACAGGCAACTGATAATCGAAGGAGACTTTTAAACAAATGAAAACAGTACAAATAAAATTATGAAATATAAAAACTAAGAATAGAATTTGTCAATCTGGTAGACGGCCTTGGGCCAATCCATACTAAACTTAAGACCAAAATTGTAAATTTGAAAGTATGCTTTATAATAAAGTTTTCTACTACTACTACTACACAAGAAATCCGCGATTGAATTGATTAAAGAAATTCCAAAAAAAAATCGACACAGTAAGTACTGTCACTTCCTGTTTCGTAGATATGCAGCACAACAATAGTCCACATAATTCAATTTAATGTGACAGAGGGCTTACATTGGTCAGGACATCGCATCATATCCGTTTCCCAAAAACCGCTCTCTCCACATTGGGTTCTATGTATTTTCCAAGAGATACAGAAGCACCTACATTCGTATCGTATCTGCTCTTTTTTTTGTAAAAAAAAGTAAACAATTTCCCTCAAATCATATGTACGTATCGCTGTGTGTCTATTCTCTGCACGCGATGTGGCTTTATAGCCCCTACCACCGTCACGCCACTATTTGCCATAAATGCGATAATAGAAGTTTGCCGCTGTGAGATATCCACAATGAGGGAATAACCACACCCCCTCACTTTTTGAAAACTTTCCAACTTTTATTTCTTCATTTCTCTTCTTTTTTCTTTCGTATAAAGCTAAAAAAACAATTTTTCTTTTTGTTGTGCTATCTTACGCTGCAAGGATGTCATTTTTATGGGTCCTTCCTTTTGGTACCATAGAATAAAACCACCCATTGAACGATTTTTAGTTCCAACAGAACCGTTTTGTTCAGTCACATAAATGTATTGCAAGGGGTGCATTTGGGCGAATTGTATATTTCGAGTTTATTGTAAGGACTCACAGGAGATGCCATAGCCCTACTGTGTGCGAATCGGTTTCTGCAGTATGGAATCGAAAACAGTTTAAAAGAGGAACTTCTAACTAATTTGACATTTTTGCAGTTTTGAGGTTTCTCTGTTCTACAAAAACAGAGGAGCTAACAACCGACGACGACGTGACGGACGACAACGATACGAGGTCTTTTTTTATTCATTCGCCGCCGCCTTTCATCAAGGTAGTTAAAACACGAAATGTATATGAGTATAAACTTTTAACAATGCGGTTGGTAGCAGAAGTGGCACTTTGTACTTGTATCATTACTGATTTAGCTTTTCGAGTCGCTTGCCTGGAAAGGGGAGTGGCAGGGTGTCTTGGCATTTTAGGGATAAAACTGACAATTAAACTTGCACTTTCCTGTCTGTTGATTGCAATTGTCCTCATGACTTTATGAATAAACACTGTATCTCTGTGAATCCAAGGGGCGGAGGGTGGCTGAAGTTGATTTTATGACTTTGCATTTATGTATATTTTTGGTGGAACGCGCACGCAAAACTGAAACCACCAATCTCAGGAACTGCTTTGTTTCTCAATTTTAATTAAACCCGTATTTCGGTCGGGTAAACTCGTACTCGTACCAAACCCACACAGCTATTCATATCTAAATGTATCTATGAAGTTGTTAAATTTTGTAGATTTTAATTGTGCTAAGTGGGGTGTGAATGGATGAGTTCTGATGTCAATCGCCTACTTTACGGTGAATGAGTTTATGGTTTTGTATCTACCGATTCCACACTGACGTGGTTGTGTCAATCAAAATGTCGTAAAAAATGAGAATAAAATCCTTAAAGTCATAACAAATGAGAATATTAAAAGGACATGTCGTTGTTGGAGCTGTGCTGTAAGCTCATTTTGAACTAATGTTTGGCTTTTTGTCATTCCTATTCTCTGGGGACACGCAAACGAGAGGCAAAAGCTATAAAACAAATGAGGGACAATATTCTTTTGTTTAACTGAATGGGGTTTTCGGTTTTTTTTTGTGTTATTCGAATAGGGTTTTGGAAAAGGCAATTTGAAGAGATAAATGTGGAGGTCTATCTATAGATTCTTATTGAAACTGTATCCAATCAGTTTCAATAGAAGAAATTTGCGAAAACTTGTTGTTGGTTGCAAATTAAAATTGAAAAGTAAATTGTCTTCGAAACGGGATCTGTGGGGTATACGAGTATCTTAACTTTGATTGTTACATAACTTGAGTTTGATGCCATCCTTCCAATTTATACATAAGGCTTCGCTTAACCCTTTCGACCCGGAATGCAGTCAGTAGACTTAGGCTTGGTACACACATGCGATTGCAGTCGCACGACTTTATGTCGCAAAAAATAAAACACATAGCTTTCAATGTAAGTGCGCGCACATGAAACCTACCAATCGCAACGTATCATGTGCGCGCACTTACATTAAAAGCTATGTGTTATATTTTTTGCGACTGAATAGTCGTGCAACTGCAATCGCATGTGTGTACCAAGCCTCACATCAATAATTTAATGTTGATCTGTTCAAATGACTTGCCTTTAGCATATTTCTAGCAAAAAATGTACAAGATTGTCCGTAGGGGGCGCTGGGAGTACCGGGACATATGTGTCCCATCCGGTTTTGTGGGTGGGACGTATACGTCCCATTAGGTTATTATTAATAAAAAATATAAAATAACACATTTTTAAACAAATTTATTTTATCAATTCATATTGTTACATACCTAAGAAGAAAGATGTAAGACATCGTTAGAAAATTATTACACAGTACGTATTTTTTTTTATGGTAACTGGCAAAACAAATATATTTTTCGAGATAATACAGATATTGCGAAATCAAGTAGCAATTGCCAATGGGACGTATATGTCCCACCTAATAGAATGGATGGGGCATATGTGTCCCAGCGCATAAAAAAGGCAATTAAACGTAAAGTACAAAAAGAATCTTCACTTACAATTACTCCAATATATACACCAGAACAAATAATAACTTGTTTTTTACTTTGTATGCTTATAAATTACAAAAAAATCGTTCAATTTACACTTTTTCCAATGACTTATAGAAAAACATCTAAGCACTACAACCTTATAAACGTAAATGAACACGGTAATATTGGCACAGTTGTCAATAAATTTCAAAATAAACCGTTAGAAATTGTCAAAATACGGTATGGGATGTAATTCAACCATTTTGGATGTAAATGTTTCATGTTAGGGCTATGCGAATATTAGTGGGACATATGTATGTGTCCCGACAGGTGCGAAAGGGTTAAATCTAAAAAGCAAAGGATACCTACTATAAATCTACTAAGTGCGGTTCTAAACTATTTAATCCATGAACCTTACAGTATTGGTGGTTATTTTATACAGATAAATAAATAAATGTAATGAAAAGCATTTTTTCATGTGGATGTAAAAAAATATTTTTATTCGTATTTACATATTGACATTGAGGTGGAACAATTCGATGCGACGCGACGGGGCGTATCGACAGAAAGACAAGCCTCTGTAAAATATCTAGAACAAATTATTATAGAGGGCTAATATTATAATACATCTGATGGGAAATGGTTCGTAGACCCGAAAAGGAAGGTTATACTCTTTGCAGAACACCTGACGAATGTTTTTAAACCTTTTTCACCTTTAGTGGCGAACGTTAACCTGGAACCTCCTGACAAATAAGACCAGAAAGTTATGCATACCTTACGTTTCGCTAAGAGCATTGCCTGCGTGCACAAACTAAGTAGTAGGAAATCACCACGCTATGGTCATATAATTGCCCAAATTACATTAAAAAACACAAATATATAATTAACTCCTGCTTATGATCAAAAGATGTTCCACATCCACTCATATCGGTCGATTTCATATCCGTTTCACAAATAAAAGAACAGCGAACTTCCCTAGCATTTTTAGGCGTGTTTTGTTTGCTAGCGTATATAATAAGGGATTAAAAAATCTTTGCATGTAAAACTCAACAAAACCTTAGACTGGATAATTTAAATAATCGAACTGTGCATCATGGTTTATTACTTAGAAACAAGGACTTATGCACATCGTGACGTGCAGATTGACTTGGCAGTAGAAGTGAAGAAAAAGAATAATGTTCATCACAACTAGGGACGTTTCGATACCGCCATGGTATCGATACTTTTACTCATTACTCGTATCGAATCAAAGTATCGAAACTACTCATTTACTTGTATAAAAGTATCAAGTATGTACTCGTATCGAATCAATTGTCAGTACTTTTCTTGTACCTAACTTATGGATTATGGAAAGGTTGGTGGTGGTGGTGGTGGATACATAGAACTAGAAGCTTTCGTGGCAATGAAATGACAGATGAAACGGCAAAAGAGTAGGCCTCGTTGCGTTGTTTTTTATATGGTTTGAGTATGTATAGATGTTAGAAAGAGAAGTTTATAAAAACTTAACAATTATACATATTGTAACATAACGGAATTTATGTGTTCCTGTCCCTTTTAAATGAAAATATTTATACTTGGAAATGGAAATACTTTTTACTTGGATTCTGGGTCCGATACCAAGTAACTACTCAAATCGAAGTATCGAGTACAAAAAGTACTTGGATCGAAACAAAAGTATCGAGTATATACTCATATTTACTTGTATCGAAGTCCCTAATTAAAACGAGCGTCTGCAGATTCATTCAGTTTATTATATGCGGCGCAAGTATGGGGCGGAAAACAATATGAAACCGTAGAAACGCTGCTAAGATAAAGAGTATGAGTATGAGTATGAGAGTAAAGAGTATGTTCCACCTTCCGTCGAATACTCCGAACTACATGCTAATGCTTGAAACAGGATTATCGCATTTATTTATTAAGACATTTTAGCTACAGGTTGATTATATTTTAAACACTTTAAACATATCAACCTATCGCCTTCCAAGAAAAGCTGTTCTGAATGCTGTACAAACAGGAACTGGCTGGTACAGGGAATTGCTGGAACTAGCTGCCAGATGTGGAATCGAGTTGAACGAAGACGACATTGGGAACTGGAAGCCTAAATTGTTTAAGCTTATTAGCAAGCTAGACGAGCAGGGCAGAATGAGATATGCTGAAGAAGCAGTGGGATCATTGCACAGGACTATCTACAGTAGACTCAATCACAACCTGCAGCAAAGTAATTATTTTCACGATAATTTTAAAATAGAAGAAATAGCGATGACACTGAGACTGCGTGGAGAACTCCTGAAGCTGAACTACGTATCCCACAGAGAGCACCAACCTATCTTATGCAGCATGTGCAATTTAGTGGAGAGAGAAGATGTGTTCCATTTTGTGGGAAGATGCCCGATCCTGCTTGAAACAAGGAGACATGTATTTGGATTCGACGTCTTGACGGAGGTGCAAGTGATATCCCTCCTTGATGAAGCGGATGTATGTAAATCATACCGATACTGCAAAATTGCTCTATCCTATAGACTGCAAATCTTAAATGAAAACTTTTTAAAAAAAACAAACAATAAACCTAGAATAATTTTAATTTTGTGTAGTAGGCATTGTATGGAAATTAATATTACTTTTTTACTTGTATGTATAAATAAATAAACCAGGCAGATGGCAGAGCCATGCTAACATTTGATTTTTATAAGAAAAAATTTATAAGACAAAATTACATGAATTAATAAATCCTAATCTAATCTATAGTATGAACCCAGAGGTAGAAAGCGTCGTAATACAGATAATATAGTTACATAGATATCGCACGCAGAGTGAAAAAAAAGACCACATTTTCAACGGCAAAAATTACTCGCAACCGAACGATTTATTGCATTGATTCAATAAATTGGTTTCAAACCATTTTAAGTTACATGGTCGTGCGAGTCAACCATCCTTCAGTGTGTTATGACTTCGGTATACACACATTTTTTTCGTATTTCATTTTGCTGCAACCCTTTATTTTGTCTTACTTATGTCAATCGATCTTGCGATCGAACATATACGAACGGCGGTCTGTTTCTGGATTTTAAAGTCTGGTGTGTTTGGGTGTATATGGTGGGGTGGTCATATTTTGATTTGTGGTTGTGTATATGTATATTCTCCGTCTATGTTGTTTTTGTTTGGTTTTATTTTCGCATTTCTGTGAAATTTGGATGTTCTTTAATTTATGGCTGAGTGAATTTTTTTTTCGATTTATAAGAAATCAATAAGAAAATTTTTTCGACTTGAACATTAGGCGTGTTTTTTTTTTGTAACCTGTATAGGCTAAACATGTTTCAGCAGCATGTTTACCCATGTAAAATACAACAAAACCTTAGCCTGGATAATTATCGAGTCTTATTTTTACTCTGAAAGCTTTTTCGAAGTCTATATAGGTTACAAAAAAAACACGCCTATTTTTGAATGTCTTTCAAACGAAAAAAAAATTAGATTTTGAGTAATTTGTGGAAGCATATCTATACATAATCAGGCCTATCGTGAACAAAGTTTCCCGGGAAATATTTCCCATTCAGCAATTCGCGATAACCCTGAATGTGTAGGTACATAGACATAAATAGTAGTAGTAAAAGCGAGGGCAAATATTCTGTTGGGTTCCTGTAAATGCTTACAAACTTGAAATCAAAACAATGCCTGCCCACCTACTGTTTTCTGAATTCTAAGTTTGTATCATTAAGCCAGTCTGTACGCTACGTGTATTGATTTTTGATGAAATTAGAATTCGTCCAAATCTTAGGCTGAGTTCCAAAACTTCAAAAAAATGCGAATCGGGGAATGCACCACTGCCGTTGTTATGCGATGAAACGATGCTTTCATTTTGCGGAGCATCACGATGCTTTAAAAATTAAACTTTTTGGAACTGTTTGCTGTGAATCATTTCATTTTCAAACGTCTAAGATATTCAGTCCATTTTTTCTGAAAATGTTTGAATTTGAAGAAAAATGGATTTAATGATCTGTATCAAATAATATGAAATGTATTATGTAGGAACCTATACAAAATAAATTGACAATCTGTCTTAGTCTTAGACTTAGCCCAACTGAATTTGAAAAAAAAAAATTAGTTTTCGTTTGGTAGCGGCAACACCATGGGTGGGTAGTGCTTTTCAAGCGACAAAAATATATTAAAGCAGTTCAGGTCAAAAATCCTGCTTATAATGAGGTAAAACAATTTCTGTCTTACAAAAGCAATACATACCTAGCAGGATCTCTACCATATACTAATCCTCCAAGAAACTTTTGTTGAAGGAATAAACACACAATATTAAGTGCAAATACATATCGCACTAATAATACAATATGTACCGTTGTAACTCAAAGTATGACTTCTTTGTGAATCATCGAAAAACTGAATACCTACATACATACATATGTTTACTTTCTGTTATAGATTATAAAAATATTAATATGTAGTTTATTAGAGTTATTAATAACTACATATATTTTGTTTCTTGCACTATTTTAACGTAAGTCTTATTGACGCGTAGAGAAGTGATTTTTACGTTTGAATATGATGATATCTTAAATTTTACAAATTGTGAGTTACCGACAACAGTATTGTATTATTAGTGCGATATGTACCTACATAAGTATGTAATGGTTTATTCAAGAAGGTTGACTATTTGATTTACTCTTGGGAAATTTATTTTCTATTATTCTCAGTAAAGGTGTTAATGACCTTGGAATGTATGTATGTATAGGTATAAGACTAACAAACATCGAAAACTCGAACTGGTTTAATAAGCTCTCTGTGTATCTCAAATAACTTTCTTACATACTTTGCACTTCTTGCTCTTTTGCGAAAACATTGTGCCTGGAAAATACAAAAAAGTACCTATTACATACCTACCAGTAAATATCAAAAACAAATCGAAAAACAAAAATGCAAAACAATTACTTAAAACCAACACCCCAAGAAATGACAACTTGCTTGCTATTAAATGTTTTTATCGCTAGATTTACTTTCCTGCGCTAATCCCTTCTCAGTTATCTTGAAAAAATTAAAATAACCTTGACCAAAAAACTCCTTGCATTGAAAGGCACGGCAGATGACGAAATCACAATCAAAAAAACAAAAACAAACGCCAAAATAAAACGAATGAAAGGAAAGATAAAAACATAAGAACAAAGCAAACACGCAAAGACCAAAAGCAACTTGTTGAACCAACAATATTTTGGAAGAACATCATGTCTTAGCTTAATTCGAACGAGTTCGATCAAACTGGGACGCAGGAGTAAGTCCCAATCGACTGAAAAGTGGTCATTTTTTTTTACACTGCGTGCGATATCTATGTAACTATATTATCTGTGGTCGTAAGTTTCACCAACCAAAAACAAGAAAACAAAAAGTTAAGTAAAAAAACTAAATCCCGACTATAGTAAAAATTAACTGTAACCGGCCGCCGGCCTGCCTATGCAATCGATCACTGATCTATATATGTACGTATCTACCCGCTTTGGTTTGATAATTTTTATTCCTACTCGTTATATACTTGTGTTCATAAACATGTATGTATGTACGTATTCCGGTATAGGGCTCATCGCCGAACATTCAACCCTTCCTGTCGCACATTATAAGGAACAAAGATAGTCGCGGCGCCGAATAGATAGTAGCATTGACATTACCCACACTATTACGTCCCCCACTGGTGCATGACTTTTGGCTGCGATCTCCAATGATCGAAAATGATTGGCTATGACTTTATGAATTGTTTTGCTTATCTTAGCTTAGATTTAAGAAAACGCAGAAGGATGATTTATAGCTTAAATAAATCAGTGGAAAATTTACTAAATCCACCTATTTTTTTGTTTTTCAATCCGATAAGCCATTGTTGAGTTAGGAGCTGTTTAAAGACAAAAAAAATAGCATTTTATCCCCTTTTTGCCACTTGCTCAGCTCCTAGCACACCGATTTTGACAAAACTCCACAGAAACACTCTCAGAAAAATACAAAAAATTTCCCCAAAATTTGAACTCAATCGGATCGGTAGTTTCGGAGTCTATAACATACATACAAACAATGTTTCATTTTTATAAATATAGAAGAAGATAGAAGATATACAGGGTGTTTCCAAGTTAAATGTCAAGACTTTGGCAACTGATTTTTGGGTTTATTCTAAGAAAAAAATCGTTCTACAGCAAGGGTCTATCTCAAATTTGGACATCATTTATCGAGAATTTAAGAAAACACCTACTTTGGTGTACCTTGACCCATATTAACTCAAATATCTCCGCTAATACTTACTACAGAAACTTCTTTTAGGGCTTTCATTTTAGAAGAAATAACACCATTTTTAACTGCGTTTAAATAAATTGGATACCTTTTTTTTGGTTTCCAGATATTTTATTTTTAAGTTAATATCCTAAATCTTGCCCATACATTTTTTTGACTTTCAGGTCGCTTTTCTACAAAAAAATGCGTAATAAACGTACCGTTTTATAATTTTGTCTTATAAACGTAACAAAAAAAATGTGTAGTAAATATTCTGAAAAACTCACAAATTTTATGATACTTGGAAAAAACCGCAGCAGGTAAAAAGCGAAAAAATGATTTTTTACCTATTTTTTTTAACCACAGTTGGCAATTAGTGCGATTTTCTAACTAAATCATAGTTTTGCAATTTATTCTTTAAATAAAGTATGACTTTACGAAGGTTTTAAAGTGTACTCATTTATTAGCATACCCGTCAAAACCCTAATTTCCATAACATTTTCCCCTTAACATCCCAGACTCAAACCTAACTGAGTATGTAGGCCTAGTTGGAAAATTTAACTAGGAAAAGTGGTGTAAATGATAAGAAAACAAAATTTAATTCAGGGCAGCAAACAGCATAAAATAGGGTGACATACAGGGATTGAAAAGTCGATACAATTGTATCGAATTCGATACAAATGAGTTCGTTTGAGTACAAAATTACAATTTGTCTTAATTCGATACAATTTATCAATCTGCATCTTGCAATTATTTTGCAATCTGTATTTTCCAAAAACGAGAAAATCGAATCCATTAACTAACGACATATCTATTTATTTTAAGTTTTACACACAGCGTTGACTGGATTCTACTTTTTGCGACCCACCTCTCTGAACGTAAGAGGCAATATTTTGAACACGAATGTGCAAAATGAGAGCATTAAGCCTGAAGATGAAGATCTCAGAGACTACCTATGTACATGTTAAAATGAAGTATTTTTCTTTGTAAGGTTTTGTTACGAAGTTATTTATGCTTATTTATGTTAATTATGTAGACGGCAGGTAATATCAGCATTCTATAAGAAGGGCTCTGTCATACACATCCAGACATATTTATAGCTCTCTAAAACCATTCTCAGGGCAGTAGTAATTACTTCTCTAGTCCTCTTGGAATAAAGTAAAATAAATAAGTTTAATCTTTATGACGCTCACTCATAAATAAATAAATAAAATAAATAATAATAATAAATAAGCAATAATAATAATTACAATATATTAACATACACCTGTTAATTTATTTTTGTTTTTTTATGTTTTTTCATGCGAAAGATAATTTTCAATACAATTCGCTCCATTTCAGTACAATCTTAAAACTGTTTTAAGTATAACTCAAAAATGTCGTTTTCCATGCTTGGTGACATATTTGAGTAAGGTATGTACATACATGCGGGAAATAAGTAAAAGGTTTTATGGTCAGGTATAAAAAAATAAAATTGGGTTTTTATCGGGATTTCCTATTATGATAAATGAAAATGCACAGCTGCGAAATTAGGCAGGTATATATATTGACTAGGAATATACAAAATAGATATTTTTTATTGAGAGTATGTTTATGACGGTCGAATAAACTATTATCGTTTTCTATTGGGCTCTTCAGTTTTTGCTCTCAGATTTCAAATTTTTCGACAAACGACAACGAGATCTTTTTTTCTGCTATTATATTCATGTGTCATTTGATATCTTGTTCGTAAAATTAATCGAAAGGAAATAAATCAAAAAAGAAAAATAATAAATACAATTTTAAATACAACATTCTTTATATTTTCTTTGCGATTACATATGTGCATACTGTTGTAGTTCTAAGAAATTAAATGAATCACACGGCAGTTAGGCTTAGACTGATCTTTATTTCACTTTCTTTATTTCATTTGACATCAGTTATGGCTTATGCTAGTATAACAATTTGTTGTATGTTTATGCATGTGTGTATATGTAACATCTTCCCTCTTTTACCTCAGTTCACAATATTTGTTTTCTAGCTGTTGCCTGCCCGGCGTTGCCCGTGCTAAAAATCAGTCGCGTCATTTGATTGTAGTATGATAGAAAGGAAGTAGTAGGAAGCGATATTTTTTAAATTAAGATTCTAAAGAATTCTGAAGCCAATACATTATTATCTGAACATAACATATCATATCATAACATATCAAGAGCATAACATCTACAGAAACAACCCTCTCCCAACAGAATGACGATCAATGGCAATGGTTTACCCATCATTCAATGCGCATATGGATAGAAAGAAAATTAAAGAATAAGCGATAGCGATGGATTTGTGGCGAAGAGAAGAGCATAACATCTACAGAAACAATCCTCTCCCAACAGAATGACGATCAATGGCAATGGTTTACCCATCATTCAATGCGCGTATGGGTAGAAAGAAAATAAAGAATAAGCGATAGCGATGGATTTGTGGCGAAGAGAAGAGCATAACATCTACAAAAACAACCCTCTCCCAACAGAGTGACGATCAATGACAATGGTGTACCCAAAAATAATGACCAAATAATAAAAGCGGAAATTGGAATAACTCGAATTATGGAATCAAGGAATTGTATGTTTTGTTTAAAAAGTAGCCTAATCTCTAATCCAGGAAGTAGACTATCTATTCACGAAAGTTTCATTCAAGTCTGTTAAACCGTTAAGGTGTTATAGAGCAACAAACATCCAAACATCCAAACATCCAAACTTTCACATTTATATATTAGTAGGAGTAGGATAGGATAGGATAGGATAGGATAGGATAGGATAGGATAGGATAGGATAGGATAGGATAGGATAGGATAGGATAGGATAGGATAGGATAGGATAGGATAGGATAGGATAGGATAGGATAGGATAGGATAGGATAGGATAGGATAGGATAGGATAGGATAGGATAGGATAGGATAGGATAGGATAGGATAGGATAGGATAGGATAGGATAGGATAGGATAGGATAGGATAGGATAGGATAGGATAGGATAGGATAGGATAGGATAGGATAGGATAGGATAGGATAGGATAGGATAGGATAGGATAGGATAGGATAGGATAGGATAGGATAGGATAGGATAGGATAGGATAGGATAGGATAGGATAGGATAGGATAGGATAGGATAGGATAGGATAGGATAGGATAGGATAGGATAGGATAGGATAGGATAGGATAGGATAGGATAGGATAGGATAGGATAGGATAGGATAGGATAGGATAGGATAGGATAGGATAGGATAGGATAGGATAGGATAGGATAGGATAGGATAGGATAGGATAGGATAGGATAGGATAGGATAGGATAGGATAGGATAGGATAGGATAGGATAGGATAGGATAGGATAGGATAGGATAGGATAGGATAGGATAGGATAGGATAGGATAGGATAGGATAGGATAGGATAGGATAGGATAGGATAGGATAGGATAGGATAGGATAGGATAGGATAGGATAGGATAGGATAGGATAGGATAGGATAGGATAGGATAGGATAGGATAGGATAGGATAGGATAGGATAGGATAGGATAGGATAGGATAGGATAGGATAGGATAGGATAGGATAGGATAGGATAGGATAGGATAGGATAGGATAGGATAGGATAGGATAGGATAGGATAGGATAGGATAGGATAGGATAGGATAGGATAGGATAGGATAGGATAGGATAGGATAGGATAGGATAGGATAGGATAGGATAGGATAGGATAGGATAGGATAGGATAGGATAGGATAGGATAGGATAGGATAGGATAGGATAGGATAGGATAGGATAGGATAGGATAGGATAGGATAGGATAGGATAGGATAGGATAGGATAGGATAGGATAGGATAGGATAGGATAGGATAGGATAGGATAGGATAGGATAGGATAGGATAGGATAGGATAGGATAGGATAGGATAGGATAGGATAGGATAGGATAGGATAGGATAGGATAGGATAGGATAGGATAGGATAGGATAGGATAGGATAGGATAGGATAGGATAGGATAGGATAGGATAGGAAGGATACACATACAAACATAACTGCATTAAATATCAACTTAGTTTTTTAGTATCTTAATCTATTCATAGTAATTCAAAAAAATGTTTTTAACTATATAAGAATTTGGCTCTTTGCATCGTTCAACTACTTTACCAGGCGACCAGGTGCCTGTAGGAGTCTTTTTAAAAAGAACTTGATCTTCTAGGTTAATTGGTGGTATTTTTCTTGCATGTAGGTCATAGTATTGTTTTATATTTTGATTATATTTTTCCACATGCTTGCTGGTTGCCTTCTGATTTATAACTTTCGGTTTAAGATGCTCTACTCTAACCGGTAATGCTGAGCGAAGATTTCTCGACATTAAGAGCTTAGCTGGGGACTCAAACTGACCTTTCGGAGTATTTCTATATTGAAGTAATCCAATGTATGGATCAGTATTGGATTCGAGACATTTCCGGAAAATGTTCTTTATTGTTCTTATGGTTCGTTCAGTTAGACCATTCGACTTGGGGTAATAGGGGCTTGATGTGGTATAATCTATGTCCCAAGCGGACAAAAATTCTTTGTATTCGATTGAATTAAACGGTGGGCCGTTATCTGAGTTAATGATTTTCGGAATTCCATGTCTAGCAAAGAAAGATTTTAGTTGTGTTATCACATTCTTAGCAGTCGAATTTTTGGTAAGCTTAGCGGTTTCAACGTATTTAGAATAATAATCAACAGCAATAAGGTATATATCGCTGTTAAAATGAAATAAGTCAACACCTACCTTTTGCCATGGAAGGTCTGCTGGACGATGAACAGTTAGGGGCATTCTGGAATATGCAGATCTATATTTTGCACAGACCTTACAAGTGGAAACTATATATATGGTTGTTAATGTTTGGCCAAAATACAATGTCCCTTATTTGATTCAGACACCTTTCCAGCCCAAAGTGGCCCGCATGCACTTTATTTAAAATCTCTTTTCTCAAAACTTTTGGGATTATGAGGCAATTATTTTTGAAAAGTAGATCATCAACAAGAGTTATTTCACCTCTCATATGGAAATAGGGTTGCGCTTCTGATTTCGATAAAGTAATCTTTATTGGCCATCCATCAGTGCAATACTGCTTAACTATCCGAAGTGAAATATCTGCATGTGTTTCTTTCTTGATTTGTTGAAGTTTACCATCAGTGACTGACAAATTGGATAAGATTAAATTGACATGCACTTCAACCTCATCACGGACAGAGTATCTGCTACATACATTTGTTTTCCTGTGACGTGCTTGGCTTTTAGATTATACTTTTGAAGTTTTAGCAAAATTCTTTGTAATCTAGGTGATACTTTAGACAATGGCTTATCGAATATAGGAATTAATGGTTTATGGTCTGTTTCAACATTGAATGTAAGACCATACAAATATCTATGAAATTTGTTACAGCCAAAATAAATTGCTAAAAGCTCTTTTTCAATTTGGGAATAATTCTTTTGAGAATCATTTAAAGTCGTAGATGCATATGCAATAGGACTTCGGCCATGCAAAATGACAGCCCCCATTGCATCTTTTGACGAATCGACCGAGAGAGTAATTGGTTTCCTGGGATCAAAGTGACATAATATTGGTGCTTTGCAAAGCAATTATTTGATTTTGTTAAACTCTTGTTCATGCGAGCTATTCCATTCCCATTCTACATTATGTTTTAAAAGAGATCTTAGGTTTAAAGTTTCTAAGGATAAATTTTTAATATACGAACTTAAGTACAGTGGACGTCCAGTATAACGAATTATATAATGCACAGTCATTCGTTATATCGAAAAATTCGTTATATCGAACGTCTTTTTTTTTGCTAATTAATACTAGAATATAAAAAACAAGTGATTTTTGCAATGAAATTTATGTATTTATTTATAAGAGAAGAAAATAGAAATTAATAAATAACTTTTTGGTAAACAAAAAAATTATGATTTGGAAAAGAAGTCTTTGGTATTAGTTTGCCTTTTGGTTCCCTCCCAAGCTTTTTCGGATCGCCTCGTCTAACATTTCTATTAATAAAAGTGTTTTTGAGTAGTCGCTATTGTTTTGAACTGGCCACTGTATGCATTTATTGAAGCAATTCATTGCTTCTGAATGTTTAATTTTTTCATCAGTGCGCCACTAAAAATACTTCGCGAAATGAAAGGCGTAAAAATAAAACGTAAAAAACCCAACAAACTGAAACAGTTGATTTTCCTTCTAAATTACATTTATGTACATGTGTACATATGTACATGTTAGCATAACTGATCATTACCAGGAATTAACAAAAGAAAAAAAAAAAAAAATAGATAGGTACACTGGCAAAGCGAAGCCGCGCAAAGCGAAGTATAAATTTCATATAATTTAGGGTGTTGCATTCCTGAAAAATTAAATGTAAGCATTTATTTAAGCCGCGCAAATCCAGTTTTGGTAGGCAAATGCAATTTGCGCAAAAATGAAACCGCGGAAAAAGAAGTCGCGCAAAGCGAGGGACCAGTGTACACTTAACAGATGCTATTAGCCGACGCAGAAGTAAGGATACATACAAAATATGACAATATCCGTCAAAAGTAAACTTGCACCTACAAGAATTTGCAAGGCATTCGTTATATCGGGCGTAAAATTTTTAAACCATTCGTTATATAGAACCATTAATGGGAAACAAAAATTCATTCGTTATACTGGAAATTCGTTATATCGAGCATTCGTAATACTGGACGTCCACTGTAGTTTACCATTCCTAAAAATCTTTGCAAGTCCTTCACGCATGCTGGTGTGGTCATATTTTGAATGGATTGTATCTTCGCAGGATCAGATGATATTCCTAAGTATTTAATTGTTGTAACACCTATTTGACATTTTTCTTTATTAAATTTAAGTCCTATTCTCCTTGCCCTCTCTAAAACTAACTTCAAATTTCTATCATGCTCTTCTTTAGTCTTACCATGCACGAGAAAATCATCAATATAAATTAGTAAATCCTCAATATCTCCAAATTTTTCAACCATTTTACCGTGAAATATTTCTGATGCCGCATTAATCCCAAATGGAAGTCTTAAAAATCTGTACCTTCTGAATGGTGTATTAAATGTGCAAAGAAGCGAACTAGCTTCATCAAGCTCGAGCATCCAAAATCCAGACATAGCATCAAGAAGACTAAAATACTGTGCGCCAGCAAGCTTTGAACGAATATAATCAAAATCGGGTATAATAAAATGGGGCCGCATTATGGCTCGATTTAAATTTTGCGGATCTAAGCAAACTCGAAGGCTTTGATCTGATTTTTCTACTAGTACAACAGAACTTACCCATGCAGTTGGTTCAGTAACCTTTTTTATGACCTAGATGCTTTCCATTCGATCGAGTTCTTTTTTGAAACGACTCATTACTCCAAAAGGAACTTTTCGTTTAGCATCAATTGTCGGTTTTATGTCTGGGTTAATTTCTAATTTCACCTTTTCTGGTAATAAACCTAGGCCTGTAAAAACATCACTATATTCACTAAGAATCTCACAATCATTTTTCTTTTCATTAATTTCACAATTAAGTTAAGCTCTCTAAACGTTTTTAATCCAATAATAGGAATACAATCATCTTTTTTAATTATATAAAACTCTATGAAAATTCCTTTTTGTTTTCCTACATTACATTTTAAATTACATGTTCCAATCGTTTTTATATTTTCCCCGGTGTAAGATACTATTTGAGCTAAGCAAGGTTTTAATTTAAAATTTTCTAAATTTAGTTGTTTTAATGTTTTTAAAGGCAACACGTTTGCTTGCGCGCCGCTGTCTAATAAGCAGCTTATTGCACTGTTGTTAATACATAACTCTACTGTCCATAAACTGTTCTTATAACTATTGCTGTTGTTCTTTTGTTGTAGGCATCCCAAAAATAATACTTCTTCGTCGTCTGTATCAAACTCTTCTCTTTCTTCTGCATGCACTGTTCTTACATTTAACTTACTCTTGCACATTTTTGCATAATGATTTGGTTTACCGCATTTTTGGCATGATGCTCCCATTGCTGGACATCTGAATCGATGCTGCTGTCCACAGCGATAACAGAATTTAGATGACCCGCTTTCCTGCTGACTGCTGTCTGTTGCTCTTGATGACGAAGCTCTTGTGTTCCCGCTCTTATCGTTGTATATAAATGTATTAGGATAGCTGTTACTGAGTTTACCGCTGTTTCTTGATGTATTCGTAAGTGTGCGTGTGGACCTTTTGTCTAGCCTAGCTATGATGGACGTCTCTGAGGTTTCGAGTTGTTTTACTTGTATCTTTGTCTGCTCCATCACGCGAGCTATCTCTATAGCTTTGTCTAGAGTTGCATTACCTTCTGGTAAGAGTCTATCACGAATAGAATAATTCTCTTTGCTCAATCCACAGATGAAAATGTCTTTGACTATGTCGTCTTGCAAATTTCCGAGCTCGCATGATTTGCTGAGATTTCTGAGATTTGTCACAAACTCTGTTATAGATTCACCAAGCATTTGCTTTCTTGTGAAAAACTTGTGCTTTTCCATAGCAATATTTTTCTTTGGAGTACAGAATTCTGCGAATTTATCAACTGCCACTTTATAAGTTATTTTGTCTATGCCTATTCCAAATGAATTAAATATCGGTAATGCCTCTGGACCCATGTAATGCAAGATTATAGCAACTTTTCTAGCATCCGATTCATTTTCCATGTTTGAAGCACGCATGAAGATTTTGAATTGTAAAATCCAGCTATTCCACAGATCAGCCAAATTTTGATTACCGCATGTGAAGTCTATTGGCGCCAAGGTCGGAGCTATGCTCATTTTGAAATCAGGTTCTGCCATTTTGTTAGTCGGTTTGGATTCTGTAGGGTTAGGAATCTCTTCGTCGTTCATTTAGAAACACTACTCACAATTTAACAATTTATGTATAGTTTTTTTTTTTTTTTTTTTTAGTTCACTTCTGACACCGTCTTGTAGTTCTAAGAAATGATATGAATCACACGGCTAGGCTTGCCACCTTCTAGAGAATCTCGTGGAGGACTTAACAAAATAAAAAAAATTTTTAAAACTTAAGGGGGTATTCTAGTCTAGAATTTTGAAAAAATCGTTTTTAGATTCGTTAGATCGTTTAAGGATTAGACCTTCAAAACCATATCCTCCAAAAGTTTCCTGAATTATCCTACAGAAAGTCTCTTATACACTATGAATTCTCAGAAAGAAATTATGTGGAGGTCGTTGTAACGTATTTCTTTGAACGCGTTTTTCTCGAAACTACTTTTTCCAACACGTCTGACATGATTTCTCAAGTTGTAATGAACCGATTAACTTAAAATTTGGCGTGGAACTTCTTTATATATCCCTCTAATCTATCGTTGGAACTATAATTATGTAGAAATTTTGTTTTTTACTATTTTTAAAAAAACTCAAAACATTGAAAAAAGGGCATAAAATCACTATTTCTTTCAAACGGCCGCCATTTTGTGAAACAAATTTTGGTTTTTATTACCGTAGTTCAGACGATAGCGACATTCTTACTTATAGAAGAACCTTTTTTTTTTCTTTTTTTTTCTGTTCATGTTGGAATCATTTCATGAAGGATGCACCCTTTTTACCACCCCACTTCACCAATATAAATAAATATCTAATAAAAAAATGGCAGGTAAAAATATTCTTAGTTTTTTTTATCGAATTTTAAAAAACACCCAAAATTCGTACCGTAAGACTAGAATACCCCCTTAAAATGCGTATATTGCCCAATTATTACAAAATAAATAATAATAAAATTACAATTCAATGAAAAACGGGTAAATAAATAAACAAGAAAGATACAAAAAATTAAAAAAAGCAGACCAAGTACGAGTCAGACTCGCGCTCAAAGGGTTCCGTAGTTTTAAAACTAGTTATATTTTGGTTAAATAACTGTTTCATTTCGTTAACACGAAAAACGAAAACGAGCCACCTCTATATTCACTTTACAAACTTAATATAATAAGTAATATTATTCACTATGAGAAATTGGATAAACATTAAGAACGCGGCTGAGTGTGTAGCGCGTCCATTAACCCTTTTTGCGCTATACTACTGAGTTCAGGGGTCTCAGGTTCGTTTCGTGGCAACGTCCGTATTTTTATTTATTTTTTTTTATTTTTTTTTTATGGCAGTACAATTTCGTATAGGTATCCTATAACTTTCCCAAAATTATAGTTAATCGTAAATAGTGGTAATTTCAGTATAATATATATGTACATATAGTTAACGAGTTAATCGGTTGAGAAATTGAATTTTTCGACGTGAATATATCAAAAAACTATTACGAGATTCGCTAACCTATCTTTAAAACAATAGTTAATTATCTACAAACTATGATTTTTCATATTTTTGACTTCAGTAGTTTCCGAGGAAATAGTAGGGGGGCTTTTGGTATGATATTTGTCACACATTTTTGGCAATAACTCCAAAAGTTTCTAACAGAAAAAATTAAGAAAAACATTTTTTTTTTAGATCACATTTTACCCACCCTGTATAGTTGTTTCACAATATTTTTGAGTAATATTTTGTCCATGTATGTGGATCACCATAATGTATAAGTGTGCCAAATTTCAAGTTTCTAGGAAGAACGGTTCTTGATGTTTTTATCGTGACAGACATTTTTGAGTTAGAGCGAACTTATAATGGTTCCGTATTACCATAAGGGTACGGAACCCTAAAACAAAAAAAAAAAAATGCGGTGTTGTCACATTTGTAAAATAAAATCGTACTCTTTGACTCTTTAAGAAGTGAAAGGCATTAGATTTTGTTTTAGTAATTATGTGTGTGGAGGACATTTTTCTTTTTGTGGAGGACGGAGGACATCGCCTTACAAAGGAGGACTGTCCTCCTCAAAGGAGGACGGGTGGCAAGCCTACACACGGCAGTTAGGCTTAGACTGATCTTTATTTCACTTTCTATATTTCATTTGACATCAGTTATCGCTTATGCTAGTATAACAATTTGTTGTATGTCTATGCATGTGTGTATATGTAACACATACTAAAACTTTATTGTCCTTTTCCATTTTATAGATGATCGAAAGTTGTTCCACTGTTTTAACAAACCATCTACGAAAGGCATTTCTAAAAAAAAAACATGTATTTTAAGTATTTGAAATATTCGGTTACATCTGATTTGGTCATTTAAAAAAAATAGCTAATATAACTGAAGGTAAAAACGAAGATAGAAAGGAAAAAATGTATACAAATATTTTTTAACAATAATGTATGTATTACAAATTCATTTTTTCGGATTTCTTAAAGAACACCCTGTTTCAAATTCTGAAATAATTTTGCTTCTCTTGTATCTCTCTTTCACGACAACACTTTTTATTACCGTCTATTTCTCCGTGTCTGTGTGACGAAAAATGGAACTGATAAGAAACACGTGGAGAGTGTCCCTACTCATTATTAGATATACTCTGCCAAGGCATGTCGTCTACCGGGAGGTTTTTTAGCCGTGGATTCCATAGTGTGGGAAAGCATCCCAATCATAAAGAAAACACCTCCTATTATTAAAACTGAGAGTAACTCTCATCCAGTAATTTTTCTCTAATACATTGCAATATTAACGTTTTGGAGGGGTGAATCACATTAGCTGACCCCGAAACTAACTTTGTAATCTGAATTTTACTTATGTATTATAGATATAGGTCATCGTATTTTGTTGCAACTTATAATGTGTTAACTCCTCCATGCTTAAATTTGGACGTCCTCGTTTAACGGGCACTGATTTCACGAGATGTGGAATATCCTCTATTCCTATTACTACGTTTCTGGATGCTGAATATCTGGGCTTAGGTATTGGTTCTTCATTATTGGTATTATTGATTTGAGCTTTGTTTCTTTTCGTTAGTCGGTAAGCAAGGTAAATTGTTATTGTGGTGGCGGATGATATTGCTAGTATGATGTTGATTGCCAAATTTACTTCATTTCTGGCCTTGAGTAGTTTAATTTGCTGTGTACCGTTAACCTATAGTTCTCTTATCATTTCGAGGGATATTTCTCTTCTATGCTTCCAAATACTGATCTTGGTTGCAGCATTGCGGGTAGTGGTTGATGTTTGGTGATCTCGCTTGATTTGAATGATTTCCCATTCACCTGAATTGTGACGTTAAAGTGTTTGATGATGTATGTGCCGTTTAAGCTGAGGGTTTCGTTGTCGATGGTCATGGAGCCGTTAAATTGGTTAAGGAATAGTATGCCGGGAGAAATTTCTTCACTTGATGGGATGTGTTGGTTGTTAATGGAGGTGTAGCTTGGGATTTCGCTTTTCAGGAGATTTGGGATGCACGTAGTATTACTTATGTCTAGAATATTTCTACTGCTACAAATAGAATGCTCATTAAATGTTTCACAATCTTGCCTGATACCGTATATGTTGTTAAGATCTTATCGAAAGGGATTTTATTTATTTTTATTTTAATTAACAGCTTTAATTATAAACTTATTACATATTTCTAAACTAGTTGTTGGCAAACTTATTACATTAATTATATCTCTACCATCTGAAGCAATTTTAATACTCGCAAATTCGAGCGCTTCGTCGATGTTAACAAAAGGAATATTTTCTTACTTAAGTAACTGTTCTGTAATATTAATCTCTGTATTTGATAAGATAAAGGTGTTTATTATATTAGCCTTTGCCCAATGAATAGAGTAGGCGATATTAGTTATTTCGTCTTTAATTATTTCTAGTTCGTATTTTATTTTAAACCAGCTGACCCGTAGTCGCCTAGCTTCGGCCGCCTGCCATGTTTTTCTGATTTTCAAAACTTGACCTATTTCCTCGTATTTAAATGCTTTTTTGGTAGGTCCAAATGATTTTTCGAAATGGGAAACTCTAATAGACCGGTACTTTCTATCACAAATTATTCTTTTATTAATTAATGTTCCCTAAAAGTTTTTCTTCTTTCTGCTTTTTCCTAACATCCACTATAAATAAATGGCTTTTCGAAAAAAGGATTAATCGTTCTAGCTCGATTTTCTCAAAAATCCCTCTAACTTAAGCTACGAGCAGACGATATGCAAAAGTCGCATATATATGCGAGTGCTGACGTCACGAAAAAACTCGCAAATTTATCGCAAATGCTATAAAGTAGGCATTGCTTGCAAACTCGCATATAGACGTGTTCACACGATATGCGACTTTTGTCCCAAAACTCGCAAATGCATTTGCGAACATGGTGTTCGCATATGATATGTTCGCAAATGGGGTCGCAAATGTTGTGGCCTATATGTGAGGTGTTCACACGATATGCGACACAATTTGCAGATCACATATTTTCAATCATAATTATGTAGATTTGCGAGCATTATCAATCTTTTGACGTTTTGTATTTTCTGTAATATGTTGGTGCTTTGTGACAATTTAAAGTGTGGGAATATATTAAAAATGTCAAAAAGGAAATGGGCTGCTATTGCTATTTTGGCAATAGATATGATGGAAAATGACGACGATGATGGAAGCCACGAAGAAGCGAGTGTGCAAGTGCAAAGGATTCGTCGTGTATTTGCGAAAGATTGGGTGCGACTTCGCGAGACTGAAGGCTTTTGCGCAAAATTGTTGCTAGAACTGCGTGGCGATGAACCGGAATTATATCACGGTTTCGTTCGCATGTCGTAAGATCAATTTGGTCATCTTCTAAGTTTAGTAAAACCGCGAATTCAAAAAGCGGACAGGAACATGCGATTAAGCATTCCCGCGTCAGATGGCCCGTTGCTGATGCTGCGCTTCTTGTCCACTGACGAAAATGTTTGGTCTTTGCAATACTATTTCCGTATTCCAGTTAACGCGTTCGATTATTTTTTCGTGATTTTTCTGTCTTTGAGAGAATTTTATCCCCACTCTTCGAGATTTGACAGAAAACCCATATTAAGTGCAAAAAGTACGCGAACCTACTATGTAAACTTTTATAGAATCATGACAGTTTCATGGCTCTCAATTTTTTTTACCAAGTGTTGTTTCAAAAGCGATTGGTAACTTTTGTTCAAGTTTTCTATCTTTGAGACGATGTTACTATTTGACAGGTCTCAATTCCTTGTGCAAAAAAAAGTAACCAAAGACAAAGAGACCTACTATTTCGACTATAATTACATGTACCGCTAGGTAGCCTACGGATTGATTATTACATATAATAGGTCTGTTTGGTATCTTTTTTGTGCACAAGCGAGCATAACTCAAAGACAGAAAACTTGAACAAAAGTAAACAAACACAGTTTTCGTCAAACCTTTCGATTTGTTTTTGTTTTTCACTAACAATGAAGATCTATGAGATTTCATAAACTGTCAGATGGCCTGATTTGACAGAGTTGTCCAGCTCATCACAAGAAAAAGATGTTGCGTACAATTTCATCGCTCATTATTTTTAACGCTCTCATTTTGCTCTCAGCTTGCGATGTACCGTGATTTTTTCGACTTAACAAACACAGATTCATGTGATTCTATGTAATTTTACAAAGTATTACGAAAAGTAACGTGTTACCAAACAGACCTAATAATTATCTTCACAATTTAACTGTCACAACTCACAACACAACCCAACCAAAGCAAACTGTAAGATAAAAATAAAAAAAAGTACCTACACACACCCCAAACTAAATTTTCAAACTTTTGAGATCTCGGATTTGTTCGCAAATATGCGGTCATATGCAATGTAAGGTTTTCGTCCGTTCGCATATGGTTGGGACGCTTGCAAATGATCGCATATGCTCGCAAATTGTCACAAATGATATGCGAAAGTGTTCACACGATATGCGGAAAAGTCGCAAATTGGTTTGCGAACTGGGTGTCGCATATCGTCCGCATATGCTTTGCGAGCATATGCGGGCTGTCCTAAATTGGTGTTCAGACGATATGCGAGCATTAATCGCATATGATGACGCAAAAATTACGTCAGACTCGCATATATATGCGACTTTTGCATATCGTCTGCTCGTAGCTTTACACTAATTTTGATCGCCCGGAAAATTCAATATAGGGGGATTCGCCTGTATTGTCTCCACCGAGTGCAGATTCGAGATCATGATTAATGCGTTTGCTTTTGGGGGAAAAAAAGGGATTGCAGTGAAGTAGAAATCTTCTTCCAATGTAGAAAGAATCTTCCCCGGCGTGCGCACAACAACAATGTTTTTTTTGCACATTCCCCAAGTTTTACCGCAATTGGATGAACGACGCGCGAACAAATAAAAAGGGAACACACAAACATTACTTTTAATATACATACACATACATATATATGTATAAGTGCATACTTGTTGTATAAGATGTATGGAGCGCGCATTCACACACTATGACGTCACCCACAGCTGCACGGCTGTTGGCTGCGGTCTCCACTGATGGGAAATTGTTGGCGAACATTTCATGAATTATTTTGAGCAAAGCTCAACTACAGGATAACGTGAAAGGATGATTTATACCTCGCATGAATCAGTGGAGAATTTACTAAATTCACCTACGTTTTTGTTTTTCAATCCGATAAGCTACTATTGAGCTAGAGCTGAATAATTATAATTTTCCTTCCAGATATGCAGTATTTTTCAACCAGATCATTTTGGGGGATAAAAAGTATAAAAAATGTTGACCAAGAGCATAAGCAATCACTATGTCAAGTTTCATCAAAATCGGTCCATTAGTTTCTGCGTTATGTGCATTCAAACAGCAAAATAAAAAAAAACAAACAGAAAAAAAAACCTGCGCACACAGGAAATTATCTCCACTGGTCGTTGGTAAAATCCAACGATATAAGCTTTTCTTGAATCGTATGTATGTCATTTTTAATTGATCGTTAATTTTAATTTAATGCTTATTGTTCAACTTCTGTATAACGTACGATTATGATTTATATCTTAAAATGTTTGTACAAGATCGAACTTTATAATAAAAGAAATTCCATTCCCATCGGCCAAGGCATTCTAAAGCTAGGAGCTAGAAGGTATTCGTAAAAATACTCTCTGCCTAGATATCAGCTTATATCTCCGCTTCTGGATAGCAGATAACGATAAAAAATATCTTTGATTGTATTCCTGACATTTTGCAATCCAACTGTGAAAACCGGATCTAATTTTGTGCATTAGTTTTTAAGACAAATGGGAACAAAGTCTTTGCAGTCGAAAAAAAGTTACATTTTTATTATAGTAAGGATATTGCTTTGTCTTTATCTTTCTTTTCTTAATTAATTATTCTTAAAATGTTATTAGTCATGTTTGTTATTTCATAAATGTTCCCTATTGTTTACTCGATTAATGATTGCCTATTTGTTATTACTTTCAAGATTTTAAGAATTCACATTTCTTGTAAGGTTTTAATGATTGTGGCCAGATTTTGGAAATGAGTGTCTACATCTTTGCTGAAGACGACGATGTCGTCAATATAGACCAAACATAGTTTGCCTATGTGTTCGCGTAGAATGCCGTCCAGCGCTCTTTGGAAAATGGACGGCGCATTCTTAAGGCCAAACGGGAGTCTAAGAAATTCATACTTCCCGTTATTCACTGAGAAGGCTGTCTTCTCAATATCGTTCTCGTGTAGTGAGATTTGATGAAATCCGCTTTTAAGGTCAATGACCGAAAAGTAAAGGGTTTTCCAGTGAGAGGTGTTATTTTGGTATTCAAAGAAAAATGCCATTTTTTGAGATAAATGATCGGATGTTTATTTCATAATAAAGAGGAAGGTTTGCCAAATGGCCACCATGAGCATGCACACAGGACCATATCCTTTTCATGAAATTTTCCATAACCAAATCGCAAACGCCAGAGAAGTTTTTCATGCAACATATCCATATCGGATAAATCTCTTCTATGTTCTTGGTCAATGGTTTGATCCATTTCCTGACCCTGATCATGGTTTGGGTTAATCGCATTTTGAATTATAACTCGACCTTCGGTTTCAGGAATGATAGTAACAATTAATGATATTAAAGAGTGGAGTTCTGGGGTTGTTTGGACCCTTTGATTTGCATTTTGCAATTGTTCGGAGTTTGAAGTGGTTGACTGAAAGAAACTGTTGGCGTTTTCGCCTGATTGGCCTGATCCAGAAGGAATATTAGGATTATTAAGTGTATTTGTTATAATAGGTCGGTACGGGGGATTTGTAGGAGGGGAATTAGAAGTAGAAGGTTCGGTGGTTAAACCGGAGCGTAGGTCGGGCATTTTTAATAAGTTTTTACTAAGGTTCAAAATATTTTTTTTTAATTAAAAATTGATTCACTGTTTTATCTTAACTTTTTTTCAATATTTTCTACGGTAATTCTATTCGGTTTTCACTTTTTTTTTCGTTAATCTTTATTTTTCTTAATATTTTTCTAGGCTCATTTATTATTTATTTATATTTTATTTTTAAATCTAATTTTCACTTTTCTTTTCGTTACTTTTGTAGTTGTTATATTCAAATTTCACTTTTCTATTCTTAAATGGTATGTATTATTTTTGTTTTTTAAAAATTTAATTGCTTAACTAAACTTAATGTTATCCCTAATAATATAAAACAAAGTGAAAATTCCTATGCATGGACCTACACAGCAAACGGCTAAATGGATTTTGATAATTTTTTTTGTTGATTAGGCTTTGATAAGGAGCAGATTCGTGCATAAGAAAATATCTGTTTTTAAGTGCGAAAATCCAAGAAATTCAATAATTAGACTTTGAACCTAAAAAAGGTAAACTTCTCCTTCGTCTATTTAATTGAAGTTCAGATCAGCTTTAAGAGCTTTAAAATACGCGTCTTTTAAGTCCAAAATTATATTTCTACGTGCTCTACAAGCTGAGCAATATTAATAACATCTTTGTAAAATGCCTTTTTTAATTAATTTTTCAATTGATCACTGTTCTGAAACCAATCTCAGTGGTGTTTTCTTCTTTTGGTTTCCTTTCGATCTCTCTTCGTAATTTGTATTTCTCATTTTCCCTATAAATACGCGTTAAATCTGAGTGAAATGGATTTGTGTCTGTGTCTACTCTGCTCAGCGTCAGCGCTCAAGCGCAAAGGTTTTGTTGGTGCGTATTTTTTTCTTTTTGTTTTGTTTACATTATGTTCATGTATGTGTGTATACACTACAAAAGTTAGTTGAGTTATGCAGCTGGTAAAGTTTTGTAGAGGGGTGTGTCGTATTCGTGTAATTGTATTTCGTGTGTTATACTTGAGTGCAATTTAAGGGTATTGAGTTGGATTGGAATTGAGTTCTAATCTTTTTTTGCAGGGTTCTTCTTCTTTATCCGTTCTGTTTTATATTTTATCATTTAGTTGGCATTGGCAATTATATTTCAAAGCGGAATATAGTAAATTTTTCAGCGAAAATTAGTTAGCGATCAAATCGGCCTCATATTGGGCGAATAAGTCGAAATGCAAAATTAAAATGAAATGCTCGATTACATCAAATTGATACACTAAGTGGCCAGCAAAATGGTCCACATGGGATTATTTCGCTACCATGGACCCGAAAGAAAAAATTCCGGCTTTCAATATGAAATATGTATTGTTTTGCATAGTTTTTATCATTTTTATCTGACGAAAAATGGCTTTTACTACCACCTTTGTTTGCCGCACGTGAAAAAGTTGTTTAACATAATTTTTAGAGAGTTCGCCGAAGATAAAAGTGAAGTAAAAAAGAGCTTTTTATGAAGTAAACGTTTTGAGAAAAATGCATTTAAGGTAAGAAATTGGAACAACCAATTTTAAAAATTCTGAGTTTAAGGGGCCATAACTTTTTTATGACTGCATAGATGTACAAAAGTCTTTAACATTTCGAATGCGCTTCTAATTGCCTCTCCGAAATTTAAGAAATTGTTTTTGTATCTGTAGTAGTTCAGAAGTAATATCATTTAAAGTGGTCCTACCACCGAATCGGAGGTCCCTTACTTCGACGGGCTGAAAATATACCCCACTGTCATACGATTTTTTGTTCGCTAATCTGCAGGAATATATAGTTAACGGATTATATCTACCTCTAAACTGGGACAACCTATATTCCTCTTCATGTTCGGATTTATCGGAGGAATCGTGATAAGAGTAACAGTGACTCTTTTGGTTACTATTTACAACTGAAAATTACTGCGGGCTCTTGGTCTATTAAGACAGCAAAGTAAATCAAAATTCCATCAACTACATCCTATAAATGTGGTAGGCAGGCGAAGCAAAGCGAGCACGGGCCAGCTAGTCTTACAATAAAATTTTTTTTTTTTATAATCTACACACGCCAAAGGGGATTTGAATACCCTTTCAATGTTTACACACAGCGCGAGCACATGAAGGACGAGAGCGAGAGACAGACATCGTCCAACGCTGGCAAAGGGGCATCGATCCGGTTCATCCTTTGTAGGTTACTGCGGCGCCTTTCTCTGCACTCCCTCGTTGGTGAACTTTTAATTCTGGATGTTCACTTTTTGAGTTATTTGGGGACCCAGGATTTTCACACTAATTTTAGCACTTTCACTGATTTTTATTAAGCACTTTCGACGCGATCTACTTGAGGTCTTTTTTTGTCGTAAGCGCGGAACTTTACGGCGCGAGCTACTTGAGGTCTTATACCGGTTTTTCCGTGAAGAGTGCGCGAGCTACTTTAGGTCGACTTTTTTTTAGTACCTGGGCCCCACGTTGGGCGCCAATTAAACTTTTAATTATTTTATTATCATAAAAAAAATAATTCTTTTTAGTTATAATGAGAAGAACCTCTTTTATTCAAGATTAAAAATGAACTCACTTAGAAACTAACAGCATGAAAACTTATCACCTAACTTACGTGCAGGAATGCGGGAATGTGGGAGCATGGAATGTGGGATTGGGAAGGTGTCGGATGGACGGCAGACGATTAGTCAGCGTCTTGTTGCTGTAGCATGTTCAAGTGCATGCAGGTGTCGGATGATGACGATGCGATGGTTTCGTGTAAATATATTTGCACTGGAGGTCATCGTATTTTGTTGCAACTTATAATGTGTTAACTTGTACATAGATAGAAGATTCTTAAATAACGTACAATGTGTAAACCGACACAGTTACATTTACATGAACAGGCGACGAGATTACAAACACATCCTATTTTATAATTCTAGTTTGATCCTAGTTGTCCATATGTTCTAAGGTTAAATTCTATTTATTATGAAGTGGAAACGTAGATTTAATTTTATATAACTACAGATGCGGTTGCTTCGTTCTCTATACTTCATGTGGTGAAGCGGGATAATCGGATCAATTTAAATAGACCTGTTGGTGTTTATAGTGGTAGGGGTTTGTGGTGGCCAGAGAGAGATGTTAACTATGAATGTACACTGTCTGCATCTGTCTCCCATTTAAAAAGGAAATACTCGCTCTTTTAAAAAAAGAATCGTTCATATTAAGAAGTGTAGTGTGTTCTTGGTTTTGTAACCTTATTGTTATAACTTTAGAAAAAAAAGGATAATTGCAAAAGATATTTATTTTATTTAAAAGGAAATAACAAGATAGTATATTTAGTTTTACTTTGAAAAAGGAATAATGGGAAAATTGTTTTGTTATACAATTGCCCGCTAAGGCGTCGTAATAAGAGTGATTATTCAAAAACGAAAAAAGTAGGATAAAATTTGCAAAGTGAATGCGTTCAAGTGTGAAAAGTGTGTTTTGAATATATTTGAATGTAAAATTGAATGATTGAATGATTGAAATGTGAATTAGTATTCGAATAAAAGTATAAATATGAAATGTTTTATGTGAATATGTGTTTGAGTAAAATGGAATGTAATGCTTTTGTTGATTCGGCTACATACATATACCTGAAAGAGTACGGTAGCGAATCACGGTCTTCTCGTGATGACATTGGCCATTGTGGGTTAGAGAGGACGGTGAAGAAAACCCAAAATGCTCCTGATTTTGCGCGCGTTCAAAAATAAATAAATACTATTGCCGTTGTTTGAACACTGGAAAAATCAACACAGTTCTTTGGACTTTCAACACAAATAATCAGCGATCGTGGGACGGCCTTCACATTAAGTGTTAAAGAATTTTTGCGACGTTGACGGAATATGGTACATTTTGAATGCAGTCCACACGCCTCGCGTCAATGGCCAAATCGAAAGTTGTTCAAACGATTCGAACATGTTCGCTTCATGAAATAATAACTGATAAGCATTGTGGTCGGAAAGTTGTATAAACGAATTCCTCCTGAATGGAGATGTTAAAGATTCCTTCTATGGTGAAGATGTTATTAGGCAGGATAAAAATGAATTCCTCCAGAATGGAGATGTTAAAGATTCCTTCTATGGTGAAGATGTTATTAGGCAGGATAAAAACGAATTCCTCCAGAATGGAGATATTAAAGATTCCTTCTATGGTGAAGATGTTATTAGGCAGGATAAAACCGAATTCCTTCAGAATGTAGATGACAAAAAAAAAAAAAACACATGTACATGAAGCTGTGTGTATAAACGGTAACAAGACCCCTAAAACACAGGGACAGTATAACGTCGGATGGCCGAATATAAACATATAAGTGGAACGTAGGACGAAAATAATCTACTACTCATATAAACTGTCAAAGTGGCAGCTCGGGCATTTGAGTAGTAAGAAGAGACTGTTGAGTTCAGTATCTTTTTATGGCGAACGAGGACGGATGCCCGAGTTCGCTGAGTGTAAATAATATCAAAGTTTATACATTCTTTAATAAGACTGGAACAAAATGATCCACATGCACAGTTTCAAACGGTGAATCTCCCTTTGGAATACTATGTAGTAAGCCCTCATGTTTTCCATACTTTGGTGAGAAGGCAATACATTTCAAGCAGTTCGCGATATGGTCCCTAACTCTTTCCTTCATTTTGGGGAACCAATAAGTTTTCAAAATCGCCCCCATAACTTTTTCGCGCCCCATATGACCCATTTCGTCGTGATACATCCGAATCACACCCCCCTCCATACTTCTTGGTACGCAAAATAAAATTGTTGCTCCTACTTTCCTATAAACTAGTCCGTTTCTCATTTCGTACTGACTTTCTCTCTTTTCTAATTGCTCTCTAATTTTTTTTTCCAGTATCATCATTACATTGTTTAATTGACAGGTTCTGTTCAAATGTGTTTTCCTCCAGTATCAATATATTTGCAATACGACTGAGCGCATCCACGTGTTGCATCTTATTACCACTTCGATGCTCGAGTACGTAACTGTAATTTTGGAGTTCGAGTGCCCATCTGGCTATGCTTGGATTGATTTCTTTTTTATTTAACGTCAACATTAACGAATTACAATCTGTAACAATCTTAAATCTAAGTCCATGCAAATACACTCTAAACCTTTTAAGCGCGTAAATGATTGCCAACGTTTCTAATTCAAAGCCGTGATATCTGGACTCCTGGTCAGTTGTCCTCTCTGAGAAATAGAATATTGGATGAAATTCCCCATCCAATTTTTTCTGCATGAGCATAGCCCCAAATCCTAAAGAACTAACATCGCAGTGCAGTTCTGTTTCGTCTTTAGGATCGTAAAAAGCTAATATAGGGGCATCCATTAGTTTTTGCCCTAGAAACTCGAAACAACGTAATTCTTCTTTACCAAAGTTGAAAACAGCATCTTTCTTGATTAGCTTATACGAGGGTTGTGCTATGAGTGAAAAACCTTCGATAAATCTTCGAAAATAAACAAACCCAAAAAACTGTGAACTGCTTTCGAACAGTGTGGTACCGAAAAATTCTCAATACCTTTTATGTCTGACTTAATACCTTCCCCTGTTACAGTATAAACCAAATACCTAATCCGCGTTTTCATGAACTGGCACTTGTCCAAAAGTAACTCTAATTTATTCTGAACTAGCCTATTGAACACTTCTCTCATTATTTCAAAATGATCGCCGATGGTTTCCGTAGCGATCGTTATATTGTCGATATTATATTTTAACTTTTCCTGCCCTCAATAAATCGTCAAATACCCGGTTCACATAACGCTGGAACTGTGACGGTGCATTTCTCAACCCGAATGGCATTTTGAGATATTCAAATTGCCCTAGCGGAGTTACAAACGATACATCATTTTATCGAATCGGGGTGCATACTGATATGATGAAATGCACTCTTTAAGTCTGAAAGCATGAATATCTTTTTATTCACTAGCCCATCTAATACATCCTCTATCAAAGGGATCGGATAATTATCCCTTAAGGTAACTTTATTTAGTACACGATAGTCTACACATAACCTAATATCCCCTGTTTTTTTTTTTTCACCAGGACGATGGGGGAGGAATATTCCGATCTGCTGGGTCTAATAACTCCTTACTCTAGTAAACTATCTAATACTATTTGTATCAGTTCTTTTTCAGAATATGAAAGTCTCCTAGGGGGACAATGGAAGGGCTTTTCGTTGTTCAATTTCATTTCAATTTCATTTCACACTCTATCTCAGAAACTTCGGGACGCTTATTGTTTACATAATATTTTTCAAATATTTTATTAAATTTGCCTTTGTCTGCAAAATCTATATTTTCATTTGTTACGTTAACAAATTCATACACTCGTTTTCCGTTTTCGTAACTCTCGTTTGTTAACATTTCTGTCTTCACATTTCGTTCTATCTACATTTTAAGCCCGGCTGTTTTTAAGAAATCTTTTCCTAAAACTACAGGATAGTCCATTGTTTCATTAGACACTACGCATAAGTTCATTTTTATTTCTCTACCTTCAAATGAAATTACACACTCAACATAACCAAAAACTGATAGTGGACTTTTATTAATTCCAACGAAACTACATTTTTTTAATTCATTATTACATTTTAAAAATATCGATGGTATAAATTGGTGACGGATGAAACTGACGGAACTACCGGTATCAATTAATGTATCTAGCAAAATTTTATAATTATAATTTTTATCAATTAATACATAATATATATTTCTTACATACTCGTCTTCTTCGTCATTCTGTCCAATATGGAGTACTCGCTGGTCTCGTCTTTTTTTGTGCAGTTGGCTGCTAGATGACCCGTTTCTTCATAGACGTGAAAGGCTCCACGTTCTCTCCTTGGTTTCACGCACTCAGAGGCTATGTGGCCGAACGAGTTGCAATTAAAGCATCGGATACCCAGAGCTACTGACGATGTCGATGGTGTTGATGTGGTGGGTATTTTTTGTTTACTCAGCTGAATTATGCTGAATGCTCCTAACAGTTGAGTCTTGCTGCGGAAGCATTGCATGCTTGCCTGAGTTCGAAGATGTTCGTCGGGTATACCTTCAATAAGACACTCTAGAAACTCTTCTTCATCCATTTCAATTTTGTTGGCCAGGATCGTTTTCTCGTGGTAATACTGCTGGAAAGATTCATTAGCCGACCACTTCCTGGCTTCCAATGCTCTTTTCAACGATAGTTTACTGGTATAATTGCCAAACATCTCCTTCATATCGGCCAAGAGTTTGTTAACCAGAACAGTCATCAAGTCTGAACGTGAATTTATTTATTTTTGTATTTATTTATTATTAATTAGTATTAACATCATTTACAGTAGACTAATGTAATCTTTAAGTTATAAATGAAGATGCAATTCGGAAATGAAAAGAAGAGAAAAACGAGAATTTAATTTACATGTGAAGAGTAACAGTTCAGAAGGTTTTAAGCTTTAAAAAAAAAATCAAATGAAAAACAACAATTTGCTGGTATTTAAATTAATCTTATTACATACTTTAAAATAATTCAATTATGTACTTAACTAATTATCCGCCATATGCCTAAAGAGAGTGAGTTCAAAAGAGTTTGCGTAACAAGATCTTCTCATGCTGAGAGGAAGTGCATTCCAAATACGAATGGCATGAACGAAAAATTGACGCTCAGTGCAAAGATAGTAATACCGTGGAAGAACTAGAGTTATGGCCCGATTAGACTGCGCAAAAACTAGTTTATTGAACAAATATGAAGGCTGTTTGCGGGTTATAATCCTGTGAAGACATTTAATGGTGCAAAAGTTTAGGTACTGGTCTAATGAGTATCCAAGAATATTTTTGGCATAAGCAAAAATATGATCATAGCGTTTTAAGGCAAAAACATATCGAGTAATATTGTTAAACGCAACATTTAGTCTTCTTTTGGTACTTGCTTTGATACAGCAGCAGATTTCACATCCATAAGATATGATTGCCACGAGGAGAGATTTAGCTAGCATGAGCCTAGTTTTGAGTGGTGTATAGCTTTGAGAAACTGATAAATTTCTAAGAGACCCATATATTTTACCGATTACCGAAGTAACATGACCATCCCAACTTAACTTAGAATTGAACCAGATGCCAAGGTTTTTAGCCTTGCCAACATACTCTATTGGATTATCTCCAAGGCATATGGTGGGAAAACCGCTTACATCTGATTCAGTTCTGCTGATGACCATGCACTTCGATTTAATGGGATTCAGTTTCAAAAAGTTTTCCTGAGACCAGTCCAAAATCCTGCGAAGATCCTCGTTCAACTTGAGTATACATTCAGATATTAACCCAGGCTTACAGCTGAGGTATAGTTGAACATCATCTGCATACATGTGTGCTAATGAATGTTTAATTACTGTGGGAAGATCATTAACGAAAAGCATGAAAAGAAGAGGACCAAGAATTGAACCTTGTGGAACACCTGCTAATATTTCAATGAATTCGGAAAAGGCATTATTGTAGAAAACTGCTTGCTTTCTTCCCTGAAGGTAAGAGAGAATAAATTTTGCAGCCGAATTTGAAAAACTATATAACATCTTGAGTTTATTAATTAATATGCTGTGATTGACTGTGTCGAAGGCCTTGGAAAAGTCTAGTAGCGTGAGAAATGTTATTAGATTTTCATCTAAAGCTATTCGCAAACATCCGTGACCTTAAGCAGTGCGGTTGTACATTTTCCTGAAACCAGATTGGTTTGCGCAGAGAATCTTATTCTGTTGGACATAAGCTGATAACTGATTATGAATAACTTTCTCCATCACCTTAGATAGATAAGGAAGAATAGCAACTGGTCTGTACTCAGCCATGGAGTTAGCTGATGCCTTCTTTTTCAGTACCGGAATCATTTTTGCTAGTTTCCATGAAGCCGGGAATGAGGAAGTTGTTATTATACTATTGAAGACATGAGTCAAAACCGGAAGGATGAAGGGAAGTATAATTTTGACAAATGAAGGGTGGATACCATCAACACCAACAGCTTTGGACTTAATGTGAAGTATCGCTTTGACAACATCAGTTTGCTCGACTCTGTAAAATTCAAAGGAGTTGTTCAGGGCAGTACTGAGAGGTTGGTTTGACAAAGATGATGCTGCTTGGACATCTGCAAACTGCCTATTGAGTTGGTTGGGATCAAGGTCCTCATCCTCCCGGACTGTCTTGCGACCGACTCCCAGCTCACGTAAATTTTTCCAAAGAGTTTTGGAGGGAAGATTTTTATCAAAATGCGTTTTATAGTATCTCCATTTAGCCTGTCTCACTTTGGAGGTAACCAGGTTTCGCAACTGTCGGAAGGCGTTATAAAACTCAGGAAGCCTGTAGCGCTTCCACCTGTTATAGGCGGCATCACGTTTGTTCCCGTTGTTTGTTCCCTGTTTGCTCATCAATCTCTTCAGTAAACCAACTGAATGGAGCCACTGTAGTGCTTTTCCCTTTAGACGACTTGAAAGTAGTACTCTTACATTCTTGTCGTTCAATTCGTAGACAGCTTTTATATTACCATTGTATATAAAAGACATAGTAGTATCACTTGAGGAATTCGATACTAGCGCCTCAGACGAGAAGACAGCCGATGATTTTCTGTTTTCTATCATTGACGACAACCACTCAAATTCCTCTCCAAGTGAGAATAAGAATAAAATAACCAAAGAAGAATCGAAGTAAAAATCTCGGTTTCCATAGAAACGAAAACTCACACTTGCACACATATGTACTCGTATTTCGTATATACCTATAAATATGTGTAGTATTGTTTTTTCTGTGTTTCAGTCGCAGAGTGAAAAGAAACGAATTATGATTTTTGAATCTGCGGCAGTGAGGAATGAGGATAGCTTTATTTCAGAGTGAGATGAGAAATTAATATGTATGTACAGTGTAAAAAGTGGCTTGCGTAAATATATGTATGTAGGTATACAAATTTGTGGCAACAAGTAAAAAATCAAAAGTTGTTTTTTACAATTTTACAGGAGAGCAGACGAAAGGTTCGACTTGCGTTTACAAAAAAAACTACATTATGTAGATAGATATATCCATCAGAATGGTACCTACCTATAATAAAGTTTTCGAGTTCCGTGTCAAAGATGGGAAGAAAAGATTTTTATTAGTGTTGAAACGAATACCTAAAAATAGGAGTAGAAAATAGCAAGGAACATTACAAAGTAAATTTTAATAATTTCTTTACTTTTAGAACAAAAACAAATGAGGTATTTTCTTCTTTAAAGCTAATAATAATAAAAAGATATAAAATAAAATTTATCATACTTCATTAAGATAGGTAGCAGAAAAATAAACATTGAAAATAATATTCAATACCTAGCATGTTTTGTTTAGTACAAAACTACTAATCATAACAAAAGTTTATAACAGGTAAGTTGTGGTGCAGAAATATCAACTTTTCTGCATTTTTAAGAAGAAGTCGGTTTGTTTTTTCTTCATAGACAAGTCCTGCTTCACTGAAAAGCCTCTCCGAATGGGTACTGCTTTTGCAGGAGCAGATAAATACTTAGCAGCGAGTTTGACTAAACATTGGGGAAATTCAGCTTTATGTGCAGACTACCAGGCAAAGGAATTATCATTTCTCTTCAAAGTTTTTATGGCCAAGTATTTATCAAGGTCACTTGATATGGTGTTTTTTGACGTCTAAAGTATTTCGATGCTATTTCCGTTGTCATCATTAGTAAGGTTCTAAGTAACTACTTCGTCATATCACTCCCAGAAAGATGTATGGATGCTTTGTTCGTCGGTTTTCTTACGTTTAGGCTGCAAGGGAGAAGAACTTGTGGTTTCATCGCTGCTGGTGTCATTTTCTGAAACTAAAGCTTCAAGCAGGAGGTACTTCCGGACTCTTTATTTTTACAGTTGATTGGTGAAGAAATTCGTTTTAAACCTGGGATTTAACAAAGTCACTCTTCATGTTCGTAGTGGACTTGTTAACTCTGCATGATGTTCGAGTGAAAATGAACTTTCCGTGGAAGAAGGCGAGCCAAATGGAGCGATGGGAATCGTGTTAAGTCCCAAAAATAATGAAGTTTGAGTTGAATGGTTTTATCGTTTCGCCGTTTATTCAAACCATATTCATCCAAACTATGTTCGTACTTTTTCAGGGCTTTTTAATGTGGTCGAATAGTTTGGTCGAATATTCGGCTATTCGGCCACGCTCATGGCCGATTATTCGGTATTCGGCCTGAGACCGAATATACTATTCGTTTCAACACTAATTTTTTTACAACTACCTACTTCCCAGTCAGGGATATGCAAGGCCTTACCCCTAGAACTACTTCTAGAAGTGCATAAGTACTAAATTAGGCCGCATTGCGAGCAATAAAATGTTTCAATTATTAAACAATTCCTTCCTTAATGCAATATGCAATACTTCATCGAACCTAAAGCTAATAAAATGAAAGGCATTACCAAACTAGTGAAGAGTAATGCAGAATGGAATTGATCATTGCTTAAGAAAATAATAGGGCATTGTGATGGCTTCCATCCTATGACATGCAATGGTAAATGTAATGCCTGTTTTACATCTGCTGTAATCGAGTTGAGAAGAGTAGTTGCGACTCCCCAGAAGGACTTCTGGAATTAGTTCTGGATTGCATGTCATTCGCGACTGGGTTAAGCTTAAGAAAGTTTCCTTAACCGTTGGAGAACCATACATGCACTGTGTCGAAAGATGTATAGAAAATGTTTACTTATGCTTTTTTTCCTATGCATATTTGCATTTTTTCAATTTCGACATACTGCTGTTGTCATCTAATTAGAAACGCCGGTGTGATTATAGTTTTTTTCCATTTTATTGAAACATTTCGAGAAAAACGATGAGATATTTATTTTAATTATTATCCTACATGTATTTAAAGAAACAATAATAATAAATTTGTATGGTTTGTTTTTTACTTAAGTTTTAGCAGATCATTTAGTTTGAAAACACAGTAACCAGTTGGGATATCTAATTAGAAACGATTGAAAAAATGTAATAAAATATACATAGATCAAGTTTTTTTGGGCTGTTATCATTAGTAATTAGTGGTAAAACTTTTTTGCTTCAATATTGCTTGACATCGAGGTGGCATCGAGCTAATTCAAACTCTGTATATTTGCTGCCTTTACTTGTTCGAAGAGCTCTTCAAAGTGAGTGATATTTTGCGCGCGAACAAACCTTTTTAACATTGCCCCACAAATGCTCAATTAGATTCAAATCTGCACTTGACGATGTCCAATCGAGAACTGTTAAAGAGTTGTCTTCGAAGAACTTTTTCGTGAGTTTCCGGGTATGTTTGGGGTCATTGTCTTGTTGAAAACTCCAAAAACCCGGTAAATATTCTTCTGTCCACGCTAATATGACATTTTCTCCACTAGAAATTGCACCTGCACCTACTCATCCACATCCGAAATATTGCAACGCTGCAAATCCCTTATGCCCATAGCGAAATGCGATAAATTCAAATTTTGCAACGTTGCAAGTTCCTCATGCTCATAGCGAAATGTAAATATAAAGAAGATTTCCACAAAAAAACTTCCGACCTACCTCAACATATGAATGAAATAAGAAAATCGTATATATATCACAGCTGTCTATATAGCATCATTGAATGAATGACACATACATGCATATGTACCTTCAACGAACACGAACACGATTTCTCACATTCACTATTTTTCTGTGTTCTTTATGTTTTCATTATTCTTTCCCTTTTTCTCTGAGAGATAATTTCGTAAAAAATACTGCTTGATGATTACTATGAGTTCCATATACAATGATATTACTTAACTGTGCCTCCCAGTGTGAGAAGCAATCGCCCTCACCAGTAAATTCTTTAAAATAATTGAAGTTTTCCTGGACCCCACTGTTGTTACACTGTCCTACGTTTTTGAAGAATTTATTTTCTTTCTTTAAAAGTTCATTTTCCCTCTTCTGTACCTATGTCTATTTCTATTTTTAAAATATTTATCTCCCTCTTCAACAAATTCCACTCATTTGAATTCTTTGCACTCATCATCATTTTTTTTTTCACTTGCGTTTTTAACTCTCTCATTTTTATTCTGCCACTCATCATCCTTGTTACCTTCTTTCCCTTTATCCTGGTTGTCATCAATTCGCTCATTTTCTTCGTATCTCTCGTCATCTCGATCGTTGTCATCTCGTACCTCATCATCATCATCCTCACCGTTAAGTGTACTGCTCTCCTCCAATTGCGGGACGCTATCTTCGTATTGGTCATCGTCGTCGTTTTCAGCGTTACTGCCGATGTCGTCATCCCGTGCTGGGAGCTTAACCCGTTGTTTTAAGGAAATTTCAAGTAGGCGCAGTATCAGCTCGCTTTTATTTCCCGTTGTCTTTTTTCCTAAATTCTCCAACCAAACTTTTAGCTGCGACGCTGTAATTTTTTTTAGTTTCTCGATATCTGCCGTGTTCCGAGTGTTCCGTCCGTACCAAAACGGAACACTAATGGAATCAGTTCGGTGTCTGTCTGTCTGTCTGTCTGTCTGTCACAGGCCTTTTTCTCAGAGACTACTTAACCTAGACTATTGAAATTTGGAACAGTTGTAGCAATTAGTGGCCTAAACACAGACCAGAACTTAAAAAACTGAATTTCGACTTTGGGGGGGTAGTTTCTTAACAAATTTTCACAAAACGTTACAACTTGCTGTCCCCAGCTTTTTCTCCGAAAATATCGCTCAGAAAAATCTGAATAAAATCACAAACATTGAGAATAAAGTGTAGATGGAAACATAATTCTTACGACTGCCCTACTTCAACCGTTTTTTTTTAATTAATTTTTTAATTTCAACTACCCTACTGTTTACATACCCAGAAAAATATCACAACACCTAAAAGTAGATACGAGATTAAAAATTGAATAATTGATGGCAAAAGTGTTATACCCGCAGCGAATTTTCGTGGCATATTCCTACCGGATAACTATTGACCTAAGACTTAAACCAATGATACATAATATAACACATAAAGGAAGCTTGATGGTTTCCTATTATAATGTAGGTGTCTCTACTTTTACTATATTGGAAAAAATTGAATTTGTGTATATACAGCCACAGAGAGGGAGACAAATCGCAAAATACGCAGTTAATGCAATTGAACGAATAACGAGACGAAAAATTAAATCTAATGCACAAGCGTACATTTCTTGTAAATACATATACATATGAACATTTTATGTAGGTATATATGTATGTATGTATATACATGCTTTATTTGTTGTTTTTTTTTTTTCTTTTACTTTGTGTGTGTGTATAACTATTCTTCTGAGCAGATGAGAAAGGACATCAGAGACATATGTACATACATACATGCATATGTAGATAATTTGTTCAACTTACTTGTTGGTATACATTTATGTAGGTACAAATTTGAATTTATTTTTCGCAAATTGTGCTCAATTTATTTGTATTGAAATGTGCTGTGCACCATAAAACTATATATGTAGGTACACGTGTACTTTCTTGTGTCTGCAGATATACAAGTGCATATGTACATATATGTACCTATATATGTTTTTATGTTTGTATATATATGTGAGTATCGAACAAAGTATCATTGTATCTTTAGTAGAAATCGTATCGTAAAGAAAGGGTTCATATAGATCTATCAACATAAATCTATGACATACATATGTTTGTAGTTAAAATAACTGATACAGTACGGAACACTTATTGCGCAAGTATAACTTGCACTTGACCGGATTTTTTATTTTGAAAACACTTTCGTGTTGCACACAATGAAAATTAAAATATTCTCGTCCGATTTTAATTATTTTATCAAATTTCCGCGTGGCAATCCCACTTCTGATGTTTTAACCGATTGTTCCAATATTAAATAAAACACTTTTCCTTTTTATATCTGTGGCAATATGACAGAGTAGCTTATGTCGACATAAGCGAATTTACAGTTTTTAAATTGATAGCCGTTAACAGTTTGATATCTACATTTCTACCTCACCCCCATTTTAAAGGCAACCTCCTCTGCAAAGATATCGTATTATTCTTAACGTCTTATGTTTGAATGACTATACAATGCATTCGACAGAGAAGCTTATCAAGCAATTTTCTTAAGTCCATCCAATTCAAATTTTATGTTTCAACAGAAACTCTTAAGTCGTATTTAGTAATGTGAATTCTAATTTTATTTGGTCCCTCTTGCGTTTTTTATAAAAACTTATGTTGACTTAAACCCAAACTTTGACACCATCTACAAGACACGAAAACAATACAAATTGCATAAATGGTAAGTTTTTCCAGTAAGTTCAACATAAAATAGGAAAGTTTAATTAGGTTTAATTAGGTAGGTAGGTAGGTAGAAGTGGTGGTTTCGATGGAAGAAACCACAACCTGAGGTGACCCGTGTATTTGGCTGTAATGTTGAGATATTTATATCCATCCTGTGGAGTTTAGGAAGAGGATCAATCCTTTTCCCAGATATCTCTTTAAGGTCGACGGAGAAAAGCTTGCCTAATATGCATTGCCTGGCTCTCGTTAGAACTGGACATTTGCAAAGAAAGTGAATGAGTGACACTTTTTCAAATTCATCTTTGCAGCTACGGTAGAAGCTGTTATGAGGGATCGCTAGTTTGGCTGCATGGTCCCCTATTAACTGCCACTACTCTAGCGATGTCTATGCGTGTTCTTTGTAGCAGTTCGTTTGTTTTAGACCTGTTGTAACTTGGCCATAATATCTTTCTGATTTAAGTTTTATTAACTTAAGCCCCGATTTACATTAAACGATTTTTCCAGTGTCGATTTTTCTTTGTTGTAATCGTATGAGAAGAAAAGGATCTAGTTTCTCATTGGAATGCAATCTCATATGATTACAACTACATCTATTTTTCGGAGATTATGAATCTTTACTTTTGGAAAATGTAGACCAAAATAACGAAATCGCCACCAACGCAGAGCAATAAAAGAAGATGCGCAAATAAAAAAATGGTACGTGTAGAAGTACGCGCGACCGAAGTGAAACTTCTTAGCTACATATAATCGTGGATAAAGGATAATGAATTTGTGACAAAAGGAAGAGACATTCGTAAATTTTTCGAATTTATTGGATATTCAAAGAATATTCTCCGTTTTTTCTCCTCAAAAAATCGTTGAAAAAACTTAAGAAATGGGGTCATACCATATGACACATAATCATTATGTATTTTCCATCAGAAATTTTCTTAGCTTTTGAAGGGAATCAAATTGTTCGGGTGTCTATTTGACCCCATTGTTATATATGTTCGCATGTCCAATTTGCCCCGAACCACTTGTTGGCAATATGAATTCCTTAAGAAAAAATTGTTTGATTTCCATTTTACCATCTATGTATGTATACATGTACCTATTCATTGGGTGGGTGTCCAAATTAATTTTGGAATGCATTCTTTAAAAATCATCGAATGAATTCAATTTTATGATTGCATTCGTCGACTGCATTTCGAGACTTCCATAACAAGAATGCAATCACCATTCTTAAGCATTCAAAAGATGGCATTCTTTTTTTTTCTAGGTACCATTTAATTGAATGCAATAATTAATGAATGCATTTGCATTCTTTGCATTCATTTGCATTTTTTTGCATTATAATTTTGCCTTATTTTGCTTTATTTTACTCAATTTACTTACATTTACTTACATTTTGTACCAAATAAATTAAAATTAACTCAATAAATGCACAATACTCCAAAATAAAACAATATATGGCAAAATAATGCAAAATATTACAACTCTGATCTGTCGGAATACTACTCGCACGCACAATACTACTCTCCACTCAATCAATTTTCGCTGTTTCTACTTTACTACCTATTCCCCACACCACTGATATCCATACATACCACGCAACCAACCGAAGTCGAGTAAGAATCTTCTTTAGTTAGGGGGGACCACAACTAAAGAAGCTTCTTACTCGACTAAGCACTTTGTTATCTATTCCCCACACCACTGATATCCATACATACCACGCAACCAACCGAAGTTGTGGTCCCCCCTAACTAAAGAAGCTTCTTACTCGACTTAGCACTAACCGCTCGATGCTGCTTGATTTCGGCGACCGATTCGGACGAGACGGGTTGCAGCAATAGAAAATACGAAAAAAGCTGTGTATACCGAAGTCACAACCCACTGAAGGATGGTTGACTCGCACGACCATATAACTTAAAATGGTTTCAAAGCAATCTATTGGATCGATGCAGCTATTATTCGGTTGCGATTAATATTTGTCATTTAAAACGTGGTCATTTTGTTTACTCTGCATGCGGTGCCTATGTAAATTACCTATCTGTGGTGAAATATTTAATGCAACCATAACGCGACCATTTAACGCGACCGTTTAACGCAACCTTCCGAAGTCGAGTAAGAAGTTTCACTTCAAAAAGAAAGTCTGACAAAGCTACATACTCGTATTTAGAGATTACAAAATTGTACAAAGACGAACTTTACGCAAGTTAGATAACAATCGCAACATATGTTGCGAAAAAACAGCTTATAAAAATCAACAGCTTATTCTTAAAAAATACTGGTTCTTATGACCTTAGACAAGCATTTGCTTCCAGGTTCATTGTGGTTGAAGAAACGAAATATGAAAGAAAAGAATGTTTAATTTCCAACTCAATGAATTTTGTACGGTTTTAGTTCCTTTTGATGTATTTTTCTTACTATGTAATATAATATATCACGAATAAATTGAAATAAAAAAGCCTTATGTCTATTAATTCTAAAATTTGAAGTTTGACACAAAATCTTAAGTCCACTTAAGACACTATAATTAAATATAATAGACGTGACAGAAAAACTTATGTGAATTAAGACATTCATAATTTGCAATTCGATTTTTACATAACAACTTAAGTTTAAAAATGCATTTATTTTCACTTTCTTTCGATAGCATTTCCATGAAATATAGTAAAAAAATGTTAAACATACTCTTTATTTTATAATTTGGCCTAATTTATAAAAGTTATAAACTATCATAATTAAAAGTTTTAGTGAAAAATTGAAATATCTCGAAAACTCTTTTTTTGACATAAGCTACTCTGTCATACTGCCACAGCTATATACTTTTTTCTTTATCGTACGGAGTTAACGATCTTAAACCGACGATGGATACAATACTAATGAGTAGTCACCAAATAAATTACACTCATGTTATTCTTTACCGGTGGTCTCCGCCTTCCACTTTTTCCACTCATTCCTTTATCTTTTGTTTTTGTTTTTTTTTTGACCTTTTTATTACTTCTGTCACAATACTTTCTCACAGTATTTCGTTTTTGTGGCGTTGTGGATATCCGCATTCATACCTTGGCTACAACAAGATAGTGGTCCGAGCCAATGTTGGCCGTCCGGAAGGTTCGGACTTCCAGGATACTGGAGGCGTGTCGGGTGTCGATCGCAATGTGGTCGATTTGGTTGATGGTAAGTCGATCCGGAGACCGCCATGTCCCCTTATGGATATTGAGATGAGGAAACCGAGTGCTTGCTATACTGACACTTCGCCCACAGCAAAGTCAGTTAGCCTTAGTCCGTTTTCGGACGTGGTGTCGTGTAGGCTGTGCCTTCCAACCGTCCTACTAAAGATGTCCTCTCTTCCTATCTTGGCGTTAAAATCGCCCAATACGATTCTAGCGTCATGCTTAGGGCATTGCTCGTAGGTTTTGTCGAGGAGCTCGTAGAAACTATCTTTGGTAGCGTCGTCTTTTTCTTCTGTGGGGGCGTGAGTGCATATTAGTCTAATGTTGGCGAATTTTGCCTTGACACGGATTGTTTTAAGACGCTTGCTCACATGCCGAAAGCTCAAGACTTCTTGCCTAAGTCTGCCACGTATGACAAATCTGCATCCAGTTTCTCATTCTTTTTCTGCCTGGCCCATCCCATCGCACTTCCTGGATGGCGGTTATATCCACTTTATAGCGGTCTAGGGCCTCTGCCAGTTGTTCGGGGGCAACGTCACCGTTCAGTGAACGAACATTCCAGGTGCAGATCCGAACGTTATTGTCCTTTTTTCGTTTAGCGTGGTTGTCAACAGTAGATCCGTCCTTTTCCGAGGCTTTTAGTTGTTTCGGAACCATATTTTTTTACGTGGTAGGTAGTTAACCTTACGCACAACCCCCAACCTGGAGGGCCAGCCAATCAATAACCGATACCCAAAGCCTACCCCAACTTGTGTGTGTAATGTGTAACCAAAACCTTACTCGGGAAAATCATGTAACGAAGTCTAAAGTCTTCAATACTCTACGCACTATATGTACATATCAAGTAGAAACCTATCTTCCATTCAGCATGCTGCTTAAGTCACTTCTGTTGCCGATTCTGTTTTACGCACATCCGGTCTTTTGTGACTTAGGCAGTTACAGTTCGCGAAAGTTGAAGGTGCGACTTGCTGTGAAATCGCATCTACATACAAAAAAAAAAAAAAAACGTTTAGCCAACAAGTAATTTTAAGTAAAATAAATGAGCAAATTTTGACACTGGCTGGGTTAATTTGGGATGACACCGAGCGATACCTCTACGAAAATGGAACCGAAATAATGCAGAGCTATTCGGACAGCTAAAATTAAACGAACACCAAGAAAGATTACGAAAAGCAACGTACTCAAATTTCTACAACTTGAAGGTTTGAAACTACCTCAATAATAGGCTTATAGCATTCAGAAGGCAGATTCCGCATTCGCATTCTTGCCACTTCGACAGTGGGGGCTAAAATGGATACCTAACCATGAAGCGTGGGTGCCGATTGCCCAGTGACCTGCACTAATTGCTGCAATTCTGGCGGTCTTCGCTCTCGATCTGTTGATTAGGTCGTCTGATCTATTTTTGTTGTTAGCGGACCATGTCTTCCTGGATATAGTACAGTTACTGAGGTTCCTCCACCTGGAGTTGGCTTCAACTGAAAAGTGCTCAAAGATTTTACCCTTGTTGGGTCCTAACGGATGATGTACTACCACCGTAAGGGAGTCAGCAAGGGCTTAGACACGTCTGGGCTGCTCATCGGCTCTTTCATTTTTCTCAGTTAGAAGATAAAAGCAACGAAGAACTACAAATTTATATGGGTTAGGAAAAATGTAATATTTTTGCGTTAAAAAGAAGGGGATGATGCACATGCAATTCAGGTTAGGTGTTTTGAAGATATTATTAATTTATAAATTAACTCTTTATATTTATTTAAAATGAATTCTCTTCTCGTAACGTAAAAATATATCCGAATCCTAATCCTACCTTAATTATACATCAAAACATTCGCAGTATGAGAAAAATTTGTAATTCTTTTGTTGCTCATATTGTTTCGTTGGAATTGTTACCTGACTTAATTGTTTTGTCTGAAATCTGGTTGTACGATTGTGAACTATCCTTTTACAATATTCCGGGTTATGAATTACATGGTAAATGCAATAATTCGTATAGTGCAGGTGGTGTAGCAGTATTCATTAAAGAATCGGTCATGTTTAAAGATAATTTCATGCAAATGTTGACCGCGGCTGCGTCTCAGGTAGCCCATCCGCTGAGTCCAATTTTGGCATACTCTTTCACACATATCGGCCGGTATCTCACGAATGAATGCATGGATGTTGGCTTCCAGTGCGTCAATCGAAGCGGGCTTGTCCCTATAGACATTAGCCTTGACATACCCCCATAAAAAATAATCTAATGGTGTCAAATCGCACGATCTAGGCGGCCAATTGACCGGCCCGAAACGTGAAATTAACTGTTCACCAAACTCGCCTCGCAATTGCGCCATTGTTTCGCGTGCTGTGTGGCATGTGGCACCGTCTTGTTGAAACCACATATCATGCAAGTCAAGAACTTCCATTTCGGGCAAAAAAAAGTTTGTTATCATCGCTCGGTAGCGCCGAATCGACATTTCGCGGTCTTCTGTCACACTAGCTGATACGGCCGCAATATTTTCTTCACTACGCACAGTACGTAAACGTGTTGGTGGTTTAATGTCCAACAAAGTAAATTTGGTGCGAAATTTGGTCACAATCTTCCGAATAGACTGCTCAGAAGGTCGAGAATGCCGATCATAAAATGGAAGCAGCGCGCGATGAACATTTCGAACCGAGCACGAATTTTGATAGTAAAATTCAATAATTTGCAAGCGTTGTTCATTTGTAAGACGATCCATGGTTAAATTGCAAACCAAACTGAAGCTGTTTGACAGTGACACAAGGTACAAAACACACGTCAGCTGTCAAAACCAGTGTTGCCAAAACCAAACCAGCTAAAAAATCACCCTTTATTTAGTGAAGTTGGCGTTCGTCCAGATGAGAGTAAGATAAAAGCCATTTGTGATATGCCACCTCCTCAAAGTGTAACTGATCTTCAATGGTTCCTGGGGATGGTCAATTATCTGCGGTCATTTGTAAAGAATTTGTCAATTGAGACATCTAGTCTAAGGCAACTCTTGCATAAAGAAACAGCGTGGCATTGGACATCAAGACATGAGGAAGAATTTGAAAATTTAAAATCTGCCATTTCCAAAGCTCCAATTTTAACTTATTATAATCTTGAAAAACCAGTTACACTATCAGTTGACGCTTCTAAAAATGCGATGGGTGCTGTAATTTCTCACGGCTCATCACCAATTGCGTATGCTTCAGCAACATTGACATCCAGTCAACAAAATTACGCTCAAATAGAGAAGGAGCTATTTGCCATCGTCTTTGGCTGTATAAAGTTTCACCAGTATGTTTACGGTCGACATATAACAGTTGAAACAGATCATAAGCCCCTTATTCCTTTGTTTAGCCGATCGTTGCATAAGATACCGACCAGATTGCAAAGGTTTATGCTGCGCCTTCAAAATTACGATTTGTCTGTCATATACAAACCTGGAGAATTCCTTTATGTAGCGGATACTCTGTCAAGGGCTCCTCTAACTCAGAATGTTCTGATTGACTTTGATAAGGAAATGAACCTGCATTGTAATTTACTGATTTCTAATTTATCTGTGTCAGATCCAAGGCTTAAAGAAATACGAAATGAAACAAAAAACGATAAAATTTTATGTCTAGTCAGAGAATATTGTCAAACAGGATGGTCTAGCATAAAAAAGAAAATTGATAGCAGTGCTATGCCGTATTTTAGTATACGGAATGACATTCAAGTGGTGAATGGTTTGTTGTTTAAATCGGATCGCCTCATTATCCCACAGTCACTACGCCACCGGATATTATTGCTTCTTCACGAAGGACATATGGGAATAGAGCGCTGCAGGAATTTAGCAAAACAAAATGTATACTGGCCAAACATTAATCAAGACATACACAATATTGTTTCCAATTGTGAATCTTGCATTCGCCATAAAAATTCAAATAGTAAGCAACCAATGCTGCCTCATGAAGTTGTTCCCTTGCCGTGGTTTAAAGTGGGGGTTGATCTTTTTGAATTTAAAAAAATTACATATATTCTGGTGGTCAACTATTTTTCCAAATTTATTGAAATAGCTAAGCTTAATTCTGGGTATTCAAGTCCTCTTGTAGTAACTCAATTAAAATCTATTTTTGCTCGACATGGCATACCCCAAATTATGATTTCGGACAACGGTCCACCATTTAGCTCAGAATATTTCAGTAGCTTTACTAAAGACTGGAATATTGATTATAAAAAAAAAAAAAAAATTACACTTCTAGACCATATCTGGCTCGTTCAAATGGACTTGCGGAAAGATCCATTCAAACAATAAAGAAATTACTAATCAAGTGTGAGGAAACCAAGAGCGATCCATACATTGCTCTTTTATTACCTAGAACAACCACAAAAGGGAATATTAGTTCACCTTCTGAGCTCCTTATGTCTCGAAGGTTAAGAACGAAATTACCAATTGTTCAAAAAAACTTAAAACCCAAACTAATTAATACCAAACAGTTTCGAAAAATCAAGTCATTTCTCAAAAATATTATAATAAAGGCTCAAAGGCATTAAAGCCACTTGAAAATGGTGAAAGCATCTATTACAAAAAGACGCCGCAGTCGGTTTGGAGTCCTGGCAAAATTATTTCTAAATGTAAAGAACCACGTTCTTATTTGGTAACTGATTTTAGTGGTAATTGTTACAGGAGAAATCGGGAGCATCTTATGGAATCACCAGAAGCGAACAACAATTGTGAAAATAATCAAGCCATTAATGAAAACAACGAAGACAATCAAGCAACTGGTGAAACATCATCACCTGTTAAAAATAGTTTTAATGAGAGCGACCACAATAACTTAATAGATCCGCACATCCAAGATCAAAGTATTCATACCCCAAATACCGAACCGGTTAGAACACGCTATGGAAAAAAAGTTGTACCAACTAAACCATTTAGCTATACATAAATAAAAGTCACTATCAATGAAAAAAAAAAAAATAATAATAATAATAAAAAAAATATATTTGAAATAATATAAAAATATATATTTAAAAAAAATGTATACCCTTTAGTTTTGAAGTCCCCTTTATCTATGAGTATTATAATACCTATAAATATTAATATCAAAAAACATAAAAAAAATAACAATAATAATAATAATAAATAAACTATTAAAAAAAAGGAGATGTTATGTATGTACATATATACATATATATTAAGTATGTGTATTAGCATTAAGACATATGTATATTATTACCACACTAACACATAGCATTTAAGTTATAAATACTTGTAAGTAGTTAGACAGCGATTCAGTCTTAATTGAAACTTAAATAAATGAACTTAAGCTATAGTGAATTAAATAAGACTTTTAATTTAACACTATTGTATATTTATTAAGCTAATGGCAAATTCGCCTCTAGTGTTTATAAGCCTATAGAATGTCACCCTATCATTTTATTCCTAAACGTTGTCTAGTCTATATATGTATTAACTAGCTGACCCGTGCTCGCCTTGCTTCGCCCCCTGCCACCGTTATGGCAACACAAATTGCATTGGAGATGAGTGCCGAATTATTTTTCCGATTAGATGGAATTTTAAAAAATCATCCCTTAGCTGACGTCTGTCATTATAGGAATATACTGTGTACTGTGTACTGTGTACCTCAGCCCTTTAGATCCAGCGGTTCGGTCCAATTAAACGATTAAATGGTGTTTGATTGTACAATATGAACAATTAAATTTACAGACCGAAGTGCACAGCATCAAGTATGTAGTACCTATTTATAAAATCTTGATGCACTATCAAAATATCACACTTTAATAAACTGCTGTGGAAGAAATTATTTGTTTGCGAATACAAAATCCAACGAAATGATCTACTTTTCCAGCCCTTTCGTTGTGCCTTCGCATATATGTACATACATATACATTATGTAATTATGTATGGACATACGAATCCGCGGTAGCAAAACTTCCATTCATTAAAGTTTCAACACCTGCCGCAGTACGTACTATGAAAATCACACAGCCACGGTATAGTCCCTTTTCCCCTTCACAAATGCCCCTTTACACTATTCCAAGTCTCATTAGTTGGCTGTCTGTGCATAGAAAGATAGATATATACAATAAACATAATGTAACTGTTACCCGCCCGGCATTGCCCGTGCAATTTTTTAAAATTTGAATTTGCCTTTATTTACAATCATATTCATCGTAGTAGCCCGAGCACAAAACATCAATGGGCAGAAATTCAAATTTCAAATGTGCCACATACACACAACACACTATGACGTCACCCACTGCTGCATGGCTGTTGGCATTGGCATTGCGTCGGTTTCACTGATGGGAAATTGTTTGTGATGATTTCATGAATTGTTTTGAGCACAGCTCAGCTCCAGGATAACACAGAAGGATGATTTATACCTTAAATGAATCCTAAAAGAATTGACTAAAAACCATTTTCTTTGGTTTTAAATCCAATAAGCCATTGATGAGTTAGGGCTGTGTAATGACAGAAATTTTAATATATATATTAATGAATTTTATTTTTTCAAATTTACCCACTTAGAGCTGGAATTTCAAAAAATCCTCTCTTGGCGGATGTCTGTGTCGCTACAGGAATGTCCTGTCCAAATTTCAGCTCTTTAGGTCTGGCGGTTTGGTCTGTGCGTTGTCTGTGAGTCAGTCAGTGAACTGGTTTATATATGGACATTTATATAATTAAGGATTTTTCCGAATTCACCCACTTAGAGATGGAATTTCAAAAAATCCTTCCTTAGCGGACGTCTATGCCATTAAAGAAATGTTCTGTCCAAATTTCAGCCCTTTAGGTCTAGCGGTTTGGTCTGTGCGTTGTCCATAAGCCACACTGTTTTATATTTAAGGATGGAAGGATTAAGGATTTTTCCGAATTCACCCACTTAGAGATGGAATTTTAAAAAATCCTCCCTTAGCGGACGTCTATGTCATTATACGAATGTACTGTCCAAATTTCAGCCCTTTAGGTCGAGTGGTTTGGTCTGTGCGTTGTCCGTTAGTCACACAGTTCTATATGTATGGAAAAAGGATTCTTCCAAATTCACCCACTTAGAGATGGAATTTCAAAAATTTTCTTAGCGGATGTCTGTGTCACCATAGGAATGTCCTGTCCAAATTTCAGCTCTTTAGGTCCAGCGGTTTGGTCTGTGCGTTGTCTGTCTGTCAGTCAGTGAACTGTTTTATATATAGAGATAAAGCATAATTTCTGGAATAAAATATATCTATTAATAAAAAAAAAAAAAAAAGAAGTTGCTTACTAATTTAGCATTTCTTAGTTAAGCTGATCCGACACCGCAATCTATATTGGATCCATCGGTGTAAATCGTTATTTGGTATTCTGATGTGATGGCGTTATTTTTACATTCCAATCTGGTCGGGAATAAGACTTGGATAGATTTGTTGAATTCAGGATTGGAAGTAGTGTAGTCAATGGTGGTCAGAGCAAGATTTCTCGGTAACGTAACGACCATAAGGCTTCGAGGACCAATACCCTGATTGTCGGAGATTTAAAGCACTACACGACACCAAATACTTGATGTGTGCGTCAAGAGGCAAGATGCGTAAGAGCACGTTTAATGCTTCGGTCGGACTTGACCGCATGGCACCAATGGCACGTATACCTGCCGATCTTTGAACTCTGCAAATACTTCAAAATTACCAGAATACTGACAAAACTTCCATCGCTGTCCATCACTATTGCGCTGGTGTGTTTTTTTATCGCTATGGCGATCGTTATCACAATCGCTATCGCGGCGGTGTGTAAAAACCTTAAGTCATTGTTTTGGACACTGAGCAGTTCAAAAAATACCGCTAAGATATTGCAGCATTCTGAGGAAGTACTCAGCTGAAAATCTCTATCTTGCTTTGCCGCTTTAGTAGAGCTTTTGACCTTTTTTCTGTTTTTGTTTCCAAGAACTCTTGCTTAAATTTACTTTCGTTTCCCTTCGATTGCCGTAGGTCGCTGAAAAAAAGCCCCCATCCTACTAATTCCCGTGAGTGTTTGAAACCAAAACCCGATTGAAAAATTGCAAAGCAATTAAAATTCGCCCAACCCACAACTAATTGAATGCTTTTCAAAAATAACATCCACTCGCCGGAGGGGACTATGTAAATGGTCACCGCAACCAGGCTTTCAATTTAAACAAAAAACCTATATAGCCAGTGCCGCCAACCAGTAACCACATCGTTTGACTTTGTTATTAATGCCGCAATGAGTTGAGTTCAGCTTCAGACCATTCACCGTTCGACCGCCCGCTCAATACGGCCATAAAGCATGTTCAACCAACCATAGTCCTAGTAACGATATATTAGTCACCATCAAAACTCCATTAGTGTCGTCCTAGTATAATCGGATTTTTATTAGTTATATACGGTTTCTCTAGTCTTGTTGTCTCTCTTTCCTTCGTTCTTTTGTCCAGGATACAACTACAGGCACTATCCATAAACCGTTCGTCGCCAGAAGGCGATTCACTGGACATGACTTCACTGGATAGGTCATGTTTGTGGCAATCAATGTGTGGCATATTCATTTCGGTCAGCAGTACTACTGCTATATGTCGTCGGTTCTGGACTGTTATGGTTGTACGAATAAGTCGGTACTGCAGGAGTAAGTACACCAAAAAGCATGTTTTATGCCAATGGTTGGTGTGGTTTGGTTTCTTTTTGCAAGGACCCTTTTTTCTGTTCTTTTTCTTTTTCGAGGCGTCTATTATGTTGGTCATAACGAGTATTAGCGAGAATACGTGGGACGCAGCTAGCACATAAATGAATTACCCCCTTGGAAAAGTCTACATTTATGGGATTGCTGGACGAGAATAGACGATGGGTCCTTTTTACTTTTTACTTTTTTTTTGTGAGGAATGAAGAATAACGAGATTGCGTATACGGTTCATTTGGAATGGGAAGGGAAAAGTCGTTGGTCTTAATTGAATGGGATTTTGATGAGGATGTACTTATAGTAGATGGGATTTCTAAAATAGGACAAGTAATTGAAAGGCATTGAATTGTTCATTGATTGAAGAGGATTCGGATCTCATTGGAGACTTAGCCAAAAATTCGAGCAAGTAGTAAAAAGGCACGCAGGTATATTTGCCTCATGCCAAAACTATTTGAATGCGAACTACTAAGGCATGGAAAAGTTGAAATAATAGTAGGGTAAAGGTGTCAACAGTGAATCAGAGTACACAGTGAATTAATAGCTCTCATAATGTCTGTTTTTATTTTAAAATGAATCTGGAAATGAGAAAAGGACACATTTTTACTTCCCCTCGCAACAGACTAACGGTCTGCGCGATCGCATTGTCGAAGGTGGTTATTCTCGTGTGTTTGTGTTTTCTAAATAGGTAAGTAATTTTTTTTTTCTGTTTTATTTTTGATCTTATTAAAAAAGTGCGTATTGTAACTTCATTTGAGTTTAATATTCGTACTTTTGTTTATATAGACTTAATAATTTTTGTCGATTTGTTTACTTTGGTGAAATATTTTATAAATCATTAACATGTATTTGCGAAATGACAACATTGTACACAGTGAATCAGTTGAAAGTGGTACACAGTGAATCATGAACATGGTAGCATTTCGAGGGTCCAGAATTCAAAATTTTCAATCCATGTTAATTTTTCAAATCTGGATGTTCGCTAGCAATGAGAAATTATGAGCAACTGAATTACCAGTTTTATTTTTCTTTTATTTTCGTGCAAAAAAGTAACGTTTTGTGATATTTTTACAAGACCTGTTAAGTTTTTTTTTATTTATTTTTGTATTAATACTTGAAGAGTTTTTATTTTCGTTTTTATTCTTTTGTCTATCCCTAAATAATAAACCGAATTAATAAATATGTAGGGTAATTGCGGGAGAGATGCCGCGTCGGGATAGATGCCGCACCCAACCAAATTCATACATCTAGTCATCCGCGCAAAAAAATTTGTTTTGCTTTTAGTCCGATAGATATTCAAACGAAAACGTAGGAAAAAAAACTATTTACATACGACATGTAACGGGAGTTTTTTCTCCTTGTTTTGTTTTTCGCACACCTTCACGCTATGGAAATTTTTCAGTATGTTGCTATTTGTCGATCCAGAAGCAGGTTGTCGTGTGTTTTCTCAAGTGTAAGTATTTTGTGTCATTAATTAGTGTTAAAAGAAGTGATTGGTGTGATTTTTTTTTGTTCTCTTTTTTTGTTAGTTATGAAGAGTGGTGCGGCATCTCTCCCTCACTACAGGGATAGATGCCGCACTTTTTTTTTGATAAGATGCCGCATGTTTAATTTGTTTATTTTTTTGTTTAAAAGGAAATATAAGACTGTGTTATGCCGCGAAAATATACAAGAAAAACCAACAGAGGAAGTTGGAGCGAAGGGGCGATGGAAGAAGCCAGAAAAAGTATTGAAGAGGGGATGTCCCTTCGAAAAGCCGAAAAATTATTTGGCGTACCGGCTAGAACGCTGTCGAGACGGTTAAAAGACGGAAATTTTGCGAAAAAACCGCTTGGCTTTATGGGTTATTATTTACTTAATTAGTTATGGCACTCCATTATCTATATAATTTTTAAAATCTACTGACAGGTGTTCTTGGAATAGAAAACGAAAAAAAGCTAGCAGTACACATAAAAAAATTAGCGTCTGCTGGTTTTGCCGTTGACAGGGAAGGTGTTCGGAGCTTGGCGTTTGAGCTAGCGGAGAAAATGAATGTCAAACATAAATTTAACATAACAACAAAAAAAGCTGGCTATGCTTGGCTTGCCTCGTTTTTGGAAAGGAATAGGGACATTTCGCTTAGGCAATCCGAAGGACTTTCCCTTTCCCGTGCTCAAGGTATGAGTCGATCGGCAGCAAATGACTTCTTTGAAGTTCTTAAGAAACTTTTAAAAGAAAACAATTTAATGGACAAACCCGGAAATATATTTAATATGGATGAAAGTGGATTACAACTGAACAATAAAACGGGAAAGGTGTTGACACAAAAAGGTGTTAAAGACGTCCATGTGGTTACTGCTAAGGAGAAAGGAGAAAATGTCACCGTTGTAGCGTGTTGTAACGCGGAGGGTAACTTCTTACCACCTGTTTTGATAATGAAAGGAGTAAACAAAAAAGCAGAGTTTGTGGATGGATTACCAAGTGGCTCTGAAGTTTATATGAACAAAAAATCATCCTATATCAACGCTGAATTATTTTTTAAATGGTTAAAACAACATTTCATGCCACGAAAACCTGCAGGTAAGACACTTTTAATCTTGGATGGTCACACGTCTCACAGCAACGCCTTCGAGATGCTTGAATTTGCTGAAAACAACGACATCATTATCCTCTGCTTACCTAGCCATACTACCCAAGCGTTGCAACCTTTGGACCGAAGTTTTTTTAAGCCATTAAAATCGTTCTTCCATCACGAAGCCAAAGATTGGATGAACCATCACAAAAACAGAACCATTTCGAGGTATCAGGCCGGGTATTTAATTGGAAATGCATGGGAGAAAGCAGCGTCCGTTGGAAATGGAGCTTCAGGATTCAGGGCCTCAGGAATCTACCCCTTTAATCCTCAAGCTATTCCAGACCATTTCTTTAGCATATCGGACTCGGCTGCAGTTGAAGCTCACCTTCAGACAGCTCTTCCTTCAGAAACGATGACTTCATGTCCTGAATCGGACTTGGAACCCGCAGTTCAAACCACTAGCAATACCTCGAACTTGGAACTGGTTATTCCAACCACCAGCAATACATCGAACACCTGTAATCACTCTGAAAATGAAACGCACACCTCATCATGTTTCAATAAGTCTACGCCAACAAAACTCCTACAAGAAATTTCACCAGTACCAAAAATTCCAGCACTGATTTTTTCAAAACGAAGGCAGAAGGCAGAGATCTTAACATCTCCCTGTTCAATTGAAAAAAAGAAGAACGCCAAGTCTCCGAAAACCCAACCAGAAAAAAAGGCTTCAAAAAGGAAGATTGAACCGGCTGAAAATCCTAATATTTGTGCTGAATGTTGGGAAAATTATTTTTCGACAAAAAAACCGGAGGATTGGATCCAATGTATGAAATGTAGCAAATGGCTACATGAAAACTGCACACACTACAAAACACCAGAATCTTCCCTTTGTACAGATTGTGGACGTGACGAAGAGCAAAAAAAAAACACTGGGCATAAAGTTTAATTAAAAAAAAACTTAAGCTCAATTAATTTAACATGCGGCATCTCTCCCACACATGTTGGGAGAGATGGCACACCTAACATATTTTATTTTATTATTAATATTTATGAAAAAAGTTTTATTTTCTTATTTAAGTAATCTATTATGGTAGAAAATAAATCCATATTTAAGTTTTTTTGAAAATTAAAGTTTGTTTTACTTTTATTTTTAAAAAAGGGCGGCATCTCTCCCGCAATTACCCTATATGTTATGAAAAAAACTTATGTTTGTACTGAATAAATTGATTTTAAATCCCTGTTTCATTGTGTACCATGCACTGATTCACTGTGTACACCCATAGTACACAGTGGATCACATGGGAAGGGTAATTTCAATTAATTTTTTCACTACCTAAACATTAATAAAGCTGTGAAAAAATGTCATGGCTATACTATGATAAATGCGAGCTCAACGGCGCAGTAAGTAAAAATTGATCCACTGTTAACACCATTACCCTAAGGCTTAAAGGGATGTGATGCTTCCATTCACGGGAATTTATGTAGAAAATAAAGGTACAGTACCTGGTTAATTGGAATCTCTTGTCTCTTGGACCATTTATTGTAGTCCAACCTAAAGAGGTATTCCAATTACCTAATTTCCTAGTTAGAGCGGTTTGAAAACGCACTTTCTCACTTACTTACTTAGGTGGCGCAACAGTCCGGGGCGGACCAAGGCCTCAACCAACAACCTCTTCCACTTAGCTTGGTCCTTAGCTAACTGCCTCCAGTTGCGTACTTCAAGTTGGTTGAGGTCTTATTCTACTTGTGCGCGCCATCTTAGGCGAGGTCGTTCTCTGTTGCGCTGACTTTCCGGGTTTGAATCGAATATTCTCCGAGTCGGAGCGCTGATGCCCATACGCTCTACATGTCCTAGCTATCTTAAACGCCCAATGTGCAGTTTTTTGATCAGGCCGATGTCGCTGTACAGCTCGTGCAGTTCGTGGTTGAATCTTCTCCTCGAAAACCCGTCAACGCAAACGGGACCGAATATCCCTCGAAGAATTTTTCACTCAAAGTGACCAAGGAGATCTTCATCCGCTTTCGACAAACTCCATGCTTCAGTTCCATATAGCAAGACTGGGATGATAAGGGTCTTATATAGAGTTTCCTTAGTCGATCGCGAAAGGACTTTACTACTCAATTGCCTTCTTAGCCCAAAGAAATAGCGGTTGGCAGGAGTAATCCTTCGTTTAATTTCCGACGAGATATCATTTTTTGATGTTATGGCAGAGCCGAGGTAGACAAAGTCCTTTACTACCTCAAAGTTGTAGCTGTCTTTTGTGGCATTCTGTCCAATTCGTCGATGTTGGATGAACAGGTGGTGGGTATCGATTTGGACTTCTTGGGTTTTTTCTAGGATCTGCCTAAGTGTGAACATTTAGTAGGTATATGGTGGACTTTCCTGGCCTGAAACCGCACTGATAGGGGCCAATCAGGTTGTTGACGAAAGGCTTCAGGCATTCACAAGCAATTTCAACTCTTTACAAAAATCGTTCTCTCGATTTTCCATTACCAAACTCGATTAATAACTTTCAAATTAACTACGAATTGAGCTAGTTATGAACATTTTTCCTGGTATCTAGTTCGGCCCTTAGTTTTAGAATTTCGGTGTCTAGATTCAGGGTTATTATTTTTGAATTTAAACGACATGCTTATTTCATTTCAGGTGGATTTTTATTTATTTAAGTGGCGCTATATAAGGGGCTGCTTCCCGCAACCATTTGTGTGTGCGTGTTATATTATTGCACGAATGGAAGGAACCTACAGTTTTTTGCCGACTCCGAACGGCGAGTTAAGAAGCTGCCCCTCGTGACAAATGATTCTCTTCGAAATCATTGGTCAGACGTTCCGTGAAAAAACTTTTGGGCGCTACCAGGGCAGTGTACGCAGTAGTCCAAAGCACTAGCCACTCCGCCACGGTGCTCACCAAAAAACGAATTGAACTAAGCGATAAAATATGCGCATATCCTGCCTGAGATACATGGAGCCAAGACAGAGGTGAACATTCCCAAAAATATAACTCTCGGGGTTGATCAAAAAAGAGAATATGCAACATTTTTGGAGAATTTTCCACCAGTCTGACTCACTTACAACAACAATTAGAAATAATAAAATAAGTTGTTTTTATTGTTTTACAGTGTGAATTTGAGTAAACCCCAAATATATATAGTGGAAAAAAAAGAAATCTATGGGGAAAGGTACTAAATGAAATGAAAAGTAAGGACCTTACATTGAATTTCTCGAAGGAACCGGAAAGGGAGGCAACGTATTGGGAGTTTTTCGACGAAATTAAGCAAATCTATAGCGTGAAGCATTCCATTGAGCCTCCATTGGAAAACTTAAGATCATCATCAACGTATGCTGAACCCGTCAATACAATCAGCGAATCATTGGCAAGGAGATTAAGTTAAGATGAGGAACTCCCAGTGTTGCAACAAAGCACCCAGCATACTCCCAAACGCGAAAGTTTTCATAGTTTTAAGAAAAAAAAAAAAAATAAAAAAATAAAAAAAAAAAAAAAGCGGATAAAGTATCCAAGTTTTCGAAACGTTTCTTGGAATAAAATATGTGTTAAATTAGCTTAGTCGTAGTATAGTTTGTAAAAATAGAGTTAGGCCTAGAGTGCCCCCTAAGGGCCAGTAAGCTAGATTAAGTCAGATTTGTTAGTTGTTAAATTAGATTTAAGCATTTTTGTCTAGTATGTCAGTTTATATTGAAAATGGAATAATAAAAATATTTTAAAAAGTAAGTAAAAAGTAGCTATAAATGGTCATCATCTGGCCTAATGCGAAATACGCATTATCAATTATCCCGAGTTATTATCGTTTGATCCTGTTTGCTGATCAAAATTATTTATCGTTTAATTTTCTGGTCTGTAACGTAAGATACTTTCCTTTTAAATTCTCTTGATGTTAAATAATGATTACATATAGATTAATTATCCCGATTATGATACTTATCGTTTAATTTCCTTGTATACTTACCTTTTTAAATTCACTTGATATTAAATAATGATTACTTATTGATTAATTATCTCATATATGATATAAAAATACAATACATACCGTTTATTTTCGTTGTTTTAACGTAAGATACTTACCTTTTAAGTCCTCTTGATCTTAATTAAGGATTGCCTATTGATTAGTTATCTCGAATATGTTATACAAATAAAATAATTAGCTTTTAAATTCTTGTGATTTTAATACGAAATGCCTACCGTTGTTAACTCTCTCGCTTTTATTAAGAATTAGCTACTTACCGTTTAATCATGTTGTCGGAGAAAATAAATTACTTATCGGTTAACACTAACTCGCTCATCGGGTAGTTATCCCGATGCATATTTAGTATACCGGCCGCGCATTTAATTCATCATATAATTAAATATCAATAGCTTGTTTGGAAAAAAAAGGTGGCTAACCAAATATAACGTTCGATCGTACTGAAATACCGGATGATTATCTGTATCAAGGTCGACCGTTGTAGCCTGAATCCCCGCGTGATAAACGTTGGCGTAAAGCACTCCGGTTATAAGTGCAAAGGGGACAAGTCGTACCTGTAGGGTTACCGCCTATCGGTTTATTTCTTTAAAAAAAAAAAAACAAAAAACAAAACAATCATTTTCTTCAACAGCGCTCCGATACCAGCTCCTCTACAACAGGCCTGCTGCAGTGGGATAAATTAAGGTAAGCGCCCCGGTGAAGATAATAAGTTACGCTTCCGACGTCATTTTATTTTACTCGAATTCCTTTTTTTTTTCTACTCAATAACCTTGCTCGAGTAGCCCGTTCACCGGGTTATTACCTAGAAATGGACACCAAAAGAGAGTTTAATGATTTTTTTTTTGTTTCGTGGGACAAGTATATTTCCTTCGGCTATATATTCCCGGGGTATGTCAGGTATGCGTTTCGCATTAACAACTTTTAGTAGTTAAGTACTAGCGCTTATTACTTCTATAGATATTAAGTATATTTTCTGAATTTATCCATCATGAATAAAATGTTAATTTGAGTATAACTGTCTAGCGTCTCATTTCGATGGCGGAGCTGTGGAATTCGTGGTTTAGTTAAGGAAAGGAAATTCTTTCCAGTATGGCTGCAAGTCCTCTTATATTTTTCAGCGGGCTCTTGTACACGGACGGGTGAGATCAGGAAGTATGACCCGCTGAGGGAGCGAACAGATGTTCTCCCACTTGGTAACGCTAGAGGAATAAGCAACCGATAAACGCTTTTTTTTTTTGTCTTTCGTCTACCTTATGAATGCATTATTTTTGGGTAGTGGTGTTAGGATTGGTTACTCGGGTGCAAAAGAACCCCACCCCATCCGGCGAGCTTCAGCCTAGACCCGCAAGGCATGCACACCGCATCCAAGTACCAATAAACTTTCGATCCTTTTCCGCATCCTGTCCTTCATCTCATCCCTCTACCCTTTCACCAAAACATTTTATCCCGTCCTTGGAGACGACCACCCCTCCCAACCTCCGCCTTTAACAATCAACAGCACTTACCATTACATAAATGGCGCATTAAGGCTTTTTTTTTAAAGTACATTTTTTTGTTTGTAAAAAATTCTTTAGGCCCCTGTTGTTTACCATTACATAAATGGCGCCCAACGTGGGGGCCGAAAGGTTTTCTTTCGGGTTCCCAAAAATTTAAGAACCATAAAGTTTTATCTTAAGTAAAGTTTTTTTTTCGCTTAACGTAAAATCTTTTTTTTATTAACAACTTCATTAGATTCCGCCCAACACACATGTGGTGTCGATATTCAGACCAGGTCCTTTCGAATAGCGTTATCCAAATCAAACAACGATGGTTTGAAACGACGAGACGTTGGCGCTGATCTTTCGCTATACATGTTCAAAGTACCTACTGATCCTTTGACTGGTGGCTACGTTGAGATTTCAGTTAATGTGTTTGCCCTTTGTCTTGGAACCGTGTTACGTTGAGTTTCTTTCTACTCGATGAAACAACCTCGGCAACCCCGTGCAAATACACTTCAACCTTCGTCTTTTTTTTTCTCCTTGCTAGCGTTACCACCATAACTACAAATAAACCACATATACTTAACCATCGAAATGAGACCACACCTATGAAACAAACAAATTTTACCATTTTATCGTATCTTATATCTTTTTATATATATCGTACATATATATCTTATCGCACTATCGTATCTTATATCGAATTATCTTTATCTTATATCGAATTATGTTTATCTTATATCGTAATTATCTTTTTCTTATATCGTAATTATCTTTACCTTACCGCCTTATCTATATTCAAATGAATTATCGCCCTATCGTATCTTATATCTCTATCTTATATCATTATCTCATACCGAATTTTTATCGTAACATATCGAATCAGTTCGTCTTACATCGAAGTATCCGAATCTTAAATTAAATTAAATTAATGATCTTGCTTCTGCGTACCTAATATTTTTTTTTTTACTTTTACCTTTAATCCCCTTGACTTACAATTACCAGTATGGCAGTAGTGCGTACACCGGATGGGCCAACCGTTCCCACTGAGGACCAACCTCAGTTAACTTGCTCCATATGCCAGGAAGAATTGACGTTGGGTAAGGAAATGGTGAAGACGGCGTGTGGACATCTGTTTCACAACTATTGCCTCAACGACTGGCTACTTACTTCGGACTCTTGTCCAGTTTGCCGACAGGTTTTGGTTGAACCCAACCCCCAAGATGCTACTCGTGAGCCAACTGCTAACCGTGGCAGGGGCGCAACTCCAAAAGCACGCCGCCCTAAAACTCGCTCTACGACGCAGCAAAATGCCGCTGATTGGCGCCTTAAGGATTCGAGTATCCTTGAGAGTAGAATATCCTCGGGCGGGAATAAATCTCCAGCACCTCAGGCCATGTCATTACCTCCACTTACCTACTCTCGCACGAACCTATTTACTCCCCTTGACCATGTTTCTCAAAGCCGTGAGACCGATATTCGAAGGTTTGTCAGGGAGGAAATAGATGAGGATCGTCGGCAGAATAGAGACTTGACGAATCAGGCAATGGAGGCGATGTTTTAGCGTTACCTCAGCTTTCAACCTCAGTCCCAAAACCCGGCACCTCCAAATAGCACATACACGGACCTAACAAGTTGGACCCATCCAAATGTACAGCTTCCGCCTTCACCGCCTATCGTGCGACCAAATCCCGGCAGGTCCTATAACGACCCTAATGTTGTTCTCAGCAATGAAAAGGCTTCCAATACGATCATGAATTGGAATGTGAAGTTCGATGGCTCCACCCATGGTATAAGGGCTGAAGAGTTTATTTATCGAATTCACGCTCTAACTCAACACACTCTGAATGGAAACTTTTCATTGATTTGCAATAATATGCACGTTTTTTTTACGGGGAAAGCTAAGGAATGGTTCTGGCGATATCACCGGCGCGAGCACTCGATTCAATGGAATACATTCTGCGAGGCTTTACGGTTTCAATACGCCGACCCGCGCTCGGATTTCAGCGTTATAGAAATGATTCGCGGTAGGAAACAAAGAGAAAGAGAATCCTTTGACGATTTCCTCGACGAGGTTCTCACTATAGAGGATCGTTTGGCAGAATCACCAATTCCAAGAAATCCTCCGGAGAAACTTAAAACCGGACCTTAGGGATGAACTGCTGCATCTCCGTATCTCCTCTATCGCGGAGTTGCGCAGGGCTTGCCATAGACATGAAAATTTCATGCAGGAACTAAGCAGAGGAAATTTCAATCGTAGCGCTCCTCCACGGAAGTTCGCGTCCGAGATCGATCCCGAGATGTCAATTGAAGAAGAGATATCTGCCCTGAACGTTCCGAAGAATACCCTTCTCTGCTGGAATTGCGATGCAGTGGGACACACTTACTTTGTTATGGCTGTGGCTTAAAAGACACGTACAAACCAAAATGCCCAAAATGTTCCTCTCCCCAGGTAATCTCCAAGGTGGATGTGGCCACCAACACCAGGTCACATCCCCCTCGAAGAAACTAGAGCCGGTTCATAACCCTCGCACGCCAACACCATCTTTCAGGAGCAAAACTTAACAAATTCAATGCCTATGTTAAGACCGCCGAAGGACGTTTGCAAACCGTTCGAGGCAGCATTTCCGTTAACGTAACCTTTCGAAACGTTACAAACCACCTCGAGATTTATATAGTTCCATCGCTTAGCCAAAATCTTTACCTCGGCGTAGACTTTTGGAGAACTTTTCGCCTCGTTCCTGGTATAATAGGAGAGCTTGACACCTGGCCTCCATCCGAATAGCCTATGCATGCGCTTACCCCGTATCACAGTGAACGCCTCAGAAGCCTCGCTTCGCTATTTCCATCTTTCGAAAAAGAAGGTCTGGATAAAACGAATCTGGTTCAACACGGCATTGACGTTGGAACGGCTAAACCTGTCAAGCAAGGCCACTATTCGGTTTTACCCGCGGTTGAGTCGCTCATATTTGCCGAAATAGACAGAATGCTTGCCTTGGGAGTCATTGAGGAATCGACCAGTTCTTGGAGCTCTCCGGTTGTCCTTATTAGGAAACACGGAAAAGTAAGATTCTGCATTGACTTCCGAAAGGTAAATGACCTCACCGTTAAAGATGCCTATCCTCTTCCTCACATCGACGGCATCTTAAGTCGCCTACCTCGAGCGGAATTCATTTCCAGCATAGATTTAAAGGATGCCTTTTGGCAAATCCCGCTGGAAATGAGTTCCCGCGAAAGTACGGCCTTTACAGTACCAAATCGGCCACTGTACCAATATACCGTGATGCCGTTCGGGCTGTGCAACGCCCTGCAGATGATGTGCAGGTTGATGGATAAGGTCTTCCCTTTCCATCTTCGAGAGAAGGTTTTTGTTTATCTTGACTTCGAGTCTCATATGCGTATGTTGCAGGAAGTGGCGTTGCATGTCAGGAAAGCCGGACCGTTTTCTCGGAATGGCAGGCTGGTACCGCAAATTTATTCTGAACTTTGCGTCCATTACAACTCCACTTACTGATCTACTTAAGAAGGGAAAGTCCGGAGAATGGAACCCTGAAGCGCAAAAAGCATTCGATGTGCTAAAGGCCCAACTCACTTCTGCTCCGGTACTGATAACGCCAGACTTCGGTCGCCCATTCATCATCCCTTCAGTGGTTAATGCGTTGACGGGATCTTTCCGGGATACTAGCAAGATGGGCCCTGAAACTTCAGGGATTTGAGTTTTCAATTAAACATCGCAAGGGTGCGAATAATGTGGTGCCAGACTGTCTTTCGCGCAGAGACGCAGGTGATCTAAGTGCTCTGGAAGAAGTTGCGCCCATAGTGGATCTCGACTCGCCACACTTTTCTTCCGAAGAATACAACTCTCTTAAGACCCATATAGTAGCCAATCATCCCGGACGTAAAAATTCTAGACGAATGTATCTACAAGCGCACCACTCATTCAACAGGTTCTCCAGAGCAGGAAAATGAATCCTGGAAGCTATGGGTGCCAGCCGGTCTGGTTCAGGACATTTTAGTCAACGCCCATAATCCTCCGTCCTCAGCTCACTGTGGTATCGGTAAAATGCTGGAGAAACTGCGTCGTTATCTTTTTTGGCCAACCTTAGTAAAAGATGTGAGAGCTTACGTTTTATCTTGCGATACGTGCAAAATGACCAAAAGTTCAAATGTCGTCCTAAGGCCACCCATGGGACAGCCGGTTCGCAAATCTAGACCATTTCAAAAGTTATTCATAGACTTGCTTGGGCCCTACCCTCGATTTAAAAAGGGAAATGTAGGGTGTTTGTCGATCTAATATTTTCTAAACCGAATAGGAAAAGGTAAAGCAATAGCCTTTAGCCTTCAGTTGAGCAGAGTTTGGAAGTAATAGGACGTGTTTTTGATTGATCTCAGTTTTCTAGTTGTTTCTTTTTTTTTTAAATACTGTAATAGCCCGTTAAAATTTTAAAAATTTTACTGATTGTGAAAATTACAAATTAAAAGACAGTGACTTTATATTCCATCAGTGTATTGCAATAGCTTTTATTGTTTTTTTATTGTACAAAACTGATATTTTTCTTTATTAAATTCCCAGTGGAAACATACATCTACATATACATAGTGTATACTTGCTTTTCCCTTCTATATTTCTCATCTTTTAATATATACATTGTGGGGACCGTAGCGCAAGTGGTTAGTGCGTCGGACTACTGAGCCAGCGGTCTTGGGTTCGAATCCCGCCGCAAACACCTAAAAGTTTTTCACAGTGCCCACCTCTTTCGAATGTCTGACAAGCATCAAAGAGTATCATTTGTCACGATTGAGCTTCTCAACTCGCCGTTCGGAGTCGGCAAAAAACTGTAGGTCCCTTCCATTCGTGCAAAAATATAGCATGCACACACAAATGGTTGCGAGAAGCAGGCCCAGGTTCACCTCGAGCTGTAGCGCCAACTAAGTAAGTAAGTTTAATATATACATACATAATAAGTACACCCTACTCTTAAATATGAATAAATGTTGTCAGTGCTCCCTTAACCTCTCTCCTGAAGGAGATTTTGTAAGTTGCCATGGATGCGATCGCAAAATGCACTTCCAATGCACTACGGTGTCAGAAAAAACTTACCGCAAAATTACCGCTGGACAGAAGAAAAATGGAGATGCTCTACCTGTAGAAAAGAAAATGCTAATCTGGGATCTTTACTAGATTGCAATCTTAAAGCTGCATCTTCAACTGCAATAACACCAACGCAACCAGCATCAAAAAGAACCAGGAGCATAACTTCACCAGACACTAAAACAACAAACCAAGAGGAGACCAACACAACGTTAATAAGCGAAATGAAACAAATGAGCAATGAAATGTCAGAAATCAAGTTAAGCTGTGAGTTTGTCGCAAATAAATATGAACAAATAAATCAACACATGATCCAAAATAATGATTTATTAAAAAAATTATCAACTGAAATACAGGAGTTAAAAGATAATAATGCTAAAAAAGATGAACAAATACTTTTAATGGAAACACAAATAAACACACTCGAACAACAACTTATAAAAAATAATATTGAAATCACAAATATTCCACCAACGCCAAATGAAAATTTGACTAAAACCATTAGAGCTATAGGTAAAACAATAAACTGTCAGCTAAACGATTCCGACATTGTTGACATATATAGAACGAAAACAAGAGAACCGAAGAAATCAAAAATAATTGCTTGTTTTGCAAGCTACACGCGTAGAACTGAATTTATAAAAACGGCAAAAGCGCTACGCAAATTAGAATTATCAAAAATAAGAGAAAACATTGGAGAGAATCACAACGGGGAAACAGAAACTGGTACAATTGTTTTTGTAAACAGTCAGCTGACTCCTACCAACAAACACTTGCTATGGCTCACCAAAAACAAAGCCAGAGAATGCAACTGGAGATTTGTTTGGGAGTCATCCGGTAAAATACTTGCAAGGAAAGTGGAAAACGGTGAAGCTATACATATTGGGTTTATTCGTGATACTAGTAAAATATCAATATAACACTGAGTGCAATGACCGAAGAATTTCAAAATAATGTAAACAATATGATGATGCAAAACCAATATAGTGAAGCTGATGTCGATTTTAGGGTAATGCATGTTTTCTCTGAATTGTCGTGGGGTGCACATCTCTTAGAAACTTAAATTAACTTTCTTTCAAAATGAAGTGTTCCGTTTGTAGTCAGAAAATTGATCGCAACTGTCTAACTAAAATAAATTGTAGTGACTGCATGCTTTTTTTTCATTTTTCATGTGTTAATATCACCATACAAGACGCTGAATATTTCGCATCGAGTGGAAATCCATTTCGATGTGATAAATGTGTAGTGCTTAGACGCCGCTCCTTACGTGCGCCCGTATCGGTTGTACCTACGCATAACAACAACAATGCACCGCCTTCTAGTGCTATCAAACATGTATCGGCCGACAGTAATTTGAAATCTATAGCGAGCGGCTCGTCTACACATATGGGAGACGGCGAGAGCGAATGCACTCTTCAAATGATATATGTAAAGCTATCTAATATGGAGGAAACAAACCGTCGTTTTCTACAAGAACTGAACGAGTTACGTAAAGAAAATGCAGAACTGAAATTTAAATTGGATCATGTAGAAAGCAAGCTAAACTATCAGCAACAGCACCTTTTAAGTAACTGCATCGAAATTGTTGGAGTGTCTAACGCCAATGACAAAAATGCTATCAGCAAGGCAAAGCAAATCTTCAACAAAGCTTTGTCCATCGATGTTACTGACAGCGAAATAGAAAATTGCTACGTAAAAATATATAACAACGGTGTACTCTCCACGTCTCCAAAATTGAAGTCAATCATCTGCATGAAGTTCTCTGAGCTTTCTACGAAGCAGCGAATCATGAGCGCAAAGCGGACAAACAAAAGTAATCTCAACACGCATGTGACTGGTATCGATACCGTGGGCGACGTTAGCAGCAACAACAACAGCAGCAGCATCAAGGGAAGCGGTATTTATATTAACGATTCTCTTACTAAGTACACTCAGGCTTTATTCTATAAAGCCAAACAAGCAAAAATGAATAAATGTGTTAAATTTGTTTGGTACAAAGATAATAAAATTCTTGCGAGAAAGGTTGAGGGTGGAAAAGTCATTGTAATTAGATCCTTTAATGATCTTGCACTTATTTAGTGCATTATCGGTTTTCCATTTGCATAAATGTTTGATGAAAATGATCTTTTTGATGACTTTTCTACCCATGATCTTAGTAGTACCAACTGTGATAATTTATTTGGAAATAATTCTTACTGCGACGACAAACTTTTTATTGTCCACCAGAATGTTAGAAGTTTAAGAGAAAACTTTCAATCTCTAGTTACTCAACTCGCTTCTTTTTCGTGCATTCCAGACATTGTTTTCGTATCTGAAATATGGATATATGATTTTGAAAAATGCGATTACTCTTTGCCCGGGTTCAATTTTGTTGCTAAAACTAATGAGAATTACGCTGCAGGAGGTGTTGGTTGTTTCGTGAAAGAGGAATACAAGATTCTCGATGCAGTTAGTGTTGACTTTTTGAGTGCTGATGTCTTGAAAGTTTTCATTGAAATTAACCATGAAGTCTATGTTTTTTTATGTTTATATAGAGTGCATATGTTTAACGTTTTGACATACATAGAAGAATTTTCAGGTCTTTTAGAAAATAAAAAATCTAACAATTTAATTATTGTTGGGGATTTTAATCTCAACAATTTAGAAAATAGTGAAACTGTTTCTAGTTACTTGGCTTTGCTAGCATCGAATGGCCTAGCATGCTTTATCAATGAGCCCACTAGGATTGTATCTGGTAGATGTCTAGATCACATCTACGGACGCTTCAAAAATGTTTCGCTCGGTAACTGTGAGAAGTTTGTTTTGGATTTAATGATCACTGATCACTGTATGACAGGACTTTTAGTAAACATCAATAGCAAGAATAAAAAAAATCCTAAATTTGCTAAAAAAGTGACAAAAATTAACTTCAGTAAACTTAAAAACAATCTTTTTTATGAGTCTTGGGAAGTTGTTTTCTCGTGCAGAGATGCCTCTAAGGCATATAATATTTTTATGGATTGCCTTAAGAAACACATTCTTAGCTGTTCCTCAGTATTGTCCTCAAAAAAACGTGTAAAACGGCTTAAGCCTTGGATCTCAAGGTACCTGTTGAATAAAGTAAGAGGTAAGAACAAACTTAGAATTCAGTGCAAAAAGTACCCTCATAATCTAAGTTTAAAAAGAAGATATAAAACATTGTGCGTTGAACTTAAAAAGGAAATTCCGATTTGCCGAGATACTTTTTACCGTACTCAATTTAATTCTGCTAAGGGGAACTTAAAAAATGAATGGCAAATAGTAAAAAGCTTGTTTAATAAATCTTCCTCTTCTAAAAAACCTACTTCGATACGTGTTAATAACTTCGACGTTTCAGACAAACCTGCCATTGCTGAAGCCTTCAACAGCTATTTCACAAATATTGCCAGTAGCTTACAACCATGTCCAGTCCTAACGCCTTGTGCCTGTTCTTCGTCCACTTGTAGGTCTGCTGATCTGTTACAAAGTAACAGTTTTGTATACAAGCCCATAACTTCTCTTGAGATATTAAAAGTTATTGGTACTCTTAAAAACTCTAACTCGTGCGGAGCTGATGGTATCTCAAATCTGTTTGTAAAAACAGTTGCTTGTTTCCTAGTGGATGTCTTGGCAGATATTTTTAATCGTTGCATATTTGCAGGGGTTTTTCCAGAAGCACTCAAATGTGCAGATTTAGTGCCATTGTTCAAGAAAGGTTCTGCTTCTGAAATGTGTAACTACAGGCCTATATCACTTCTTCCGGGTTTCAGTAAAATCTTCGAAAAACTTGTAAAAAATAGAATTGTAAGTTTTTTAAACAAAACCAAGTTTTTTAATCCAAATCAATTTGGCTTTTAGAAAGGTAGATCGACCGAGGATGCGCTATTGCAGTTTTGTACTCATATAATGTCAAACCTCGATGGGAAAAAATATACGGCTGGTTTATTTATTGATATTACAAAAGCCTTTGATATGGTCAATCAAAATATTTTGCTGAGCAAACTGGAAAAAGCCGGATTTCGCGGTTTCCTACTGGATTGGTTTAGGTCATACTTAAAAGATAGGTCGCAGAGAGTGAAGATAGATGAGATTAGGATCGAAGTTAAGTTCTTCAATTTAGGAGTACCCCAAGGCTCTGTTTTGGGACCAATTCTGTTTCTCATTTACATTAATTCACTTCTTGCACTTAATTTTAAAGGTTCACCTACAGCTTTTGCGGATGATATAGGTTTTTCTTATGGTTTGTACAGTCCTTTGGATCTTGTTTCTGACATTAATTGGGATCTTAATTTATTGAGAAACTGGTTAGCTGAACACAATCTGATTATAAGCTCTAAAACAAAAATACTTTTTTTCAGTTTGTCATCGCTCAACAATTTGGATGCGAATGTTTTTTATCACGCACCTGAGTGCCTAAAATTCAAACTTTCAAATTGCAATTGTACGCATTCTCCCATTTTTTGTGAAAGTTCAAATTGCAGTGATAAGTGTTTTTTAATTGAAAAAGTGAATGAATTTAAATACTTGGGACTTACAATTGATTCTAAAATGAGCTTTTTGAATCACACAGAAACTCTGAGGAAGTATTTTCGTTGCACACTTAGACATTTCTTCTATTTGCGAAACATCTGCTCAACAATACTCTTAAAAACAATTTATTACGGAATTTTCCATTCGAAACTGCAATATGGAATTGTTTGTTGGGGAGGTGTTTATTTAAATAAAATTAAACCATTGTTAATTCTTCAGAAATATATTTTACGTAATTTATGCCGTAAACCTAGTAGACATGCTAGTTTTCCATTGGTCTGCGACCTGAAAATTCTGGCAGTCCGACATTTGTACTGCTTTAAAGGGTTGAAGACTTTCTTTATGAAGTCTGGAAATCGCAACTATCGTTTACTTTCTAATTACAACTTACGTGGAAACTTTTCGTATATGGTATCTGTTCCAAACTTTCGCACCACAGCATTTCGTAATTTTTATTCAGTTTTATCATGTCGTTTATTTAATCAGCTTCCCCAGTCTATCAGGACAATAGCAATGCCTGGAATGCCTTTAAAACTTCTAAAGAATTGGCTTTTCAATTTGAATTATGATAATTTAGAATCTATTCGTTCTAATATTCTGGTATAATTTTAATTTCAATTATTATTATTAATTATTTCTTGTAGTAATTAAATCTTTATAAGTGAATTATTTATTTTGTTGTGAATTCTATTTTTTTTATTGTTGTGACAACTCAATTTTCTGAATCCAATTTGTTGTTCTAATACATTTTTTGCTAAACTTTATATTTGGATAATACAATTTTTTCTCTAATAGGGTCACGCCACCCAAAACTAATATTTGTAATGTGTATAAGCCCATTGAAGTGGCATTCAACACTATTTTAATTACTTGTATACAAAAATACAGAATGTCACAAATATTTCTTATATTCTATACCAAAGTAATAATTAATTTATATATTAAGATTTGTGAATTTATAAGAATTTATAGGAAATAAAATTATATCTATCTATCTATCTATTTACGGACATCGACATCGACTTTTTTAATAAAAGTATTTTTTGTTGTGTATGTATTAATATAAGATCGATGAAAAAAAATTGGAATATTTTTCTAGCTGAATTACAACGCGTTTTATGTTATATAGATGTCATTTGTTTAGTTGAAACGAACATAGAAGATCACGAAAATGATCTATATCAGATCAGCGGATATTGCGCTGAATTCTTGAACAGAAATGAAAAAAGAGGAGGAGGAATAGCAGTTTTCATTAAAAATTATATACGCTATAAAAGAAGCTATGGAGAATCACAAATTTTTAATGAAAGCTTAAAAATAGAAATAGAATTTAAAGAAGGAAAAAAGGATATTCACACAATTTATAGACCACCGAAACTAAACATACCGCAGTTCATTGAAGAATTCGACAGAAATATACAAAATAATAAGGAATTGATTATTCTAGGTGTCCTTAACATTAACCTACAAGACTCAAGCAATTTACAAGTCCAAAATTATATGGAAGTAATGGCATCTAAGGGACTAACCAATATTATTCTATAGCCTACACGAACTGATCTAAGTGGAGGATCATCTACACTTATAGATCACATTCTGGTAACAATATCTGAGCACGATATAAAATCAGCTGTAATAGAAACTGATATAACAGATCATTACGCTACAATGTATTCTATACCGGCTCTCAACATCGCATAACTAATGATGAAATGTCCTCTAAAATTAATCAGCACAAAGTTAACCAACTGATACAAGAAATTAATTGGCAAACAATATGTGGAGAAAGTAATGTAGAGAACTGTTACAACTTATTTGTTAAAAAAATGACTGACATTTATGCTCAAGCACGAACGACACACACATTGAGAAAACATCGTGAACAGAAACTATGGGTAACGCCTGAAGTCATTACAATGTGTAAAATTAGAGACGGAATGTATAGGAGGTGGAAAAACAACACGAGAAATATCACATATCAACAAGAATATACACGATTTCGAAATACAGTGAATAAAAATATTCAAACTATAAAGTCACAGTTTTACAAAAGACAATTTCTCTGTGCTAAAAATGATCCGAAGAAGACATGGAAGCTCTTAAATGAAGTACTGGGTAGGCAGAAAAGGTCGATTGATGAAATTATTATTAAAAATTTTCCTTCAAATGTGGACATTAAAACAATAGCTGATAGTTTTGCTGAACAGTATGCAAGTCAAGCCGCAAAAATTGTGCATAATTGCAGCCGCGTAACACTAAACAACGAAAAACAATATATTATACCAACGATTTATGTAGAAGAAGCCAGTGAAATTGAAGTCTTCAATATGCTTGTTGGTCTAAATATCAACAAGAGTCCGGGAGCTGACAATATAAGACCGAAAGATTTAAAAATAAATGCAATATCGCTAGCGCCAGTAATACGAACTATAATCAACCAAAGGATACATCAATGCTATGTTCCTAAATTGCTTAAAACTGCAATAATACGACCAATTTACAAAAGCGGAAATAAAAGTAAATACGAGAACTATAGACCTATTTCAATACTATCCGTAATTGATAAATGTATGGAAGAAATTGTTGTACGCCGGCTAACCAGCTTCATGGAAAAATATTCTATTTTACAAAGCAACCAGTATGGATTTCAGAAAGGGAAAAGTACTGGAAGACTACTGAGTGAACTTGCAAACACGGTGACCACGAGCCTGAATAAAAACCATCACGTCCTTATAACTTTTGTTGACTTTAGTAAGGCATTTGACACATTAAGTCACAACAAGCTCATAGAGGCTCTTAATAAAATTGGAGTGAGAGGATCCTTAGCGAAATGGATGAGTTATCTTTCCGGAAGAACGACAAAGGTAAAAATAAAAAATATCATCAGTGAAGAAAAAGAAAATTTGTATGGTGTTCTAAATTAGGACCCCTTTTGTTTATACTATTTACGAATCTCCGAGTGTTTAAAAAAAGTACAGTTTTTGCTTATGCAGACGACATAGCAATCGTTGTCAAGCATGAATGCCACATTAACGCCACGACCATAATGCAACAGGAGTTCGACAAGCTAGCTAGATGGTGCCATGATAACGGTTTGGTAATTATTGCTGACGAAACCAAACTTATGCATATCCGTACACCTTTCCAACGTGATGTAGGCACCATAAATATACTTCTACGAAATGATGGATGTTCAGCAACAGGAAGAGGACAAGTTATTGAGGTTGTCAAAACAATAAAATACTTAGGCATCATAATTGACGACCGATTCATATGGCAAGACCACATCAATAAACTTAGGTCAAACATCAGAAGTGCTATGTTTGCAATAGTTTATTTAAAAAGATACACATCTATCGAAGCACTGAAGCAGGTGTATTACTCGCTAGTGGAATCCCGACTAAGATATGGGGTTTTAGCATGGGGTAACGCATCAGAATCCCAATTAAATAAAATAAAAAATATTCAAAGGCGACTGGTAAGAACAATTAATGTCAACAACGATTATTTTAACGTTTTAGATGTTAAAGGCATCTACAAGATGACTGCAAGCCTAGAATACTACGATGATCTTCGATTCCAACAACCACTACAACACAACTTCAACACACGAAGGCGAGCACAAGGGCTTCTTTAAATACCACATACGTTTAATGTATACGGCAGAAGACAACTTAGCTGTATAATACCAACAATATTAAATGAAATTCCAGCTAATCTGAAAAGTATCCTTAATTTTAAAAAATCCGGTCAAGTGCAAGTTATACTTGCGCAATAAGTGTTCCGTACTATGTATCAGTTATTTTAACCACATACATACTTACATATGTACATATGTCATAGATTTATGTTGATAGATCTATATGAACCCTTTCTTTACGATACGATTTCTACTAAAGATACAATGATACTTTGTTCGATACTCACATATACATATGTATGTATGTACATACATAAAAACATATATATATGTATATATATAGGTACATATATGTACATATGCACTTGTATATCTGCAGACACAAGTAAGTACATATGTACCTACATACATAGTTTTATGGTGCACAGCACATTTCAATACAAACATATTGAGCACAATTTGCGAAAAATAAATTCAAATTTGTACCTACATAAATGTATACCAACACAAAAAATGAACAAATTACCTACATATGCATGTATGTATGTATGTACATATGTCTCGGATGTCCTTTCTCATCTGCTCACAAGAATATAGTTATACACACACACAAAGTAAAAGAAAAAAAAAACAAATAAAGCATGTATATACGTACATACATATATACCTACATATGTACATATGTACATACATATATAACTACATTTATGTACATATGTATATGTATTTACAATAAATGTACGCTTGTGCATCAGATTTAATTTTTCCTCCCGTTAATCGTTCAATTGCATTAACTGCGTAGAATTTTGCTATTTGTCTCCCTCTCTGTGCCTGTATATACACAAATTCAATTTTTCCCAATATAGTAAAAGTAGAGACACCTACATTATAATAGGAAACCATCAAGCTTCCTTTATTTGTTATATTATGTATTATTGGTTTAAGTCTTAGGTCAATAGTTATCCGGTAGAAATATGCCACGAAAATTCGCTGCGGGTATAACACTTTTGCCATCAATTATTAAATTTTTACTCTCGTATCTACTTTTAGGCGTTGTGATATTTTTCTGGATATGTAAACAGTAGGGTAGTTGAAATTAAAAAATTAATTTAAAAAAAACGGTTAAAGTAGGGCAGTCGTAATAATTATGATTCCATCTACACTTTATTCTCAATGTTTGTGATTTTATTCAGATTTTTCTGAGCGATATTTTCGGAGAAAAAGCTCGGGACAGCAAGGTGTAACGTTTTGTGAAAAATTGTTAAGAAACTATCCCCCCAAAGTCGAAATTCAGCTTTTTAAGTTCTGGTCTGTGTTTAGGCCACTAATTGCTACAACTGTTCCAAATTTCAATAGTCTAGGTTAAGTAGTCTCTGAAAAAAGGCCTGTGACAGACAGACAGACAGACAGACAGACACCGAACTGATTCCATTAGTGTTCCGTTTTGGTACGGACGGAACACTAAAAACGTAAAAAAGAGCTTAAATCATATTTTGTAAACTTGTATTATGTATGTACCTAATTAATGTGTTTTTTAATGCAATTTGTCTTTCTCAAACTAAAAAAAAAAAAATGCAAACTAAATTGAAATTAATAATCGTAAACTTCTAAATTCTGTATAAAGAAAGATCAAAATTTATGTACTAACCACCTGCAGACAAGCAATAAGCTTCGCAGGTAACATTATAATTATAATTTTAACGTACTAATAAAGAATAAAGAAAAAAAAAAAAAAAAAAAAAAAAAAATGAAAAAAAACGAGATCTTTAAATGTATGTCTTATGTACAGTGCTATATTCACGAGTATGTTAAAATTAAGATCTAACACGATTGAAGGCGGACGCTAGACTGACTGAAGCTAACAGAACAATAAACAGTAGTCAAGCAAGAATTTGTATTTGGTTTTGTATGAAGAGAAAATTAGCTTACTGTCTAGGTGGCATGTTTTACATCGAACGATTTTAGGGAAAAGTAATCAAATTGAAAGTGTATTAACATAGATAGAATTCAATTAATTATAAGAATATTGAAATATAATGAAATGATTACTAAACATCCTCCCCACGTTGAAAGGCTCCACTTTCAAAGTCATCTGGTTCATTACTTGCATGCATGCAATGCATATTTTTGATATAGCACGTTTCAAGAATCCATCTTGGGTTTTGATTCGTACGACTCTGACCAAGCCATCAGCTCCAGGAATGATTTCTTCAACTCGTCCCAGTGGCCATTTTAACGGTGGTAGGTTTTCGTCTTTGATAAGGACTATAGTGCCAATAGATCGGTTTTTAGCTGCAGATCTCCACGTGGGTCGATTTTGAAGAGTGGACAAATACTCCTTGAGCCATTTTGCCCAAAAATGTTGCTGCATACTTTGAACCAGCTGCCAGCTTGTCAAGCGACTAATTTTTTGTGCGGTAAAGTCGGGCTCAGGAAGAGCTGTTAGAGGTCCGCCGACCAAGAAGTGCCCAGGAGTTAACACACTTAAATCGCCTGGATCATCTGAAAGTGGATATAAAGGTCGTGAGTTTATTATAGATTCAATTTGACATATCAGGGTGTGAAATTCATCAAATTTTAAAGAAGCATATCCAATGGTACGACGCAGGTGGTATTTGGCTAGTTAAACAGAGGCCTCCCACAGCCCTCCGAAATGAGGAGAGCGGGCAGGAATAAACTTCCAATCAATTCCTTCATCCGCACACGCCCTTTGAATGGAAGCGAAAGAACTTTGACAGTCGAAAAGCTTTCGCAATTCAATTAATTTTGAATTTGCGCCAACAAAATTTGGTGGCGTTGTCGGAGAATATAACAGATGGTTTTCCTCTTCTTGCTACGAATCTGCGAAGAACTGACAGAAATGCAACACTCGACAAGTCTGTTGCCGGCTCCAGGTGAACGGCCTTGGTACTCATGCAGATGAAGACACTGATATAATTTTTGATGGGTCCATTTCCACGAATTACAGATTTTATGTAGAACGGTCCGCAGAAGTCAATGCCGCTTTGTAGGAATGGTCTTGATGGGACTACGCGACTTTCAGGTAAATTCCCCATAAGCTGCTTTAACACCACCGGACGGGCTCTGAAGCAACGGACGCATTTGTTGATTATTCTCCGAATGTTATGCCTTCCTCCTAACGGCCAAAATCGTTCCCTAAGTATAGCGGTTAAAGTTTGACATCCTGCATGCATATTAGTTATATGAAAATGATGCACTAGGGTTTCGGTGAATTGGTGATACCGTGGAAGAATTATCTGATGCTTCGAATCAAAATGCAGTCACGAATTTTTTGGTCTACCTCCTACGCGCAGTAAACCAAAGTCATCAATGAACGGATTGAGACCCTTTAAAATGCTACTTCCTGTTACTTCTGCTCATTCCTGCAATCTTTTGTATTCATGTTGAAATGATATTAATTGTATTGTTTTTATGATGATTTTAGGGCTATGTCCAGTTCTCGTATGGTAAATGGGTCGTAGATTTTCTAATGCTGATAAATAGTTTGCTATGAAACGTTTAATGAATGCAAACGTTGGAATTAAACTTTTGAAGTTGTTTATAAATTTGGATTGAATTGTTAGATGTGATGTCGCAGATACAAAAATACATGATTTGAATGTCCTTTTTTCGGGTACATCCTGTTCTTGAGAACCATTTAAAGTTGGCCAGCACTTAGATGCTTTCTACAAAAATTTGGGGCATTGAAACCAAAGAGTAGATACATGCAACGATAAAGGTCCTAATCCACGTGAAAGAATGTCTGCTGGATTTTGCTCACTTCGGATATGCCTCCAGGCGAATCCCTTGGTGAGGTCTTGAATTTTTGTCACTCTATTCGCCACGAAAGACGTCCACGTGCAAGCTGGAGAATTGAGCCAAGCCAGTACCACTGCAGAATCAGACCAACAGAACATTTTAGTGAAATGTAGAGGTATCGCTTGAGTTAGCCGCTGAAGCAATTCTGCCAGAGTAAGTGCCGCACAGAGCTCGAGCCTGGGTATGGATATCGCACTAATCGGAGCTATTCTTGACCTTGAACAGAGAAGTCTTCCTTGTATACTCCCGTCTTCTGTTGCACTTCGAACGTAGACACACGCACCATATGCATGCGAACTGGCATCAGCGAAACCATGTAGTTGAAACTTAGCACTAAGCTGAAAGGCGTACCTAAGAAGCTTTACATTGTTTATCTACTCTATCTCCTCATAAAATTGCTGCCACTGTGAATGCAATGCTGCAGGAAGGGCCTCATCCCAATTAAGTTTCTCTTTCCATAAAGTTTGCATAAATATTTTGGCTCGAACAATAACTGGTCCTACAAAACCAAGTAAATCGTACATATGAGCGATAGTGCAAAGTACGGAGCGTTTTGTTATCCGTGTTAGTGATTGCTTTCCCCACGAAAACCAAAATTCGTCTAATTTCGGTTCCCAAATGAGTCCAAGAGCTTTGGTAACATTTCCGTTGTTAATTTGTAGAAACTCTTCCCTTTCAGTTATTGGAATCGGCTCCAAAAATTCTGCGGAGTTTGAACACCACTTGCGAAGGTGAAAACCCCCACTGGACAATAAAGAACGAACTTGATCTTGATCTCATTCAGATCATCCGGCGTATCTGCACCTGTGAGCAGGTCGTCAACATAGAAATTCATCCTCACTATTTTTGAACCTAATGGGAACTTGTGCCGTTCATCCAAGGCAAGCTGTGTAAGGCTGCGAATCGCGAGAAAGGAAGCTGGTGCAGTACCGTTAGTTACAGTGTTCAACTTATATATTTGCAGCTCCTCAGAACTGTGATATGCATTGCATATTGTCATCAGGGTTCTGTACCTTAACACAGCGATACATTTTTGCGGTGTCTGCTGTTACAGCTAGGCGATGGGTGCGGAATTTCAGAAGGATGCGGAATAAATCAGATTGAATGGTGGGTCCGACCATGAGAATATCATTCAACGACATGCCGTTTGTGGTTTTGGCCGATCCGTCGAATACCACCCTCAGATTTGTTGTTGTACTTTCTTCCTTTAGGACACAATGATGGGGTAAAAAATAGTGGTTCATTCGAAGAACATCCGCAGGTGTCGCTTATATTCAGCCATAAACTCAAGATACTGCTGTTTGATATGCGGATTGCAGTTCAATCTAGCTTCCAGGATGTAAAACCTTTTTTTAGCCAGGTCAAGAGATGATCCTTAGTATTATGTTCGGAAATAAATGCAAAGACACTTTTGGGATAATTCAGTTTCTTTATTTAATTCTTTTTGTGAGGTTAACAGCTCAGCACGTTGTTCGATCCCGAAAAGTAGTCTGTCAGTCGAGATGACAACATTCCAATCGTTCTCAGTTGACAGGTAGATTTTGGTTGTGTTCAGCTCAGCTTAAGCAAGTGTTGCCCTCGCATAGTATATAACACTCCTCCCTTTTAAGATGCGGGTTAATACCCTAAGCGAATCGGCTGCTTAATGACTCTCCCATATCTCGATGCCTGTTGACCTCTGGAATCGGACGTGGCAAGTGCTTAATCGGAAGGTATCATATCGCACGTCGTTGCTGTTTAGTCGTTATTGGTATTGGTTGGAGTTTGCGGGTCGGTTCGGCATAGTTGAGGTTCGGTGGAAACAGGTGAAACAGGTATATGTGGTGAAACAGGTTTAGTTTAGTTTAGTTTAGTTTGTTTATTTAGTTCGTATAAACTATTTACATTTACAATGAATTTTAACATTAATCATCTTCTTAATTAATAATTGGACTTAACAAAACCTATTACATTTCTTTTAAAAACATTTAAATTTGTTTCATTTTTTAATTGGTTTTGCAAGCTATTAAACAATTTAAAGCCTTTGTATATAAGAGAGTTTTGCGCATTAGAAGTTAGAAAGGTGATGTTGATATTGGAGCACTCGTAGTTGTGATTAGGTTTGTGACTGGAGTATTGCCTTCACGTAATTCGTTTGGACTTACGAAATCGTCATCGATTCTACGAATCAGTTGATCTACATGGCGTCTGAAGGTCCGATCATCTGTGGATTTTATGACATAAGATACAGGTCCTGTTATTTCTGAAACAGTACCTTTTAACCATTTGGAACCAGTTGCATAATTTCGGAAGAAGATGGGAGCTCCGATTTTAAATGACCTTACTATGTCATTAACTTGTGACATATCATTTTTCAAATTGATGTTATCGGGGTGCAGCATATCCAACATTGTTCTCAACTTCCTTCCCATAAGTAACTCCGACGGGGTTCTTCCAGTGGCGCTGTGGGGAGTGGTATGTTGTTTAAATAAAAATCTTTGTAATTTCAGATGAATATCCCCTTCTGCCAGCGATAAGAGTGATGATTTGGTATACCGGACCATACGTTCAGCTTGGCCATTACTGGATGGGTGATACGGTGCGGTTGTGTGGAATTTTACTCCGTTGTTTTCATAGAAACTTTTCAACTCCTCGGAAACGAATGCTGTACCATTATCCGATATTATTTTCTTGGGCAGGCCATGCGTTGCGAAAATCTCTCGCAATTTTCGTATAACTTCGGACGATGATTGATTCGTAACAAGTTTAACTTCCAACCATTTCGACATTGCATCGACGACGATCAAGAAGGTATGGCCCTTATATGGTCCTGCAAAATGAACATGTAACGTTGACCACGGATTTGTTTCTGGTGATATAAACTGCCGAGGAGCACTGGAAGGGCTTGTACGGTTGCTTTGGCACTGTTCGCAACGTCGCACTTCTTCCTCAATTTGTTGATTTAATTGTGGCCATCAAACGTAACTGCGAGCTAAAGATTTCATAAGCGTCATTCCCGGATGATTTGCATGCAGTAAATTCAAAATCTTTGGTTGTAATGCCGGCGGTATGATAACCCGAGTACCCCACAACATACAACCTTTATGTGCGGATAACTCTGTTCTTCTTTCGTAGAAATTCTTGACTTCTTTTTCAATTTTGTCCGGCCATCCATGCAGTATCCATCGCATAATCTTCGCATAATCGGGGTCTCGGAACGTTTCTGAAGCCACATCTTCGGCTCGTATGGGTGACTGCTTCAGTTTTTCAAGAAGTAATACATCCCCTAGATCAGAAGGGCAATCTATTAACTCTAATCCTACCACGTTGTGACTTTGAGTCACATTCGAAATTATTTCGGTTGTATTTCTATTAATAACGTCGGTAATTCACTTTTGGGCTTGTGTATTCTAATTTTAAACAGTTCTTAATAAAACGCGCTAATTTAAATTAATTTTTAGTTGATTATGTGAACGTGAAGTATCTTCTTTCTTTATGTTACGCTACAGTTCGGGTTGTACCAGCGCCTACTTCTCGCAACCATTTGCGTGTGTGTGTTATATTTTTGCATGAATGGAAGGGATCTACAGTTTTTTGCCGACTCCGAACGGCGAGTTGAGAAGCTTCTCATGACAAATGATACTCTTTGAATGTTTACGAGTATCAGACATTCGAAAGAGGTGAAACCTTGAAAAAACTTTTACGTGTTTGTTGGGAGTGAACCCGGGCAAGCATTGCGTAGTAGTCAAACGCACTTACCACTACACCGCGGTGTGCAGTATAGTCTTTACTATCTGGGCATTGCTACTTGGGTAAACGAAGTCACAGGCACATACATTTGCAGAGATGTACTGCAATAATATAGGTATACCAGAGGATATCGCGCATATGCTATGCAAATGTCAAAGCACAGCACGCAATCTTAGGAACACTTTAGGGAGATACTTCTTTAGTGGTCTAGAAGAGGCAGACCTAATCAACTCTAGACTCGTTCTAAAATTTTGCAAGGTAATGAAATGCTTTAAGGAAATCCATCCTGGTATGGAGTTAAAACTAAGCCACACAACCGTTGAAGCTACCGCGCAAGGTTAGGTTGAAGGGTCGCGATGGACCTACTCTGATGATTGCTCAACCGAACAACCCCTCTCAACCTGACCTAACTTTGCGGGGTTGCTTTAACAGTTGTGTGGCTTAGTTGTTACCCTGAATGCATGATGTCAATGGAAAATATTCGCCACAAACTATTTCTAAAAGGGTTGGCATAGGATATGGTTGCATCTAACATTCAACGAAAAGGTCAACGATATCTTAGCAGGGCAAATGCTCGCATTGTGAATTCATTTCTGAGCCATTGCAACAACATCAGCAAATAGTGATACCAATACGCCACGCCGCCGTCACCATCGAGATCGACAGCATATAATATTCGTAGTCGATGCCACATGTGTCCATTAAAAACAAGGGCGTGCGAATAAACAGAGTTCTAAGGAGTTCCGAAAATGATCGCCAACCCTTCTCTATCAATTTGTGCGTAGTTGCGTTCGCTTGAACCCAACGTACGTGAGGCAAATGCGATAGGTCGTTCATTGCTATCTACATCTCGGTGTGCCAACACTGCACCAATGCCATAAGGTGAGGCGTCACATGAAAGGATTAACTGCTTAGATTCGTCGTAGTGCGTCAAAATTCGGTCGGACCGCAACAGATCTTTTAACTCGTTGAAAACAACCGTATGCTCTTTAGCCCACTGCCATTTCACATTTTTGTCCAATAGACGATGCAGTTTTTCTGCCATTGTAGCTTTGTTTGGCAGGAATTTATTATAGAAATTAAGCAGTCCTAGGAAAGACTGTAGCATTTCTTTATTTTGAGGAAGAGATGCCTTCTGTATAGCATCTACCTTCGATTTATTCGGTCGTATTCCTTTACCCGAAATATTGTACCCCAGAAAATCAACTTGGGATTTTCCAAAAATGCATTTATCTTTTCGCGCCGTAATATTGGCTTCAGCTAATTTTTTTAAAACTTGTTCTAAATTTTTATTATGTGTGTCTTCATCTTTGCCAGACACTATGATATCGTCTATATAAATCTTCACCCCCTGAATTCCATGCAATAAATTATCCATGAATTTTTGGAAAATACCTGGTGAGGCAGCAACCCCAAAAGGCAGTCTTCTTACCTTGAATAATCCCAGGTGGGTGTTGAGTGTCAAAACATCAGCAGATTCATCGTCCACCATCAGCTGTTGATATGCCTGCTGTAGATCCAGTTTGGTAAACACCTTACCATTTGATATTGCAGCCATAACTTCTGCATATAATGGTAGGGGATATGCATTGGCTTTAATAACCATATTTACCGTACTCCGATAATCTCCACATATTCTCATTGACCCATCTTTTTTTAGAACCGGAACGATCGGAGTTGCCCAACGTGAGAATTCGACTGACTCGAAAATCTTTTGATGCACTAGTTTGTGAATCTCCTCCTCCACTTGATTTCGTAAAGCAAATGGGACTTGACGATGTTTTAAGAAGATTGGCTTCACTTCTGGTAGTAGTTCGATGTTGACTGGTTGTCCCACATGTGCCCCTAGATCTTCTCTAAACACCTGTGGGTACTTTTCCGTAATCCAACTCCAATTTCCACCTGTTTCCATTTCTTGCACACCTCTGATCGATATTCCCAATGGTTGGAACCAATCGCGACCCAACAAACTCCTCCCGCCACCTGAAATAACAACAACTAGCAAATTAACTTCTTTTTGATTATATTTTACATTCACCAGTGAAGATCCTAAAACGGGGAGTTTTTCTTTCGACCACGTTTGTAAAATGAGTGATGACGTATTCAATTCCTGTTTTGGTATCTTAATACGGTTCCATGTGGTATCTTATATCACAGTACAAGAGGCCCCCGAATCAACTTCGAATTCTTCGGTAACATCATTTATAATCAAATTTGTGATTATTTTGTGCGAATGTGTTTCGTCGACATTGTTTATTTCATAGAAATAGTTATCATCTTGTATTGTTTCGCTTTCTTCGGTGTGTGCTTGCAACCCGTAAATCTCGCGACCATAGTTTTTTTGTCTAGTTTCGATTGCCTTTTTCTTAAAACACGCTCTGCTTGAATGACCGTTTTTGTGACAGTAGTCGCAGCTTTTGTCTTTGAACAGACATTTTTCTTGTTGGTGATATCCCTCACAACGAAAACATTTTCCAAACGTCTTCAATTTTTGGTTTTGACCATGTGCTGTAACAGCCATAACCTCGTTACTGCAGGCACTTGTACCTCGAACATTTAATACATTTTTGGATGCGGTTTCGTGTGCCAACGCTAGTTCGTAGGCTCTTTGGAAATCGAGGTTAGTATCGCTGAACAAACGTTTCTGCAATGCCTCGTCTGCAATCCCGCATACGATTTGATCCCGCAACATATTATTCAACTCGGCAAAATTACAATGTTCGGATAATTTACGCAATTCTTTTACAAAGTCTGGTTTTTGACATCGTTTGTGAAAAGAAAATCTTTGAACAATTTCGTTAGGCTTTGGGTGAAAATGCCCATCCAACTTTTCCAGGATTTCTTTGAAGGTCACATCTTTCGGTCCCAGTGGTGTTAGTAATGAGCGAATCACTTCGTACGTGGTCTCACCAACGCATGCTAAGAATATTGCCTTTTGTTGTACCTCGTTCTTTATTCCATTAGCCTCGAAGTAGAACTCCATTCTTTCTTTATAATTGTTCCAGGCCATCGATGACTGAAACTGCTCTAATCTGCCAAACACTGGTGCTGCGCTTGCCTCCGAGTTTATATTTGCCATGACGCTTTCGTTCATTTTATTAAATTTTACGTTTTTACCTCGTCGCCAGTATTATGTTCGGAAATAAATTCAAAGACACTTTTGGGATAATTCAGTTTCTTTATTTAATTCTTTTTGTGAGGTTAACAGCTCAGCACGTTGTTCGATCCCGAAAAGTAGTCTGTCAGTCGAGATGACAACATTCCAATCGTTCTCAGTTGACAGGTAGATTTTGGTTGTGTTCAGCTCAGCTTAAGCAAGTGTTGCCCTCGCATAGTATATAACACTTAGTTAGATAGCAGCTGCTTAAATGGAAGCTTAACTGCATATTGTCCTGATGGACACCGGGTATGTGATTGGACGAAATGATTTTCGCAATCCATTTCTTCGGGCGACTTGGTTAGACTGGGATGATTCTGTAAATCGACTTCCCAGAAACGCTTTAAGAGATTGTCCAGACAATCATCTGGGAAATCCTGGTTGGAGCTTACTGTGAGACACACATTGTTCCGGCTAGCTAAATTACAATCGCCGGTAACTACCCAGCCTAAACGTGTCTTTTGCAGAGTTGGTGTGTTGACGCCTAGACGAATCTGCCCAATGCAGAGCAAATCAAAAAACAACGATGCTCCAATAAGCATGTCTATTTTGTTTGCTTCATAAAAAACAGGGTCAGCGAGTTCAATATTTTTTGGAATATTAAGAGAATCGTAGTTTATCCGATGTTTCGGCTGACAATCAGTTATTGATGGAAGAATGTGGCACTCAATAGTGTCGGTAAACTCATTGATTCGAGAGCGAAAGGTGATGCTGGTTTTATGCCGAACAGCTACTTGAGTGTTATCGATTCCACTAACTGACATATCTGTGTTGATTCGACTAACTGCTAAAAGTTGAGCAAAACGACGAGTTACGAAATGCAGCTGGGAAGCAGAGTCGAGAAGTGCTCTGCCTGGTACGAAGTTTCCGTATTTGTCTCGGACTAAGACAAGAGCTGTGGCGAGGAACACAAACTGGTTAGCTGAAGTGCACTCCCGGTAAAGAGAATCCGATTGCGTTGATAATGTAAGAACGTTGTTGTTGTTTCTGGAATCTGATGAAACTGTCTGCTGACGAAAGGGAGTAGATAAAATTGATGCAGGCGAAGATGAAGAAGGCGAGGCTGAGGAAGGCGAAGATGTAGAAGGCGGTGCTAAGGAATCTCCTACACGACCAGGCTGGGCAGTGGGAACATTTGGAATTGAATGAAGTAAAGAGTTCTGCTTTGCACCACAATGGCCACAACCATGAGATTTGCATGAACTTGAGAAATGTCCCTTGCGAAGGCAATTTAAACAGAGGGCCAATCGTTTGGTCTCAGCTATGCGCTTATTAACCGGCAATGCCGCAAAATGTTGACAGTTATAAATATAGTGTTCATCTATTTTGCAAAATATGCATGCAGAAGGAATATTTGATGTCAGAAATATCCTGCGTGGACTGGATTTGTTAACCTGATTGTTGCCGGTATGGTGCTTGCGACCACAATGCCGACAACCAGCCGAAGAGCATTGCCTCGAAGAATGTCCATGCTTTAGGCAATTAAAGCATAAGCCATGAGTGATTGACAGCGACCGACCCTATGATGGCCTTGGCAATGTGGGCACTTTCCCTCATCCGCCATGGCTACACACGCTTTCACTGGATGATGAGTACGATGTTGTTGTCGAGGTGTGGAAATTTCCGATCGATGGGGTGTTCTTATGAGCTCTGTAGTAAGACTATGTGCACGTTTCTCCAAGAATTTGAGTAAGTGCGACAAAGTCGGAATTTTATTAGAAGAACAGCTCATGTTCCACTCGCGCTGCGTTGTTCCAGGAAGCTTAGACACGACGATAGGGACTGCTAGTACGTCCCACTGGTCAACCGGCAACTTCATAACACGTAAGGAACGCAAAGATTCGTGTACCGTATCGACAATACTCAGTAATGTCTTAGCCGTCTCCTCTGTTGCTGGTTTGATGTTGAGAAAGCGGGGGACGTGAATTTCGGCTAAAAGTTTTGGATTGTCGTACCGCTCCTTCAACGCACTCCACACTTCCTTATATCCACCAGAATACATAGCACCAATTAACCCATTTTGGCCCGGGACCAGTTCCTGTAGACATTTTTTCACGATATTTTCAAAAGTAGCTCATACGGACCCCATCAAGCCAAAAATGTTCTCTTTAACCGTTTACCTGTTATGACCTGGGTAGTTTACTACCCACAGGGCCAATAAGTATACAAAAAAAAAATTATTTCAAGAAAATCAACATTGCATAAATTAAATAGCTAAGTTATAAATAATACGTAGGCGTAAATAACTATGTATATATATGTTTGTAGTATATTTTCCGAAGCATTTAGAATGCAAACTAGCTAAAAATACACTTTATACAAATGAAAGGCGCCTTGCTGTGACAGACTTTGCAGCGCTTTTGCCACTAAGGCTACCATTGAAATATTGTATTTTGCATGTGGATGGGCGATTGCGGTCTGCTCTCAAAAGCTCCTTAGGCACATAGTTTCTTAGCTCCAACTGTGGCTTGACATTTCCCGATTTCGTGACCAAAAGAAGCCATTTTCATGCATTGAACATCATGTTGGAAGATGTATTGACAAAAAGTGGTCACCACTACTTTTTACTGTGAATACCTCAATAATCGCCTACGGTGATTGATAAGCTGTTTTATTTTGGCAAATGTATCCGATCTATCGAACTTCGTGTTGTCTGATAAATGAATAAGTCGTTTGATTGATTCAAATATCGACATTGAAAGATTCTTCGCAATTGAAACTCAAAATGTATGCTTAATTAACCAGTACAATTTCCATGAAGGAAGTGTATGGTATTCACTGCGGAACAGTGTATCTAAGAATCTCTTCAATTCGTGCAGTTTAAGTTGAAGCCGTGCATTATTTTGTGCCGCATATTGGTTATTATATGCTTTTATCATCTCGGTAATCAGTATAGAAAAGAGAAAACAACTGATAATAGAGCGTTTTAGCATATTTTATACTTGCTTTAGCGGAGTATAGTACACAATAGCTGTGAACTGTGATATATGTAGATTCAATTCTGGTTGCTTCAACATCCACTGGTTGTTTAGAAAACTCAAAGATACGTTATTCTGACAATGATTAAAAATTTTACAATGTGGCTCCAATCTGGTCTACTCTGCCTCATAACCACCCTCCGCTGAATATTCCACATCCAAAGTTCCACCAAAATCTATTGAAGGGAGTGCATTGCCGACTCTTGAATGTACATACACAACATTCACGTATTCCGTTCTGTGCACCTTATTGACCACATAATCTTCTTCATCAGGTGACTAAAGCAAGGCCATAATCTCCTCCATTTGCATTGTTGTTTTTCTTATTGTATAATATCTACTAGTACAGTCGAACCCGGATATAATCACATCAACCGGGCAGCCAAACTTTGTGACTATAAGCGGGTTGTGCTCTTATCGGGAAAAGAAAATATGTATAACTAAATTTTTAATAATATATGAGATGGGAACAAGTTCATCTTAGAATAAGGCTCATAAATCTAAACAATTTTTATTCAGACATGTGCTTATGTTGAGCTTACATAGCCATGTAGTATTATAGTCCACTTTTTTCAGGTTCGTCGAAAAAATGTTTGTTGCGTTGCAAACAACCCATTTGCATTCCATAAAATTGTCTGGATTTTCACTCAGCCAATTTTTAAAAAGAGGTTCCTCTAGCCATTTCTTCCTAAACTTTTGTTCATACTTTGTCTTTTTCCCTGAATTCAACTTGAAATGGGATTAGATACAAATAAACAATAAATACATAATACATTTATGTGCTTATGTTTAGCTTACATAGCCAAGAAAAACTAAAATCAAGGAAATTAGCAACGGCTAACTTTACTTTATTCAAGTTGTGAAATAAATAAATCGCGTACTTTTTGTACCAAATATCGAAAAGTGAGGGTGAAATTCTCTCAAATATAGGAAAATTACGAAAAATTAAACGAACACGTTGACCAACAAAAAATGCAAAATGTATAAGATTTGACGGTTTTCATGTAATCTTTCAAATGAAATTTCTTGTGCTTAAGGCCGTGTGCCAATTGCGTTAAATTTTTATCCACTGGCTAATATTTGACGTTTCTACCAGAGGTGGATAAAATATTAGCTTTTTGCTGTGTCGATTGGATTAAATGGGATTTTATTAGTGCTATTTTCCATTAATTTCCCACTAGAATTGAAAAATGTACCTTGAATTTCATTCACATCAGATTTTATTACAACTAAAATTACCAAACTGTTTTCCCAGTTTAAAATAAAAAAAAATAACATAAAAACCATACCTAATAATTATTTTCCGTGTTAATGCTTTTGTTTGTAAATTATATCTAATTTGTTTATATGATTGAACAACAAAGTTCGTCATTTGTAAAAGGAAAATATAAAGATTAACATTTCACCAATCAACATTATTATAACTATCAATTTTACTTGTTTTTACACGATATTGCTCATATGAATTACTTTTTTTATAAAAACAAATATGTTGAACTGGTTTTTACATAATTTTTACAATGGGTAGTTTTCCCATCGTATGTGAACACTAGTGCACTACATTTGTCCACCGACAATCGACTTGGAAAACCGAAACAAACACAAAGCTCTCGTCGTCTCTCTCATTCCTTCATGGGTATATACAAATATCGAACATTAGCCACAGGATCATTTTTTATGCAGCCGGCTAATTTTTTGAAGTCTATATTCACCTCACTAGCGTCAAAAATCAGCCAGAGGATAATATTTTAACGCAATTGGCACACGGCCTAAGTTCGCAGCCTGAGTAGATTTCTTAAGCCCCATTTAGATGATCAGTTTCCGTTTCAGTTGTCAGTTCAGTTGACATTTCAGTTCAAAAAGGTAGTCCATTTAGACTTCAGTTCGGTATTGAGTTGAGCTTTTATTTTACTTCGGAGCAGTTTAACCAACAACTGAACTGAAAACTGATGGGAGTTCCATAAGTTTTTGAAGTTTTTCTTAAATGTTTCAGCTTTTGCATTTACATAGCAGTTTAACTGAAAGCACAACTGACAACTCAACTGAAACTGAAACTGAACTGATAATCTAAACACTTTACACTTTCCTCTACGAAAAACTACGAAATTTTTGCGCAAACAAACGGCTTTTCTTAACTTTTCGTAGATTTCCGTAGTTTTGGGAGCGTACGCGAACGGACCTACTGTCATTGTAGACTTGTAGTGCCAATCAACAACCAGAAATGTTATTGCTTCGGGTTTTCACCGTAGATTATTTGTTGCTGTTTTTTTTATATTGGCGTTCGATTTCGAATTTTGTTTTTAATAAAGAAAAATTAAACCAATAGGATAAATGGTCTAAAAATTTTCTGGGAACAGGAAACAGTAGATTTTACTTTTTCGGAGCTATGTAACAGGAGAAACGGCAACACTGTTTGAAACGGACTATAATAAGCTCAAAAGATGAGGATGTAGTTATAGTTACGTGTTTCATCTCTATTATGTATAAGCTTTGACTACACAAGCACATAAAATTACACTTCCAAGCCAATATATGCAGCAACTACATTTTCCATAATAATGCGTGCTATTAACCCATTAATGACGAGAGTCCAAAATGTTCGATACAAGCCTGAAATTTTAAGGCGCGGCTTGTATTGTGTGCAGAAACTTAGATCAGATTTTTTAAAATTTTTTTTTAATAAGGTTTGGTCACACTAGGCCGTTACATATATGTAACGTTAGTCCTGATACCACAAAAATCGTATAAATAATAATTTTTTCCAAAAAGTATAGACGCAACACTCACAATGGAACTGTCAACCCATTTCAGCAGAATTACAATTCAATTGTACCACGATTTGAATTCTTCAATTCATTTTTATTTCTTAACTGACAAGAAGCCGGAATGCAATTTTCCCGGATGGTTCCGGTTCCGTTGTAACCTCTTTGTTTTATCCTACCAAGACGAATAATACAAAAATTAATCAGATACAAAGCCTGCCGTATGCAGACTAATGTTACATAAATGTATTTTCTGTCACAAATTATGTTATGTTATATGCGGACTACCCCTACCTGACTATCTACCTCGTCGTGGTGTAGGGGCCTAAAAGGTCAAAGACTCTCGGGTCACCAACCCTAGAGGAGATCTCAACCAAAGGATAGTCGACCCCGTCACACCATTCCCATCCTCTATCCCTTCGCTCCCAATCCCGGGCCGGATTAAGGTATCATACGACCCGTGCCGAGAATCGACCAGGCTGAGGGCCCTTTAAATAGCTCAGTCTTGCACGGAGTATCCGGAAACCTGGCGACATCCGGATTAGCCAGCCTTACCTGCATACTGCGGATCTCTGTGCAGGTGGACCTTCTTTCTCCGCTACTCGTGGGAACTATAATGAACACAAACAACAAAAACAACAATAACAACAAAAACAACAATTCCAAGACCGGGTCCTCTTCAATCCCGGCCGGCAGCAAGACCTCAGGGTCTTCTGCTGAGGTTGCTCGATGCCAAGCAGCAGCAAAGAATCTGCTACCCAAGCTGGATTCTAGCATTGCTGGCAAAGGCGCGCATCCACTTCTAAATACCCATTTGGATGCGCTGGGAAGACCGAAAGCTTCTGGCCCGTCTCCCAACGCATCCTCCAATCACCCACGGTCGTCCGCTTCGGACGCTTCGGGGACGGTACGCCGGAAACGGTATATCGCCCCCTCCAAGCAGGCTTATAGGGACCGTAAGACTGCTGCCAATGTACTGGAAAGAATTGGCAAAATTCCAGAAGAGGCCAGATCAGCACAGCAAAGGGCCTCTCTTGATTGGGCGATGAAAATCACCAAGAGGTCACCCGCTGCGTCTTCAGACTCCGCGTCAAAAAGACAAAGGTCGCTGGACGAGTCCCATCCGGACTCAAAAAGAACTAAAGTGAACAACACCACACCTAAGCCGTCCAGCATCACATCAAGGCCTTTCAGCGAGGTTCTTAAGGATCACTTGGTGGTTGCAGTCATCGACCGCAGCGATCCAGACGGTAGGATCTCCCCTGATAGGTGGCTGCTGGTCAACAGCCGGCTGCACAGTGGATTCCTTAGAATCTTCAAGGATCACCCAGGTCCTCCCCCCATATGTCGCGACAACGGATGGCATCAAGGCCATGTGAAGTTGGTCGCCTGCGCTGACGATAGATCGGCGCAGCTTTATAAGCTGGCAATAAGCCAATTGGGTGAGATATGGCCAGGTGCTAGGTTGGAGGTCGTAGCAAAGGAGGATATCCCGAGCAGACCAAGAACCCGGGCCTGGATCCCAACCGAACCCCCTCTCGCCGCAGATGTGCTTAGCGTTATTAAACTCTGCAACCCACAACTTCCGACGCACAATTGGAAGATCGGCAGGATAGACGAAGCCAGGGGTCTCTTTAGGAGTGCCTGTATTGTTATCAATCAGATCCCTGGCTCCTCTCGCCAAAACCAACGGCGTAATAAGCTACGGGTTTGACTCTATCACCCTTAAGGTGTACAAAAAAGACGAGGCAATAGCGGAGTCAAACCCCTCACCCAAGGACCTCGCAACCACTTCGGAGCTACCGTCATGCTCGCAGATGTCATCCGGTGCAATGACAAATGACTCGAAGACGGTACCCTCACCACTACCACCACCACCATCCCAATCCCACCCCCCATTCCTGGAAGAACCGCTCTCGGATATGGAGATTGAGCCCATCATATGCTTGAGTGAGGACGAGCTTCTAGCTTCGGACTCAGACCCAGAGGCAAACTCTACAGTAGTGGAGGTAAATCCGCCTGATTGTAGCTCCAATGCTGCGATTAGTTCAGATTAACCTCCACCACTCCAAAGCGGCATCCGCTTCACTTCTTCTCCGACTCCAACAACTAGGAGAAGATGTCGTCCTGATCCAGGAACCTTGGGTTAATGGTAACTCGATACTTGGACTCAGGACTCCTAATTATACTCTTTACCACAAGAGGAATGAAGGTAAACCAAGAGCCTGCATTCTCGCAAAGAGTAATCTTTATATATTCCTACTCTCTAATTACAGCGATCGAAATACAGTAGTGGTAAAACTGGAGACTGGCAAGGGCAAAATCTGGCTGGTCTCGGCCTATCTCGCCCATGACGAAATAGGCCCTCTACCTCCGAACAATCTGAGGGAGGCGATCGCGGATGCAGAGAGGCGCAAGGATGGACTAATCCTGGGTAGTGACGCTAACGCGCATCACTCTATTTGGGGCAGCTCCGACACCAACAACAGAGGTGAGTTACTTTTTGACTTTTTTCTTAATACAAACCTCACCTACTGCAACAAAGGTTGCACACCAACTTTTATAACCTGCAATAGACAGGAAGTTCTAGATATTACACTTGTATCTGATAATATCTCCCAATCGATCAACAACTGGAAAGTTTCGGCTGAACACTCGTTCTCAGATCACCGATACATCCAATTCTCGTTAGACGACCATCCCCCAGCCAAACCAGAGTTTCGGAACTACCGAAAGACCGACTGGGCTAAATACAGGGGAACACTACAGGGGTTAATCCCTTCTTCAATACCCCCGATCCCGAGCAGCACACAAGAGCTTGACTGCATGGTAGGAAAACTCACTTCCGACTGCAATAAAGCATTAGATGTGGCGTGCCCTACAATAAGACCAAAGGGGAAACCGAAACCTCCATGGTGGAACTCCGATATTAGCAGCACAAGAAAACACTGCAGACTGCTATTCAATAGGGCCAAACTCACAAAAAGTGCCCTAGACTGGACCTCTTATAAGGAGGCCCTCGCAATATTCAAAAGTACTCTTAGGAAAGCCAAACGGAAATCCTGGAGACTTTTCTGCGACAACATTGAGAACTTCTCGGAAGCCTCAAGGCTACGAAAAATACTCTCCACCAATCCAAGTACTCCTGGCTATCTGATGAAACCAGATGGCTCTTGGACCTCTTCAAGCGAAGAAACAATAGACCTACTACTGGATACACACTTTCCTGGTAGCTTCTCTTCTCCACTTAGTAGTTCGTCTAACAGTACACAACCTACTCAACTTACACAAACTAGCACAAATTGTCTGGTCACAAAGGACAAACTGCTTTGGGCACTACGCAGCTTCCAACCATACAAATCTGCGGGACCTGACGGCATAATACCTGCTGAATTCCAGTCGGCAACTGACATTATTCTGCCTTGGCTGAAAACTATACTTACATTTTGTATAAACAATATTTACATCCCCAAATTATGGTTGGAAGTTAAAGTAATCTTCATTCCCAAAGCGGGAAAGAGCTCTCACGCTAGTCCAAAAGATCTCAGACCTATTAGCCTATTATCATTCTTCTTAAAAACCTTAGAAAGACTGATCGATACCCACCTTCGGAGCAGCATCGAAGCAAGACTGCTATCAGAATCCCAACATGCTTACTGTAAGGGTAAATCAGTGGAAACTGCACTGCACTCCCTGGTACGCACCATTGAGAAGACGATTTACTGCAAAGAATACACAATGGTTGTCTTCCTAGACATAGAAGGTGCCTTTAATAATATTAAATCGGAGGCTATAGTAGATGCCCTTTCAAAACTCAAGGTCGAGCACTCGCTTCGCAAATTGATTAATTTACTACTTACTAGTCGAATTATCAACACCAAGCTGGGCGAGTCCTCTTCCAGGAGATTTGTCAGCAGAGGCACCCCCCAAGGTGGTGTCCTATCCCCCCTTCTTTGGAACCTGGTAGTAAATGAACTCTTGCTACTCCTAGAAGGCGTGGGATGCAAAGTAATCGCATATGCTGATGACGTCGCTATAGCTATTTCCGGCAAGCATCTTCACACGATCAATGAACTCATGCAAAATGCACTAAATAAGCTCTCGAAATGGACCGACAAATGTGGACTGGGGGTTAACCCTCAGAAAACGGAGTTGGTTCTTTTTACTAGGAAATACAAAATCCCTCAGATAGACCCCCCTTCTTTATATGGTACCAAGTTAGTTTTCACCGACAAAGCAAAGTACCTAGGTCTCATCTTGGATAGTAAGCTTAGTTGGAAACTCAATATCCAAGAAAGAGTAAAGAAAGCTACCATAGCACTCTACTCCTGCAAGAAAGCCATCGGCAGCAAATGGGGTCTTCAACCCCGCATCGCCCACTGGCTCTATGTATCTATCATCAGACCGATTCTGATGTATGGCGTAGCGGTCTGGTGGACCGCCCTAGATAAAGCTATACATCGCGACAGCTTGGGGAAAGTACAAAGATTAGCGTGTCTGTGCATTAGTGGAGCATTAAGATCAACACCCTCCGCAGCATTAGACATCCTACTATATCTCCCACCCCTAGACTTAATTGGTAAGCAAATGGCAACCAGTTCTGCCATAAGACTCAAAACAATCTCACAGTGGTCAAGTAACTACACTGGCTACTCCATAATACTAGACAATCTTACCCTTCCCGAAAACATAGACTACACTGTACCCAAGCCCAATTTTGACAAAAACTTTAAAGTCACTATCCCAGATAGGTCCTTCTGGGATGACCTAGGTGCTGTAACAGACAAGTCGATACACTTCTATACTGATGGCTCTAAAACCAATGATGGTGTAGGAGGAGGTGTTTTCTCAGTTAGATTAAAACTAAATCTCTCCTTTCGCCTCCCTGATCACTGTAGCGTGTTTCAAGCGGAGATCATGGCGATTTCGGAAGCACTGTCCTGGATCAAGAGGAATGTAATATCCACTAACGATATTAGCATTTTCTCGGATAGTCAGGCGGCGTTGAAATCTCTGGAATTAGTCTCATCCACTTCTAAGACCACCTCCAACTGTCGTTCATCTCTCATAGAGATGGCTAAGCAGTTTAACATTCACCTTTGCTGGGTGCCGGGGCACAGAGACATTCCAGGGAATTGCAAAGCTGACGAGCTCGCTAAAATAGGAACAACAATACCTATTCTACCCGATAAGAAATATATAGGTATGCCACTCGCTACTTACAAGCTAGCACTCAAACTTGACACAGTCAATAAAACCAACGCCAGATGGGAAGGTGGAACCACCTGTCTTGCTACAAAGCAAATCTGGCCTAGATTAGATCTTAACCGCTCTAGATACCTTTTGTCACTAAAAAGACTGCATATTAGTACGATTATCGGTGTCATCACAGGACACTGCCTTATAGGCAGACACGCTACTAGACTTGGCGTCATTTCGAATGACTTCTGCAGAAGCTGTAGAGACGAAGAGGAGGAGGAAAGTCCAACACATCTCCTCTGCTCGTGTCCAGCTCTTTCCCGTAGTAGGAAACTTCACCTTGGAGAATACTTCTTCGATGATCTAAGTGATCTTACACAAAAAGACGTAGGAAGCCTTCTTCGCTTTATACAAAGTTCCAAATGGTTCACTTGAGTAGCGGGGTGATTATCCCCAAGATCCTTGGTATCACAATGGGCCTCTATAGGCCTAAGTGTGCTGGTACTTGTTACTGGCAGCCACTGCTACCTAACCTAACCTATATGCGGACTAACGTACCATATATGTAACAGCATCCAAAAACCGGAGCGATCAGGCGAACGGATTTCCAAAAAATATTTTTGTTTCAGGTATTTGCTTCTATACATATTATACAATAACACAACATTCATATTTTTTCTTACAATATACAGTAAGTTCACTAAAATAATTAACAAACAAAAGCCTACCTTCCGCTCATCCCCATTTTGCTATCAACTCAAATTCAAATATGTCAAAAAATCTTCTATTGTCAAAAAAATCACAACCAAAATGCAGTATTTTCGTGTTATTCTCTTTAGAATCCTTTACACTTTACATTGCATAAACTTTAAACTCAGAAGTCGATGAAAAACAAATAGTAATTGTTTTAAACAAATAAGGTGACCCAGTGTTACATTTATGTAACGTTAGGCTAAAATGGGTTAAGCGAAAAAATTTACTAAGAAATTATTTTCTCAGGCTCATTTTTGAATGACTCTATGCGGGTTGTGATACTAAACGAGATGCTATAAAGAGGTTTAATTTCAATACGAGTTATGTAAAAAAGACATCTGGCTTAAAAATTTTGTGATATAAAGCGATTTGTGCTTCTAAGCGATGTGATATTATTCGGGTTCGACTGTACATAATTTCTTTTCTTGACTAAATACTGAATCTGGATGAATCACCTCGAAATGCGGAATAAATAAATAAACCAAAAACGGTTATTTGAAATTGTATCAATTTTATATATGACTTGTCCTAAAATGGAAAAAACGCTTACTTATTGGCCCGTTGGGTAGAAAACTACCCATCAATTTTTGAACGTTGATCTGTCAGGTCTGATACACGGAACGCATAAAGTAATGATACAAATGTTTAGTACTTTATATTGACGTCATATAATAGACATTATTTAAATGTTTATATTTTTTTAAATATTTTTAAAATTATTTTTTGTAAATGCTTTTTTGAAGCCTACATTTTAGGCCCCAATCATAGTGTTAAAAGAGAGGGGCGGGGGGAAGAACGAAAAAAAAAATGGTAACTAACACTACTAAGATTAGATTTAAATAGAAACATTTTGCAAACAGTCATTAATCCTCTGGAGAAAAAATTATAAAAATCTGGGTAGAAAACTACCCATTCGTGCCAAAATGGGTTAAAGGAACTTTTGTAGCGTTGACCGCCTGTCGAAGCTTACCCAGTTTGTACGCCTCTGGAAAATCCATCTCGTCAACCAAAGTCTGAAATGTGTCTTTAAACGCCAACCAATTGTGTAATGATCCGTCGAATGTAGGAATGACCATAGGATCCAATTTGACATCAAACTGTCGCGCTACTGAAGGGGATTGATCTGACTCCTTCTGCTGCAGTGGCTCAGGCTTAATCTCCAATAACTTGCGGTTGAGTTTGATGCACGTCTCGTTGTACAACGCCGGCTTTCAACTCCTGGTTCAATTGGGAACTATCACATGCTTTGTAGTCGGCTCCTAGTATGCGATCATGACTACGTATAATCGAATTTTGTGCAGCCATACGCAAATTGAGTTCCGTCATAGTTCTACCTAATACGTTGTCCAAAGTGTGGTAGAAAGGCGATATTACTCACTCCAATTGTGCGACAAAACTCGATAAAATGAAGACCACCAATTGTTCGCACACGTACGGTCAAGCGAAGATCCAATTTTACGCACCAAATCTAAATCAAACGATTGTACGCAATGCGCTGTAAATCTATATGTCAACTCCTATGGATGCCAAACGCAGTCATGAAAAGATATCCAAATTGATATGCACAAGCGCAGTAAATCCAAGAAAACCAGCCGAGTTTATCACAAAAATGTGTCAATCCTCACAGGAGGCACCAAAAATGTTGAAGGTAAAACCAATTAAAACAATTCCTGCTTCGGATAAAACTTTATTCTTCCTTTACCAATAATGCGACCACGTTCTCCAAAAGTCCAAATAAGAAGAAAGGTCGAACCAAAGAAAAGACAGGAAGTAATGACAAAATGACATTTACATAAAGCTGCAAATGTTCCTCTGTAGATGTCTCCAATATCGTCAAAGGGAAACAGTTGCAACTGTCCAATTACCGAAGCACGTTTTGTTTTCGCAGCAGAAATTTCCACGCAATGCGCACTTGTTTCTGCTCCAGAAGCTTCTTTATCAACCACTGACATCCTTTTTTTTTTTTTTAATCTTATTTGCTAAGAATTGAAGAAATCACGATTGTGGCCTAGCGTCCTGTCACGGTCGCCAATGTTTGTCGATCTAATATTTTTTAAACCGAATAGGAAAAGGTAAAGCAATAGAAATGAAAAAAAACGAGATCTTTAAATGTATGTCTTATGCACAGTGCTTTATTCACGAGTATGTTAAAGTTAAGATCTAACACGATTGAAGGCGGACGCTAGACTGACTGTAGCTAACAGAACAATAAACAGTAGTCAAGCAAGAATTTGTATTTCGTTTTGTATGAAGAGAAAATTAGCTTACTGTCTAGGTGGCATGTTTTACATCGAACGATTTTAAGGAAAAGTAATCAAATTGATACTCTCTATTCAATTAAATACAGTCGTGCAAAAAAGTGGGTTAATTCAATTTTTTATAAGAATATTGAAATATAATGAAATGATTACTAAACATAGGGATATTTATTGTCCTGGACCACCTCACTAAGTATGTGTTCCTAAAAGCGGTTAAGAAATTTACCACACCGCCTTTGGTCGATTACCTGGAAAAGGAAATTTTTCATACCTATGGGGTTCCAGGAACAATAGTTAGTGACAATGGGTCTCAGTTCAAATCTGGAGAGTCTGGTTGTTTCCTTACGAAATACGGGGTAAGACATATGTTCACTGCTATACATTCACCGCAAGCGAATTCTTCGGAACGAGTAAATCGATCGGTTATCACCGCCATAAGGGCTTTCGTGAACAAAGGCCAAAGTAACTGGGATGAATATCTTGGTAGTATAGCCTGTTCGTTGAGATCTATATTACATAGTACCATCGGATGTAGTCCGTATTTCGTGCTCTTTGGGCAAAACATGGTGCAACACGGCTCAGACTGTATACTACTAAGACGGTTGGGGATGATTGACGGTGAGGACATACCACTCAGGAGAAGCGATCAGCTAAAAGGAATCCGTACTCAGGTAGAACAAAACATTCAATCGTCTTTCGATAAAAACGCGGACAGGTATAACACTAGGTCTAAGCCGGTCGACTTTAAAGTTGGAGATGAGGTATACAGGCGCAATTTCGCTCAAAGTAAGTTCGAGAAATGTTTCGATGCCAAACTAGCCCCAGCCTTCTTGAAAGCTCACATAAAAGAAAAGCAAAGCTCGGCTTACTATGTCTTAAAAGATTTGACTGGAAAGACACTAGGGACATACCACGCTGAGGATATACGCCGCTAAAACTCCTTCTCCAGATTAGGGATCACGCTTGTCCAGCTGCACCCAATCTGCTTTGTAACGAAATCAAGCTGCGCCGTATGTGTTTCCATACACAACGTCATATTCGTACCAACATATCTTTCCCTAGCAGCGCCTCATCCACCCGACGCACGAAGTACGACCGGTAATTGAAGTCCCGGCCGAAGCCAATGCGCACACATTTTGTTTTGCCACGCGCCACATTCCTTTAGTTTGCATCTGGGTTTTTTCCATCACCCGTTTGCCAATTTTTCTTGTCTTTTTCTCGTCAGGCCACAATCCGATATGTGTGTACTTCTTCTATCCCTTAAACCAAAAAAAAAAAAAAAAATAACATCTTCTTTGGCATGGGATCGGAGGGGTACAATCATACGAAAGAGAAAAGAGACCGTACGCACGCCGTCGCGGTACTGGCCTACGTGACCAAGAGACATACATACACACACAACCGTATCGAAGTTGTTTTTCTCGTCAGCACAGCAGCCGGCTGTTGCAATGCAATACGAAAAGGGGTGGAATGAGAAAACGAAAAACCAGTTTTTCTCCCCGGTAAGATAGTTGGACGAAGCATAGTTGTGCTTGGCATTAAAACCGTGTTGCCTTTGTTTTTAACCGTGTTGCCGACCGAAAGTGCCGAAAATCCCGGTCACGTGTGGGTAAAGCCTCCCTAATCCGTAATCTCGGGAAGTGCGACCGAAATAGTTGTTGTATCCAACACAAATCAAAAAAAAGGAAGAAAAGACAATTTTAATTCTCGAACCAACGCCGAGAGCTCCCACAAAGTGTGACCCCTGCAAAGTGCATCGCCCCTGTCTCCCGTTGACACCAAGTGCGTCAGAGGAAAGAAAGAAAAAAAAAGTAAACTTAAAGTGAACCGAAAAGAGACCCCCCATGGAAATTTGCGTCCTACTAAAGAAACGTACAAGTGGACCCCAAAAGTCTGAGGTCACGTGAAGTGCCCGTGTGTCCGTTTAATTTCCTTTTTAAATTCTCTTAATATTAAATAATGATCACTTATTGATTAATTATCTCAAATATGATATAAAATTTTTTCGTTTGATCCTGTTTGCTGACAAAAATTATTTATCGTTTAATTTTCTGGTCTGTAACGTAAGATACTTACCTTTTAAATTCTCTTGTGTTAAATAATGACTACATATAGATTAATTATCCCAATTATAATACTTACCGTTTAATTTCCTTGTATACTTACCTTTTTAAATTCTCTTGATATTAAATAATGATTACTTATTGATTAATTATCTCAAATATGATATAAAAATACAATACTTACCGTTTATTTTCCTTGTTTTAACGTAAGATAATTACCTTTTAACCCTAATCCTACCACGTTGTGACTTTGAGTCACATTCGAAATTATTTCGGTTGTATTTCTGTTAATAACGTCGGTAATTTACTTTTGGACTTGTGTATTCTACTTTTAAACAGTTCTTAATAAAACGCGCTAATTTAAATTAATTTTTAGTTCTTGGTTTGAATTCTTTTTTACCATTCTAAAAATACTAACTTTAACTACCACGTTGTGACTTACAGACACACAGTAATTTTTAATGTAGCCAGAATTTCAAAACATAGCATGCATTTTCAAAATGTGGCTGTACGTGTATTTGGTTTCCTAAACGACGTGTATCATAGTAACAACATAGTGAGTGAGGGTAGTCCGCCCATAAAAAAGTTCATCCGCATGCATACTTGGTAAAACGAAAAACAAATAGATGGCCAGTAATGCAAAATTAAAATTTGGTGAATTGAAGATACAGAAATGATTATGTGAAGTATCTTCTTTCTTTAGGTTGCGCTACAGTTCGGGTTGTACCAGTGCCTACTTCTCGCAACCATTTGCGTGTGTGTGTTATATTTTTGCACGAATGGAAGGGATCTACAGTTTTTTGCCGACTCCGAACGGCGAGTTGAGAAGCTCCTCACGACAAATGATACTCTTTGAATGCTTACGAGTATCAGACATTCGAAAGAGGTGAAACCGTGGAAAAACTTTTACGTATTTGCTGGGATTGAACCCGGTCAAGCATTGCGTAGCAGTCAAACGCACTTACCACTACACCGCGGTGTGAAGTACATATAGTCTTTACTATCTGGGTATTGTTACTTGGGTAAACACGCCAAGATGCCCGAAGTCACAGGCACATACATGTGCAGAGATGTACGGATATCACGCATATGCTATGCAAATGTCAAAGCACAGCACGCTATCTTATGAACACTTTAGGGATATACTTTTTTAGTGGTCTAGAAGAGGCAGGCCTAATCAACTATAGACTTGTTCTAAAATTTTGCAAGGTAATGAAATGCTTTAAGGAAATCCATCCTGGTATGGAGTTAAAACCAAGCCACACAATTGTTTGAGCTACCCCGCAAGGTTAGATTGAGGGGTCGCGATGGACCCACTCTGATTGCTCAACCTAATAACCCCTCTCAACCTAACCTAACTTTGTGGGGTTGCTTTAACACTTGTGTGGGTTTGTTTTTACCCTGAATTCATGAGCCCAATGGAAAATATTCGCCGCAAACTCTTCTAAAAGGGTTGCCTTAGGATATGGTTGTATCTAACATTCAACGATGAAGTCAGCGATATCTTAGCAGAGTAAATGCACACATTGTGAACTTATTTCTGACCATTGCAACAACATCAGCAAATAGTGATACCAATACGCCACGCCGCCGTCACCATCGAGATCGACAGCATATAATATTCGTAGTCGATGCCACGTGTGTCCATTTAAAACAAGGGCGTGCCAATAAACAGAGTTCTAAGGAGTGTGGTCTAAATGTCTGCAATACGCAATATCAGAAAATGTTAGTTTATTGAAAATGTATAAATAAGTAATGAAATGTTTAATAAAGTTCCTGATTTCTAAATATTTGCATGTACCAACAATTTTTTTATATTAGCATTCTTAAACATTACACATGTGACTGAGAGTCACAACGCGGTAGTTTGTGTAAAAAATATAACCTGGTAGAATTAGGGTTAAGTCCTCTTGATCCTAATTAAGGATTGCCTATTGATTAACTAATCAATATCTCGAATATGTTATACAAATAAAATAGTTAGTTTTTAAATTCTTGTGATTTTAATACGAAATGCCTACCGTTGTTAACTCTCTCGCTTTTATTAAGTATTAGCTACTTGCTATAGGTTTATTTCTTTTAAAAAGAAAAAAAAAATACAAAAAAATTATTTTCTTCAACAGCGCTCCGATACCAGCTCCTCTACAACAGGCCTGCTGCAGTGGGATAAATTAAGATAAGCGCCCCGGTGTAGATAATAAGTTACGCTTCCGACGTCATTTTATTTTACTCGAATTCCTTTTTTTTCCATTCAATAACCTGGCTCGAGTAGCCCGTTACCTGGTTATTACCTAGAAATCGACGCCAAAAGAGAGTTTAATGATTTTTTTTTTTGTTTCGCGGCACAAGTGCAAGGCATGCACACCGCATCCAAGTACCAATAAATTTTTGATCCCTTTCCGCATCCTGTCCATCATCTCATCCCTCCACCCTTTCACCAAAATATTTTATCCCGTCCTTGGAGACGACCACCCCTCCCAACCTCCGCCTTTAACAATCAACAGCACTTACCATTACAAAAAGTTGCAGTGAACAAAGCATTAGAATTGTTGGTAGAGGAGTCCAAGAAAGTGGATTTCCGAGACAATGAAATAAGGGCACTGGAGAGAGAGAAACTCGCTTCTGAGAAGCGTACTGAACAAGTTAACGAACTCAAAGGCATTTTGCAGCAAATATTAGAGAAGAATATCTCAGAGCAAAACTAATACCTACCCCTATTACGCAAGACAGCTGGTTGAGTTGAGTTGGAATTTGCTTGTTATTCAAATGCGGTACACAACTCAACTCAACCAAAGTTGATAATACATATAAGATATAACAAATGTTTATTTTCAAAAATCTTTATGAATTGGTCATTAAATAAATAAATATGTTTTTAATCCTTAACAGTTTTTTCGTTTTACAGTTTTTTTCAGGCAGCAAAAAAAAAAAAACTGAATATTAGAGTTACAGAGTAGACGTGCGCTTGTGTACTGGCAACTTTTTTCATAATTTTTTGTTCGAAATACGCATTTAACTAAATAATTTTTCGCTTTTGGACTAGATTGAGTGTTTCTCTTTTCATCTAAATCGTTTTTTTTCTGCGGTTACGTGCTATAAGACTCTAAAATTAAATATAAATCAAATAGAAATATATATACAATCTCAATTTTCACTGTGCCAATTTCATATCGGTTCTATATCAGTTATTATTTCACCATCACAATCGAAGTGCACATCGTAAACATTACAGACATCCATATGTCTCCTAACCCACCAAAACGGAACCAAACCCGCAAGAAGAATACTAAAACGACAGATTCGCCAGAAAGCTCTTTGTGCTCTCCCCTACGAAAATCCGCAAAAAAATTCATGGAGGACAACACAGACATGAAGGCTATGATGGACGGGCTGCTAAGTAAACAAAGTGAGTTAATAATTACCTTGTTGTCAAATAAACTAACCGAGTCCGAAAACAAAATTACGGCAAAAATTGATCTCGAAGTTAATCAAATAAAAACAAGTATTTGCGACATAAGCAATCGTGTTACGCACTTGGAAACAGTTAAATTCAAATTCTGAGATTGATTCTATTAAATCAGAGTTAACTGATCTTAAAGTATCACTTGCTAAAGCTACCACTGAATACACGAACGTAAATTTGTCACTTGTGGATAAAACAACCGAACTCGCAGAATTTAGATCACAATTTGATCACACCGCCGCAGAATTAAAAGAGATGAGGATGACACTTAACTCGTACGAAAACCGTATGGTGGCATGTGATGCTTTTATATTTGGCATTCCGCAACTGCCTAATGAAAATTTAAGATCGATTTTTAACTTAATATACACCACAATTGGTATCGCACCACCAACCATACGTAATATATATCGCGCTCGTCCGAAAACCAATACACACACTTCTGCTATTATAATAAAGTTTAATTCAGCATACGATAAAAACTACGTGCTAACATCAAACGCGATTTTCTGTAAACAGCGCAATCAACAGCTATGCTTAAAAGATATTGGGTTTGATAGCGCATCAATTTCATCACATTTTGTTTACATACGGGAGAGCATGTCAGATGTCACAACATAACCGATATATTTTTCAACACGCCTTGAACATGAAAAAAAGTAAACAACTTTCATCGGTGTACACTGCACGGGGAGCTGTATTTGTTAAACGTCATTCTTACCAACCAGCTGTATTAGTTGACTGCATCGAGAGCTTACAGGAAGTTGCCAGATCAACAGATGCAACATAAATAGTATACCAGCGGCTTTCAAACTTAAAATAAATAAATAATTATTTTACTTTTCTTTTTTTGTTTTGAATTTGAAATAACTTTTATCTTTTATTTTCTATTTTTCTTTTCTTTCCGAGAATAATTGCTATAAATTTTAAATTTAATCTTGATTCTTCTTTTATAAATTATTTTCTTATCCGCTTTTTACTTATTAGTATACTCGTTTTGAATCTTGTTGTTGTTAAATTCCTTTCTCACTTTGAATTATGATGGTAAATAACCAACAAAATACCGATCGAACATCACATTCCATGATTCGTGTCTTGAGTAGTCAGCGAACTGGTCTTCGGGTTTGCCATATAAACGCTCAAAGTCTGTTGCCAAAAATTAACGAGTTTCGTGATTTGTTTGAGGGATCTAGTGTTGATGTTATATGTGTCACAGAAACATGGTTAGCGAGTGGTTTGAAAGACACGAACTGTTGTTTAGTGGGGTATCGAGTCTTTCGCTTGGATAGGAAATCCCGTAGTGGTGGTGGGGTTGCGATATATGTCCGGGTTCCGATAAAGTGTAAGCTAAGGTGTTTATCAGCTGATGGCAGTGAGATTGAATATTTATTCGTTGATCTAGTCGGTGATGAAGGTAAAATGTTGATTGGTGCTGTTTATAGGCCTAATCAATATATTAACTTTGATCCCCTATTAACTCTCTTAGAGGAAATCTCATTGACGTCCTCTAATATAATTATATGTGGAGATTTTAACAGCAATCTCTTAACTTCAAATGTGTTAACCAATAGTATGGAAATGTTTAACTTAAGAGCAGTAAATACCACACTTCTCTGGTGGCACTCCGACACTTCTGGATTTATTTCTTGTAAATGACCTGAACAAAGTGTTCTATACGACCAACTTTCGGCACCTGCATTTTCAAAGCACGATTTGATCTTTTTAACTTTTAATTTCACCATTAATAATGTCATTAAAACAATTATTGAGTATCGTGATTTCAGACACATAGACTACACGCTTTTGGAAGAGAATATATGCTGGGATAGCATTTAGCAAGTCGAATTTTTAGGTGGAAATATTTTAAGCCTCTACGACAGGCATGTAGCTCTGAAAACTATGGTCATTGATGACAGAAATAATCCGTGGTTTACCAGTCAAATACGATCCCTGATGAAGCAGCGTGATAAAGCTTACAACTGTTGGAAGCGATATCGATTACCGGAATATAGGCAAATGTACTGCTCACTTCGCAACAAAGTTGTAATGGAAATACGTTCCGCCAAATCTCAAATGTATGCCAGTAAACTTAATACCTGTTTAAGTGGTCGTCAATTATGGAAAAATCTGCGCAGCATAGGTATTGGTAAATCAAAGGGAAACTCGGTTGATATTACTAATGACGTCGATTGTAATTCCTTAAACCAAAAATTCTTGTCTCTGCCCTTTTCAACTTCTGTAGACAGTACTGAGTTTTCTTACAGTTCATCTTAGTAACTCTTGTTTTGGCTTTAGATCAGTAGGCAGTACTGACGTGGTTGAAAGTACGCTCTTGATAAAATCTAATGCTATTGGGGTAGACAAAATACACCCCAAATTTTTTAAAGTTACTTTTACCCATAATCCTGCCATATATAACTTTAATTTTTAATACGATTTTGACAAAAGGAGAGTATCCTACTCAATCCTACTCAAATGGCAAAAATCATACCAATCCCCAAAAATGATAGAGCTGATAAGTTTAGGCCAATTTCGATTCTGCCTTTTCTTTCAAAGGTTTTTGAACGAATCTTACAAAAACAGCTGAGTACTTATATTAAAAACAATAATATGCTTACTTTTAAACAATCTGGTTTTCGGGAAAAACACAGCTGTATTACGGCCATATTGAGTGTAACTGAAGATATACGTTAAGCATTAGACGAAGACCAAGTGACATTTTTGGTGCTCCTTGATTTTTCCAAGGCATTTGACATGGTTGATCACACTATTTTATGTAAAAAACTGTTTCATCAATATAACTTTTCATTAGATGCAGTAAAGCTACTTTCATCGTACTTAACAAATAGAATGCAAGCAGTTCAGTTAAATGGCAGTCTGTCTGATTTTATTCCAATTGTTAGTGGCGTCCCTCAAGGTTCTATTCTTGGTCCTCTATTGTTCTCATTATATGTAAATGAACTTCCATCTATCATAAGAAACTGCTCGTCCCACATGTATGCTGATGATGTTCAAATATATATGAGCTGCTCACTTGGTCTTATTGAGAACGGAGTCTGTGGTGTAAATGAAGATCTAGAGGCAATTGTACGTTGGTCTGAACTAAACAAATTTTCCTTAAACGCGAAGAAATCGAAGTGCTTGGTAATATCCAGAATATCATATCGCCGCCACTTAAAATAAATCGAAATGAATGGGCAAGGGAAGATAAAGAAAAAGCGGATATTTTTGCCGCCCATTTGGAAGAAACCTTTAAACCGAACGTTGGTCAAGTGGTTCATGACAACATCAACATCACAAGGATGGTAGTTCCACCATCTGACGATTTAACGCGCAGATCTGCGACGCTTAGAGAACTCGAACGTGAGATCGCGAAACTAAAACCTAAGAAAGCTCCTGGTTATGATTTGATTACCGGAGAAATTCTCAAAGCCTTACCTAGAAAAGCATTAATTAAGCTTCTCCATATTATAAATGCTGCACTCAGATTAAAACACGTGCCGAGCCAATGGAAAGTTGCGGAAGTCATAATGGTTTTAAAACCAGGAAAACCGTCATATGAAGTAAAATCATACAGACCAATATCGCTTCTTCCAGTCATATCCAAAATTTTCGAGAGGATATTACTAAGGCGTCTCCAACCGGTCATAGAAGAAAATAATCTAATCCCTGACCACCAGTTTGGGTTCAGAAGTAAGCATTCGACGATTGACCAGGTGCATAGAACTACTAACGTAATCGAAAAAGCACTAGAAGAAAAAAAGATATGCTCAGCCGTATTTCTTGACGTCTCGCAAGCCTTTGATAAGGTGTGGCACGATGGCTTGAAATGCAAATTACGACAAGTACTCCCCGTGTACCTATACGAGATTTTGGATTCATATCTCGGAAATAGACTCTTCCGTGTTAGAAATGGAAACGAATACTCAGAGCTCAAAGAAATTTCGGCCGGCGTACCGCAAGGAAGCGTTCTGGGGCCGCTTTTCTATCTGTTATATACTCGTGATATACCGAAAGAAGATGGCACTATGCTTGCTACGTTTGCCGACGACACCGCTATCCTAGCAGTAGGTAAAACAATCGAGGAAACGACTGCCAAACTGCAAAACGCATTGAATAAAGTAAATGAATGGACGAGGGACTGGCGGATCGCTCTTAACGGAACTAAATCTGTTCACGTGAATTTCACTTATAGAAAAATTAATGACTTGCCAATTTTTATAAATTTGGCCCGAATTCCCATTGCAAATGAAGCCAAATACCTGGGAATGACACTTGACGCAAAGCTGAAGTGGAATTCGCACGTGAAAATGAAACGTAAAGAACTAGATATCAAATATAGAGAAATGTACTGGTTGATCGGGAAACATTCCCACCTCAGTACCGAGAACAAACTGCTTTTATACAAGCAAGTGCTAAAGCCGGTGTGGACCTACGGTATACAACTTTGGGGTTGTACCAAGAAAACAAATGCCAATATTTTACAGACCTTTCAAAATAAAGTGCTTAGAGAAATTGTCCAAGCACCGTGGTATGCTAGAAACGACGACATCCACAGGGATCTAGGAATTCCGACAATCGAAGCTGAAACTAGAAGCTTCGCGCGAAAACATAGAAACCGACTAATCGGACATGTTAATAATACAGTCCTACTTATTTTGGATGAGAGCAATTTATTGCGCCGACTACAAAGAACAAAACCTTTCGACTTGGCGAGATAAGGATTAACCGCGTCTAAATTGCGGAACATGCAGGATCTTTCATTGGAAAGTAACCTGCCAAACGTTTATATTTCGTGATAGAAAAATTGCTTGATAAGTAGTATAACTTAGTTGCAGTATCTAACAAATTTATATCGAAGGGTGGTGTTTTTGGTCAGTAAGAATCTGACACTACTATGAGCACGCGCTTGCTATTCTCATAGTGTCTATGGAAGATTTTCACCTACCCTCGGCAAAAAAAAAAAAAAAAAAAAAAAAAAAAAAAAAAAAATATCCAGAAAAGCAGTAGATCTTTCCTACTTCCCTTCCATTTTATTAAGGAGCTCTCCAGTAGAATATATTGAGACTGCCAAGAATCTTGGCGTTGTTTTTAACCGCAACCTTACTTGTGATAATCACATCAATACTGCCATTGGAAAAGTATATGGGACACTACGCAATTTGTGGGTAACACAGTCCTTCACCCCTATCAAGACACGATTTATGTTAGCCAAATCTTTGATCATTCCGATTTTAATATACGGATGTGAAATCTTTTGCAGTTGTGACGCGGTCAGTAAAAGAAAGCTTAATGTCGCTTATAATAGTACTATACGCTATGTGTTCGACCTACGTAAGTATGATAGGTTAAGCAATTTTCTCTGCTCAATTAATTCACGCTCGCTACTCATGCCTTACCTCAGAGCATCAATTTTTCGTTAACGTTGTACGATTATGGAATTCACTACCGCGAATACCGAATAATTCAAGGTACAAACACAACAAGGTTTAAAAAGGAATTAGAAATTATTTTTCTGGAAATAGATAAATAATATAAACTTCTCAATTTATTTCTTTACTGTCACTATGATATTTTTTTATATAATATTAATTTTTATTTTATTTTTTTTTGGAAGTGAATACTTCTTTAGCGACGTATTTGTTTTGAAAACGAGTTTCGATAACTGCGTCACGATAGATTTCGATAACTGTATTTCGATAACGTGGAAATGATTCCATACAGGGGAAATATGTATACAGAAAACATCAGCTGTCTGTATGTCTGTCTGTCCGTCTATCCGTCCGTCTGTCTGTCTGTCTGTCTGTCCGTCTGTCTGTCTGTCTGTCTGTCGGTCTACCTTTTAACATCTAAACCGCTGAACCAATTATAATGTAATTTGGCAGATAGATAGTCTGGGACCTAAGGAAAGACTTAGGTGGAAAAACCGCTCGCTAGGGGGCGCTGGAGTCAAGTTATTAACAAAACCTTTTCACGCCTAATCCGCTGAAGCAATTGTAATTTTATTTGGCAAAGAGATAGTCTGGGACCTACGGAAGGACTTAGGTGGTAAAACCGCTCGCTAGAGGGCGCTGGAGTCGAGTTATTAACAAAACCTTTTCACGCCTAAACCGCTGAACCAATTATAATGTAATTTGGCAAAGAGATAGTCTGGGACCTGAGGAAAGATTTAGGTGGAAAAACCGCTCGCTAGGGGGCGCTGGAGTCAAATTATTAACAAAACCTTTTCACGCCTAAACCGCTGAACCAATTGTAATGTAATTTGGCAAAGGGATAGCCTGGGACATGAGGAAGGACTTAGGTGGAAAAACCGCTCGCTAGCGGGCGCTGGAGTCAAGTTATTAACAAAACCTCTTCACGCCTAAACCGCTGAACCAATTATAATGTAATTTGGCAAAGAGATAGTCTGGGACATAAGGAAAGATTTAGGTGGAAAAACCGCTCGATAGGTGGCGCTGGTGTCAAATTATTAACAAAACCTTTTCACGCCTAAACCGCTAAACCAATTATAATGTAATTTGGCAAGAATCCGCTGAAGCAATTGTAATTTTATTTGGCAAAGAGATAGTCTGGGACCTAAGGAAAGACTTAGGTGGAAAAACCGCTCGCTAGGGGCGCTGGAGTCAAGTTATTAACAAAACCTTTTCACGCCTAATCCGCTAAAGCAATTGTAATTCTATTTGGCAAAGAGATAGTCCGGGACCTACGGAAGGACTTAGGTGGTAAAACCGCTCGCTAGAGGGCGCTGGAGTCGAGTTATTAACAAAACCTTTTCACGCCTTAACCGCTGAACCAATTATAATGTAATTTGGCAAAGAGATAGTCTGGGACCTAAGGAAGGACTAAGGTGAAAAAACCGCCCGCTAGGGGGCGCTGGAGTCAACTTATTAACAAAACCTTTTCACGCCTAAACCGCTGAACCAATTGTAATGTAATTCGGCAAAGGGATAGTCTGGGACCTGAGGAAGGACTTAGGTGGAAAAACCGCTCGCTAGGGGGCGCTGGAGTCAAGTTATTAACAAAACCTTTTCACGCCTAAACCGCTGAACCAATTGTAATTTTATTTGGCAAAGAGATAGTCTGGGACGTAAGGAAAGATTTAGGTGGAAAAACCGCTCGCTAGGGGGCGCTGGAGTCAAATTATTAACAAAACCTTTTCACGCCTAAGCCGCTAAACCAATTATAATGTAATTTGGCAAAGAGATAGTCTGGGACCTAAGGAAAGATTTAGGTGGAAAAACCGCTCGCTAGGTGGCGCTGGAGTCAAATTATTAACAAAACCTTTTCACGCCTAAACCGCTAAACCAATTGTAATTTAATTTGGCAAAGGGATAGTCTGGGACCTGGGGAAGGACTTAGGTGGAAAAACCGCTCGCTAGGGGGCGTTGGAGTCAAGTTATTAACAAAACCTTTTCACGCCTAAACCGCTGAACCAATTATAATGTAATTTGGCAAAGAGATAGTCTGGGACCTAAGGAAGGACTGAGGTGAAAAAACCGTCCGCTAGGTGGCGCTGGAGTCAAGTTATTAGCAACTTCTTTATTAACTGACCAAAATGATTCATATTGACAATTTATGTTAGTATAGTACCAACAGAGAAAACTACAAAAACTGGACCCGATGGGTGGCGCTGGAGTCGAATTATTAACAAATTCTATATTTAATGCAATTTTGAATAGCTTTTCCTTTCATACTTTGTTATATAAAAATATAGTCAAGCTTGCATTCATATTTACTAAATTTTATTACACATTTTCCATCGATTGTACTAGACAAATTTCTTCTCTTACACATTACACATACAAAACTGCTTTGGATTGGATAAGTATTCACTTCCCCCGTGAGCTTATGCGGATGAGGCTCACACATATGTTTTTTTAATTTCTTTTGTTTTCTTCTCAACATTGTATTTGATATGGTATACCTGCTTATTTTTTCACTCTCAATTGTTCTTAGTTAGCTTATCACTATTTAATAAGATATTGTATCTTAATGTGCATAAGCATGACAAATAAAATAAATAAATAAATAAATAAATGAAAGTGTTGTGAGGTTGTTCCCTATTTGGGGAAGTTTGTGTACCTCGGACCGGTTTTCAGGAAATCAATGTTTATTCATCACCATATTATTTCATATTATTATTTCATTATATTACATATCATATACATAGTTGAAGTTTCGAAACTATAACCCATTTATTACCTAGTCTTTCTAAAATATATATTCATTTTATTTTACATATTTATTTATTTCATCATATTATTTCATTCATATTAAGACAGCTGTCTTATAAATTTGTGATAAGCTACAATTTAATTCATTTATATATGAAGCTACGGTTAGACAATACATATTTCAATCGTTCAATATTCAAAAATATAAAAAATAACTGAAAAAAAATGTATACAGCACAAATTCAGAAGGGATAGAAAATAGAAAAATTAAAGAAGAAGATAAAATATCCATATTACTGGGAAAAATATAGTTTAATTTTGTTCCTCGCTGCATTGACTATAGGGTGGGTCGAAAAATTAAATTTCGTCCGATCGTTTTGGAATAGCAACCAAAATGTGACCCCAACATCTAATATGCGTGTACATATTTTTTTAATTTTTTATATCTAGTCGCTCTACCCGCGCATTTCATTTGAAATAGTGATATTTTGTAAAATATGCCAACAAATTTTGATTTTATCATTACTCGTAATTTTGTTGAAAAACAATAATAAATTAGGAACGTTAAATTAAAAATGGAAGCATTTATAGTATTTATGATTCTTTCAAGTAAATAAGAAATAATTTTCTGATTAATCAGAGATCAGAGAGAAAAATGATAATAGGTAGCATATACCCATTAGTTCAGCAAAAAAAAAACACGGTAATAGAAACAAAAAACTTCAAGTATTTCGTAGTAAAAATAGGGCTTACAAGAAAGATACAGTTGACTTATCAGAGCAATACTCCATTTCATTTGGTGACTCAGAAAGTACTCAAATAGACAATTATCTGCCATCAACTTTAATATTAGTGTCAGAAAACACCTTGTCCAAAACGTGTGACCGATACGGCGTATCTGATAGAGCTGCTCTTTAAGACACCCAGCCACAGTCAGCTGTTGAAGTGATACATAGATAAATCGAAATAACGTCGTGAAAGAGTAAATCTTCGCAACGAACTCTGTGTTAAGGACAGTTGTCTAAACATTCCAGCATTATATTTTGATGGCAAGAAGAACAACACACAATAGACTAATAGACTGCAAAAATATCGCCAAGCTATCGTCAAAGGGCATATAAACGTCAGCAATGAAGCAGGCTCAAATTATATCGGCTACGCTGTTACAAATGACGGGACGTCTCAGGCTTTCTTCTCAAAATATTTATCTGGAAGACACAAAAGCTGTGGTCTGCGATGGAACAGCGATAAATACTAGAAAGAAAGGCGGTGTAATAAAACCCTACAATGGATCATATTTTTGCTACATATGTATGCGTGAACTGCCGGACACCTGATTCTACACTTAGATGGTACTAGTACTGGACCAACTTTTATGCAGAGAGTATTGAAAACCTTCTTGAAGACGGTGAAAGAAAACCTATTGTGCAGTTTCAAAAGTTAGAATGTTGTTGACATCAGATACATCACATTACATTTTATATGCTAAAGGATAGACCATTGGGTATACTGTCAGGTTGATGCTGTCAGGTTTGATTAGAATATATAAGAAATACTTTAACAGAGATCACAGCTACCTTTATCAGATAACATCGCCTGTCATAAATGGCGAATACTCTTCCGACCTGGCAAACAGATCTCCTGGAATCTAACACGGTCGTTAGATGAGAAAGTTTCTAGTTCTCGATATCTTCCAGCTCATCTAAAGAAAGTAATAGATCCAGTTATTAAACGCAATCGTTTCTTTGCACATCCTATTACTATTAATGATTTAGATCCTCAGAAACACATTCGAGTACTTTCTGGCAGGAGAATTTTAAAGGCAAGGCTAAACAATGATTTTTTTTTCCTAGACAAACATGTTAATGCAAAGTCATAGCCTGGCAACAAGAGTATCAACGGCTTCCTGTTCTTCCAGATATTATAGATGAAAACTAATTTCCCTAGTGGAATCAGGAGGTGTGACATAATACCTTTCCTAAGACTTTCATGTCACACTCCGGCTGTAGAACGTTTTGTTAAAACGGTAACAGAGTCTGTTAAACCTCAGTTTAATCCACTCAGCAATATGCTGAACAAATCATAACATACCAACGGGTTCAACGGCACTCCGGTTGTTTACCTTTGGGCCGTTGCACTCTTGGTATGTACATTGCCTTTAGAATTGCATAGATTGCATTTATTGCTTTTTAGTTATTGAATTCTCGAATTGCAAATTGTGTAGTATTAAGCGTTTTATGTTTTAGATGAAGTAAGCACTTTTTTGATTGTAATTTAGTATAAATAAGAAGATGGAATTAAAGAACGCGAATCGATTGTTATCATTCACCGACCGAACATAAGACTTTTATTTGCATAATATCTTCAGTGAGTCTGCTGAAGACGGTTGATATTTCACAAACGGCTAATTGATTTACGCATCGATTAGACCACTACTACAAGGCCTAGGTTAAGGTACCTACGACCATTCAAATAATTAATACGTGCGGATAAAGGCATCCACCCGTTAACATTTGGCGACCGTGACAGGACACCAGTAATTGCTTCCCCCACCAGTGGTAAGAAGCATTTAATTGAGGTCCACTTGGCAAACCACCGAGTAATTTTATATATACGTCGGAAGAAAAAGCGTTACCAGGGCTTAGACACTGGGTAAAAACCGCCGGGTTTTTTTTATATACATATATCAATAGCGTGTACCAGGGCTGACACTGGTATCAACATACTGTCGGAAAACGTAAAATAACATTTGACGACGATGGATCTAGAAACCTACACTAATCAGCAGCAATTAGTAGGAGAGGAAATCCTTCGGATAAACCGCAACTATGGTAAGGACAGTGAGGATCGAAAGACTGTACCTTACCTAGCAGAGAGGCTCAAGAACCTGAAGAGGATATGGAAGGATTTCGACGAACGGAATTCAGTTATCCAGAATAACTTTGCGACACAACTTGACCATCCCTATTTCAAAAAGGAGTACTACGAAGCAGTTCGGAAGGTCGCAGATCGCCTAAGGACTGATCTTCAGCAGCGTCTCCAAGGCCTCCAAGGCCCGATGTTACAGGATGAAGAGCCAATTGAGGACGGATCAATGGCGGCTTCAAGACCATTAACTAAGCAGAGGGAGGGGTTAAAGGACATCGAGACAGAGCAATTTGAGGATCGATCAGTTGCAGGCCCGACGTCATTAATTAAGCAAGGGGTGATACCCCCGAAACCAGAAGAGGATGATCCACAGTCGAGGGAATCCTCTACCAAAACTAGTCTGAGCCAACGGTTCCATTTCATTTTGGAAGTCATCCAAAAATGTACCGATAACCTCATGATGGTAAGGGACAAAAATGCAGCGTTTTGCAAGGTTAAACTCCGCAGCTTGGAACAGAATTGGGAAGAAGCGACAACACTGTACCATAAGCTGGCGGATGAATTAACGCAGGACGAGATAAGCCAGTATTTTATGATGCAGGGAGAAGTGGAGGTTTCCATAATGGAACTCCTGACTATACTAGAAGCCCCAACGCAGCATTGTGAACCAGCTGCGAAGGGTACAATCGAGGTCCGAGATGCACCAATGAAGCTACCGCAGATTTCCTTGCCGAAGTTTGATGGCAATTATCTTAAATGGCAACAATTCTCGGACCTATTCACTGAAATGGTTCACAACCAGAACATTCCAGACACGCAGAAGATGTGGTTCCTTAAGACCAGCCTGATAGGAGAGGCAGAGAAGCTTGTTCGTCACCTATCTGGATCAGGTGCGAATTATGCCTCAGCATGGAGAATAATAGTCGACCGCTACCAGAATACCAGGTGGCTGGTTTCATCGTGGATCTCGAGACTATTAGGACAACCGAATGCATCTACTGGCACTGCCAACACTATTCGAACCTTACATGATACCACCCAAGAGTGTCTATCCGGGTTGGAAGGCCTGAAGGTTGACACAACTAGTTGGGACCCCCTTTTGCTCCACCTTCTGCTGAAGAAACTAGATAAGGATTCGCATACCCTGTATGAACAAGCGCTGAAAAATCCAAGGGCATTACCGTCGTTGAAGGAGTTTCTGGCATTTCTGGAATGCAGATTCCAATCATTAGAGATACTTGGACAGAAGCGAAGGTCTGGGGAAGATCCTCTAAGGAGAAGCGATGGGGTAAAATCGTTGGTAACAACTGCTGGTTCATCCCAATTCAACTGTCCATCATGCAGGGGAAGTCATCAGCTATTTACCTGTAAGGAATTTCTGCAACTCAGCCCCGCCAACCGATTGTCATTAGTGAAGAAATGCAACCTGTGTATTAATTGCCTCAAACCAGGACACGTTGCGGTCAACTGTAATTCTCGAAGCTGTTTCAAATGCAACAAGAAACACAACAGCTTGTTACATCTCAGCAGCTGGAACCAATCGCCATCGTTAAGTGGTACCGTATCCACGCCAGGCCAATCAAGTGGCAACACCAAATCCCAAGGTCCAGTCGACCCGTCAACTGCGGCAACGGCACTGTTCAAGGATAATCGTCGAACATTGGTCCTATTAGGCACTGCCCGAGTCAAACTATGTGGAGCCGATGGTAAAATACTCGAATGCCGAGCACTGCTGGATTCCGGTTCACAGGTAAACATTATCAGCCAGCGAATCATCCAGAAACTTGGGCTATCCACCTCTACGGAGTCATTGTATATTGAAGGTATTGGCCAAGGCAAACAACAATCCAGCAAAAGAGCGAACGTTCTTCTTCAATCCCGCCTAAACGATTATTCAGCTAGAATAGAAGCTTTTGTGCTGCCAACAATTATTTCGGAACAACCAACCCACCTGTTGAATACCTCTGCCTGGAAATTGCCTGCTAACCTGCCACTGGCAGATCCTAATTTCAATCGTCCAGATAAGATCGATCTCTTATTAGGAGCTGAATTCCACTACCAGTTACTCGCCATAGGACAGATAAAATTAGCAGAGGATCTACCCATATTACAAAACACCGTACTCGGTTGGGTCGTAGCAGGTCAAGTGAACGAGGGACACTCTACTACAGCCACATGCGGAGTGGGAGTCAAACCGGAAGAACTTGGGACAATATTGGAGAAATTCTGGCGACTAGAAGAACCAGCAGATGATCATCCAGAGCTCACAAGTGGTGACAAGCGTTGTGAAGCTCACTTTTCAAAGACAAGCCAGCGAGATTCTACTGGTCGATTTATTGTAAGCCTACCTTTCGCGAGGGATCCTACCAAGATAGGCGAATCCAAGGAAGTAGCACTACGCAGGTTTTATGCATTAGGTTGGCCAAGGACGCTGAACTTAGCAAACTCTATACGAATTTTATGGAAGAGTATCTTCAGTTAGGACACATGGAAGAGGTTGACATGACCAACATAGGGTCACCACACTATTTCTTACCCCATCATGGAGTACTTAAACCAGAAAGCAGTACAACTAAATTAAGAGTTGTATTTGATGCATCCATGAAGACATCAGCGAACGTTTCATTAAATGAATTGCTGCTAGCAGGCCCAACTATTCAAGACGATATTTTCGCACTGCTTCTACGCTTTCGAACACCACGTTTCGCATTCACAGCCGATATCGAAAAAATGTATCGACAGATAAGTATGGAGAAAGAAGATCGTAAGTTTCAGCTAATACTTTGGCGGAAGGCAAAGAATCAAGTTCTGAAGTGTTATCAGCTTAATACGGTAACATACGGTACCTCCTCCGCCCCCTACTTGGCCACACGCTGCCTGAAACAATTGGCCAAGGATAACTTTCACCGATATCCATTGGGAGCGAAGATCTTGGAGAGGGACTTCTACATGGACGACGTTATGTCGGGGTCTAACAGTCTGTCGGAAGCGCTGGAGATGCAAAAACAACTGAGTAACATTCTACGTTCAGCAGGATTCAACCTTCGGAAATGGTGTAGTAATACACCACAACTCCTAACGCATATTACAGCAGGGGATCAGGCGCTGCAATCAGAGGTCCAAGATAAGGAGTCGTCCACAATAAAAACCTTGGGTGTCAGCTGGAATCCACAAACAGATCAGTTTTTCATCGACTCCAGACTACAATCAAACAACAGAATCACGAAGCGAATCGCCTTGTCCGAAATCGCGCACATCTTCGATCCATTAGGCATCCTCAATCCTATAACTATTACTGCAAAAATCTTCATCCAGCAGCTGTGGAAGCTAAAAATTGAATGGGATGCTGCCCTCCCCATGGATTTGCATACAACTTGGGACCACTTTCGAACGGACTTAGCAGCAATTAAGGATATCAGGATCCCTAGACATGTCTTCTCCCACAAAATCGCAGTTCAGAGTCAACTACATGCCTTTGCCGGCGCTTCGGGGAAGGCTTTTGGAGCCGCTATTTATATTCGATCTACATTTAACGACGGTACAATAGCAGTTCATCTGCTCTGTTCGAAATCCAGAGTAGCACCAATCAAGCAAGAAACAGATGAAAGGGTAAGAGCTGCAACCACTATACCCCGCTTAGAACTTTGCGCAGCCAAACTAGCTACCGACCTCGCGTTACGAGTAACGACTGACTTAAGGCTAGGAAGGTTGGAAACATACTTGTGGACCGATTCCGAAATCGTGTTGGCATGGATAAGGGCAGATGCTTCAAGGTATCACAGCTTTATAGCAAACAGAGTAAAGGCGATTCAAGGAAAAACTTCCCCCCATCAGTGGCGTCATGTTCCAACGAAACACAACCCGGCTGATATTGTGTCAAGAGGAGTATCAGCACTTAAGTTGAAAACCTGTAACATGTGGTTCTATGGTCCTCTGTACTTATACGGTCCAGAATCCACCTGGCCTGGAAAATTTGAAGGCAAGAGCCCGGATCTCGAGAAAAAGAAGTGCAGAATTGGCGATACTACTCACTGGCGGGATAGTAGTGGTAGGACAGTACTCACAACAGCAGTCGAAATCAGTATTGTCAGCAGAATAGACCACCATAACTCATTCTCTCGCCTGCAGCGAATCATTGCATATGTGAAACGACTCATACATAATTGCAAGACAAATAACCAAGACAATCGATATGTTGGGCCTCTCTCTCCTAAGGAACTCGACAACGCCAATCAGAGCATCATGAGAGAGGTGCAACAACAAGCCTTCAAAGATGAGCTCCAGCAATTATCAAGGGAAAAGTATGTTCACAGCCAGAGCCCACTCAGCAGTTTAGCACCATTTTTGGATGAGGAAGGCATACTTCGGGTAGGAGGCCGTCTAGAAGCAGCAGAATTAGAGTACAATGCCAAGCACCCCATCTTGTTACCTTACAACCATGAACTCAGTAAATTGCTGATGGAAGAATTCCATTTGAAGAATCTTCACGTCGGTCCGCAGGGATTATTAGCAGCTGTACGTCAAAAGTACTGGCCCATTAAAGGGAAGACGATGGCAAGATCAGTGGTTCAAAAATGCGTTCGTTGCACTAAAGCGAGACCAAGGTTAATGGAGCAAATAATGGGGGATCTACCAGCGATGCGTGTACAACCGGCCAGACCATTCGTGAACGCAGGAGTAGACTTCTTTGGCCCCGTGTGGATTCATTTCCGAATAAGAGGCAAGCAACCCCGGAAGGCTTATGTGGCAGTATTTTGCTGTTTCGCCACCAAGGCAACACACTTTGAAGTAGTCGGAGACCTAACTACGGAGGCCTTCATCGGTGCTGTTAAACGATTCGTAGGGAGGAGAGGACATTGTCGAAATCTCCACTGCGACAATGCTACTAACTTTGTTGGAGCTAGCAACCAAATAAAGGATATCGAGCAATCAATACATTCAGCGTCGGCAAAGGAAAAAATTACATCTTTCTGTACAGCGAGGAGCATAGAGTTTCACTTCATTCCACCTCGAGCACCTCATTTTGGCGGCCTATGGGAAGCTGCCGTTAAATCAGCTAAATACTTCTTGCAACGAAATCTTCTTTCATCTTATCTCACCTATGAAGAGCTGGAAACATTAATGATAGAAATAGAGGCCATCCTGAATTCGAGACCACTGACCGCCCTGTCATCTGATCCCAACGATCTGACGGCTTTGACACCGGGACATTTCTTGGTCGGAGAACCACTTACATCCACCATAGATGCTCGAGCGGGACCCTTCAGCACAAGTTTGAACCACAGATGGAAGACAATCACCGCAATAAAGAACCAATTTTGGCAACGCTGGTCACATGAATACCTGAATGAGCTGCAACATCGGTACAAATGGAAGCAACGAAATGAAACCATCAGGCCTGGGATGTTGGTAGCCATAAAAGATGATAACCTCCCACCAACGCAATGGCAGCTGGGCAGAATCATAAATTGTATAAGTGGTAATGACAATTTAATACGAGTGGTAGAACTAAGGACAACTAAGGGTTTGTTCAGGAGACCAGTGCATAAGCTGGCACCACTTCCAGTGGACGATGATCCACCCTTAAAAAAAAACCCCAAAAAACCTTCCACAACGACACTAGAACCGGATACGAACAATGAGGTGGTGCCAAGAAAAAGAATAAGGCAATCACTGGGTGCTACTCTCGCAACGATGTTAGTGATATTGCTGACGCTTCCAATCAGCCAAGGATCTCCTGTCAAATTGGAACCATTTAAGTCACACCCAGGAATTTATTTTGAAAACATCGCAGCAGCCCACATCTTGTCTAGTGAATGGAATATTATAGCATACTATGATATGGAGCTTTATTGGCAAGAACTACAACTAGTGAAAAACGCAAGTTCTTCGTTAAAGAGCCTATGTAATTTTATGAATCCCAAGAACCTATGTAACAAAATTACGGACCAGGTACAACATCTCGAGGAAGAGCTAGAGACGAACAACGAACTACTATCTGTTCCCCCCAGCAATTCTCGGAAAAAACGAGGAGCCCTGAACTTTATTGGAAATATAGCCAATTCATTATTCGGAGTACTGGATTCCGAGTACGCAGAAGGAATATCCCGGACGATTGATGGAATTCAAGAAAATGAAGATCTACTACTAACCCGCTTCAAGAAGACCAGCCCAGCAAGAAGACCAACAGCATGGCAGATTTAGTGTAATAGTTTAGCATTAGTGACCACTGTTGTATATAATTAAGAAAATTGACAATTAAGTAAATAAAATATAAAATATAAAAAAATATATATTTATTGAACTGTCCGTTCAACGCGGGGCAGAATGTTAAACCTCAGTTTAATCCACTCAGCAATATGCTGAACAAATCATAACATACCAACGGGTTCAACGGCACTCCGGTTGTTTACCTTTGGGCCGTTGCACTCTTGGTATGTACATTGCCTTTAGAATTGCATAGATTGCATTTATTGCTTTTTAGTTATTGAATTCTCGAATTGCAAATTGTGTAGTATTAAGCGTTTTATGTTTTAGATGAAGTAAGCACTTTTTTGATTGTAATTTAGTATAAATAAGAAGATGGAATTAAAGAACGCGAATCGATTGTTATCATTCACCGACCGAACATAAGACTTTTATTTGCATAATATCTTCAGTGAGTCTGCTGAAGACGGTTGATATTTCACAAACGGCTAATTGATTTACGCATCGATTAGACCACTACTACAAGGCCTAGGTTAAGGTACCTACGACCATTCAAATAATTAATACGTGCGGATAAAGGCATCCACCCGTTAACAGAGTCTTCGATGCAGTTTTGCAAAAGAAAAACTCCGGAGAATGACTCACCAAAGCAGAAATGAGTTCAAGAAGATTTATGCTAAAATTTGTGAGCCAGGTAGATTTTAAAGTTCTCGCTAACTAATTTTTTAATATTTTTATTGAGACTTGTGCGTTCTTTTAATAAAAAAAAAGTGTATGTTCATTGTTGTCCTTATCTCTTATCTTCCGAAAAAAATTCCAAACTTTTTTTTACGAAAAATATCGAAATTTTCAAAATCAATGCGCGGGTAGAAGGAAGGTGCGTAGAAATGTTTTTTACGCTTTCTAGAATCTCTCAGGTATGGGTCAATCTTTTATCACTATTCCAATCCAAATAAGAAATAAAAAATTTTTTCCATACAAAAGTGACCCACTCTATTGTCTGTTTCTCTTAAGTATCGCGGCAAAGAATTCCATAAGCGGATCGAATGGTTAAAAATTGACGCTCTGATATAAGTGAATCATGACTCGTATGAGTTAGCATTCGTGATCTTAACGAGGATGCCATACGAATCTTTTCATAGAGGCATTGGGGCTGATGACTATCCTTGTCAGTTTGACAGCAAAGTTAGGACACGACACTTGAGGAAGTTTTCAAATGTCATGTTGAGGAGACGCTTGGAAAAATAAGATACTCTGTCGTATTTACTTAGACCGAAAATATAACGAACTATACTGTTAAATGCAACATCACAATTTGGGTATATATATGTATTTCACAGCCGTAGATCAGAGTGGGTAGGCATAGCGTTTTCACCAGTAACGTACGCCCTCTTATGGGGGTGGAGGATTGTGCTGCGCTTATAGTTCGAAGAATGCCATGTGTTTTATAGACAACTGTATTTATGTGGTTGTTCCAGGCAGCTATACACGATGCCAAAATTTTTAGCAGTTTCGACATACATACGTGATTGGGGTGTTCGTATTATGCAGTATCACAGGAGGAAGTATGAAAGTATGAAACTGACAAATTATTACAAAAAGCAAAGAAATTTTACATTAAATGCTGAAAAAAGTTGAAAGCAAGGTTATTCTCCTTGGAAGCTTATATGATAGTATGACTAGTATTCAAAAAAATCTGACTGTTACAATATGGCACGCAAATTATGGCACTTTTGTCAAAAGAGCATAGATATACTAGAAAAAACGCGCTCGGTTTGAGGTACACTTGGTCCAAGGTACACAACTCCCCCCTACTCATTCAACTGTTTCCATTTCCGGATCATTTGCTTCGAGTAAATTATAAGGATCAGCATTTTCGGTGTCACTTGTTGATTCGGGTTTAATCAGGTTCCAATTTTCTGCATGATGGTTTATGATGTTTTTTTTTTTGAAGTGAATACTTCTTTAGCGACGTATTTGTTTTGAAAACGAGTTTCGATAACTGCGTCACGATAGATTTCGATAACTGTATTTCGATAACGTGGAAATGATTCCATACAGGGGAAATATGTATACAGAAAACATCAGCTGTCTGTATGTCTGTCTGTCCGTCTATCCGTCCATCTGTCTGTCTGTCCGTCTGTCTGTCTGTCTGTCTGTCAATCCGTCCGTCTGTCTGTCGGTCTACCTTTTAACATCTAAACCGCTGAACCAACTATAATGTAATTTGGCAGATAGATAGTCTGGGACCTAAGGAAAGATTTAGGTGGAAAAACCGCTCGCTAGGTGGCGCTGGAGTCAAATTATTAACAAAACCTTTTCACGCCTAATCCGCTGAAGCAATTGTAATTTTATTTGGCAAAGAGATAGTCTGGGACCTAAGGAAAGATTTAGGTGGTAAAACCGCTCGCTAGAGGGCGCTGGAGTCGAGTTATTAACAAAACCTTTTCACGCCTAAGCCGCTAAACCAATTATAATGTAATTTGGCAAAGAGATAGTCTGGGACCTAAGGAAAGATTTAGGTGGAACAACCGCTCGCTAGGGGGCGCTGGAGTCAAGTTATTAACAAAACCTTTTCACGCCTCATCCGCTGAAGCAATTGTAATTTTATTTGGTAAAGAGATAGTCTGGGACCTACGGAAGGACTTAGGTGGTAAAACCGCTCGCTAGAGGGCGCTGGAGTCGAGTTATTAACAAAACCTTTTCACGCCTAAACCGCTGAACCAATTATAATGTAATTTGGCAAAGAGATAGTCTGGGACCTGAGGAAGGACTTAGGTGGAAAAACCGTTCGCTAGGGGGCGCTGGAGTCAAGTTATTAACAAAACCTTTTCACGTCTAAACCGCTGAACCAATTATAATATAATTTGGCAAAGGGATAGTCTGGGACCTAAGGAAAGATTTAGGTGGAAAAACCGCTCGCTAGGGGGCGCTGGAGTCAACTTATTAACAAAACCTTTTTACGCCTAAACCGCTAAACCAATTGTAATGTAATTTGGCAAAGGGATAGTCTGGGACCTGAGGAAGGACTTAGGTGGAAAAACCGCTCGCTAGGGGACGCTGGAGTCAAGTTATTAACAAAACCTTTTCACGCCTAAACAGCTGAACCAATTATAATGTAATTTGGCAAAGAGATAGTCTGGGATATAAGGAAAGATTTAGGTGGAAAAACCGCTCGCTAGGGGGCGCTGGAGTCAACTTATTAACAAAACCTTTTCACGCCTAAACCGCTGAACCAATTGTAATGTAATTCGGCAAAGGGATAGTCTGGGACCTGAGGAAGGACTTAGGTGGAAAAACCGCTCGCTAGGGGGCGCTGGAGTCAAGTTATTAACAAAACCTTTTCACGCCTAAACCGCTGAACCAATTGTAATTTTATTTGGCAAAGAGATAGTCTGGGACCTAAGGAAAGATTTAGGTGGAAAAACCGCTCGCTAGGGGGCGCTGGAGTCAAATTATTAACAAAACCTTTTCACGCCTAAGCCGCTAAACCAATTATAATGTAATTTGGCAAAGAGATAGTCTGGGACCTAAGGAAAGATTTAGGTGGAAAAACCGCTCGCTAGGTGGCGCTGGAGTCAAATTATTAACAAAACCTTTTCACGCCTAAACCGCTAAACCAATTGTAATTTAATTTGGCAAAGGGATAGTCTGGGACCTGGGGAAGGACTTAGGTGGAAAAACCGCTCGCTAGGGGGCGTTGGAGTTGTAGATGTCGGCAATAACCTTGCTGGCTTCAGGAGCGGAAATAAAACGCGGCTTTCCTTCTTAACATCTACAATAAAAATTATATTGGTCTCTCTTCAATTCTTCTTACAATTGTATGTACACTAAGAAAGTTATATAACTATGTACAGTATTAATTCAAAATTGGTACAGTATGAAATATGTATGTGAAATGTAAGGGTAAATAATGAGATTGACACATTATGAATAATATAAGAAAATAAGGTAAAATATGTTTTACAAAGTGAATGAAGTTCCTACAATACTCCCCCGCTAGTTAGTATGCCATACTAACGAAACCTTGATGGAATGAAAATTCTTCGACCCGACCGAGTTGTCCTTTGGTCTTGAATAGGTAATGTAGTTTCAGTTTCCTTCGCTGTTTTACTTGTTGTCGAATCCTTAGAAGCATTTACTATGTGTTCGGAAGCGTCATCAACAGTGAGAAATGCTGCTTTCAATCTGTCAACAGAAACGTTTTTAACATTGTTTTTAATTCTTACCGAAAAATATTTCGAATGCTTCTTCACTATTGGATAAGGTCCCTCATACGGTTGTTGAAGAGGACTGCGGACGCTGTCAGTTCTTACAAAAACGTGTGTGCATTTATCCAACGTCTTCTGCACGAAAAATTTTGAAGTACCATGGAATGTGGTATTAGTTGGTCTCATCGCTGACATTGCCTTTCGCAACTCTTTTACGAAATCCTCTGATGTTATGTTGTTTGGTGACTCGACGAAATACTCTCCTGGCAAACGAATTGTTTCTCCATATAAAAGCTCTGCTGGAGTGGCATCTAAGTCCTTTTTGAACGACGACCTCAAACCGAGCAGTACTAATGGTAGCACCTTGTACCAATCCGTTGTTTGGTGGCACATAATTGCTGCTTTGAGAGAACGATGCCATCTTTCGATAATCCCATTGGATTGCGGGTGGTAGGCTGTTGTCCTATACTGCTTAATTCCCAAAGTCCTGTTCAGTTCGGAAAAAAGTGTTGACTGGAACTGCCGTCCTAAATCAGTTGTGACTTGGAGTGGTACGCCATACCGACTAATCCAACCGTGAAGAAAGTGTTGCGCTACAGTCTCTGCTTTCATGTCTTCCATTGCAAAAGCCTCCGGCCAACGTGTATATCGGTCCATGATGGTAAGAAGATATCTGTATCCACAAGATGTAGGTAATGGACCAACTATGTCCATGTTTATATGAGCGAATCGTTGAGATGTCAAAGTGTAAGGAACAAGCGGTGCTTTGTTGTGACGGCTGACCTTGGATTGTTGACACTGTAAGCATCTTCTTAAAAATTTTGCACAATCTGCTTTCATCTTGGGCCAAACAAATCGTGCTTGAAGAAGTTTGAGCGTCGCTTTAATACCGGGGTGAGAAAGATTATGAAGCTTCATGAGAACGATCTCTCTACTGGGCGAGGGAACATACGGACGAACTTTTGGTGTCGATGTGTCGCAGTACAGTTGTAAATTTGATTCTGGAAAAGCCAAAAGTTTTAATTGCAATGAAATGGACGTATTACCTTGTTTAAGTAAAGTTTTTAGCTCGTTGTCTTCTTTTTGTTCCTTCGCCATCGCATGAAAGTCAACAGGTGTTGATGTATCGATGGCATTTATCCTTGAAAGACAATCGGCTACTTGATTCTCTGACCCCGGAATGTGCAAAATTGTCGTTGAAAATTGGCTGACAAAATCCAAATGTCGCAACTGCCTTGGGGATGCCTTGTCGGATTTTTTCTGAAACGCGTACGTCAGGGGTTTGTGGTCCGTAAATATAGAGAACGATCTTCCTTCCAAAAGGTACCGAAAATGTTTCACACCCAGGTACACGGCAAGTAGCTCCCGATCGTACGTGCTATATTTCATTTGCGTATCGGTTAGCTTTCGCGAGTAAAATCCAAGTGGCTGAGAAACGCCGCCAATAACTTGGTTCACTACAGCTCCCACTGCAACGTCTGAAGCATCGGCGAATAGATAAAGGGTGGCATTTGGCACCGGATGAGCGAGAAGTGAAGCAGATGCAAGATCAGATTTGCACTTTTCGAAGGCATCGATGGTTTCTGATGTCCAGAGTATTGGGGTGTTGTCGTTTTTTCTATTTCCATTTATAAGTAAGTGCAATGGGGCTTGATTTATTACAGCACGTGGGATGAATTTCCTATAAAAGTTAATCATTGCCAGGAACTTTTTTAATTCTTTGGCAACAGATGGTCTTTTATACTCGATGATATGCTGAACCTTTTCTGGCAAGGGTTTGATGCCATGTTGGTCGACTGAATGTCCCAGGAATCGTACTTCTGATTTACCGAAAAAACATTTAGAAGTATTAATCTTAAGGTTGTACTTACGGAGTCTTAAAAACACTTCTTGGAGATGCTTCTGGTGTTCTTCGTGACTAGTAGATGCAATAACGATGTCATCAATGTATGAAAACACAAAGTCCAGTCCTCTCAATGCCTCGTGCATGTACCTCTGCATTGTTTGTGCCGCGTTTCTCAGGCCAAACGTCATGTACCTAAACTCGAAAAGGCCAAACGGCGTTGTGATGGCCGTTTTAGGTACGTCTTCTGGCTGAACTGGTATTTGATGAAACGCGCGCTGCAAATCAATGGTGGAGAATATCGTTTTTCCATGTAACATGTTAACGAAGTCACTAATGTACGGGATAGGATATCTGTCTGGCTGCGTTACGGCGTTCAAAGCACGGTAATCGCCACACGGTCTCCACTCACCACTAGATTTCTTTACCATATGGAGAGGGCTGGCCCAGTTGCTTTTTGACGGTTGGCATATTCCTTGCTCCATGAGATATGCAAATTCGGCTTTTGCAGCGGCTAGCTTTTCCGGGGACAGTCGTCGGGGTTTTGCAAAAACAGCTGGTCCGGATGTGATGATGCAATGAGTGGTATGGGACGTCACTGGATTACCTGTGCCGTTCAGCGATGTTAAGTCCTTGAACGTTTCAAGGAGGCCTGCGAATGGGCATTTAATGTTGAAAGCTTTAATTTTGTAATTACCTGGTGATGGAATGCCCGTAGCTGATAAGGTTGTGCTCTTGTCTATGAGACAATTCCGTTTCATATCGACCAACAGGCCGTAATGCTGCAAAAAATCAGCTCCGATGATAGGCACGGCGACGTCAGCTATCAAGAATGTCCACCTGAACCGTCTCCGCAGACCCAAATTTACTTCACTATGTTGGCTTCCGTACGTTCTTATTTTGGAGCCGTTGGCGGCGAACAAGGCAATATTGGAACTCTGCGATTTTTGTCGAATAGTTGGTGGGAGCACAGAAACGTCTGCGCCGGTATCAATTAGGTATTTTTTCTTTGTTGTCACATCCGATACGTATAAACGGTTTATACGTTTGACAACTGCTGTCATCTGTGATGACAACAGCCTATCTAGTTTTTTGGACCGGTTGAATTGGCGTAACTGCAAGGTGGTTTGCAGCGAATTGCGTCATCTTTGAATTTGTAGTGGAACCAGCAAATTCCGTTACGATTTTTTGTGGTATGTGGTCTACTAGATGATGAGCATGGGGTCGAGTCTCGATGGCGTGACGGTGTTCGGCGACGGCTGCGAAAGTGCGAATTCTCCAATCTGTCAAATCGACGAGAAAGTGCTTCGATTTTTTTTTCCAATGCCTGCTCCGAATGAAACGATGTTTCCCGCTGTTCTATTTTGGATATTGCGTTACCCTGTGATGTTGTTCCATGATGGTATCTGCTACTTGTACGAGTTTTTTTACGTCGTCACTCTTGAACGCCGCTAAAATGGCTTGGACCTCTGATGGGAGGCGCTGTAGCCAGATGTTCTTTAGGAAATCTTCTCCGATGGAATTTCCAGCGAGGCCTTTCAGCTCGTTGAACAAATATGAAGGTTTTTTGTCGCCTAAGTCGACTTCGGACAACAGTTTTCTCATCTTCTTATGTTCTGAGTCTGAAAAACAATCAATTAATGCCTTTTTTAAGTTTTCATACTTCTCGGAAGGTGGTGGTTGTAAGACAGCATCTCTGACTTGTGATAAGACTTTGCCGTCCATGGATCCTACGACCGTATTAAATTTGGAAAAATCGGATGTAATGCGGCACGTTGCAAACTGCGCCTCGATTTGCGCGAACCAAATCTCCGGCATTTCTGTCCAAAAGGGTGAAATTTTTACGGAGACACGCATAACCTCGTTATCGCCGCTGCCATGTGGTTCGTTCGTTGCTCTACGGAAACCAGAGGTACTTGCAGGTGGATCTCCGGTAAGTTGATTAGGTGTCTTGGTTTCCTCAGTCATCTCTGTCGCGAATAAAACTTTTTATTTTGTTTAAAAGAAAACTTGTTGTATGGTTCGACAGTCAGGGGTCACCAATTGTAGATGTTGGCAATAACCTTGCTGGCTTCAGGAGCGGAAATAAAACGCGGCTTTCCTTCTTAACATCTACAATAAAAATTATATTGGTCTCTCTTCAATTCTTCTTACAATTGTATGTACACTAAGAAAGTTATATAACTATGTACAGTATTAATTCAAAATTGGTACAGTATGAAATATGTATGTGAAATGTAAGGGTAAATAATGAGATTGACACATTATGAATAATATAAGAAAATAAGGTAAAATATGTTTTACAAAGTGAATGAAGTTCCTACAGAGTCAAGTTATTAACAAAACCTTTTCACGCCTAAACCGCTGAACCAATTATAATGTAATTTGGCAAAGAGATAGTCTGGGACCTAAGGAAGGACTGAGGTGAAAAAACCGTCCGCTAGGTGGCGCTGGAGTCAAGTTATTAGCAACTTCTTTATTAACTGACCAAAATGATTCATATTGACAATTTATGTTAGTATAGTACCAACAGAGAAAACTACAAAAACTGGACCCGATGGGTGGCGCTGGAGTCGAATTATTAACAAATTCTATATTTAATGCAATTTTGAATAGCTTTTCCTTTCATACTTTGTATTACAAAAATATAGTCAAGCTTGCATTCATATTTACTAAATTTTATTACACATTTTCCATCGATTGTACTAGACAAATTTCTTCTCTTACACATTACACATACACAACTGCTTTGGATTGGATAAGTATTCACTTCCCCCGTGAGCTTATGCGGATGAGGCTCACACATATTTTTTCAAAACTCCGAAGGCTTATTCGATAAATACTCTTGTGGAAATAATATAATAATTAAAACTATTTTTTCCCTGGTCATTTGTCCATTATCTTTATAGGGAACCATCATAAATATTCTCAAAAACATAAATTTTATAGTTTTCTTTTCTCAAATTCTCATGTATTAGAATGGGTGAAAAGGGTTTAGATGCCAAATAGAAATCCAGAAATTTTTTTTAAATCCTATTTCTCCGCATATTTGGAAGGGACGTAAGTCCATAACTCAATTTGTGTCTTATGTCCCACTTAAGTGGGACTTCTTTTGGGACTTTAATTCATAATCATATGAGAGGTTAGGTTATGGGGTGGCGGCTTAGCCTCACATAGACCAGTGTTGGTCCATAGTGATACCACAAACTCTTCAGAGTAATCAGTTAATTTCAGTTGCTTTGTTTAAATGAGTTTGTCTGTTGAGCAAATTTAATGAGAAGGTGAAGCCTTCATATGAGAACTAAGGCCACTTTATGAAACAAACTAACACCATATGATTTTAGTTTTCATTTGAAAGTGAAATAAGGTCATAAAGTGGATTATGGGGCTAATTTGCATTTGGAAATGAATTAACATTGTGAATGGGCCACAACAGCGACTAATTATAGAAGATGTCAGCACTATATGTACAATCCTCACTTTGAAATTTGAACCCAGATGGCACACGCCATAAATCATGTAATTATGTCATACTACAAACGAACATTCATACGAATACCATGGGTAATTAGAACCCAAAGTGAAACAACTTGCCTGCATAAAAACAACGACAAAGCAGAGAGCGAAATATGCCTGGGTTTCAGTATGTTCGTTTGGAGTAAAACGTAATAAAAATTATGTAAACGAAACCCACAAATCGAACGACGGCGGTCATTCCCTGTTAATAGTCTAAATATGCCGAGTGGACATATTTATGTGTTGAGTGACGTCGGTCGTTCCACTTAGGTTATGCAGAATGGTTAATAATCGATAAACGTTGAGAAGGGTTCAATGTTCAAAGTGCAGCGATTTGTGCTGACCATACAAAGGTGTACTCAAAGTAAAGTATGGAGTAGATGTGTTTCTCCTAGCTAAATTTAAGATGAATAAATAAATCACTCACACAACCGCAATTTTCAACCATGAACAAGAATACCCGATTTAATACACAGAAGCTGCAAGAGAAAAAGCCGACGGACTCACCTTCATCACAAAGTCTCCAATCACCATCACTCAAAACCCTGACGTCAGAATGTTTCTCCAGCCTGCACAAAAAGATCACGGAACAGGGTGAGTTTATTCGACAGACCATTGTGGATCTAGAGGAAAAGCTATCCTCCCGAATCGCCTCTATAGAAAAGAATATTTGCGAAAAACTTACAGTGGTTGAGATGGAAGTGGAAGTTATAAAAAACCGCGTTTCTGCATTGTCAGTCACTTGCAAATGAAAGTTGTATATATTAAGAAGCAACTACAACAAGAGCTAGTGCAACTAAAACAGCCAGAACACGAAAAGAATACCGAAATTCTGGTTATCAAAGCACAAATTGAAGCACTACACACTAAAAATCTCGCGTCCGATATTGTGTTAGTGGGAGTACCTTTCTTTCCGGATGAAAAAATTGAAACAATCTTTCACAACATATGCTTTGCTATAAACTGTCCACAAATCACCATAAACCGAATTTTTCGAGTGAAGCCTAAATCCGACTCCGTGGTAATAATCAAATTCTGCTCAGCCCACGACAAGATGCTGGACTTAAGACTAATAAAATTAAAAATTTACTTATAAATATGTACATATGTTTGCTGTTAATTTATTGTTGTTTTTCTATTGATCTTAAGAAATTGTTATTATTATTATAATTATAATTATCTATTTTTGTTTCAACCTTTTAATAATGTTACACAATCAAAAGATTATATTGTATCTACGTGTAAACATAATTTCTAAATAAATAAATACAAATAAATACAAATACACATGTACAATTAGTATATAAGGAAAGAATAAAAATAAAGAATTCACTTCTTATCTAGAAGCCACAAGAGACACTGTTTTGTATAAGCAACACGCTAGAAATTACTTTGTTTCTTCCTCTCGTCGGACAAGGTCAGAACGGCTTTTTAGCTGGACCAGTCGAGGGTCATCACATCCAGGCACCCCACAACCTTACCAGTGTCGTCTCCAGATACACCAACTTTACAACATCATTATGGCGTTAGTTCATATGGCCTTAGTTCACCGCACCGTTGGCTATATTTGTTGATCAATGCTGATATTATGATACACTTTCAGAAGTTGTTTTAGATTTTAGGAATAAATGGATAGCACAAGCAATTTTTGCATTTTTTTAATGTTTTTCTTAATCAAATTTAACCCAGATAATTTCAACAGACACCCCACTCGACGGTATTGAATTTTTTTTATTTTTTTATAAACAGTTTGAGCCTCTATTACTAACCATAACTAACTGAATTATTTACCTTTATTTAAACCACAGCATTGGGCCATAAAAAACGTTGACTAATGCTTGTTTAAAAATGAAATCTTTATATTTTTGTTTACATTGTTAAATTTTCGTAATTGCTTCTGTTAATTGCTAATGTTAAATTCATAAAATTGCATACATTTACTAAAGTCCATAAAATTTATTTTGTTCAATTAATAATTCAAATCTTAACTAAAAAATGTAATTAGCCAAACTTAGTTTAATGTTCCCTATGGTTGACGAAATACTCTATTACATACCCACTTATCGATTTCCATGCACTTGCATTTATGAAATGAGCGAGGTGAATTCGGCCTTTGTTTTTTCCGGCATGTTTGGTGCCGTGTGTTTTTTGATCAGCTCGTTCACTTTGTTAGCAGCCATCAAGTAGAGTACTTCGTTCAACCAGCAATAATTGTAATTTATACATGTAATTTGTTTTGACGGAATAATAAATTTATTAAATCTTATTCATGATCAAAATTGGTCCTTCTTCCCTGGACTATTTCGATTTCGGCATATTCGTTTTCTGGTGGTTGCTAGCAGATTTTGAGGATCTTCACCGACAAGGTAACAAAAAATATTATTTAATTATCGCCTGTTCCCGTTCGTTGGTTGCTATAGGGTGTTAGTTCCACTATTTTTCTTTGGACTGCGACGAGTTGCTGTAGAATTTGGATTCAGTCAGTATTGCATATTAAAAATCTCAAATGGATGTCCTAAAACAAGCACGTGGGCATATCAAATGTATTATTACTCGTATTCATAATTTTGTGCAAGAGATTCCCGATGATATCGATTTAGCGGTTCTAGAAGTGCGGTTAGAAAGATTGGAAAACGCGTGGAAGCAGTTCTGCGAAAATCAATCGCTTTTTTTTTCAATTCCATGATTCAGAAGGATATGTCGATCCGGAGTCAGATTTTGAGATTTTCGAATCAAAATATATTGCAAAAGGGGCGTTGGTTAAAGCCATAAGAAAAGGACTTCCTGTGCGGGATGAAGCGTCAGTTAATTCGATGAACTCTTTACTTAATTCGCAAGCCGCGTCGGCTTCCAGTAGCTCCGCTAAAAAACCCATATCCGAGATTGAGCTACCATCTATGAACATCTATACATGTTCTTAAAAACGGTTGATGGTAATGCAAGTTTGTCTGGTTCTCAAAAATTCCGCTATTTAAAATCTTCCTTACGCGATGAGGCATCCAAATTGCTGAATTATTTAACCATTTCGGACTCTAATTACGAGCAAGCGTAGAGTAAATTAGATAATCGGTATAATAAGCCATTGTATATACTAAATGCTTACATTGAAAGCTTTCTTAAATTGCCCAACGTGGTTACGGGGGATGGAGTCCAATTGCGTAAGCTAATTGACAACGCTGACGAAGTCATTCGTGGGTTAACGGCGCACAGTGGTTCAGGTTGTATGGAAGCGCCGAAATAATTCTATATCTCTTAAAGTACTGGACCGATTTTGATGATTTTTTCACCAAAGTGTTTACTACTATTTACTACTATTTAGCATTTTATATAATACAATTTTAAATAAAAAAAATACATTAAAAATCGGCTAAAAACTAATATCTGACGAATAAATATTACTGACTTTTTATAAAAATAAATTCAAATGTATTTACCTATATTTGTATTTTCATAATTTTTTAAGGTTCCGTACCTAATGGTAACACGGAACCATTATAAATTCGCTCTAAGTCTAAAATATCTGTCACGATAAAAACATCAAGAAACGTTCTACCTAGAAACTTGAAACTTAGCTCACTCATACATCACGGTGTTCCACATATTTGAGACAACTTAACACTGAAAAATATTGCGAAACAACTATACAGGGTGTTCAAAATTTGAGCTCAACAAAAAAAAAAATCTAAAAAATATAGCATGTTGGATATCATTCGAAAGGGCTAAAAGCACAGATTTCAAAAATATTTTCCTTATTTTTTTCTGTAAGAAACTTTGGGAGTTATTGCCGAAAATGTGTGAAAAACTCCATTCCCCGCGCTTATCTCCGAAACTACATATGTACTTAAATGAAAAAATCACGGTCACAGCCTAAAATTATTTCTACTATGAATTAATTAGCACACAAACTAGTTGAAACAATAGCTATCAAATGAGGAAAAAATTAGATTGCTTTGAAGGGAGGTATAGTGAGATTCCCATCTCCATATAACGACAGACTGAAAAAGAGCTGATTTGTCAACGGTATTTTTGAACTTATAAGCGGGGACGCAGCTGAAAATGGTACCGTTGTTTAGGTAAGACTCCAGGGAATATTTTAAGTGAAAAATTCAAATGGAGGGGAGTGGAGCACGTTTGTTCTGCTCTACTGAACTTTCCCACATATTGATTTTTAGACCATTTATTTTAAAAATTCATAGCTGCTTGAGGAATAAGAAAATTAAAATTACGACAACGTTTACGTAATCTTTAGACATATTGTAAAACGTATTTAAAATTTTAAAATGAATATCAACTTGTTGCGGAACATATATTGACTAGAGTACAAGGCACTTCGCTATATGCACAAAAATTGGTTTCATAATGGAGCGATTTAAAGCTATCGCAACTGTTACCATAAGTGTAAATTTTTCTCCATTCCATCGAAATGTGTTATCCAACTTATATACTTTAAGAATGCATAGCCACTAAGTGTTTCAAACAATTTAAAAATTTTGATTTTTTTCGCCTCTCAAACCACTGTGCGGCGTTAAAATCTGAGGGCAGGGATCCGTGGCTCATATATTTGCTGATTAATAAGACAGATATGGAAACTCGCAAGGCTTGGGCGTTAGAAAATAAAAAATCTAAAAAAGCTACCGTCCAAGAGCTTATCAATTTTTGGAGATCAGGATTAGTGCGCTGGAAGCAAGTGACTCTAAGAATCGTTCATTAAAGAATTCTCGTACAGCAGGTGCATCTAACTTTAAAAGTCTATCGGTTGTACAATCGTCGTGTCCGAAGTGCAAAGGAGATCATTTTCTTCCCAAGTGCACAGAATTCATATCTATGGCTGTTGATTCCCGCCGCAGCTTTACAAGGGATCAACGATTGTGCTACAATTGCCTCGGAACAAAACACTCCTCTGCGCGTTGTCGAGATAAAACTCGCTGTTCCCATTGTAACACTCGTCACCATAGTTTAGTGCATCTTGATAGCTTAAATCGTACTCCTAACCCTAACCCTCTGGATGCGCAAAGTGGAGTTAATAGTAATCCACAGGCCTCGGGGTCGCTTCTCAGCACTCATATAAAAAATTAATCTCTGCTTTCTGGTATCCTACCAACAGTAGTAGTTAGAGTATTTGATGCGCAAGGAAACACTCATCTCATTCGAGTTCTTCTGGATACCGGATCACAAGTTTCTTTTGTCACCGAGAACTTGGTTAAAATGTTGGGTCTTCGTCGTTGCCATGCACGTGTACCCATCTCGGGGATCGCTTCGGTTGATGCCGGTATTACACAGGGTGCGGTGACCTTAAGTTTGAACTCTCGCTTCGATTCAAATAAAATCAACATTGAGGCCTATGTTTTGAAGAAAATAACTTCGCAAATTCCATCGCTTTCTTTTGATTGTGGCAATATTACCTTTCTACAAAACCTTCACCTGGCGGATGCAGGATTCAACACCCCGGGACACATTGATTTACTCTTAGGAGCCGACAAAGCCTGGAGTATTCTTCGAAACGGCCATCGAATAGATGAAAGGGGAAACATTATCGCACATGAAACCATATTTGGATGGGTTATTACTGGCTGTATACCAGATAAATCCATTGTTTCATTTCATGGTGGCATTGACCTTGATTTGCTAATGAAGTCTTTTTGGGAAATTGAGGAGATTCCTCACAAAAATTGTCTTTCAACAGGAGAGGATGAAGCAGAGGCTGATTTTTCTAAAACCCTTATGCGTAGCTCCGACAACAAGTACATGGTTGAGCTGCCCTTTCGACAAAAGGAGGTAAAATTCGCAAATACCATCTCCGGTGCCTTATCCAGATTGTTTGCAATGGAGCGTCGCTTTGCACGTAATGAGGATCTGCGAGTTGAGTACTGTACGTTTATGAAAACTTACGAGCAATTAGGACATATGGAGCGTATTCCAGAAAGTGAAATAGAACCTACGTCGGGCGGTGTGTTTTATTTGCCTCATCATGCAGTTGTCACCAATAAGATCCGCGTTGTTTTTGATGGTTCCCATAAGGATGTAAATGATATAAGCTTGAACGAAATGTTGCATGTAGGTACCCCGTTGCAACGTAATTTAGTTAATGTTTGTATACGATTTCGATTACACAAATACGTTTTTTGCGCAGACATCGTAAAAATTTTTCGGCAAATTTGGGTACATCCAAAACACAGAGATTTCCAGCGCATAGTTTGGAGCGAATCTCCTGAAGACCCAGTTGCACATTTTCGATTGTGTACCGTAACATATGTATTGATGTATTGATGTAGATGTATTGATGTATTTATTTCTTATAAATTCTTGGATACATTAGATATTTACAATTTGAGTTCTAAGAAAGAAAAAATAAGAAAGGTTGGTGACAATCAGTATTTATATAATATTAATAAATAGAGTTGATGCCACTTCAAATAGGCTAAAGCACTACAAAATACAATTTTTGGGGTGGGTGACCCTTTAGAATTCAATGTAGTTAGAATAAAGTAAAGAGTAAACTATAAATATTACAAGAAAAACAAAATTCAGAAATAATTAAATTCGAAATTAAATAAAGTTCAAAGTTATTGAAAGAATTAAGGATATTGAAAAAAAAAAAATTAAGTAATTGTGAAAATAAATCCAATTGCGAAAAATGAAAATACAAAAGAGATGAAAGAAAACAACAAATTATACCAAAACATCTGAAATACGCGATTCTAACGCAACATAGTCCAAGCTGAAGAGCCACATTTTTATTTGGGCTAAGAATGTTCCAGGTATTGTTATTGCTCTGATTGACTGAGGCAGTTCATTAAATAACCGAAAAGATCGAACAGAAAAAAAATTACGATAAGCAGTGGTTCGGAAATTTGGTATAGGTGAAATGTGTGAAAGGTTTCCACGAAGATTGTAAGACGAGATTAAGCGAAAATTGCGATTGCCAGATTTCATAAAAAATATTTTTAACACCTTAAAACAGTACAGATGACGAACAGGAAGAATTTTCAGCGCACAGAACAAAGGAAAGCTGGGATGTCTACCAGATTTTCGACAAATTTTTCTTAGGACATATTTCTGTAAAATCAACAGTGGATGTATTTTGTTGCGATACACACCCCCCCAACACGTAATACCATACTGTAACTTAGACTGGAAAATACCATAATAAATTATCTTTAAGAGCTTAGTTGAGCATACGTTATGCAAATAATAAAAATGTCGAAGGGTGCATCGAAAGTACTTTTTCAAAGCATCTATGTGATTTGCAAAACTCATCCTGGAATCAAGTGTAAGTCCTAAATACTTGAAATTGTCAACTCTCTCCACTAAGAAACATTGATCACTACAGGTAAGATTATTACAAAAGGTGGGAGAGGAAAAATCAGACGAACAATAACAACTAGGTAGTTTGTATCTAGGGCACTCAGGTGCGTGGAAGTACACATTTGCTTCCAGATTATATGATGAAGATAAGCTGTAGAACATTATCTTAGTTTTGGAGCTGATTACCAAATTATGTTCAGCAAACCAGTGTCTCAATAAACTTAGATCCCAATTGACATCAGAAATTAGGTCCAAAGGACTGTTTAACCCATATGAGAAACCAATGTCATCAGCAAAGGCAGTTGGTGATCCCTTAAAATCTAGAGCAAAGAGGGAATTGATATAGACCAGAAATAGAGTAGGCCCCAAAACAGAGCCTTGCGGAACACCCACGTTAAAAAATCTTGTTTCGCTCCTTATTTCGTCTATCTTGACTCTTTGCGATCTATTTTCAAGGTACGATCTAAACCAAAGAAGCATGAAACCACGAAATCCAGCTTTTTCTAGTTTTCTCAACAAGAAATTGTGGTTGACCATATCGAAAGCTTTGGTAATGTCAATAAATAAACCTGCCGTACATTTTTTCCCATCGAGGTGTGACATAATTTGAGAACAAAACTGTAAAAGCGCATCTTCCGTCGATTTGCCTTTTTGAAAACCAAATTGCACTGGATTGAAGAACCTAGTTTTATCTAGAAAACTCACTATTCTGTTCTTCACAAGCTTTTCAAAAATTTTGCTAAAAGCTGAAAGAAGTGAGATGGGCCTGTAGTTACCAATTTCCAGAGCGGAACCTTTTTTGAGTAGAGGAGTGACATCTGCACATTTAAGTTCTTTAGGAAAGACACCTTCAAACACGCAACGATTATAAACAACAGTCAAGACATCCACTATAAAACATGCAATTTTTTTAAGTATACGATTAGTAATACCGTCAGCTCCGCACGAAGACGAATTAGGTAAAGTACCTATAACTTTTAAGATTTCAAAAGATGATATGGGCTGAAAAACAAAACTACTACTTTGAAACGGCTCAGCACGCACACATAAGGGCGGACAAGTACAACTCGATAGGACAGGACACGGTTGTAGACTACAGCCAACATTAGCAAAATAACCATTGAAAGCATCAGCAATAGCGAGTTTATCGTACACTTCCGAGTTATTAATGCGTAGAACGGTAGGTTTTTTAGAAGCAGAAGATTTGTTCAGTAAGCTATTAACTACTCGCCATTCATTTCTTAAGTTGCCCTGTGCACAGTTAAATTGAGCACGGTAATAGCTATCGCGGCAGATAGGAATCTCTTTTCTTAGTTCGACACACAATTTCTTGTACCTCCTTTTTAGGCCCTGGTTATTGGGGTATTTATTGCACTTTATTCTGAGTTTGTTTTTGCATATAACTTTGTTTAGTTGTGAAACATTACTTAAACGCCCGTAGATGTGATCTAGACAGCTCCCCGAAGCAGGCCTAGTGGGCTCATTAATAAAGCATGCCAGTCCATGTGAAGCAAGTAAAGACAAGTAACTAGAGACCGATTCATTACCATCCAAGCTATTGATGTTAAAATCACCAATAATAATTACATTTTTTGATTTTTCCCTAGTTAAGAGTTCCGAAAACTCATTAATAAAAATTGCAACACTAAACATATGCAATCTGTAGACACATAAAAACACATACATTACATGGTTAATTTCAACGGAAACCTTTAGGACATCCGCACTCAACAAATCAACGCACAAGACATCAAGAATCGTGTACTCCTCTTTCACAAAACAACCAACTCCACCTGCAGCGTAATTTTCATTCGTTTTAGAGACAAACTTGAACCCTTGCATAAAATAATCGTTCTTCTCAAAGTCATATATCCAGATTTCAGACACAAAAACAATATCTGGAACGCAAGCAAAAGAATTAAGATGGGTGACAAGAGCTGAAAAGTTTTCTCTCATACTTCTAATGTTTTGGTGAACAATAAAAAATTTATCATTGCAATAGGAACTATTGTTAAAAACATTATTACAGTTGGAATAACCTAAATTGGTGGAGGAAAAGTCATCAAATAGATCTGTATCAATATTCATTATTTAAATAGAAAATGCAAGGCACTAAATAAGTGCAAGATCATTAAATGATTTAATTGAAATTACTTTTCCCCCCTCAACCTTTCTTATAAGAATCTGATTATTATTGTACCATACATATTTTCCGCCTTTCAGTTTCATTGCTTCTTTCGTCTTCATTAAGAGTGCCTGGGTAAACTTTGTAAGAGAGTCGTTGATGTATATTCCGGTACCACTCTCTTTTTTGCTGCTGCTGTTGCCACCGCTGCTGACGCATGGACCATCGATGCCAGTCGAGTGTGTGTTAAGAGTATTTTTGTTGTTCCTCTTTGCGCACATTATTCTTTGCTTTGTTGTTAAGTTAGCGAATTTTAAACAGATGATCGATTTCATAGCCGACGAGGAGGATTTTGATTGTATTTTCTTTACATAGCATTTCTCAATTGCATCGTCGGGTACATCGATGGACAAGGCTTTGGAGAATATTTGTTGAGCCGTACCGATAGCATTATTGTCGTTGACATTTGGCACACCCACAATTTCAATTGAGTTGCTGAGAAGGTGTTGTTCATGCCAGTTTAACTTGCTTTCCAGAACATTGACTCTGGATTTCAGCTCTGTATTTTCAGTTCGCAACTCATTTAGCTGTAGTAAGAACTGATGGTTAATTTCCTCCAGCTGCGAGAGTTTGGCGTAGATCATCTGAAGAGTGCATTGACCTTCACTGCCACTGTTATGTATGGATTCTACAGCTGTTGAGAGAGTGTTGCTACAAGTCGCTTGCGGAGCATTGGAGAAAGTTGAAACTAACGCACTGTTGTTTTGCGGTTTGTTTACCACCGGCACTGGCATATGAAGAGAACGTCTTCTTAACACTGCACATTTGTCACAGCGAAAGGGTTTAGCACTGGATTTAAAATAATCAGCGTCTTCTTCAGTAATGTTAACACATGCAAAGTGATAGAATTTTTTGCACTCATTGCAGTTAATTTTTGTAGTACAATTACGATCAATTTTTTGAGAACATACGGAACAGTTCATCTTGTAAGAAGTTTATAATTATAGTATAGGTTCTTAGTGATACGCACCCCACGACAATCAAGAGAGAACTGAATATGGTACCTCACCTGCTCCATTTTTATCCATGAGGTTTCTCCGTCAGTTAGCATGCGATTATAAACATCAGTTTCCGTTGGCCTCGCATGCAATTTTGCATGATATGTATGTCGATGACTTAATGACGGGATCGGATTCATTGTCGGAGACATTGGAAATCAAAAAACAAATAGTTAATATGTTAGCTTGTGGAGGCTTAGCATTAAGCAAATGGAGTTCAAACTGTTGGGCCATTCTGAGTGAGACTGAATGCATGGAAACCGTTTCTCTTGACCTGGATAGCGCGTCTCACTGGACCAAGGTTCTGGGTTTAGTTTGGAACCCTCTACGTGACACCTTTACATTTAAAATTACCTTACCTGACCACAGTTATTACCTACAAAGCGGAAATTATTATCGGAGGTTGCGAAGATTTTCGACCCTTTAGGATTCCTAGCTCCTTCCACTATTTTATTTAAAATTTTATTTCAAGAGCTGTGGATGAGTAAAACGAAAATAGATTGGGATGACCCTTTACCAATTAAAGTAGCCGAAAGGTGGAATTCCTATCGAGGAGAATTACACTATTTCGAAAACTTTAGGATTTCGAGAAGATTTGCAGTAAGTGGTAAAGAGTTTGAACTAATTGGATTCTCCGATGCATCGGAAAAGGTGTACTCTGCAGTAGTTTATTCGCGTAGCTGGTCTGAAGAGGGTGTAATTGAGGCTCACCTGGTGGCAGCTAAAACTCGTGTCGCTCCGGTAAAGCAGTTATCTATTCCTCGCCTAGAGCTCTGTGGTGCTCTACTTTTATGTCGGTTAATCGAATTAATTCGATCATCGTTGGATGTTAGTCCTATTCGAATATCTGCCTTTTGTGATTCGCAAATAGTTCTATCCTGGCTCTCTTCTCCACCGCGAAGATGGAATACCTTTATTGCAAACCGCACTTCGGAGATATTAGGAACCTTGCCTAGGTCTGTTTGGAACTATGTTTGCTCTACTGAAAATCCAGCGGATTGTGCGTCAAGGGGAATTGAACCCAAGAAGCTTATGCAGTTGGAGCTTTGGTGGAATGGCCCTGCCTGGCTCGTGAAAGAACCTAACCAGTGGCCAATAAATCACGTTAATGCAATGGAAGATATTCCCGAAGAAAGAAAACATTCTGTGCCTGTCCACCTGTCGCATCCGGTAGAGCACTTTCTTGAACGTCTATCCCTAAAAACATCGTCTTGGAATAGGTTGTTAAGAATAGTTGCCTTCGTTCATCGTTTTGTACAAAATTGTCGACTTCCAGCAAACAATCGTGCATATGGCAGTCTCATGTTCTCTGAATTGCATATGGCGAAACAAACTTGTCTGTTATGGTCCCAGCTATCGGTTAAACCGGAAATATTGGCTTTACAGGCAGATCATCAAGTTGAAAAAGGCTCAACATTATTTTCTTTGTCGCCCTTCGTTGACGATACCGGTCTGTTGCGCGTCGGAGGAAGAATTTCGAATGCTAAAGATGTGCCCTTTGGTATTAAACATCCTATCATCTTGCCAAAACAACACACGCTTACGCAACTCGTGCTATTAGATGCTCATCGAAGGTTTCTTCATATTGGAGTTTCTGGAATGTTCGCACTTATTCGCCAGGAATATTGGATCATCGGCAGCAGAAATCTGATTCGGAAAATAGTCCACGAGTGCATCACATGCTTTCGCCTACGACAGTCTACATCGTCTCAGCTTATGGGGAACTTACCACGGTCTCGTGTTGAACTATCTTATGCTTTTATTCACACCGGATGTGATTACGCGGGTCCTATTACTCTTCGTTAGTGCAAGGGTAGGAAACCCAAATTGATTAAGGGATATGTTTATGCATACTTAAAACTTAAATGATTTTAACAATACTTAAAATACTTGAATTTACATACCTACCTAAAACTTAAATTAATTTAATAATACTTAAAATAGTTGAAATGAATTTATATACTTACTATTGTGAATTAACTAAATTGAACTTTCAATCTGCAAACTTTTAATGTAAGCAAAATTTCCCTCTAAAATTTCCCTTCCGGAACAAGAGAAAATGCGGTAAATTAAAATTGAGGATTGGTTGCTCTGCCCTTTTTGCAGTCGACCACAGCCGAATAAACATCTCCGAAAATCGAAGTCTAGCTGTTTTTATAAAATCGTTGAAGTCCCAAAACCAGTGTGGACATTTTTTGGTGCCGAAACCCGGGAATTACTAATCCCCATCATAATTTTAATCAAATTAATTAAAATTAAAACTCTAATATCATCCATTCTTTGGCTGGAGTTGGATCGCCGTTCTTCATCGAAGAAGAAAAAAAAATCTTAAGTCTACGTACATATGTATGTATGTTAAATAATAATTGAGAATTGGTGATAGTGAAACCATAGTCGATATATTGGATAAATAACAAAACTTCACTTAGTGGTCTTCTTTTAATCGTTCTCGCAATCACGTTTTTTTTTGCTAAAACTTCTTTCACGAGGAAAAAGCTTTTGTTGATTTTTGGTTCGATCGTCGCCGCTCGCTGTTAGAGCTTTCATTGCGGTTGCTGTTATCGTCGGCTTGTGAAGCTGAATATTAAATTGTTTCGGCTGTGGTTCGTTTCCATTATTACCTGTGGAAAAATTAACCTTATTCGTTGTTGTTGCTGGTTGCTGCTGTTAAATTGTTAACATTTTCGGTTCGGACTGCTACTCTTTGCTGGGAACTTCTTCAATAGTTGGATAGTGGTTTATTCTTTGGATTCATTTGTTAGTTGGAATTTTGTTGGTTGAATAGATGGACACGATGAGTAATCCTGAGGATAATGTTGCACAAGGAGGGGGCGAGGTTTCTGGTGGGGGGTTAGATAATCAACAGCGAGCATTGATAATAGATAATAATCAACAGCGAACGTTGACTGAATTAAAAGCTATTAGATCTTCTACAAAAGGTAATATTTATATCGAGAATAAAGAAGCTAATCAGTGCGAAAGGTGAAACAATGTCTAGCGTAGAGTTGGAATGTCGTTTAGGCATTATTGAGTCCTACTTCAAACAGGGCTTAAATGTACAATTATCGTTGGACAAAATAAATATTGCAGAGGAGGAAAAATCTAACCATAGAGCGGAATTAGAGGATGTTTATGTGTCGACAAAATCTATGATTTGTTCAACGCTGAGGGATCAGAAAGGGAACGTAACAGTCGGAGAAGGGTTAAATACATCGTTTGCATCGCAGCAACCGATTTCTCGTTCCAAGCTAGAACGCATAGCCTTATCAACGTTTTCCGGAAAATTTTCTAAATACCCGAATTTTATTGGAATTTTTACCAATCTCGTTGACAAGGACGATTCTTTAGATGCGTTACAGAAATTTAAATACTTGAGGAAGTGTTTGTCTGGTGCAGCTTGAAACGCGATTAAAGAATTCGATTTAACTTCCGCGAACTATCGTAAGGTCTTAGAGCGCTTGAAAAAACGTTTTGATAGCAAAACATTGATGTTTCAGGAGCATTTAAACGAACTTATGAGTATTACTAAAATTACTAAATGTTCTGCAGTGAATCTTCGTAACTTGGAAGATAGCTTCAATTCGCACATCGCAGCTATGATGTCGATTGGAAGCCATCGGAGTATATGTGATGCCTTTTTTGTTTCACTAGCGTTAGATAAAGTCGATGCTGACACTAGGATGAAGTGGGATGAGTCGGTTGACCACTCAACACTCCCAACGTGGGATGAATTTTCTAAAGTGTTGGATCGTCGTTGTCAAACTCTTGAGGCCAGAGAATCGAAGTTTTCTAGGACTGAACCTAATATTAACCCACCGCCAAATAGGTCTCATTCCCGAAATACCAATCGAAATCAACACTCTCATACGACACTAGTTGCCCAATCGGTAGGTTGCGAATTTTGCTCCGTAAATACTCATGACATTAGTGCTTGTGAAAAGTATAGTCAGCTGTCAGTAGTTAAGCGTTTTCAAGAAGCTAAGCAACGAGTTCTTTGCATTACTTACTTAGTTGGCGCTACAGCTCGAGGTGAACCTGGGCCTGCTTCTCGCAACCATTTGTGTGTGCGTGTTATATTCTTTGCATTAATTGTCTTAAAAAGGGACATTCAGTGCGAAGATGTCAAGCACCAAAATGCAAAATTTGCTCAATGCCACATCATCAGTTGTTGCATAGATTTTCATCGAATCAACTCACTAGCGGTGCTAGTGAATCTGCTAATAATCTAGAGCCAAGTACCTCTGGCAATACTCTCTTGGTTTCGAACATGTTTGGAAGACATTCTTCCCAGGTTATCCTAGCCACTGCCGTAGTCTATATAAGAAATTCAACTATGTCCTATTCGTGCACTTCTTGATTCAGCATCACAACTTAATTTTATTACGGAGGATATGGTGCAAAAATTAAAACTCAAGAAAATGCAAACTCGTTCAGTCGTGTCTGGTATAGGAAAATCGAATGCTGCAGTTAACTACAAAGCTGAAGAAAATTGCAGATCTCGACTTTCAGAATTCGAAATCAATCTAGATCTTTTGATTCTAAAAAAGATAACCAATATTCTTCCAACAAATGAACTGGACGTAACACAGTGGAAAATACCCAAAAATATTTCGCTTGCGGATCCTAATTTCTACCGTCCAGGCCACATTGATTTGCTCATAGGAGCTAATAGTTTTTTCCAACTTCTCTGCGTCGGTCAGATAATATTGAACCCTCAACTACCAATTCTCCAAAAAACATTATTTGGGTGGATTGTTTCTGGCAGATACGAGATATCCTCTAATCCTCAAGCATCATGTACCCTAGTATCCTGTTCCGAGTCCGATGATGCTTCTCTCAGTGAAATAGTTAAGAAATTTTGGGAAATGGAAGAGGTGAGCCGAAAGAAACCATTCTTGTCGAAGGAAGAGGAGGAGTGTGAGAAGGAGTTTTTAAAAGGCGTACGTAGACAGGAAGATGGAAGATTTCTGGTTAATTTGTTGTTTAAACCTAGTTGTGGTCAATTGGGAAATTCGTTGAGTCAAGCTCAAAAGCGGTTTGCTAATCGAGAAAGAAGATTGCAAGGGAATAAGGAAGTCAGAGCGCAATACATTGAATTTATGAATGAGTATGAAAGCTTAGGTCATATGCAAATAGTTCCTAAAGATCAACTTAATCACATCAAATATTTTGCTCCTCATCAGTTTGTGCTCAGACCCGATTCGTTGACTACAAAATTAAGAGTTGTCTTTGATTGTAGCGCAAAGACAACCTCAAACCTTTCGTTGAATGATCTTTTATTAAAAGGTCCAGTGATCCAAGATGATTTGTACGATATAATTCTTCGTTTTCGTACGTATAAATTCGTTGTCACTGCCGATATTTCAAAAATGTATCGGCAGATACTCGTGCATGATGAGGATCAAAATTATCGATGTATTTTGTGGAGATCTTCGGATCAGGAAGAACTTAAGTCATATCGATTGCGAACCGTGACGTACGGTACTACATCAGCCCCATTTATTGCAACCAGGTGTCTAAAATTCTTGGCGGATCAAAATATGAATAGATATCCTTTAGGCGCTAAGGTAATAAATGAGGATTTTTATATGGATGATATGATTACTGGAGGAGATTCATTAGAGACCATATCCAAAATCTATTCGGAGGTTAGAGCGATTCTGTTGAGTGCTGGCTTTGATCTTAGGAAATGGTGTAGTAATAGCGCAGAAATAATGAAAATAATTTCGCATCAGGAAAATGAAGAGAGTTCGTCTTTACGGATAAATGACCAGGACGTTATCAAAACTCTAGGGATTGTCTGGAATCCTGGAAACGATGAGTTCCCATATATAAAACCATAAGTAAGCGATTCTAAAACAATTACTAAACGACTGATCCTATCAGAGTTGTCGCAGATTTTCGATCCCCTCGGTCTTATCAATCCAATTGTGGTAAAAGGCAAAATAGTCATGCAAGATACTTGGATAATCCAAAGTAGTTGGGATGAATCTCTTCATATGGAAATACAGACTAGCTGGGAAGAATTTCGCAATGAAATATCCAATATAGACCAAATAAAACTCCCTAAATACATTTCGTTTTCCAATCTAGAGGATATCAAGGTTGAGATACATGGGTTTTCAGACGCATCTATTCGAGCTTATGGTTGTTGTCTATATTTAAGGACTATCGATGTTCTTGGGAATATAAAATGCTGCTTACTTAGTTCAAAGTCTAAAGTAGCACCCATTAAGACCAAATCACTTCCGAAATTAGAACTCTGCGCTGCTACTTTGCTCGTTGAATTGGCTTTAAAAGTACTACCCAATCTTAGCTTTTTGCTGGAAAATATTTATTTATGGACCGACTCCGAAATTGTGCTTCGTTGGATCTCTGCTCACCCATCTTCCTGGGAGATATTCGTCGCCAATCGGGTCTCAACGAATCAATCTTCATTACCGTCGGCTACTTGGAGGTACGTAAATACGAAAGCCAATCCCGCTGACATTGTGTCTCGTGGTGCCTATAGTACGGAACTTATAAATAGTACCTGGTTCAATGGACCACAATTTTTGCACCAGCCTATTGAAAAGTGGCCAAAACAAAAACCATTTATTTCTCTCGTTGCAGAGAAAAATAATCACCCGGTTACGCTGCTAACGAAAGCAGATGATATAGTTGAATTTGCTGAGCACTTTGTGCACTACAATAACTTTCAAAAAACCAACAGAATCTTTGGATATATATTGCGATTCTACAATCATTTGAAATCTAAAAGATCTACGGTATCTAACCCCCCCCAAAAGCTCCGCTTGTCTTCGTATAACCCTTACATCAGAGGAATTGGAAATCGCGTTTCTTCGTATCATCTGGACTATTCAACAGTTTCATTTCCTGGAGGAAATTAAGGATTTGAGAAAAACGAAAAAGATCAGCCCAAAAAGTACAATCAGTAATCTCAATCCCTTTCTCGAAACTGAGCACGAAATCGAACTCCTAAGAGTAGGTGGGCGTTTGCGGAATGCAGACATTCCCTATGATTCTAAATGTCCCATTCTCTTTCCCAAAAATTCCCTTTTTGTTAAAAATGTCGTTGTCCACTTACACAAAACTAACTTTCATGCAGGTCCTCAAGCATTGGTCGCGATTATTAGACAGCGCTTCTGGATTGTCAACGCTCGCTACTTAGCCAAAAAGGTGGTAGATGGATGTCTCCATTGCTTCAAATATCGGCCAAAACTGATGCAACAGATAATGGGAGATTTGCCTGCAAGCAGAGTCACTACGTCCAGGCCATTTGCTATCTCTGGAGTAGACTTCTGTGGGCCGTTTCAAATATCTCAGAAACAGCGCGGTTACTGCACTCACAAGGCATATGTAGCGGTGTTCATTTGTTTTGCGACGAAGGCGTCCCATTTGGAAGTTGTTTCAGACCTTTCAACCCAAGGTTTTATAGCTGCGCTAAAGCGATTTGTGGCTCGCAGAGGCTTGTGTAGTGAAATCCATTGTGACAACGGCACGAACTTTGTTGGGGCTCGAAATGAGCTCAAAGAACTTCGCGCATTATTTTTAGAGCAGCAAACACAGCATGAGATACAATCCTGGTGTGCTGCTAAACGTATCCAGTTCATTCATATACCGCCCAGATCCCCCCACTTCGGAGGCCTGTGGGAGGCTGCTGTGAAGTCTGCTAAATCCCATTTATATCGGACAGTAAAACTGGCGTATTTGACGTATGAAGAATTCTCGACCGTCGTAGCTGAAATCGAGAGTATATTGAACTCTCGTCCACTTTGCGTGCTATGTCCTGATCCAAATGACGAAAAAGTTTTGACCTCAGGTCATTTTTTAATTGGTATCCCTTTAAACTCCATTCCAGAGCCAGCAGTTCAAAACGATGTTCCATTACTTGACAGATGGCGAAGACTTACACAAATTAAACAATATTTCTGGGCAAGATGGTCGAAGAAGTACGTACTGGAGCTTCAAAGACGAACAAAATGGCAGAAGTCAACTGATAATATCGAGGTTGGAACGCTAGTATTAGTTGCAGATGACAACCTACCTCCTCAGCAGTGGCTTCTAGGTTGCATAGAACGAGTCATCCCGGGTGCCGATTTAAAGATACGAGTTGCTGATGTCCTAGTGAAAGGAACGAGACTTAGACGACCAATTCATCGCTTGGCGCCGCTTCCAATTCATTGAAAAGATCTTCTACTCTGTCCGACTATTCAAGGCAGGCATGATGTTTATGCATACTTAAAACTTAAATGATTTTAACAATACTTAAAATACTTGAATTTACATACCTACCTAAAACTTAAATTAATTTAATAATACTTAAAATAGTTGAAATGAATTTAGATACTTACTATTGTGAATTAACTAAATTGAACTTTCAATCTGCAAACTTTTAATGTAAGCAAAATTTCCCTCTAAAATTTTCCTTCCGGAACAAGAGAAAATGTGGTAAATTAAAATTGAGGATTGGTTGCTCTGCCCTTTTTGCAGTCGACCACAGCCGAATAAACATCTCCGAAAATCGAAGTCTAGTTGTTTTTATAAAATCGTTGAAGTCCCAAAACCAATGTGGACAGGATACATCGCGCTATTTGTGTGCATGACAACCAAAGCACTTCACCTTGAAATGGTTACGGACCTAACCACTGAAGCGTTTTTAGCTGCGCTAAAGAGGTTTATAGCGAGACGGGGTAAATGCAGCGTGATGTATTCCGATAATAGGACTAATTTTCAAGGAGCTGCCCGCATACTCTCGGAAATGAACAAATTGGTGCACTCAAAGGAGCATAACGCGAAGGTGTGCGAAACGTTGGCTGCAGAAAGTATTCGATGGGAATTTATCCCTCCGCACACTCCCCACTTTGGTGGGCTTTGGGAAGCGGGTGTTAAATTGGTGAAGCAGCATCTTCGTCGTGTTGTTGGAAATAACGTGCTAACCTTTGAAGAGATGTGCACTTTATTAGCTCAGATTGAGGCCCTTCTAAATTCTCGACCCCTGTGTGCTCTTTCTGATTCTGATCTTAACCCACTTCCACCTTCTCACTTTCTTATAGGAAGACCGTACACTGCAATCTCAGTGCCCAGCTACCTAGTCATCGCTCCTAACCGATTGAGTCGTTGGGAGCTCATCCAGAATATGATGCAAGGATTTTGGCGAAGGTGGCAAACCGACTACTTGACATCGTTGCAGCAACGTCCAAAGTGGAGGGAAACACGAAGAGACTTCCAAGTAGGAGATCTGGTGGTTATCACGGAGTCCAATCTACCACCGTCGAAATGGTCACTAGGTAGAGTCGAAGAAGTTCACCCAGGCCAGGATGGTCACGTTCGAGTGGTGACCTTACGTACTCATGGTGGCATATTCAAGCGTCCTATGCCAAATTAGCCCTTTTACCATGCTCCTGAAATTCCTTCAGGGGTTGCGGCATGTTTAAAAATGAAATCTTTATATTTTTGTTTACATTGTTAAATTGTCGTAATTGCTTAATACCTAATGTTAAATTCATAAAATTGCATACATTTACTAAAGTCCATAAAATTTATTTTGTTCAATTAATAATTCAAATCTTAACTAAAAAATGTAATTAGCCAAACTTAGTTTAATGTTCCCTATGGTTGACGAAATACTCTATTACATACCCACTTATCGATTTCCATGCACTTGCATTTATGAAATGAGCGAGGTGAATTCGGCCTTAGTTTTTTCCGGCATGTTTGGTGCCGTGTGTTTTTTGATCAGCTCGTTCACTTTGTTAGCAGCCATCAAGTAGAGTACTTCGTTCAACCAGCAATAATTGTAATTTATACATGTAATTTGTTTTGACGGAATAATAAATTTATTAAATCTTATTCATGATCTCAATTTCAAGTTCATACCGTTTGGTTCTGGGAGGTTGTGACAGACGGGCGGGCAGGAGAACAGAAAGAATGACACCGGAATGAGGCAATAAGTGTTCCGTTTTCCCAATTTTCGTAAGCATTATGAATACCTAAAGTGAAATGGGAAAAATGTCAAGTTCATAGCTTAAAAACAAAAAAAATCGGGTTGGGATCGGGTCTTTTTAGCTGTACTAAGAATTTCTAAATCAAATTAGTTCGCCTTCGGGACTGCTCTAGTGTCTTCCATCCGGAAATACTAGCTATCAAAAAAGCATGTAAAGAACTAAGTCTCAGCCTCACCACCTTGAAGGAGGTAGAATAGTCGGATTGTCAGTCCAACATAAAAGCTCTAAACTCAACCACTACTTCCTCCAAATTGGTAGAACAGTGAAATGAATAACTGGCCAATACAAGCAATCTGTTTAAAATAAAGCAATACAGAGGGAAATGAAAGAGCAGATGAGCTGGCCAGGTGCGTTTCAGCCTTTGTTGACTCCTTTGTGGTGGTAGTCTATCCTCCTATAGGACCTGTCAAAAGTGAAATTTTCCAACACTTTCAAGTTAAAGGCACCTTCATAACTGTGCCATATACCTACATACATACCTACTACATTCCTTTTGACTTAACTAAACTGGCAGCATATTCTTTTGTTAGAAAGACATTGCGATAGAATTTATTTTTGGTAATTACATACCTCTCCGAATAGTAAAACGAAACAAAAATGACAACAACCCCACTGGACTATTTGGATTCGCTTATTTCCAACAAGAATGATAATCATAAATCACAACTCCTGTAGTCCTGCCAGCACCTGGCCAATATATCATAATTTTTTGATTATTACGGCAGCAATGCAATTAAGGATTCATTCTCCCCAGCGATCGTTACATCAATAAGAAATTGACGGGTTAAACATTTCACCCCTATACGATGGAGGAAAAATAATTGCCAATTAGAAAGTGTAAATGTAGGTTTCGCGCCATACATCAATCAAATTTGGATAAATGTTTCGACTTTTCGGAAAGTTTCGTCGGGATACGGAAATAAATATAATGAGGCAGTGTTTCAAGTTCATGGCCGTCATCAGCGAACCATTTCGAATAAATTGCAAAGCAGAGTGCGTACATAATTATGTATATAGCATTTTGTTCCCAAATTGGCTTTCATACTCTATGTCTATAGTTTCAGTTTATATGGTACAAAAATACAAAAAACGGGCTGGTCTAAGAACGCGGAAAATACGCCCAATACGATTTTAACTTCATGCTTAGGGCATTGCTCGTAGGTTTAGTCGAGGAGCTCGTAGAAACTATCTTTGGTAGCGTCGTCTTTTTCTTCTGTGGGGGCGTGAGCGCATATTAGGCTAATGTTGGCAAATCTTGCCTTGACACGGATTATCATAGGACGCTCGCTCACGTGCCGAAAGCTAAAGACCTCTTGCCTTAGTCCGCCGCGTATGACAAATCCGCATCCGTATAAGGGCTGTTTATTTTCTGTCTAGCAATCACCGCAGTAGATGTCGCGGTTTATCATTCTTTTTCTGCCTGGCCCATCCCATTGTACTTCCTGGATGACGGTTATATCTGCTTTATAGCAGTCTAGGGCCTCTGCCAGTTGTTCGGATGCACCGTCACCGTTCAGTGAACGAACATTCCATGTGCAGATCCGAACGTTATTGTCCTTTTTTCGTTTAGCGTGGTTGTCAATAGTAGATCCGTCCTTTTCCGAGGATTTTGGTTGTTTCTGAACCATCTTTTTTTACGTGGTAGGCAGTTACCCTTACGCACAACCCCCAACCTGGAGGGCCAGATCCTTATATACCCCTAGGGCAAGGGGCCGGGTCCACCGGTGTCAGTAGCCCATTACGGGGGTGTGAGCGCTGCCGTTGGCCCAATAGGGGCTTATCCGCCACCAACTCTTTTCCACGACCCTGACTAGTACGTGCAAATCCTTATCGACCTGAGCTCCGAATATGTCGAAGTAGCTCAGATAAGGTTTTGTTTCCGTTCTGGAAATTTAACTCCACCGTTGGTTCCATCTATGGAACTCGTCCGCTACTATAATACATGACTATAGTGCTGCTATTTTCGCTTAGTCAGCACTCGCACTTCTAAGATTAGCAGGTCGTGCCCATGCGGCAGCGACCAGTACCCGATGGCTACCACTTGGAGGTAAAATAAGCACAATTGATGTGCAGTTACAGTTACAACACTGGGATTTGCCAAGTTAAAGCCAGTCAGTGCCTACCCTATTTCTACAACATCCAACCATCCAACCTTCCGTGGTTCACCAGTCAAATATTATCCCTAATGCAGCAGCATGATAAAGCTTACAACCATTGGAAGCGCTATGGATTACCAGAACTTCGGCAAATATAGGGTAGAGCGGGGTTAGAAGTAACAGAGGTAAGTTTTAACAACTAAAAAATAAAGGGCTCCCCTGAAAATTAAGGGTCGCGTGAAAGAGAAAAATATTCGCCTTTTCCAAAGCAAATGATGTGTCTACTTCCGTTTTGATCGACAGGGGAAAAAGTTGTGGGTTGGGAGATTTGTAACTTTTTTTTTTTTTGTATTTTTGGTATTCCTATTCACACACAAGAGATGTAGTGCCAGATGCTTTTTGTAGATATGCACTTATGTTTTGGGGAAGTTTGTGTGTATATATTAGGTTTGTGCGGATTTTGTTTTTTTTTATAGTTGTTGATATCATATCATCATCTCTATCGTCTCTATCATATCCATCATCTCTATCATCTCTATCGTCTCTATCATATATATCAGCTCTATCATATCTATCACAATATTGTTAAGCAAATTATTATAATTCAGTTTCATACTTACTCTCATTCCAGACGGTTGTTACTTTTTTTCTTATTTATTATGGATGTCAGTTGCGCGAAATGTAATATCATAATATCCGTGCGGTATCTGCAATTCGATGTTGCACTTGCATTGTTCCAATATTCAAAAGTCTCATTTTACATTATTAAAGTCAAATGACAATATTTGGTGGAAGTGCGACTCATGTCATTTGAATATATCGCTACCTTGCCTTTTAATAATTAAAGAGTTGCTTAAGATCTGTAACGATGGTGAATTTGATAAGTGTTTCTCTTTCGGTCCATCTATAACTGGATGCTCTCAGAGAATTACTCGGTCTCAGTCCAAATCCAATCCTAAGTTCACTGAACTCAGTAAAGTAAATAAAGAAAAAACTGTTTCTCGTTTGCCACTGTCACGCATTCAAACCACATCGTCGCGGCAAAATAGAGCCTCTCCATTATGTGGAAAAAATGAAAAACAATACTCCTACTCTTGAAAAGTCGACTAGCTTGTGGAGGCCCGTTATCACATCGATTGCAATTAATTCTGACTCTGTTAAGCAGAGTAAGAAAAATAAAAGTGCTTGCTCTTCGACCAATGTGCCTGCTCTTACTGATGTTGTTTTTGCCTCCTCGTCTCCGTTTGCTAGTACAAACAATACATTGGTGAGTCAAGACCAACTCTCTTCGCTTGAGTTCGCTGATGCTGCAGTTAACAATAATAAGAGTGCTGCTGCTGTGGATGCTGTTTTGGATATTGTTAGTGTGACTGATGTTGCTGATGATGATTTGTGTGTTCGTGAAAATCATGCTGCTGTTGAATTGGCTGCCGCTGCTCCTTCTACTGACGTTGCTGAAAAATCATTTGTTGCAAATAATTTATATGCTGAGGTTGCAATGGCTAATCTAGCAAATGGTGGTACAAATTCCGTCGATATTGTTACTGATGCTGTTTTTGTAGCTGCTAATCTCGTAAATGATGGTACTAACTTCGTCGATACTGTTTCTGAGAGTAACATCATCAATACAAAGTCCAATGTGTTGCCTGAAGTCATCTTGGGGACCAGTGATCATGTTGCTGATCTTCACGTCGTTCGAAAGTTGAAATGGTATCACTTATCTAGTTTTCACCCTGATACCTCTACGGATGCCATTGCTTCTTATATCTCATCTAAATTACATGCAAACTCTGCTTGCTTTTCATGCTTTAAATTAATAAAATCTAATGATAGTAGTCAAACTCTTAAATTTGTAAATTATAAAATTGGAGTTCCCACTCAATACGCAAGTTCTGTTTATAATGGCCTAGTGGAGTAAAAATTCGATCTTTCATCCATAATCCAAAAAACTGAATCCTGTTAATGCTGATGATTTTTGTAAGCCGCCCAATAACAATGCTTTGAGTCGTGTTCCGCAGTCGTTTAGTGTCTACTATCATAATGCTAGTGGCTGCAGAACGAAGACTTCGGATATGTTTACGGCCTCAAGACACATTGATTACGATGTAATTATTATTACGGAAACCTGGTTTTATGATCTGATTCTGTCAACTGGAGTCTTCGATAGCCGTTTTTATAATGTTTTCCGCCTTGACCGCTGTAAATCGATTGATGAACGAGGTGGTGGTGTGCTGATTGCCGTTCGGACAAATTTATACTGCAAGCAAATAGTTCTTCCGATCTTAGAGGTTGAACAAATCTGCGTGTCTGTCAATGTTGAGGATACTGGCAAGTCTTTATTTTTTATTGTAACCTATATACCACCTAAAAGCAATTTAGAATTATATCTAAAATGTATTGAAAATATTGAATTTATAAATAATCGTAGTTCTGACTCAGATTTTTTGTGTGTTGTTGGTGACTTCAATATTGGTGATGTAGTTTGGTCATGGTCTAATGATGACAAAATGTTAATTCCACATAATGTTATAAAAGATTTTGAAATTGCTCTTGTTGACTATTAGCTGTCACTTAATTTATGTCAAACTAATCCAATTAAGAATTCTCAGAATAGAATACTTGACCTTGTTTTTACGAATATAGATGAATTTAATGTTAATGTACTTGAAGCACCTTTCAATCTTTTAAAGGATTCTTTTCATCATAAAGAAATATGTATTGATATTGTGATGTATAGGTATCTTAAGAAGAATCCGATTTCAAATAAGACATTTAACTTTTTAAAATGTAATTTTGCTGGAATGAATTCATATTTCTGTTCTTTTAACTGGGATCTCGAATTTGAAAATCTATGTTTGCCTGATATGTACAGTCGTTTTGTACAAATTTTGAATCTTGGATTTTCCTCGTTTGTTCCATGTTCTTTGAAGAAAAATGTTTCGAAACCTCCATGGTATAATAAGCGGCTTATCCACTTAAAGAATGTAAAGAATAAAGCATACAAAAGATTTAAAGCTTCGAAAAATGAAATTGATATGGAACTGTTTTTCAAGCTACGAAAGGATTTTTCGGTTTTGAACAAATTTTTGCACACTATTCATATTAATGGTATTGAAAACAAATTAAAACAAGACTCTAGTTACTTTTGGAATTTTATAAAGCAAAAGAGATGCTCTGTTGGGCTGCCTAAAACAATGATTTATAAAAATGTTGAATCAAACGATGTTCAAGCAACAGTTGATCTTTTTGCTCAATTTTTTGAATCTGTTTTCTCTGACTCTGATCCACCTGGTAGCCTTGAACTGAATTCAATATCCAAGATTGATTTTGGATTGCTAGTTTTGGAGGTCCTTGATGTGCAGTCTGCTGCTCGCAACCTCAAGCCTAATTCTAAGCCTGGCGTCGATGGCATTCCGGCAATTATTTTAAAAAACTGTTGCGATTCTATTTGCACACCTTTGCTTAAGATTTTTAATGCATCTCTATCATCTTCAATTTTCTTAGATGATTGGAAAATCTCTTTCTTGGTTCCTATTTTCAAATCTGGATCGAAGAATGACGTTGAAAATTACAGAGGAATATGCCAGCTATCCGCTATACCAAAGCTTTTTGAAAGCATTGTAAAAAATAAACTGGAGTTTCATATTAAAGAACATTTATCTGAGTTTCAGCATGGATTTGTTTCCGGTCGTTCCACAACAACTAATTTGGCCTACTTCACATCTTTTGTCACTAATGCTGTTGAAAGCGGGTGCCAAGTCGATGCTGTTTATACAGATTTTAGTAAAGCATTTGATTCAGTGAATCATTTGATTTTATTGAAGAAATTGGAATTTTTTGGATTTCACTCTGCAATGCTTAGGTGGATTTCATCTTTTTTAGTCGGTAGAACCCACAAAGTTTGATTAGATAACTGCTGTTCTAGAATTATCTCCTGTACTTCTGGTGTTCCGCAAGGTAGCCATTTAGGACGCCTGCTTTTTATTATTTTTATTGATGATATTATTCAACGCATAACTTTCTGCCAATGCTTAATGTATGCAGATGATCTCAAGATTTTCCTTAAGGTACAAAGCTTAGAAGACTGTTCAAAGTTACAGATAGACCTTAACAATTTATCTGATTGGTGTGTACATAATTGCCTCAAGCTTAATATTCAAAAATGCATGATAATCTATTTTTTCAGATCACGTACGCAATATTCTTATGAATATTGCCTTGAAACGACGGTTTTAAAAAGATTTAGTCAAATTAAGGATCTTGGTGTAATTATTGACTGTAGACTCACTTTTATTCCTCACATTGAATATATAATCGCCAGAGCTAGTTCACTGGTTGGATTTGTTAAAAGGAATTCTAAATTTTTTTCTGATCCACATTCTTTACTATCTCTCTTCATTTCTCTTGTTAGGTCGATACTTGAATATGCAGATGTTATCTGGAATCCAAATTATCAGACGCATTCAGATCGCATAGAGAGGGTCCAAAGGCGGTTTACAAAGTACATTTTCTGGAAAATGCGTTGGGATTTTGAGCCCTCGTACAGTGCACGATGCCAACTTCTGGGTATTCTTTCACTTCATGTAAGAAGACATGCCCATTATATATTGTTTATCAGAGACATTCTAGGTAACCGCATAAATAGCCCTGTGCTTTTATCTCTGGTCCCCATTATTCTCCTGAAAGGCGCCTCAGAGGTCGAAACGTTCTTCAACAATTGGGACATAGAACAAATTATGGCCGTAATGAACCTATGTCCAGAGTTCTTATATCATATAATCAAGTCAGCAGACACGTGGATTTTCATTTTTCTAGAGATCTTTTTAAAAATATTTTGTTTGCTCTTTTAATAAATTAAATTTGTAGCTATCGTTATCCTCTTTAAGCTTACTTTCTCTTTTTACTCATTTTTTTTATACATTTTTTTTATTTTTCATTTGTTTTTCATTCTTATTTATTATTTTTATATCATTATGTAATAACCACTGAAATCTGTATAGCGAAGCTTGTAGATGAAATAAATAAATAAATTACCAAATTCTATTACATTTTATGGGTGCCAATGGTCGCCATTTTGGGTACCTCATTTTTTTTGTTCATTATTACACTTGCCTTTTGAAGTAAAACGTGGAAGGAAGCAAAAGCCCCGAAGAATTTAATTGAACTTAAATTTGACTTTTTTTGGATACGAACTAATGCTCCTACGAGCCGTCATAACAATTGGTGCCCTCTGTGAGGTCTTTCGCTGTCTTTTCATCGTTTTATTGCTGGAACATCAAGACACGAGGTAAGTGCATTTTTCAATTTGCGGTTAGTTAGTGAAAATGCCTAAAGATTCTAATTTGCCTGTTAACCCATCCATGGAAGAAACATCGACAGTTTCGGAAAGGGCTCAGATGCTAATTGGTGAGCAAACTCGCATGATAGATGTTGTAAAACGAAGCTGGACCAACTATCAAAAAGATGGCCCATCTCGTCGCACTCCCGCCATTTCGCTGTTCGTCTAGAAAATCTTCAGTGAATTCGAGCTGAGTTCCGCGATAACCATCGTCAACTCAGTCAATTTGCTACGCAAAGGTTTGTTCAATCCCATTACTATGACGCTCAAATAGAAGATCTATTCGAAGAAACATACATTGATGTCTACGCCTCAATAGAGAACGCGCGAGATAAACAGCATCCTCCAAAGTCACCAGCGATACCCCATATCGAAACACCAGCGATACCCCCGAAACATCAGTGATATCCCATGTCGAAATACCAGAGATACCCCATGTCGAAATACCGACCGTTCCTCTCAACAACTCAGAGCCAGTAATCCGGCAGCAACATGGAGTTCCCCGCCCCGATGTAAAGTTACCCATGTTCAATGGCGATTACACAGAATGGGCAGCTTTTAAGGAAATCTTTACGTCACGAATTCATAACAGCCAACGGCTTTGTGACCATCAACGCCTTCAATACCTAAAAGGGCATGTAGCCGGAGCTGTAGCGGATAATATAAAACATATCTGGCGACAACGTTGTTGTTGCATGGAAGCTATCAACTGACACATATGAGAACGGTAAGATTTTCTACCATTACATGCAAATTTTTGATAAGCAAGCAATCGTTCCGAAAGATTATTTATCCGCTTTGCATGGTAGTTTTATTAGAACAAGCTAGATCCGTCAATCAGTGAAGAAAATCGTCTGTTGGTGTTTTATATGCTGAAGAAACTACCAGCCAATATTCGAACTGAATTTAATCACGAGAATCGAAAGGAGAAAACCATTCCTACCTTCAGGGACTTGTGCACAATGCTAGAAGAACACCATCAGATGATGATTACGTCATCATCTATTATCAGTGCAAATAATAATTCGCATATGAAGAACGAACGAACGTAAAAATGACAGGTTTATGGCGAAGGAAGTAAGATCGTTAGCGGTAGAAATTAAAGGCGATCCTAACAACCTCTGCTTACATTGCAAGAATGATAATCACGCGCTCAGACAGTGTCCACCATTCTTACAACTAAGCGCAACTGAAAGAAAAATTGTAATCGGAAGGCTTAAAGTATGTTTTAACTGCCTTTGTTACAATCATGGAATATCGAAGTGCAGTCAACGAAACTGTTCGGTCTGTGGTGGGCGTTATCACACACTTATTCATGTGCCACAACATAATTATTCTTCACTACCAGCTGCTGACTCTAATTCTATGCACTCATCGCTCAAATTTCATAAAACCACCATAAAATCCAAAATCCCAGAATGTCAAGTGTTATTGCCTACGGCGAACATTGATATCTTAAATATTGGAGGCCAACGTCTCACTTTCCGTGCGTTCCTTGATCAAGGATCACAAGCAACCTTCATTTCAGAAAGAGCTGTTCAACTTCTACAGCTTTCACGGAGTCGCACTTTCGTCACTATTAGTGGTTTAGCTGGATGTCAAATGACAGAAGTGCGCTATTACGTAAACATAACATTAACATCTAAACTTGATCGTCGATGCAGCTATAAGGTGGATGCCCACGTGTTAAAACGAGTTACTGGAATTTTACCTCAGCGGAAGTTTTCAATTTAAGATTGGCCTCACATAAAGGGTATAAACCTAGCCGATCCAAACTTTTTCCATCCAAACCAAGTCGATGTACTCATCGGTAACAATCTTTATGACTCATTAATGCTGCCAGAAATACGCCGTCACTCCGATATGTTAAAAATTGCGCAACTAACTACATTGGGTTGGATTGTGTCGGGGAAAATCACCACTTCTACCTCTATAGCTGTCTCATCGTTACATCTATCCACCGAAACCGAAGAAATGTTGAGAGAACTATACGATTCTGAAAGTTTTCCAAAAGATATGCCAGCCTCGACCGAGATTGATTTATGGTGTGACCAACATTTCAAAGACACACACAAAAGACTGGGAAATGGTCAATATCGTGTTCGTCTCCCTTTCAAACATATATTTGACTCACGAGAAGTAATCGGATCATCCCGTCAGCAGGCACTTTATCGGTTTTTATCCATTGAAAAGAAGTTACAAGGTAATCGAGAATTGTGTCTAGCTTACACCAGTACCATCGAGTAATATGTGCATCTCCGTCAAATACACGCGGTTGTTACAAGTGAAGAGCATCACTCTAACAGGTTAAATGGGAAAGTAAATGCATCATGTTGCTATCTCCCTCACCATCCTGTCATTAAGCTACAAAGCACATCAACAAAAGTGCGCGTTGTTTACGATGCATCTGCTAAAACGGGTAATGGAAGATCACTAAATGGTATTCTTGCCGTAGGCCCTCGTTTACCAAATGACCTTGTGGGTGTTTTATTGCGTTGGTGTTTCTTTAAAATCGTTATGATGGCAGATGTTGAAAAAATGTTTCGATGCATCAAGGTGGATTACGACGACGCACAATTTCAACGTATATTATGGCGGTCTTCACCATTTGATAAAATTAAAGAACTTTTCTGTGATGTTGTAATGTTTGGTTTAGCTCCAGCCCCTTTCCTCGCCATCCGCACATTACATCAACTAGCTAATGACGGAGCACATAATTTTCTACTTGCTGTTGACATAGTCAAAAACCAAATGTACGTTGACGATCTCCTAGCGGGTGGACATACAACCGAAGTGGCGCAGGAAATTCAACGGCAGGTGAAAGGAATGCTGCATAGTGGTGGGTTTGAGCTACGAAAGTGGGCGAGTAGATTCCAGAGATTCTTCAAAATATCCCAATCGAACATCGTGAAATAAAGGATCTGTGGAATTTGGACAGTGGTACCTCAGTGAAAACTCTAGGGGTTTTTTGGAACCCCAGAGAAGATTGTTTTCAGTATAAGTTCAATGTCGATTTCTCTAATTCATTAGCCACGAAGCGATTAATTCTTTCAATTACGGCACGCTTGTTTGATCCTGCAGGTTGGCTATCTCCGGTGATCGTCGTTGCACGGGACTTATTGCAAAGAATTTGTTCTCTTCAAATGAAGTGGGATGAATCAGTACCAGACGATCAACAACAACAATGGGGAACAATTTTACGCGACTTACAAAACATCTCACGGCCTCGTATACCTCGATGGCTGAAAGCAGGGATAGATCAAAACTTACTTCAACTTCACATTATTTGTGACGCTTCCAAAGTAGCGTGCGCGACTTGCGCTTACGTCAAAAATTCCGGTTCCGCTGCAGTGACGCATACCAATTTATTATTAGCTAGAGCAAAGGTCATTCCTCTACGATCCGATTTGACTACTCCCCGGGCATTCAAGTTGCTTGAAATTATCAGAAGATTTCTCCCATATAAGATGAACAATCGTAATGTTTATTTATGGTGTGATTCAAGAACGGTTCTATGGTGGATCAACGGGGACATAGAAAAGCACAAGGTCTTCGGCGCCAATAGGGTTGGAAAAATTTTGCAACAATCACAACCACATCAATGGCGATATGTTCCGACCACGGAAAACCCTGCGGATTGCGCTAGTAGAGAAATAACAGCATCAAAATTGATGAATCATCATCTTTGGTGGAATAGCCCGGAGTTCGTTAATCAAGATATTTCTAAATGGCCTCAATTTCCGAGTCTTTCAACGCCACCTTCATCTATAGAGATGTTGGAGTTAAAGGCCGCATATGTACATGTGGCCACAATTGGTGACGAAACCAAACATATTGTTAATATGATCACATTCGATCGAAAACATATGCTACAAGCAATAGAAAAAACCTCGAACTTTTCTAGCATAATTCGAATTGTTGCCTACTGTCATCGTTTCATCTCAAATTGTCGAAATCCGAAGAATCGTCAAGTCGGAAAACTCATGGTACGTGATGTACAAAGATCTGCCCTATCAATAGCGCGTATAATACAACTCGAACATTTTCCATCAGAATTTAAAGCACTGGCATTTAGCAATTCCATACCAGAAAAAAGCAAGCTTTTGGCGTTTAATCCCTTCTTCGATGTGGAGCAACGTATTATTCGTCTTGGTGGACGGTTACGAGATTCGCTTTTATCAGTTGAAGAAAAGTTTCCCATCATCCTGCCAGAAAAATTTCATTTTACTGAGATCCTCATCAGACGCAGCCACATCATCACTCTTCATGGAGAAGTACAATTAACACTAAATCCCATTAGCAAACAATTTTGGATAATACACGGCCGAAAAGCAACAACCACGATTCTTCATCGATGTGTGACCTGCTACAAATCTAAACCGATATTAACAAGTCAAATGATGGGTAATTTGCCGCCATAACGAATTCGACCTGCACGAGCATTCGAGTCCACTGGTATCGACTACGTCGGACCCTTTCGAACAACTCCAAGTAAAGGAAGAGGAATAACCTCGACAAAAGGTTACGTCGCCCTATTCATATGTCTCGCAACCAAGGCAATACACCTTGAGATAGTTAGTGATTTATCGTCAGAGGCCTTTATTGCAGCGCTTAAGAGATTTATAGGAAGAAGAGGATTTTGCAATCATATCTACAGCGATTGTGGGACAAATTTTGTAGGTGAAAACAAATTACTAAGAGCGGACCGTATAGCATATCGAACATTCATCGCCAACAACATTATTCCATATCTCACTAACCTTTGAATTCAATGGCACTTTATCCCACCGGCTTCACCACATTTCGGCGGATTGTGGTAGGCCGGAGTCAAGTCGGTGAAGACCCACTTGTACCGAATTTTCAACCAACCAATATTTACTTACGAGGAATTCGCCACTATCATGTGCCAAATCGAGTCTTGCCTTAACTCGAGACCGCTTTGTCCTATGAACGATGACCCTAACAACTTAATCGCATTGACGCCCGGTCATTTTTTAATCGGCGATTCTCTTTTATCCCATTCTGAATCGACGATAGAAAAGGTTCCTCTTACGAAGAGATGGCAGATGTACCAGAGCATAGTCCAACAATTCTGGCGTCGCTGGAGCGGGGAATATTTGTCGCGTCTACAAAACCGCCCGAAGGGGTGGAGAAAACTTAACGAAAATGTTCGTATTAATCAACTCGTTCTTCTAAAAGATGAACGGCAATTCCCAAATCAGTGGATACTCGGACGCATTATCGAAGTCCAACCCGGCACAGATAGCTTAGTGCGAGTCGTCACTATTAAAACTGCTACCGCCACGCTGAAAAGACCTATCACCAAAATAAGTCTATTACGGATAGAAGATAATGAGGCAACAGACAGACAAATCAAATCCTCAAACCGCCTTTTGAATTTAGGCACTTACTCTCGTTTCAGCATTTACCATACAAGCCTATTAAAATCTTGGAGTAAGCGGCGGCTGCCAATTGATGTCTATGATCTATTCTACGATGGATCATCCCGGGGGAGAATTATGTTGATATCATATCATCATCTCTATCATCTATATCGTCTCTATCATATCCATCATCTCTATCATCTCTATCGTCTCTATCATATCTATCAGCTCTATCATCTCTATCATAATATTGTTAAGCAAGTTATTATAATTCTATTACATGTTATAAGTGCCAATGGTCGCCATTTTGGGTACCTCATTTTTTTTATACATTATTACACTTGCCTATTGAAATAAAACGTGGAAGGAAGCAAAAGCTCCGAAGAATTTAATTGAATTTAAATTTGACTTTTTTTTGGACACGAACGAATGCTCCTATGAGCCGTCATAACAATAGTGATCTTTATGTTAAATTTATGGCGGGGCTAGTTGTAACATATTAAAATGTATCACCTCATCAAAACTGGTTGACCAATGCCAAGAAACATTCAGTGGCTTATGCAAACAGGCTAGAGTCACTCTTCTCTGGGTTCCAGGACAAAGAGAGTCAGCCATTAACAGCTCACCAGAGGAAAATTTTCATATTCATATAGGTTCTGTTAAGGGCAATATATTCTTACACTTCTTAAAACTAGCTGTTCTCAGGGGGACCAGTCCTACAAACCGTGTCATATCCAGAAAGATATGGCCAAATTACAATAGGTCAAAAACAAATGCACTATAGTCAGGTAACGCATACCGAGCAAACCCTTCTTCGATGACACCCTTTTCGGATCTACTTACCTTATTTTATTTATTTCCTAGTTTTGATATTTGTTTAATCACAGAAAGTGAATTCATCCAGCGGATAGGGCAAAAAAATTCAAGCAAACATTATGAAGACTCCAAAATTGAGCAAGAAAATATGCAAGTTACATCCATAAATGTACACGTATTAAATAAAATGAAAATGAAAGTGTCCGCAATATACTGTCCACCTAAACATAGTGTTGTAAAGTGTACCACTTCACAACCATCCAACTGTCTCATACCCTATCTCAATACCTATCCCATCTTATCTCACCCCATTCATCTTATAACGTCATAATTCCCATTTCCTCTTCGAGTCAATACACTTGCGATCAATTACCTTCACGATCAGTGTCGCAACTTCCTCTTGTCACATTTAAACTTCCCTTCTTTATTGCTTACTTCGCTACGTCAAATACACTCTTTTGACCTAAGTAAGCATTGCCCAACTCTCGAACATTGAACTCCCATATCAACGCTTGGGCATAAAATGCTGATATCACATTTCTTCGCAATGACATTGCATTAATAATTCATTGATTCGTAAGTGGGTCATTCTAACTTTTCTTTCTTTTTCTCTTCGTTCGATATTCTTGGATAGGTCAAGAATATGAACGTCGAACATTATGAGGCGAGATCGACACACTAATTTTCGGGGCTTCAAGTGAGACTGACTGATTCTAATACTTCTATATCTACTACATCTTATAAAGTGACGTGTTAACTATTCTAAATCCAATATATATCATGAAGTATAGTGCTAAATTCTTACTAACTTTTCCAACTCATTATTACTAAATTAAAGTGTAATAAACTCAATAAAACTGTTAATACTAAATTAAAGTGTAATTATTATCATGAAATAAAAGTTATAAAGTTATTATTATTATTTAAAGTGTAATAAACCTAGTAAAATTATTATTATTAAATAAAGCAAGTTATTATTAAACTTCTGTGGTTGTGTTATTGTTGAACCCACTAAAACAGGTGACAACCCGAGTGAGAGTAGTACCTCTCAGTATAAAAGACAAAAAGTACAACATAAATTTGGTGTCAGATGTGGGGTTGTTACTAAAAAGTGAAAAGGGTTCAAGTACCAGTGAACATTTAACAGAACCAAAGTGCAGTGATAAACAAAAACAAAAATATACACTCAAATATAACAAAAGAACAATATCAGTGAAAAAAAAAAATCAAAAAACACTAAGAACGATATCAGTGCAAATATAACAAAAAACACACAAAAATAAACAAAATCAGTGAAGAGAAATTATAACTGAAGAGTCTCACAGAGGAATCATTTGCCTGTGAACGTAAGAAGGAAGACGTGCCAAGCCGGGGCACAAGCAGACATCATCAGCCAAGCAGATCAACAGCCTAGCAGTCTCCTCATCAAAACTCATCATCATCATCTATATATATATTTTAACACTTAGTAAGTCAAATTTTTTTTCTCTCTTCGTTTTTTGTTTATGTTAGTTCCAAATTTTGTACAATTTGTATCCTAAGTTTATATATTTTTTTTTGTATTACTATATCATTACTATACTATATCACTTATAGATATATTTTTTGTATTACTTTATTTTTATTGTTATAAGAAACCATATGTTCACTTTCTATATCTAACCTTTCTATCGTTCTGACTTATGTTCCTGGAAGATAGTCGTGTCTCAATCTCAGACTCAGAAGGCTCAAGTACTATCGCTGATTCTTCCGTATCAGAGCCATCTTCTATACTCGATTCCAACATGCCTCCCAAACTCGACAGATCCTTCGCCTTCAAACTAATTCCTGAGTTTGATGGTAACCGCGCGAACCTACATAAATTTCTTAACGCGTGTGACATGATAGCAAACGAAACAGCCGCTTCCGAAATACCCTCATTATTGACCATAATTAAAACTAAATTAAGTGGACCAGCATACAATATTGTCAAATACTCAGAATTCGAAAAGTGGCCAGACCTGAAGACTAAGCTACAAAATCAGTTCCTAGAAACAAAATCCTTATCCCAATTACAGGTAGAATTGGTCCAAGCTAGACAAAAACCCGCTGAATCCGTAAGATCATTTTCTAGCAGAATAGAACAAATACAAAATATTACCTAAACGATGCTTGTATTTGAAGACAATGCAGAATGCATTCAAAGTTTATATTCGAAGACTGCCTTAAAATCCTTTGAGAGAGGTCTAACTCCCCGAATCAGCCTCTTTATAAAAGCCTCTAGGTTCAAATCTCTTACTGAGGCCATTGAAGCAGCAGTACAAGAAGAAAAAAGTTCTTCCTATTATTCCCCTAATCCTAGCCCGTCCTCGTCGTTCTCTTCCAAGAAAACCTCCTGTAGTTTCTGTAAAAAATCAGGGCATACTATCGACCAATGCTTTAGCAAGAAAAATAGAGACTCACTCCCTACATTTAAATCGGAAGTGAAGACTGTGTCCCTAATTTGTAGTTATTGTTAGAACCCGGGACATCACATAAATGAGTGTCGTAAAAGAGAATATAACAATAAAAAGAAACAGCAAGCGAATTCAGATCTTAGATCAAAAAACTTCAATGCCAGGTCAAACTCGGAAAACCATTCAGAGGCCGGAACCAGTGGCAGGATCCGGACCGAAAAATAATTTCTCCACGCCACGTATTCCAGATAAATCTCAACAACAAAATAAGTCGTGTTGATTCTATTGAGATTTCGTCCGGAACCTTGATCCCTCAATTTTCTAAGTTCCTCATCGATTGCGGTAGTGAAATTTGTCTTATAAAAATTGATAAATTGAACACTGATATATCAATCGACTCCAATACAATTCATTCCCTATCTGGGATTACTAACTCTGAAATCCTAACTAAAGGAGTCGTTCACCTTAAAATAAATCTCCCGGAAAATGTTACTATCTCTTATCCCTTCCACGATGTAGACAAAAACTTCCCCATCATTACCAACGGAATCATAGGTAATAATTTTCTAGATGATCATTTGGCACAAATCGATTACGGTACTAAATTACTAACTCTTTCTTCGGGAAAAGATATTATCGAGTATGATTTAATTCCTTCCACTGTCGTTAAAATTCCCGCTAGAACCGAAATTCTACTTCCTGTCCTCAAAGAAACCAAAGTAGATAGAATATGTCTCGCCCAACAATTTGCTAATGGGTTATACATTGGAAATAGCATTACTCCAGCCAACAGTACTATTTCTTACATATCTGTTGTCAACTCACCGGAATCTCCCGTCGAATTCAATACCGACGCATTAATTTTCGATGAAGTTTCTAACTACAACATCTTCCAAGTCCAACAATACCCTGTCTCCTACAATCGAATTCAAGCTATTAAAGAATTAGTCGCTACAGATAACATGACTGGTGACGAAAAGGACTCTATCTTAAATTTATGCGTTCTGTATAGCGAATTATTTCACCTAAAAGGAGACAAGTTAACCCATACTACATCTGTTCAGCATTCTATCCTTACTCCTGACGCTACTCTGATTTATATCAAACCATACAGGTTACCTGAGGCCCAGCGACAAGAGGTGAATAAACAAATTCACGAGATGATGGACGATAATATTATCCAACCATCGAATAGTCCGTGGAATTTTCCTCTTATCGTTGTTCCTAAGAAGCCTGATAAAAATAGTAATAAGAAATGGAGGATTGTCGTCGATTTCCGCAAGCTCAACGACAAAACAGTCGGTGATGCTTACCCTTTGCCCAATATAACCGACATTTTAGATCAGTTAGGGAGCTCTAAATTTTTCTCTACCCTAGATCTCGCAAGTGGATTCCATCAAATCCAAGTAAAGCCTGAAGATAGAGAGAAGACAGCCTTCTCCTCGCCGTTTGGTCATTACGAATTCGTTAGAATGCCTTATGGATTAAAAGGTGCTCCTGCTACCTTCCAAAGGTTAATGAATAACGTTTTGACTGGTCTTCAAGGTATAAAAACTTTTGTTTATATGGATGACATTGTAGTCTACGGTAAAACTTTGGAAGAACACAATTCAAAATTAGCAGAAATTTTCGATCGATTGAGACTACATAATCTCAAACTACAACCCGATAAATGCCAGTTTTTGGGAGCAGAACTGACCTACTTGGGACACGTTATAAACGAATCTGGAATCAAACCCGATCCCCAGAAAATCGAATGTGTTAAAAATTTCGCTCAACCGAAAAATGCCAAAGATATAAAAAGTTTTCTAGGTCTTGCTGGTTATTATCGCCGCTTCATCAAAGAGTTCGCTAAAATGTCCAAACCTCTTACTAATCTCCTACGTAAAGATGTTCCCTTTGACTGGACTCCACTTTGTACTAACTCTTTCCATGGATTGAAAGAAAAACTTATTAGTCCACCTCTTCTTCAATACCCCGATTTCACAAAGAATTTCATCTTAACAACCGATGCTAGTGACGTTGCCATTGGCAGTGTTCTTTCCCAAGGTGAAATTGGTAATGACCTTCCTATTTCATACGCATCGCGAACACTAAATAAAAGCGAAAAGAACTACTCTACCACAGATAAAGAACTTCTCGCTATTGTTTGGTCCGTTAAACACTTTCGTCCCTATTTGTATTGCAGAAAATTCCAACTTTACACTGACCATAAACCACTCATTTATATTCACAATTGTAAGGACATAAGTTCCCGACTTATGAGATCACGCCTTCAATTGGAAGAATTTGACTATGAAATCATCCACAAAAAAGGTGTTCACAACACTAATGCTGACTGCCTTAGCAGAATTGCTAAAATGACTCTTAGATCATCTACTAATTCTTGTGCCAATCCATCTACTAGTTCTTGTACCAACCCATCTACTAATTCTTGTGCCAATCCATCTACTAGTTCTTGTACCAACCCATCTACTAATTCTTGTGCCAATCCATCTACTAGTTCTTGTACCAACCCATCTACTAATTCTTGTACCAATTCTTCTACTAATTCTTGTACCAATCCACCTACTATCTCGTATACCAATCCTTTTTCTACTGACCCTTGTACTAGTTCGTCTACTAAATCGTCTGCCAAATCGTCTAAATCCACTAAATCGTCTACCAAATCGTCTAAATCGTCTACTACAGCGCCTCTTACATCGTGTCCTACTTCATCTACTATGTCATCTACTAAGTCGCCTCATTCGTCTACAATTCCTAAATTAGCTACTAATTCGTCTGTTACTAGTTCCAATTCGTCTATTATTCCAACCAATACCTCGTTTCTAGATCCTTGTACTACGTCTTCTATTACTAATTCGCCTACCAATTCGTCCACTACCCGTGAACTTACTCGTGATGAAATAAATACCATTCTGAAAGAGTTTCATTTAAATCCTATCGGAGGACATTGTGGAGTCAACCGAACGTTTAAACGTATTAAACTGTACCACAAATGGAAAAATATGTTCCAAGACATAAAGAGTTATATTAAAAATTGCGAACTTTGCCAGAAAAACAAAGTTACAAAATACACCCTAGAACCTATGGTCATAACTTCAACAGCCAAATATCCTTTTGAAAAAATTTCCATTGATATCGTTGGCCCATAACCTACTACTCCTAATCACAATAAATATCTCCTAACTTTCATCGATGATCTAACTAAATACACTGATGCTATTCCTTTACCAAACCAGGAAGCCAATACTATCGCTGAAGCATTCACTAAAGAAATAATCTTTCGCTTCGGTACCCCTAAATACGTTCTAACCGACCAAGGTCAAAATTTCTTAAGTGACATATTCAAGAACGTATGCAAGCTTCTAAAAATTACCAAACTTCAAACTTGTGCTTACAGACCGCAATCAAACGGATCTTGCGAGAGAAGTCATAGAAACTTTGTTGAATATCTCCGCAGTTATATAAACAAATCTCAAGACGATTGGGATTCTTGGATCAAATATGCTGTGTTTGTACATAATACTACCCCGAACACTTCTATTTCATTTACACCCTTCGAACTAGTATTCGGAAGACAGCTTGTACTCCCTACTAGTGTAACTAAAAACCCTGAGGTATGCTATAACTATGATTTGTATGCTAACGAACTTAAATCTCGCCTACAACACGCCCACCAAATCGCTAGAGATAACCTAATCAAAAGTAAGGAATCTTCCAAAGTCCAATACGATAAAAACCAAAATCCAGTGATATTCAAGGAAGGAGACTTAGTGCTCCTAAAAAACGAAAATTGCCCTAAAAATAAAAATAAAAAATTACTTCCCATATGGAATGGTCCATACGAAATTATTTCCTCTTCCGGAGTCAACTCCATACTAAAATATAAAAATCGAACACTTAAAGTTCATAATAATAGGCTCAAACTGTTTTCTCTCCAATAATCTTCAGTATCTGTATCTTTTTAGATATGGCAGAAATCCAGCTTTTCATTTTAAGCACTTTCGTGTTCCTTACCAACTCTATAGCTATATATCACCAAGCAGCTACTACCTACGAGACCATCGAACTACAAAACAAATCCGGATTCTACTACGAAAACATTGGTAACCTGAAATTATATTCGAACCATTGGAATCTAATTATATATTCTAGTCTAAGTGAATTTGATATCCAATATAAATCTATCCTAAACTATCACGAAAATATTCTATCCCTATGTAAACAATTACTTACCACTCATGAATCTTTGAACCAATGCACTCTTTTACCCGTTCAATCTACCATGATCCTAGACAGACTTAATGAACAAGACCTTATAATAAACAAATACTTGGGTACCACAACAAAACCACGTTTATTAAAACACGGAATCCTTAATGTTGTCGGAACTGTATCTAAACAATTGTTTGGAACACTACATGACGACGACGCTAAAATATTTTCCAACCATATACATAACCTAGACCAACAGCAAAACCATGCTTTCGATCTATATGAAAAACAAATTTCAATTTCAAAAAATTAAATCTTACAAACGATCAGATACTAGCACTGGGAGAAAAGCTTGAAAAAACAACCCAACACATAGAGAGAATCCAAAATAACCAACATAACAATGAGTTTATAACTGAATCGTTTTTCCAACTCACTGAATTATTCACCATGTTTAATTCCATGTCTGAATACTATTATTCCGCCAAAAATCATCTCTTGGAAGCCATCTATTCCGCTGCCCATGGAAAGTTGCATCCTTACCTCATAGATCCTACCAAGCTAACCGAAGAAATTAGGAAAATCCAATCTTTCCTACCAGAGGATACTCGTCTCCCTTTTCCTCTACAAGAACAATACATAAATATACTTTTTAATATACTAGAAACACATATATATTTTTCCGATAATAAAATTCATTTTCTATTAAAAATTCCTCTAACCTCTTCCAAAAGCTATACTAATATTTACAAAATGACTAGTATCCCAAATCTCGTTAAAAACAATACTTATTCCCTTATGATACCTGAGAAACCACTACTCATTATTGATGCCGAAAAACAATCCTATTTCCTATACGAAGAACATGACATTTAAAACTGTTTTAATACTCATAAGAACAATTATCTTTGCGAACAAAATTGTCCCATTCTATTTACTCAACTTAGTAATGCTTGCGAACTTAATATGTTTTCTACTCTACCAAGTGCTTCGAATAATTGCAAAATTAAATTCATGCAAATAAATCTTCCAATATTCCTACAATTATCAGATTCCAATTCTTGGCTTTTTGTCTCCCCACACCCTGAAAACTTAATCATTAAATGTCAAAAGTTTAACTCCCAAATAACCATAAATTCCACAGGAATACTAAAAATCGACCATACATGCATAGCAAATACAAAATACCAATCCTTCAGTTCTAAGACAAATTACGAAACCGATACTACACTAAATTTTATTTCATCCACCCTGCCTATCTCAACTCCTAATCTTATACAAACTCATCTCTCCAAACTCCCTATAATGGAAACAAAATCTTTTAACACCCGAAACCAAATCGATGACTTAAATGACATAAGTAAGTCTCGACGAAATAACATACACTAGAAATCCACACTATAATGATGAGAACTTTCCCTACAAAAAACACTTTACTATTGTTTATATTCTCTTGACCGTACTCTTTACTTTGATGATCTTCATTATTGTCTTACTAAAAAACGTATTTACTACAAAAAGGAACACAACGATCCCATCATTTCTGACCCTATACCCATACCTAAACCACTTCAATCTTCATATCTTTCCCGTTCTCTTCCTCTTACAAATACCAGAAAAGAACCACAAGCTACGTCTTCAGTCGAAACTCGCACCAATCCTAGGTACAAGTTTCGTTCTTAAGGGGGGAGGTGTTGTAAAGTGTACCACTTCACAACCATCCAACTGTCTCATACCCTATGTCAATACCTATCCCATCTTATCTCACCCCATTCATCTTATAACGTCATAATTCCCATTTCCACTTCGAGTCAATACACTTGCGATCAATTACCTTTACGATCAGTGTCGCAACTTCCTCTTGTCCCATTTAAACTTCCCTTCTTTATTGCTTACTTCGCTACGTCAAATACACTCTTTTGACCTAAGTAAGCATTGCCCAACTCTCGAACATTGAACTCCCATATCAACGCTTGGGCATAAAATGCTGATATCACATTTCTTCGCAATGACATTGCATTAATAATTCATTGATTCGTAAGTGGGTCATTCTAACTTTTCTTTCTTTTTCTCTTCGTTCGATATTCTTGGATAGGTCAAGAATATGAACGTCGAACATTATGAGGCGAGATCGACACACTCATTTTCGGGGCTTCAAGTGAGACTGACTGATTCTAATACTTCTATATCTACTACATCTTATAAAGTGACGTGTTAACTATTCTAAATCCAATATATATCATAAAGTATAGTGCTAAATTCTTACTAACTTTTCCAACTCATCCTATCCTATCCTATCCTATCCTATCCTATCCTACTAATATATAAATGTGAAAGTTTGGATGTTTGGATGTTTGGATGTTTGGATGTTTGGATGTTTGTTGCTCTATAACACCTTAACGGTTTAACAGACTTGAATGAAACTTTCGGGAATATATAGTCTACTTCCTGGATTAGAGATTAGGCTACTTTTTAAACAAAACATACAATTCCTTGATTCCATAATTCGAGTTATTCCAATTTCCGCTTTTATTATTTGGTCATTATTTTTGGGTACACCATTGTCATTAATCGTCAGTCTGTTGGGAGAGGGTTGTTTTTGTAGATGTTATGCTCTTCTCTTCGCCACAAATCCATCGCTATCGCTTATTCTTTAGTTTTCTTTCTACCCATACGCGCATCAAATGATGGGTAAACCATTGCCATTGATCGTCATTCTGTTGGGAGAGGGTTGTTTCTGTAGATGTTATGCTCTTCTCTTCGCCACAAATCCATCGCTATCACTTATTCTTTAATTTTCTTTCTACCCATACGCGCATCGAATGAGTGGTAAACCATTGCCATTGATCGTCATTGAGTTGGGAGAAGGTTGTTTCTGTAGATGTTATGCTCTTCTCTTCGCTACAAATCCATCGCTATCGCTTATTCTTTAATTTTCTTTCTATTCTACCCAGTACCCATACGCCGATACGCGCATTGAATGATGGGTAAACCATTGCCATTGATCGTTATTCTGTTGGGAGAGGGTTGTTTCTGTAGATGTTATGCTCTTCTCTTCGCCACAAATCCATCGCTATCGCTTATTCTTTCATTTTCTTTCTAACCATACGCGCATTGAATGAGGGGTAAACCATTGATCGCCATTCTGTTGAGAGAGGGTTGTTCGTGTTAATAATTAATGCTCCTTTTTGGGATTGTGACACAAAGTAGAGGAGGGATGATTTTGCTGATATTTGCTACCGAATTTAGTTAGTTGTGTTTCTGCTTCATCAGCGTGCGGATCTAGATCTATAGAAAGGGGGAATAGCACGATTTTTTTTACTTTCTTTTTTTTTTGTCACTTTACAGCGGTATTTGGTTACCTTAAGGTTAAGTCAGTGGATGCCTTAGAATAAAGTTTTTCCTTTTATTTCAATTCACAAATACATATATTGTAGTAGGGGTAGGCAGGCGATGTTGAGTCTTAAAATTAGTAAATAGTTGGTGGTTTCAGACAAACCTCACCAGTTACTCCACGACCAATGCTTACAACAAAGCCTAATATCTTTGGCGTTTACATAATGCTATTGTACTTTAAATATGAACATTAATACTTTAAATATGAACATTAAGTACAATTATTAGAGATAAGAAACCAGAAAGTACAATTATTTGATGCTCGTAAAATACATATTATGTACATATGTGTGTAGACATGTTTGTACACAGGTATATTACATTTCCATCAATTTTTTATGCAATCTTTTCATCTATAGGGAACAACCACTTAGTTCAGATAATAATGTATTGGCTTCAGAATTCTTTAGAATCTTAATTTAAATAATATCGCTTCCTACTACTTCCTTTCAATCATACTACAATCAAATGACGCGACTGATTTTTAGCACGGGCAGCGCCGGGCAGCCAACAGCTAGTTATTACAAAATTAAAGTGTAATAAACTCAATAAAACTGTTAATACTAAATTAAAGTGTAATTATTATCATGAAATAAAAGTTTTAAAGTTATTATTATTATTTAAAGTGTAATAAACCTAGTAAAATTATTATTATTAAACAAAGCAAGTTATTATTAAACTTATGTGGTTGTGTTTTTGTTGAACCCACTAAAACATACACTAAAACAGGTGACAACCCGAGTGAGAGTAGTACCTCTCAGTATAAAAGACAAAAAGTACAACAATAGTCTAAAAAAAATGACTATATCAGAGTTTTTCAAAGACTGGGAAGTTACTATATAGTCGGAGTTGACTCTTTAATGCAAAAAATACCTTTTGGGGCTCAAGAATAACGAACACCAAAGGCAGAGAACTGTATTCAGCAGGAAGAGTATTAAATTGTGATTCTCATTCAAGTGCTATGCCAACACATTGGCCGGTGGATCAGAATAAAATCCCAGACCTAACAGACTTCTATGTAGGAAAAGGAATATCTGATAGCTACATTTATGTAGAAAATAAAGATGATCTATCGTCAGCTTATTCTCCTGTTCTTATGAAGATTAGTGTTAGCATACTGAAAACTGAAAGTCAGCCACGTCTTATCATCACTACTTTTATAAAATAAAGTCTAAAAAAAAGTATGTATGTATGTGCCGCAAAAACAAAAAAACTACTGAACGGATTGGAATGCGGTTTTTTGCAATAGATTCTGATTGGATTAAATCTATAAAATGGATAAAAAAAATCAATATATTTCAATAAAAGACTTCTAAATGAGAAAAAGAAAAGTTTATATTTTACTTTTGGGCATTTATCTCGCTCTGTCTTAGTTCTTAAAAAACGTATTAAAATAAAATTTACATATTTGCTTAGATTATTTCACAATAAAGATTTTAATATACCTATATATCTTCTTTGTACATTTTCTGTGAGAAAAGTAATAATATAAAGAAATATTGTTTGTATGCTTTCGCGATAACGATCAGAGACCATTGCCACCGTCAATGCACCAGCGGCAGCGGGTATGCGTGTACGCGATACATGTGTGTAGTAGAAGTGATTGGGATTGCTTCGTGCTAACGTATATGTATTGTAATTGTTCGATTAACTTTAATCCAGTAACTGGATAAATTTGGTTGCAATTTGTTTTATGATAAGTATATGCAGGGCTTGGAACAGATGCAGATAAATGTATGTATTATGTTTTGACGTTTTGGCGGTAAGAACGTGCTGTAATATTTAAGAAAGCGGAGAATTTAGATTGGAAGAATTTCCTAACCCATCTGCGTCAGTTTTTTCTTTGAAAGTCTATGGAAAATCCTTTATCCAAGCATTTCATTCAGTCGTTTGGTGCTAAGCAAATTGTGAAACAAGTATTTATGCCAACTTTTGAGGTGCAAGAACAAGTGTAGCATTCAGCTGGAAGTCTCCTTCTAGTAGACAATTTATTACAAATACACATATCTACATACAAAGAGAATATTTTTGCAGGCGCAGCAAAGCCGGTACATCAGCTAATAAATCATAAAACAAACTGGATTCTACTCAGACAAGCTTTAGAAGATAGCATAAACCTACAAGTCCCAATAAAAAACTCACTTCAACTAGAAGAGGAAATTGAGCAATTTAACTCTAATATCTAGCAAGCAGCATGGATAAGCACCCCTGGGGCCTATTTCTGTACACGAGTCGAGTGAGACGTCAAAAGTGAGCTCACAGTCGAGTCGAGTACGTTTTGGTATTCCTGGACTCGATCGACTGTCTCTCATTCGAGTGCAGTTTGAACACAATTTTAAACCATACCCAACTTCACTTTATACCGGTTTGACATTTCATTTCAGCATTTATATTTGAAAAAATTAAATTTTTGTGTTAAAGTTTAGTTCTATTTTGTGAATCATTATTTTATTAAAAATAATATTATTTTATAAATTATTAATTAACTGATAACCGTGATAAAGAGGACGACCGCACTTTAAAAAGGATAATGGATCCGTCAAATCCTTTTCAATCACCGAGTAACACGTAAGTAAATATATTACGACAAAAACAAATAAATTTATGTTATTAATGTGATATTTTATATTTTACAGATTTCAAGAATTATTTAGAGCCAAGATATTTTCCATTATTTACTCGAAATAATGACAGCATGCTTTAAGCCGCAGCAGATCATCTTCAGTGGAGTGTTTGTTTCATTTTTAAATTATTTTGGTAATTGCACCAAATCTATATATACAATACAATAATTATCAACAAATATATATAATGTCTTAATGTTTGTAATATTAGCGTATCATATACATAATTAATTTCTTCCAGCCAGCATCTTACAGGTGGTCCTTTAATTACATCCACAATTCGGCCTGTTGCAAGGATTGGTTTTTTTTTTTAAATCTACCAAAACTTCTTTCTATTTTTACCCTAAAATAAATACAAATATTAAATAATTTCACCAAACAACAAAATAGTTCAACAATGCAATAAAATTTAAGAATCACTTCACACGACAGCGACACTCGACAACTATTCGCAAACGAGCAAGTTGTCACAAGAAAACAGTCATTATCGTGTCTAGGAATACCTACGTTTTCACTCGAGTGAAATTTGACGTTTCAGTTCGAGTACAGGAATACCAAAATTGAGTGACTCGTGTTCAGGAATACCATTTCATCACTGTCACATGAAATTGACTCTCACTCGTGTACAGGAATAGGGCCCCTGTTTGCCAAAAAAAAGAGGCACGTAGATATAAACTACCCACACGCAGTTAAAGAATTAATCAGGAAAAAACCCAAAGCTCGTAAAACTTGGCAGTGAATCCGAACACCTGAGAATAAAAAGATTCTTAACGCATTGCGCAATGAACGAGTCAGTGGGCAGATATACTTAAATAATTTATCAGCCCACAATGATACTAAATATTCGCCATGGACGCTGTCAAACCAGCAAAACAAGCACCGCACATTAAACAAGAAAATGGGTCCTGGGCAAGAAATGCTAAAGAAAAGGCTGACCTCTTCGCAGATCACTTGCAGGAAACCTTTTAACCATTTCCTAGGCAAACTGCAGATGAAAGCCTATTCTTGCAGTCCAGAAATAATCACAGGAACATACGGCATGTAACATTACAAGAACTAAAATGTGAAATCAAAAGCAACATAAACGCAAAAAAAAGCACCGGGCTATGATTTAACCAATTTCCGGCGGCCACTAGTTCCCCTTGAGCTAGAAACTTGAAATTGCAGATTCTGGCTATTTTCGGTCTAATTAGAGGAAATTTAAAAAAAAATTTAGAAAAGCTTAAAATTTTCCGGAAAATTCACGTTTCCGAAAATTCAAAGAGGGAGTAAAATTCTTCAATTTAGATTTTCACCGGATATTTGGAGTGACTAAAATTGATTTCAACATTTTTCTAAACGAATCTAGTTCGCATTTATTGAATTCATTGCAAAAACTCATAACAAAAATATTTTTATATACTGCTGCTTTAACATTTGGACAAAATCGAATTTTCAAGATGCTATAATAAAATTTAAAAACAATTTTTGAGAAAAAGACAAAAACAGGTCAATTATATAATTTGATGAACTCTCAAAATCAATAATTGTTTCATTAAAACTCTTCATCAGATAAGATTTACATGCCAAAATTTAGCGATAGCCGGAAATGGGTTAATAACAGGAAAATTACTAAAGGATCTCCCGGATGAAGCTATGCGTAAATTATTACATATAATTAATGCCGCACTCAGGCTTAAGTATGTTCCTATGCAATGGAATGTGGCAGAAGTAATTATGATTCTGAAACCAGATAATTCGCCAAATGAAAAGAAATCGTACAAACCGATTTCGGTCCTACCAGTAATATCAAAGCTATTTGAAAAACTGCTCTTGAAAAGACTCAAACCAATAATAGAGGAAAAAAATCTTATTCCCTCCCACCAATTAGGGTTTAGAGAGAAACACTCTACTGTACAACAAGTGCATAGAATTGCAAGTACAATAGAAAAAGCACTTGAGAACAAAAAAGTCTGTTCAACCATATTTCTAGACGCAGCTCAAGCTTTTGATAAAGTCTGGCATCGAGGACTAGAATTTAAACTTAAATTCCCGAAGAGTTCTATGTGATTCTCAAATCTTACATCACAGATCGTTATTTCCGAATAAGATATTGTTACGATTAAAAACACGTTTCTAACTTGTAAGTCCAAATCTAACTACACCCGTTGAAAAGAGGAGAGACCCAACGAAGTCATAGTGTAACTTTTATCCGCAGTCGCATCGTGAGACAATTCGTTTTCACACGATGTCGATTATGCTGATTAAGTACTTTTATTGTCTGGCTGTGATAACGCACACAGTACACCTGAGTGTAACGTTATACGCCAGACTGCATATTTGATGACACAACATTCTCCTCCCCCCCTTGGACGAATGTAGTTATTATTTTTATTTTATTTTTTACTAAAATAAATTACAGAACTACATTTTTATTTTCTTTCACAAAGATATTATACATGCGAATGTACTGTAACTATAGTTAGATTAAACAATAATAAAATATATGAATATAGTAACACAAGCGATTATTATTATTATATGTGTACAATAAATTTTTATTTTTTTATTTAAATTGCATAACAACATTTTTCTGTTTCTATTAAAAAAAATACGAATTACCAATTCTTATACTTAGATTTAACTGAATGAAATATAGGAAAATAATATTTTAATATAAGCGATTATTATTATTTTTATTTTATTTTTTATTTTTTTTTTTTTTTTTTTTTTTTAATAAATTTCGATATAACAATTTTCTGTTTCTCTTAAAAATATTGATATACATACGAATTAACTATTGAGCTTAAACTAAACAAAATATACTACTACAGGCTATTTGGATTTTTTCTTAATTTTTTAAATTTGTTTGATAAACAAATAAGTATTTTTATTATTATTTTTATTCGTCAGAATTTTCTGGGTTTATATTTTTGGAGCAAGCGAAAGTTATATTATATTTTTTTTTTAAAATGTAATAAATCATGAAAAAAATAGCAACAATTATTAGGATGGGCAAAAATATTGAAATCATTGTTCTCTTTTTGTTATTTTTACTCTCATCGAGGGTAGTCAACATTTCTATCTCTTCTTGCATTTTTTGTATACTATGGCTGAATGGTAATAGATCGGAAGTGGTTTTTATTATTTTTTTCGGATTTTGAATAAATTTTTCAGACATATTATAGTCATTGTCAAAGAGGGAATCTAGATTTAAGGATGAGTTAAGAGAAATGCTGGTTATCGAACCGGAATAGTTTGCCATTGTTGAAACTGATTCTTTTACTGTTATCAGCCTCATGGAATTTGTCTCAGCTTGGCAGTTATCAGGTAAGGTGAGCAACCCTTTACCTGATAGTGCAGTAATTTTGAAAATATTATCACAACTTACTCGGAGTTTTGTAGGACTTGGTAGCAGAAATATCCATTTATTAGGTTGTGCGAAATTTATCCACATTTCTTCTTTAATTTGTACTAGCCTTAGATCACAATTTTCTAGGTTTCCTTCATGGAAAATAAGACTAGATAGACAAGTTTCTAGTTCCGTATGGATGGGGTGGTTAGGTAGGCAAAGGAAAATTCTACCAACTTGCTTACAAGATGCTATATCGTTAGATGACAGTGGTATATACTCGGAGAATTTTTGGTTGATAGCCACATATCTAAACTGTTGGTTGGCAAAATAAAAAAGGTTGTTTTTGTAGGGAATTGGTATGGAATGTAGCTGATTTAAAATAAATTTTTCAGTACTTGTGAGGGGGAAGGTAATTTGATATAAAATTCTGGAAACAGAATATTTAACTGTAATATCTAAAAATTTCAATACTTCAAATATGTTTCCTATTTTAGGGTCAGTGGGAAATCCTAAATCTGAGTTTGCTTTTGTGGGAATTCTTTCTAATGCTTCAATCAGCGTGTGCGGATCTATTGCTTTTAGATCAATCTTGTTTTGGTGAGCTTCCACCAGCGAATTAAGGAGTCTGTTTTGGATAGTGCTCAAATGAAAGCTGGCACTAAGCATTATACTGGTTATTTCTTCAAGTCGGTGATTCATTTCTTGAATAATAGTTAAATTGTTAGTTTTATTAACTAACTGACCCATAAGGTCATATTGGTAATCAAGTTGTTTAGTGTTATTGTTACTTATTTCAATACTGTTTTTTATCAGGGAAGTTTGTTCTTTAAGGATATGGGCGACAAGTTTATTGGAGCTTTTTAAGTCTGAGATTTCCTTTTCTACCAAATCAGAATCTTCGTCATCCATAACACCAAATACTTCTTTCAGAATGCGACCTCCCAAATTCAAAAGTCCTCTTTTTGTTTTTTTGATAAAAAATAAATCGGATATTCTATTATGCGTCTGAATTAGTTCTTGAATTGATTGTTCCTGCGTTTTGACTAATAATCTACAGTGCACTAGTGGAAACAAGTGATTTACCTCTATGCAGGTAGTTCTTAATTTGCCTGCTTGGCTTATCACCGCTTCGTATTCCTTACGGTAATCATCGAGATCTTGGAATATAATGAATCTCCATTTCATGCGAATCATTTTGTACTCTCCTACTGCCTCTAAATAAATGCCGCTATTTTCTTCTAGGTCATTTATTTCCACAGTGCCACCAGTGACGGCCCAAATCAGGGACAGAAAGCATACCGTATGGATTAACATCTATGAGGTGCGAAAGAAAATAAAATAATTTCATATAAAAATGATTGAAATGAAGTGATTTTCGTAAATGTACTATTGTCCTAATGGGTTCTAAGCTTTCAGTCATAATAATGCTTGAGTCTATTGTTATGCACTGTTACTGTTCGTCTACCTATTTTTATTACCGAATTGACTGGGCTTACGACAGCAGATATTATATAAGGCCCTAACCATACTTGACATAATTTATGTTTCTTAGTGGGGTTCAGCAGAAGGACTTCATCACCGACATGAAACGATGACGATCTTGCTGTCTTATCATAGTAATTTTTTGATTTATTTTTACTTTTTAATAGATTATCACGTGCAATTGAATGCATTTTCTGCAATTTGTATCGCAACTCGTAATAATAATCCTCAGAATTATATATTGGCTGCGGTTTTTGATTAAGATTCGAAGGAACTTCTGCGGTGAAACCAAACAAACAGTCCATTGGACTTAACTTTGTGCCTTCGTGTATATTATTGTTATGTACAAAAGCAGCTGTTCTTAGGAACCTATCCCAATTTTTTGGATTCTCATCTACTATCGATCGCAGGTATTCTACTAGAGGCTTGTGTGCTCTTTCTAATGACCCGTTCGATTGTGGGTGATAGGCAGTAGTTTCAATTTTCTTGATTCTCAATAGGTTACAAATTCGTTTAAAAAGCTTACTCATAAAATTAGATCCTTGGTCAGTTATTAATTTTTTGGGAATACGATACCTACTTATTAATTCATCAAAAAATATCTGTGCAACTGTTTCAGCTTGAATATCTGGCAATGGATACCAATCTGCAAACTTTGTTAGATCATCTTGAAACGTTAATATGTATTTATTGCCCATATTAGTCTCAATTAGAGGACCTACAATATCCATATAAACCTTTTCAAATGGATGTTTGGAAGTGTCTGTTATTACCATAGGCATTTTCACAGTTCTACCGCTCTTATTTTTCTGGCATTTTTTGCATTTTTTAATATGGTCCTTTATATCACGAATCATGCCTTTCCATTTATACTTTCGAAGAATACTACTATATGTCTTCTTTACCCCCTGGTGACCTCCAAACAGAGTGTCGTGGTAGTCATGCAGAATAATTGGGATCTCAGTAGGGCTAGGAGTAATAATTTTGTGAAGGTTCATGCCTCGCGATAACGGTTTTCTAACAGTTTCTGGAACCACAATATTGCTAGTCTCATCCTTTTTAGAACAGGTATCCTTGTGAACGACGGCTTCGTCAGGTGAGTTGGAAATCAGTTGATTTTTGTTCGCCTGCGACCGTGTAACAGCGAAACATTTCGGTTGGTTTTCGACGTCTGGAAATGTGTCTTCTACATCTGAATCCATTGAGTGGTGTACCTCAGCTTTAACAAACAATATTCTACTATCAGGTTCAATATCTGAGTCCCTGTCACTTGTGCTAGGAATGCGACTAAGGGCGTCAGCATTGCCGTTGCTTTTTCCAGGTTTGTATTCAATGGTAAAGTCGTATTCGGAAAGCTTTAACACAAGCCGTACTATACGGGAAGAAGCATCTTTTGCCTTTAAAATACCTTTCAGAGGCATGTGGTCTGTGTAGATCGTGAAATGCCGACCTTGTAAATAACACCGAAAGTTTCTGACAGCCCACACTATTGCTAAGAGTTCCTTCTCCGTAGTCGAATAGTGTCTTTCAGCGGGGTTTAATGCTCGACTGGCATATGAAATAGGAAGATCTTTACCTATGCCACCTTGAGATAAAACAGCACCCAGTGACTCATTGCTAGCATCAGTCGCGAGTAAGAAGGGTTCATCAAAGTTCGGATATACTAAGAGGGGTGGACTAGTCAAGATTGTCTTTATATTTTGGAAACCACGTTCACAAATATCGCTCCATTCAAACTTCACATTTTTGCGAAGCAATTTCGTGAGTGGTAAAGTCAGTCTCGCATGGTTTTTAATAAATTTTCTGTAATAATTACATAAACCAAGAAAAGATTGCAATCGTTTGACATTGGTTGGTCTGGGAAAATTTAGAACGCATGCAACTTTATCTGGGTCAGGTAGAGCACCAGTATTTGTACATTTGTGGCCCAAATAAATTACTTCTTTTCTTAGAAAGTTGCATTTGTGAGGTTGGAGCTTCAAATTGTTCAGTCTCAGACGTTCAAAAACTGTTTTTAATTTAATATTATGATCTTCAATATTTCGACCATAAATAACAATGTCGTCGAGATAAACGAAACATTCAAAACCTTGTAATCCAGTCAATGCGTAATTCATTAATCGCTGGAAAGTAGCTGGAGCTCCTTTCAGACCGAACGGCATTCGTAAGAACTCGTAATGTCCATAGGCTGTACTAAATGCTGTTTTCTCGCGATCTTTAGGGTTGACTAAAACTTGATGATAGCCGCTTCTTAAATCAAGGGTTGAAAAATATCTTGAGTTTCCCAGTTGGTCAAGAATATCTTCTATTCGGGGTAGAGGGTACGCATCACCAACAGTTTTTTCATTCAGTTTGCGGAAATCTATGACGATTCTCCACCGCGGTTCCCCATCTATTCCCGATTTCTTTGGGACCACCAGCAATGGTGAATTCCAAGGGCTTTTGCTAGGAATAATGACTTTTTCCGCTAGCATTTCTGTTATGTGCTTGTTAATAATTGGTTTCTGTGATTCCGGTAGCCTATACATTTTTGAATTTATGGGGGCTTGATCGGCGACTGTCGGAATATTGTGCATGATGGAGGTGGTAAATGTTAGCTTGTCGCCCGGGAGGCTGAATATATCATTATACTCGTGACATATTTGAAGCACACTTTCCTTTTCCTCTGAACTGATTGTACTATCAAAACATAAATTTTTATTTAGAAGTGTTATTCGTTCTACAGGCGGTGATTCGGGTGACATGTTAGCATTTAAACTAAAAATATTGACATGACCCGTTGTTTTGAAACGCTTATAAGAATTATTTTTTTGTTTTTGATAGTAACCCAAATTCTGTCCGCTAAACTCTTCACCTTTCAAAGAGTTCACGGAGAAATTATCTAATCGTTCAAATTCCAGATTCGGAATAAGTGGTTCAAAATCGATTTCGTCCAAGTTAGTATTTAGTACTCCTATGTGCACTTGATTTTTAACCGGCTTGACTATGCCGTTGGCAATGTACACACCACTTTCGATTTGCTTAGACACGCAAAGAATTTCTTCCGTAATATTTGTACTGATCTTTATTATGATCTTACTACGGGGTGGTATTATGAAACATTTTTTATTCCTATGCACTGCATCAGCCTGATTAACTGAAAATATTGAATCGTCTCTCGGAGTCTCGATTCCAACGTTTTCTGAGTTTTGCAGTACTTCGAATTTGGTGCTTGGAACATCGGTGTCAAAAGCAGAAATTTCTCTCGGAGTCTCATTTCTATTTTCTCTACCAGATGCACGTAGCGATGTTTGATTAGACATTGAAGATTTAAATTGATCGCAGGCTGTGGGTGTCTTAGTACTTGTATTGAGAGTGGAAAAAGAAGAAATTTCTCTCGGAGTCTCATTTCTCTCTTTTTCACCATTAATAAAAGGTAAAGCGAACTCGGAAGGGTTATGTTTGGTTACCGGAAAACGTAGAATTTTATTTGGCCCTTCAACATTACAATGCTTTTTTAAAAAGTTATTGCCTAGTAACCCATCAGCAGGAATTTTATCGTTGTCTTTGATTATTTGGAATTCACACGGAAATCCTTGGTTTAATTCGATGATGCCTTGAATAGAACCTAAGGTTTCACCTTGGCCATACATCGTATCAATTTTGACTTTGTTTGAACAGTCGGATGGTCTTTTATTGGTACTATTAGTTTTAAGCAGACTTATATCTGCTCCTGTGTCTACTAACAATTTTGCACTTCTATTTTTAGCTATATTCAGTGGAAGGTGTATAAGATTGTTAGTGATCGACCCGTTATTTCTAATTAACGTCGAACCGGGGAGTTTTCGGTCGACCGTTGGCGGTTTTCCGATCTCTTACCTTCCCATTTCTGTCTTGCAAAACAGTCTGAGATACTATGCGTTGTCCGTAAACAAAATTCACATTTAGTAGAACTTCTGTTTTTTGATTTTTCTCGACTGAAATGGACACTTCTGGTGGCCTTCTCAGTCTGCGAACATGTTGGTACATCATGTCCATAAACTTTGCAGTTTATACAGTAGGGAGTATTTTTTCGTATCCTGCATTCCGAATAGGAATGGTTTAGTTTGTTGCAGAAACCACATTTAGTAACCTTATGACCACTGTTTTCATTGTACTTTTGCGATTGGTTATTCAGTAACAAAGTAGGGCCACGGTCGTTATTAGAATATGGTTGGTGCGAATTTGTTGGAAGTATATTATTGGCATACGAAGGGACTTGTTGATGCCACTGATGCATCTCTGGACTAAAGTTATAGCCCAACATGTTGGAATATGGTAAGAAATTCGAATTTTGTGTTACAGGGGATGGTACGTAATTGGGATTTAGTGAATGAAAACTTGGATTTTGTGAAGGGAAACTTGGATTTTGTGAATGAAAACCTGGATTTTGTGAATGCAGACCTACCGACCTACAATATGAAGATAAATACTCAGACAGAAAATATCTGCAGGAGTTCCACATGGAAGCGTTTTGGGACCAATCCTTTATCTCCTTTATACAAGAGACTTTTTTATTTATTTATTTATTTATTTATTTCTCACCAAAGATTACACTTTCATAGACAGAAGCAGAAAACAAAAATACAAAAATTTATAAATATACATGTATATGAAAAATCAAAGTTAAAAACAGGGCAAACAATTATGACTGAAGACCATCAAGTAATATTCTTTTTATTGATGAAATCGATAGGTTAAAGTCAATTAAATGGACATTTACACTATACGAAATCATCAATCTATTAATTGAGGAAGAACGACCGTAGTTTGTACGAGTGTGCTACTCTAAAGAATCTAGAGCTTCGAAGATTGAGTGAAGGAACGTTTAAGTTGAGAAGGTCAAGAATTTCTGTAGACTCAATCTGACCTATTAAAACCCTATGAATAAAAACAACTCGTGCCACCGTTCTCCTCACCTCCACTGATTCTAAATTAATTAATTTTAGCCTGGATAAATAAGGAGGTAAGTGATATGAGTTCTGCCAAGGAAGTCCCCTAAGAGCGAACCTAAGGAATCTTTTTTGAATTGATTCAATTCTAGATATATGAACTCTATAATATGGATACCAGACAATTGAGGCGTATTCTAATATGGAGCGCACAAATGCAACATATAACGATTTAAAGACATACACGTTAGAAAACTCACAAGCATAGCGCCTAAGCATTCCCCATGTTCTGTTCGCCTTGTTTGTGATGCAATCAACGTGATTGTTGAAAGATAGCTTAGTATCTAATAACACACCCAAATCTTTGATTACATTAACACGAGGAATGACTACACCATCAAAAGAATATGTATTCATGAGAGGAGATCTACAACGAGCAAAGCTAATGACGGAACATTTACTAACATTTAAAGAGAGATAGTTTTTAGAGCACCACAGATTAAACTTTTGAAGATGAGAGTTTTAGAGGTGAAAACAATGCGGCTCACTGCCCGACGTATAAATCTTGAAGTCATCTGCAAACATTAACCAGGAGCATTCCGGGAGAAATTTTACAATATCATTTACAAACAAGATGAAAAGCAGGGGTCCGATATGACTGCCTTGGGGAACTCCAGAAGGGACAGAAATTTTGTCACAAATATTGTTACGAAACCTAACATGTTGGAATCTATTGCTGAGGAAAGAAGATATCCAATTTAAAAAGAAGATAGGAAAACCCAGTCTCGTAAGTTTGTAAAGCAAAATTTTATGGTCAACTCGATCGAAAGCTTTGTTAAAATCCGTATAAACAGCACCAACCTTTACCAATCTCTGAAATCACAAAATTTGTGAACAATATAAGATTAGTTACAGTTGACCTTTTTTTTTACAAAACCATGTTGATTATTGCAAATAAGGGATTTGCAAAAGAAGTTTAATCTTTCAGTGACTAGCGAATCAAATAATTTAGGTAGAGAAGATTGATTACTAATACCTCTATAATTCTCAATTTTATTTTTCCGACCAGACTTGAAAATAAGAACTATAAAAGAGGTTTTCCAGACAGATGGGAATAAGCTAGTTTTCAAAGATAAGTTGAAGATATGACATATGATTTTGTGTAAAGGATAAGCACAGTTCTTGAGAAAAACAGAAGGTAGGCCATCAGGACCAGGGCTTAGGCTGGAGTCAGAACCAGCTAACTTATTCAAAATATCGTCCTCAGAAAATTCAATGGTATTGAAAAGAGGAGTGGGGAAGTCGCCAAGATAGTCAAAAAAATTGTCATCAATCGTCGAGTCGTGATTCGAATATACTGATTGGAAAAAACAAGCAAAGTTATTACAAATACTAGCGGAAGAGTCCGCTAAATGTCCATTAAAAGAGAGCGTGGCTGGAAAACCGTCACTTTTTTTCTTAGAATTAAAAAAATTCCAAAATTTATCCGGACTACATTTGAGGCTATTCTGGATATCATTTAAATACACAAAATACGCGTGGTAGAGAGCAGATTTAAATTCAGATTTAAGCCTTTTAAACACAAGGTAGTCATCATCCGCCAAACTAGAACGCCATTTCCTATACGCACGATTTTTAAGAGTCTTTAGGTTACGAATAATTTCATTGTCCCAGGGACAGGAATCAATTACATTTTTGACGCGAACTACAGGGACAAATTCAAAAACAACAGAATTAATGACCTCGTAAAATTTGGAGCAAATTTCATCGATTTCTAGCGAAAGATAAGGACCCCAGTCATAATTGTTAAGCTCTTCACAAATATTACTATAATTAGCATTTTTGAAGTCGAATCTAAAGGAATCATATCTGGATTGAGATACGTACAATCAGCATCCCCCGATGTCCAGTTAATGTTGGGTTGATTAAAATCACCAAGGATGTATATTAAATCCGTGGAAGATAAAATACTCACAATGAAGCGAATTGCATCTAAATACCTAGTTACGACATCTGATCGGGCACTAGGTGGAATGTAAACACAAACAATGTACAGCTTGGCGGAAGATGTAAGATGAAAATGGCTGCAGCAAATTTCAATGTCTTCATAATCGTTGAGCTCAAGAATATTCGCCTTATAATCGTTTTTAATGGCTAAAAGCACACCACCAAAGCGTTTGAAAATACTATTAGCCACTGAACGATCACAGCGGTTTACATCAAAGTTGGAAGGAAAAATGACGGTATCACTCTCATCTAATCCAGTCTCCGTAAGCACAATAATATCATAAGAACAGGTATACACACTCATCAAGAATTTAGTGCACTTGGTTCTTAGTCCCCTTACGTTTTGGTAGAAGAGGGCAACTTCTTTTAGTTTTTTGAAGAATAAGATCTTGAATTAGGCCTGTTAGTAAACATCTTAACCAGTATGTCATTCGGCCAGAAATCCGGATTTAAAAGTATTTCACCCATTGATGATGGAACAAGTAATTTAAAAGAAGCAGAGATGCGACCAGGTAAATTATCTGCTGTTAGGCTTAAACATCTGATGCTATTCGTATCAATACCCTTCTCCGCTATATAGTTAATAATAGCAGAGGGTTTAGTGCCATACTCCAAGCGAGATAAAAATATTGCAAACGGAGGAGGCACAGTCCTTAGAGCGCAATTATCGGTTGAATCATTGGTTGATTCATTGGTGAGACTTGCAATGCCTGTGAGTATATTGGCATCAGAATTAGCGTTGTCAATCCCATTGATCGGATTTTCAATGATAGGTGACGGACTTCTAACGATAAGAGTAAGTGAAATACCTGAACATGATGCTATTTGAGGATCTTCGTATGATATGTCAACGGTAGGAGGAGCCAAATCAACCGATTGTGAATTAGAGCGTAGTGCTCTCTTTTGTTGAGGAAGCTCAAGATTAAGTTATTGGTTTTGCTGTTGAGATCTATGTTGTTGTCGCTTTTGTTGTTTATGCTGCTTATGATGGTTGTTTAGTGCTTGTGGTTTATCCTGTTCAAGATGTTCTTTATGCAGTTCGTGTTGTTGAATATCATGTTGACAGTGTTTATGTAGTTGTGACTGTAGTTGTTGTTGCTCATATACTTGTTGTTGGATGAGGCGTAGCTGTTGTTGCGATTCATTCAATTGATTCTGCTGTGCCAATAGAAGCTGTTGATGTTCGCTTTTAGGCTGTTGTTGTTGTTGCAGACAATCAATATTTTTGAAACTCTCTAACATTTTTTCTTTATTTGAAGGATCAAAATCAAGTACCGCTTGAAATTCCGAGAACATGAGCATTAAACTGTTGAACATTTTTTGCATCTTGGTTATCTTCCAGTGCAAGACGTCATACGATATACTGCGATGTTTATCGCAGTAGAAGCAGAGGCCAGGTGTTGAGACAATTTTATCAATATCTTTCCCTTTAATATTAATACATTTGGCATGCACACTAACATGGCAAATTGCGCAAGAAAGTTTAACATCATTTGCTGTTTTTTTGCATATATAACATTCCAAATCACTCATGATTAGCTGGTTGCAGTATTAGAATATGATGGTTGTAGTATTGGATAGATGATGGTTGCAACATGCAATGAGTAAAAAAAAAATTGTACGAATGCAAATGAGTAGAATCACTTCGCTAAAACGGCAGAACATATACTAAATATTGTACTCACATGTAAGAGGAAGTGAGATCACCAATGTAGCTTCTGATGTTGTAGTCCGCAGTTGACAGGAGGAGGAGAAATTTCCGATGTTATCACTCAACGATGCGGTCGATGCAGATGAAGAAGTGTAAAAGAGATAACGATAATGTATAGTCTCGATTGCTTCTATAAAGGCAGAACATGCACTGATACAACGGCCGAGATTAGATGAAACAGACGTATTCGGCACTCAATGCTGGTTAAAGAGAAACCACTCACTTTCCTTTCTTAATTTCTTAATTAAAAATTTAAGAACAACTTGCGAAATTAGTACGATAAGGAGAGAAATTCTTAAATTATCGAACACTTCACCAATTGAAAATTGAAGGCTAAGGGGTATAATGTTTAAGTTAAAAACTATAAAGAGTGAAGTTAAACAACAGACTTACCACAGCAGGAAGAAGCCTGCTTGGCGACTTTTGCTGACGACACCGCAATCTTAACTATTGGGGACAATGCTGTTGAGGTAAGTAATTGGACAAAAAAATGAAGAATAAAGATCCATGAAACTTAGTTTACCCATAATAACTTTACTAACAGGAAAATAAATACTGTTAGAGTTAATATCGATGGAAAAGAAGTTCCGTACGCAAATACTGCCAAATATTTGTGTATAACACTTGACGCCAAGCTCAGTTGGAAGGAGCATGTGAAAAAGAAAAAGGAAGAACTAAATATTAGACTCAGACAAATTCATGGTAAGGAATTCCCAGCTATCAATTGACAAAAAATTGCTATTATACAAACAAGTTTTACGACCTGTATGGACAGCTCTGGGGCTGCACCATATTGACAAATATACGAATGATACAAAAATTCCAAAACAAAATACTAAGAGTCATCGTAGATGCACCCTGGTATCTAAGAAATGACAACCTACACAGGGATCTACAAGTAGAGAATGCTGATTAAAAAATATGCACTAAGGCATAACCAATAGATCCGAGACCATGTAAACCTAAGTAAGCTCATAGCAGACTTGAACCATAAAACAAAGTATATCATACATTATAGAAACCTTCAACAATGTGTTAAGCACGGAATGAAAATTTTAAAAATACATAGAATTTTAAGTTTCAAGCAATTATGTTGGTTAAAACAATACATCGATTTAAATACACATCACCGTAAATTGGCTAAAAATGAATTTGAAAAGAATTTCTTTAAATTATTAAATAATGCTGTTTATGGTAAAACGATGGAAAATGTTGATAAACGAAAAGATATAAAGATAGTAACAAATTGGGAAAGTTGTGGAAAACATTTAGGTGCTCGAGCTTGGATAGCAAAACCAGACTTTCATAGTTCTACTCAATTTACAGACAATATGGTTGCAATTCAAATGAGTCGCGTTCATGTAACTTACAACAAACCGATTTATTTAGGTTTTACTGTACTCGATTTATCAAAATGGAAGATGTATGATTTTCATTATGAATACATGAAACCAAAGTATGGTGACAATTTAACTTTAAATTATATGGATACTGATTCTTTCATATATTCTATCAAAACTGAAGATTTCTATAAAGATATACTAGATGATATTGATATGAAATTTGATACATCAGATTATCCCACTGATAATCGATATAATATTCCAAATAAAAATAAAAAGATAATCGGGATGATGAAAGATGAGATGAATGGTGAAATTATTAGAGAATTCGTTGGGCTTCGATCTAAAATGTATTCCATAGATATCGAAAAAAGAAAACAAATTAAAAAAGCTAAAGGTGTTAAGAAAACAGTACTAGATGGTATGAATATTGATGATTATAGAGATTGTTTATATAAAAAGAAACTTTTCTATGGAAATATGTTTATAATTAGGTCAAAGATTCATAACATATATACACAATGTATTAATAAACTAGCACTAAGTTATATAGATGATAAGAGATATATAATGGAAAATGGTGTTAATACACTTGCCTGGGGTCATAATATTATAAAAGAATAGTGTTATTATATAGGTTAGTTCAAAGATAAATACGTATAATATAGTTATAAAATAAAAAAATTAAATGTAAATTAAATATTCCAAGTTTTCAATGTCCTAGTACCGCTCTTTATAAATGATAAAAAAAAAATGTTTATAAAATAAATACTAAACAGAAGACTGTATGTTTTTATTTTCACTCCATTTCGCTTTTGTTGTTGCTGTTCTTTTTTTCAGATATTTTTACCATACCATTCGTCTTTTATTATGAACTGCATGTTTACTGAACGAATAAAGAAATGTAATATTTGATCATCAAGAGGGATTTACGAATGGAAGATCTACTTCAACGAATCTGGTACTTTTTTAAAACTATGTCGTGAATCATTTCAAACTTGGTAGGCAAACTGAAGTAATTTTTACTGCAAAAGTCTTCGATAAAGTTAGTCATCGTACCCTTACTCAGAAACTATCGAATATAGGATTCCATTCTACCCTGCTTAGTTGGTTTAAGCTTTGAGTGATACATACTCGTAGTTGGTAGGGTTCAATATGTTAAAATTGATGATTATCTTTCGGCTCCTTTTAGAGTTACATCTGGTATTCCTTAAGGGAGTCACCTTGCGTCATGACCAGATATACTCGATATTCTATCGTTTTATAGCACTTTCTTGTTACGGCTGCAGTCTCTGCACCAACCGAAATATAAATATCTACAGCAACTTGTAAAATCCATTCATGGAATACAATGAATTTTTAAATTATTGTGAAATTATTGCACCTTCCAAAGCAAAACGAAACTCAGTGTTTATATTTGATGATGTAGCTCGTGATAAACAAAACAACATTCGAGAATATGTTTGTATGGGATGACACAACGATGTGGATAGTTTCTACTTATGTCAATTTTATACACGCATACCAAAATATTTGTTTCGAGACAACGCAAACTACATAGTTATTTTCAAGCAAGACGAGCTAAATCTGAATCTGATCATATAAATTCCGATACGACATTCAATCAGTTTAAAGAACCGTGCACAAACTGTTGGAAAGATGCATTATTTCTGATGGTCATCAACGACCTCCCACTAGTCTTCAAATATTCTGAGTGTCTTCTTTTTGCCGATACTCTTAAATTATTTCGCTCCATTAAATCTGAATATGATTACGATTTATTATATCAAGATGTCGCCGCGGTCAATGATTGATGTGAGCGGAATCACCTCCTTCTAAACGTTTCTTATTGTCCTGCTTACTGCAATCCGCTATCCGCTAACTGATATCCGCTAACTGCTATCTGTAACCGACCGGTTAGCAACCGCCCTGTTTGGAACCGACCTGTTTGGAACCGATCTGTTTGAAACCGACCTGTTTGGAACCGACCTGTTTAGAAGCGGCGACCTTAAGGTGTATTGTGCCCCCTATCAGTCGTTTATTTTGGCTGTTGGCTGAAACGTGTACTCATCCAGATCAGATAGTTTATTCTGAGTGGGATATTCATGATCAATAAGGTATTGTTTTGGCTGATTATGGTCAAGCGAATGATCATCAGGTATTCAAGACCATTGTTTATATATTTCTGTTTATTCATTAAGAACTGTGTGTGTGTCAGATAAATAATTTTAGCAAAAGGTCACTACATCGCTAATATCAAAATTTAAACCAATGGTCCATAAATTCTTATTTTATATTTAGTCCAAATCAATAACTCTTCTTTATTGTTGGGCAACCGAGCAAGATATCGCATGTTGTTCTTTGGACAGTACACTCTAAGCATTTCTCTATTTCCATGATTCTTTTTCTGATGACTGTATACTGTAAGTAATATTCATTCAGATCAGCTTGTTTATTTTGGTTGTAGACTGAAATAGACCCAGGAAACCAGACCCAGGAAATCATTCACCCCCCCTCTCACCATTGTTTCCCTCTCCACCAACAAATATAAACCACTTGCACATCTTTCCTCTCGCTCTCACTCATATGGCGCCACAACTAATTACTCACACTCCGTTTTACTTCCTTCATCCAATAAACAAAACAAAAACACCGATATACATATGTACAGACATACATACGAATATGTGGCATGCGCGTCTATGACTGATAGGGGGCACAATACACCTTAAGGTCGCCGCTTCTAAACAGGTCGGTTCCAAACAGGTCGGTTTCAAACAGATCGGTTCCAAACAGGTCGGTTCCAAACAGGGCGGTTGCTAACCGGTCGGTTACAGATAGCAGTTAGCGGATAGCGGATTGCAGTAAGCAGGACAATAAGAAACGTTTAGAAGGAGGTGATTCCGCTCACATCAATCATTGACCGCGGCGACATCTTGATATAATAAATCGTAATCATATTCAGATTTAATGGAGCGAAATAATTTAAGAGTATCGGCAAAAAGAAGACACTCAGAATATTTGAAGACTAGTGGGAGGTCGTTGATGACCATCAGAAATAATGCATCTTTCCAACAGTTTGTGCACGGTTCTTTAAACTGATTGAATGTCGTATCGGAATTTATATGATCAGATTCAAATTTAGCTCGTCTTGCTTGAAAATAACTATGTAGTTTGCGTTGTCTCGAAACAAATATTTTGGTATGCGTGTATAAAATTGACATAAGTAGAAACTATCCACATCGTTGTGTCATCCCATACAAACATATTCTCGAATGTTGTTTTGTTTATCACAAGCTACATCATCAAATATAAACACTGAGTTTCGTTTTGCTTCCGAAGGTGCAATAATTTCACAATAATTTGAAAATTCATTGTATTCCATGAATGGATTTTACAAGTTGCTGTAGATATTTATATTTCGGTTGGTGCAGAGACTGCAGCCGTAACAAGAAAGTGCTATAAAACGATAGAATATCGAGTATATCTGGTCATGACGCAAGGTGACTCCCTTAAGGAATACCAGATGTAACTCTAAAAGGAGCCGAAAGATAATCATCAATTTTAACATATTGAACCCTACCAACTACGAGTATGTATCACTCAAAGCTTAAACCAACTAAGCAGGGTAGAATGGAATCCTATATTCGATAGTTTCTGAGTAAGGGTACGATGACTAACTTTATCGAAGACTTTTGCAGTAAAAATTACTTCAGTTTGCCTACCAAGTTTGAAATGATTCACGACATAGTTTTAAAAAAGTACCAGATTCGTTGAAGTAGATCTTCCATTCGTAAATCCATCTTGATGATCAAATATTACATTTCTTTATTCGTTCAGTAAACATGCAGTTCATAATAAAAGACGAATGGTATGGTAAAAATATCTGAAAAAAAGAACAGCAACAACAAAAGCGAAATGGAGTGAAAATAAAAACATACAGTCTTCTGTTTAGTATTTATTTTATAAACATTTTTTTTTTATCATTTATAAAGAGCGGTACTAGGACATTGAAAACTTGGAATATTTAATTTACATTTAATTTTTTTATTTTATAACTATATTATACGTATTTATCTTTGAACTAACCTATATAATAACACTATTCTTTTATAATATTATGACCCCAGGCAAGTGTATTAACACCATTTTCCATTATATATCTCTTATCATCTATATAACTTAGTGCTAGTTTATTAATACATTGTGTATATATGTTATGAATCTTTGACCTAATTATAAACATATTTCCGTAGAAAAGTTTCTTTTTATATAAACAATCTCTATAATCATCAATATTCATACCATCTAGTACTGTTTTCTTAACACCTTTAGCTTTTTTAATTTGTTTTCTTTTTTCGATATCTATGGAATACATTTTAGATCGAAGCCCAACGAATTCTCTAATAATTTCACCATTCATCTCATCTTTCATCATCCCGATTATCTTTTTATTTTTATTTGGAATATTATATCGATTATCAGTGGGATAATCTGATGTATCAAATTTCATATCAATATCATCTAGTATATCTTTATAGAAATCTTCAGTTTTGATAGAATATATGAAAGAATCAGTATCCATATAATTTAAAGTTAAATTGTCACCATACTTTGGTTTCATGTATTCATAATGAAAATCATACATCTTCCATTTTGATAAATCGAGTACAGTAAAACCTAAATAAATCGGTTTGTTGTAAGTTACATGAACGCGACTCATTTGAATTGCAACCATATTGTCTGTAAATTGAGTAGAACTATGAAAGTTTGGTTTTGCTATCCAAGCTCGAGCACCTAAATGTTTTCCACAACTTTCCCAATTTGTTACTATCTTTATATCTTTTCGTTTATCAACATTTTCCATCGTTTTACCATAAACAGCATTATTTAATAATTTAAAGAAATTCTTTTCAAATTCATTTTTAGCCAATTTACGGTGATGTGTATTTAAATCGATGTATTGTTTTAACCAACATAATTGCTTGAAACTTAAAATTCTATGTATTTTTAAAATTTTCATTCCGTGCTTAACACATTGTTGAAGGTTTCTATAATGTATGATATACTTTGTTTTATGGTTCAAGTCTGCTATGAGCTTACTAAATTTCGCGTTTGGGCTTTTTTTATTTTCTGCACAAAATGGGAAATCACTATGCTCATCATGAAGATGTTCTGGATATTCCAAGTCAACTTTTAAAATGTAGCCAGATTGAGAGTTTGGTGATACATTGAATACATTGAAATTATCAGTTTCTATCCATTCGAATATACCATACGGTAGACTTTGAGACATTGCCCAACCATATAAATTATTCGCATCCAAATACGTCAAGTATTCAGAAGCTACTTCACTTTTAAAGTCACTCATATATTTATTATTAGCTTTGGAGTGTCTGCAACAGCATTGCACAAGACCACCCCTAATACCTCTTTGTACAAACGTAAACATATTTATATCAGTAAGTAATTCAAGTCTAATCTTTGTTACTTTTAACATAGCATCCCATGATAAACCAGGTGCTGTATAATATTGACAGGGATCCAGCCCATAGATATTTCTGCAAACTTTTCTAAAATTCTCAAATATATCGGCTAGTAATAAGACATCTGTTTTTAAATATAACTCTAAATAATCTAATAGACTTTCACATTTAAATGTTTGCTATACCGTCTTTGCAAAATCATGTTGTTCTGCAGTACAACTAGAATTGCTAATTGAACTAAAGAATTTATCAAGCGGTGGGAGACTTTTTTCACTTAATCGTTCCCACGAATTTATGTATTCATAGGGAAAAACTCCCTTTTTAGTCATTAAGTTGAATTCTTCATCAGACTTGAAGATCGATCTAACAATTTTAAAATCTTCTCTTGACAAATTCTTAGCCAAGGCATCTAAACTAGATGCCATAAATTTAAAAGAGTCTAGGAATCGAATCTCAATTGAATTATAAAATTCAAATGGGATAGTCTTTCTTAACGATATATACCTTTCCCTATTTACTGCAATCACATTTATATTGCCTGGAATATTTGAAAATTCTTTAATGAACAAATGACTGTCATAGCCTGAGAAATTATGAAAAAATACTGGAATAAATTTTGCAATCTGAAATCTTAAATTACATTTGTTATGAGCTGGTCCTCTGTATTTACCTGTCAGATGACAGTGATCTGCTACACGACCACCATGTAAAGTTTGTTTACAAATATGACAACATTTACTTTCATTATGGAATATGATTTCATCTTTTGTAAGAGGATTCATCGGTTTGTTTATAGATAAATATTTTTCATTGATATCTTGCACATTTTGTACTAAAACCTCAATAAACTTTCGTGATGCATCTAAGCCCTTATAAAGTCGAAACCTATTCAATGAACTGTTAAATGAACAATTTATAAAATAGCTAAAGGCACAAGGAACATGTTCTTGAACTATAGTAGTAGATGGTATGTTTGATTCTGGAATGCAAGTATCTACAGCTTTAAGGATACATTCAAAATCTGCATATACCACAAATGGTACATCCAACTGTCTTTCATAATTATAATATTCTACAATTGCCTTTTCAGGGTCTGGCATCTTAGTAACAATTTTCTTACATTCTAACTTATGTTTATTAAAATTATATTCGTTACCAAAATATTGAAGGCAGCTATTACAGATAAAAACCTTATGTCCATCCGTTCTTATTTGAGTATTTATTAATCTGCAAAAAAAAAAACAAAAAAAAGTTATAATAAAGTAGATATGAAAATAAATTATACTTTCTTACCTTGAAATATTCTTAACCCAAACATAGTGGAATCGTTCCATGTCTTGTAATAATAACAAATTTATATGAGCTGGTTTTTCTTCAGGCGTGTTATAGTAAGGTCCGACAATCATATTATGTTCCTCCTCGTAACCGAAAACATTAACACTTATGCTCGGATTCAATTGTTCAAATTTTTTGACATCACTTATTTTGAAGGGAAATTCTAAATCTTCAAATTTTAGTGACACTCAATTTTTAAGCAAAATAGTTTTTTCTGTTATATCAGTTATACCGTAGGATGAAGTTCTTTGTGGTTTAATATTTGATGGTATTATTGCTGAGATTACCGCCCATTTAAAACAATATTCATCATTATTTTGTATATTAATACAAGCTTTTTTAGTTAATAAAAAACTTGGAAGTTCCATGTATTGGGATCCTTTAATTGGTCGATATTCATTCATATTTATCTCTATATGGATAATTCTTATTAATGCCCATCCACTATCATTTTCTTGAAATTCTTCCATTTTTCCAACAATGTTCGAGCACATCTTATCGTACAATATATTTAACTCTTCCTCATTCTGTACGAGACACATTTTTGATTGAAATGATTTTATTGACACTTGCATATCATCATCATTTTTATTTATTTTCATGTATTCACCAAACAATTCCATATTAAATTTAAAAGAGGAATGTTTATTTAAAAGATGTTTTAAATTTTCACAAATAACACTTTCAGAATCCTTTAAAAATGCTTTGGGTTCTATTATTTCTTCTTTTTTGTTCACGAATATTAATGTCTGAATCCGGTCATTAAATGTGCTTTTAACCACTTGCAATTCTTCACATGTTTCACATGGTTTTGCACTATTATGTTTATGCAAATTCGTTCTAATGTGTGAAGACCAATTATCTTTTGGAACATCTATTTCACAATCTGTACATATTTTCGTATTGATACTCTTTGAGGAATACACTGAAGAAGTAGTTGGTTTATCTTCAGATGATATTTTTTTAGAGCCATTTAAATTTAAAGTTGTAATGTTTTCATTTGAGTGAACATTATGATATTTTATATTATGATATAATAGAGCATCACTTCTGTTTAATGTTTTATAACAAATATCACATCGCAGTTTCTTTGAGTGTACATTTAAAACATGTCTCCTTAGATTCTTATTTAAGGAAAATTCCTTTTCATATATGTCACATATAAAACACTTCATTTTCTAAAAAAAAACAATAAACCACACAATAAATCAAACAATAAAGCTCTTATAGAACAATCAAAAGTTTTGCGATTATATTCAACGGATTTTATTAGTAGACTACTCAGCGCAACGTATAAGTTCGTACTGAAAACTTCCCATATCATACCTGAGTCTTATGATATCGAGTGCAAGAATTGACTGTGAATTATATAATGAATGACATTTTTTGTATGAATTTAAGCATTTGTCTATAGTATCGTATTATGTAGTAGTACTGAGCACAAAAAGCTCTTTCTAACAAAACTTCGGTCCCCATGTATGTGTACAGGGCTATTAAAAAAATCATAGTGTATTGATAATACTATATTTCTGCATCAAAATTTTGTATAAGAACATTATAGTCAGCGACCGAGAGTAACTGCAAAGATAACATCAACAACAACAACATAGGTAGATCCTATACAAAATAAAAGATAAACAAACAACATATTCGTGTCCGTCAGAAAGTTTCATAAAAAAAATGGTCGAAAGATGAAGAGACCAAGACTTTTTAACCTGTCGAAACATGAATATTCCTGCACCAATTTTTGTATAAAAATATCATAGTCAGCGACCGAGAGCAACTGCAAAGACAACAACAATAACGTAGGTATATTCCATAGAAAACAAAAGATAAATGAACAACATATTCGTGTCCGTCAGAAAGTTTCATGAAAAAAATATGGTCGAAAGATACCAAGACTTTTAAACATGACGAAACATGAATATCCCCACCAATTTCTACGTCAAAATAATTTTCCTTAAAATATTGTAGTCAGCACTCCTATCAGATCTGGATGAGTAGACCTTGGAAACCGTTCATCCCCTCTCATCAGCAACCAGAATAAACAATCTGATCTAGATGAGTATTACCCCCTCTACCCATTTCAGCCAACAACTAAAATAAACAATCTGATCTTAAACCCCGCTTGCCCCCGCTACCCCACCAGTTATGTTACCAAACAAAATAAACAAACATGGATCTTCGATGACCTTGGATTCTAATGACATATTATACATACACACATATAAATATAAGATAACATAACAATGGCCTTGGATTCTGGATGAGCATTAAACTCCGTTTTGCCCCCGCTTCCCCATTTCAGCCAACAGTCAAAATAAACAATCTCATCTGGATGAGTAGACCCCCTCACCATCGCTCCCCTCTCAGTATTGATTACGTCAGCTTTATCATCGATATGTATGTAAATTGATCTGTGATCTACCAACAATTTTGTTATATGTATTCTCAAACATACATTTTCAACATTTTGTTTATTATTCTTGATGACGTCACTTCCTGACCGCATGCGATAAACACTCTTTTTTTATTGATATTCCCGATATGAACACGTGTTTTTTATGATTTTAACCCTTTGTTTATTATTCTTGATGACGTCACTTCCTGGCTCCCTGCTCCCTGTGGCCCAGAATTGGTAAATCTATACTACTTACTTTTGCTATTCATAGTCACCTTATAGTCGACTTTAAGCTTATAGCCGGCTCGAAATTTTAAATTAGCCAAACGTCACTAAATATAAGAGTTGGCTTTAAATTTCTCATATAATATTTTGACGTTTGGGTTTTTTCGTTCAAATCACTTTACAAAAATACATCAAAGTCGATAAACACAGGCAAAAATGTGTTTATGAATAACGAAAAGTTATAGCCGGCTTTTTTATTTTGTGGCGGCTGTAACTTAAGTCGGTTATAAGCACTATTCATGGGCTGACTATGAACTTGCGCCAATAATTTTACACATGCATTTAACCAAAAAAAAATGTACCTGCTGGTCAATGCAACAATGCAAACTGTAAATATTTTGTATATGAAAGTGAATAACAAAATAATTTAGCGATCTTAAGCAAAAAATGTAAGCTTCAAGCTTAAATTGAAAGTTTTGTTAAGTAATTTATTAAAAACACAATCATTCGAAGCTATGTAAACATTTATTTCTAAATACGGGAAGGATGACGTGCTACCAAGAGAAAACGTAATAACTTTTGTTTTCTGTAATCAATCGGTTCCATTTTTTTTTTACGGATTGGCATTTAGATTTAACACAAATGCACGATTGGGACGATGATACTAGGATTTGGATAGTACGCCACTATCGTGTTTTGAAGTCTGTGATTTTAGTCCAAAGGGAGCTTAGGCGAACATTTGGCGGAATTCCGACAAACCGATGGACTGTGATGTGGCTAGTAAACTCTTTTGCCAAGCGTAACTGTACCACCGAGATCCTTCAGTTAGAATACAGGGTGCGATTGCTGCTGCCATGCAAACCAATCCTAGCATTTCGAACTTAAACTTATCTGCTCAAATGGAAACAAGCAGACAATTCTGCCCTAAGCTTAAAGCGTATTTCACTACAAAGTTCAAATAACAAACAAATTGAACTAAGCAGAGTTGCCAATTTGCTTGGGATTTTGCTTGCGGGCACCGTAGCGCAAGTGGTTAGTGCCTCGGACTACTGAGCCAGCGGTCTTGGGTTCGAATCCCGCCGCAAACATCTAAAAAGTTTTTCACAGTGCCCACCAATAGTCATGTAAAGCTTCCCAACTCGCCGTTCGGAGACGGCAGAAAACTGTAGGTCCCTTCCATTCGTGCAAAAATATAACGCGAACACACAAATGGTTGCGGGAAGCTAGGCTTGGTTCTACCTAGGACTGCTGAAGCCAAATACATATATTATTTGTCCGAAGATTATTCAAATTTTCGAACATGGAGCCACTCAAACCCAGAGATACTCCATGAAATGAAACTGTATCCAGCTCAAGCCACAGTGTGGTGTGCAGGTTTACCAAGCTGCATGGTCGGCCCATACTTTTTTAAAGAAAACGGTCTTACTGTAACGGACAATTATTTTTTTTTTTTTTTTTTTTTTTCCGAGGGTAGGTGAAAATCTTCCATAGACACTATGAGAATAGCAAGCGCGTGCTCATAGTAGTGTCAGATTCTTACTGACCAAAAACACCACCCTTTGATATAAATTGTTAGGTACTGCAACTAAGTTATACTACATATCAAGCAATTTTTCTATCACGAAATATAAACGTTTGGCAGGTTACTTTCCAATGAAAGATCCTTCATGTTCCGCAATTTAGACGCGGTTAATCCTTATCTCGCCAAGTCGAAAGGTTTTGTTCTTTGTAGTCGGCGCAATAAATTGCTCTCATCCAAAATAAGTAGGACTGTATTATTAACATGTCTGATTAGTCGGTTTCTATGTTTTCGCGCGAAGCTTCTAGTTTCAGCTTCGATTGTCGGAATTCCGAGATCCCTGTGGATATCGTCGTTTCTAGCATACCACGGTGCTTGGACAATTTCTCTTAGCACTTTATTTTGAAAGGTCTGTAAAATATTGGCATTTGTTTTCTTGGTACAACCCCAAAGTTGTATACCGTAGGTCCACACCGGCTTTAGTACTTGCTTGTATAAAAGCAGTTTGTTCTCGGTACTGAGGTGGGAATGTTTTCCGATCAACCAGTACATTTCTCTATATTTGATATCTAGTTCTTTACGTTTCATTTTCACGTACGAATTCCACTTCAACCTTGCGTCGAGTGTCATTCCCAGGTATTTGGCTTCATTTGCAAAGGGTATTCGGGCCAAATTTATAAAAATTGGCAAGTCATTAATTTTCCCATAAGTGAAATTCACGTGAACAGATTTAGTTCCGTTAAGGGCGATCCGCCAGTCCTTCGTCCATTCATTTACTTTATTTAATGCGTTTTGCAGTTTGGCAGTCGTTTTCTCGATTGGTTTACCTACCGCTAGAATAGCGGTGTCGTCGGCAAACGTAGCAAGGATAGTGCCATCTTCTTTCGGTATATCACGACTATATAACAGATAGAAAAGCGGCCCCAGAACGCTTCCTTGCGGTACGCCGGCCAAAATTTCTTTGAGCTCTGAGTATTCGTTTCCATTTCTAACACGGAATAGTCTATTCCCGAGATATGAATTCAAAATCTCGTATAGGTTTGCGGGAAGTACTTGTCGTAGTTTGCATTTCAAGCCATCGTGCCACACCTTATCAAAGGCTTGCGAGACGTCAAGAAATACGGTTGAGCATATCTTTTTTTCTTCTAGTGCTTTTTCGATTACGTTAGTAATTCTAAGCACCTGGTCAATCGTCGAATGCTTACTTCTGAACCCGAACTGGTGGTCAGGTATTAGATTATTTTCTTCTATAACCGGTTGGAGACGCCTTAGTAATATCCTCTCGAAAATTTTGGATATGACTGGAAGAAGCGAGATTGGTCTGTATGATTTTACTTCATATGACGGTTTTCCTGGTTTTAAAACCATTATGACTTCCGCAACTTTCCATTGGCTCGGTACGTGTTTTAATCTGAGTGCAGCATTTATAATATGGAGAACCTTAATTAATGCTTTTCTAGGTAAGGCTTTGAGAATTTCTCCGGTAATCAAATCATAACCAGGAGCTTTCTTAGGTTTTAGTTTCGCGATCTCACGTTCGAGTTCTCTAAGCGTCGCAGATCTGCGCGTTAAATCGTTAGATGGTGGAACTACCATCCTTGTGATGTTGATGTTGTCATGAACCACTTGACCAACGTTCGGTTTAAAGGTTTCTTCCAAATGGGCGGCAAGAATATCCGCTTTTTCTTTATCTTCCCTTGCCCATTCATTTTGCTTTATTTTAAGTGGCGGCGCAGGGATTTTGGGCCTTTTGGTGCCTTTTACGGCTTTCCAAAGGGAATAATTGGTATCTTTTTTCCCTGTTAAACTCTCAAGGTAAGAGCCTATCGCACGATTTTTAAAATCCTTAATGCTATTCTTTAACAAATTGCAGAGACGATTCAGATATGCTTTATGCTGTGGAGCACGACTCTGTTGCCATCTTTTACGCGCTTTTCTTTTTTCCCTGATTAATTCTTTTATTTCAGATGGATATCGTAGACCGTATTTGTCCGGCGTTTTTCTTGGATTGGGCGTATTATTCCAAGAGGCGACCCGTACTATCTCAACGAAGCGATCAACTTCAACCTCGAGTTCAAAGGTTGTCGTAAACGGTACGCTCAGTTCAACATTTACTTCGATTTCGTTCCTAAAGCCTTCCCAGTTAGTTGTTCTACCAGTTAATTTCGCTGGCTCTAGATTATATACTAGTTTTTCGCTCAGTTTCAAAATAACTGGGGAATGATCAGACGACAGATCAAAGCTCTCTTTAACTTTTATATGGTTGGTAGATATTCCTTTTACCACGAAGAAATCGATCAGGTCATCTATTTTCAAATTATCAGCTGGCCAGTAAGTTGGTTTGCCCGTCGAATGGAAATCACAACTGTACTCCATACCTGCCCCATAGAGCATTCTACCTTTTTGCGAGATGTATCTAAAGCCCCAGAACGTATGTTTCGCGTTAAAATCGCCGCCAATAATGAAATTAGGTTTCAGCGATTTAAATAAGTTAGTAAAATCACTTTTTTTGAGCGCGGAACGCGGTGGACAGTAAATAGCTGAGATTTTAATAGTACGCTGACTATTTTTAACTCGAATTGTGCACGGTTGCAGAGTTTCAAGCTCTATCTTTAGGTCTTCGCATTGTTTAATGCAGTCTTTAATAAACAAGGAAGATCCGCCTCTCGCTTTACCCGAAGGGTGACAAGCGTGGTAATTAGTATAGCCTTTTATTTTTAAATGCGATTCCTTTTTAGCGTGAGTGAAAATCAAGCAAATGTCAATATCTTTTTCTCGCATGAATATTTCCAATTCGTCAAGTTTTTGCAAAAGTCCGTTTGCATTCCAAGTACATATTTTTAACATTCTTTTTTCATTCATATTCTAGGTGAAGTACGCGTTTTCCGTGAATAACTCTCGAGCTTAACCAACCTATCGAGAATCATTTTATTTATTTTGCTTTGCTCTTCAAGTTTCGCGAGAATAGTTGAGAAAACTTGAGAAGCAGGGTCCGTTGGGATTTCGAGGTTTTTTGATTTTTCGGATGCTGCAGCCTGGGCGTAGGTCTGCACTCCTGCTGTCCGAGGGCTATTACCCGATGTCTTTTCTAATGGCTTTTCATAACCGTTTATTTTAAGACCAGAAGTCGAGGGCTTTTCTGCTATCACCACCTTCTTCCGCTCTGAACCCGGTGGTTTTGGTTTGTTTACGTTCTCCTGACCGATCTTACCATTTGCCTTAGTTAGCGGTTTTATTATTTTATTTTGAGGCTTATGGAGTGTATCTCTCCGTTTTTGCAACTCCTTGGCTACTTCACAGCCTCTATAATTTGCCGGGTGCTTTCCCTTACAATTAGCACAGATTGCAGAGGCTTGCTTGTTTACTCGACAGTCTTGGGAGAGGTGATTTCCGGCGCATTTCACACACCGTGGTTCTTTTTGCAATACGTTTGCGTATGATTGAATCCTTGGCAACGTTTGCACTGCGGAATTATTTTTAAATTTCTACGCATGGGCTCGATTTTGACCACGATATTCAATATGGTTTTTATTCGATAAATATCGTCGATACTATCAGCTTTATCGAATGTTAGCATAAAAAGCGGAAGTCCACGCCTTACCAAGATGTCCTTATCTATTTCGGATTGTTGCTTCTCCTTCTTGATGATATTAACGGCATCAAGAGTTTTAAAGCCCTTGTCTTGAAGGTCGCTCATAATCTCTTCTTTTGTGCACGAGGGGTGAAGTCCCCTTGCTACAACACGATGTGGCCTTTCTGACTTGATTTCGAAAGTATACCACTGAATCTTATCGATATTAAGTTTCTGGGACAGTGCGCGATAGTCGTCATGGTCATCGACGTTAATCTTCCACGCATTATTCCTCAAAGATGTGACCTTAAATTCCGATGTTATCGTTCCTTTAAGGAGGCTATGCAACTTATTATATTCCGTTATCCCGACGATGTTTATTGGTGGCGGTAAACGAAATTGCGTTTTACGTTGATTTTCTTGCAGTTCTTTACGCTTTTCTTCGTTTAAGGGAACGACTTCGAGCGAAGAACCGGCTCTCCGTTTTTTAGTAGGTCTTTTCTTAGGGACCCGATTCGTTTCGCGTGCTAGCTCTTCTTCATCGGTGTGGTACTCCCGACTATCTTATAGTGCTGGAGCACATTCGCGCTCTTTCTGCGAGTGTGTGTTCTTTAGAACCTTATTCTCTGTTCAGTCCTGACCTAGTGTAAGTTATTTAAGTTAGCATATCACATCAAAAGTATGTCACGATGATCACATGTCAGGCATTGCACTCTCCGCATAGCAATTAATACACATACGTATCGGTAGCTGTGTCGGCAATTCACGTCCAGCAGTACATTCACCGCTGGCACCGCGTCTCGCTGACTCAGCAGTAATTTTGTGACAACAATAATCGGGTCAAGCAATGAGGTATACATTGAACCTCACCTGTCGAATTATGCTGACTGCGCAGAGAGTGCACTGCCCGAGTGTGATTTCGTCACACACTCAAATTAAGCAATTAAGTCACTTAAAATAAGATAGAATAAGCACATTGTTAGTATATAAGGAAGTAGAAATAAAACTCATGGTCGATTCACAATTCAGATATCGAACGGTGCATTTCAATTCACAAGCACATTTCACAAGTATCCAAATTAGTTCCCCCCACCAGCGGTAAGGACTAATTAACGAAACACCAGACGGCTGCTCCAGGTCCCCCCACCAGTGGTAAGGACTCGCCCTCAATACTATCGCTTCATCGTTGGCCACAATAACGATTGCAGAGTCATTGATATTCTGGTTTATGCACCAGAAGTATCAACAGTTGTCAAGGTTCATGCACCTTGGTTGACATTTGACGAAGCATCGTACATTTTGGTAACCCCGACGTGATCTGATCACGATCAACGGTCAATTGCGAAACGATAGTATTAGCAACGCAGCGCTCTCATCAAGAAAAATAAAGGAAGATCAGCACCCACTCATCTCACGGAGACCCAGCACAATGGACCAGCTCACAAACGCTCAAGGTTCCACGGGCAACGAGATCGAGCGGATTATCTCCAATTACAATAGGATCCGGCGGTCAGAAAGACCCTAGCTTACCTTGAGGAACGTCTGAATAGACTGACCAAGCATTGGGAAAGCTTTGACGCTACAGATAGCACCATCAGGGCCAACCACGCGGATGAGGTCGAGCATCCCTACTTACGCAAGGGATATTACGAAGCGATTCGAAACCTCTACGACCAATACAAAAAGGAATTCCAAAGGGGAATAATCCTACTGCAACCAGAAGGTACTGTCCCCATCAAACAGGCAATACCAACCGGAAGTGACAACACAGCAGGAACGTCACAACAAGAGGCTGGAATGTCAAATCAAGAAGGCCGATCAACGTCAGAATCTGGGACCAACAACGAAGTCACCAGATTGCTAAAACGACAAACATTTCTACTGAATGCGCTACAACGCGCTATTGATGCAACGCAAGAAGAACAAGTTGCCTCCAAACACTTTTGGGAGGTAAAGAAAACAACAGTTGTGGAGTACTGGAAGCAAATCGAAGAACTTCAAAATAACATGTGGGAGCGAAGCAATGAAGTTAATGAACATAACATGGAAGCATATATCAAAATGGAGGCCACCGTCCGCAAAACATTGGTTCGGTGCGCTGCAGAAATTGGGGGTAGTGTCTCAACCCAGGAAGTAACAGTCAACAATACTGCACCACACTCTTCACAGTTGAACCTACCCAGAATTGTTCTCCCGAAATTTGATGGAAACTACCTCAACTGGAGGCAGTTCTATGATCTATTTTCACAAATGGTAGATCATCAATCTATGTCAGACTGCCAAAAGATGTGGTACCTAAAGACCAATCTCACAGGGGAAGCAGAGAAACTAATCCGTCATCTCTCCCTTTCAGACGAAAACTATGCGTCAGCGTGGAAAATGTTGCAAGAACGCTACAATAACGTGAGGCTCTTGACAACAGCGCTCCTGAATCGATTGCTACAGCAGCCGTCGTTAGCATCCGAAACAGCAACGGGCATAAGGGCCCTACACGACACCACGCAAGAATGCCTACTTGGGCTCAATAATCTGGGAGTGGACACAAGCAAGTGGGACCCATTAGTCATCCACTTATTACTTCGTAAAATCGATCGACACACTCATTCGCTGTATGAGCAGTCCCTAAAGAAACCGAGAGACTTGCCAGCATTAACGGACTTCCTCAACTTCTTGGAAATTCATAACTGACAAGCTTGCCAAAAAACTCAAAATGCCGATAGTAGCAGAAACTATGGGCATCCTAGGAATAGGGGACGGCACGAGACAGTCCCATAAAAGGGTGAATATTTTAATGAAGTCCAGTGTATCAGAATTCTCAACAAGACTTGAAGCATTCATCCTACCTCAAATCACCCCTCATCAACCCACACGGAACATAAGCACCTCAACATGGTCCATCCCGAACAATATCCGGCTAGCAGACCCATTATTTAATCGTCCGAGCCGCATAGACATATTAATCGGGGCGGAGATCTACTACCAGCTTCTTTCTCTTGGACAAATCAATATAGGAAAGAAGCTACCCATTCTACAAAATACGCGTCTAGGATGGATAGTCGCTGGCAAGGTAGGAAGCACTTCTCAAACTTGGGCAACATGCGGCATCTGCAGCGAAGACGAACTTAGAAACGAAATGGAAAAATTCTGGAAGGTGGAGGAGGTCCAAGATACAAGCAAGGGCAGCTACACATCAGAGGAAAGGAAATGCGAAAATCTATTCGCCGAAAACACGACAAGAAACTCGGAGGGACGATTTGTTGTTAGACTCCCATTCAAGGCAGATCCCAGCGAATTAGGAGAGTCAAGGAACATCGCATTGCGCAGATATTTGTCTCTGGAAAAGAGACTGCAGAAACAAGAAGAAATCAGGAACCAATACGTAAAATTCATACAAGAATACAAAAATCTCGGTCATATGGAAAGAATTGACATTGACAAAATTCAAGGACCACACTACTTCTTACCACACCACTGCGTACTCAAACCAGAAAGTACAACCACGAAGTTGCGGGTGGTGTTCGATGGGTCAGCAAAATCAGCAACAAATGTCTCACTCAACGACATCTTAGCTACTGGTCCAACTGTTCAAGATGAGCTGTTGTCAATTCTACTCCGGTTCCGGCTTCATAGATACGTTTTCACGGCTGACATAGAGAAAATGTACCGACAGGTAGTCGTGCACGAAGAGGATAGACGATTCCAGCTTATACTATGGAGAGATAATCCCGCAGAGGAAATACAGTGCTATCAACTTAAAACCGTCACTTACGGAACCTCCTCGGCACCGTACCTAGCTACAAAATGTCTCCAGAAACTCTCTCAGGAGGAAGCCGAACGTTATCCACATGGAGCAAACACTCTAAGAAGGGACTTCTACGTGGACGACGTAATGACAGGCTCAAACAGTCTTACCACCGCAATCCAAATGCAGGAAGAGATAAATACCTTACTGGGCACAGCTGGATTCACACTGCGAAAATGGTGTGCAAATCATCACGGACTTCTAAAAGGGATTCCTGCAGAGGATGTGGCACTAAAACTGAATCTCGACATCGATGAAACAAGCCACATAAAAACGCTTGGACAATCATGGCTTCCCAAGGCCGATACATTTTTCGTCAACATCCAGCTAAATCCAACAACAAAAATCAGCAAAAGGACAGCGTTATCGGACATCGCTCAGCTCTTTGACCCACTCGGATTTTTAGGCCCAGTCATCGTAACGGCAAAAATCTTTCTCCAACGGCTATGGAAGGAAGGGTTAGATTGGGACACCCCTCTTGAACCCGAACTTCGATCAGAATGGATACTAGAGTTGGGCTAAGTCGTGAATTTATGTTCACTGGTATAACTGTGAACGTGATTTTTTATTCACTGTGAATATAACCAGTGAACGTGAATTCACGACGATGCGACTATGAAACTACATAAACTACTATAAAACTACATATAATTTACATACAATTAATTATTGACTATGCAATGTGTAAATATGCATGTATACTAGCCGTACTAGCCGTTAAAAACATTTTGACGCAATAATTGAAAAATAAACTTACCCCAGAAACTAATGATATTAACGGATGCTTGATTTCCATATGCCTTTTCAAATTGAATATATTACATTTTACGAAACTTTCTTCAATTCAAAGAAATTCCACAAAAAACAAGTTTTTCTTCGCTTTGTTATTGGCGGCATCTTGAATTTTTTTTTTTTTTGTAAATACGTAGTCCTAAACACCAAACAAACAAATGCATGTAAATTTCCTTAAAATCACATATTCGCATGCACAGAACTAAACTAGCACACACAAAGCACTACAAAGTTCAACCTTCACCCTTTTTTCAGCGGCAATTCTCAATGCAACCCAGCGAAAATATACATAACACACTACACATACATGTTTGTGTGCGCAAGGCAGCATTATTCAGTATAGTATACATAATGTGACCATTTCACCCGCTTTTGGCGGGTTTTACCCGCTTTTTCATCCGAAAACCCGCCACCCGCCACCCGCCACCACAACCATTTCCCCGCTTTTTGAGAAAATTTTCGAATTTTGTACTCACAACAGAGCATTTTTTGAATATGCCTCTTTGTGCTGTCTAATTTAGCAACGTCAATGCTTCTGCATTGGATTTGTGATAATGAAGGTGGTAGATCTAAACTGCCGTAGACAACTTCAGTTCGCATCAATGCGCGAAAATTGCATATATCATGCGTCAAAGAAACAACCAACGTTATTCATTCGCTATCCGACGATACAAGGTCCGTTCGCATACTTTTCGCACCAAATACATATGTGTTTTCTGTCAAATTTCAAAGAGTGGGGGTGAAATTCTCTCAAAATCAGAAAAATTATGAAAATGTAAACGAACGGCCGGCGTTAAACAACCAAAAAAAAAATTAAAAATGTATGTGATTAGACATTTTTCATATATTAGCCCAAATAAATTTCTTGTGCTTTTACTAGATTTTGAAGCCGCTTTTCCATTTATTAAAAAAACCGATGACAATTCGAAGTTAAAATGTGAAACGTGGGGTGGTACAATTTTAACTACTGGGAAAAGCGGTACGGAGAACGTAATTGTTGTTCATTGTATTATCATCATATGTATTGACTGTGCTGATCTACTTTTGCGAAGCCCGCCAAACCCGCTAAAACACGCCCGCTTTTAGCTTAAAAAAAACCGCCGCTTTTTGCCAAAAAATAAATGGTCACATTAAGTATACACAATATCGTTCACCGCGTTCTGCTTTGTTCTACGTATCATTCACTGCCTCGCACCTCACGTTCATACTCACGACCGCGACTTTTGTTGTGAAATCGTTATTTGCGAATTCCAAACTGTGACGTGAAACTATTCACTATTTAGGGATTCACTGTTTATTTCCAAGTCGTTAACAGACGTTAACAGTTATTTTCCGTTCACGGTGAATAATTCACTGGTAGTAATTTTATGCTCATCACTAATGGATACGATTCCGTGAAAACCTCAACCACTTGAAGGACATCAGGATCGACCGACATGTATTCGCGCATCGGATCCCAAAATCAGTACAACTCCATGCCTTTGCAGACGCTTCCGAGAAGGCATATGGTGCAGCTATATACATACGAGCCGTCAGCAAGGACAACATTATCACCGTGCGACTACTATGTGCCAAGTCAAGGGTAGCTCCGGTGAAAAATCTTTCAATACCACGACTAGAATTATGTGCTGCAAGGTTAGCCACCGATCTCGTCAGCCGCGTCAGCAAGGACTTGCAGCTCGAAGACTGCACGACCGTCATGTGGACAGATTCCGAGATAGTACTCGCATGGATAAATTCATCATCATCGTCGTTTCACACATTCATAGCCAATCGTGTGGCCGCTATCCAGGAACTCACCTCAAAACAGCAGTGGCGACACGTACGTTCCAAGGACAACCCAGCAGATATCCTGTCCCGCGGCATCCCAGCAGACAAACTTGCCTCATGCAATTTATGGTTCTACGGACCCTTATTTTTACATGGATCAGCTGCGTCATGGCCTGCACCATATTCCAGTAAAGGTGAATGTGATGTCGAAAGGAAAACAACAAAACAAACTCTTTCAGTAGTGGAAAACATCACCAGTTTTGTATATAGGATTGACCATCGAAATAACTTTAGGAGACTTCAACGTATCACCACTTACATCTTGCGCTTTATTCAGTACACAAGAGCTCGCGCACGTAAGGAAGATCTTACAAAAACAAGTGCGCTGAGACCAACAGAACTAAAGGGTGATTTTTTAGCTGGTTTGGTTTTGGCAACACTGGTTTTGACAGCTGACGTGTGTTTAGTACCTTGTGTCACTGTCAAACAGCTTCAGTTTGGTTTGCAATTTAACCATGGATCGTCTTACAAATGAACAACGCTTGCAAATTATTGAATTTTACTATCAAAATTCGTGCTCGGTTCGAAATGTTCATCGCGCGCTGCTTCCATTTTATGATCGGCATTCTCGACCTTCTGAGCAGTCTATTCGGAAGATTGTGACCAAATTTCGCACCAAATTTACTTTGTTGGACATTAAACCACCAACACGTTTACGTACTGTGCGTAGTGAAGAAAATATTGCGGCCGTATCAGCTAGTGTGACAGAAGACCGCGAAATGTCGATTCGGCGCCGTTCCCAGCAGTTAGGCCTTTGTTACAGCACTACGTGGAAAATTTTGCGGAAGGATTTGGGCGTAAATCCTTTTAAGATACAGCTGGTGCAAGAACTAAAGCCAGCCGACCTACCACAACGCCGAATTTTTGGTGAATGGGCTCTTGGAAAGCTGGCCGAGGATCCGCTTTTTTATCGAAAAATTGTGTTTAGCGATGAGGCTCATTTTTGGTTGAATGGGTACGTAAATAAGCAAAATTGCCGCATTTGGAGCTACCAATGCATCCCGAAAAAGCCACTGTTTGGTTTATGGGCCGGCGGCATTATTGGGCCATATTTCTTCAAAGATGATGCGAATCGCAGCGTTACTGTCAATGGTGAACGCTACCGAGCGATGATAACAAACTTTTTTTTGCCCGAAATGGAAGTTCTTGACTTGCATGATATGTGGTTTCAACAAGACGGTGCCACATGCCACACAGCACGCGAAACAATGGCGCAATTGCGAGGCGAGTTTGGTGAACAGTTAATTTCACGTTTCGGGCCGGTCAATTGGCCGCCTAGATCGTGCGATTTGACACCATTAGATTATTTTTTGTGGGGGTATGTCAAGGCTAATGTCTATAGGGACAAGCCCGCTTCGATTGACGCACTGGAAGCCAACATCCATGCATTCATTCGTGAGATACCGGCCGATATGTGTGAAAGAGTATGCCAAAATTGGACTCAGCGGATGGGCTACCTGAGACGCAGCCGCGGTCAACATTTGCATGAAATTATCTTTAAACATTAAATTGCATGGTTCAAACTATCGATTCAAATAAATATTTCATTCATTTTTTCGAATTTTTTGTGTTTTTTTTTTAAAAAAAGTTCTCAACCTCTTAAAAAATCACCCTTTACATAAGGCATTAATCTGCATCATTACAATCATGCAGGGAGAAGAGTTCAAAAAGGACATACACAGCCTGAAGCAATTCTCAGAAACAGCAAGGGACAGCTCGATTACCAGCTTAGCACCATTCATCGACGAAGAAGGAGTCATTCGGGTCGGAGATCGGCTCGAAGCGTCATCGTTATCATACGAAGCAAAGCATCCCCTGCTACTACCTTACTCGCATCCATTTACAAAATTATTAATTATCGCCATTCACAATGAGAATCTTCATTGCGGTCCGCAAGCGCTCTTGGCTATAACGAAGCAGAAATTCTGGCCTATCAAGGGCAAGACAATAGCAAGATCAGTAGTGCAGCAATGTATTCGGTGCACAAGGGCAAAACCGAAATTGCTCACCCAGATAATGGGAGACCTTCCAGCACACAGGGTGCAGCCAGCCCGCCCATTCATCAACGCCGGAGTTGATTTCTGTGGACCATTCAAAACACACTTCAAAATAAGAGGAACACATCCACAAAAATCATACATCGCAGTATTCTGCTGCTTTGCAACCAAGGCAGTTCATCTGGAACTTGTGACGGACCTAACTACAATGGGATTCATAGCAGCAATTAAAAGATTTACAGGCAGGCGAGGTAACTGTCGTCATCTGTATTGTGACAATGCAACCAACTTCGTGGGAGCCAAGAATCAGTTGCACGAGTTAACAAACATCATCCACACTAGCGAGGCAAGAGAGCGGATTCACAACGCCTTCGCAACACGGAACATAGAATTCCATTTCATTCCTCCAAGAGCACCTCACTTCGGAGGACTCTGGGAGGCTGCCGTCAAATCAGCCAAACATTTCCTGCAGCGCAGTGTAGGTCTAGCAACACTAACTTATGAAGAACTAGAGACCGTCATAATTGAAATCGAAGCCATCATGAACTCCAGACCACTCACTCCAATGTCAACGGATCCTAATGATTTAACAGCACTCACAGCGGGGCATTTCCTTATAGGTGAACCACTTACAAACCCCCCTGATCCAGAAGCGGAAGATCTTAGAGGCAACCTTTCAACAAGATGGAAAGTGATATCACGTGTGAAGGAAGAGTTTTGGCAAAGATGGCAGATCGAGTACCTGAATGAACTCCAGCAGAGGCACAAATGGCAACGAAAAAGTGACAACATAATCCCAGGCACCATGGTTATCATCAAGAAAGACAATTGCCCGTGATGAAGTGGCCACTAGGAAGGGTAATCCAAACATTCACAGGATCAGATGGAATAGTATGCGTTGCAGAGATTCAGACACCGTCGGGCATATTCCGCAGGCCGATACACAGACTATCGCCACTACCCATTGAACCAGAGCCTATATCACAAGCAATCATCGACCAGTCAGCCTCAAGGACTGAGAACACGACCGGCGAACAAACTCGCAAAAAGGTGGGCACACAGGAAGAGTCTCATGAATCGGATACACCACCAAGAAAGAAGAAACGAAACAATCCCTTCAACGCATTGCTCACTCTTCTCATAATTGGATTATTCATGCCAGTATGCATGTGTTCAGAAATCAAAATATCTCCGTTTAAATCCAATCCCGGCATTCACTTCGAAAACTTAGGAACAGCACACATTATCTCAGATGAATGGGACATAGTGACCTACTACAACATGACTCCATACTGGGCGGAATCAAAAATGATAAATACAGGAATTCACGAGCTAAAGGCCCTATGTCAAGTAATTACGCAAGGTGACTTCTGCTCCGGCACAATCTCTTACCTTCTACGTATGTATGAAGAATTGAAGGACAACAACGAACTCTTGCAACAGCGTGCCCGCTCAAAACGAGGGGCAATCAACATTGTTGGAAATCTGGCGCATTCATTGTTCGGAGTTCTAGATACTGAATACGCCGAACACATGTCAGAAATCATAACGAAAATCCATTCAGGCGAAGACCTGCTGTTACGTCTTATGAAAAACCAAACATCCATCATCAATTCAACCTCCAACATCATGCGAACCAATCGTGAAAGACTTGAAAATCAACTTCGGACACTAGATCGCGAAATCAATACATTAATTGAAAGGATGAACAACGCAACGACCGAAGCCCACCATCAACAACTCTCTCTGCTAATGATGACGCAGTACTTTCAACTTTTTCTTAGTCTCACCAACCTCTCAAGGGCTCAATCTGCAATCCTGGATGTCATAACAGATCTTAATCATGGAAGGATAAGCCCAACATTAATATCACCCCACCAGCTACAACAAGAAGTAACGTCAATCGAGGCACACTTGCCAACATCACAACGTTTGCCAGTGACACACGACAATATCGCAAAACTGTACAAACTCATGACTGCCAAGGGACGAGTAGTTGGAAATACCATTATCTTCAGGCTTAAGATACCACTACTTTCATCAGAGGACTATGAGCTGTACAAAATTATCCCAGTACCTACTCTCGTTAACTCCTCATTCATCGCTATACGACCCTCATCAGATTATCTCATGATTAACCTGCATCGAAACCAGTATTTCCCATTGACAGCAAGCGAAGCGACGTCATGCATAAAAATTGGAGAGGACGACACCATGTGCACTCAACAGCATCCAGTTCATCAGAAGGGATCCAACATCAGCAAGTGTGAAGTAAATCTTATGAACCAAATCGTCGATGGCTCATCATGTCAATTCAAGGAGGTCACTAATGATCAATTCTGGGCTCAATTACGACAATCAAACCAATGGATTTATTCCCTCCGAGATAAAATACTGCTAAACGTTGTTTGTCAAAGAAAAGTGTCCCAAGTCAGTTTGATAGGAGCTGGCATTCTGACAATACCCGCCACCTGCACCATAAAACACGACTTGATCACTATACAGGGGCATAACGTCTACTCCAGTGCATCAAGAAGAGTATTCACACCAGTAGGAAATCTTTCAAGATTCTTCATCACGCAAGAACCCGACTTACTAACTCATAAGCCAATAGACTACAAGAAGATTCATTCAACAGAAATAGACTGGCTCCAGCAACGTATCACACAGCAGCAAATGGATGAATCCTCACTTCAGATGCAGCCTCACGACATCCATCAGTTTGCTATCGGCTACATTGCTACAGCTATTAGTCTTATCATTATTGGCTACCTTGCCTGGAGCAAGACAAGGCAACACAACCAAAACCAACGAAACGCACCTACACCAGCCCCTCGGACCAGTTGTAAGGAGATATTTACTGTCAATGTTTGAACAGTAGTTCAAGGCGGGGAGAATGTTCAGTCCTGACCTAGTGTTAGTTATTTAAGTTAGCATATCACATCAAAAGTATGTCACGATGATCACATGTCAGGCATTGCACTCTCCGCATAGCAATTAATACACATACGTATCGGTAGCTGTGTCGGCAATTCACGTCCAGCAGTACATTCACCGCTGGCACCGCGTCTCGCTGACTCAGCAGTAATTTTGTGATAACAATAATCGGGTCAAGCAATGAGGTATACATTGATCCTCACCTGTCGAATTATGCTGACTGCGCAGAGAGTGCACTGCCCGAATGTGATTTCGTCACACACTCAAATTAAGCAATTAAGTCACTTAAAATAAGATAGAATAAGCACATTGTTAGTATATAAGGAAGTAGAAATAAAACTCATGGTCGATTCACAATTCAGATATCGAACGGTGCATTTCAATTCACAAGCACATTTCACAAGTATCCAAATTAGTTCCCCCCACCAGCGGTAAGGACTAATTAACGAAACACCAGACGGCTGCTCCAGGTCCCCCCACCAGTGGTAAGGACTCGCCCTCATCGTTGGCCACAAGAACGATTGCAGAGTCATTGATATTCTGGTTTATGCACCAGAAGTATCAACAGTTGTCAAGGTTCATGCACCTTGGTTGACATTTGACGAAGCATCGTACATTCTCTTCTTTTAATAGATCTATCTCTTTCTTAAGATCTTGATAGAGTAGATCCATTTCGTTAAGCTTTATTCGGAGTACTTTATTTTCTTCCTCAAAGCTTTTTTATTTCGTTAAGTCCTGATTTTCGCGCTGCGGCGCTCCCGGCGGACTTTTTTTCCCGGAGTTATTCGATCTTGATGGAGGAGATCGAGATACCCTTGCACTTCTTGTGAAAGGGTCATTGGATTGCAATAAATGGCTCTCCCCAGAATCCGTAGAGCCGACCTCCGAAGAGGGTGGATTTTCCAGTAAAGCTGGACTGCCACCTGGGGTAATTAATCTTTTTGTTTTGTCCATTGCATTTTTGTATACACTATACACTCGGTATACGGAGATTGGATTTTAGTCGCCTCTTACGACAGGCATGCCTACCTCGGGTATATTCTAACCCCTACCCGAAGGGGTAACGGGCAATGGAGACTGTTATCTATCCCTTTCAACTCTGTATGGTTTTAGCAAGATGGTGCAACTTCACATAAGAAATAAATTATATGAATTGAAAAAGAAGTTATTTGAATTTCAATATTCATCAGTCACACATTATAATGGAAAAATTTGTCAAAGCCAATGACCGAAAGACTCCTATTTAATGTAATATTTAATGATTATGATAAAATGGAAGAAAATTTTGATTTATAATTGAATAAAATTCTTCACTGGTTTTATGAAATTGATTTTTTTAATTACAATTGTTGCTCTTGTTTTATTTGAATTATTATCTTATTTGTGGGCCCCCTAGAACCGTGGGCCCTGAGGCACGTGCCTCACCTGCCTCCATATAAAAGCGGCACAGTAGTGAAGTCACTTTTTTCAAGCGCGGAAGAAATATAAACGTTTGGCAGGTTACTTTCCAATGAAAGATCCTTCATGTTCCGCAATTTAGATGCGGTTAATCCTTATCTCGCCAAGTCAAAAGGTTTTGTCCTTTGTAGTCGGCGCAATAAATTGCTCTCCTCCAAAATTAGTAGGACTGTATTGTTAACATGTCCGATTAGTCGGTTTCTATGCTTTCGCGCGAAGCTTTTAGTTTCTGCTTCGATTGTCGGAATTCCGAGATCCCTGTGGATATCGTCGTTTCTAGCATACCACGGTGCTTGGGCAATTTCTCTAAGCATTTTATTTTGAAAGGTCTGTAAAATATTGGCATTTGTTTTCTTGATACAACCCCAAATTTGTATACCGTAGGTCCACACCGGCTTTAGCACTTGCTTGTATAAAAGCACTTTGTTCTCGGTACTGAGGTGGGAATGTTTCCCGACCAACCAGTACATTTCTCTATATTTGATTTCTAATTCTTTACGTTTCATTTTCACGTGCGAATTCCACTTCAGCTTTGGGTCGAGTGTCATTCCCAGGTATTTGGCTTCATTTGCAATGGGTATTCGGGCCAAATTTATAAACATTGGCAAGTCATTAATTTTTCTATAAGTGAAATTCACGGGCAGTCGTTTCCTCGATTGTTTTACCTACTGCTAGGATAGCGGTGTCGTCGGCAAACGTAGCAAGGATAGTGCCATCTTCTTTCGGTATATCACGAGTATATAACAGGTAAAGAAGCGGCCCCAGAACGCTTCCTTGCGGTACGCCGGCCGAAATTTCTTTGAGTTCTGAGTATTCATTTCCATTTCTAACACGGAAGAGTCTATTCCCGAGATATGAATCCAGAATCTCGTATAGGTACACGGGGATTACTTCTCGTAATTTGCATTTCAAGCCATCGTGCCACACCTTATCAAAGGCTTGCGAGACGTCAAGAAATACGGTTGAGCATATCTTTTTTTCTTCTAGTGCTTTTTCGATTACGTTAGTAATTCTATGCACCTCTTCAATAGTCGAATGCTTACTTCTGAACCCAAACTGGTGGTCAGGGATGAGATTATTTTCTTCTATAACCGGTTGAAGACGCCTTAGTAATATCCTCTCGAAGATTTTGGATATGACTGGAAGAAGCGAGATTGGTCTATACGATTTTACTTCATATGACGGTTTTCCTGGTTTTAAAACCATTATGACTTCCGCAACTTTCCATTGGCTCTGAGCGCAGCATTTATAATATGGAGTAGCTTAATTAATGCTTTTCTAGGTAAGGCTTTGAGAATTTCTCCGGTAATCAAATCAGAACCAGGATCTCACGTTCGAGTTCTCTAAGCGTCGCAGATGTGAGCGTTAAATCGTCAGATGGTGGAACTACCATCCTCGTGATGTTGATTTTGTCATGAACCACTTGACCATCGTTCGGTTTAAAGGTTTCTTCGGCGGCAAAAATATCCGCTTTTTCTTTAACTTCCCTTGCCCATTCATTTTGATTTATTTTAAGTAGCGGCGCGAGGGTTTTGGGCCTCCTGGTGCCTTTTGCAACTTTCCAAAGGGAATAGTTGGAATCTTTTTTCGCTGTTAGACTTTCAAGGTAAGAGCTTATCGCACGATTCTTAAAATCCTTAATGCTGTTCTTCAACGAATTGCAAAGACGATTTAGATATGCTTTATGCTGTGGAGCACGACTCTGTTGCCATCTTTTATGCGCTTTTCTTTTTTCTCTGATTAATTATTTTATTTCTGAAGGATATCGTAGCCCGTATTTGTTCGGCGTTTTCCTTGGATTGGGCGTATTATTCCAAGAGGCGACCCGTACTATCTCAACGAAGCGATCAACTTCAACCTCGAGTTCAAAGGTTGTCGTAAACGGAACGCTCAGTTCAACTTTTACTTCAATTTCGTTCCTTAAGCCTTCCCAATTAGTTGTTCTACCTGTTAATTTCGCTGGCTCTAGGTTATATACTAGTTTTTCGCTCAGTTTCAAAATAACTGGGGAATGATCAGACGACAGATTAAAGCTCTCTTTTACTTTTATATGGTTGGTAGATATTCCTTTTACCACGAAGAAATCGATCAGGTCAGCTATTTTCAAATTATCAGCTGGCGAGTAAGTTGGTTTGCCCGTCGAATGGAGATCACAATTGTACTCCATACCTGCCCCATAGATCATTCTACCTTTTTGCGAGATGTATCTAGAACCCTAGAACGCATATTTCGCATTAAAGTCACCGCCAATAATGAAATTAGGGTTCAGCGATTTAAATAAGTTATTGAAGTCACTTTTTTCAAGCGCGGAACGAGGTGGACAGTAGATAGATGATATTTTAATAGTGCGCTGTCTATTTTTAACTCGAATTGTGCACAGCTGCAGAGTTTCAAGCTCTATCTTTAGGTCTTCGCAGTGTTCGATGCAGTCTTTAACAAACAAGGAAGATCCGCCTCTCACTTTTCCCGAAGGATGACAAGCGTGGTAGTCAATATAGCATCTTCTTTTTAAATGTGATTCCTTTTTTACGTGGGTTTCAGAAATCAAGCAGATGTCAATATCTTTTTCGCGCATGAATATTTCCAATTCGTCAAGTTTTTGCAAAAGTCCGTTTGCATTCCAAGCACATATTTTTAACATTCTTTTTTCATTCATATTCTAGTTGGAGTACGCGTTTTCCGTGAATTATTTTCGAGCTTAACTAGCCTATCGAGAATAATTTTATTTATTTTGCTTTGCTCTTCAAGTTTCGCGAGAATAATTGAGAAAATATGAGAAGCAGGATCCGTCGGAATTTCGGCGTTTTTTGATTTTTCGGATGCTGCGGCCTGGGCGTAGGTCTGCACTCCTGATGTCCGACGGCTATTACCCGATGTACATTAAATATAGTACATTAAAAAGTTCATTATTCACATTGGTTATTTAGAATTATGATTATAACTAACTTATAACTAATAGGCAGAAAAAAAAATGTATATGTACATATATTTGTATTGCAATTTGTTTATTTTTATATTAATTAAAAGGAAAATTATGAATAGAGGAAAATAAAAGGGACAAGGGAAATGTATGTACAGTTGACTCCGCTTAGCTGAAACGGCAATTTGCCACCAATTTTATTTCACTTAAGCGGTATTTTCACTTATGCGAAGCTGAATTAGTATAATTCTTTAATTTCGGACGTAATAATTTTTTCAGTTAACCGGGTATTTTCAGTTAAGCGTAGTTTAGATAAGCGGAGTCGACTGTATGTAGACATTATAATATTTATTAAGATTGACTGAAATATTTTAAAATCTCAGTCTTGAATTGTTTTGTTCCAGATATTCGCTTTACATGTGTGGGAAGTGAATTCCAAAGTCTGGCGACGTGGACAAACAGCAGACGCGAAGTACTTAAATATTTAGAAGCAGGAGTAATCAGGTTACATGTCCTAGAAGATTGAGTAAATTGTAGCTTTTGAGATAAATATGATGGTAATCATTTCTGGACTATTTGGTGCAAAAACATACAACATCTTGCATCTACAAATTCTTTAAGACTACACCCAAGAACAAGTCTATGATAATTTGATATGTGATCAAATCTGGGGAGACCATAAACATATCTGACCATGGCATTAAATGCAACGCGCAACTTATGCTCAGATTGCGAGTCTAGCTTACAATTAACTACTGTAGCATAATCAATAATTGCCACAAGCAGTGTCTTAACGAGCATTAACTTGGTTTCAACGGGGGTGAAGGCCGCTGACAGCCATAGTTTTTGGAGTGCAGCATAGATAGTCCAACCGTAGAGTTAATATGATCAGTTGCGGAAAGAGAACTGTTTATACGGAACCCCAGTTTATTCACTTTTTCTACAAACTTGAGTGGCATATCTGATAGCAATACGGATGGTAAAAAATCAGGTTTATAATGCTTTTTTTTAAATTATAATTGCTTGAGACTTAGCTGGATTAAGCATAAGACAATTGCTTACTGACCAGTCGTATATGTTAGTTAGGTCTTCATTGAGCCTATAAACCAGATCCTCTATCAATCCAACTGGCCTAGACAAGTACACTTGCACATCATCTGCATAAAGGTGTAAAGATACGTGTTTACAAACATTGGTAAGATCATTTATATTATTATTATTATTATTTATTATACTTTACATAAATGTAGTAGCATAATACTATATGTAACAGCTCTAGCTACCAGGGCTTACGGCTGAAGGCATAAAACATACTGATAAAAATATGATAACGAAACTGTGCCCAGTCGCGGGGGGGCGGCCGGAAGGGTAACGAACAATACTTCATCCCTCCACCGGCCGCCCCCCGTAATTGGGTTGGGCAAATGAGTTCTTATATTCTATTTTCTAGTTTTAATTTCTTTAAAATTTTAGCAACGTTTTTTATGTTTTGTTCTGAAGGAACTAATAGGAAATTATAGAAGTCTTTGTTGAATAATTCATTACAAATTTTTTTAACATAGATACAATCACATGTAAAGTGCTTTATAGATAAAACCATGCTAGAATGGCAGAACTGGCATATCGGGAGTGTGTCCTTGTTGAGCAGGTTGCTATGTGTTAGCTGGGTATGTCCAAGTCTTAGCCTTATGAAGTTCCGGTTCATGGTGGTTGATGTGTTTGTAGGGTAGATGGCAGGAACAGACTCTGGATTGATGGAGGAGTAGTGATGGATGTATTGTCTCCAGTCGACTTTTTGCTTTTGTTTCCAGTATGAATACACGAGTTTGAGGTAATCTTTTTTTTCGGGTTGATAATTTGAGATACTTAGGCTGCAGTTGGAGGAGGCAGCTTTAGCTTCATGATCTGCCATCTCCTTGCCCTGAATGCCAATATGTCCAGGTACCCAAATAAGTTTTAGGTTCGTCCCTGATTTGATGACGTAGTCTCGAATTTTACTAATGGTGGGTGATCGATTTTTTATGTTTCGAATAGCTGAAAGTGTTGAAAGGCTGTCCGTGCATATTACTGTTTTCTTATTGTCTTTGCACGCCATTTGAGTGGCTTTCAGTACCGCTATCGCTATCGGGAATCTTTTCGGCAGAGATCATTTATAAATAAACAAAACAAGATCGGACCCAAGATTGATCCCTGGGGAACGCCCGCTAAGATTTTCAGTAGCTGAGAGGAATTGTGTCCAACTGTGACCTTTTGTTTTCTATTTGATATATAGTTTTCGACAAGTTTCGCCGATCCTGCACTGAATCCAAAATATGAACGCAGTTTGCCACATAGCATTCTATGATTAACACTATCAAAGGCCTTGGCAAAATCAAGCAAACAGAGCAAGGTAATATTGTCCGCATCAAATTGGATCCTTATGTCATCAATTACATTTACAATTATTATTATTATTATTTTTTATTATAGTATTATTTTTGCTATTTTTTAGCTATCAGGAAAGTTGGAGGAATAAATACAGTAGTTTATTACGTGTGTAAAATAACTTAAGAAGTGGGGAAGTACACATTTAATGAATCGAATAGCAAGTCCTTCCTCACCTACGGCATTAGACCTTATCGAATTAATTATTCCCATGACTTCGATCTCCGTAACTACCTCAAAGTTAAAATCAATTGAAGATAGAGATGTTATCCGTGGGTTCGGTATGAATGGTACATCAGCTCCCCCAGGTGTTAAGAATGACTTATTTAAATTATTCACATCAGGCATATTACAAAACGTATTTTTCTTTTCTATACCAATAGAACGCAGGTTGCTCCACAGTTTCTTGGTGCTTAATTGTGTGCTCAGTTTAGACAGAAAATAGCTTTTCTTTGTTCTTCGGATAGTAGCAGTGCAATGATTCCGAGACCGGCAGTAAAGTTCCCAATTTTGGCTTGTTGGATTGGCTTTCCACTTGCAGTACAGCTTTCTACGTACTTTGATAGCATTTAGAGAACATCAGAGGTAAACCACGGGCAGGTCTTATTACGTACAACAACATTCTTTAGAGGTACATGTTTATCAAAGAGGGTGAATAATAAACATTGAAGATGGTCTACTTTTTGATTAGCATTATGAAGGTTATAAATATGGTTATAGGCAAGAGGCTTGCATTTGCATCCCATTGCAAAGCAGCATAATTAATAGAAGAAAGGTCTCTACATTGAAATGATAAAGGGGTGGTTGTACCCAAAAGGTCTAAGTTGTATGTACAGAAAATCAGATCATGATCTGATACACCTTCCAGTGGTAGTTGATCTTGTAATACTATACTCGAACAGTCAGCTACAATAAACAAATCAAGAAGGCTAGGAGATGTATTTGGGGAAAAACGGGTTGCATACGAATTTAACACAGCCATTCCAGATGCAGCAACACAATCCAAGAGTTGAAGGGTTCGCGAATCAATTTTAAGGAGATCGGCATTGAAATCACCGGCTAAAATAATGTGTTCATAGCAAGCAGATATATTTTGAATTACAGAAAATAAAAGTTCAGGCGAAGAGCTTCGATTTGGGTTGTAAGCAGTTGCTACAACGCATTTTAAAGTTCTGTCACTTACTTCCACACGAAGGTATTCAATGCCACCACCTTCTGATCTTCCAATTACTTTTGTACAAAGCGAAGCGTTACACCGCGTCTCCACGAGACATATTTCTGCCAAAACTACATCTTGACTAGAAACAGGTTTTTTTCTTGTTTTCCTTCGCTGGGCAAATCATGCCAAGACATTTCAATCTACAAGTTGACGTCGAGAAAGAAACAAGGCGCAATTCTCGCTTTAAAAGCAGTAAAATACTCTACGGAAATACCATTGAATGAAAATCTATCTACCCAACAAGCATCTTCACTCTGCGGAAATACCCTAAAATGAAAATCTACCTACCAAACCAACTCAGCGCGACATGTTCACTCTACCGAAAAACCCACCAAATGAAAGAAAAATCAGGATTTCAGTTTGCCGAGAAGACAAAACTTAAACGCTGACATCGCGGACATGTTTTTAATTTGGACATCAAATTAGGGCTCTCCACGAGACATTTGCATGTTGAGTCGAAGAACATGTCTTGGGAAATGTCTCGTGGGGACGGGGTATTACAGTAGACAGCAACACCACCACCAGTTGTGTCTGTAATCCTATCATTACGTATTAAATTGTATCCTGACATATTATGCAGACTATCTGGTACATCTGGCTTAAACCAGGTTTCAGAAACGCATATGATATCCACACCCGAACCATTAAAAACATAATCTAAATAGTTCAACTTCGAGACATTTAAACTTCTGGCATTAAGATGGCATATTTTGAACCCATCTTGGGCACTGGATAATATTTTAACAAGAGATCGCACCGATTGTCCATTCATATCGCCAGGTGATGACACATTATGAGCCATCGTGCCTATGCACATAACGTAAAACAAACATATGACACAAAATATTAAATGAAAATTGATAATTAACATACCTACATATGTACATATGAGCGTGGAAAGATGTATGGGAAGGGTAGAGGACGAAGGAGAACAAATGAAAGAATTGTAAAGATTAAAATAAGAGAAATTCATAATTTTAAGAAAAAGTAAGTAAGAAAATATATAAATACAAATGAAAGTATTGTAAAGAGAGAAAAAAAAAATATAAATACGTAAGTAAAATATTCTGCATTGAAGAGTTGCTCCAGATGACAATGGTGAAAGTGATCAGTGACGTATAATTAAAGATGAAGAGAATTGGTTTTGCGCACGGAAACAGCAATCAGATGAAGAAAATTGGTAGACGGACGCAGCATTACACCGAGTCTCCACGAGACATATTTCTGCCAAAACTACATCTTGACTAGAAACAGGTAGTCCCGGGTAAACCGGGACGTCTGGCAACGCTACTACCAAACCAGCTCAGCGCGACATGTTCACTCTACCCAAAATCCCACCGAATGAAAATCTACCTGCCGAACGGCCAAATGTCAGAGAAAAATCAGGATTTCAGTTTGCCGAGAAGACAAAACTAAAATGCTGACATCGCGGACATATTTCTAGTTTGGACATCAAATTAGGGGTCTCCACGAGACACTTGCATGTCAAGTCGAAGAACATGTCTTGGGAAATGTCTCATGGAGACGGGGTATTACGAGAGATTAGTCGTTGACATAATTTTGATCTCAGTGTCATCTTTGCTCTTTTTAATACCCCGTTTTATTGAATGTGTCAAGTTTGAGTGATTGCTTTTAAGTAGCGAGGGGCATAGCTATATTCTTCTTATCGGGTAGAATAGATATTGTTGTCCCTAGTTTAACGAGCTCGTAAGCTTTACAATTCGCTGGAATGTCTCTGTGCCCCGGCACCCAGCAAATGTGGATATAAAACGTACTAGCCATCTCTATAGGAGATGAACGGCAGTTGGAGGTGGTCTTAGAAGTGGATAAGACTGATTCCAGAAATTCAAAGACCGGCTGGCTATCCGAGAAGATTCTTATATCGTTAGTGGATATAATATTCATCTTGATCCAGGACAGCGCTTCAGAAATCGCCATAATCTCCGCTTAAAACAGGGTACTGTGATCAGGGAGGCGAAAGGAGAGATGGTGTTGATCTTAGAGCTCCTCTAATACACACATGCTAATCTTTTTACTTTCCCCAGGCGGTCGCGATGTATAGCTTTATCTAAGGCGGTCCACCAGACAACTACGCCATTCATCAGAATCGATCTGATAATAAACACATAGAGCCAATGGGTTATGCGGGGTTGAAGTCCCCATTTGCTGCCAATGGCCTTCTTGCAAGGGTAGAAGGCTAGAAATAGGGATAGATTTCTTCACTTTTCCCTGGATCTCTTCTAGCTTAGTTTTTTTTGTTCAGGAAGAGACCTAGGTACTTTGCTTTGTCGGCGAAGACTAGTTTGGTACCGTATATAGGAGGGGTCTATCTGAGGAATTTTGGACTTCCTAGTGAAAAGAACCAGTTCCATTTCTTAAGGTTAACCCCCAATCCCCATTTTTCGGTTCATTTCGAGAGCTTGTTTAGTAAAAAAGTATATAAATACACAAAATATATAATTTTGATATCTTATATTTTGAGTTTTTATTTTGTCCCGGGAGAAATTTTAAAATCCCGGGTTTTTCCATATTTTTGCCATTTGTCCCGTCGAGCTGCGAGAAAAATCTGGCAACTCTATTTGGTAGGTAGATTTTCATTTTTCGGTATTTCCGTAGAGTGAAGATGCTGGTTGGGTAGGTAGATTTTCATTCAATGGTATTTCCTTAGAGTATTTCACTGCTTTTAAAGCGAGAATTGCGCGTTGTTTCTTTCTCGACGTCAGCTTGTAGATTGAAATGTTTTGACATGATTTGCCCAGCGAAGGAAAACAAAACAAAAACCTGTTTCTAATCAAGATGTAGTTTTGTCATAAATATGTCTCGTGGAGACGCGGTGTAACGAAGACGTTCCTATTCCTTGTTCTCACCGAGAACAGTAATCCTTCCTTTCGCAGTCGGAGTGCATGTCTGTGATGTGATGGCCCGTGCTAAAGAAGAGTCCGTATAGTTAGGAAGTAAAAAGGAGACTGAACTTGTCTTTATTGAATAAGTATAATATTACATTACAGTGTTGCCGTGTTGTATACATGACATCCCCCTTTTTCAGGTTTTTGTTTTTCTTTTTTAATAAACAAAACTTTTTAAATTAGCATTGTTATATGCATAAGTGTATCAGAAACCCAAAATTGAATTCATTTAATGGGGGCACCGTAGCGCAAGTGGTTAGTGTGTCGGACTACTAAGCCAGCGGTCTTGGGTTCGAATCCCACCGCAAACACCTAAAAGTTTTTCACAGTGCCCACCTATTTCGAATGTCTGACAAGCATCAAAGAGTATCATTTGTCACGATTGAGCTTCTTAACTCGCCGTTCGGAGTCGGCAAAAAACTGTAGGTCCCTTCCATTCGTGCAAAAATATAACACGCACTCACAAATGGTTGCGAGAAGCAGGCCCAGGTTCACCTCGAGCTGTAGCGCCAACTAAGTAAGTAAGTAAGTAATTTAAAATATCCCAAATAAATATACTATATTCTTTGTATTTCTTTTTTTTTTAGCAACTTCAGAATTATAATTTTTTATTATTTTTATTTTTTTTTTAGTTAAAAAATCAAAATTATTAAATACATATTTTTTTTTTTTTTGTTTTTAAACTTCGGAATTATAATTTTTTTTATTATTTTTTTTTTTTAAATCAAAATTATTAAATACATATTTTTTTTTTTTTTTTTTAAACAACTTTACATATTTTTTTTTTTTTTAAACAACTTCAGAATTATAATTTTTTTTTTTTTTATATCACAATTATTAAATAATATTAAAAAAAAAAATAAAGATTATTTTATTCAAACTAGAATTCGAAATTTAAATTAATGAAGATTATTTCAAAATTGTTTTCCTCGTTTCCTATCAAAATCGGCTGGATAAAACTTTACAATAGGCTTCACTGTTCGACCACTTCGCGTTTTTACTGGAACGCTTTAGTATCTTCGACTTCCGATGACTTATCAACGAAATGGGCTGATACATTGTTTGGCTGCTATTCAGCCTCTTGCGCTGAAGGTTCCGGTGTGCTGACCTGGTCTGCCGTTTCTGCATCTGGCCATAATATCGTTGGCGTTGTTGTATCTGCTTTAGTTCTGTGCAGATGATGAGTATTGCGCCTATACCGTGATCCATTGTTTGTCTCGACGATTAATGATCTCGGATAGTTGGTCTGCTCAACTACCTTACCTGCGATCCATTCTCGATGTCCAGTTTGAAGTCTAACTTTGTCCCTCTCTTTAAGCATATCCATTGGTCTTGCCACTCGATCCGCATAGACACCTTGTTGTAGTCGGAGCTTCGATAGTTCTTTAGATACGCCATCGACGATGTGAACTGAGGTCCTTCGTCTGATTCAAGAATATCTGGTATACCATGCGTCGAAAACCATTGGCGGAGACATAAGATCACTCCCACTGAGTTGGTTGATTTTAATTTTTGAAAATCCTTAAAACCTGAATAATGACCTGCTATTACTATGTATTCATCTCCTTTCAAGTTAAATAGGTCAGTTGAAACCATTTGAAATGGATATTCCGGTATTATTCTTTGCAGTTGCTGTTCGCGTGTGTTTGACCTCTGAGTTTGTTGGAAGACCGAACAATTTTCTATAAAATTTCGTATGTCCCTCGTCTGTCCAAACCAGTAAAGCGATTGCCTTGCTCTGGCTAAGCTTTTGACTAGTCCGGGGTGACCAGCATGAACGTCCTGAACCATTTTTCTTATTTCCGCTTTAGGTACTACCACTTTATCTACTTTAAAGAAAAGACCTCCTTCCAATATTATTTCGTCTTTCAAGTTGGAATATTTTTTGACACACTCTGGCAGATTTTTGTCGTTTTTTGGGCATCCCTGAAGAACCACTTGCTTCAGTAATTGTAGTTCTAAATCTGCTGCTGTTGACTTTATAAACCGTTATTTCGCTTCATCCGTCATGGAAAGAATGACTTGTACTGCATATTCTTCTTTCTCTGCCTCATCTATTAGTTCACTTTTACAGTCACGACTCAATGCATCTGCAATGTGAATATTATTTCCTGGTATAGTCGTTCGGGGCAAGAGTGCGCATTTTGGACTTCGGGCTTAAATTCTGAAAAACTTACAACAGATTACAAACAAAAGACCCTATTATTTGGTAGCTCTATATTTTAGGAACAAAATTATACAAAAATATTTTATATTTTTTTTAATGTTTCATATGTTTTGATCAAAAAACCAAAGTAAGTCAAGTTGCGCACTCTTGCCCCGAAGTCAGGGTAAGAGTGCGCACAGGTATGGGTAAGAGTGCGCAACCATTTTAAATCACAGTTTTCGTAGTTTAAATGGCTTGAAACTGTACTTTCACTCAAACCAAGTTCTTCGGCAGCGTTTCATGGGCTGCTTCCATTTTAATTCAAATTTGGGTTATCAATTTCCTTACCGTTTGTGTTTGGTAGATACGAGGCATTTTTCTGGAAAAACAAAAACAGAAAAATAGTTCAGCTACGAGCTACCACCTACCGCCTACGACTGTGATGTGCTCATTGCATCTTTCGATAGATGGTAATAGCTTAAAAATTGTTATTATTATAAAAAGTTAAATACTGGATAAGAAAGCACTGCGCACTCTTACCCACAGAACGACTGCGCACTCTTTCCCTAGACGCTACTTTTTTTTCATTGTATTTAAAATCTAAGAACGAATAATATCATTCACTAAAATTGTATCCTTAATCAAACACACATATACACTGTTAATGCCTACGTACTACTTATGGGGTATCGAGTTGCCACGCTTTCCTGACACACTTTTAAAAATTAACTCTTTTTTTAACAAAATGCGGTTTTTTTTTCCTTGGTGATTTTCTTTGTACTGTTAAATGGAAAATTTTTGTAGAAGTTGTTCATCATTGGCGGTAAGTGAAGCACACATTTACTCATTTAGCGATTGTTGCTAATGCTTTCACAGATGGAGAAAATGCGTACTGCGTACTGTTACCCGCTGCGCACTCTTACCACAAACGACTCTATATATTTTACGATTGGGGAATATTGTATCACGTCCCAAAGAATTTTTTGTAAGCGCAGCGGAGCTTTATGCAGCTATTTTTTAAAAATGGTTTCTAAAGGCTTATGGTCGGTTTCAACGAAAAGCTCTTTACCATACACATATTCGTGAAACTTAAGAATACAACATTTTATTGCCATCGCCTCCTTCTCTATTTGAGGATAATTTTGCTGTGCTGGCTATGCTCGAGTTGCATAAGCTACTGGCTCTTGCATTAGACAAGCTCCTAATGCCTTCGAGCTAGCATCAACAGAAAGTGTCACTGGGAAGTTAACGTCGTAAAATCTGAGCACTGGCATCGATGTCAGTGCCATTTTAATTTTTTGAAAAGCAGTTTCCTAATAGCTTCTATTTTGCTATTATCAGCTTCCATACCATTTGTCGTAAAAACATGTCCTAAAAACTTAACGCGCAGCTTGTTGTATTCACACTTCTCGTGGTTCAGTGTGAATCCAGCATTACTAAGTCGTTCTAGTGCTTGTTTCGTTATCTGATTTAGTTTTTCGGGAGTTTCTGCAAATAAGAAAATGTCGTCCATCGCCACCTCGTAGTTCTCAATGCCCTCTAGCGTGGTATTCATTACTTCTGAGAACACATCTGGAGCCGACGATATACCAAATGGCAATCTCAAAAATTGAAAACGACCCCATGGTGTCGATATAGTCAAATAGTCTAATGTACGTTCAGTGACTCTGATTTGCCAAAAACCCTTATTTGTGTCCAATTTCGTAAAGCACTTCGCCCCCGCAACTCGCGCCGAAATCTCCTCTACTGTTTTCATCGGGTAGTGTCGCCGTCTTATATTTTTGTTAAATTCGGTTGGTTCCATGCAGACTCGCATTTTACCATTTTTTAAAATAACAATAATAGGACTTACCGCAGGCGTTGGCTTGGTCACAGGTCGAATGACACCCATTGTCACTATTTTCTGAAGTTCTTTCTTGACTGCTTTTCTTAAGCCATGAACTACTTTGCGCGACGGTATTATTTTAAATTTTGGCGAGTCAATAAAATCAATGTCATACACAAAATTCTTACAACAACCCAGTTTATTTTCTTTTTCAGGTGTTGTTACGGTTTTAATTTCATTTACACGAATTATAAGTCCCATTTGCTCGCACATTTTCCGCCCGAGGATCGGTGATAAATTATCTTTAACAATTTTAAAAATTACTTTTTTCGATTCACCCTTGGCATCGCAAGTTACTTGAGCCTGACCAATCGCCGGTATACTATTATTTTTATAAGTTACTATTCGCTTTGTAGATGTTTTTTCGATTTTTAATTTCAACCGTTCGGCTTCACTTTTCGGCAAAACATTTCACTCGGCACCCGTATCTAATTTCACTGTGAGAGTTTGATTTCCAATTTTTAAGTTTTGCGACCATTTGTCATCAATTACTTTTACTTGTGCACTTTTTTTATTAATTGCACTAATTTGGTATGCTTCTGTATCGGAGCCATCTGATTTTATTTCCATTACTCTAGCTTTTTAAACTTGGTTCTTTCTTTTATTTTTGATTTAAAATTTCCCTTTTTTACATACACGCGCGAAATGTCCTAACCCCTCACAGTTGCTACATTTTTTTTTATATGCCGGGCAACTTCTCGGTAAGTGTTTTGTTCCACACCGTTCACAATCGAATTTTTTAATTACATTTATTTGCATTAATTTTCATCATCATTAATTTATTTGCATTAATTTTCATCGCGTTTTGCTCAAGCCAGCTTTGGTGCAACTCATTTATTTCTCTTAACGCGCGTTCCGCGGCCCGACAAATCTTTTTCGCTTTTTCAAGTGTTAATTCTTCCTCCGTCCATAATTTTTGACGGGTTGTGTCTGCATATATGCCTACTACGATTTGGTCTATCACAAATTCTTGCTCATTATTTCCATAACCACACTTTTTTACCTGGGTTTGAACTTTCTGCAGAAAATCTTCTAAGTTTTCAATTGCGTGCTGTTTCAACCGGTGAAACTGACAGCGTTCATATGTCTTGTTTTTAGAGGGAGCAAAATAGTTTTTTAATTTTGTTCTGAGAGTTGTTAAGTTCTTCCTCTCCTCCTCTGTCAAGTTTAGATTATCTATTACTCTTTTGGGTGTCTTCCTATAGCCGCCAAAAAATTTGCAACTTGAATTGCCTCTTCCTTTTTTGCCAATTCGTTGAATAAAATACTTTCGAAACTCTTTCTTCCTTTTTATTATTTTTTTTTTGAGTAATCACCAAATCTGACACCATGTGATGTGATGGCCCGTGCTAAATAAGAGTCCGTATAGTTAGGAAGTAAAAAGGAGACTGAACTTGTCTTTATTGAATAAGTATAATATTACATTACAGTGTTGCCGTGTTGTATAAAAGAGAACTATTCGCCGGAGTTAAACTCTCATTTAAATACATTCAAGCACTGCTAGTTTCAATATTGGATGTATGTGCCTGGGAAGAGTGTTCAAGCTGTGCTGTTGTTAGCCCTTTTTTTGGCGCGAAAAGCTGATAATAATGCATTTTGTTCCACATGTGAGGAGAGACGAATTAGGAGAGGACGATCGTTGGACTTGGTTGACAAACGAAATGCATCGATGTTGGGCGAAAGTTCAACATTGAGTGTTTTGGCGATTCTCTTTGCTAAGTCAACGGCATTCTCATCCGCATTAAGAGGGGCACCACGAACAATAACATCAGAGAGTCGCTCCCTGCGCTGTAGGTCTTCTACTTTAGCCATTAAACTTTTGTTTTCTTCTGTGATGACTGAGATTTGATTTTCACACTGTTGTACTCTTAGGTTTAATGCTGATATTGCCTGATTAAGTTAATTTTTTATTTTTTGCTCGAACTCAGAAATTAATGAGGTAAATTTCGCCATCACGTTAGCTTGCCATTCCTTATGCACATCAGATAGTTTAATAGAATTACTATCCAGTATCTTTTTAATTAATGCGGGTGATCCTTCCTGGTTAGACGCTGCTTTCTCTTTAAGTGCCTGCCGCCGTGTGGACATAATGAATTGAGTTGTTTTGTTGAAAACTTATAAATAAAATTAATAACACTCAGAAAGATCCACCAGTTTTTTCTGTAAATGACAAAATATTAGAACAAGATGACAGACGCAATAAGCTAGCTCCTAGATTTAATGAACACACAGTAGTAAAAAATAATAAAATCACGTTAGAAACGAATAAAAGAAAAGTACACAAGCAAAAGGTAAAGAAAAAGCTTAGATTACTACTACTAAATATTACTACTTAATACCCATTATACACTTTGTTCTTTAGCATTATATATAATTTTGTCCATACTGGGTAGTATTCCTATAACATTAGAATTGGTATAATACTTGATTTAATTTTTTTCTTTGGATGGTTGAATGCAATCATATACATATATAATATATATATATATTTATCTTTTTCGATTCAAAATCCCCTTACTACACCTATCCTATATTCCCACCCACTTCTTATTGATGACTTATTCGAATAACTCAACATGTATCGCAGCATAAACGAAGACAACACATACCAGTAACATCTATAAACGAGTACATCTACATATACGCTGCAAACTCTAGTGAACTCTTGCTCATAACGCCGTAAGGTTCACTCTGTGGCGGGAGGAGTTATGTATGGTACATCCTACACTCGTCGAAGTTAACAAGTGCAGATGGTTGCACTAAACGATCTATGTTTAGTTGTTCATTGTTGTTCACTGAAATCATGTTTAGCGGTTGATTTTTTGTTATTCATTAATTTTTGTCAACATGTTATTGTAAGAATAAAAAGAATTTGTAAGTTCAGTTGTAAGTGGACCTTTGACTAATAAAGATCATAAATAAATATTTCTATTTCTTTTATTTTTTTGAAGTACAGTGAAACCCGTCCAAGCCCCCCGGATAATTTATTTTATTTATTTATTTATTTATTTATTTATTTCATCAATAAGCTTAAGCTAACAGATTACGAATTAAAAGTATAAGTAAAAAAAAAAATAACAATATATAAAAGAATATAAAAATAAAACAGCAAAATAGCAGATAACAAAACAGAAAATAAATAAATAATATCTTGACTAGCTAGAAAGCAACCAGAACAGAATGCATTTGAAACACTCTCTTGAGATTTGAAAATCTATATGACTACTGATTTCATTAAATAATCTCAGAGATCTAGATATTGGTTCATTTCGACCATAGTTTGTTCTATGCCCTGTTTCATAAAAAATATGACGATCCCTTAAAACCCTCACAGGAGCATAAATTGGTAACATAGATAGAAGACTAGGACTATTAACACGGGAACAAAAGACGTCTCTCACAAACATAATATCGTGTGCCTGCCTTCTAGCACTAAGTGTCATTATGCCTAATAGCTTACATCTTGCTTCATAAGAGGGCTCAAAATCCCACCGCATTTTAAAAAAGATATATTTTTTGAAGCGCCTTTGTACTTTTTCAATACGATCCGAATGGATTAAAAAGTTAGGATTCCACACTACATCGGCGTATTCAAGTATTGACCTAACCAAGGCAATAAAGAGCGATAGCAAAGTATAAGGATCAGAGAAATCTTTCGAGTTTCTTTTAATAAACCCGACTAGTGAGTTAGCTTTCGCAACTATAAATTCAACATGTGGAACGAACGTAAGTTTTGAATCTAATAGAACACCGAGATCTTTGATTTTATTAACTCTTTTTAGAGGCAAGAGCTCAATACAATAAGTAAACGGATGTTGCATTTGAGATCGTGTGAAAGAGATGGCTAAACATTTACGAATATTCAGCTTTAAACAATTGATAAAGCACCAGTTCGATAAAATGTTAAAGTCCATCTGGATCTTTAGCAATCATCTAAGTTTTTTATTTTTAAAAATATTTTAAGATCATCAGCATACATGAGGCAGTGGCAAAATTTGAGCTGCTGAACAATATCATTAATAAATATAATAAAAAGGAGCGGCCCTAGATGGCTACCTTGTGGAACTCCAGAGGTACAGGAAATTGATCTTGAATATATATTATCAATACATACTTTCTGAAACCTGCCAGTTAAAAATGATCCAATCCACTTTAACATTAGATTCTTGATTAGCAACAGATGATTCACAGAATCAAATGCCTTGCTAAAGTCAGTATAGACAGCATCAACCTGACATCCAGTTTCAATTGCATTGATTACATAAGATGTAAAAATAGATTAGATGTCGTTGAACGGCCAGAAACAAATCCGTGCTGAAACTCGGATATATGCTCTTTGATGTGAAAATCAATTTTATTTTTTACTATGCATTCAAAAAGCTTCGGTATAGCAGACAGTTTGCAAATACCTCTATAGTTTTCGATGTCGTTTCTAGAGCCAGATTTAAAGATAGGTACAAGAAACGAGATCTTCCACTCATTGAGGAATAGCCCTGACACTAGCGATAAATTCAAGATCATAGCTAAAGGTTTTCCGATAGAACTACAACAGTTTTTTAAAACTATTGCAGGAATACCATCAGCACCAGGGTTAGGATTCGGTTTGAGGCTACTGATAGTCAATTCAATATCCTGAACTGTTAAAACCAACTGGCCGAAATCAATTTTAGGCATAGAATAAGATTCGGACAAATTTGGTGTTACTGACGGTGAGAAAACAGATTCAAAAAACTGAGCAAATAGTTCGACGGAATTTTGAACATCTTTCGATATCGAATTTTTATAAAACATTTCTATAGGCAATCCATTCGAACCCCTCTTTTGGTTTATAAAAGACCAAAATGATTTTGAATCATATTTAAGTTTATTTTCAATATTAAATATGAATATATTATGCAAAAATTTACTTAATGTTGTAAAATCTTTACTCAGATTGCAAAATATTAATTTGTCATCATTATTTCCCGATTTTTTGAATCGTTTATATGCTTTGTTTTTCAACTTTTTTAAGTGCAAAAGTCATCTATTATACCACGTGGGCTTGGATTTGTATTTCCTTACAGAGCTTGGAACAAACATGGAAAAATCGACATTAATTATTGCAATAAAATGATTATACATATCACGTAGACATAGATTTTCAAATTCCATATCCCAGTTAAAAGAATGAAGATACTCACTTAATGCCACATAGTTACATTTTAGAAAATTAAAAGAGCTAACCAAACTCGTTTCTGCTTTTACATACGAATAAATACCAATTTCAATCAGCATTTGTTTATGATAAATTGAGTTGTTTAAAAGAGGGACTGGCGCTTCAGAAACATCTGCTTTGACATCATTAGAATTTAAGAAGACGAGATCTAATAATCTATCTTGCGAGTTTGCAATTGAGCTAATTTGACATAAATTAATTGAAAACATACAATCAATAAGAGCTATTTCGTAATCTCTTTTAACATTATATGGAATAAGCATTTTGTCGTCTTCAGACCAAGACCAATTAACATTACCAATATTAAAATCACCAAGAGCACAAAGGATATCGGTTTCAGAGCAATCTTGGCTTACAAATTCAAAATTCTCGATACATTTTTCATAAGTATCCAATCTGCTACCAGAAGGTATATAAGTTACAATAAAAATAAATTTTTTTCTTCCGACATCACATGAAAAGCAGATTTGTTCAGTATCTAAATTCAACAAAGGAATCACTCTGCCGGAAAATGTTGACTGAACGGCAGCAAGTACTCCACCATCACAATCTTCAGCCGAATTACAGCAATCTTCGCGAAAAACATCATAAATAGAATCAACAAAAATTTCAGTCGACAGGATTTCATTGTAGAGCCAGGTTTCAGTAATAATAATAATGTCGTAATCCTTGTGAGAAGAGGCAATAAACAAGTCTGAGGTTTTTGTTCTGCATCCACTTGCATTGTGGTAATAAACATTCAAATGAAGTTGATGCATATCACCAGCCTTAGCATTAACAGGACTTAGTTTTTTGCTGGATTGTGAATAAAAGAACGAATCTTAACTCCATTCGGCCAAAAAGTGCCATCAAAAACAATATCTGCATATTGAACTGGTACTCCAATTTTAAAGTTCACAAATTTAAGTGACAGTTGACTATCATTTAGCTTACTCAATTTAAAACAAGAAATGCATTGAGATGTAACTTCAAGTTTAGACGAAATGTGAGCAATAATTGCATCCGTATTGGTATTTGGGTGGAAACTCGAGATGTGGAACCATTTTAATTTACGAACAACATGAAGATCACTATTTTGAACGTTTGTTCCTAAAATGACTTCGAGGCGTTTGTTTTTGTTTACCTTGGAATTGTTTTCGTTATCAGTAACAGTAGGTGCAGTAATACCATCACCAGAAGCACCAGCGTGCAAGTCAATTACATTGATAGCAGCAACCAAATCGGCATTATCATTGCGAACAACAGAGTCACCAACAACAACAGCAGCAGCATTGTCTATACAATGCACATCGATACCTCCAGCAGCAGTGACTGATGACTCAGCGATATCATGAAGTGTGACGTAGTTTTTCTCATTTCGAAAAACAGTAGACGAAGTACTTTTAAGATCAGCAGCGGGAGCAGCAGCAATCGGCGGAGCAGGTGAATTGACACTGACAGCCTCAACCAAATCAGCATTAGCATTGCAAACAACAGAGTTAACAACAACAGCAGCAGCAGCAACAGCATCATCTACACATTGCATATCGATTCCCACGGCGGCGGCGACAGATGACTCAGTACCAGTACTTATAGCAGCAGCAGTCCGCGGAGCAGGTGAATTCAGATCAGAGTTGACAGTTATTTTGTCAGCCGAGAAAGACGTCATAGCAGTCGTAGACTGTGATCCATCTACAACAGCAGACGAAAGATTAGGAGAAGAAGATGATTTCAATTTCTCTTTTCCAAGTGATTTGAATGCACTAGTAGCATTATTAAAAAGAGAGCTAGTAGGAGTACCCTTGTTAGCATTGGAAATACGAGCAAAAGGAGAAGTTGCGGCGCGACGATTGATGGACAGTTGTTTTGCAGGTTCAATCACGAATGTCTCGACTAGTATTCAGTGGCACCGCATTTGAATTCGATGAAATGTTTTTAGATTTAACACACTCTAATGATGAACCAATCTTAATAATGTCATTGATGTTATTGTTCAAAAAGAAAGAAAGGTCACTCATTTTTTGTATGCATATTAGCAGTGGACTATTTATGCAATTTTCACATTTAACGAAAATGTTAGCATTTTATTTATGCAATTTTCACATTTAACGAAAATGTTAGCATTTGCTTTTAAAACTTTAATAATATTTTTATGAATAGTACTACAGTTTATGTGAACGTTTAATCCGCATATACCACACGATAAAAAGTCAGTGTCAGTTATTGGATTCAAACACTTGTAGCACATAGAGTTCATTGTAACAATAGAGCAGTACGGTAACACATGCGTCACAGACAATAGGCAGAGAGAGACTGATAGGCAGAGAGAGGATAAGTGCATAGCCCGCATTACTGCCCGCAATTTGTCGACATTAGACTTTTAGTATTATTTATCATATAAAATTTCCCTCTTAAGTACTTCCCGCTTAACTACCTAGCCCGCTTATCTACCTCACTGTTTTTTTTATTTTTTATAAACATTTACTTCAAATTTTCCCTCTTAAGTACCTACTTTTAAAAATATTGCAATAGAAAAAAAAATGCAAAATATACTCTTTAAATACTTTTTTAAACTCATTTAGGCTGGGTTTGTTTTCAATAATAGCAAAGAAAATCTTTATGAAGACCCCATAGAGGAAGTGCTAGGAATATGTGCACCGTGATGATAACATTGAATGCTACGGACTTCTTTCGGAGGATGATATTGTTGCAGAATTGTTGGCAGATAGATATTTTTAGATATTTTATTTATTTATTTTAAGTGACAAAAATATTTTTATAAAAAAATAGAGTTGTTGCCACTCTTAGCACTTAATTTAACAATTTATTTGAAATCGGGTGGGGTGACCCTTAAAAAAAGAAATACAAAAAAAAGTTAAAATATAATTATTTTACATAAGACATATAAAAATTGAATTGAATTGAAAGTTAACATTTCAAGAAAACATCAGATGGAACCATTAACTAAGAATTCGATACTATTATTATCAAGACTGAGGAGCCAGTAATAAATACCAAATGAGAAATTTGCATTCTGATAGATTGAGGGAGTTTATTAAATATCCTACACGATGAAACACTATAGAAATCTCGAAATGCAGTTGTTCGAAATATCGGTACAGACACTCTGCTCAAAAAATGTCCACGTATACTGTAATTATCAATTATTCTAAAATTTAGATTACCTGATCTTCTAAAGAAAATTTTTAAAACTTTATAGCCGTACTGAAAGAAGAGATGAACATGAATCAGAACAATTGACTGAGGAAAATGTAGACGAGGGAGATGCTGTTGAACCGCCTAACTTCGCTGAAACTCTAAATGCACTCACGACTGTAAAAAGATTTCTCGAGCATAATAATATCGACGATGGTGAAATAGAATTGCTGGAAGAAAAGTTGGCAAAACTTAAGTTCAAAAATAAAAGCAAATGGAAAATCACAGACTTTTTTAAGTAAACAAAGAAAAATTGTTGCCAAATATATAATTGTACTTACATATATATGTACGTAATCTTCTTTGGTAACATTTTTCATATTTTTTTTATATAACATAAGTATGTGCATTGTGCATATCTATATAGATATTGAATATCTAATAACTCTCTATGAAGAAGACTAAATGAAATTTTGTTCCTTTTAAAATAAATAAATAAGTATTTATAATTATGAATTAAATGTTGTTTCCTTTTAAAATAAATAAATAAATATTTATTTACACATTTGTGTATGTATCAATGTGCAATTTTGAATTTTCAACCTTTATGCAGTTTCATGGAAGATAAGTGCCTCTAAGCACTTAAGCGGTTTTTTTTAAGTGCTCATCTCGGATAAGTACCCTACTTTATAGCTAATATACCCTAAGGTACATCCGGGTTATACTGTATATGTTTTTTCCACGACGAAAACTTTAACTCTCGCTTTTGTATTCTATCAATCAGGTGCAGTGGTGTTTTTGGAGCACCCGACCAGATATGAGCATTGAGCATTGTACTCGAGCTTGGGACGAATATACGCCTTATAAATTGTAGCTAGATCAGAAGGGGTGATGAATTTCTTACATCGTTGGAGGAAACCTAGGCATTTCGCGGCGTTTTTGGCGACTTCGAATATGTGGTCATTCCAACGTAGTCCATTAACATACATACTGAGAATGGAAAGCTTTTCGGTTTCAACGATGCAAGAGCCATTCTATCTCTATTCCACTTATTGTCTCTTTAACAGAACAAGGTACAAATTGGGATGCGAGCGATCAGGGATTGTGAATTTCGAACTCGAAACCAGTGCTACCACTTTACACTTTTTGGGTACTGGATGGAACTCCATGCGAACACGGTTCACAGCGGCGGAGAATGTTTCGTATCATAATTAATAATAATAATATTATGAATTATTTTAATGCATTGCAATTGGTCTAATTAATTGTGTTAACACCCTTTCAAAATATACTTACAAGTAAATAACATTAATATTCAGAAAATCATTAATGTCATTTGTGACCTTTCGTCAATTTTAAGGTTAATGCACTTCCTTGCATTTAAAGTAAGATATACATGTATTAAAATTGTTAGCAGAACACTTGCGAATTAGAATTCAACTCGATCAGACGAAAAATAAATTATAACGTAATTAAATCAAAAGAGTTTTTATTTAACATTTCTTTAGTAACACATAAACGAGAAAACAGGCATGATTTGGATGTACATATGTATACACATACACAACCATATGTATACACATACACACCAACCACAACCAAAAGCCCTCACAAGTAAATCCCACTTCACAGGAACTGTAATTAATTTTTAATAAATTAATCAAAGTAATCACTATAACAGAGAAGCCCTCAACACCACATCTACTTTAAGGATATTCCAAAAGAAAACCTTCTTTTCAGGGAAAGGTGCTGCATACGGCATACCGCTAACGTTCTTAATTTCCAAATCTCAGCTTTGATGATTATTCAATGAGATTGCAGGTGCTCTAAACTAATTGAAAAAAAAAGTTCTATTCAAAGATATAGCGACTAATAAAGCAGAAAACAGCATAATGATGTTGCTGTCGTCCTTGTTGGTTTATGCTTATTTTTGGCATACATATTTCTTTTAAATATTCCATTCATCCATTTTAAAACTGATGCCGCAAAAAATGCGAGAAAGACGAATGGCGACCTAAAACAACGAAAAATCAACGATGAACAAAAAAAAGAACTCAAACTAAAGCACCTGTTTTCATTACTGCAGCTTCCTTCAGAATGATCAGCACAACACCACAACACATTTATTCTTCGGATGCCACTAGAGGCATCACTCTTTAAGAAGGAAGTGCAAATGGGGTGAAAAGTTATGGGTGCGGATGGACTCTTTATGTCATCCGTTTGCCGCTATCCGTCCCTGTATATACGAAGTAGTATTTGCATTCTCTGTATTCTTAGCAATAAAAGTATGAAAATATTAAAATGAAGGAAAAACTATTTTCTCTTTTTTTATTTTCTACTTTTTTTTGCAGTACTTTGCTGTGGTGGGCGGGCGGCCGGCGTCGGTCCTCATAGGTTAGTGGAGGTATGAAGATATAACGAAAAGCCTCACAGGATGAATTGCTCTTCCGGTTTAAATTCCTTTGTCATTGTGTGATATTCGGTGTTCTTGCTACTTGTCAGTCGTCATCATAGCTGGCCACGAATATAACATTCGAGTGTAAATGTGAAATGTGACACCGGAGTTCTCGGGCTCATTTCTAACCACTTGAAGATGATGAGGTCAAAAGGCAGCTAGCACGACAGGATGTGCATAGTTATTTTTATAATGCTCATTGTGTCAAGATGGAGGAGGTTCATAGTGTTGCTATGTGTGATTGTATGGTCGGTTGGCATTGTCATCGTATCCTTCTGGTGATAATGCTTTTTACTTTTTATTCTTTGCTTCCTCCTTTTAGACCTTCCTGAGCGGGTGGATTGCTTTTGTGTCGACGGAAAGGAAAATACAAATTGGAATCTTGTTTGTGTAATGGATTCCAGGTTGCAGAGGCATTTTTTTTTTTTATAAAAAGCTTTGCCGTTGGTCAATTCATCTTGTTGTCACAAAGATTCTACTGCGTTTGTCCCTTTTTTTAATCCCTTTGGAAATCAAAGGAAGCTAACAATTTGTATTATTTGTGTTCGTTATGAGGTAAAAATTTGAAGTTCTGAAGTCAGTACTTCAGTACTTATAGCTGTCTTCATGGGCAGTACACTGGTGCGCACGAGTTTTATAGTGCGGTATTCTTTGACCTGCCAAACTTTTTCAGTTCCTTTTTGACAGTCCATTCCACGTCGTTCGCAGCAACTTGGTCTATCTTATGACTCTGTAAATCGCATAATGCATTTAGATTTGCACCAGCATGCATATAATATATATGTATATTGTATATACAGTGTACTGTCTGAGAAGCGTTCGACATGAACAGTCGCATCTAGTGAAACAGTGTGAAGTATTTACTTTTCTTTTATTATAAAACAGAAATGTTAAAACATTTATGAACTAAAAACTTGAGCTAAAAAAGCAAACTTAAAAATTAATAAAAATAATCAAGGCTTAATGACAGTGAACAATGGGAGAATGCCATAAGTGCAGAGGTGCCATCCGCGGTGAAACGGGTATTGCATGTACAGGTGTTTGCAAAAAGGTCTTCCACTCCTCACGGGGGTGCTCGGGCTTGGATCAATCCAGCAGTGCAATTCTATGGGAAAATAATATGGTCAGATTTATTTGCGATGAGTGCATGATGTACATACATAACGTGGATATGGTACTGAGGAAAATGCAGGAGGCTCTAAATGCCAACACGAACCAACTGAAATTTTATAAAGAGGAATTTGAAAACTCACTACGAAAGAATGAAAGTGAAATAAAAAACCTTCTTGAAGCTATAGAATCCAGATGCACTCAAAGAATAAATGAAATGAAAACTGCGCAGGAAATATGCGAAAAAAGTATTAACAACATAAAGATTTTATGTCAGGCGTCCGAAAGTTTCGGTGAAGAAAGTGAAAAAATACGAACGGAATTAAGAAACAGTAACGTTAACATGCAAAACGAAATAAAGAAAACTACCGAAACCGCAAGTAAACAAATAATAACAACTGTAGACAAATTGACATTTGCCGAGGTCACAAAAAAGAATTTCAACATGAGTGGTGAAAAAATTCCTAAAATAAGAAAAGAGTTGCCACTTATTATAAAACCTAAAGAAAAACAGAATTCTCAAAAATCCAAAGATGAACTGAATGAAAAAGTCGATCCTAAAAATCTGAAAATTACAAATATTGAAAGTGGACCCAGCGGCATAATTCTGATTGAAAGTGAAAACCCAACTGAAAGGAATAAGATAAAAAGTGCTATAGAGGAAAAAATGGGGGAAAAGTATGAAATTAAAGCACCAAACAAAATTAAACCAAGAATCAAAATATATAAAATGAAATTTATTAATAATGAAAAAGAGATTATAGAAAAATTACAGAAACAAAATAAAGTTTTTGAAAATAAAGAAATTAAGCTAATTAAGTACTATGAAACAACGATAAACAATTATAAATTCTATAATGCAATTATTGAAATAGACGAAGAATCATTTCCAAGAGTCATTGAAGCGGGCAAAGTTAACATTGGATGGGAGCAGTGTAAGGTATTTGATAGCAATAATGTATTGATGTGTTTTAAATGTAACGGCTACAATCATAAAGCAGCAGAATGCAAGAATGAGGAAATATGTCTAAAATGCATGGGAAATCACAAAAGTACTGAATGTGACAAAGAAACAGTAATAAAATGTATAAATTGTGTAAACATAAACAAAAGGCTAAATCTTGGACTTGATGAAGGCCACTCAACTCATGATAAAAACTGTCCCGTATATTTAAGAAAACTAGGGGAGAAGAGAAAAAAAATTGGGTATTAGCAACCAAAGTCTATCACCGTTTTATGCTTGAACATTCAAGGTCTAGTCAACAATTTTAATGAACTCGAGACATTATTAATAAATAAGAATTATGACATTGTAATCGTAACAGAAACACATATTACCGAAAATGTATGTGACCAGGAAATTCAGTTATTAAATTATAACATATCTAGATGTAACAGTATGTCAACTCGTACGGGTGGTGTTATAATGTACACAAAACAAGAAATAAGTGTTAAAAATATTATAACTTATGCTAACGGTATGAACTTTTGGTGGTTAATTAATCGCGTTAATGTAAATAATTACTCATGTCTAGTGACAGGTGTTTATAGATCGCATAGTTCACCTCAAGCAATATTTTGTGACGAATTTGCAATATTTATGGAAGAAATATGTGGATCAAAGGATGATTTAATAGTCTTGGGAGATTTCAATGTTGATTGGTTTCGCACCTAATGATACATATAGAAAGTGTCTCGATAAAATTATTAAGGATAATGCATGTAAGCAAATAATGAAACAAGCAACAAGGATAACGCGAACAACAAACACTTTGGTTGACTTCGTTATTACAAATATTAAATACGCGGAAGCTACTACGGTGAGTGAATTAATGATTAGTGATCACCAAACTTTATTGGTAACTATAAGTAATAAAGAAAGGAACGATACACCAAAACCGCGTAAATGGGTAACACAGATGGCTTATAGTAAAAACATATTCTTAAATACATTGAAAAATAGTAAAATGAAGTGTATTAATGGTCACAGCAACGTTAATAATATGGGAGATCTTTTATTGAAGGGATCAAAGAAACTGTATCAAAGTTTTTGAGAAAAAAGTGTGATATCGATAATCGCAAAGAGTGGTTTAGTTAGTAGTCTTCATATAAAACTAAGAAAAGTAAAAATAAAAAAATACCGTACGGCAGTGGTTTCAAATATGGAGGAAGATTGGGTAGCATACAGGAATGCAAGGAATAAATATAAAGCTGAACTGAAGAAATCGAAACGTAAATTTTTAAAAATGAAAATCGAAAATTCAGCAGACCAAAAATCCATGTGGAGAAATCTTAAAAAATATGTACTTAAAAATCAAAAATCAAGTGAAATCAGCGATATTCGATTTGACAACCACACTTACAGTGATAAAAAATTAATTGTTAATAAATTTCATAATTATTTTATTGACAGTGTCTCAGAAATTACTAACTCTATTCAAAACGTGCCCCATACTAATATAATTATGTTAACGAATCGAATGTTAACTTTCAATTCCGATATGTTTCCGTTGAAGATATCCGACTAACCCTTAAAGAGATGAATAATAAAAAAGACTTATACTTCATGTGCACACGAAGATACCTCGACAACTTTGAAATTATAGGACCATCGATACAAACAATTATCAATAGTTCTATCGAATCCAGCATTTTTCCTGACTCGTGGAAAAAAGCAGTTGTTACGCCGCATATAGGGGTATTTGCCTCGAAAAACCGCTCAAAAATATTTTTTTGTCCTTATGAAGTGATACTTGCCTGAAATAACTTTAGAAGTGTTTTTAAGCTTATTTGAGTCAAATACCGTAAACGTTCAATTTCAAGCTTAAAATCTTTAAGTTGATCCTCCGTGCAAGACGCTTTATTGAGCAAATAGCTCTGAAAGTGATTCAGTTTAGCTTCAAAATCTTTCTTTTCATGCTCATTCATAACATTATAGCTGTCTTTTCTTTAGAATGCATAATCCAGAGGATCCTTCAAGCAAAAGATTTTTTTATGATAAACAGATAAACAGAATTTTCATTTAACTAGACACACGTCAGGGACGATGAAATCTAGGGGGGCAGTTATGGGCAGCATTTTTTTTTTTTGGATATTGCTTCTTGACATCCCTCTCTATAAGCCGATATCAAAAGAGTTACCGAATAACACCGAATTATATAACAAAAGGTCCATTAAAAGAAAAAAACAAAGAAAGAAATGCACATTTGCATACATTTGAAATCAATCCAATATCTATTAAATTGAAGCTCCTATAGACATAAAAATAGCTTCTAAATAAAGTACATACCTGCAGCTTATTCCTCCATGACAAAAAACTTGGTACACAATATAAAAAAAAACAATAATTTAATTATTTAACAGTGCGATTTTTCACACAAATCAACAGATGCATATAGCAAGTTTACGATCGATGACTTTCAACTGATGCTGTGGCGAAGTGTGTGCATGAAAATGAAAAAAAACTACGGAACATTATTCCATGGGTATTGAACTATAGCTAGGAATAAAAATTGCTTCTCAACTCTGCATTTTGAAATATTTATTTATGAGCGGTTTTTGATGCAAATACCCCTATGTGCGCCGATTGAAAAAGTAGCTTATACACGTTTGTGCGAAGAATTTATACCGGTTAACGCGATGCCCCTCTTTGAAAAAGTGTTCGAGAAAATAATATTTAAGCAACTCAATGACTATTTCGAACAAAATAATTTAATAAGTGACACGCAATCGGGATTTAGAAAAAAACATTCCTGTGAAAGTGCGATTAATTTAGTGGTTACGAGTTGGAAAGAAGAAGTGTCTAAAAAAAAGGTTGTGAACTGTATTTTTTTGGACCTTAAAAGAGCCTTCGAGACAATTGACAGAAATATTTTATTGTTCAAACTCAAACGATATGGTATGAGGAATAAAGAGTTAAAGTTGTTTTCTTCATATCTCTCAAACAGAACATAAATAGTAAAAATAAATGAAATCGAATCGGACTCTATTAAAGTAAACCTAGGTGTACCCCAAGGAACAGTGTTAGGTACATTGCTCTTTATAATATACATTAACGACATGCAAAAGAATGCGAATCTAGCTCTTTTTGCTGACGATGCGGTAATATAATTATGTGACTGAAAAAAACATAAATGAAAGTCATAGATTGCTTAAAGAGGACTTGGAACGAGTAAACAGGTGGCTGAAACAAAACAGAATGAAACTCAACATTTCGAAAACGAAGCAAATGCTGATCAACAACAGACAAGATTTTAATGTAAGAATGTCAATTGATGGTGAGTTCATTGAACAAATTGAGGAAATTAAATACCTAGGTGTTATAATTGATAACAAGCTCAATTTCTCTAAACATGTAGATTACATTTGTAAGAAAATTTGCTAGAAAGATTGGTTTCCTAAAAAGAATGAGATATGATATATCTACGTTAAGTGCAATAAATATTTTTAATGTGAAAGTGAAGCCTCACTTTGAGTATTATTCGCAGTCTGGGTCGTTGAAAAACGATTTTATCAAGAAAATCAACTTTAGTGATTAGACACCTCACCTCAATGGTGAAATAAGTGAAATATGCTTAATTGGCTCATGAAGTCCCATTACGTGCATCTGAAGTGACTGTGTGGTGTAAATTTTTGGCTGGTTGTGTATGCGGCTCACACTTGTTTTAAAACGATGAAGGTGAGATACTTATGGACAATGACGAGCAGTATTGGAAATTGGACCAAAATAATAAATTTTTGTGAATAGAATTTGAAGAGCTTAACTTGGAAAACAGCTAAGAAACCAATCGCTCTATTGTGCCAATACTTCAACGGCCACTTAATTGCAAGATTTGGCGACGTAAATTGACCATCAAGATGGTGCGATTTGATACGGGGAGACTTCCTCCTGTACCTAAGTATGCCATGTTTGCCATAACCATCTACAAACTCTTGAAGGACTTAAGAACAGCATTCAATTAATGACCTGGATAAATCCGTACTTTAACATATCACTTTTATGTTGTTTTTTTTTCTTACTTACTTACTTAGTTGGCGCTACAGCTCGAGGTGAACCTGGGCCTGCTTCTCGCAACCATTTGTGTGTGCGTGTTATATTTTTGCACGAATGGAAGAGATCTACAGTTTTTTGCCGACTCCGATCGGCGAGTTGAGAAGCTCAATCGTGACAAATGATACTCTTTGATGCTTGTCAGACATTCGAAAGAGGTGGGCACTGTGAAAAACTTTCAGGTGTTTGCGGCGGGATTCGAACCCAAGACCGCTGGCTCAGTAGTCCGACGCACTAACCACTTGCGCTACGGTTTTTTTTTCTTGGGGGAAATAATTTTAGCACTGGATGGGGCACGGGGGCATTTTTTTTTGTTTGCTTTTCTTATTTTTTTCCTAGGATATCTTAGCACTGATGGAGCACGTGGACACTTTTCGGTTTTATGTTTTCTTTTTCTTTTTTTTTTTATATAGACACTGGAACACGAGGGCACTTTTCTATTTCATGTTTTCTTTTTTTTTTTCTTTTTTTTCCAAAAAAAAATCTGGGATCACTTTTTAGAAGCGCAGCGAAGAAACCACCACAGATTGACGCGAGATCGTACGCGCAAGTCGCTTCAAACGAAAACAAATTACGATCAGCTACAACAGACCCGGTCAGCCAAATATTTACTATTATATTGGAAAAATTTGAGGAGCAAAACAAGATTAACAAAACAATACTTGACAAATTGAGCAAGCTCGAGTTCAAACCTCGCAAGACAATCCAAAAAATATGAATATGAAACAGCTACTTAAGATACTAACGTGGAACGCAAACGGCCTTCTGAAAAAAATCGACGAGTTAGAAGTGTTTCTACGGAAAAATAATATCGATATATGTTTGGTATCGGAAACGCACTTAAAAAAGGGACTTAGACCCAAAATAAAGGGTTACAGCGATTACCATGCGAATCATCCTTCGGAAAATGCGAGAGGCGGGTCCTCTCTTTACATCAAAGACTGTATTAAGCATTCCGAAAACATAGAAATAGATTTTGATTCTATGCAAATAAGCTCAGTCTCCGTAAAAATAAGCCACTTAGACTACAACATCGGGTCTAGCTACTTCCCTCCGGGATATAAGCTAGCAGAAGACGACCTAGTTCGTCTCTTTGACTCCCTCGGACCTAATTTTGTCTTAGGTGGTGACTTTAACGCGAAACACACTTTCTGGGGTTCAAGATGTAATTCGACAAAAGGCAGATTATTGTACAAAGCCACATGAAACGTGGGGTGAATTTTTTTTCGACAGGAAAGCCAACTTATTGGCCAACTGACAAAAATAAAATCCCTGACCTCGTCGACTTCTTTATCGCAAAAGGGTTAACTAAAAATTTGACGGAAATCGAAAAATGCTATGATCTATGCTCAGATCACTCAGCAGTCACTCTGAAAATAGGTGGAAGTTTAGTTAAAAAGAAGGACCGCCTAGGTTAACGAGTAACAAAACTAACTGGGACACTTTCAGAAGAGACTGCAAGGAAAATGTTGCTTTAAATGTACCGCTAAAGACACCGTTCGAAATTGAAGAAGAAATCGACAAACTCGTCGAAGCCATCCAGAGCTCAGCGTGGGAAAACACTCCTTTGCGGAAGACAGCAGCACGGAACAATAAAGTCAAATACCCGCCTGAAATCGAAGACCTCATACGAGAAAAGAGGAGAGCGCGCAAGAGATGGCAACAATCCCGCGCGCCACCGGATAAAACTTATTTGAACCACCTTTGTAACAAGCTTAAAAATGTGCTGCATGACCTAAAAAATCACGAGACTTCTACTTACTTTGAGGGTCTGACCGCTGATAAGTATTCAAACTACTCTCTATGGAAAGCCTTAAAGTCCATAAAGAAACCTGTAGTGCACTCGCCGCCAATTAGGAAAGCTAACGGGGAATGGGCAAAAGAAGACAAAGAGAAAGCAGAATTATTTGCCGATCACTTAGAGGAAACGTTCAAGCCGTTCGATGGGCAACCATTGATCGAAGATCCGAATGATAATATGGCACCCGACAACTTTAAAGTAAAAACTGTATCCCTGTCCGAACTTCGAATGACAGTAAAAAAAACTGAAAAATAACAAGGCTCCGGGATATTATTTAATCACTGGCGAAATTTTGAAAGAGCTACCGAAAAAAGTGCTGGTTAAGTTGCTCTACATCATAAATGCTTCTTTAAGACTATTATATGTCCCAAGGCAATGGAAAGTCGCCGAAGTTATTATGGTTCCAAAACCGGGGAAATGTGCAAATGACAAGAAATCATATAGACCCATTTCACTTCTGCCAATAATATCTAAGGTCTTCGAGAAACTTCTGCTGAAACGATTGCAACCAGTAATTGAAGAAAGACACTTGATCCCGGATCATCAATTCGGCTTTCGGGTCAAACATTCCACAATCGATCAGGTGTATCGAATAATGAACGAAATTGAAAAAGCTTTAGAAGGGAAAAAAGTATGCTCTAGCGCTTTTCTCGACGTATCGCAAGCCTTCGACAAGGTATGGCACGAAGGCCTAAAGTATAAGCTAAGGGTAATCTTACTGGAAAAGTTGTACAGACTATTGGAATCTTATCTTGAAAACAGACTTTTCCGTGTTAGACACGGGAGTGAATATTCGGATTTCAAAGAAATCTACGCCGGTGTTCCATAAGGAAGTGTTCTCGGCCCAATTCTGTTCCTGCTCTACACAAGAGATATACCACAAGATGAAGGGACTGTTGTAGCAACGTTCGCAGACGACACGGCTATCCTCGTAACGGATGGGTCAGTCGAATCATCAACGGGAAAACTCCAACGAGCTTTGAACAAAGTATTCGAATGGACAAAAACCTGGCGAATAGTCCTCAATGAGACAAAATCAACGCATGTAAATTTCACGCTAAGAAAGATAAACAACCTACCTATATACATTAACTCGGTGCAAATACCGTACGCAAACGAGGCAAAATATCTAGGAATGACCCTAGACGCAAAACTTAAGTGGAAACCACACGTTAAAAAGAAGCGCGAAGAGCTCGAAATCAGATTTAGAGAAATGTATTGGTTACTCGGGAAATACTCGAAGCTAAGCACATATAACAAACTGCTTCTGTATAAGCAAGTGCTAAAACCGTCTTGGACATATGGTATACAACTTTGGGGTTGTACCAAACCAAGCAATATGGCTCTACTGCAAGCATTTCAAAACAAAATACTAAGAGCAATCGTGAATGCTCCTTGGTATATAAGGAATAGTGATATTCACAGAGATCTAGGAATTGCTACCTTGAGGGACGAAGTAACGAAGTTTAGCCCGTAGGCATATACTGACTAGCACTGATGGCATTGTCAGATATATGAATCGGGCATAACCAATGGTACGGACCATTGGTATCTTTTGAAGACCTCCAGGCGCAACCAAAAAAAAAAAAAACTTTTTAGATCCCCAACAAAAACACTGCTTACCGCCGCGCCAAACAAAATGTACAAGAGAAGGTGTTTAGCGCTCGGCTACCTTTTATACTTAAAACTTGACGAGCGTTAACTCACCCACACCAGGATGATGCCAAGTTATGATGGTTTCCAACCGATTTTCGCTTAACTTAGCATCTGGCGAATCCTTATTCAGAAAAATCCAATTTTTAGCTTAAAATTCATTTGTGAATTTATCCTTAATAGGTGTGAGCTTTTTGGAATTTTCTGAATAAAACCAGGCCGAAACGGAGGAGCGGAAATCGGCCATGTTGGTCATGACGACACGAAACCTTCTTAGGGTGGGTGAAAGTTCACGCACGTTCTCCTTTGGGTCGGTTCGTTAACTTAACCTTCGCTCTTCTTGGTTCTCCTTTCACTGTGCTTTCTTCGTTCCTCTTTCTCCGTTCTTATTTGACACCGCCCCTTATGCCAAGGTTCGCTCCCACAACTTTCTTTGCCATCTTCCTTCCTTTTCCTTTATAACTTTGATTATTTCTCTATTCTAAATTTTTATTTTTTTCTATGACCCTTTCCGGCGATCTTTGAAATAGGGTTTAGGTATAGGATGCCTTTAGCGTTGGTTTCAACCTTTCTACCAGGAGAATAGGAGTAGCTCACCTACCAGCGCCTATGAAACTTTTTATTATTTACGTTGCAAATGGTTTTTTTTTTCTTTATTATATTTTGTTCATATGAAGACTATAATAACAAAATTTATAAGTGGATGTCCCAACAAATTCAATTCGTTTTATAAGACCTGTCTCACAAAACGAAATGGAAAAGGGAATCGCCATCACCTTACGAGCTTTACTTTATCCCAGAGTGAAGGGTCTCATGTTCAGACTGAACTAGCGGGGCCCCCTTTTTTTTTTTTTTTTTTTTGTGTTAAACTATCTCATTTCTGTAGATTCTTGCCATGATACACACCTACCCGTTTTCCCAATAGATCTTCTAAATCGTAAAGATTACTGCCGATGATTTTCCTTAATTTTTGCGGATTGTGGGATGTATCTGACTTCTGGATTGTTTAGACTATTGAGTTTTCTTAACAGTTTATAGTCCGACCCATGCTCAACCATATGCTGACCAAACAATGCTTCATACGGGGACATTTTAAAGCGGAATGAACGGCAGTGCGAAATGCACACGCTATGGTCGGAAGATGCGTGTCCCATGTTTTCTGTTCCGGGTCGATATAGGAACGAATGGCAGCTAAAATGGATCTGTTTACTCTTTCGCTGGCGTTTGCTTGCGGGGAGTATGACGCGGTTTTGATATGCCTAATACCATAAGCTTTTCAAACTCTCCGCTGGTAAACTGCTTACCATTATCAGAAAATATCGACTCCGGAACTCCAAACATGCAAAATATTTGGTCTTGTAGAAACTTAATTGTTGCAGAGCTGGTCGCGGATTTTAGTGGTTGCAGAATCACGAATTTACTAAGCTGGTCAAGAGCAATCAAAATATGAGTATTGCCATTTTTGGATCGAGGATAAGGACCCAGAAAATCGATATGCAAAAGTTGGAATGGTCTCTCAACTACGAAGGCTTTCCCCATTTGGGGTCTCAACGTCGTATTTGGGGCTTCGGTTGTCTTGCAAACCTCGCAATTGGCAATGAAGGTTTTGACCTGAGTTGCCATATTAGGCCAGAAAAATTTTTGACGGAGACGGTGTAGTGTTTTGGCGAGACCACCATGGGAAGCCCAGGGTGGTTGATGTGCCAGCGCGATCATTTGGTCAGTCAGCTCTTCCGGAACCCAAAGTTTCCAAGCTAAATCATCTTCGACTGGGTTTCCTGTGCAATGTTTGAACTTCTTGTATACGAAATGCTTCGAAACTTGAAGGTCAGGTAGCTGTTCTTTTTGCTCTACGATGTTGCTGATGATCCTGCGGTATTTCTCAGATTGAAAACTGGGATCCGCAAGATTAATGCGCAGGGCATCAGATGGATCCGTCATCACTGAACTAACCAATTGCAGGGCGTCCACCTCAAACACTCTGGACAAAGCATCCGGTACAACATTTAAGGAACCCTTTCGATGTTCGATAGTGAAGTCGAACCCCTGTAGTTTGAGGCTCCATCGCGCTAACCGACCGCTTAAATCCTTTTGGCTCATCAACCACCTCAGACTTGCATGGTCTGTTATAACCTTAAAAGATTGTCCTTCAATATATGCTCTGAATTTTTGCACCCCATGACTGCCGCTAGGCACTCACGCTCTGTTACGCTGTAGTTGCGCTGAGCCGAGTTAAGCTTATGGGAGAAATAATAAATCGGACGCTCGCTACCGTTCTCATCTTTCTGACATAAGACACACCCAATGCCAGAGGCAGATGCGTCACACAACAGTAAAAATTCTTTGGAGAAATCAGGGTTGACGAGGATAGGGGCAGATGTTAACATTGTTTTGATCCTATCGAAGTGCCGGATGATTGAAAACAAAAGGTTTGCCTTTCTTTAAAGTGACGGTCAAAGGTGCAGCCAAAGTTGAATGAACCGGCGATACCATCCTGCCATTCCCAAGAAACACCTTACCTGGCGGGCGGACTTGGGATTAGGGAAATCGTTAATCGCGCCTACCTTTCGCGGATCAGCTTTGAGATAACCCCTTCCCACTAAATATCCTAGATACTTGAGTTCGCGAAAACAGAACTTCGACTTCTCGACGTTAATCGTCAAACCTGCCTTTGTCAATCTCATAGCAACCGTCTTCAACATCTCAATATGCTCGTCGAAAGTGCGCGAAACTATGAGGAGATCATCCAAGTAAACAAACACGTTTTCTCTTAGTTCATGCGGTACCACTTTGTCCATTAATCTGCACATACGCTGTGGTGCGTTGCACAGGCCAAACGGCATGACATTGAACTGGTATAGAGGTCTTCCCGGAACCGTAAACGCGGTCTTCTGTCTCGAGGCGTTCTCCAGCGGGATCTGCCAAAAGGCGTCCTTCAGATCCACACTAGATATATAATGTGTATCTGAGAGACGTCCTAGCAATCCCTCTATATGAGGAAGCGGATACGCATCCTTTTTGGTAACCTGGTTCATCTTCCGATAGTCCAGACACAAACGATTTTTCCCGGGTTTTCGACTCAGGACTACCGGAGAATTCCGTGGGCTGGAACTTACCTCGATTACGCCAACCTTGAGCATGCGATCCATCTCCTAATACAGAAGTTTCTGTACCGCTGAGGACACCAGATAGTGACGTTGTTTAATTGGCTCGGCATCCCCTGTGTCTATATGGTGTGCCTCTAGCGTAGTTTTACCAAGGCAAACTGTGGCAGAGGATGGGAACAAGCTGACGGTTTCGTTTAATCGCTTGAATTCTTCTCCCGACAATTCGTGCGCACTTAGGTCTTGCTCTCGCACTGATGAATCTAAAGAGATTTCTGCTATCAGGTTAGGAGCTATATCAAACTGCTTCCAGAAATCAATGCCCAGATACAATCTCTGCTGCAAGGAGGGTACGACTAAGAGCTGGAATTTTCTGGTTCTATCTTTATAGGTTAAGTTGACCATGACTTTCCCGACAATTCTCTGGCCCGTTCCGTCTGCTGTTTTAACTTCCTTCGAAAAGTTTGTAGCTTCGACTCCATGTTTCTTCAGGAACTCTACGCTGCTTTCCCCCAGGCAACTAACACTGGCGCCGCTATCTAGGAGTCCCAAAATTGTTTCTCAAAGGATGCTAACACTGGCATAAGGTTGAGGGTCCTCGGATGCGCTGCGGAGAGTGGTGGCTTCTATGGCTCTGTGCATCAACTTCTTCTCATCGAACTTTCTTCGTAGCTTCTGGATTCTCGGGGACAGGGAACGTCGGCTGTTGCTAAAAATCCTATCTCGGACTGCGTAATAATTCTCAAGACGTTCGTGTAAGGTCTTAACTGGTCTGCTAATTTTAGGAGGGTCCGATGTGGTAGAGGCGGGTGTTGGGGAGTCCTTTCTCTGGTCTTCAGGATCTCGTCTTAAGATGCTGATTGTATTCGCCGAGGCTGGCCGGTATTCGTTTCCAGCTGGTTGAATCGTTGTGTTACATCCACCGTCGGGGTTTGTATTTACATTTGTTTTTGTTGACTGCCGGGGTCCTTTTTCCGAGAGCAACTCATCCCGGATGCCAAATTGCTCCTTCTCTCGTTTCCCGAACACCGGGGACACTTTGGAGTAGTGGTTTCTTCGCGTCCACACTTATAGCAAAAGACCGCTCTCTGGGGATCGGGACATTCATAAAAAGAATGGCCAGTCTTCTTGCAATTCCAACAGTTATACGTGCTGGTATCTCTTCGTACTTGCATGGCTCCAACGTTGGGAAAATCTGTGGACATGGTGTTTGCTCGCATGTCGACCTCTGAGACAATGTTCTTCCTAATAGGCGGTACAAAGGTATTTCTCGCTTTCTGATGGTCATGGTCATGGCTGTATTTCTCGATATTTCGACAAACATAGACCATCTCTGGAAGACTGCTGGTATTGAAGGTAATGAGCAACTCTCCCATTCACCTGTGAACATTTTGTTTAATGAGCTCTATAATCTCTTGATCGGGTTTGGGCACTCTTAGCCGACTGTTCATCTGCTGAATCGTATTGTAGAACTCATCAAACGTTTCCATTGGTTTTTGGTTTCTGTCAGTCATTTTTCCCTAAAACCACCACAATACCACCTGATGGATGGCTCAACCCGGACCCTCACATCGAAAACGCGATGGTACCACGATGTACTCATCTACGTGATGAGGATCCGCCCGAACACACCATCTTATTCAAAAGATAACCACGGCTACCAAGCAACCATCGAGTATTTGCGACGGACATAGGTGGATATTTAATATCCATCAACCGGACAAAACTCATAGCCCCCTAGCAACCGCAGCTTCCGGAAAACAAAAAAATTGCCAAGAAAAAAAAAATCTCCGAAACCGAAAATATATCCACCGAAAATATATCTACCACTGGAAAAAAAAACTTTCAAAAAAATTTTCTCTCGAAGACCAAAATACCAAACTGCAAAATTAGACACTTCGGGCCCCACGTTGGGCGCCACCTGTAACGGATCTGAGGATCAGCGGGCAGTGCGGAGATTTGTCAGCTGTACTCGCGTACAGAATCCCCCGCTGTTCCAGTCGACCTTCCGTCTCATAGGCTACCCTTAGAACCCGAGACCACAGGACTCCTTGGGCCCGTCCGGGCAGCTGAGATGGAAGGGTGTCCGGGTTCCTGCAGCTGATGGGTTAAAGATGATCACTCCCACAGTCACTGGTTGCTGATTCTCTCTGTTTTTTTTTTCTCTGCGCACTGTCATATATTTATTGCAGTTTAATTGTTTGCCTTTACTTTTCTGCACTGGGTTGGGTAGTTCCCTTTTTTTTTATATTTTTCGAATTTGGCACTGGGTAAAGGAAATTGTTTTTTTTTTTTTTTGCACTCGAGACTGGGGAAACATTTCGTTTATTTATTTTTCGTTATTTTTTTTTTCTATGGGTACGTTTTTTCTTTGTCTTTTTTTTTTGCACTTATTTTTTTCCTAGGGTATCTTAGCACTTATGGAGCCGAGCCGATTTCTTTCTTTTTTTTTTTATTTTCAGGTATTTTTTTCTTTTTTTTTTCACTGATCACTTTTATGTTGTTGTTTTTTCTTGGATGAAATAATTTTAGCACTGGATGGAGCACGTGGACACTTTATGTTGGGTATCTTAGCACTGATACACTTTTCGGTTTTATGTTTTCTTTTTCTTTTGTTTTATATAGACACTGGATGGGGAACACGAGGGCACTTTTCTATTTTATGTTTTCTTTTTCTTTTTTTTTTTCAAAAAAAAATCTGGGATCACTTTTTAGATCCCCAAAAAAAACACTGCTTACCGCCGCGCCAAACAAAATGTACAAGAGAAGGTGTTTAGCGCTCGGCTACCTTTTATACTTAAAACTTGACGAGCGTTAACTCACCCACACCAGGATGATGCCTAGTTATGATGGTTTCCAACCGATTTCCGCTTAACCTAGCATCTGGAAAATCCTTATTCAGAAAAGTCCAATTTTTAGCTTAAAATTCATTTGTGAATTTATCCTTAATAGGTGTGAGTTTTTTGGAATTTTCTGAATACATCCAGGCCGAAACGGAGGAGCGAAAATCGGCCATGTTGGTCATGACGACACGAAACCTTCTTAGGGTGGGTGAAGGTTCACGCACGTTCTCCTTTGGGTCGGTTCGTTAACTTAACCTTCGCTCTTCTTGGTTCTCCTTTCACCGTGCTTTCTTCGTTCGTCTTTCTCCGTTCTTATTTGACACCGCCCCTTATGCCAAGGTTCGCTCCCACAACTTTCTTTGCCATCTTCCTTCCTTTTCCTTTATAACTTTAATTATTTCTCTATTCTAAATTTTTATTTTTTTTCTATGACCCTTTCCGGCGATCTTTGAAATAGGGTTTAGGTATGGGATGCCTTTAGCGTTGGTTTCAACCTATCTACCAGGAGAATAGGAGTAGCTCACCTACCAGCGCCTATCAAGCTTTTCATTATTTACGTTGCAAATGGTTTTTTTTTTCTTTATTATACTTTGTTCATATGAAGACTAATAACAAAATTTATAAGTGGATTTCCCAACAACACTATTATTACTAACTAATGCCTTTCGGCCTTAATCTAACCAAACTGCGACTAAACTAATTTAACATTTACTGCCAAGAAAAGTCTTGAAACTTGGAAACTTTATCATTTTTTTTTATTTTTTCGTTAAAACTACAAAGAACTTAACCTACCTTAAATAGCCTAAGCTACTTAACTTAAAATAACTGTAATCAGGGTGGTAAGCGTTCGTTGCCTAGTGCCCCGAAAGGTTACCATCCTGATTGCGTCGTCGGGCGCTTGGCCATCGCCGTTACGACGCCCCCTCGCACCACCGAGACCTGAGCGAGGCCGCAGCGTCGGTCACCTCTCGAAGACGATGCATCGTAATGGCAGGCCCGGCTACTCCACGAAAACCCCCTAACTAACCTTAAACTACATAACTAACCTAACGTAAAAAACTAAGATGTTACATTAGTAACGCACCGACCTGGGAGATCGCATTATCGACCCCCTCTTCATCAACAAGCCACCAAAATTCGGTGTATTGCTTTTCAGTATCCAATTTATCCCGGTCCGCAATTGCGGTACTAAAACGGATAAGCTCATGAGCATTGGCGTCGAACCCGCCGTGGATGAGCCGCTTATCTCGCGCACCGCGGTGGCGGTGGTACAATACCGGGATACCATGCGTTTTTGAACTAACCCTTTAGCATCAATATGAAGAAATACCTCTGGTGGGATAAAGCCCGATAGGAGCGTACTCTCATGGTACATTTCATTGGGGTAATAAGCCACGAAGATCAGGCTATTGTCGCTGGTCATCACCCCTGCAATATGTCTTCGAATCGCCTTAATAAGGAAATTGTCAATCCTGTTCAGATGTGCCTCATTGTATTGGGATAATATTTTATGTACTGGGACTCTGGTGTTCTGTACAATCTGAGATAGGTCCTAAGACATTGCCTTTCAAACACCCGAATCTTTTCCATGTAGAAAGGCGCAACATTGAACCACACTGGACAACCATATGCTATAATTGGTCTGATACAGACAGACAGCTGATGTTTTCTGCATACACATTTTCCCCTGTATGGAAAATCCCCTTTATCGTAACATATTTTCGTAACGCGTTTTCAAAAAAAATATGTATGTCGCTAAAGAAGTATTCACTTCAAAAAAATGGAAATCGAAGTTAAAAAATAGGTGTAACAGCAGTGATTGCTTCTTATTTTTTGTTTGCTTTTTATTTTTACGAAATTTTGTATGACAGGTACCAAAACCACCAATTGTTGAGTAACCGCACTGTTGCTATGTTGTATTCTATATTGAGAAAAACGTACTCTAAAAATGTTACCAAGATCGGTTGGGTAGTTTCCGAGTCTATAAAAGACAAACAAACATACATACATTCATTTTTATATAATAGATTATTATTTATAATAGATTTTTTATATAATAGATTTAAATTGGAGTTGGAACGTTGATTGAGATTCATAATCGCTTATGAATAGTTGCAATCAAATTAATTTTAGGTGGTACGAAGTTCACCGGATCATCAATTGTTAGTACTTAAATAAAAAATATATTCTGCACAAAATTATATTGTGAAAGCGGAAGTATGTTTTTGTACATTCTTTTACTCCAGTAACTCATCAATCAAATAAAGACTAAAAACATATTTAACTCAAACTCACCGCGTAACATACGGGAAAGGGTTAAACAATGTCGGGGAGTTAAAATTCAAATTTAAAATGTTATGCGTTTTACAAATAATACGACTGTCTTAGTACACGGGCGAAGCCGAGCGGGACAGCTAGTATGTAATAAATATGATTTTTTTATAATATAAATTGTTCAGGTGAAGTACAAAAAAATATAAAAGTTAGAAAAACATTGTATGTGGGTTCACGGTGCATTTTATTGCTTAAGTTTAAGATCATTGTTTTCTAAAAAATCGTTCTGTGAAATTATTGAACTTATTTTGGTAAATTTGTTTGCATATTTCTCCATTATAGTACGTATTAAAAAAATAATAAAATCCAAGCGTTAAGTACCGTTTGAAATTTTTAAGCCCATTGAATTGTAATCCAATTTTGCAAGTAGCTTTAAAGCAGGAAAAAAAACGACAGCTTTTGACTACATTCATTTTATAACGAAATTAAAGTACATTATCGGTACTTGCAAAATTCTAAAAATAATATCCGCGATCAGAAGTTATAGCAAACCGATTGTTTATACGAATACTAAGTATGCCTAAATTTTTTTTTAAATTGGTAGACGAACAAGTGTCTCAGCATGCATCCGACAGGACTTCAAGCTTGAGATGCATAATATGTAGTAAAACGATGAAAAAAATTCAATTTAAGTAAGAACGCTGACATTGGAAATAATGCTAAGTTCGATATATCACCTGAAAGAATTCGTTTAGTCGAATTTTAAATTATCTTAGCATATGAAACGCTAAAAACGCGCAATTAAAAGAAATGAAACAAAACGAAAAAACAGATTTCAGATATAATTTTGAGATAGAGATAGAGACCATGCAAAATCGAGCATTAGCCTGCATTTAGTCTGATGGAGGACACGGCATACAAGGTAATGCTCGTTTTTGTTTGTTTTATTAATGGTTCTTGTGACTAAATTAACTTAATACCAGGAAAACTGTAAGCCATAGATAAAAACTTTGTATGGTGAATTTGTAGGTGGCGTTATGGCAAATAAAAATATAAATAATAAAAAAAATTATAAGCACACTTCCCGAGAAAAATGCGATTTTCACAAAATTTTGCTTAAAAAAATAAAAAAAAATATCTGTGTTTGAAGACAAATATCTCAAAAACTAAAGTATGTACATATAATAATATTTTTGGACTGTCATAAACACTAATCAATTCTCTATGAAAGAAGCTCACCTTGGTTGCTCTAAGTTTGATATACAAAAGGCAATAATTAAATTACTGTTGGTGCCTACTTCTCTGAAGGAGCTGTTTCAAACACCCTTTATCTCAGTGGGTGTTCAAGATAGACCCCCCCCCCCCCTCGGGTACAATTTTTTTTAAAGCATGAACCAATGAATCAGATCCCAAAGAATCTGTAAACCGTACCGTATATTATTAAAAGGCTCAAGAAGCCAACCATAAGCTTTATCGAAGGTACCGATTAAACAGCACGTGAAAATTTCAAGGAAAAGGAGAAACGAAGACTTATTTCGAATGATGTTGGTACCTATCATGAGACCCTTTAATATCCTCATTGAGAAAGGTGCACCAAAAAAACCAAATCCATGATAAATGGCCTCAAGATATTAAAACAATTTTTTAATAAAAAATAAATTTTTTTTTGGTTTTTTTTTTGTTATTGTTTTGTATTGTTATTTATTTTGTTCTTTTTTCTTTGTTATTTTTTTTATTATAATATTGTTTTTCTCTCTCCATATTAATATTTGAATTAAACATATGTATATGTTGTATGTATGATGCCTTTTGAAATAGCTTAAAAAAAAATGCTTATGTATTTGAAAAACAAAAAATTATGTATCGATAGGTACTCAAATTATCTTTAAAATAAAAAAAAATAAAAAATATGAAAAAATCTCAATTGGTTAAAGAGTAACAAATTTTTGACCACCAAATTGATGACTTTTGCCCACAGTGCGGCGTACGGGACCCTAAAAAAAGAAATTACAAGGAAATGGGTAAAATCGTGGCTTTCTAGACTCGAGCGTTTGTCTCACTTGGATTTATTCAAAGAACTTCGTTTAGAACCGAATGATTTTCCAAATAATTTATAGGAATGGATAAAATTACATACAAAGAATTAAGTTTGGTTGCACCGATAATTCAACGGCAAGATACGAGATAGAGAAAGTCAATTATCACTCATGAAAGACTATTTGGTACATTGCAAGTTTTGCTTACTGGTAGAACATATCAAGATCTAAAATATTCCGCAGTTATATCTCCGCAATCGATTTCACAAATTATTTCTGAGACCTTCTCGTTACAAAATCTGACAAATCAAAGCATTTGCCTTCGGATTTGTTCAAAAAATCAGTCACCCGCAGATCGCTCTCTTGTCAAGCCAAAAGACTGAACGCGCCGCGCCTTCAGTTTGCCATCCACACTCACGCACTTGCTCGCGAGTATACAAGTCCGCGTGCAAGTACTAAGATTTGGCGAGAGTGGGTACTGTACGCCCCATTAGAGTAAGATTTCTGTTATTGATTCTCAACCATCAACTTAGTCGGTTCGTGGTGAAATCAACCCGTGTGTGGCGCTGTCAGTGATCGATTTGAAGGTTGACGAGCAGGTTGGGGTAAAATTAAAAGATTTTGATTTTTGGAAGTTGATTTCAACTCAGTTGACTGTGTGTGGGGAAGTCATTTGATTTGCTGTCGAATTGAGGGGAATTTATACTAGGCTTGCGCAATCTGTGAAAGTGTGTGTGAGCGAAACGTAAACAGTAAGATGACTTTAAACGCACACATAAAGAAAATTCCAGATATTTGTGGTATTTTATACAAAGTCCTTCAACTCAGTTGGTGCAGTGTGTCGCCAAATATAAATTCATGTGTAAACTCAATTGACAATTGAATTGATATGTGTATGGGCTGCTTTAGAGTGCAGATTTGCACCCCATCCAACATCGCTTCTTGTGCTGCCGGCAGGACAACGGGGGACCATAAAACCGTGAGTAAGCTTTGTAAGTAAGCTCTGATTATTTCACAGTTTTTGGCTTCTTTTAGTCAGTGCACTGACTGACTGCAAATGCAACGGTATTTTTTTCCTAACAGCTATTATTTTTTTGATTTTTAGGGTAGTATCAGGCAGAGGACACTTTGTCATAGTTAGGTGGGTTGGTGAAAGTAGGTGCTGGTTGACCTGAGTCTCTTGGCAGCAGTAGGCACGCTTGCACGGCGTTAGCTCGACGGTGGGGTGGGATCTTGCTGCCTCCCTATGCACACATAATATTCGTGCCTGGATCAAGTAAGAAAGAGAGAATTGAAGAAAGAAAATATTCAAGAGAGAATAGGCAAAGATAAGAGATGACAGAGGCATATGAACGAAAGACGCCGATGTTGTTCCAGGTGTTGTGAAACATTGGGGACATGCCCTCCCCTATGCACCTGGTGAGATCAGATGCACCATGACTATCCCTTGTCTAATTTTGTTTAGGATAGTCCCAAAAGATACCCTTGCGAAATATCTACCGGCTCATAACCTTAATAGCTATTAAGTTAAACGCGTAATGGCTTCATATTATCATATGATCAAAACAGAATATTTATTGAACTCGAAGAGTAAAAGTTTATCGTATCGCTGTTTAGTGTTTTTTTTTTTACTTTAAGAGACTTCATAATGTATATGACTTTAAGTATTTTTATTTATTTTAATTACGCTGCGTATTGTATTCTACTTGCCAAGCCCTTTCATTTGATACCTATATTTAGGAGGTCGAGAAGATAACGGTAATCCACCATCTTGGGACGTCTGCCATATTAGATTTACAAGATCCTGAAATATACTATATTATGTTGTCACCGGATACGCAATATTTAAGCATAATCGGATATCTGGGAGTGGGTGTAAAATCGAATCCCAGTTTCCGCACTCACAAAAATTTAAGTTAAAAAAGCGTCCGGCATATGGAATTTACAACGTCACCATATTGTATTGTCTCCGGAACTATATACGTGTGCAAAATTTCAGGATGATCGGACATCTGGAAGTGGGTGTAAAATCGATTCCCAGATTCCGCCCTCACAGAAATTTGAAAAGTTAAAAAAGCGTCCGCCATATTGGATTTACCATGTCATCAAATAGCCCATATTGTATTGTCTCCGGAACTATATACGTGTGCAAAATTTCAGGATAATCGGATATCTGGAAGTAGGCTTAAGATCGAGTCCCAGATTCCGCTCTCACAGAAATGGAAAAGTTAGAAAAGCGTCCGCCATATTGGATTTACAACGTCATCAAATAGCCCATATTGTATTGTCTCCGGAACTATATACGTTTGCAAAATTTCAGGATGATCGGACAACTGGAAGTGGGTGTAAAATCGATTCCCAGATTCCGCCCTCACAGAAATGGAAAAGTTAAACAAGCGTCCGCCATATTGGATTTACAACGTCATCAAATAGCCCATATTGTATTGCCTCCGGAACTATATACGTGTGCAAAATTTCAGGATGATCGGATATCTGGAAGTGGGTGTAAAATCGATTCCGAGATTCCGCCCACACAGAAAGTGAAGTTAATATAAAGCTTGTAAAAAAAGAAACACTTTCAAGAAAACACCTACACAGTGTGAAACAAGTAAAAACTTTTCAACATATCAGGATTGGGATTTGGAATACCGATCCAGTGCCATTGAGTCCTTATTCTTTTCTACATAACACACAGGCACTACTTCTGCTGTTCGCACTCAATGCTTCATTATTCATTTGGCAGTGATTTATGAATGCTCCTCTACCCGTGGATCCTACGCAGGTCCCAGAAGATCTACTTCAAGGAGGGCGGGCAGCTATTTTTCAATAGGATTTTAACACTGTTGTGGGTGGGGAAGTTTAGTGAGTAAGGGAAAGAAGGAAGGGAATAACTCGAAATGCACTTGGGTATTTATTTTATTTTTTTATTTTTCTTTCGATTTTCTTTGACTGTGTTTTTTTCTTCTCTCCTTCATGCTGTTTGCCAAGAGTAATAATGGAGTTTGAAGTTGCTATTCACGGGACTATAGGAGAAATTGAGAAAAACTGCGAAGAGCTCTTGGGAATATTTGAATCGACATTTATTTGGATGGAGAGGAAAGGTATGAATGCACACACACATTGATAGTGTGTGTGGCGTGGCGGCTGGAGTGAGTGGCGGACCAAGATATGGAGGTGTACCAATAAAAGTTATACGATTTATGAAGAGCACTTGTTGTTGTAAATGTATTTTTTTAATGTTGTTTTCATGTATGTGCCAAGTGCCAATGTTGGTCCTTTGTGGGCCCTTTATGATTTTTCCCCGGAAACAAAACATAGGCTTTGAGGACAACGGTGTACTGAACCTGTTAATACAGTTTTGACACTTAACTCATTAGCATTTATCGGTCAAGGAGTAGTAGCAGTTCAGTTTAAGTGAGGAATTCAATTAACACGGTGTAGAGTGGATAGAGTTGAAATAAATGTTATCGAATTGTTGGCCGCTGTAACTATGTTATGTTATGTTTATGTATGTAGGTTAGGTATGTTGAAGTACTACGTTCTGGCATATGATTAATAAAACCCCCGTGAGTATTAATTGTACCGAGAAACTGGCCTTAATCATCCTTATCCTTTCCTTACATATTATGAAATGGAAAGTCTGTTTCTGTTAGTTGTTCCGTCAATCGAGAACCACTTATCCGATCAACGTGTTTTATTTTTCTATTCATAGACATGTTCTCTGGCTAGGTTATAGCATATCAATAATCAGAATATTATTTTTGGGAGTTAAGATAATAGTCAAAAAACTGCATATCCGTAAGGAAAATTATGATTATACAGCCCTAACTCGATAATGGCTTATCGGATTGAAAAAAAACGTGAAATTAGTAAATTTGTCCCTGATTCATTTGAGATACGAAACGTCCAAAACAATTATTTAAATCATCAACCACAATTTTTCATCAGTGGATACCACTGCTAGCAGTCGTGCAGCAGTGGCTCTGGCCGGATATCGTTGCAATAGAATATGTGTGCGCTCTAACGTGATCATATGTTTTGCACTTCAATGTGCTACAATCAGCAGCACCATTTCCGGCTCTCAGACTCAACCAATCTTAACAAAAGAGGTGTCAAAAGACAGAGAATTTTCTAGAGCAGTGAATTGCACTTTCAGTTAATAAATATTAATAAAATAAAAAGAAGATAAAAAACAAATATTCTACCCAAAATTAACTGCTGTTGTTTTAGGAGTTAGTTTTGGTTCATTATGCATGTATGCATTTGCTATATGGAAATTATCTGGGAAGTATTTGTTCTTCATTAAAACGAAGCTAAGGTAATATACAACCGAAAGTCCAGTTTGGAACATTCCCCGTAATAGTCATAAAGCGCGAGTTTTACGTGACTGTTGTCTAATTGTGTGGGACAAATGCACTATGGCACACCGTAAGGTAGTGGAAGCCGTTCACAGAACCTAACAGGATATACGACAAAATGAAAGACCGGCGATGGGCGGCATTGCAGTGCTATTTTGCACTTTGCAGTGTTACTTTAGGTAGGCTTGCCAAACTTTTGAACCGACTAACCGGGACACGCCACTTTAAAAAAAAGGTTTTAAAGTTTTTGATCAGCACTCTACTGAATACAGAAAAATAACGTAAGCGTGAGCGAGTACTCCGTGTACCGAGAAGGTATAGTGTATTGTATTGTGTTTAGAGGGGAGTTATCCCATAGGGACAACAAGCACGTTGACCTGTAGGTCCATTGTACTTTGGTGAAGCACCACCCCATTCGCCGAGTTAGAGATTTGCTGCTGAGTTTAACATAGATCCAAATCTGCCCATCGCTTTCGCAAAACGAAGCAATAGGGCAAGACTGAGCTCCAGTAGATTAACGTCCCATAGGACGTAGCTGCCTAGAGTGGCCTTTCTGATCCGAGCAAAGGCCGGACACTCGCTAATGAAGTGTTCAGCTGTCTCGTCATCTTCCAGGCACATCTCGCAAAGGCCCGAGCTTCTGATTCCAATTTTGTTCAGGTGCTCGTTTAAGGGAGTGAACCCAGTGTTCTAGACTATGTTGAGCCCAGAAATAGATTTGATTTCATTGGTGTCTTGCTCTTGAACGCCCAGTTAATTGTCCCGTAGATTTAAATTTAAACTCAAATGCTTAAAACGTTATAAACTTTAATTTAACTTCCTTTTATGTCGATGTCACAATTGCAAGTGCTATGAATAAATCGGCACTTGTTCGACGAAATCTCGGGATGATTATATACTTCACCCAGCTGTTAGCTTTGAGGTTGATGACCTCTTACATAATTTCTTATTTACAATGGTGAGAATATTTTACACACACATGTTAAACTACACATACTACATTTATATAAATTACCCCTTTCCCAATTAATACCCCATATTCTATGTGCGTTAGTGAGACTAGTTCAGATGCGTTACTGCGTGGTGAGATGTCTCTCTCTGTCTCTTGCGGCGGCCATCATTATAATTGAGTGCGACAGTGTGCTGGTGCATAAGCGTCTGACCGAGACGGCAGATTGCTGATGTGTTTGACATTTGTTGCTTGTTCTTAATCGTGCGTGGTGTTTTCCAAGTGTTGTTTGTCAAATTATTAATTGTAAAAAAATGGTTTTAAATGTTAATTGTTTGTTGGGAATCAACACCCAGTGACCAGTCCTGTGAGGATTTTGAGGTGTAACAGAGATTTTGCTAAGGTGTAACAGAGACTTAGTTCTGTTTGACTTGGACGCGTCTACTTACATTTTGGCCTGTCGGCATGACCTAAACTCGTGCCAATGTTTGTAGTATTGTAGTCGCAGCAGTTCAAGAAGCTTGTTTTTAGCATAGGCTGAACTGCAGCCAATAACAGGCTGAGGGCCGATTAACGGGGCCACTGATCCAGCTCTAGCTAGAGCATCAGCTTTATCGTTTCCAGGGATATCAGAATGTCCCTCTTGTTTGCAATGTGCGCTGTGCTAGCGATAGCATACACCTCTGCCTAAAAAACAGTTGTAAATCTGCCCACTGGAATAGATTGCTCAACGTGGCATTCTTCTGAGTAGATACCTGCTCCGGAGAGCTCATCCATTAAGGACCCGTCCGTATAGAAGACTATACTTTCTGATGGGAAATCAGACCAACCTCCGCTGTTCCACTCAGAACGATCTGGACGGGGACATTGGAACCTTCGCCCGAAATTATATTTGGAGCTTGTGGTGTCCAAAGCTCCCCCCAAGGCTATTGACACTGAATCGAGAAGCCGAGAAGGTACTACAAAAACCGAGGAATGCCGATAGAGTTCGAAATATTTTGGAAATGAAAACAAAATTATTCATTAGTAGTAACATGTTTTTTTAGTTCCCGAAAAGAAAAACATAATAATTATTAATCTATGTAGAGCTAGATGCGCACGGTCAAGTTCCAGAGGGTTTGGCATTTTTTTTAACGTCAAAATACATTTTGATGAAAAAATTAAAAACCGGGACCAAATACCAAATCGGCCGGGACGCCTGGACAGCTGCCTCAAACCGGGACTGTCCCGGTCAAACCGGGACGTATGGCAAGCCTAACTTTAGGCAATGTTATCAGTAGTGCCACGAGGCACAAGAACAGACAAAGTAAACGCCTGTCTGAAAAAGGCAAGTCTCTGGTCCAGTGCTATTCAAATGCACTTGATCGTCGATATGCGGGCACGAACAGGTGGCAATCCAAACGCACAACATTTCTCTGATTTGTTACCTAAAATTGGTGGAGGAACGGTTCCGGAAGAAAATGGAAAAGAAAACTTATCACATTATTTGCGCCAAACAGTGTCTTCTACCGAAGATGTTATCTCATCCGTTTACGGTTATATCGCAACAAACAAATCGTGAAAATGATTGGCTTTTTAAGCGAGCTATTTTGTCGCTTCGGAATGATCAAGCTGCAGCAGTTGATTGCGAGATATTGGCACGTGTTAATGGTTAAAGTGCAGAATATTATTTCAATCAACTTTGAAATTCTATATCTGCTCCACAGCTTCCATCACATAAATTAAAACTAAAAGCATGTGCAATTTCCCATCAGCGTCCTCTTTGCGATGACGATAAATAAGGCGCAGGGACAAATACTGTGTACCGCGGGTGTGAACCTCACCACCGGCTGTTTCTCACACTGTCAATTATACGTATCTCTTTCCCGTGTCAGTAAGAGTAAAAATGTATTTGTTTATGCTCTAGGCAACACAACCTCAAACATTGTTTACAAAGAAGTTCTATAAAAAAAGTTACCATAATAAAATACAATAATTATCTATTATCTATAGTAGATGACGTTTTATAACATTTTAGAGCATGTTGGTTTTTAAGAGCTATTAAATCTGCACTTATGGGCTGAAAGTTACACATTGAAATTACATTGATAAAATGCAATTAATCAAAATTGATTACACAATTTTGTGGACTTAGACAAATTCTTTGATGTTTCTTCACTACTACTGATGTTACATATTTGTATGCATGAGAAAACTTTAGAGGACGAAGCAAAGCGAGCACGGGTTTAGCTAGTAAGACTATAAAACTTATGTAAGTCTTCTCCATGTTTGCAAAGAGATAAATCAAACATTTGTAAACAACCAATGTAAATACACCACACAAATTGCGTGCTGGACGTGTGAGGGTCCTGTGCCTGAGCGGTTGGTGATAGAACGACGTTCTTTTTGACAGCTAACATTCACTAACTTAAGAACTTTTTAACGTCATAAGCCTTAAGATAGGTATATTATGCTCTAGTTCAATCTAAACTAAGGTATGGTGTACTTGCTTAGGGGAAATGAATCTAATACCCAACTAGATAAACTGAAAAGACTTCAAAACACTAGAGTTGTGTCGTTCCGGACATGTATAGTTCCAGGAACTAGTTCCTCTGTCGGAACTAGTTCCTTTCGTTCCACAAAGTGAACTTAAACATGTCCATAGTTCCAGGTCCAACTTCAATAACAACACTGAAAGCGAACATGTCTCAGTGTTCAAAGAAAAATCAAATATGTGAGCAAACTCATACATACATACCATAGCAATAGCAAAGCTCGCACGATAATAAACAAGAACCAGTTTATGCACACTGATATGTAGTAAAAGGGGTGACGAATAATGTCCGAAAATATTTGTAAGACAGTATAGGTAGCTCATGAAGGAACGAACGAACGAACAGACGAGAACGATTACCGAATACATAAATCGGTCTCTTTTCTTAATAGTTCCTTTAGCTCCATGGACATGATAGTTCCATGGACATGTTAGTTCCATAGGACATGATTGGAGCTGATAGTTCCATGGACATGTTAGTTCCAGTTCTTTTCTTCGTAGTTCCGTGCGTATTATGTTCGTATTCGTAGTTCACTTAGTTCCATACTCCATAGTTCTTTTTTTTTTGTAGTTCCGTAGGAAAGAGTATTTTTATTTGAATGTCTTGTATTCTTCTGTTGGCTAGTGGAAGTAAAAATTGGATTGTTGATACCTAAATGGTAATTTTACATTTGCGTTTGGTTTTTTTGATTTGAAATAGATTTTGAGTTGAGTTGCATATTTTGTTTTTACATGATCAAAACAAAATTATTTCTGCTTTTTTCTCCACATTGAAATGTATTTTTTGTTATCTTTTTTTATAATTATTTGTCTGATATTTTTTCAAATAAATAATACTTAAAGTTTTTTAATTTTGCTTACTGGTTCTGGGTCAAGAACTTTCCATAGTTCCGAACTTAATTATGGAACTTAATCGTTCCAGGAACTAGTTCCGGGAACTAGTTCCGATGAGAAAAAGAATCGTTCCGGGTTCGTTCCGCCATTGGAACTGTTTTGCGCAACTCTACAAAACACCATAGTTAGAAAAATAAATGAAGCAACTCAACGAAATATACATGGTGAAACGGGGTTAGGTACGAAATCCCGAATAACAAAATCTAGAAAACAAAATCCCGAATCAGAAAATTCGCGCGCGACTTATATTTAGCGTGGTGACCGAAAATAAAAAAAAAACACATTAATTACTTATGGTCGGCCACGGGCCGTTAATACTTTATTATATCTTAATTGATTTTACAATACTTAGATCTGAAGTAACCCGCCGTCCTTAGCGTCGCACAGTGGACCGACCACATACATTTAGAAGTGAAAAAACCAACGTCATAATATGCAATTTTTATTGTTTTTTATCAATAACGGATATCTGTTGACCACAGAAATATATTTTGTCACTCTCTAGCCCAACATATTGGTGAGTAATTAATTCACCAAAATCAATGATCTATTTATCACAGTTGATCTTAGCTATTTGAGCATTTGAGTTGTTGAACATAATTGTGAATTAAAGTTTTAATTTAAGTGCAATTTTGATTAAAAAAAAAATAGCAGCAAGCTGTGAAGGTATTTACTTTTTTACGAGCTAACGCTCAAATCTGTGTTAGTGCTAGTTTGCTAGATAAGAAATGTAGAGTAAGTGCATTATTAATTACCCATAAAACAAATGTTTTTACCGTATTTTGGACAATCTAAATGGGTGCTTGATACTGCTTTAATACTAAATTATGTTTTTTTGTAAGCTGTTCTTGTCTACTTTTTGGATGTATATTCGACTACCTTCGCAAAGATTTGCAAATAACTTTTTTTTTTTCAATTTTTAGGGACACGCTATAGCTTTCCCCGTATTGAGTATTTTGATGTTTGGTCTTCTAATTCGAAATGGACTCGTAATGAGAAATTGCTGGAGTACGTTCTAAGTAGATGCGAGTTACCAGAACCAAAATCTAATCTAATCAAGCAATTAAAGCGAACTTTAAGTTCCAAATCAGCAAATTTTTACTCAAAATTTAAGTCAGCGGGTATGTGTAAAGAGAGATTTATGTTAAAAGACAAAGATTGGCTGGAGGAATGTGAACATTTTGAGGGAAAACTTGATAATTCAAATGACGAAAATATTTTGGATAAAAATCCAGAAACTCATTGCGGTCCTGGAAGACCAACAAAAAGTTTTGAGAACTGTGGTGAACACGCTAAGCTTGCCAAAGTTCACTATCTTCTAGAAGAAAAGTCTCCAATACTTATACTTTATGCAGCACAGCTATCAACCCGAATGAGTGGTAATCGTATAGGCTCAGAAGTTATTAAAAATATAACGACACTCATTTTAAAATCTCCTGAAACAGCAAAAAAATTTAAAAAGTCACAGGAAAAGATTGCGTCACTTAGGTCATACAGTGCCGAGGAAGCACTCGCATTGTATATAGACACAAAAATGACCCGGAATGCTTATAAAATTACAAGAAAACAATCGATTGAAAAAGGGCACTTATTATATCCATCCATTTATTGATTAGGTAAGGCTAAGAAAGAGTGCTTTCCATCGGAAAGCGCAATTAATGTTGATGCGAGCGGTGCATCAATTAATGTGAAAGACATTGTTAGCCATACGACTCGACGTCTTATAAGGGTTCAAGAACAAATAATACCCCATAATGTTCCTGATGGCAGCACACTTACTCTGGTCTCCAAATGGGGTGGTGATGGGAGTTCAGGCCATAGTACGTACAAGCAGATATTCCAAGAGCAGAATAAGACCGATGAATACCTATTTGTTATTTCATTTGTGCCAATACAATTAAAAATAACAGATAACCGGCAAAAAGTGATTTGGCAAAACCCTCATCCATCCTCAACTCGCTTGTGGCGTCGTTTAGCATTAATTTTCGCTAAGGAAACAGAAGAGATGTCAGTAACTGAGTTAGAAAAAATCCGCAGTAAAATAAACCATCTTCAAGACCTTGAGGTTTCTGTTGGATCAAAAACTATACAAATACTAACTATGATAGATGGCAAGATTGCAAATCATCTAACTTTCAACAAATCTACCCAGACCTGCTATATTTGTGGAGCTAAACCCAGTGAGATGAATAATGCAATAATCAACAAACAACCAAAACCTGAATTCTATGAGTATGGTATATCTCCTTTACATGCCTGGATAAAAGCTTTCGAATGTCTTTTACATATAGCCTATATGTTAGATGTTAAAAAGTGAGCTATAAGACAAAGATATGAAAAATAAATTGTGGAAACGCGAAAAAAACATATACAAGCACGATTCAAGTCTGAAATGGGATTGATTGTTGACAAACCAAAACCCGGATTTGTGAATACAAACGATGGAAATACCGCAAGACGTTTTTTCAAAAACCACCACAAAAGTGCACAAATTACTGGAATAGATGAGAATCTGATAAAGCGATTTCATATTATACTAACTTGCATATCCTTAGGTTATAATATAGACTATTCCAGTTTTGACATTTATGTAGTTGAAACAAAAACACTGTACTTACAAATGTTCTGTTGATGTTATGAAACACTTTATTGTTCCCATAGGTCAATTATCCGAAGAAGCCGATGAAGCCCGAAACAAGGACTGCAGACGTTTTCGCGTTTCTCACACGCGAAAAAATTCAAGAGTCAATATGAACAGGGATTTGCTTAATATGCTGCTAATAACTTCAGACCCATTGATAAATTTACTTCGGGAGAAACCATTAAAAAATTAAAAATCGATGTCTCCTGGAGTCTTGCAATTTTTAATTGAACCTGAAACTGACTCTACACAACCAGAGCTACAAGCAGTCAGTGAAGATTATTTGGAGCCTGACACTGACAGTGCCGAAGAACACGGCGACATAGACAGCAGTTTTTCAAGCTCAGATTAGTTTTTTATTTCACTGTCTCTTTTACTATTGTTAAATTCAAATTGCTGTAAACGTAGCTAATATAATTAATATAAAAAAACATCAAGTTATTAATTACAAAAAAAAAAAAAAAATAAAAAAACAATAAAAAAAATTTAAAAAAAAATTTAATTGTTTAATTTTTTTTTTTAAATAATTTTTGACCGAAAGTAATAATTTAAAACGAGATTTGAATTTTTCACTTCTAAATGTATGGGGTCAGTCCACTGTGCGTCGCTGCGATTACTCTTCGATCATAAACGTATTACTAAGCCTCGTTTATTCGTTGGTGAGTTGTATTTATAATTGTTGATTGCGGATTCTTCATTTTGGTAATTGGGTCGATCCAGTTCAATAGCTTCGATATTCTTAGCTGATGTTGCAATTCGTGGTCGACAGTTGGATATTGTGTATACTGCTGATGTTGCATTTGTTGGTTGTTGCTGTTTCTTAGTAGCATGTTACTCCTCCTCGGTTTGAGTCAAAATTCTCCTGAATTTTATAATTTAATTGTTTGTTATATATTTTATTGCAAAAGTAGGTTAAGCCTATTGTTGTACAAATAATCATTACAATCATGCTTAACCCATATTATCCCAAACACCTTTAATCTTGTTCGATTTTAAAAAAAACTCTTACCAACTCATATTTATGACACTATGAACATACATATTTACATATGTATAAAAAATGTAAAATACATTTTTGGATAACGGTTTTTAGAACCGTTCCTTTAATGGAACACTAGGACAATATGACACTGTTTTTGTGAAAAAAAAAACAAAAAAAAATTGACTATTTCAATACACTTTATTCAGTCAAGTAAACCAATGTAACATGGAAGAAGTGATGCCAGAATGCAAAAATAAATAATGGCGTCCATTAGAAGAAATATTTGTAGAAAATAAAATAGATACCGTTCCATTAATGGAACAGCTGTGTGGATATCAACATCGTCTTGTTTTGGGAGATTACAAATTGGGCGACATAAAGTAAGATAAGTGTTTTTTTCCCTTTAATATGAAAAAAGAGTGCGAATTTTTATTTATTGATTCAATGTTTTCTGTTAATTTATTTCAATTAAATAACTGTCATAATTCTTTAAATCGTTTACTCGATCTCGTTTTTATGGATAATAATCAAAACTGTATCGTAACTCAAGCTCTATGTCCATTACTAAGAAATTAAATTCATCACATTGCTCTTTGTATTTATAAATATAGAAATTTATAGTATCTTTAAAAATAATTATTTAAAAAATGTAAATGTTTCAAAATTTAACTTTAACAAAGCCAACTTGATCGTTTTCTATGTTCTTTTGATTGGTCAATTATTCTTTGTGGTTCGCATCTTAAAGAAGTTTATCAAAAATATTGAGCTCTGGTTTTACTAATTTCGTTCCTCGTAAAAAAATTAATCGAACTTTTAAGTTACCGTGGCATAATAAAAGGTTTGTTAATTTAAAAAATGCAAAAAATAAAGCTTATAAATGTTATAGAAGATCAAACTCTGAACTAGATAAAAATCGATTTTGTCAACTTAGACGTGATTATGATTGCCTTAATAAGTTCTTGTACAAACAATATATTTTGAACATTGAATCACAGACCTTAAAGAATCCCAAAGGTTTCTGGACATTTCTAAATAGTAAAAAGAAGGTTCATGGATTCCAGAGAAATATGGAGTATAATGGTGTCCCTTCATGCGATATGGAAACCACGTGTGAACTTTTTGCTAAATTTTTTGAGTCAGTTTATGTCGATCATTCCAATGTTGTTCTTTCATCTAGTCATAACACCCATTACTCTTCAAATGTCAGTATGGGATCTTTATATATAACTTTGGATGACATAACTAATGGTATATTGTCGATTAACTCTTCCCAAAGTCCTGGTCCTGACGAGATGCCATGTGTTGTATTAAAAAGGGTATTTTGTCTTTTTCTCGCCCACTTCAAATTATTTTTAGTTTATCTTTGTGGTCAGGTGTATTTTTGGATGATTGGAAATTTTCATTTATTACACCCATATTTAAAGCTGGATCCAAAAAAAATATAGAAAATTATAGAGGAATTTCCAAGCTTTCAACCATTCCCAAACTTTTTGAGCTGATTGTGACCAAGAAATTATATTTTAATATTAAAAATCATATTTCCATTTGTCAGAAGAACACGGCGACATAGACAGCAGTTTTTCAAGCTCAGATTAGTTTTTTATTTCACTGTCTCTTTTACTATTGTTAAATTCAAATTGCTGTAAATGTAGCTAATATAATTAATATAAAAAAACATCAAGTTATTAATTACAAAAAAAAAAAAAAAAAATAAAAAAACAATAAAAAAAATTTATAAAAAAATTTAATTGTTTAATTTTTTTTTTAAATAATTTTTGACCGAAAGTAATAATTTAAAACGAGATTTGAATTTTTCACTTCTAAATGTATGGGGTCAGTCCACTGTGCGTCGCTGCGATTACTCTTCGATCATAAACGTATTACTAAGCCTCGTTTATTCGTTGGTGAGTTGTATTTATAATTGTTGATTGCGGATTCTTCATTTTGGTAATTGGGTCGATCCAGTTCAATAGCTTCGATATTCTTAGCTGATGTTGCAATTCGTGGTCGACAGTTGGATATTGTGTATACTGCTGATGTTGCATTTGTTGGTTGTTGCTGTTTCTTAGTAGCATGTTACTCCTCCTCGGTTTGAGTCAAAATTCTCCTGAATTTTATAATTTAATTGTTTGTTATATATTTTATTGCAAAAGTAGGTTAAGCCTATTGTTGTACAAATAATCATTACAATCATGCTTAACCCATATTATCCCAAACACCTTTAATCTTGTTCGATTTGAAAAAAACTCTTACCAACTCATATTTATGACACTATGAACATACATATTTACATATGTATAAAAAATGTAAAATACATTTTTGGATAACGGTTTTTAGAACCGTTCCTTTAATGGAACACTAGGACAATATGACACTGTTTTTGTGAAAAAAAAAACAAAAAAAAATTGACTATTTCAATACACTTTATTCAGTCAAGTAAACCAATGTAACATGGAAGAAGTGATGCCAGAATGCAAAAATAAATAATGGCGTCCATTAGAAGAAATATTTGTAGAAAATAAAATAGATACCGTTCCATTAATGGAACAGCTGTGTGGATATCAACATCGTCTTGTTTTGGGAGATTACAAATTGGGCGACATAAAGTAAGATAAGTGTTTTTTTCCCTTTAATATGAAAAAAGAGTGCGAATTTTTATTTATTGATTCAATGTTTTCTGTTAATTTATTTCAATTAAATAACTGTCATAATTCTTTTAATCGTTTACTCGATCTCGTTTTTATGGATAATAATCAAAACTGTATCGTAACTCAAGCTCTATGTCCATTACTAAGAAATTAAATTCATCACATTGCTCTTTGTATTTATAAATATAGAAATTTATAGTATCTTTAAAAATAATTATTTAAAAAATGTAAATGTTTCAAAATTTAACTTTAACAAAGCCAACTTGATCGTTTTCTATGTTCTTTTGATTGGTCAATTATTCTTTGTGGTTCGCATCTTAAAGAAGTTTATCAAAAATATTGAGCTCTGGTTTTACTAATTTCGTTCCTCGTAAAAAAATTAATCGAACTTTTAAGTTACCGTGGCATAATAAAAGGTTTGTTAATTTAAAAAATGCAAAAAATAAAGCTTATAAATGTTATAGAAGATCAAACTCTGAACTAGATAAAAATCGATTTTGTCAACTTAGACGTGATTATGATTGCCTTAATAAGTTCTTGTACAAACAATATATTTTGAACATTGAATCACAGACCTTAAAGAATCCCAAAGGTTTCTGGACATTTCTAAATAGTAAAAAGAAGGTTCATGGATTCCAGAGAAATATGGAGTATAATGGTGTCCCTTCATGCGATATGGAAACCACGTGTGAACTTTTTGCTAAATTTTTTGAGTCAGTTTATGTCGATCATTCCAATGTTGTTCTTTCATCTAGTCATAACACCCATTACTCTTCAAATGTCAGTATGGGATCTTTATATATAACTTTGGATGACATAACTAATGGTATATTGTCGATTAACTCTTCCCAAAGTCCTGGTCCTGACGAGATGCCATGTGTTGTATTAAAAAGGGTATTTTGTCTTTTTCTCGCCCACTTCAAATTATTTTTAGTTTATCTTTGTGGTCAGGTGTATTTTTGGATGATTGGAAATTTTCATTTATTACACCCATGTTTAAAGCTGGATCCAAAAAAAATATAGAAAATTATAGAGGAATTTCCAAGCTTTCAACCATTCCCAAACTTTTTGAGCTGATTGTGACCAAGAAATTATATTTTAATATTAAAAATCATATTTCCATTTGTCAGCATGGATTTATGTCTGGAAGGTCAACTGCAACAAATTTGATGCTCTTTTCTAAGTATCTGTTTGATTCTCTCGAAACGGGTTACCAAGTTGATGTTGTATATTCTGATTTTGTTAAAGCTTTCGATACAGTATGTCACAAAATCTTATTAGATAAATTAATGTCGTTTGGAATCCACTCTTTATTACTTAAATGGATCTCTAGTTATTTGACAAATAGAAAGCAGGCTGTAAAAATTGGTTTATTACGATCTAGAGTCATTAATGTATTGTCTGGTGTCCCTCAAGCTAGTCATTTGGGTCCTTTACTGTTTAACATTTTTGTCAATGAAATTCCATCTTTATTGCGTAACTCTAATTGTTTAATGTATGCTGACGATCTAAAAATATTTATACGTGTTAGAAACATAAATGACTGTGATATTCTTCAAAATGACCTAAATATTTTTGTTCAATGGTGTCATAGTAACTTTCTCTCGTTAAATATAAATAAATGTTCTTCATTTTCTGTTTATCGTTTATTAACTCCCACATTGTTTAATTATACAATTGCGGGAACGATGCTAAATCGAAAGACGGAAATGAAAGATCTTGGCGTTCTATTTGACTCGAAATTAACATTTTCTTCTCATATTGATTACATTGTGGAAAAGGCAAATTCAATGCTTGGTTTTATTAAACGGAGATGTGAGGGTTTTCATAACCCTTATACTATTAAATCTGTTTACATGTCACTTGTGCGTTCTCAACTTGAATACTGTTCTATTATCTGGTGTCCTAGCTTTGCGTGTACCAAACTTCGTTTGGAACGAGTTCGAAAGTCTTTTACAAGATTCGTTGTAAAGCAATTAAAATGGAACCTTGATTGTATGCCTCCGTACTCTACAAGATGTGCATTAATTGGTTTGGATACTTTGGAGAAAAGGCGAAATGTTCAATGTATTCTGTTTGTTCATGATGTTTTCTCTAATCGCGTTAATTGTTAGAATATTTTAAGCAACTTCTTAACTTATGTCCCAGAAAGAAGAATTTGTCCACGCAATTTTTTAAATAATCCGCGACATATTTATAACTATGGCTTTAATGAACCCATAATTAAATGTATAAAATTGTTTAATTGCTTATGTGCCTCTTGCACTTCTATAGATTTAAGTCTTGATAGATTAAGTTTTAGATCTATTGTTATTGAAAAAATTAATACTTTATAACTCAATTATTTATTTTTATATTATTAAATTTTATTATTATCATTATATTATTCTTATATTCTTAACCCTCCGATTAGCAAGAATGTCCATGGGGACCTTTCGACTTTTTGAATGTTTACAAATCTTTTTATGCGTATGCTAGAAACTTGATGCTTTCTGTATTCCATCAAAATGCAATTGCTGTTGAGGTTGATGGAACCAAATAAAAAACATCAATGTGGTTATCGTTTGACGTATTGTTTTTTATTCAGTCATTTTAATATACAAAGGTTAGTGAATTTACATTGGATTATTTATTTTATAATAGCTACCCGTTGGTACCCTGTCCTCAACTTCGTTAACAATTCATTAATAATGCCATTTAAAATCGGAAAACAAAACTTTGGCTTGATCAGGAATACCAATCTTACAAAATAAATAAAAGTACCAGAAGAAAAAAGGGATTTTAATAGTTCTGTTTGTTTTGACGTTATTTCTTGCTCAGGTAATGTTTTGGTCGTCGACATTCCACCCTCCGTGAAACCCCTTAGTATTAGGATTCACCGCAATGTGCCTCGACGTCCAAAACTGCCAATCGAGATACGGGACGACGTAGTTTGGTATCATTCGCCGGCATGATTTCCACTGTTCTTATAACTCCATCTTTGCTAGGATAGATTTCCGTTACCCTGCCTCGATCTTGCACATTCTGGATCGCATACAAGAACCAAATCATCAATTCGGATTGGTTCTGAATGTTGACACCACTGTGGTAAATTCTTTATTAAACTTATTTAATTTTGCCATTTAAAGTAACAATGTGAATTGTGAGCGCACTCCCGCAGAGCCATCTAATGATTGTTAGCAAAATGTCAAATCGATACTGTGAATTTACCTCGAGTTTGACGTCTCGAGTTCCGCGCTTAAAATTTAACTTTCATTTCTTTATATAATTCAACTGCGGGAGGACGCACAAAAGCGTAAGTTTTGAATATACATTAAATTATTAATACCATACAAATTATACTGAATTCTAATAGGAAATAAAACACTTAAAAGCGGTACGTTAATCGAACCACAATCGTGTTTTTATTTGGACCACCTCCTGACTACGATAAGGAAGAACATCTTTTATTTCGCTTTTCTTTTGCACATAAACTGCTACCCCTTCGGGTAGGGGTTAGAATATACCCGAGGTAGGCATGCCTGTCGTAAGAGGCGACTAAAATCCAATCTCCGTATACCGAGTGCATAGTGTATACAAAAATGCAATGGACAAAACAAAAAGATTGATTACCCCAGGTGGCAGTCCAGCTTTACTGGAAAATCCACCCTCTTCGGAGGTCGGCTCTACGGATTCTGGGGAGAGCCATTTATTGCAATCCAATGACCCTTTCACAAGAAGTGCAAGGGTATCTCGATCTCCTCCATCAAGATCGAATAACTCCGGGAAAAAAAGTCCGCCGGGAGCGCCGCAGCGCGAAAACCAGGACTTAGCGAAATATAAAAGCCTTGAGGAAGAAAATAAAGTACTCCGAATAAAGCTTAACGAAATGGATCTACTCTATCAAGATCTTAAGAAAGAGATAGATCTATTAAAAGAAGAGAATAAGGTTCTAAAGAACACACACTCGCAGAAAGAGCGCGAATGTGCTCCAGCACTATTAGATAGTCGGGAGTACCACACCGATGAAGAAGAGCTAGCACGCGAAACGAATCGGGTCCCTAAGAAAAGACCTTCTAAAAAACGGAGAGCCGGTTCTTCGCCCGAAGTCGTGCCCTTAAATGAAGAAAAGCGTAAAGAACTGCAAGGAAATCAACGTAAAACGCAATTTCGTTTACCGCCACCAATAAACATCGTCGGGATAACGGAATATAATAAGTTGCATAGCCTCCTTAAAGGAACGATTACATCGAAATTTAAGGTCACATCTTTGAGGAATAATGCGTGGAGGATTAACGTCGACGACCACGATGACTACCGAGCAGTGTCCCAAAAACTTAATGTGGATAAGATTCAGTGGTATACTTTCGAAATGAAGTCAGAAAGGCCACATCGTGTTGTAGCAAGGGGTCTTCACCCCTCATGCACCAAAGAAGAGGTTATGAGCGACCTTCAAGCCAAAGGCTTTAAAATTCTTGATGCCGTTAATATCATCAAGAAGGAAAAGCAACAATCTGAAATAGATACAGACATATTGGTTAGGCGTGGACTTCCACTTTTTATGCTAACATTCGATAAATCTGACAGCATCGACGATATCTACCGAATTAAAACCATATTGAATATCGTGGTCAAAATCGAGCCCATGCGTAGAAATTTAAAAATAATTCCGCAGTGCAAACGTTGCCAAGGATTTAATCATACGCAAACGTACTGCAAAAAAGAACCGCATTGTGTGAAATGCGCCGGAAATCACCTCTCTCAAGACTGTGGAGTGAACAAACAAGCCTCCGCAATCTGTGCTAATTGTAAGGGAAAGCACCCGGCAAATTATAGAGGCTGTGAAGTAGCTAAGGAGTTGCAAAAACGGAGAGATGCACTCCATAAGCCTCAAAATAAAATAACAAGACCGCTAACTAATGCAAATAGTAAGATCGGTCAGGCGAACGTAGGCAAACAAAAACCACCGGGTTCAGAGCGGAAAAAGTTGGTGACAGGAGAAAAGCCCTCGACTTCTGGCCTTAAGAGAAATGGTAATGAAAAGCCATTAGAAAAGACATCAAGTAATAGCCCTCGGACAGCAGGAGTGCAGACCTACGCCCAGGCTGCAGCATCCGAAAAATCAAAAAACATCGAAATCCCGACGGACCCTGCTTCTCAAGTTTTCTCAATTATTCTCGCGAAACTTGAAGAGCAAAGCAAAATAAATAAAATTATTCTCGATAGGTTGGTTAAGCTCGAGAGTTATTCACGGAAAACGCGTACTTCACCTAGAATATGAATGAAAAAAGAATGTTAAAAATATGTACTTGGAATGCAAACGGACTTTTGCAAAAACTTGACGAATTGGAAATATTCATGCGAGAAAAAGATATTGACATTTGCTTGATTTCTGAAACTCACGTGAAAAAGGAATCGCATTTAAAAATAAAAGGCTATACTGATTACCACGCTTGTCACCCTTCGGGAAAAGCAAGAGGCGGATCTTCCTTGTTTATTAAAGACTGCATTGAACAATGCGAAGACCTAAAGATAGAGCTTGAAACTCTGCAACTGTGCACAATTCGAGTTAAAAATAGTCAGCGTACTATTAAAATCTCATCTATCTACTGTCCACCGCGTTCCGCGCTTGAAAAAAGTGATTTTACTAACTTATTTAAATCGCTGAAACCTTATTTCATTATTGGCGGCGATTTTAACGCGAAACATACGTTCTGGGGCTCTAGATACATCTCGCAAAAAGGTAGAATGATCTATGGGGCAGGTATGGAGTACAGTTGTGATTTCCATTCGACGGGCAAACCGACTTACTGGCCAGCTGATACTTTGAAAATACCTGACCTGATCGATTTCTTCGTGGTGAAAGGAATATCTAACAACCACATAAAAGTTGAAGAAAGCTTTGATCTGTCGTCTGATCATTCCCCAGTTATTTTGACATTGAGCGAAAAACTATTATTTAACCGAGAGCCAGCGAAATTAACCGGCAGAACAACTAACTGGGAAGGCTTTAGGAACGAAATCGAAGTAAATATTGAACTGAGCGTACCGCTTACGACACCCTATGAACTTGAGGTTGAAGTCGATCACTTCGTTGAGATAGTACAGCTCGCCTCTTGGAATAATACGCATAATCCAAGAAAAACGCCAGACAAATACGGTCTACGATATCCTGCTGAAATAAAGGAATTAATTAGGGAAAAAAGAAAAGCGCGTAAAAGATGGCAACAAAGTCGTGCTCCACAGCATAAAACCCATCTGAATCGTCTCTGCAATTTGTTAAAGAATAGCATTAAGGATTTTAAAAATCGTGCGATAGGCTCTTACCTTGAAAGTTTAACAGCGAAAAAAGATTCCAATTATTCCCTTTGGAAAGCCGTAAAAGGCACCAAAAGGCCCAAAATCCCCGCGCCGCCACTTAAAATAAATCAAAATGAATGGGCAAGGGAAGATAAAGAAAAAGCGGATATTTTTGCCTCCCATTTGGAAGAAACCTTTAAACCGAACGATGGTCAAGTGGTTCATGACAACATCAACCTCACAAGGATGGTAGTTCCACCATCTGACGATTTAACGCGCAGATCTGCAACGCTTAGAGAACTCGAACGTGAGATCGCGAAACTAAAACCTAAGAAAGCTCCTGGTTATGATTTGATTACCGGAGAAATTCTCAAAGCCTTACCTAGAAGAGCATTTATTAAGCTTCTCCATATTATAAATGCTGCACTCAGATTAAAACACGTGCCGAGCCAATGGAAAGTTGCGGAAGTCATTATGGTTTTAAAACCAGGAAAACCGTCATATGAAGTAAAATCATACAGACCAATCTCGCTTCTTCCAGTCGTATCAAAAATTTTCGAGAGGATATTACTAAGGCGTCTCCAACCGGTTATAGAAGAAAATAATCTAATCCCTGACCACCAGTTTGGGTTCAGAAGTAAGCATTCGACAATTGACCAGGTGCATAGAATTACAACGTAATCGAAAAAGCACTAGAAGAAAAAAAGATATGCTCAGCCGTATTTCTTGACGTCTCGCAAGCCTTTGATAAGGTGTGGCACGATGGCTTGAAATGCAAATTACGACAAGTACTCCCCGTGTACCTATACGAGATTTTGGATTCATATCTCGGAAATAGACTCTTCCGTGTTAGAAATGGAAACGAATACTCAGAGCTCAAAAAAATTTCGGCCGGCGTACCGCAAGGAAGCGTTCTGGGGCCGCTTCTTTATCTGTTATATACTCGTGATATACCGAAAGAAGATGGCACTATGCTTGCTACGTTTGCCGACGACACCGCTATCCTAGCAGTAGGTAAAACAATCGAGGAAACGACTGCCAAACTGCAAAACGCATTGAATAAAGTAAATGAATGGACGAGGGACTGGCGGATCGCCCTTAACGGAACTATATCTGTTCACGTGAATTTCACTTATAGAAAAATTAATGACTTGCCAATTTTTATAAATTTGGCCCGAATTCCTATTGCAAATGAAGCCAAATACCTGGGAATGACACTTGACGCAAAGCTGAAGTGGAATTCGCACGTGAAAATGAAACGTAAAGAATTAGAAATCAAATATAGAGAAATGTACTGGCTGATCGGGAAACATTCCCACCTCAGTACCGAGAACAAACTGCTTTTATACAAGCAAGTGCTAAAGCCGGTGTGGTCCTACGGTATACAACTTTGGGGTTGTACCAAGAAAACAAATGCCAATATTTTACAGACCTTTCAAAATAAAGTGCTTAGAGAAATTGTCCAAGCACCGTGGTATGCTAGAAACGACGATATCCACAGGGATCTCGGAATTCCGACAATCGAAGCTGAAACTAGAAGCTTCGCGCGAAAACATAGAAACCGACTAATCGGACATGTTAATAATACAGTCCTACTTATTTTGGATGAGAGCAATTTATTGCGCCGACTACAAAGGACAAAACCTTTCGACTTGGCGAGATAAGGATTAACCGCATCTAAATTGCGGAATATGCAGGATCTTTCATTGGAAAGTAACCTGCCAAACGTTTATATTTCGTGATAGAAAAATTGCTTGATAAGTAGTATAACTTAGTTGCAGTATCTAACAAATTTATATCGAAGGGAGGTGTTTTTGGTCAGTAAGAATCTGACACTACTATGAGCACGCGCTTGCTATTCTCATAGTGTCTATGGAAGATTTTCACCTACCCTCGGGGAAAAAAAAAAAAAAAAAAACATAAAAAAAAAAACATAAACTGCAATTTACGTTATCTGCTAAGGAAAAAGCACACCTAGCCCAAGTGGCAATTAATTTGCAGCACCAGTGGTAATTAATTTGGAGCAACATTCAAGCGGTCTTCCTAAGAGAACTTCTGCAACATTGGCGACGAGAACATCAACCCCGTCGGAGCATTTACGAAGTGCGAAGGAACGCGCCAGCGGAGCGCCAAAATCTAATAAGGCTCCAAAAGGCGATTAAGGGAAGGGCGGGAGAATCGGTCGAGTGTTTACTAATTCACAGCAGCAACGTTCAGCGAATTATTGACGCATTGCAAGAAAACTTTGGCAGGCCGGATCAATTAGTAAAAAGCCAAATTGAAAAAATACGAAACGTTCCATCGATTCCTGAGAGTCGTATTGATCAACTGGTCCCATTTGCGGCCAAAGTACAAAATTTAGTATCGTTTTTAGAATCAGCGCGAAGCGAGCACCACTTGTGTAATCCAACCCTTATGGATGAATTGGTCCAGAAGCTGCCGGTGCAGCGAAGGTTAGATTGGGCTAGATACGCGATCGAGGCCAAACCAAGAGCTACAATTCAACATTTTAGTGAATGGTTGCGTGAGTTGGCGAGTATGGTGAATATGGCATGCGTAGGGTTCACTGAGCAACCGCAGCAACCCAATGCTAAGGGCGTCGGACGATCGCGTTTATTTCATGTCAATGAAACGCGGGACGAGATTTGTTGTGCAGTCAGTTACAGGCTATGCTCTGAGCCACATGAGATTGTGAAGTGTAGGCGGTTCTTAGAGATGGAAGTCGGTCATCGCTGGCGAATCGTTCGTCAATTACGATTATGTTTCAACTGTCTGCGAATCGGCCACAGAAGTAGCAACTGTGGACAGAATCATAGTTGTGACGTAAGGGGCTGTTCAGAAAAGATTCATAATTTACTTCACAGCCCAACTGTAGTAGGTGAGTCGGCTGGGAAGGATGAAACTAAAGTAAGAAAGACAGCCAAGCCGGCCTTTACTAGTGTAGTTAGGGAATGTTCTTCGATAAAACTTTTCTTTAAAATACTGCCAGTTAGAATCTATGCGAAGGGTAAGGAGGTTAGTTGTTATGCGTTCTTCGATGAGGGGTCATCAGTGTCCTTGATTAACGAAAGTTTGGTTGATAGACTCGGGTTAGATGGTGACGAAGATTATTTAACTCTTCAATGGTTTGGGAACAACACTGTAACTGAGCAGGTATCTGGCAATTGGCCAAACAGCAAACGTTTCGATCTCAAGAACGTCAGAACCGTCAAGGATCTGAAACTGCCCTCTCAAATATTGGATATTACTAAGCTACATGTGAAGTACCGACATATGAAAAATCTCCCTATATGCAACTATGCAGATGCGACTCCAGAGCTATTAATCGGACTCGACCATGCTTATCTGGGAGTGCCACGAAGGATTGCAGCGGACGGGTGGAAAGGGCCAGCAGTGGTCTTGACGAAGCTAGGCTGGGTTGTATATGGCACGGAGAAGGACGGTAATCCAAGGCGGAACCACCCCGCATACTTCGCACAAGCCTGAGCTGCATCGATGGATAACCTGGAGCAAAGAGTGAACGACTATATTGCAAATGAGAACCTTGATGTCCGAGACGCTGGAAAACATGTGGAGTCATCAGTGGATATTCTAGCGAAGTTACTACTGAAACGCACCACCAAACGAAATGGTCAACGCTTTGAAACGGGATTATGGAAGCATGACGGAGTGATTCTGCCTCCAAGCAGAGGAATGGCAGAGAAGAGGTTACGAGCCCTAGAAAACAAATTTCAACGTGATGATCTGTATTACAAAGAATATTGCCGCATCATGGCCGAGCACGAAAAAAAGGGGTTTTCAAGAAAATTAAACGCAGTTGGAGCGGCGGAGATTGGGCCACGAACATGGTATTTACCCCACTTTGGCGTGATAAACCCAAACAAACCTGGCAAAATACGCCTGGTGTTCGACGCAGCCGCAGAGACGAATGGAACTTCTCTAAATTCAGCATTGCTGAGCGGTCCTGATCAGTGCCAAGATCTTGCAATTGTATTATCTAAATTTAGGGAAAAGCCCGTGGGCGTCTGCGCGGATATCGTCGAGATGTTTCATCAGGTGCAGATCCGAAAAGAAGACCGGGATTCACAACGCTTTTTATGGAGGGCCAGTCGAAGTGAGCCGGTAGGGGAATACATTATGAACGTCATGATCTTTGGTGCCACCTGCTCACCATGTTCTGCACAATTCGTTAAAAACAAGAACGGGAAGAGTTTTCGATCGAAATTTCCAGCGGCTGTGAAAGCCATTGTTGAAAACCACTACGTAGATGACTTTGTTCACAGTTTCGTCGACGAACGCGAGGCCAAAAAGGTATCTGAAGAGGTTGTTTTGATTCACAAGCAAGGAGGATTTCAGCTGACAAGATACGTTTCGAACTCGGAGTTAGTTAATAATAAATTCAACGCAGGCCAAGAGAAAACATCAATTTTAAATCTCAAAAGAGGAGAGTCTGCAATTTTTCAAAAAGTCTTGGGTATGCACTGGGACACAGCACTAGATGTTCTTCAATTTGTGATGGCGTTCGGTAAAATTGATCCTGCTTTGCTGAAGGGTGAGAGGAGACCTACTAAACGCGAAACGCTCAGAATAACTATGTCAATCTTCAACCCCTTTGGACTAGCAACGGAATACTCTCTTATGGCGAAGGTCATTCTTCAGATTATATGGCGTGCTCACGTTGAATGGGACGAAGTTATTCCGGACGAGGCCAATGAGATGTGGAAGAAATGGGTGCAGAAACTTATAGAGGTGGGAGACATACACGTCCCTCGGTGCTACAGCGCTGTCTTCTCCAGCGCCCCAGTGGAGCTGCACATCTTTGCAGATGCTAGCGAGATAGCGTAGTGGTTCCGCGCTTAGAGCTACAATCTGCGGTCTTGGCTACACGTCTTCGGCAAACGATCCTATCGAGACATAACATAACACCAACACGAGTTGTAATGTGGAGTGACTCGCGGACCGTTTTGTCTTGGATATCGTCGGATCATAGGCGGTACAAACCTTATGTCGCACACCGGGTAAACGAAATCCTAGAAAGTACTGACGTTACGGAGTGGAGGTGGGTCCCTACTGCATCAAATCCAGCAGATTTCGGAACGCGTTTGAAAAGTGCGACGCATAATTCGTTCTGGATAAGCGGCCCAAGATTCCTGATGGACGACGAACCCACCTGGCCTATCAACCAACCTGTCGTAAAAACGAATGAAGAGATACGCAACAAAACTGTAATGCTGATTAATATCACGACTGATGAGTTTTCTAGATTTTCTTCGTTTATTAGGTTACAAAGAGTCGTAGGTTGGATACTGCGCTTCAAAGAAAATTCCCTATTGGTCCCGACCAAAAGAAAACAGGGAGGATTGACGGCGATGGAGCTAAATACGGCCGAACTGGCAATCTGTCGCAGCATTCAAATGAGCGCCTTCACTCGAGATTATAAAGCACTGAACCTGAAAGGTCACGTGGAGAAAGACAGCTATTTATGGAAATTGACGCCTTGTTTGAACGAACTTCGAGTAATCTGCGTGAATGGACGCATAAACGGTGCCGTGGACTTACCCAATCATGCTCGTAGGCCGATGGTGCTTCCTAAGATTCATCATGTGACCAACCTTATTGTAAACTACTACCATTGTCTTTGGAAACATCAGAATGAGAACACAATCATTTCGGAGATTCGACGTCGGTACTGGATCCCACACATTAGAGTTGTAGTTCGGCGCGTGGCGAATATGTGTCCAGTATGTAAAATAGATAAAGCAAAGCCAATCGCTCCGTTAATGGGTCAACTACCCCCGGATAGATTAACTCCGTTTGTAAGACCGTTTTTCTATGTAGGCCTTGATTACATGGGCCCGTTTCTGGTGATCAACGGTAGGAGAACTGAGAAAAGGTGGATTGCGCTCTTTACCTGCATGACGACGCGTGGTGTGCACTTAGAAATCGCGAGAGATCTTTCCACCGACACATGTTTAATGTGCATACGTAATTTTATGAGTCGACGTGGGACTCCAGTACGCATTCGTTCTGATAATGGTACGAATTTTGTCGGTGCTGACCGAGAACTTCAAAAACAACTGAAGGAATTTGACCAAAGGATGATAGCCGATGCCCTTGCTACGAAAAGGATAGAATGGATTTTCAACTGTCCCTTAACTCCGCACGCTGGCGGATGCTGGGAGCGTCTCGTACGAAGTGTGAAAATAGCAATGGGGCATGCCTTGTTTGGAGAGAGCCTTCATGAGCATAGCCTCTATAGCCTTATGTGCGAAGCTGAGAATATCGTTAATTCGCGACCGTTAATTCAAATTCCGTTGGATGCACCCACTGAAGAACCCCTAACCCCTAATCATTTTCTTATAGGTACATCTAATTCAGACCAGACGCCCCACCCACACGAGGAGAAGTCGTTCGCCACGAGGAAGCAATGGCGGAGGGTACAACAAATCCAATATCGTTTTTGGAAAAAATGGTTAGCGGAGTATCTTCCAGATCTCTGTCGGAGAACGAAATGGTACCACCCGGTGGCCTCGCTCGCTGTCGGCGATCTTGTACTCCTGTGTGACAGCAGGGTCCATCGCTCCAAGTGGCCTATGGGACGGATGATAAAAGTATTTCCAGGACGATACCTACAAGTAAGGGCCGCCGAAGTGCAGGTGAAGTCTGGTACCATCAAGCGACCTGCCTGCCTGCTGGCCAGACTGGACGTTGGTGAATCAGGTGATAAAGATTCACGGAGGAGGGGATGTTGTTAATTCTTTATTATACTTATTTAATTTTGCCATTTAAAGTAACATTGTGAATTGTGAGCGCACTCCCGCAGAGCCATCTAATGATTGTTAGCAAAATGTCAATTCGATACTGTGAATTTACCTCGAGTTTGACGTCTCGAGTTCCGCGCTTAAAATTTAACTTTCATTTCTTCATATCATTCAACTGCGGGAGAACGCACAAAACCGTTAGTTTTGAATATACATTAAATTATTAATACCATACAAATTATACTGAATTCTAATCCTATCCTACTAATATATAAATGTGAAAGTTTGGATGTTTGGATGTTTGGATGTTTGGATGTTTGGATGTTGGGATGTTTGGATGTTTGGATGTTTGGATGTTTGTTGCTCTATAACACCTTAACGGTTTAACAGACTTGAATGAAACTTTCGGGAATAGATAGTCTACTTCCTGGATTAGAGATTAGGCTACTTTTTAATCAAAATATACAATTCCTTGATTCCATAATTCGAGTTATTCCAATTTCCGCTTTTATTACTTGGTCATTATTTTTGGGTACACCATTGTCATTGATCGTCAGTCTGTTGGGAGAGGGTTGTTTTTGTAGATGTTATGCTCTTCTCTTCGCCACAAATCCATCGCTATCGCTTATTCTTTAATGCTCTTTCTACCCATACGCGCATTGAATGATGGGTAAACCATTGCCATTGATCGTCATTCTGTTGGGAGAGGGTTGTTTTTGTAGATGTTATGCTCTTCTCTTCGCCACAAATCCATCGCTATCGCTTATTCTTTCATTTTCTTTCTACCCATACGCGCATTGAACGATGGGTAAACCATTGCCATTGATCGTCATTCTGTTGGGAGAGGGTTGTTTTTGTATATGTTATGCTCTTCTCTTCGCCGCAAATCCATCGTTATCGCTTATTCTTTCATTTTCTTTCTACCCATACGCGCATTGAATGATGGGTAAACTATTGCCATTGATCGTCATTCTGTTGGGAGAGGGTTGTTTCTGTAGATGTTATGCTCTTCTCTTCGCCACGATTTCATCGCTATCGCTTATTCTTTAATTTTATTTCTACCCATACGCGCATTGAACGATGGGTAAACCATTGCCATTGATCGTCATTCTGTTGAGAGAGGGTTGTTCGTGTTAATAATTAATGCTCCTTTTTGGGATTGTGACACAAAGTAGAGGAGGGATGATTTTGCTGATATTTGCTACCGACTTTTGTTAGTTGTGTTTCTGCTTCATCAGCGTGCGGATCTAGATCTACAGAAAGGGGGAAATGTACGATTTTTTTTACTTTCTTTTTTTTTTTGTCACTTTACAGCGGTATTTGGTTACCTTAAGGTTAAGTTAGTGGACACCTTAGAATAAAGTTTTTACTTTTTTTTAAATTCACAAATATATATTATATTGTAGTAGGGGTAGGCAGGCGATGTTGAGTCTTAAAATTAGTAAATAGTTGGTGATTTGAGACAAACCTCACCAGTTACTCCACGATCAATGCTTACAACAAAGCCTAATATCTTCGGCGTTTACATAATACTATTGTACTTTAAATATAAACATTAAGTACAACTATTAGAGACAAGAAACCAGAAAGTACCATTATTTGATGCTCATAAAATACATATTATGTACGTATGTGTGTAGACGTGTTTGTACACAGTAATATTACATTTCCATAAATTTTTTATGCAATCGTTTCATCTATAGGGAACAACCACTTAGTTCAGATAATAATGTATTGGCTTTAGAATTCTTTAGAATCTTAATTTAAATAATATCAATTCCTACTACTTCCTTTCTATCATACTACAATCAAATGACGCGACTGATTTTTAGCACGGGCAACGCCGGGCAGGCAACAGCTAGTAGGAAATAAAACACTTAAAAGCGGTACGTTAATCGAACCACAATCGTGTTTTTATTTGGACCACCTCCTGACTGCGACAAGGAAGAACAACCACTTTGCTCGCCGGGTCAAATCTGGCAAATACTGATGAATCCACTACTTCCAGAACACATTCTTCTTACTTACTTAGTTGGCGCTACAGCTCGAGGTGAACCTAGGCCTGCTTCTCGCAACCATTTGTGTGTGCGTGTTATATTTTTGCACGAATGGAAGGGACCTACAGTTTTTTGCCGACTCCGAACGGCGAGTTGAGAAGCTCAATCATGACAAATGATACTCTTTGATGCTTGTCAGACATTCGAAAGAGGTGGGCACTGTGAAAAACTTTTAGGTGTTTGCGGCGGGATTCGAACCCAAGACCGCTGGCTCAGTAGTCCGACGCACTAACCACTTGCGCTACGGTGCCCACAAGAACACATTCTTCAGTTGTTGTAAAATGAGCTATTGCTTTCGCATACACAGAAGTTTCCAATCTAAAGGTGCTGATGTTTGTGTTGAATTTGGTTTGCCTAACAAAAAGTAATTCGGAGTATTCGGCTCAGGCTCTTCGATTGTTACGGGAATATCTGTAAGAGGTCTACTATTTACGATGTTTTCAGCCTCGCATAAAACAGCATATAACGTCTCCAATTGCGGTGCCTTTTCTTTCAGTACGACAGTTAAGACTCTTTTCACACTGCCAATTAGTCTTTCCCAACATCCACCCGCATTCGGATACTTAGGACAATTAAATAACCACTCTATTCCCAACGGAGTCATAGCGGACTGAATCGTCCCATGATCCAGAAAGTCATGTACGTTCGTAAGTTCATTATTAATCCCGATAAAGTTGCTACCACAATCGCTCCTTATTCGCACGGGAACTCCTCGCCTGTTAATGAAATTGCGTAGAGTTAAAATAAAGGCATCTGTAGACAGATTACGGCATATCTCGAGGTGAATCGCACGAGTTGTCATACATGTAAATATTGAAACCCATCTTTTTTCTGTACTTCTTCGATTTGTTATGAAAATTGGACCAAAAAGATCGACACCTGTGTAACTAAATGGACTAACATAGGGTGTTACACGATCTTTTCGCAACGGAGCCATTATAGGTTGACGTGGTTTAGCATCTTGGATTCGACATATTTGACACTGGGACTTTGCTTTTCTTACTAAGATTCTTAATGACGGTATCCAAAATGTACGTCTTATTTCACACGTGATTAGGTCTTGACTTTGATGATGAAATTTTCCATGGTAGAAAGCAACAAGAATTTCTGTTTAATAATGGTTTTTTGGCAAAATAATTGGGCGCTGAGTAATCATTGTCAAAGAAGAAGAAGCTTGCAACCTACCTTCAGCTCGAATAATGTGGTGTTCCTCATCAAAAACTGGATTAAGGGTTTTTAGTGAACTCTCTTTGGATACACTATTTGTAAGCCTTAGGCTACTATACTCTTTCGAAAAAGTCTCCTTCTGGATCTGGGCATATAGGTACATTCCTGCATTTAACTCTTCAAGAGGAGTCAGTTCGTGTTTATTTATGGGCTCCCTTTCTTTGCAGTTATTAACAAAACGTAAAGTCCAAGCTACTGTATGCTTAAGCCTAGAGTAATTCGAGAACCTGTGTATGTCAATTAATTTTGTTCCTTCTAGGTTGATAGCAGTATGAAACACTGGAGCTCGCGTCTCAAGGTACTCATCTTCGTCTATATTTTTAACATCAATATATTCTGCAGGCCAATCGTTCGGATTTAAACGTAAGAAGCTTGGTCCATGAAACCACCTTGAAGATGTATCTAGCCTAGCCGGAAACCTTGCCCGTGTTGCCTCATCAGCAACATTTTCATTTGTCGGAAGCCATCTCCATTGTGACTCGTCACTTTCTTCAAGAATTTCAGATATTCGATGTTCTACGAATTGCTGAATTTATCCACCTTATTACTGTTTTTGAGTCCGTCCAAAAATAAATTCGATCAACAATTCCACTGTGTCCAGATATTATAGAACTTTTAAGACGAACTCCAAGTACAGCAGCCTGTTACTCCAATCGTGGAATTGACATCGGTTTTATCGGAGCACATCGAGTTTTTGCAGCAACAGACGCAGTATCAACATCGCCGTTGTCCGTAATTCTCCAGTAAGCAACAGCAGCATATGCATTTTCACTTGCGTCAGTAAAAACATGAAGCCCTCTTCGTCCTTTTTTAAACAACTGTGAATAGCATTGGGGCAAGTACATTTTTCCAACGTTTTCAAGTTCTGCGAACCACAACTTCCACTTATTAAAAAGGTTATCTGGCAATACTGTATCCCAATTAATTCCACTTTTCCAAACCTCCTGCAAAAGTATCTTAGCACCGATGACAAAATGAGCCACAAATCCAAAGGGGTCGAAAACACTCATGATTACACTTAACATTTCACGTTTGGTTGAAACTCGTTCCCCATTCAAGATCTGAGTTGGCACTTTGTGAAATTTTAGTAAAAATGTAAATTCATCTCTCGCTGTGTTCCAATACAATCCCAAGATTCGTTCACTCTTATCGCTAATATTTACATTAACATCAGCTTCGGGTCTTTCTCCGTAAGAAACTCCCAGACCTTTCAGAACGTTTGAAGAATTTGAAACGAAATTTGCCAATTCAAAGTTTGCCTGCCGATGGATCCAGATCACATCCGTAATAATGGAAATCGCTTCTTCTTCTGTTTCGAAACAGTCAATGTAATCGTCGACATAATGTTTTTGCATTATTCCAGCAGCTGCTCTGGGATACTCTTTCTAAAACAATTTGGCATTGGTGTTCTTAACGTATTGAGCCAAACTAGGAGAAGAAGTGGCACCAAAAATCATCGCTCGCATTTGATATACTTCCATAGGATTTTCCGGACTACCGTGTCTCCATAAGAACCGCTGACACTCTTTATCTTCGTAACGTATACCAACCATGTGGAACATTTCCTTGATATCAGAACAAACAGCGATGACAGCTTCTCTGAACTTAAAAAGTACATCCAAAAGTGTTTGATTCATATCAGGACCGGATAGTAAGACGTCATTTAAAGATACATTTTTTACTTATGCCGCTGCATCAAAAACCAGTCTTAATTTATCAGGCTTGTTGGCATTACGTACACAAAAATGCGGCAAATACCATGTTTTCGCTGACTCTATTTTGATGTCACCCAGCTTCAGTTTATGAGCATATCCCTTTTGTAGATATTCCTCAATCTTTTTTTCATAAGCAATTGTAAGTGCCGGCTCTTTTAAAAGTTTTTTTTTCAATTGACTCAAGTCTTTTTACTGCCATTTCAAAACACTCTGGAAGTTTCACACTGTCCGACTTCCATCACATTCCGACTTCATACCGATTCCCTACCTTTTTTGTTGTATTTTTCATAATTTCTAAGGCTCTCTTATCATCTTTCGATAGTAATTTTTCTTTTGCTTTAACAATTCCCATGTTTTCAATTGAGAAATAATTTGCAACCATTGTGTGGATTTCATCATCTCTTGTGGAATCTTGTTTTGAATTTTGAATTTGCAAGACTGTATCAGAACACAATAAACTGTTTTCAAAATTTTTCATCGGGCCATAAACAACCCACCCTAATTTAGTTTCAGCTACAAAGGGTCCTTTTAATCCTAAATCGAAACGTTGACTTTCCACTCCCAAATAAGCGTTTGTCATACCGATCAAAATAGTAGGCCTTGCGTTTGAATAATTACGAATCGGCAACTGTTTTAAATAATTATTGTTTTGACAGTTCAAATTATTAATATTCATTGATTGTACAGGGAGATTTACATTTTTTAACGTGCAGACATTAGTCAAGTTTATCTTTGTGCAATTACCATTTATTCCCTGTGCATCAAAACATATGTAAGTAGTTGGTAAGTCAACGGTGTAGTCTCCCAACCATTGAAGTTTTAATTTACCAGGTTCTCCTTGCAGGCCAAGTTGTTTTGCAACGTCCTCTTCAATCAACGAGGGCATAGCACCATCATCCAAATATGCATAAGTGTCTATCTCCAACCCACCACTATCAAACAGTTTAACCGGAACAATTTTGAAGTACAATTTTGAATGTTCATCATTGGGCCTATACATCTATCTATCTATCTTCTATCTATATACATATATAAAAATCAATTGCTGTGCGTTAGTCTCGCTAAAACTCGAGAACGGCTCGAAAGATTTGGATGATTCTTTTTTTGTTTTGTTTAACTTGTTTATAAAACTTGATTCAGGGATGGTTTGTGAGAAAAGAAAATTCAGAAAAACCCCAGGGAAAAGCCGGAAATCGAGAAAATTAATTTTGGGTTTTGTATGGGAATTTTGATTTTTTTTTTTGTTTTTTTTTCTATATATACGAGTAGTAGGTATCTACGTTGAAATAAAAGTCATTTCAATTAAAACTAACAAAATTAATCACAACTTTGATAAGTTAACAATATCTATCTGTCTGTCTATCTATATATCTGTCTGTTTGTCCGTCTGTCTGTCTATCTGTCTGTCTGTCTTCTATCTTTCTGTCTGTCTGTCTGTCTGTCTGCCTATCTGTATGTCTGTCTGACTGTCTATCAATCTGTCTGTCCGTCTGTCTATCTACTTATCAATCTATCTATCTGTCCGTCTGTCTGCCTATCTATCTATCTGTCTATCTGTCTGTATGTTTGTCTGTCTGTCTGTCTCTGTCTACCTATCTATCTGCCTGTCTGCCTCTCTCTGTCTACCTATCTATCTGTCTATCTGTCTGTCGTCTATGGGTCTGCCTGTCTGCCTGTCTGCCTGTCTAACTGTCTGACAGATAGTCAGACAGTACCCAAACCACCAGTTATTGAGTAACCGCACTGATGCTGTGTTCTATTCTATGTATATGTATTAAGAAAAACGTACTCTGAAAATTTTACCAAAATCGGTTGGGTAGTTTTCGAGTCTTTAAAAGACAAACAAACAAGCAAACATAAGTACAGTGAACTCTCTCATAACCGGACACTGACAGTACCAAGAAATTTTTCCGGCTATGAGAGGTGTCCGCTTATGGGAAATAAAATTGACATCCTTTAAAAAAACACAATAGACATATGATATTAATTTTATTTTTTAAAAGGATTCATTTTTATTTGATAAATACAAATTACGCAAATTACCGAAAAATACAAATTTCTGTCTATGGCAATAGGGGGTACACTCGATCCGACATATCTGACAGACTTGGTCGGATGGATTTCTGACAGACCGATGTTGTTAGCGTTCATCACATTATCCAACATGTTGTCCGAAATCACTTAGCAAGTGGATTTAAAAGATGTCGGACGACCTGAGAACAGCACTTATGATATTTTAGAAAAAGAAAGAAAAAGGAAGCGAGTTTGGGTACAGTAATGGATGGAAAAGCGACCATAGTTTTCTTATGTTAATTTGCTAACAGAATTACAAATATTGGATTCTCCAGGCGATTATCTGATTTTTTTCTTTTCCCAAATTTTTTACCCCAAAACTCAAAATTTGCAAACACAGCCCTCTTCATTCTCCGACAACAACCACACCACTTGAAATTCATTTCAGAAATGAAATTTGCTCTACGTCGGACAGTCAAGCGTACATATTATCAGATATGTCCGTTCGACCACCAAAATATTAAAAAAACAAATTGAAAACCATCCGACATCTGTCCGACCCTTCGTTTCTTGAGTTAACATTGTCAGATTTCGGTCTGGCAGATATGTCGGATCATGTGTACACCCCTAATTAATCTTAAAATTATACATACATATGTACATATACTTACCATACAAGCCTATTTAAAAAATGCAACGGGATTCATAAATGCACACAGGTAGTTAATAATAACGCAAAGGCACACTCGATAGTTTACATTTTTGTTTCGTTTCTTTGCAAAGCGTAAAGAAGAGGAAAACAAAACAAAAACATCATAAAGTATGTTAAAAGTTTCCCATGCGTAGATGCGTTTTGTCCATTTAAGAGAGAGCGACATTCTATTGCGATTACAAGAATTGGTGTCCGTGTCCGGCTATGAGAGAGTCCGGTTATGGGAGATTTTTTTATATGAAAGATCGTGTATTTATTTCCGTTCTTTGAAATCTGTCAAGTTATAAGAGGTGTCCGGTTGTGAGAGGTGTCCGTAAAGAGAGAGTACATAGTACATACATTCATTTTTATATAGTAGATTTAACGCCATTGAATTAACGAATTTCATTTAATAACCAAAGGAAACTCAAACCATACACAGTGCCAATATTGCCGATCTCAATGAATTAAAGTTAGAGCGTTGATTGGAATTCATAATCGCTTTAAAAGAATTGTAATCAAATTAATTTTAGGCGGTACGAATTCACCGGATCATCAACAGTTAAGTACTTAAATAAAAAATAGTTAGTTAGTTAGTTAGACTTTTATTTCAAATTGATTCTTAACAATGATTAAATAACTTAGTCTATTTGGTTTGACCTAAGGCCGTCTACCAGGTTGACAATATAATTACTATATCCTGAATTTAATACAAACAAAAATTAGTTAAAATAATACAAAAATATTAAAAATCTCCCTCTAAAACTCTCTTTCTATATCGAAGTGCAGCTACTGTGTAATTGTACAAAACATCCCATCCATTTTCGCCGTTTAAAATGTTTAATGCTTCACCTTCTTCTAGAGCATCCTTTGAAAACACCATAAATCGAAGTTCTTTCAAAATTGGGCAAACTGCCAGAAAATGGAACACATCTTCCCTAGTTTTCATGTTGCAAAGTTCGCAGAGTGTCTCAGTTCTCATTCTAAAGATCGTACTGATTTTGTCTATGGAGTAGCTGTTAAGAAAGTATGTTTTTTCATTTAGACGATAGTTTACTGTAGTAATTCCTAAACAGCGAGGCTTCAGCATCTTCAGTATATTTTTTAAACGATATTTGACCCATTTTGTCCAACATCAAATTAAATTTCTCTCTTAGAGAAGTCGGCTGTTCGTTTGTCTGAATAACAAATTCTATTCCACAATCCGCTGCAATTTCCTTCCACACAATGCAAATACTTCCGCTCGTTCTAATTATATTTCTCAGAATTATGTTGGGTAATCTCGTTTCTTCCATTTCCAGTACTTTTATAACGTAGTTGAAATGTATTCCCAATGTACGCAAGAATATAGGTGGAGTACCCATTTCAATATATAACACATAATTTGGAGTATTTTTTGGTAATCGGAACATCCTCTTTAAGAAATATCGAAGGAACTTTTCAACAGATTCATAAGATACATAACCCCATACTTGAGCTGCGTACAGTAGTATTGATGCAGCTGTAGAACGAAATACCATTTGTTTCGCACTATGTGATACATAATTGTTTTTAATGCAGCGTTCAGCGTTGCCACAATGCTACTTTCGTAGCAAAAGTGCTACATTATTTTTCAGTTTTTTCAATTTGCTACTTTGCTACTTTAATTTTAAAATTTGGCCCGTTTTGCTACATTTTATTTTTGAAATCACATTGACCTTTTTTCGAAGTTCCCTGCAAAATATTTTGTTTCTGTTTGGCAATACTCTCTGTTCAATGAAGCTGTGCTGTACAGAGAAGAGCAGAAAAGTACAAGGTTTTTGTGTTCAATGAGAAAAGTTTCTGTCCGAGACTGATCTGCTTTGTGTTCAACGACTCTGTTCTGGACGACTTTTCTGCACCTACTCGTGAGGTAGAACAGATTTGTAAGAAATGTTAAAATCAGCTGTGTTGCACATTTGATTTTTTTATTTGAAGTGAAAAGTGTTTCGACGAGATTTAAGTTTACCAAATGGGAGAAATTGAAGTTCAATCGCAAAAACAGCAATCAGTTACTGTAAAATGCTATAAATAATTTGGAAAACATTAAGTGAAATAATCATCAAGGCAGTTGTCATTTTTGACAACAAACATATGGCTGTATGTAATTTTCTATGCTGACTTGATCTGACATTTTTCACAAATCTGTGCTGTTCTGATCTGCCTTTTTTCTCATTGAACAAAGCTAATTCGTTTTAGGGTGAGTTTTGTTTGCTGAGTTTTATGCTTTGTGTATCCAAAACATGCGCTGCCTTCCGCCGTTTATTTATTCTGTCAGAGTTCAAAAACTGGTACACTGCCAACTGTGTTAACTGAAGCAAACAGGAAAATTGTTGCATTTCTTCTGCTAAGTTTAAACTGGATCAGAAAGATGGTAAATTGTACTTATAAATTGCTATAGAAAGCTCAACAACTTTATGTTATTTATGCAATTTCGTAATAAGACAGCGAACAGAAAAGGAGGAGGAAAATAAAAATAAACAAATAAAAAAAATATGGATAGTATGGAAGTTTTGAAGAGCATTGCCTGGTCATGTTTTGCAACGTAAACCATATTCCGCGGTCCAATATGGAAGCTTTAAGGAAGTGTTTTCCTGATTCCAATGTAGTACAACATATAACTTGTGTTGGAATGAAAACGACAAGTATTTTAAACAATCAAAGTTTCTGTAAAGCTGGAAATACACGATACAATCGTTGTACAACCGCGAGTTGTACCAATATCGGTACAACCGTTGTAAGTAGCACACACACTATACAATCTGCGTGCGATTTCCATACAACGGCGCATCCAACCGCAGATTTTCGAATCAAAGCGTACAACCGTGCGATATCGGTACAACCGTCGTAAGCTAGCTAACACACGATACAATCGTCGCATACAACCGCAAATTGTATACAACCGTTGTACAACGATTGTATCGTGTATTTGTTGCTTAAAATAAATTCATTGCTCTTACAAACGTTCTTCTTTCTTTGCTACCTTAGGCTACTTTTCAGAACGTGAGATTTTGCTACTTTTACTACTTTTCATGTTTTTTCGGGCTACATTTATCCAAAGTCACGCGGGAACGCTGGCAGCGTCCCCATATGGATGAAATAGCTCGTTTGGCATCTGCTAACTTTTCTTCAAGATGTATGTTTACATTTAGGTTTGCTGATAAAAGTATTCCAAGATATTTGTATTTGCGTACGATCTCCACATCTTCACCATTATACTTCCACTTTTCTAGATTAGAGTACCGGCCACCTCCATCTCTAAATATCATTATTTTGGATTTCTGCAGATTGACTGTTAGATTCCAACTTCTACAATACACGTCAAGTCTGTTCATCATTAGCTGAAGACCGTTCACAGAGTCATTTAAGAAGACGATGTCGTCCGCATACATCAACGCTGGAATTATTACTCCGTAATAATTTATTCCACCTCGTACAGCATCAGTTATATCGTTAATATACAGAATGAAGAGTAATGCACTGAGTATGCACCCCTGCTTAACTCCCATTGAGGTCCCGAATTCTTCAGAGATTAGATCTCCATCCCACACAAGTGCAACATTACTTTCATACAGTGCTTTCAAAATACGAATGATTTTGGTTGATACTCCAATTCTGAATAACTTATAAAACAGTGCTTCTCGCGATATGGTGTCGAATGCTGCACGAAAATCAACAAAAAAGGCATACAGTTTCTTGTATTTATCTTTATATGAGGCAGCGATGTTGGTAACTGCAAATATTTGGTCGATCGTGGAATAACCCTTTCTAAACCCAGCTTGGAATTCTGTAAGAATGTTCTTTTCTTTTACCCACTCACTGAGCCTTTTGTATATCAAAGCCGAAAATAATTTGGCTGAAGTGTTTAAAAACGAAATACCCCTGTAGTTTGCTGGGTCCTTGAAGTCACCTTTTTTGTGCAGCGGAAAAATTATAGATTTTTTGAACATATCTGGGACCTGAGCTGTGTCGAAGATCCGGTTGAATTCTACTGTAAGTGATTGCATAAACTCGTTTGTGGAATTTTTATAGAACTCAAATGGAATTCGATCATTTCCTGGCGCTTTATTTCGTTTTGAGTTGTTTATAGCTTCCCGGATATCTTGAAGAGTAAAAGGCGCATCCAACTTGTCATCTATAAACATGGGGCTGCATACTGAAATGAGGGTGATGTAAGTGGCGCGTTAAGAAGTTTGTTAAAGTGGGCTTTCAGGAGAGGAGCTTTCAAAGATATGTTGATGGAGTTAGTGCGTCCATTTACGTATTTCACCGCTTTCCAAAACTCAGCTGACGATCTGGTGTTGTTTATCACAGTTATGTTTTCTTGCTCTAATGCTGCTTTCTTATCATAACAAAGTCGTTTATAATCCTTGTTGGCTTCATTGTAGAATACTTTGAAAATACTGGTGTTGGTGGCTCTCAAAAGATTTAAGAACTTAAAAGATTTATTTCTGGCTTTCAAGCATTCTGTATCAAACCACTTTTGTTTAAAGACAGTTCTAGACCTTAATTGTTTGTTCTGTGGTACAGCATTCTTTATGATTTCTGTTAAGTTTTCCATATCAACTGGATGATTTTGAACTTTCAGCTCTTCAAGATTAACATTCAAGTTATGTTGATAATTTTCACGCATTCGATCATTCCAAACAATCTTCGGTAGAAGTTCTAATTGCTTTAATCCCACCTCATTTACACTGGCATATATGGAGAATGTTACTTCTAAGGGCATGTGGTCAGAAAAAATCGCCGCTCTAACTCGGAAGTCCTCTAAGAGATTATTCCATTTACCAGCAATAAAACAGTAATCAATGACTGAACACGATGAACCTCGAATAAACGTAAATTGTCCTTCGGAGTCACCTGCACAGCTTCCATTCAGGACACGACAGTCATAAGCATCGGCAATTTGCAGAGTTTTCGAACCTTTACTGTCACAAACTGAGTCCTTAGATTTGCGAGTTTTGTCCAAATACGCGCAATCATATCCCGTTACGAAATTATTTTGGGAGACCCCTATTCGACCATTAAAATCTCCGACAAGCATTATATCAGCAGTATTCAAGGATTGAAGAGAGTCACATAACCTTTCATAATCACGTTGCCAGTGGTTGCAGTTTAAATAAATTGGTACCAAAACTACTTCGCAGTTGCTTGTTTTAATATCTAAGGTTTGCAATTCGCCCGTTCTTTTAAAATTAACAGAAATACCACCAAGATTATCACGATATCCGTATAATGTACCCCATCTTTTTACTGTAGGTACCCATTTAAGCTCGTAATTCAAAAACATATTTTTAAATTTAATTTCATCGTATTCTAAAAGATGAGTTTCAAATAATACAAATATATCAAAGTTCTTAACATAATTGAAAAAATCCACAAAATTTAATTTATTTTTTAACCCTGATATGTTATAGCTTAATATATTTATTTTCTTATTTACTAAAAGATTCTCTATTTCACTCTGGTAGACAGGAACACATCATGCATCGTGTAATGGCGCCTTAGAGCATGCGGCTTCACCCAAAGAACTTCCATTAGACGGCTGTATAAGTTGAGAGTTGGCAACACTAGCAGAAATGACATTTGACGTCAAATTAGAAGTTTTGTTTACATGATTTGTAAATGTGGTTTCATTCATAAATATTTTATAGGTAATTGGAATGTCTCCAAACAGTGATTTAATAATTTCAACCCTATTTTGTTCGCCACACCTCAAACCTTGCACGGAGTCCCAGAAAAAGACTCTGCCTTCAATAAGAAGCTTATCATCTCTTAATGAAATTCTCGTTTTGGGTACTTTAAGACGGAGCTCCTTCATGATCGGAATAATTTTTGCACGACGTTGACGAATATTGAATGGCAGATCTTTATGAACGCTTATTTTTGTCCCTTGTCCCGAGATCTGATTATATAGCTGCTGCAGGTCTGATTTCAAAGCAAGTTGTTCGACGAGCTTCTTGTTGTTTTCAGTCAAAATCTCTTGCATTTTTTCAGCGCTTAATCCTGTAGCAGTTCCCATAGCGAGTTTTGTTTTCGTATTACTCAAGCTAGGGTGGCGTTTTTCGTTTCCTGGTTGTTCTGGGGAAGTATCAGATATCCCTCTTTTTACCATTTGGAGGTTAGCTTTTTGGATGCACTTTTTATTTTGCCTTACAGATACTTAGGAGTTAAGACTTACTCAGTATTTATTTTCTTTTGATAGGGTTTGTTTTTATTTAACTTTCAAAAAGGTTTTTTTTTTTTTTTTGTATTAATTTGCACTTTATCGCACTCTTTTTCTATTTTTTTTTATTGGGAGATCAAATAAAATATAATATAATATAATATAAATAAATAAAAAATATATTCTGTATACAATTATATTGTGAAAGCGGAAGTATGTCTTTGTACATTCTTTTACCTTCAGTTAAGGAAGCAACACAGAAGCGAGATGAGGTCAAACAGTTGATAGCATCAGCGGGTCTCAATCTTCGCAAATGGACCAGCAATTCCAACGAGGTCTTGGAAGGTATTCCAGCGGAGCACAGAGAGCTAGGGTTTTCTTTACCATAAGGATCGTCGCAACACATCAAGGCGCTAGGGATCAAATGGTTCCCAGCCGATGACTCTTTCTCGTTTCAGAATGTCTTCATGGATGATCAGGCAACATCAAAAAGAACGATACTTTCAACAATAGCACGGCTATATGATCCACTGGGGTGGATTTCGCCATGTATCATAAAAGCCAAAATTATGCTGCAACAGTTATGGTTACGTGGACTGACCTGGGACCAACCAGTTCCATCTGATTTAAAGGCTGAATGGGAGAAGTGTCGGCAGGAGCTCCCACTCATCGAGAAGATACGTATTCCACGGTGGATAGATGTGCAGAGCAACCAACAGGACCTGGAAATACATGGATCTAGCGATGCGTCTGAGAAGGCGTATGGTGCAGTCGTATACCTAAGGGTTCTTGATGAGCGAGGTAACATCCACGTACACATACTTATTTCGAAGACAAGGGTGGCTCCACTGCAGACGGTAACACTTCCGAGGCTCGAGTTATGTGGCGCAGTAATCCTAGCCACACTCTTGAACTACGTAATCAAAACCTTAGGATTTCAAGGCGTTCGAACTTATGCGTGGTCGGATTCGAAGATTACTCTGGCATGGATCACCTCACCTCACTCCAGGAAAATGGAAAACTTTTGTGGGTAATCGTGTTGCAGAAATTCAGCGACTAACTAATTGCAGCACCTGGAACTATGTTTCAACACAAAACAATCCCGCCGATTTTACTTCTAGAGGACTTCTTCCATCAAAGCTGAATAAGAATACTCTTTGGTGGGATGGTCCAGAGTTCCTCAGGTCAAACTGGAAGTTCACTCCACCCACCCAACCATCGGAGTGGGTGGAGAATTGAAGTTTAATATTCTAAATTAAATTGCACATGTAACTCTTAACTTATGGTAACGCTTTGTAAACTATTCTTGTAAGGAAATTTCCTTTCCTTTTTTTTTGTTGACATTCGTGACCTTTCGTCAATTAAAAGGGCAATGCACTTCTTGTATTTCGCCTACGCAATTTAACTTTCACTTTCGATTGACTTTTACTCGCTTCAACATCTCTTAAATTATCCAATAATAAATTGTACAAATTGAATATAGAAAAGTAGTGTTTTATTCAGAATTAATTTCTTTTCTTTAAATCTTAATTGTATGCAGAAAACATTGGTCCTTCGAATCATTAAGTAAAGTGTAAGTACATATTTAACTCAAACTCATCGTGTTACATACGGGAAAGGGTTAAACAACGACTGGGAGCTAAATTAAAAATTAAAATGTCGGATTTGGCACGCGTTATTTCTACACAAAACCACATTACAATAGCAGCGTTTTACCTAATAAGTAACACGACTGTTTTAGTACACGGGCGAAGCCGCGCGGGACAGCTAGTTGTATATAAAGGTTGTGATGAAATATTGGATTCGGTGTTCGTATTCGATATCGGCGGAGAATCACTATGGAGCAGTCTATTATGTTTTCGTTGGCATCCGTTGATATTACAAATATTTTTATTTTTACAGAAAAACGTATTGTGGCCGCTTTTTAACCCTCACACGGGCGACAATTTTTGCCCCTTAATCAGTACGTTATTAACCCATGTTAATATTTTTATTCCCTTCCACTTTCTATGGGCTCAATGGTCTACAAAAACAAAATTCTTACTCCCTGCTTTCCTTTTAATTGTTCTTTGTTGTTTTTTGAATAAATTTTGCAAATTATATTTTTTGCGCACCTGGAAAATAACAAGGGAAATCCCCCATTAGTACGATTTACATTGGAAAATTAAATTTTATGTGAATTGAGCGAATTTCCTTATCAAATTTGTTTGACAATCATATTCAATCAGTACACTTGTGAATTTCATTTGTGTGAAAATGGATCAAAATAAAATTTAAATTTCTTTCAAGTGTGGGCATTATCCATGTAAAGTATTAACACATCACATACAATTAGATAGGGTGTGCAATTTGATACATGATATGATTTTTCTTCAAGATTGGCACACGAAGTACAACAACAATACTTGAAATCGATTCTTGATACACTTAATTCTGATGATGAAGAAGATAGCATACAGTCTTTCACAAAAGGAGGTGTGGATGTGATTAATCAAATGTTTGGTCAAAACACAACTAAGACGAAAACAAACCGCTGGCTCTATTTTACAACATCATGGACATGCACACATATTCATATGTAGCTGACTTAATCTTCTGGTCCAATAATACGATTGTCTAAGACAGTCGAGCCAACGCAGAGAGTTTCTTGAAGAGTTGAGGAAGCATTTTTGTACGCCTACAATAACTAGAAGAGCTCGAATTCCTCGAAATGTGGGCAAAGTAACACTAAAAATCGCATTTTAGGTATTCCAATTGATCAAATTGAACACAATACCTAGACCTTCTAGCCATTTTTGCCTGATGATGCTTCTCAGGAAGAATCTTCAGGTGGCCAAAAAATTAGAGGTTCTTGCTTCATATTATGTTATCAGCAAAAAAAAAAATAATTGAAAAGAGCAACACGAAAGAGTTGCATACATTGAAGGAAGCCTAAGTGCGTAGTTTGACAATGACGAAGTTCGAAACTACTAATCTATAAATGTAATATGTACAATGTACTGTACCTTACCTATGCATGTTCATAGAGGTACTGAAATGTAATAAACAACAAATTGGTTTCTTTCGTTCACAAATTTGAAGATGTAGATTGCAGATACCACCCAACTGAAACTGTATGTGCAACATACTCATATGTAAAAACATCGGTATATACATATGTGCATATATATCTATATGTTTATATACATATATACATACAAACTCGTATGCATGCATGTACATATGTATGTATGTATGTTTTCCTAAAAAAAAAGTAGAACTATAGGACAAATTTAGAATTTTTTCATACAAAAGTTAAAATATTAACCTGGGTTAATAAGGTATCTTTGCTACAATTTGACGAAAAATCAGTCGAAAAACTGTCAAAATTTATTTTTTTCTATATTTTTCGAAAAATATCAAATATTTAGTCACTAAGTCTGAATGAAAAGACATTTAGTTCAAAAGTATCCAAGATATGATAAAATGAAAGTGCCCATATTAACCCTGGTTAATAAAGAACGTGTGAGGGTTAAGGTAACCTAATACCGATACAAAAGGTAACAAAAAATTGCGCATTCATTTTCTTCTCTCGATCCGTGTCCGCATGCCGATGAAGCGGAAACACAACTAAAAGTTTCTAGCGCATATCAGCAAAATCACCCCTCTACTCTACTTGCATAAGGAGAATCCCATCAATGCAAAAAAAAAAACAAAAAACAACCCTCTTGCAACAGAATGACGATCGATGACAATGGTTTACCCAAAAAATAATGAAAATAATAAAAGAGTATGTTACAATTAATTTTTATATAGAACAAAACAACACACAACTTTTTCTTGCTTCAAATACAAAACCGTTTTATTATCACACTGATTACTTTCCTTACTTGATACCAACGACAGAATGAATCTTAAAACTAAAACATTATTTATGGGAACCTGGGAATAGTTGGGATGGGTGTCTTATTCGAGCGTGCGACCAGACGCACTTGGTCGTCTGGGATCACATCGTTGATATGAGGAGAAGGATTGGGTGTCAAGGTCGGGCGTTGTACATAAATCTTATCGCTAACTTAAAAGAAACTTAATGCTATGGGAAGAACGACCACTTCATTATTCCCATAGTGTCAGCATTTGGTTTTTTGTCTACTAATAAAATGGAATTAATTACGTCGATTACACTCATATTAGAACGCTGCTTTATTAAACCTAACAAATTCCCCCCCATTGAGGGATTCTTGCCCTCTGAACCTAAATACAGACAGTCACCTCAAATCGTGGCGCATTGCGCCTGGGTAATGGTTTTGGAGGTCGATGCTTATACCAGTGAACAAAAACAACTAGGATTAAAATCATCAATATAAAACATTTCAGACCGTAGTGGTGGTAATCGTGAATGTTCATATCCCCGGGGATCATGGATTCATTTATGATCCTATTGATTTTTTTGTGTAAACTGGACAAATCTGATATGTTAATATTGGACTCCACGGGAGCTGTCAATGCCGTTATAGAGTTACCTGGTAGTGTCCAATTGCTGATGTTTGCACTGGGAATGAACGAATTAGTAATAGCAGATGCATTATACGTCGCCTGTCCATTGATTATGAGATTTGGCAACTTTAATGCGCATAAATTTCTTACTTCGATGATGCCAGTTCCCCATAGCACGATACCCTTTGTGACAAATGAGATGAGCTGTCAAGTTTTTAGATATTGAGAAGAACCATCCGTTTCCTCCTTTAAGGCGCACCCATCGATCTTGCGTTGGTATTTCTTCTAACACACAACTTGATGATGCTGTGTTTTCATGATTTAATAGTGACATTTCGCAGTTGTTGTTTATGGTTTGGTGTATCCTGGTGGGGGTCAATTGACGAAATAGCAATTGCGTGGGCATCAGTGATTTGCATGCCACTAGGTCCATTTCGTTTAGATATAAGTATCCGGTTCTGTCCAGATTAACTGCCACCTGGATATCTGTGGTCTTGATGCAGTAAGTTATGTTTCTTTGAGTGAATGGCACTGTAATGAGATGAAACAATTGGAATTCTTGACTGTCAAGTAGTGGAATCAACATCTCAAATACTATTGAACCGTTAAGGCTCCGACCCTTGACCGTGGCTATTTTATATATATCCAACACTGAACCCTTTGGTATCCTTAGATTCGGAGGCAGATTATTTCCAATGAGTTGTAATTGATCATTAAGCTGTGACGGCGTTATAAATTGCGGATTGATGCGGGCATGTTTTAGATTAAGTATAACATCAAGCAACACATCTTGAGTCCTCTCGAAATTGGTGATTACTAGAATCATGTAGGATGTTAACACATTCCACCTTTCCCTCAGGTTTGAAGCTCCTTCCCGTTTTTCAATAGCATTAAGCGTTTGAGCTAAGTATGCGTTTAAAGTGTGGAACTGTTGATCAATTTCTAAAGTTTTTTGCTTGAAAATGTTTATAGGAGAATCTGCTATAGAACTCTGTTGCCTGATGAGACTTGCCAAGTGCTGTTCGTTTTTGCTCACAGAATTGACCTGGTTTACTATATGAGAAGCGTAGTCTGCGATGTTGCCTACGAAATCAAACTGTGACCTGGCCACTCGAGGTTTACCTTTAGTTGGGGCATGCAAGCTGTGCAAGAGTTCATTATTGTATTCTATTACCTTTTGTTGTAACTGTTTCGATGACAACTCTAAATGAAACAACCAGTGATACTCTTACTAGTGCTTTATTCCAACTGACTCTTATAAGTAAAATCAGTGCATACGAAACTTCGTTAAACATAATAATATGTACATGGTTACAGTTTAACTTAAAAACAGGGTGTTGCAAATAGTATATCACTTTATAATTCATATTTTTATAACTACAGTCAAACCTCCTTAAGTCGAATTTTCTATTACTCGAACTGAAGTTTCGGAACTTAGAACCAAGACTTCAGTTTCCCCACATTTTACACTCCATAAGTCGACTCTCTGTAAGTCGAATCCCTCTTTAAATTGAACTTTTTGACATGTTTCATTATGTTACTTTCATAGAAAATTCTCTCCATATCTCGTACAAAAGAGATGAGAAGCAAAAAAAATTAAAATTATTTACATACATACCTATATGTAGTAGGCACAGTTTTTTTTTTTTTTGTATTTGTAATGAAATACGAAACATAGTAGCTTCTACATTTTGCAATTGAGTTTGCTCGTGTCACTTTTATTGTAACCTCATAAGTTGGTCGTCGGTAGTTTTTAACCACTTCGTTCAGAAAAATTAAAAACTTAAAATTTAAATAAAAAATGTTTGATTATTGACGAAATCTGATGAAGTAAGAGCGGCATTTAAAAGTATAAGATGTTTTCTGGATACCAGTAAAGGGACTTCTCAACTCATATACAAGAATTTCGACATGATTGAAGATTATTTTAAAAACATTCACCCCAATTCTCAATGTCGTATTTGCAACTCGTATACGACTATACTCGCATTTTGTAATAGAAAATAACATTACAAAATACAGTTATGCTCGTATACGACTCACAAATACGACATTGAGAATTAATAAACGTAAACATCAAACAACAATTACCGATTTTTTCAAAATAAAGGAATAATTATAAAGTTAAAGTCTAAATAAAAAACAATGAATAATAAACAAATCTTTTAATTCAACTGAGGATGTGCACTCTGTTTTCTGGGTGCTCCATAACTCGAACACTCCATAAATCGAACACATTATTTGATCCCGTGACGATTCGACTTATAGAGGTTCGACTGTATATAACATAACCCTTTTTTTTTTAAAGTTAAGCCACATTTTGATTTAAAGGAAGGGGAGAGGGTGTTATATTCAAATGTTGTAACTGTTTCGATGACAACTCTAAATGAAACAACCAGTGCTACTCTTACTAGTGCTTTATTCCAACTGACTCGTATAAGAAAATCAGTGCATACGAAACTTCGTCAAACAAAATAATATGTACATGGTTACAGTTTAACTTAAATACAAGGTGTTGCAAACAGTATAACACTTTATAATTCATATTTTTATAACTATATAACATTACCCTTTTTTTTTTTTTTTTTATTTATGTTTTTTTAACTAAACTAAACAATTCATTCAATACCTACAAAAAATTACTTAATAGATCTTAAATACTAGTATGGAATAATTGCCTTATTACAATCAAAATAAACTACATATACATACACACACATCTATGTAGGTGCATATTCTGTATGTATGTACATGCATCACATTTGGTATATGCAGGGCCGGCCTTAACCATCTAGGCGCCCCGGGCGAGTCATGCATTTGGCGCCCTTTTATATTTATTTCATTGTTATAAAAAAAAAATTCCAAAATTTTACCCATTCGTTATTTAAACAATGTACGTACCTACCTTTATTGTGTGTCAGTTTGTCACGAAACATTTAATGAAAACAACAATTAAAAAACAACTTAAATCTTATTTTTCTAGCTTGTTGTCAGCAAATTTTTTGATAAGACTGGCAAAATCTGTTCAGTTTTCTACAACTTGATTTTCAATGGACGGTAAGGCTAAAGTATGATATTTAATCTTGTTTGGGACATTGTAGACCGCAAGTACGTTTTTATCGTGCCCGTGGCCATGGTGGTTAGTGCGTTGGACTACTACGCATGCTGCTCGGGTTCAATCCCAGCCCGTGTCCAACACCGAAACAAGTTTTTCACGGTCGCCACCTCTTTCGAATGTCTGACAAGCAATCAAAGAGTATCATTTGTCATGAGAAGCTTCTCAACTCGCCGTTCGGAGTCGGCAAAAAACTGTAGGTCCCTTCCATTCGTGGAAAAAGTAACACGCACAAACAAATGGTTGCGAGAAGCTAGGCTTGGTTCTGTATAGGACTTCTGATGCCGTATATATTTTTTTTTTTAGTTTAGAAAAACTGCGTTTGCCACTTGCAACTGCTATTGTGAACAGAATACGCAGCGATATCTAGGTGTTGGGATATAACTATTGAAGCTTGTGCCTTTTGATAAAGTTTAATGTCTCGTTAGGCGTTGCCTGAATGTAGTGTTGCAGACCTTAAAATTTCATCGCACAACAAATCTCCATCAATACCAGATTTAAAGTTGGGCGTTAACTTTTATTGCAGTGCAGAACAGAGTCACATGAGTTCTTCTTTATAGTTTTTTATTTTTTTTTTTTGTTACAAAAAATTCCACGTGACAGAAAAATCTTGCGTCTGTTGAAATCTGTTCTTAATAGAGATAAGTACGGTGTCAAAAAGAGCATTAAAAACTCGACTTCAAACTTTTTTTTTTGTTAGGCAGTGCTGCCACTAAGGAAAAAATTCCCGTAGCAAATTTGCGTAGCAAAACTCAATAAGTTCATAATATTCCGTTTTTCATCGACAACAAACCAAAAACCGCTTAGTTATTTGTTAAAAATAAACAGCTTTGGAAAGACTTGTATAGTAGGTATATTGAAACCATTGCAATACCAGTCCGATTCCAGTCAAATTCAAACACATCCGAAGAAATGTATACTGCCTGTGTAGGGAACGATAGAACAGTAACATAGGTTGGTGTCGTAGAAGTGCATAGTTTGAAAATATGTTCGTTCCATTTTTTTTTGTAATTTTGATTGTGAGAGGTTTATAAATTGCAAATTCTTGTGGACAGTTTCTGTTTCAAAAAAGCGTAGCAAAATTGCGGTATTTAGGGAGAGTGCGTAGCAGCGTAGCAAATTTGATTTTTTGAAAATCGCGTAGCAGTTTTGCTGCGAACGTAGCAAAGTGGCAGCGCTGGTTATAAGTTCATCAACAGCCACTTCATCCGATCTACGTTTAATGCGTTTTAATTGCGCTAGGGGTTTAATAATGGTTGCGTACCAAGTTCCGATGCTAATACAGATGTTGTTACGATGGCTTGTTAGAAGCCTGTTTGTCTATATATTTCCAACTAAGATCGACATTTGTTAAGCATTTCGGTAAAATTGACAAATTTAATTTTAGGTGACTGCTTTGCTTGTAATTCGCCGTTCGGAGTCGGCAAAAAACTGTAGGTCCCTTCCATTCGTGCAAAAATATAGCACGCACACACAAATGGTTGCGAGAAGCAGGCCCAGGTTCACCTCGAGCTGTAGCGCCAACTAAGTAAGTAAGACTGCTTTGCTTTGCTCACAACGGTGATTTGAAAGAAAACATCGTACCATATTAACAGAGAAATAACATATGGTAACTCTTTTAGCTATCCTGCCAGCGTGGGCAGGAAAAGTAAGCATCGCATTTCACATTTCAACAGAGAAACTGTAAATTATTCATCTCAGTATAATACGAGTTTCTATTTCTGGCCTGTCGCTTAGTGCGTCTCTCTTTCACCATTGGCATGTTTGACTAGAAGGCAATGCCCGTATAGAATTCATATAGCTATTCTTATTTGTGCCCTGCTAAGTCTAATGATTTCACTAGTCTTTTAATGGTCCAGCGCCGGCCAAAGTGCCTTGGAAACAATATACCCTACCTACAATATTAGACCATCTCAGCCCTTCTCGTGATTGCATCTTCTTACCCGGTTCTGCGTGCATAATGCCCTGAGCATTGTGCGGCAGCTTCCGACTAGTGCTGATTAAGCCAGCCTGGCTGTCGATGTAAATACCAATATCCTTACCGGACATTCGTTTTATTTCAGAAGTTCTGCAGCTCTAAGTACGACTAGAACTTCTGCCTGAAGAACGCTGCTGGTATCCGGAAGTCTTAAAGACACCTTAACATCTGGTTTTATACAGTACCCTGTTCCGCTTGCAGTTTTAGACTCGTCCGTGAAGACTATATGCCGATGTACGGTTTGTCCACTCTTCACGCACAGGGTACAAGGTTCTGTACGGTGTGTTGAAATGGAGTGTGAAGAAGGTATCATCCGTTTTTATTTGATTATCAATTTGGATTTCTGTAAGAACAGTACAGTGATATTTGCCGCTTTTAACACTACATACGTAAGTGAGGGATACAACAAGCCAAGCAATAAAATGACAGGTCGTGGTAGATAAATGCCAAATACTCATACTCACTTCCACAAGATACGTCCATAAAAGTTAAAACGCTGAATTTAGTTTTTCTTTATATCGATAGAGATAGGTATTCAAATTAAGTGGTGGACTTAAGCTGACAGGCGGCGCCCTCCAGTCGCCAGCGCCCCGGGTCGCCCACCCCTAAAGACGGCACTGGGTATATGAATTCAGAAATATTTCTTATAGTCCTTATATTTATTTGTTCTGAAAGGTAACTTTCGCGTTAACTGAGGATCTTCCTCTTGCTCGATGTTTCCAGCAACACCTTCTAACTTAACTTCTACTTGATTTCTATTTGGGTTAGTATCTTTTTTGTTTAATTCTGAGATATCTAGTTCATGTTGCTTATTATAAGTATGTGATACAAAAACTTCATCTTCGAACTTACGAATTTGATTTCGGTGCACTTTTCTTATATTTCTACTAACTTCTATTTCATACGTTACAAAGCTCAATCTCTTTTTAACCCTTGCTGGAATCCAATTTGTATAATCATTATGGGGATTTAAATATAACACCCTCTCCCCTTCCTTTAAATCAAAATATGGCTTAACTTTAAAATTTTTTCACTCATTTAACTTTTTTTCTTTACATAAATTTGGCTTGGTGTGATTATCTTTTTTACAATCTTTTTTTTCATCATGTAATGTAATATAAGTAAAAAGTGTTCTGGGTTTATATCTTAACACTAGATCCGAAGGTGTAACTTGTGTGGAAGTGACTGACGTATTTCGATATTTAAACAAGAAATTTAGCAATTGCTGTTGGATACACAAATTGTTTTTAGCTAGCACAAACTTTTTTAGATTATTTTTAACCGTACCTACTCCTCTTTCTGCTAAACCATTACTCGCTGGGTGATACACGGGTGATGGAGTATACTCTATATAATTAACTTTACAGAAAGTGCTAAACTCTCCACTTGAAAATTGTGGTCCATTTTCAGACACCATTACTTTTGGAAATCCAAAACAAGCCATAAATACTCTTAAATTTTTAATGACATGTGCCGTAGTAGTTTTTGTTAACAATGATGCGTCGACCCATTTACTAAAATCATCTACAATGATTAAAAAATCCCTTTTATTAAACTGAAATAGGTCAACGTGAATGCGCTCAAATGGAAAGGTTGTCGCTGGCCATGTAAAGTTCGGGCAATCAGTTGAAGATCTTTGTGTGAATAAGTCGCATTGTTTTACGAAATGATCAATATCTTGGTCAATTCTGAACCACCAAACCATGGACCTGGCTTGCATTTTCATGCGTGTAACACCGATATGTTCTTTATGTAACAATTTTAAAATCCGCTCTTTGCAACTCATTAGTATTGCTAATCGGTTACCATAGAAAAGACAATCCTTTTCCACCTCAAGGCTATGTTTTAAACGAAGGTATGGAAGAAGTTCATCCTCCACCGATTTCGGCCAACCTGTCCGAACAAACTTCAAAATTTTGCTAAAGATGTTATGTTTTGCTGTTTCTATAGCAATTTCATTTGAGTTTAATGGTAATTCATCAGAATAATTAAAAAAGTTAAGACAGAAATTCAGCTCTTCTACCTCGGTTGCCTCCTGAAACGGTAGGCGCGACAGTGCATCAACATGGGTTTGTTTTGATGCTTTTTTATATTTTATTGTATATTGGTAATTTGCAAGGAGTAAAATCAACCGATGAAGTCGTGTCGAGCACACAATTCCTAACGATTTCTTGTCCCCCAACAGAATTTCTAGTGGTTTGTGATCAGTGTAAACTTTCTGATCGCGAAAACCACTGCGAGTGCTTCGCGGTGCAGTTGGGAATAATTTTTTTTAGCCGAGCTCAATGTGGATGAAGCCATGAGACACGGTCTTTCAAGTCCATTCTCAGCAATTATACTAATAGCACCCACTCCACTAGGAGAAGCATCGCAAGCTATAATAATTGGACGCTTTGGATTAAAGTGTACCAACAAATTGTTTTTAACTAGAAGCTGCTTGCTTTTTTCAAAAGCCACTCTACATTCCACTGACCACTCCCAAATGGCTTCTTTACGTAACAGCGCATGCAAGGGTGCTAAAACTTCAGATCTACCCGGTATTATAATAATTAAGTAACCCTAAATAAGACTGTAGCTCTTTTAAACAGGTCGGTTCTGGGTTCTCCAGTATAGCTTTTTCTTTATTTGGTAAGGCCTTATGCCTTCACGACTAACATGTCCCAACCATTCAATTTCCTCAACAAAAAATGTACACTTTGCTAGGTTAATTTTAATATTATACTCATTTAAACGTGATATCACTGCCCACAAAGTTTCTTTACACTCTACTACTAGGCCCGCCTATCAAAATATCATCAATATATACTCCAATGTTTTTAATTCCTTTTAATACCGTTTCCATCACTTTTTGGAAATACATTGGAGCAGAACAAATTCCGTAGGGAAGACGCGTGAACTGATAAAGACCTTTATGCGAATTTATGGTAACCAATGGTCTTGAGTTTTCGTTGACCTCTAATTGGAGGTAAGCTTTAGTGACGTCAAGTGCACAAAAAACTCTATTTCCATTACCACCGATTAAATTAAGTAAATCTTCGGTCAATGGCAGAGGGTATACTTCTAAGTCTACAAACGGATTTACTGTCACTTTGAAATTCCCGCACAATCTTAACTTTCCGTCTTTCTTTCGCACACATACTAAGGGCGCAGCCCAGTCACTATTTTTTACTCTCTCTATAATTTTTTCATTTTCCATTTTATCTAATTCATTTTCCACTTGTTCTCTCAAACTAAAAGGAACGGTATATGGTTTATGGAACCGAGGGGTAGCTGTTTCCTTTAAAATTATTTCGGCGGAAAACTGTTTTATAGGTTCATTTGACTTTAAAAACAATTTGGGAAACTTTTCTTTAATTTGGTCTAAAATGTGGATGTTACTATCTGAAGTTTTGATATTAAAAATACCCGAGCCAGCACTACTACCTCGATTACTAAAATTAAGCACAACAAACTCACGCCAACCAGGAAACAATTTGTCCAGGCAATCTCTTCCAACCAATGGGTTAAACTTTATCGTGTCACTGATAACTGTAAACTTGAGCTGATCTGCACATTCCTTCACTTCCACCCAAATTTCACCTTCAATTTTAACCGTTTGTCCTGTAATAACCTGCAGGGGAGGGGATTTAATAGGATTAAGCTTCACATTAGAAAAATACTTAACATAATCGTGCATTGAAACTACGGAGACTGCTGCACCACAATCAACTTCCATTTTGATAGCTCTCTGATTAATTACTACATCCACCATTACGGGGCCTTGTGCTTGTGTGACGTAATTTAACATTCCCAACCGATATTTTCTGCTTGACTGTTCTGCTCACCATTTCGACGATTTTGTTGACTTTTCCATTTCTTAGCGTTTTCCGTTGTTGAACTGCTTCTACATGCTTTAGCTGAATGTCCCACTCTACCGCACTTGAAACATTGCAGGGCATGCATTTGCTTCATGATTAGACGTACACTTAGGACAGTTCGTAATTGCTGGACGATGGTGCCTTTGTTTGAAGTTCAAGCAATGTGATAATTATTGCCCTCTAGACCACCAATACGTTTTTGCTCCCGCTCAACAAGCTCAAAGTCCTTAGCCAAAGAAGTAGCTTTTTGCCACGTGAGGTTTGCGGTATTAAGCAACTTTTTTTGTAATTGTTCCTCTTTTAGTCCGTGAACCAATTTGTCGCGTAAGGCATCCAATAGGAAATCGGTAAATTCACATGACACAGACAACATTTTAATTTCTACGATGAAATCCGAAATTGATTGTCCCTGCTTCTGCTTACATGAGTAAAAACGAAACCGCTCGGCGATAACGTTTTTCTTCACAATGAACTCTTCTTTAATCGCTTTAATCAGGTCTGCAAATTTTTTTGATTTGGGCGATTCTGGCGCCAAAATATCTTTAATTTTTTTGTAGCTTTCTGGTCCAATCAACGTCAAGAAAAATGCCACTTTTTTTTATTCCGGTGTATCATTGATTAAGAATAATTGTTCGTCGTTTTCAGGCATTTTTTTTTTTTGTATAACTTTTTTTTTGAACACCCGACTTTTTTCTGTTAGAAGCTATACTGTTCTTCCTCGTCGCCAAATGTTGTAACTGTTTCGATGACAACTCTAAATGAAACAACCAGTGCTACTCTTACTAGTGCTTTATTCCAACCGACTCTTATAAGTAAAATCAGTGCATACGAAACTTCGTCAAACATAATAATATGTACATGGTTACAGTTTAACTTAAATACAGGTTGTTGCAAACAGTATAACACTTTATAATTCATATTTTTATAACTATATAACACCTTTATTCTGAGTCTAAATGTTGTTATGATCGGACTGCAGTATAACTCCGTCGTCATATTCCCCGGCAAATTTCCTCCATCTCTTTAATATGAAACCTCATCTGAGCAAATTCTTGCCAGTAGGAGGTTAAATTATAGTAAACGTAAATACTCCAATAACTATTTATAATACCAACCGTTCCGAGATCTTCGAAGTATGCACCCATTGCATTGTCTAACTTAGTTATTTTAACCTCGTCGCCGAGTTGGGCAGTAAATCCTGATATTATTGAACACACTAAAAGCATTTGACAATAGAGCACCCTTCATTACCCTTCCACTTCTTGATTTCTTCGTCATTTGTTCTTTGATTTCGTTACTATGCACGGCGCTGCTATCACTCGCCTCTGTTTCCGGAAAGTTTTCTTTAATATCTTGTTCTATAGGGAGTCGACATAGATTATTTGTTGCCCGTTGGTAAGTTCCTGTTTCTGTTTTCACGCTGGCAACTCGCACTAGCCCATCCTTTCCTTTAAAGATTTCGGTCACACGGCCAATCTTTCATTTCATAGGAGGCAGATTAATATCCTTTACCAGTACCATTGTCCCAAGCGCTAAGTTTGGTGACTGAGTTTTCAACTTCAACCTTTGCTGAAGCAGGTGAAGGTATTCGGTGGACCATCTTCTCCAGAAATGCTGCTGAATATGCTGTATTTGATAAAATTTATTTAGTCTAGTAATGTTACGTTCAATGATATCAGGCTCTGGCAGTGAAGTCAACGGGGCTCCGATTAGAAAATGCCCTGGTGTCAACGGTTCTAAGTCGTTAGGGTCAGACGACATAGGAGTGAGTGGGCGTGAATTAAGAATTGATTCTATTTGAACTACAACTGTTGACAGTTCTTCGTAAGTTAAAGATGCCTCTCCTAGATACTTCACTAGCAAACCTTTGCGGACTTAACTGCAGCCTCCCAATATGCTTCCTCTTTATACCTAATCTAAGACAACTTGAGTGTATGCGGGACTGTGTCTCAGAAGCGTTAAACATATCCTTAAATTCCTTAAGTTGATTTCTCGCGCCTACGAAGTTCGTGGCATTGTCACAATGTATAGTATGACATATTCCCCTTCAACCTACAAATCGTTTAATACAATTGAGAAAAGCTTTTGTCGTTAAGTCACTTACAACCTCAATATGAACTGCCTTAGTAGAGAAACACACAAATACCGCCAAATATGACTTTGTGGGAATTTTGCCCCGGACTTTGTAATGTGTTTTGACAGGCCCACAAAAATCTACACCTGCGTAGTAAAATGGGCGAGAGGGCTCGACCCTCTCCCGTGGCAAGTGACCCATCAACTGCTCTATTGACCTCGGTTTTGATCTGAAACATTTGACGAGTTTCTCTTCCTACACTAAGAATCCAATATTGTTGCCTTGAGATTGCTATGAGTGTTCTATGGGATCCATGCATCTATTTTTGATGCAAATGATTTAAAAGCAATGTTGTTATCGTACTTTTTTTGGAAGCAAGATCTGATTCTTGGCATCTGCTGAAATGGGTGCGTTGCGTAGCCTACATCCAACGCGTATCAACTTTGTTTTTTCATCAGAGTCTTCCCTTCTCGTAATGCCCAATATTCCTCTGGAAACGATTTTATTTGAACATATCTTCAAATCCAGATTGTTCCTTGTTGAATTTCCTCTACACTCAAATTACCCCCTTCGTGCATCCGACGGCCCTTTACCTTTAAAAATAACCTATAGCAGAACGCGAATATTTTTTGCACTGTATAAAAAGAATTTTTGTGATTCAGCATATTTTCAATATAAAGCTGTTGCGACGTTGTCAAAACCGACTTGACCTTCCGAAATCCTGGAACTTGGTCCGGGGCAATGTATTCAAAAGTCATCCATGAACACTTAGGTTGTTCGAGAAACTCGGGTCCTTTAAACCATAGTTTTGATTTTGCTAGGTCTTCAGCTCCTAATCCTCGAGATACGAGATTGGCCGGATTCAATTCTCCTTTGACGTGGTGCCATTGTATAATATCGGACGCCGCCTGAATTTTGGCTACACGATTAGCAATATAGGTTTCCCATGTATAGGACGGCGATTTGATCCAGGCTAAGACGGTCGTAGAATCCGTACTAGTACTAGTTCTACCATTAAAACCGCGCCTTGCAACTCTAACCGGGAGATACTTGTTGTTTTTAACGGCCCTACACGTGATTTGGAACATAACAATTGAACAGAGATTTTACCAACGCCACTCACAGATCTTAAATAAATGCATGAGCCAAATGCATTCTGTCTGCTATCCGAGAATACGTGGATTTCTACTTCCCTAACAGAATCTACTAAGACAAATCGAGGTATATTAAGATTTTTCAGCAAACACATTTGCGATAAGTATTTTAACCATTTATCAGATTGCTCTATCGGCAGTTTTTTGTCCCATGTTATCCACAACTCTTGAAGAAATAATTTTCCAAGCAATACGACAGGACCAAGCAAGCCCAAAGGATCGAAAAATTTAGCCAAATCGGCAAGATCGCTTCTTTTGGAAACGTGAATTTTCCCACTATCAAATGTGATAGTATCGAAGTTAAATTTAAATGTGTCTTGAGTTGGATCCCAGTTTAATCCCAACGTTTTAATCACTTCAGACTGGTAAAGCGCTAGCATCTTCTCACGATTTTCTACAGGAATGTTCTTGCGGATATCTGGGTCATTTGCACAGAATTTCCTGAGCTCAAAGTTACCTCTTTTTAGTATGGAAACAGTATCGTTTAATAATTGCTTGGCTTCGTCAATCGTTTCTGCACCGGTAAGACAGTCATCCACGTATGAATTATATAAGATAACTTTCGCTGCATTGGGATATATATGTTGGTATTTGTTGGCCAATTGAACTAAACATCTGGTTGCTAAATATGATGGTGAAGTAGTCCCATATGTTATCGTATTTAACTGATAAATTCGGAGCGGACTATCTAACCTTGACCTCCACACAATCAGCTGATAGGCCCTATCACTTGAACTAACTAATATTTGCCTGTACATTTTACTAATGTCCCCTGTAAATACGTATCGGTGTAATCTGAAATTTGTTATTACTGAAAATATGTCAGGTTGAACCGTTGGTCGTTAAGAGAATATACGGACGTACTCTTGGCAGAGGCATCAAACACAACACGGAGCTTTGTGGATGAGCTATACGCAATGATGAGGAAGAAAGAAATTACTTTTTGAAATTTTATCTTCAGCAAGTGGTGCCATGTGCCCAAGAACTTTATATTCCTTCATAAACTGTACATAAGCCTCCTGTAATTCCTTATTTCGTTCAAGTTTCCTCTCTAATGATCTGAACCGTTTAATTGCTGTCTCAAGGGAGTCTCCCAACGTGTGCTCGGGTTTATGTTTAAATGGTAACTCGACCATAAATTGCCATTCTGTTTAATGGCAACAGTTCTCTGAAAGTGCTCTTCACACTTATATTCCCCTTCACTAAAAATTCGACACTGCTCCTCAACTGATTCACTTTCCCAAAACTTTATTACAAGTTTATCTAATGAACTAAGAGTAGGCGTTGTCGCCGGATGGCAGTATGAACGTGAGCTCGTTCTAATAGCGATGCCAGCCACGATCCAGCCTAATTTTGAGTTGCGTAATAAGGGAAGTTCATCTGAGACCGTTATTTCTTCTGGTAAGAGAAGGTCGAAAATATGTCCGCTCCTAATAACATATCAATACGATTTGCCTTGGCATATGATGGATCTGCAAGCTGTACGTTGGGAGGAAGCCTCCAAATTTGCATACCGCTCTCAGACATTGGCTGATAATCACTTATTTGGTGCATTATGCTCGCTTCAATTGTAGTCAATGAGGAGGTGGTGGATTCTATTGTTATTTCTACCTCGAATTCTGCTTGGCATTCCTTTGCACCGATACCGCTAATAGGAATTTCCATTCGCCGCTGCTTGATTCCCAGCTGCTGGGCCAGGGCGGCGGTGACAAAATGGAGTTGCGAACCAGAATCTAATAGTGCTCGGCATGGAACTCGCATGCCATTTGATAACACTACGTTAACCACTGCTGTGGCGAGATAAACTTGTCGATTTCCTACACTAAGCCCTAATGCAGCATTAAGAGACGAGACTGCTGTTGGCTCATCCCCTTTTCCAATATGAGTGATCGACTTACCGACTTCATTTCCGCTATCAACTGGCGTCTTCTGAATCGGTTGAATGCTCCCTCGTTGCTGTGACGATGGGAAATGTAGAAGAGTGTTGTGCTTGCTGGAACACTGCTTGCATCCGCGAGACTGACACTTCGGGGAATAATGACCTGGTTTGAGACAATTGATGCAGAGCTGCAATTTCCGCACCAACTTGCCTCGTTCTTCCACTGAAAGAGAGAGAAATTTATTGCAAGTAAAACCTTTATGACTGTCTTCATTACAAAATTCGCACACTCCCCTTTGATTGCTGGCTACTACTGCTACATTACGCTTGTCCTCGCGGCTGCTGATGGCCTCCAATGTGTGGAATCTTGCTTCCACAAACTTCAGAAATTGGGTTAGTTCCGGAGCACTTCTTGGTGAATCCAGTGACTGCTCGAACAGGATCCTGGTATCCTTGTCCAATTTTAGGAGTAACAGATGCACGACCAATGGGTCCCAGCTGCTTGTATCATACCCGAGATTAGCTATAGCATGCATAACTTCCTTCGTTGTCGGCTGGTTTTGAGTAGCTGGATTTGCTTCCAGCTCGCTGGTCATTCCACTCACCTTCAACTCCAGTTGCTCTTGTAGCTCGAAATAGGACTCGATTTCAGCTTCAGTTGCCGTGTCTTGCAAACGTTGGTAAGCTGTTGTCAGGTCCTCCCAATTTCGTTGGAAACTCTGGACCTTCACCGTATAGAGTTTCGGAGTTGTTTTGTTCAGACTGATGTCGCACTTGTTCAATGATGTTTTGAAAATTCTGGCTAACAATTGGAACCTTTTCAATGGCGCCAACGCATTGGTGGTGATGGTGGATTCTGTCGTTTTCACCTTTGCCGCCTTTGCTTTCTCCTCCCGTACTACTGATGAGGCCGCTGCTGCTTCTTGATGAGCGGCAAGGCACATTCGAATGTTTGACCTTGCTTGCTCACAAATTTGCTTTATCACTTCGTAATAATCTTTCTTAAAATATTCGTGATCTATCTCTCTCTAGTTGTCGCTGATCTCGCTGTCCACGGTTTCGAATCCATCCCAAAGGTCTGTTATTTTTCGGAGGTACTCCTCCAACCTTTCTGGTGTTCGCCTTTGCTTGCCCTCTTTACCGTAGTTGCGGGTGAGAGTTTCAATTTTTTCACCGGTTTCGGTTTGGCTGTTGGACAATTCTTCCAAGGTTTGCACCATAATGAACGATTGATTTTTTCTGTATTTAAGTACACCACAAACTGTTTTTCAATTATTTTTTGTAGATCACCACACTATTGATTCTTCAATGTCTCCTTTTGTTTTTGCAGATCACAAAACTGTTAATTTATAAATTATTTTCTGCAGGGCATTAAACTCTTTTAGTAGTGTCCTGTCACGGTCGCCAATTTTTGTTACAATTAATTTTTATATAGAACAAAACAACACACAACTTTTTCTTGCTTCAAATACAAAACCGTTTTATTATCACACTGATTACTTTCCTTACTTGATACCAACGACAGAATGAATCTTAAAACTGAAACATTATTTATGGGAACCTGGGAATAGTTGGGATGGGTGTCTTATTCGAGCTAGCGACCAGACGCACTTGGTCGTCTGGGATCACATTGTTGATATGAGGAGAAGGATTGGGTGTCAAGGTCGGGCGTTGTACATAAATCTTATCGCTAACTTAAAAGAAACTTAATGCTATGGGAAGAACGACCACTTCATTATTCCCATAGTGTCAGCATTTGGTTTTTTGTCTACTAATAAAATGGAATCATTTACGTCGATTGCACTCATATTAGAACGCTGCCTTATTAAACCTACAAAGTAAGCAGTAGCGATGGTTATGGCCTACGAGAAAAGCATATAATATCTACACGAACAACCCCTGTCGCAACAGACTGACGATCGATGGCAATGGTTTACCCAAAAAATAATGAACAAATAATGAGAGCGATGCAAATTTTTGAATTAAACAATTATATTTTTTGGATAAAAAGTAGCGCATTGGCTAATCCAGGAAGTAGAGTATCTATTCACGAAAGTTTCATCCAAATTTGTTGCGAATTACATATATAATTAAGGAATTATATTCATAAAAAGTAGCGCATTGTACATTAATTTCCTTCTCTCGATCTACATCCCCATGCTGATGAAGCAGAAGCAGAACTAAAACAAAAAGTCTCTAGCGCATCCGCATATCAGCAAAATCATCCCCTACTCTATTTACATAAAGAGAATCCCATCAATGCGCGTGTGAAAAGGAAATAATGAATGTAAAAGCGATAGAGATATTTGGCCTAAGAGAAGAGAAGAGCATAATATCTACACAAAACAACCCTTTCGCAACAGAACGACGATCGATGACAATGGTTTTACCCATCAATGCACGTATGAGAAGAGCATAATATCTACACGAACATCCCTCTCTCAACAGAATGAGCTGGAAAAATGCAAAATGTTGCATTAAAAAATTATACGTTTGGAATAAAAAGTAGCGCATTGGCTATTCCAGAAAGTAGAGTATCTATTCACGAAAGTTTCATCCAAATTTGTTGAGCCGTTAAGGCGTTATTGAGTCCCAAACATCCAAAAATCCAAACATCCAAACATCGGAACATCCAAACATCCAAACTTTCACATTTATATATTAGTAGGAAGGATAGGATAGGATAGGATAGGATGGTTCCGAAGAGCCATCTTTCTACGTTTCCTACCATATTTACTAATTCTCTTCTTGATCTTCTTTGTTCTTTAGGCGTAATTGACTTAATTTTTGCTACTAGTGTTTCTATTTCTTTAATTATCATATTTTTGTTTTCAATGTTCAAATGTTTTATATTAGTTCGTATGACTGAGACTGTATTAAGTATTTCTTCTGGGTTTATTATGTGTAAAATAGTGTTTGTTTGGTTAGTAATTACTAAATCTCTAATTTTATTTTTAAGAACCCTGTTTGTTCATTGATTACTGCTGTTTGGAGTGTTCCGTGTATTGTCGGTGTTAATAGTGTTATGAAGAGAAGTGTAGCCTGAACATTTGTAAGGTCTTTTAATATTGGTTACATGTATGTTGTCAAGGTTTTTGATTTTATATCTGGTTTCTTCTTTGTGCCTAACATTTTTGTAATTCTTTATTGGTCCTACTTGTCTTTCCTCCGTGTAAGTTTCTCGTTTCTCGTTAAGTTTGTTAATTTTCTCAAGTTTAGTTTGTTGGACTCTTTCACTAAGTACTACTTCATCAACTTTTTTTTTTCTTTTTTTCTTTTTTGTGTGGCCATCTAATAAGAAACACTTACTTTATTATTTTTTATTAATGTTTTATTCTTTACAAAATAATTACAAAATTTCAATAAATTGCAAAGTTCTAAAAATGCATTTTGTAAAAGAAAAAGATTAATGGGATTTCATACTGTAGCCATGTAAGACTAGTGGCGTATGATTCTATAAAAAGAACCTAAAGTGTGGGGTAAAAACGCAAAAAATTCATTATAAAGTGATAAAGTTGATATTATAATTAAACTAATCAATGAGCGAAAGAGCAGACTTTATGAAAAATTATACAAATTATACAAAACAACAGTTTGTATTTTTTTCTAAACAATACTAACAAGCAGGTTTTTGACTTCAGAGCTATCTATTTTGAAAAGCAATTTCTTTAATTTGTTTAAAAGGATGTTACATACATTTGTTACTCTTATGTCGTGTGGCAATTTATTAAAGAGCTTAGGCGCTGTGATGGTAAAAAAATTCGAGTAGTGAGTCTTTTTGGATGTTGGCACATTAACAAGAGTTTAAGAATTCACTCTTAAATTGTATACATCGGAGCTTCTGATCGTGGATGTGAAACCACTACGGTTGTAGAAAATTTTAAGAACTTTGTACACATAAAGATGTTTAAGAGGTAAGATATGGATATCCTGAAAGAGAGGCCAGCTGCTGGCAAGTCTTCCTTTGTTGCAAATTATTCTAATGATATGCTTCTGTGCTATCACAATAGGCTCAACTGTGCTAAAATATGTTCCTCCCCAACTTGATATGCCGTACTGCAGTTTCGAGTCCATGATATATCATTAGCAACAGATTTCTTGAGCAATATTGTTTTAAGAAGAACATGTTTCGAGTTACCGACATCATATATTTTTTTAAATCTGCTGCATGTGCTTTCCAATTAAGGGTCTTGTCAACTGAAACTCTTAAGTTTTTGAAACTATCGACGGATTCAATTTTGAAGCAGGTCGAAGAACAGGGGGATTCTGCTATAAAATTTTTTATCCCACATGTGTGTAAGCACATGCTTAGTTTTTCACATGCAGCAGAGTGAAAGTAAACTTCATAATCGATCAGTTCTTTATTTGAAAGACTGCAACCCATAATCCTTGTTTTTTCACTTATAAGAAGTTCATGCTTTGCAAACCACTGCCTCAAAATTTGTAGATCCCTTTGTGGTTTTATTACGGATTCATACAAATTTTTGCTTGTGTATGTAAAAGCCATGTCGTCCGCAAAAGCCGTAATATTACTACAAAAATTTTGTTCGAATATGGAATTTACATAAAAGAGAAATAACAATGGCCCCAGGACTGAACCTTGTGGTACACCAGTGACCATTTTCATTTCCTCACTGTAAATGTTGTCCAATTTAACTTTTTGAGACCTTTCACCTAGGTATGAAGCAAGCCAATCGTAGATTGCACCTCTAAATCCAGCTTTATAGGGTTTGTTTAGCAAAATGCTATGAACGACCATGTCAAATGCCTTGGTCATATCTATAAATAACGCTAACATTTTTTGATTGCTATTTAAACCTGAATATAATTCACCACTTAATTTCAAGATTGCATCTTCGGTTGACATACCTTCCCGAAAACCAAATTGTTTTCCACTTAAAAACCCAGTTTTGTTTAAGAATGACCCAAAGCGGGATTTCATTAACTTTTCAAACAGTTTAGAGAAGGTTGGGAGAAGGAAAATTGGTCTATATTGACTCGCTTTTTTTCGATTGCCTTTTTTAAATTAAGGAATGACTTCTGCAGTTTTCAGTGATTTGGGAAAAATACCACAATTCGCACTCAAATTAAATGTGTAAGATAATACATCTGTGATATAAAACGCGATGCGTTTTAAAATACAATTTGTAATACCGTCAGAGGTACACGATTGTTTGTTATCAAGAGTCATAATACATTTATAGATTTCGTTTGAGGTAATTTGTTCGAAGAAGAAACTTTTACTTTGGGAGACATCGTCATCTAAATCAGAATATAGATCACATCTGCAATCAGTTTGCGGTAAGTATGGCTTAGATTCAGTAGCAACAGAAACAAAAAATGTATTTAAGTTGTTTGCAATGTCCATTTGGTTGCCAATAATCGAATCATTCTCATCTTCCATTTCAAGTATCGGTTTCCTTTTTTTGTCCTTCTGAAGAACATGGTTAACTACCCTCCATTCCTCTTTTACATTACCTCTGCAATTTTCAAATTTTCTACAATAATATTTATCGTTACATGATTTCACCTCTTTTTTAACATCCTGACTGAATTAAATAAATTTTTGCTTTAGGATCTGATTTCCAGGGTTATTTTTACATTTTTTCCGCATTGAGTTTTTCTTGACAATCTTTTTCAGTAGATTTTCTGTAATCCAGGGCTTAAGTCGCTTTGACTTGGAATTATTTAGTGGCCTGGATTGAAATACGGTAGAATTCGCGATATGTGATTTTAAAATATTTAAGAAAATATCGTAAGCTAACGAGGGGTTGGTTTGTTCATATACCTCTTCCCAAAACTCAAATTTTAAGTCATTATTTAATTTTTGAAAATCAATTGTTTTTTTCTCCGGGAATGGTATGTATCGGTCTGTACAATTGTTTTCTTGGATTGAATGCGTTACTTGTATTTTAATTAAGCAATGATCTGTAATTCTTTGATCCATAACTTCACTGTATATTTCATGTATAAAGTTCTTACGAAATCTTGCAAAGACGTAGTCTATGCATGTCTGGGTTTCATTTGTTCTTCGAGTAGGTTCGTTAACAACTGAATCGAGCCCAAATGATGACATAAGAAACGTATAATTGTTGCAGTCTTTGTTAGCTTCTAAGATATCTATATTAATGTCTCCTAAAACCAATAAATTCTTTGACTTAATACCTATAAGCAGATCACCAACTTCATTTATAAATACGCTTTTGTTTAAATTGTTTTCGTGCAAGCGATAGACACAGAGAATAGTAAAGTTTTCGTTTCCTATTTTAAAATTGATTTGCATCATATCTGCACTACTCCTACTTATGCGCCTTACTTCACATTTTGCTACTAACGATTCTTTTGGAAACACAGCAACACCACCCGCTCTGTAAGTATTATTGCAGTTGGCAACAGGTTCATAACCTGGAATATTGTAAACAGATAGCTCATTGTCAAATATCCATATCTCTGACAAAATAATAAAGTCCCCTTCAAAGTCTAACGCATTTAAATTTGAAACAAAGTAATTAAAATTTGCTCTCATGCTGCGAATGTTCTGGTGGATTAGAAATAAATTATTTGGCTTAACCCTAATCCTACCACGTTGTGACTTTGAGTCACATTCGAAATTATTTCGGCTGTATTTCTCGTAATAACGTCGGTTATTTACTTTTGGGCTTGTGTATTCTACTTTTAAACAGTTCTTAATATAATGCGCTAATTTAAATGAATTTTTAGTTCTTGGTTTGAATTGTTTTTTACCATTCTAAAAATACTAACGTTAACTACCACGTTGTGACTTACAGACACACAGTAATTTTTAATGTAGCCAGAATTTGAAAACATAGCATGCGTTTTCAAAATGTGGTTGTTCGTGTATTTGGTTTCGTAAATGACGTGTATCATAGTAACTACGGAGGGAGTGGGGGTAATATGCCCATAAATACGTTTATCCGCATGCATACTCGATAAAACGAAAAACAAATAGATGGCCAATATTGCAAAATTATAATTTGGTGGATGTTTCAGAGGTAGCTTTCAGATTGCTCTAAAAATAAATGAAGATACAGAAATGATTATGTGAAAAATCTTCTTTCTTTAGGTTGCGCTACAGTTCGGGTTGAACCAGTGCCTACTTCTCGCAATCATTTTCGTGTGTGTGTTATATTTTTGCAAGAATGGAAGGGATCTACAGTTTTTTGTCGACTCCGAAAGGCGAGTTGAGAAGCTTCTCATGACGAATGATACTCTTTGATTGAATGTTTATCAGACATTCGAAAGAGGTGACACCCTAAAAAAAAACTTTTAGGTATTTACTGGGAATGAACCCGGGCAGCATTGCGTAGTAGTCAAACGCACTTACCACTACACCGCGGTGTGAAGTGGTATTGCCTCTTGGGTAAACACGCCAAGATGCCCGAACTCACAGGCACTGACATTTGCAGAAACACCCTGCAATGATATATGTAGGTATACCAGAGGATATCGCGCATTATGCTATGCGAATGTCAGAGCACAGCACGTTGTCGTAGGGATTTACTTCTTTAGTAGTCTGGAAGAGGCGGGCCTAATCAACTATAGACTCGTTCTATAATTTTGCAAGGTTATAAAATGCTTTGAGGAAATCCATTCTGGGATGGAGTAAGAACTAAGCCACACATCTGTTGAAGCTTACCCGCAAGATAGGTTAGGTTAAGAGGGGTCGCGATGGATTCACACTGATGCCTAGTGGTTTGTGATTGCTCAACCTAACAACCCCTCTCAACCTAATCTCACTTTGCGGGGTGGCTTCAGCAGTTGTGTGGCTTTGTTTTTACCCTGAATGCAGTAGGTCAATGGAAAATATTTGCCGCAAACTCTTTCTAAAATGGTTGGTTTAGGATGTGATTGCATCTAGCATTCAATGAAGAAGTCAACGATATCTTAGCAGAGCAACGCTCGCATTGTGAATTCATTTCTGACCATTGAAAAAACATCAACAAATAGTGATACCACTACGCCGCGCCGCCGTCACCATCGAGATCGACAGCATATAATATTCGTAATCGATGCCACATAAGTCCATTGAAAACAATGCCGTGCGAATAAACAGAGTTATTCGGAGTGTGGTCTTAATGTCTGCAATGGGCACTAACAGAAAACGTTACTTTGTCGTAAATGTATATATAAGTAATTAAATGCTTAATAAAGTTCCTGTTTTGTATTAATTTGTATGTGCCAACAATTTTTTTTATATGAGCATTCTTAAACATTACACATGTGACTGAGAGTCACAACGCGGTAGTTTGTGTAAAAAATATAACCTGGTACAATTAGGGTTAAGGCTTTGACAATATTTTGAGGATTTAGAAGAAGAAGAATGTATTTTCAGATTTTGTTTACAGAGAGAGAGAAAAGAAATAGAGATAAATTAGAGACCATTAAGGTCTTCTATGCACCTCTTCTTTAGCTTTCCTAGGTGTAGTTTTTATTGTGGAGTGATATCTGTTGTTGCAATTATCTAAAACTATTTGCAATTTAATTTCTACTGATAAATCTTTTTCTTCAATGCCTGTTATTTTTTCTAGGATTGTTGAGTGTAATCTTTCAACATCTGAATTTCCTGTATGGCTATTGGGTTTCGTCAAATGTATTTCGACATCATTTCTATTAAGACAATCTAAAATATGTTCGGATTTGAACTTATTGTCTGTTACTATTTTCTTCGGTTTCCCGAATTTAGAAAAAGACGTGTTCTATTAAAATAGCTTTTTTTGCTTCTCCAATTTCTATCGGTTATTATATACCATACTGCAAATTTTGTCAGTTTGTCTATTATTGTTACGAATGTTTTTTTTTTCAATATGAAATATATCTAAATGTATGATTTGATTTTTATGTTTTGGGGTCTCTGTTAAATGGTATTTTGGTTTGATGGGTTTCCTATTGTATTTTATTTCTTGACACTTTTTGCAATTATTGACTACTAATTGTATTTGCTCTTGCAGTTTAGGAAAAAAAATTTTGTTTTTCAGTGTATAGTATTGTAATGTATTGTACTACATACTTGCATGTATGTAATCTCTCTTATGTACCATATATATATTCTCTCGTTATATTAACTTGTTAAAGCAGTAAAGCTCACTCGGTGAATAAACCTCATATCGAAAAGACGTGCAGTGTTTTCTTTCCTTCCTTGGTCAAGCACACACATATCATTTGGCGACGAGCGGAAAGAACTCCGTTGGCTTATTTAATTTAATTAGTATTAATTTGATTATTAATCAAAGTCTTAAGCAATTGTTTCTTTTGGTGTACAAAATCGCACGAGTCATATAAAATAAAGTCGGTAATCGGTCATTACGTAGCAAAATATATATAAAAACGTGCAGTCAAAGTCGAGTTGCGGTACATCTCTACAGTAATTATGGCATTGATAGGAAATATTGAACCGTTCGATGAGTCAAAGAACGATTTCCGTACCTATTGTGAGCGATTGGAACAATTATTCGTGGTCAATGTAATCGCAGATGGAAACAAATTGCCGTTGCTGGTGACATTAATTGGCGGTGAAACATACAGTGTCTTGAAAAATTTGTGCATGCCTACTTCACCTATAGAAAAAACATTCGATGACTGTAAAACGTTGTTAAAAAATTATTTTAATCCTAAGCGTACGGTAATTTTAGAAAGATTTAAATTCAATAAAAGAGACCAGAAAATAGAAACAATAAGTGAATACATAAATCAGATGAAACAGTTAGCTAGACCATGTGAGTTTGGAATCTTTTTGTCCGAAGCTTTGCGTGATCGGTTGATTTGCGGGTTATCTAACGAGAATATACAAAAACGACTACTTTCGTAGGAGAATATTTCATTCAAAACATCTTGTACTAAGGCTATAAGTATGGAGGTTGCCTTGCTAGGCACTAAGGCTATGCACAACGATGATGTTATCTCAGCGGTTAGATCGTTTGGAAAGAAACAAAATCAAGCTAAGTATCGTTCCAATTCAAATCTTGAAAAACCTTGCTCCAAATCTAATTTTCACAGTCGAAAACCAGTTCCGTCAGCAGCATGTTTTGGATGTGGGCGTCAACACAATCCGTCAACTTGTCCTGCTCAACAGTGGACATGTTTCACGTGCCATCAGAAGGGGCATACATCTAGAGTCTGCAAAAAGGAAATTTTTGCGAAGAAGGAGAGAAGAATGCCAAGGAATATAAGGAAAGTTGAAGATTCAGAATCGTCAGAGGAGTATACAGAGGATACACTTCACTACATTAATATAATTAACAGTCAATCCGGTAAGCGAGTTCCAATTATTACTGATATGAGAATGCAATGTCACAAGAGGCTTCAGGTCAGCAAAATAAGTCCCTTGTTGCTGACTACGATGTTTTAGGTTTGAAGTCAGGAAACGAACTCTTTTATTTTCTTATTTCTTTTTCATTTACACTTCATACATATAAAGATTAACATTTGCTATAACTAAACTTAATTTACGCTAATGGTTAGCAGATGGCGCAATACCACAACTCCCTTCCTAAGTTGTGAAGTACCGCAAAAAAAAACCCAAAAAATGTATTTTTTTATTCAAACAAGTTAACATAATTCTTTAAATGAAAATATAAAAGTAATTCATACACATGCTATTTCAGATACTGTAACCAAAATATTCTATGTTTACCTAATTCCTAGTATTCCTTATATATTATGTATAGACTACAGATATGAACTTTACTCTTTATAATTAATGTGTTTTAAACGTCTCAAAGTGTACCTTTCAACTGGTCGTGTACCCTGGACAACCGCCTGCTCACAACCCCCAACAGCTTCTAATGTTGGTATTTCCGACTCCGCTTTGTTCACCGGTGCGCTGAGTATACTGGGGTCCTCGACGTTGCTCGAAGTACTGGCCAGAACTTCGTTTTCATCGACCGTGGGATTGATACTATTCTGGTAGTCATTGAGATTGGGAGTAGCGCGAATTATTTGATTTAAATGTCTTTTTATAACTTTGTTATTTCGAGTTAACAAACAACGATAAGATTGCGGACCAACACGCTCTTCGACCGAAGCTTTTTGCCAACTATCTTTGTTTGGATTCGTATAATCGCGTACAAAGACGCTATCGCCGCTTTCGAAATCAATATTTCTAGAACCTTTATGATTTTTTACATTTGACAGCAAGCTTTCTTTAATTTTATCTTTTACAAACGGAGGTCTAAGCATACTGAAACGATTTTTTAACTCTCTACCTAAAAGTAGTTTCGCGGGTGTTTCCCCCGTAGCACAATGCTTAGTGCATCGGTAATCTAACAAAAATCTATTTATAATTTTGTCAAAATTTGTTTCTTTTCCTTCATCTAAATTTGCTAAAATAGACTTTTTAAAGGTCTTTACAAAATTTTCGGCTTGGCCGTTGGTAGCGGGATGGCCTGGAGCTGTCAAAATATGTTTAATATTGTTCTTCCTTAGGAACTGACGGAACTCCTCAGACGTGAACTGCCGACCATTATCACTAACCAACGTATCAATCAAACCAAACCTACAGAACACTTCTCTTAATTTAGTAACCGTAAAACTTGAAGTAATTTCTTTGGTTTTAAAAACTTCCACCCATTTTGAAAATGAATCAATAACTATGAGAAACTGAAAGTTGTTAATTGGACCAGCGAAATCCACATGAATTCTTGACCAAGGTGTATCGGTCGGCAGCCAGGGGAACAAAAACCCTTTTTTTGGACTAGGTTGACTAGTCTTACACGAAACACAACTCGATATTAAAGTTTCAATACATCGATCCAATTTAGGGCACCACACGTAGGAACGCGCTAAAGCTTTAGTCTTAACGATTCCTAAATGAGAACGATGTAACTCCCTTAACACCATATTACGCAATTTAGCGGGGACAATTACTCTGTAACCCCATAAGACACAGCCGTACTCGACCGAAAGTTCCCCTTCCCTGTTTCGAAAAGGACTGAAATCCTGGCCTTCTAACGATTTTAAACGATTCGTTTGAATTGCCTCGCTTAATCTGGATAAGATAGGGTCGCGCCTAGTTTCCTTTGCTATCACTTTAAAATTTAAGTTCAATTAATTATTGTTGTTAATATAATGAACATAACAACAATCTTTGTGATCTCCGTCCCACTCCTGTTGAGGCAATCTAGACAGATGGTCAGCTGGATTAATTGATCCTTTAATGTAGCGCATAGTATAATTGAAACCGGATAATATGAATGCCCATCTTTGCACCCGCGCCGCTGCCATAAGTGGCAAGCCTTTGCTTTCCCCAAAGATAGCTAAAAGTGGTTTGTGGTCCGACTCTAAAATAAAGTGGTTACCCAATAGATACTGTCGAAGTTTAGTAACACTAAAAACTATAGCTAACGCCTCTTTTTGAATGGTGCTGTAGTTTTTCTCGGCCTTACTCAGCGCACGCGAAACAAACGCAATAGGTTTCTGAGAACCGTTACCATATATAAACAACAAAATACCTGCTACAGCCACATTCGAAGCATCGGTTGTTAAAACTAGTTGCAGCCTAGGATCGAAATGAACCAACGTTTGGTCCGAAGTAACTTCGCGTTTCAAAAGCTCATAAGCGTCTTGACATGGTTTTGTCCATTTAAATTTGACCTCCTTTCGAAGCAACTCATAAAACGGAGCCATCTTGTGTGCGAAATTATCGATGAATTTTGAATAATAATTCAACATTCCAACAAAAGCTCTTAGTTCCGATACGTTTTGTGGTACGGGAGCTTCTAAAACAGCTGAAACTTTGTTTTTGTTCTTGCTCAACCCGTTTCGGTCAATAACAAACCCTAAGTAAGAGACCTTATCCTTAAAGAACTCACATTTGCCTGCGTTAAGCCGTAGACCTACCGATTTCAGTTTCGTCAACACTAGTTCTAGAGTTCTTGCATGCTCATGCCAATTTTTTCCCGTAATAATTATATCGTCTAAATAGTTAACTACATTAGGAATACCCCGTAAAACATTCTCAATGGTTTTCTGAAATATAGCCGCGGCAGGCTTGACACCAAACGGTAACCGCGTCATTTTGAAAATACCCATATGAGTACTCCAAGCACACAACAACTGAGAAGCTTCATCTAAAACTAATTGATTGTAAGCATTGGACAAGTCTAATTTCGAAAATAATTCTCCTTGTAACGACGAAAACAACTCGTCAATACGAGGTAAAGGGTATTTAGTATCCATAAGATACTTATTTATGGTAGATTTATAATCTCCGCAAATCCGAAGTTCACCATTAGGCTTGACTATGGGCACCAACGGCGTACCCCAGTCGGAATTATCGACTTGAACCAAAACCCCTTTTTCTACTAAATCGTTCAATTGGTTTTCAATCTTAGGTCGCCATGCCAACGGCACGGGTCGGGGCTTACAAAAGATGGGTTTAACACACTCGGTTAAATCTAACCTCACAGTGCTACCGGTGTAAGCACCTAAATCTTTTTTAAACACCTCACTAAATCGTTCCAAAATGCTTAGTACGTACGCGTCAATGTTTTCTATTGTATTAATTCGCGAGAGACCGATACCAAATAAAGACATAAAATCACGCCCCAAAATTGGTGGGCCACTAGTATTAGTAACAACTAACCTCACTTTTCGTACTTGGTCTCGAAATCCAATCGTTGCATAAAACTCGCCAACTACTTCGATACAATCCCCGTTGTACGTGCAGAATCTATCCAGGCACGGTTTTAACTTTGAGCCGTCACCATGCTTGTCGAATAATTTTTTAGGCACCAATGAACCAGCTGCACCAGTGTCCAAAAAAAAATCAAGGAACACCTTGTTGACTTTCACCGTCAGCATAAATGGAGCATGTGGGATGTGAACAGACGCCTGGCCGAATACACTGTAAATAGAAAAATCAGAATCACTACCATTGTTACAATTATTGTTATTATCAAATTGAACACCACTAAGCTTTGATACATCTACTACATTTATCTGTTTACTGGCGCAGACGCTAGCCAAATGTCCAATTCGGTTGCATTTATGACACTTGCTATTTTTATATTTGCACTTGTCGCTCACGTGGTTCTTCCACCCGCAATGTGTGCATCTCGTTCTCGCCTTTTGCTTGTTGCTGCTATCTGGTGATTGCTTTCTGCTACCCACTGCTGCTGCCGTTGCCCATGTGCCATTACCATTGCTGCCGTTTGTAGCTCCCCGTTGCCTTCTTTGCAGATAGTTAACCTCACTTTCTTGATGAGGATTTCTCTGTGCGAACACTTTTGCTTGTGCCGTTAAAGCCTTTTTTAACGCACTAGCCAAGGTTAAGTTTTCCTCTTCCTCGCACAATCGTTCGAAAATTTTTCCTTCACAGCCGATCACGAATTTGTTTAAAATGAAAGCGTCTAACTGTGCTCCAAACTTGCAGTCCATTGCCAACTTCTTTAAGCGGGCGTACCACGTGGAAACAGATTCGACTTCCAATTTCCTGGCCTCGAAAAATTTCCTTCGCTCACGGAAAATTATAATTGGGGGTGAATACTGTTGTTCCAATAACTGGCACAGATCGTCGTATTTCTTTGTCGACGGCAAAGCCGGATCGCACAATTCTCTTAACAAACCATATGCTTCCAAGCCGACTGTTTTCAGCAAAACTGAAGTTTTTACTCGATCGTCTTCACAGGCCAATTCCACAAAATGTGAATCCAGGACTTCTTTCCAATTACGCCACTTGTCCATACCTGGCCTGAACTCTCGTACTGCCGTAGCCATCGAAACGTTTGCGAAACTGCTCTCGTTGTGGGTCATCCCTTTTCTTCTTTATATTTTAGTTTTAATTTTTAAAGGTTTTTTTTTTTTTTTTTTTTTGTGTTTTATTTTTTATTTTTTTTTTTTTTTTTTTTTTTTTATATTTTACTTTACCCTCGTCGCCAATACGATGTTTTAGGTTTGAAGTCAGGAAACGAACTCTTTTATTTTCTTATTTCTTTTTCATTTACACTTCATACATATAAAGATTAACATTTGCTATAACTAAACTTAATTTACGCTAATGGTTAGCAGATGGCGCAATACCACACTGACAATAACTATAGATGATCGTCATATAGAGGTGGAAATAGACACAGGAGCTTGTGCTACAGTTATGTCAAGTCAAATTTTTGAGGAAAATTTCGGTAAACCAAAATTAGAAAATTTTAAGGGAAAACTAAGCTCAGTAACGGGAGAAAACCTGAAAATTATGGGAAAGAAAGCAGTCAGAGTAGTATGGGGAAAATATTCGAAGGGTTTGGGTTTGATCGTAGTCGATAGCCAAAGGTCATTTGTTACTCTAATCGGAAGAAAATGGTTGGACGTGTTTTTTTCGAGTTGGAGAGATTTCTTCAGTCAGTCATCCTCACAAGTTGCTAGAATTCAGGAGCCGTCAGTTTCAGTCGATAAAGTCATAGACAATCTACGAAATAGCTACTCATCAGTATTTTCAAAGGAGCCTTCTACTATTATCCGTTACCAGGCATCAGTGGCACTCAAGGAGGATACATTACCTATTTTCTGTAAAGCATATCCAGTTCCTTATTCTCTTCGAGAAAAGGTAGAACGTGAAATTATTCGCCTTCAGAAAAATGGTGTTCTCAGTCCAGTCAAGTTCAGCAAATGGGCCAGTCCACTCGTTGTAGTAGTTAAGAAGAACGGAGATATAATGCTCTGTGCAGATTTTAAGGTCACTCTTAACAAAGTGACTGATATGGAACATTATCCGATTCCAAATGTGGATGATATGTTAGCATCTTTAGAAGAAGGCGCCATATTCTGTGTTCTGACCTTACTGGAGCCTTTCAGCAGTTGGAAATAGCACCTAAATCACAAGAACTCTTCACAGTAAATACTCACCTAGGTTTGATGCGATACAATAGGTTAACATATGGCCTAAAAAGCGTGCCATGTATATTCCAAAAGACCATGGACGAAATCTTGCCTGGTACCAATTCTATATGTTATATATGTAGATGATGTTTTTATAAAGGGAAAAACTTTTGAAGAGTGTGCTGGAAATTTGAAGCGTGTCTTATCAGCTTTCAAGAAATATAATGTCAAAATCAATAGCGACAAATGTCAATTTTTCAAAACCGAAGTTGAATACCTAGGTCACCTAATAACAAGTGCGGGTATAAAACCTAGTCCAAGTAAAATAGAAGCAATAAAAAATGCACCCATTCTTTCAAATGTCACTCAAGTGAAGTCGTATCTAGGACTTCTAAATTATTATAGAAAATTTGTCCCAATGCAGTCGTCTTTGCTAGCTCCACTGTATCAACTTACTCGTAGTGGAACAGCTTTTGTCTGGGACTCCTCTTGTCAGGACGCTTTCACTAAAAGTAAAGAAGCACTAAGCAAAGAAACGCTTTTGCAATATTACAGCCAATCTGAACCCCTAATACTATCTTGCGATGCCAGTAAGGAAGGCGTAAGAGCGATCCTTAGTCAAATAAAAGGAGGTAAAGAGTGTCCTGTTGTTTTTGCTTCTGCAACCCTTAGCTCAGCGGAGAAAAACTACTCTCAAGTAGAAAAAGAGGCCCTAGCCATCATTTTTGGGGTACGTAAATTCTACAAATATTTGGTTGGAAAAAAATTTACACTTTTTACGGATCATCAGCCCCTAAAAGTTATTTTCGATGTTAGAAAAGGAATTACAGTCACTGCAGCCAGTTGCCTTCAGCGTTGGGCGTTTTTATTATCTGGTTTTGATTATGAAATACAATATAAGAACGGTCAGGAGATGTCAGGTCCGGATGCTATGTCACGTTTACCTCTAAAGAAAAGTCGAACGCATGAAATGACCGAGCATCTTATTAACTCATTCAGCGAAGATGAATATATTCCTATTTCGTATGAAGATATTGCACACCATACAAAGAAAGACCCTGTTTTATGCAAAGTCATCGAATTTACTAGGAAAGGTTGGCCAAATCATATCCAGGATGATGTTTTAAAACCATATTTTACTCGAAGATATTCTCTTTCCGTCGAACAAGGGTGTATTATATATGGAATAATGGTCATAGTTCCCATATCCTTACGCTCGGATATTCTACAGCTTTTACACCAAGAGCACACTGGAATTGTCAAGATGAAGCTTATAGCTAGATCAATTTGTTGGTGGCCTAAAATTGACGAGGACATAGCAGAAACATTCGCAGAATGTACTCTTTGTCAAAGAGTTAGAAGGGATTACAATCAGGAAAAGTGGTTCTTGGGTTGGCCCAAATTGGAAAAATCGTGGGCACTACACATTGATTTTTTTTCATTCAACGGAAAAACATTTTTATTGGTTGTCGATGCAACATCCAAATGGATAGAGGTGTCTTATATGATCTCAACCACGGCAGAAGCTGTAATTTTAAAACTCAAGCAGGTGTTTTCGACGTTTGGATTACCTGAGCAAATAGTTTCTGACAACAGCCGTGTTTTATTATTCGCATGATCCTAATCCGATCAAGTGCTTAAAATAAAACGATCCAGATCATCTCAAATTTTAACTTTTAAGGATTGGTACAACTGCTTTTGTACTTTGACGTTGACATTTGTCATAAATTAAAACAATGGACGAAGAAGCAGAATTTGATTTTTATTTTCTTTGGCTTTTTCAGCTTCGTCCACCCTGAAATGATCTGGAAATATGTATTATGTATGTTTGTACATACTCGTATGTTGTAATTTTCTTATCTGAACTTAAGATTTTCGGTCATTTTCCATCGTTTACTTCTGGAGATGTTTTTTTTTTTGTTGCATATGACAGTTTCGTGGTTGGCGCGAAGTTAAAAAAAAAAACACCATTTGTAATTTGCGAATCTCCAAAAAATATTTTTTGATGTAGGTATATAATGGAATTAAGTATCGTATATTTTAAATTTAAATGAAACATCAATAAAGGGGCTGCTTTCCAATAGGTCATCCTTTGGATTTAAAAAATACAAAAAAAAAATAAAATTAATGAAATAACAAATAAATCAAAAAAAAATTTTTAAATTTTAGAAATTCTAACCTCGAAAAACTGAAATATATAATTTTCTTATCTATTTGGCAAACTTTCATTTAGGTTTGTAATTATTTCACCATAAAATATTCTGCATTCGCGCGAATTTTTTTACATGTGATAAAATGAAAAACAAACAAATTAAAAATACAAAATAATATATTGCCAAATAAAAAAAGCGAAACAGTAAGTGCAAAATATTTTATGGTAAAATAAACTTATAGCTGCCGCAAATTCATTGCATTTTTCATAAGTTGTTCAGCACAGACCAAGGCAGCGCGGAACGCAATAAAAACAGCCTGTCAAGTCATTTTTATGTCAAATTTGCTGACATTTGTACGGTTTTTGTGCAGATTTGTATGGGTTTGTAAAAAATTTATTATTGTTTTAAACACATGAACAAATGTTTCCTCACATCAATTCATATACAGAACATCTTAGATTAAAATATATTTATTAGAAATAATAAAAAAGGTGAAAATTCAGGTTGACCTATTGGGAAGCATAGGTAGCCCAACAATAGGCGTGTTTTTTTTCAAATCTATATAGGCTTAGCGGAAAATGAGAAAAAAAAAACGCCGAACAGTGACTTGGCAGGACTATGCTAATTGACGTTTGACAGTTTCACATCGGCATTGTTTTCATTGAAATTAAGGCCGGTATTTATCAAGCGCTCATTAATAAGTTGGTGGATAGAATTTTTTTTCGTCAAATTCAATTCAATTAAATAGTAAAATAAGGAACAAGTTCACTTAATTCATTACAATTCTCTTTACCGTGTCGGATAAATTCGTATTTCTTTCTTTTCTACCCATTTTAAAATGAACAGAAATAATTTAAATTTGAAATGACAGCAGAGTTCGGTTGATAGCTACCGGCCTTCATATTTCTCCATCACTTTCATGTCATATTTGACATTTCGATAACAATTTCGATAACTATCGACGAAAAACAGTTTAGTAGCACATTTTTCTATCCAGGCTAAGCACCTAAGACTGGATAATTATCCAGGTTTCGTAAGCCTATATAGGCTTAGTTGTTAGTGTAATTAACATGGAAAAAATTTTCTAAGCCTATATTTCTAAGCCTATATATAAACTGATTGAATAATAAATAGCATTTTGCATTCTTTTTACATTTTAATTTCTGATCTGGCAATACCCATGTTTCACCATGTTTTGACAGCATACCAACCCTCACAAAACAAAACTAAACCTAGTGGTGAATAGTGTGAACTAAAATCCAGATCACGTAAAGAGATCCCGATAAAAAGGAAGATCTTCTTTTGTTTTTGTAATGCGTGTAAAACGATGATCCGGATAGGATCATGCAAATAATAAAACACGGCTAACGGCCCACCATTTACATCGGATCGTTTCATCCGATTTTTAAGAAGTAAAGGAGTTGAAGTTTTGAAAAGCCCCCCATATTACCCTCAAGGTAATGGCTTAGCCGAAAGATTCGTTCAAGTGGTGAAAAAATGTTTAAAAAATAAATTTGTTGAGGGAAAACAGTATTCACAATATGAAATAGAATCTTATATTGCTGATTTTTTATTCTCCTATAGAAATTCACCATGCCCTTCAACCTGAATGTGTCCTACAGAGTATATCTTAAAGTCCACACCACGAACTGTTTTACGTCAAGTTCAGCCAACTCTTGGACGGAATAATAACCCCGAAGCTAAGAATTTGGACAGAAGACCGAAGAAAAAGTGTATTTATTCTGTTGGAGACAAGATATGGTTGCGAGTTTCAAATACATGGGAAAAAGCTACGGTTCTTCAAGGTATCAGCGGCATTAGGTATCTTGTAAAGCACGAAAATAATATCAGGATTGCTCATCAACATCAAATGCGTCCGTGCTTGGAAAAACTAGTTACGCCGTCTCCTCAACCAACTACGATACCACAAGGTATGCTATACTATCCTGCTACGAGTACATTACCCGACGAAAAACCAATCGACTCTCCCACAAACATTTCGGAGCCAGAAACTGATGCACCACAGCCGACCGTTGAAAAACATGAGCCTACAGAAATTATACTACGGAGATCAGAAAGGATTCGACGTCCACCAAATAGGTTAAAATATTGAAAACGAAAATGTATGTATACATATAACCAACTTAGATTTACTATATCAATGGTTTTAACTGCATACCTGTATATCTGTTAATTTGAATATAAATTATCACATTACTAAATATAAGCTAATATTGTTATGAATTTTAATTGAACCAGTTGAATTTAATTCACATGAAGTAACTTTTCAATTATTAAAAAAAAGGGGGTAATGTAATGTATTGTACTACATACTTGCATGTATGTAATCTCTCTTATGTACCATATATATATTTTCTCGTTATATTAACTTGTTAAAACAGTAATGCTCACTCGGTGAATAAACCTCATATCGAAAAGACGTGCAGTGTTTTCTTTCCTTCCTTGATCAAGCACACACATATCAAGTATGTTTCGTTTATTCCGCTATGCATTGATTCTTTTGTGTGATATAGAGACATTTGTTTATGAACTTCCTCTTCGGTTTTGATTTCGATTAATTCTACGTCCGTGCAGGACTTCTATTTCGTTTGTTATTATACTATATGTTAACCCATTTTAGCCTAACGTTACATAATTGTAACACTGGGTCACCTTATTTGTTTAAAACAATTACTATTTGTTTTTCATCGACTTCTGAGTTTAAAGTTAATGCAATGTAAAGTGTAAAGGATTCTAAAGAAAATAACACGAAAATACTGCATTTTGGTTGTGATTTTTTTGACAATAGAAGATTTTTTAAATATTTGAATTTTAGCTGATAGCAAAATGGGGATGAGCGGAAGGTAGGCATTTGTTTGTTAATTATTTTAGTGAACTTACTGTATATTGTAAGAAAAAATATGAATGTTGTGTTATTGCATCATATGTATAGAAGCAAATACCTGAAACAAAAATATTTTTTGGAAATCCGTTTGCCTGATCGCTCAGGTATTTGGATGCTGTTACATATATGTAACGTTAGTCCGCATATAACATAACATAATTTGTGACGGAAAATACATTTACAGTGGCGAGCATATAAATAGGAAAAAACAACCAAAAACAATAATTTCTGTGTGTTTTGCTAAAACTTTAAACAACTGGAAAACTATCAATTTTATTTTTTTAGCAGTATACATTTTAGGTGTAATATTAGAAGGTATCTCATAGCATCAGTTACAGAAAAAATTGAACTTAATAGATGAAGAAAAATCCTTATTTCTTGGAGAACTTTAAAACGCCATTCATACGTTCTTTCGAAACCAGAAATGTAGCCTTGTGATTTTTTTTTACTTATAATCGGCTTTTTCTTAATCCAAATACCGCTTAGCGACGTCGTACTGTGTGTACACTCACATTCAAGTTTTCTTGTGCCGAAATTTTAGCGTGAATGTCAACAGCGGTCCTGAAACGATCCGTTTTTAGAAAGGCGCTGCATTATCCAACCAACACGCGATGTAGTTTTTCGTGGTCTGGGAGCGCGAGGTTTATTTAAACTGCTACCATAGCGTTTGACCTGTTCCAAAGCTCGATGACAAACATTAATTGATATATTTAAATGGTTCGATATTGCAGAGAGCGTAATATCTTCACTTCTTAAACGACAAATTTCTCGCCGCTGTTCAGCCGTTATGTGTTTGCCCCGTCCCATTCCTATAACATCACAAATCGAGTTATTATGACTAGACAATAACAAAGCAATATTTATGTAAACATTACATACTAAAAATTAAACATTTTCACACAGAAGTTGAGTACAAACTAAAAACAATATAATTTCCCTATTTATGTGCTCGTACCAATTTAACACTGGGCATGGTATTTTGTATCTGTACCGTGAAACGTAAACCAAAATATGTTATGCATGTTACAGTTAGTTCTAAAAAATCTGTTTTGAGGATAAGCTTCGCATCTTAGCCAACCTATTTCCTTAAGTGCGGGTATATTATGGTCGTTTGAACTATGTTGACTGAATTTTCCTATTTATATGCTCGCCACTGTATGTAACATTAGTCCATATGCAGCAGGTTTTGTATCTGATTACTTTTTGTATTATTCGTCTTGGTAGGATAAAACAAAGAGGTTACAACGGAACCGGAACTACCCGGAAAAATTGTATTCCGGCTTCTTGTCATTTAAGAAATAAAAAGGAATTGAAGAATGCAAATCGTGGTACAATTGAATTGTAATTCTGCTGAAATGGGTTGACAGTTCCATTGTGAGTGTTGCGTCTATACTTTTTGGAAAAAATCCAGTTACAAAAGTGTCCACATATTTCCGGAAAGAGCATAAGCTATGGATCTTCCACGACCCTATGCAATTGCATGGTATAATGCAAACATAGGTGGCAAGAACCGTTTGGACCGAAATGTAAACAACTAATGAATAGGTGTTAGAGGGAAGAAATGGTGGTCGTCCATTTTAACTTGGCTTTGACTGATAGATGTTTCAAATCAAAACGCTTGGTTACTCCACAAAAAAGCTGGCTCCAATTTACCCGGACTTCAGTTCAAGCATTCGATAGCACGGTTTTATTGGCGGACTCTTGGTGACCCGAAACCTCTTGATGGTTTTCGTAGACATAAAATGGAAACCGAAAATGCTAATGCTCGCTACGATCGAGTGGACCATTTGATTATTAAGATCCCCAATAAAAAAAGATGACGATGTGCAGGTTCGCTATGCAGATCACACTGTACTACAATGTGTTCTAAGTGCGATGTAGGCTTATGTGTAGCTTGCTTCCAGAAAAATCATTACATATCTTTAAATTTATGAAATAAATAAAAATAATACTGAAATAAAATGCACCGTGGTGTAGTGGTAAGTGCGCTGGACTACTACGCAATACTGCCCGGGCTCAACACCTAAAAGATTTTTTTCACGGTACCACCTCTTTCGAATATCTGACAAGCATTCAAAGAGTATCATTTGTCATGATGAGCTTCTCAACTGGCCGTTCGGAGTCGGCAAAAAACTGTAGGTCCTTTCCATTCGTGCAAAGATATAATACGCACACACAAATGGTTACGAGAAGCAGGCCCAGGTTCACCCTGAGCTGTAGCACCACCTAAAGTAAAGTAATACTGAAATAAAATACATGATTTGCTTGCATGTATACAGTCTCATTATTTATACGATGTTTGCGGTATCAGGAGTATCGTTACATATATGTAACAGCCTAGTGTGACCAAACCTTATTTAAAAAATGTTTAAAAAAATCTGATTCAGGTTTCTGCACACAATACAAGCCGCGCCTTAAAATTTCAGGCTTGTATCGAACATTTTGGACTCTCGTCATTAATGGGTTAAGATTAGTTGAGTCCTATATTTGTTAACAATTTCTTCCTTTATACCTATATGATCTAGACGTTGTTCTTCGACTGTTTCGTTGTGAAAATTCCTTTCCTTTGTATTTGCTATTTAGATATGTATTTAAATGATTTAAAATGATTTCCATACAAGTGTGGTCGAAAATAGTAAACTGTATAAACAATGGCAAGGAATTCTTTGTCAGTTATACTACATATATTTTTGTTCGTGCTTGTTTAATGTTCTGGATACAAAGCAAACCGGGTGTCCATTTTGGAAGAGAACTGCACCAATGGTGTAATTGCTTGCATCAGTTGTAACTACAAATGGTGTGTCATATTCAGGATATTTCAGTATCGGGTGTGAGTTTATTAAAGTTTTAAGGTTTTCAAAGGCTGATATATACTATGGATCTCTAATATTAATTTTTTCATCTTTCTTTAAATATCTTATCATCGGATAAGCAATTTTGCCGTAATCCCTGATGAATTTGCGGTGGTATCCTGTTAACACTTATTTCAACCAAGCTGCAATGTGCTACAAAACATCGAAGACATGGCTTGCGCGCGTACACTATGTTCTACACACCTGACGTCCAATACACTTGCTGCAAGAACTTATATCTTTGAAAAAATAAGATTCGCCTCATCAAACAGATCTGCACAATTGATTCCCCCCGGCACTCTTGTTTAATATCTGAGCGACAGTTTTTCATTCACGCCACACGGTTGTGGAACTCCTTGCCCCGCCCTCTCAGAAGGATAACTAACACAACTAAACTTAAAAATGAACTCAGAACGTATCTATTTTCAAACTCCTTAAATTCTTGAAATTTGGATTTATTTATTCTTTTTTTTTTCTTTCTGCTTAGCTTCTGTAAATTTTTTTATTATGTTTACATTCTTTTTATAATTAACTTGAATTCTTCATTTAATAGCTCATGTAGCTTTCTCTTCCAATCATACTTTTTTTTTTCTATTGTTCTTACATTGTGTACTTATCACTCAATTATAAGATATTATATCTTACTGTGTATAAGCTAGTCGTTATGAAATAAATAAATAAATAAAATAAAATAAAAACTTCAGTGTGGATCCCGCTACCAAGTGTATCGCGGTAGATTTTTTGATTGTCAAATTGTATAAATAGAAGCATTGGTTTTTTTTCTCTTTCTCTTTTGTCTTGGCTGCTGGAACGTTATAATATTCTTTAAACTGGACAATAAAGTTTGTAATTGAATTTTGGCAAATAAAATATTTCATTTTGGTTAAACTTCATTCTTTGGTACATTCCAAGAAATCATTTGGAATTATATTTCATTTTGGTTGAATTACATTATTTCGCAATTTCAAAAAAAATCATTTGGAAACATTTTGGAGGTTCTACCGAGATTTAATTGGACAAGAAGCAATTGGATTTTACACTTTATCGGACTCATTGCTCACTACCTTCTCTGGAGACATTACAAAGTGGCTTGATTTCTGGGGAGCTTTCAAATCAGCAGTTCATCAAAACGACAAAATTAAAGACGGTGATAAGCTTCAATATTTGCGTAACTGCCTCATCGGTAACGCCTCAAAGGTTTTACAGTCATTAGAACTGCTACCCGAGAACTATGACAAGGCAGTTGAACGTTTGATGGCCCGTTACTTTAATAAGCGATACATATTCCAAGCTCACATTAATGAAGTCTTTCAATTACAGAGTGCAGAAAAGGGTTCAGTGGAGGCTCTTCATGACATTTCTGACAGCATTAACGCACATATGCGTTCGCTTCTTACAATCGCAAGCAAGGAGCAGATTGCAGATGGATTGCTTATACACATACTCTTTTCTAAGGTCGATAGCAGCACTCAAGTCTCTTGGGAGGATGATGTAAAAAGACGACAGGCGGCAAAAAGCAACTTATCTCTACTGGGGGGCCATGAAGCAACACTAGAGGTTCCTACTTGGCAGGAGTTTGCTGACTTCATTGAAGAACGATGCCGTACGCTGGAACAAATTGATATCTCACGGAAGCTGTTTTGCGGAACTCAACCAAAGCAGACGTCAAAGTTACACGCTCATGGCAAGCCTCTAAAAATATCCTTAGCTGCTGCACAATCAACTACATCCTGCAGTATTTGTTTTGGATCACACACTGCATTCAAATGTGATAAATTTACCTCCATGACACAGCATCAGAGATATGCCGAGGTGGAGCGCCTCAGTCTATGTATTAATTGTCTGCGACCTGGTCACTCGGCAGTCTACTCATTGTCAAACATGCGGCAACAAGCATCATACACTTCTACACTTCACTTCAAACCAACAAACATGCATGGTTACATCAAATCACGATGACCACATCCCACCATCGATGGCTTCAACAGAAAACAAGAATTATAATCATATCACTCAATCTTCATCTCAAACTTTTCACCCCAATGTTAATGCTAATTTTATTCCCAGGTCGAATCCAGGAGGCTCCACTCTTGCCGCCACTATTGCCACAAAGGATGTACTTCTCGCAACGGTGATTGTGAACATTAAGAGTCATTTCGGAGTGAATACACCATGCAGAGCGCTGCTTGATAGTGGTTCGCAACTGAACTTCATCACGGACGAGTTAGCATCTCAATTAGGACTCTCTCTTTCAAACGAAACCATGCAATTTGGAGGCATTTGCAACACCAATGTAAGCGCTACTAAAAAAACCATCATATCGATTGAATCACTGCACACCAATTGGGCTACAGATATGGAAACAATCGTTGTACCATCAATCACCGCCCTTCAATCGCCTTGCTTCTTCAACACCGAACATCTCAAAGTGCCCAAAAACATCCCTTTAGCTGACCCTGGATTCAATCGTCCACAGAAAATTGACCTGCTCATTGGGGCATTACATTTTCTTTCACTTCTTAGCGTGGGTCAAATCAAACTTGGCCAAGGAAATGAATACCTCGTTCTGCAAAAAACTGTCTTAGGATGGATCGTTGCAGGTAATCTACCGCAAACAAAATTTTCATTGTGTGTTTCTGTAGCTCCTAGCATAGTAAAGGAGAACCCCCTCGACGAAATTTTGAAGGCCTTTTGGGAAATAGAGGAAGTTAAGGCAGCTCAAAATAAACGCTCTATTGAAGAGGATGCTTGTGAACACCACTTCAAGTCAACAGTCTCCAGAACTACAGGTGGCCGTTACGTCGTCAAGCTTCCCTTTCGTGAGTCACCATCCATTGTTGGCGAATCTTATGGTACGGCATTACGGCAATTTCACAATTTAGAACTAAAGCTTAACAAAGATGAACCGTTAAAGATCGAATATTCGAAATTTTTGGCTGAATATGCTGATATGGGCCACATGGAAGAAGTTGACCCAGCCGTTGCTACCAACATCAAACAAAAATTCTTTCTACCCCATCATGCTGTGGTAAAAGCAAGCAGTTCCACCACCAAACTACGCGTTGTGTTTGATGGATCCGCGAAAACCTCCACTGGAGAATCCATCAACGATATCTTAATGGTTGGACCAACCATTCAACAAGATATATTCGCTCTTCTTTTCAGATTTCGTTTTCATCGCTACGTCCTCTGTTCTGATATCGTTAAAATGTACCGACAGATACTAATGGATGAGGAAGACACCAACTTTCAGTACATTCTATGGCGCAACAATCCATCTGAAAACATACACTTCTTTCGACTGCGCACCGTAACATACGGTACAGCTCCAGCTGCGTTTTTGGCCGTAAGATTCCAGTTAGTTCAAGATGAAGGGCTGCATTTCCCTAAAGGAGCTCAGTCAGTCTTCAATGATTTTTATGTAGATAACCTCATGACCGGTGCAGATAATCTGGAGGAGTTAGAAACGATAAAACGTGAAGTGGAAACCTTATTGAGTCTAGGTGGATTTCCATTAAAAAAATGGTGTTCCAACTCTCAAAATATACTTCGTGATATGCCTCCTGAAAATCTGGAAACAATCTTGGAAATTGATGATAATCAATTCATTAAGGCCTTGGGTATACGATGGAATCCAATAAGCGACACATTTTTTTTCTCCTATACAGATGACGTCAGCAAAAAGGCTACCATAACAAAAAGGACTGTTCTCTCTAATATTGGCAAATTTTTCGACCCACTTGGAATTCTTAACCCGATTACCGTTTCAGCAAAACTTTTTCTGCAACACCTCTGGAAAGAAAAATTGGATTGGGATGAAAGCCTACCATAGGATTTGCACACAAGATGGACAACTTTTATTCAAGAAATGAGCCATTTAAACCAAATAGAGACTTCCAGGTATGTTTTTGATAACTGAGATCACTCTTCAATACAGGTACATGGTTTCTGTGACGCTAGCGAAAGAGCCTACGGAGCGGCCCTATACGTTCGCACTACCTATGCGAATAGAAATACCTGTGTTCAATTGATTTGTGCAAAGTCACGAGTGGCTCCTGTCCAGACTACTTCACTGCCACGCCTAGAGTTATGCGGAGCACTCTTACTTTCAGAGCTACTGCATCGAACAATTCCACTCTTAAAAATTTCCATTAACTCTATATTTTGTTGGACAGATTCGACCATAGCACTAGGATGGATCAGCGCTGAACCTTATCAATGGAAAACATTCATTGCCAATCGCGTAGCAAAAATCCACCAACTAACGAAATCTTACACTTGGAGGCATGTGCCCACGGACAACAATCCTGCTGACCTAGTATCACGTGGAGCATCAGCAAAGGACCTAGCTCAGTCATCTCTATGGTTTCATGGGCCCGAGTTCTTAAAGTACCCATTTGACTCCTGGCCACAGAATCCCACCCAACTAATGGACTCTGAACCACCTGAACGAAAACAACAAACGTTTTCCTTTGCAACATTTTTAGTCAAAACCGACTTGATTACCAACAACAAATTTGCTAATTCCTACCTTCGTTTACTTCTAGTGTTTGCTTGGGTTCGTCGTTTTATCTACAAGGGAAGAATTACTAAATTTGGAGCAACTATAATCCAAGAAACAGCTCGAATCTAGCAGTTCTTTAGCAAAATTATCACTGTTTATGGATCCTGACTAAATTTTACGTGTCGGTGGACGACTCCTAAATGCAAAAATTGATTTCAATGCTAAGCATCAGATTCTATTGCCACAACACCATGCCTTCACAAAGTCTCTCATTTGGCATTACCATGTCCATTATCATCACGCTGCGTGTCAGACACTATTAAACATAATCCGTCAACAATTTTGGATACTGTGCGGTAAGCGCGCCATTAACTCCGTCATCCGAAGATGTGTCCTATGCTTTCGCTCTCGTCCTATTCATCGTCAACAGCTGATGGGAAATTTGCCAGCCGACCGGATTAATCCATCACGACCATTTTCAATCTCTGGTGTAGATTACTGTGGACCGTTTTACATCCATTCGGGGATTCGTGGAAGGGTACCTATCAAAACCTATGTTGCCATATTTGTGTGCTTTACTACGAAGTCCTCCCGTCTAGAATTGGTCTCAGACCTTACCACAAACGCCTTCCTTCTGGCACTCAAGAGATTCATTGCACGAAGAGGTAAGTGCATAAAAATATACTCTGATAATGCTACAAATTTTATAGGAGCCAAGTCGGAGCTTTAACAATTACATAGTTTATTCTTATCGGATGAGCATAACCAACAAGTCCACAATGCATGTCTCAAGGAGAACATCGAATGGAAGTTTTCACCACCACGTTCACCTCATTTTGGCGGGTTATTCGAAGCAGCTGCCAAGTTTGCCTAGCACCATCTACTTAAACTGCTGGCGAACGCTTCGTTGAATCACGAGGAGCTATCAACATTGCCCTGCGAAGTTTAGGCAATAATGAACTCCAGACCACTTTCTCCGATGTCGAACGATCCCAATGACATTCAAGCCCTCACACCGGGGCACTTTTTAATTGGGGCGCCTCTTACTAGCATAAACGAGCCATCATTGCTGAACATCAACCCAAATCGTCTTGACCGATACCAGCGAATCGTCCACATTCAACAGTTATTTTGAAAGCGTTTGCAAAGAGAAGTTCTCCATAATCTCCAGCTACGACAGAAATGGTATTCGCCTGTCGATGATGTGAGAATCGGAGATCTCATCATTTTACATGACGATAATTTACCATCCCTCAAGTGGCCTCTTGGTCGCATCATCGAGACATACCCCAGAGAAGATGGCAAAGTGCGAGTAGTACTTGTAAAAACGGAAAGGGGAACATACAAACGGGCAATTAATCTGTCGTCTACCACTGGAGGATTCTAACAATTCCCTTGAAAAGGAAGATTTTCAAGGTGGGCGGCTATGTTAACACTTATTTCAACCAAGCTGCAATGTGCTACAAATCATCAAAGACATGGCTTGCGCGCGTACGCTATATTCTACACACCTGACGTCCAATACATTTGCTGCAAGAACTTCAGTGTCGATCCCGCTACCAAGTGTATTGCGGTAGATTTTTTGATTGTCAAATTGTATAAATAGAAGCATTGGTTTTTTTTCTCTTTCTCTTTTGTCTTGGCTGCTGGAACGTTATAAAATTCTTTAAACTGGATAATAAAGTTTGTAATTGAATTTTGGCAAATAAAATATTTCATTTTGGTTAAACTTCATTCTTTGGTACATTCCAAGAAATCATTTGGAAATATATTTCATTTTGGTTGAATTACATTATATATCCTGTCATTCCCAAGAACCCTTTTAGTTGCTTTTCTGTTTATGGTAAGGCTAAATTTTCAATCTCTTTTATTTTATTGGGATTTGGTTGAATTCCCTCCTTAGTCAAAATATGTCCTAAGAACTCAGTGTCTCGTTTCAAGAAACTACATTTGTCTGCCTGTATCTTAAGGTTATGATCTTCTAATTTCCTAAATATTTTGTCTAGTGATTGAATATGTTCTTCTTATGTTGTGGAAAATATTAATATGTCGTCCAAATACACGACGCATATTTTATTGATATATTCACGCAAAATATCATTCATTAATCTTTGAAACGTTGAGGGTGCGTTCCTGAGACCGAGCGGCATCCTCACGTTTTTATATAAACCTGCTGGATTCACGAAAGCGGTTTTTTCGATATCTTCTTTAGCTACTAAGATCTGATGATACCCTTTGGCCAGATCTAATGTGCTAAAGTACTGCGACTTTCCTAACTTGTCCAATATACTGTCTATATTAGGGAGTGGGTACTTATCATCTATGGTTACTTGGTTTAATCTTCTATACCTAATCGACAACTTTTCTGTATTTTTGTTTTCCTGAACTGTCCGATTTTTTCGGAATAACTATTATTGGTGAACTATAACGGCTGTTACTTTTTCGAATGATCCCTTGTTTCTCAATTTCTTCCATTTGTCTACGTACTTCTACTTCGTGTTTTGGCGGATATCTATATAATTTAGAGTTTATCTGTTGGTCTGTTGTGGTTTTTATTTTGTGAACTACCGTATTAGTATTTGTCAATTGATCTCCTTCTTTGAAAATTAATATCTTATATTTGTTCAAAAGCTTTTCTATAGATTCCTGTTTTAGATTGTAAAGGTGATTCGTTTGAATATTGCAAACTCCACTTAATTCTAACACATTTACTTCTTCGAGTGATATGGTTATGAACGGAAGATGCTTATAATTCAGTAAAATTATCTCTTCATTTATAATATCTATGGCTTTAGTATTTTGCCCTATCCAATCCATTCCGATTAGGAAATCGCATGGCTTGCCTAATGCTATTTTTGTCCATTTCATTCTTGCGTTACATGATTGATCAAACTGGTTTGGACATTTTGTTTTGACTTGTGACGTATTACTCCTCAGAGTGCCTTGAACAGTGTTTATTTGAATTGGGGTGTATTTCACGTGTTCGTAGAGGTTTGATGGAACTCTATTTGAATTTAAGAGACTTATAGTAGATCCCGTATCGATCATTGCTATAAAATCTAAATTTTCAAAAGTAAATTGTATGAATATTTTTCTTTTGTCCGAGGCTAATTGATAAAAAAACTCGGAATTTTCTATTTGGTTAATTTCTTCCATTTTGCTTAAAGAGTCTACCTCTATAGGTTCTGCTCTGTATTACCTTGATCTGTGTTGGCCTGAGTTTTGAATGTTATTCAAATTATTTTGGGGTCTGTTTTGGGGTTGCTGATAATTCCTTGTCTGTCCTGATAAATTGTTGTTTCTAGTTTGTCTTGTATCGTTGCTTCTATTAAATTGGTTTTGGTTACTGTAATTATTTCCATGAAATTGGTTTTGGTTACTGTAGTTGTTTCTATTATTCTGATAAGTTGGAAATTGCATGTGTGTGTGTTGGTTTCTCTGTGGATTTATGTGTATTTTTTCTAACCGTAAATTGTATTCATCTTGGCCTACGTATTTAAATAAAATAGTCCCAATTTTCGATAAACTGTACTCATTATAAATGTCTGCTTCTAACGCACCTGCTGTAACTTCTTTAATTTTTAATACTAGTGCACTATTAAGACAATTTGCTATCTCCATACCATTTTAGTTGAATGTTGCACATTTCATAATATTATTAACAATATATTGTATCTTATCTAAGAGTTGACTTATGGTAAATACCTTAATGTTGTTTATACTTCTTAGGATTGATCGTTGGTCCTTCGTTGGTCTGAAGTGTATCTTCAATTTTTGTTTGCACTCTTCCCACGTTGTTGGCGTTTCTGCAGCCAGGTAGTTCTTCGCTGGTCCCGCTATCTTTTCATTGTAAATTATCTGGAATACGTGTTGAGTGTATTCTTCTTTGTATTCCCCAAGGATCTGTTCCACTGTTGCGATGAAGGAAGGCAATGTGCCTTGCTCTCCCGTAAATGTTTGTACGTATTTAATTTGTTTTTCAACAATTGTTCTCAAATTTTGAGCTCCGTTTTGTTTGTTTAGGATTTCCGTCAGTGTCATCAAACACTGTTCGATTGTAGGTTGTGCCATATTTGATTAACACTTGTTAGCTTGTTTGTACACACCGCGTTAAATTTTGGTTCACAGTGCTACGGTGCTTCTTTTAAATATTAACTAATTTTTTGTTTTTGTATGAATATTAGCTTCTTTACAGCCACTTTATTATAATCACACTTTAACTAATTTTGTGCTTTTGTATGAATATTAGCTTCTTAACAGTCACTTTATTATAATCACACTTTGCACGATTTAGTTCGCGAATCAACTCGCGATTTTTATTAGATTACTAGATTCTTCTTTTTGGTGGAAGTCACTTTATTATAATCTAATTTGTTATTTCGTATCACTATCCTCAATTTCGTCGGAACAGAGGGCAACCGACTGCGCCACTTATATTTAGCGTGGTGACCGAAAATAAAAAAAACACATTAATTACTTATGGTCTTTATTAAATCTTAATTGATTTTACAATACTTAGATCTGAAGTAACCCGCCGTCCTTAGCGTCGCTGCGATTACTCTTCGATCATAAACGTATTACTAAGCCTCGTTTATTCGTTGATGAGTTGTATTTATAATTGTTGATTGCTGATTCTTCATTTTGGTAATTGGGTCGATCCAGTTCAATAGCTTCGATATTCTTAGCTGATGTTGCAATTCTTGGTCGACCGTTGGATATTGTGTATACTGCTGATGTTGCATTTGTTGGTTGATGCTGTTGCTTAGTGGCTATATCATATGTTACTCGCGCGAATCTTAAAATATTATTTTCTCCATATTCGGGATATTGTAATTAGTGAATATTCGGCTATTTTTTTTTTCGTTTGAATGAAATTGTATATCTATTTCTCTTCGCGGAACTGTTGTCTCATTCTTAAAAGAACGATTTCTTTCTATCCATCCTTGCTTCCGGTGGTATGAACAAAAAACTAAGAACAAAACAACATGAACTATAAACAAGGTTCAGAAATCGTTTGGTTAGGTGCACATGACGAGAATCAAAAAGCGCTGTTATTCAGATACAGATATATATACATACATATGGATAGACAGAATAAGATTCCATTTTGTAAGATTACCGTAGAATGACCTAACATTGACTATGTTGCAGTTTTTCCCGTCGCGAATAATTATTTATTTTAATTTAAGCAAAAGGAAACCGAATCGAGCTGCGCCCGCATGTAGCAAAATAAATTTAAATCTGAACTGTCAAACTCCACTGGATGGAGGGGAAAAGTGCAACCACAGATAGCTGCTTGGAAGCTGTTTCACCGGCTACTCAGCTGGGGTGGATTCGAAGTATCGGTACACGGACGGAATGGGCGCCACCCAATTTTTGATAAAAGGGATTGGGAAACCTTTGTAAGAAAACCGACGGTGTCAGAATTCAACAATTAGAGAAACCAACAAGGGAAATAATGCGAAATAGTTTTTTTTTGTACCACGTTCTAATCGATGGTCGATTTATTGAATATTAAATTAAACGAATTATGAAGTTAAATTTAGGGTGGAGCTGGAAAAAATCTGCTGGGCGGGGTGGATGAAAAAAACCAACCCGTGACAAAGAACAATCGAGAAAAAAATCATTCAATCAGCACTCAAAGCTCTTAGCTCTTACTTTTTGGACTTAAGACTGGTGAAGTGCTGCTTCACTGCTCTTAAATCCCTTTCCACTCACAATTTAGGTAAACTTTGGGGGTTGCCTGGTTATAGGCATTGAAGGAAATGAGGTTGCGGATGAGCTGGCCCATTCAGGATCAACTTCCAAATTTTTAGGTCCGGAACCTTTTTGTGACATAAATTGGGCAACAATCTTAGGCTTAATTAACAAATGGGAACATTACCTTCGTTTCTCTCATTGGAGTCCCAGGGCTCAGACAAGCCAAACTGTTAACTAAGCCTTACACCCATCATAAGGTACTTCAGAACTGCAGTAAGAAAGATATTAGATATCTAACAACAAGCATGTTAAGCCTGTCTAGCGAGGCTGTTAAGAGGAGGCCGAGTTAGCCGAACACATCCTCTGTGAATGCCCGGCACTTTTTGGGATCAGACGGCGTACCTTACATAAAGAACTCCTCAGACCTTATGACTTAAAAAATGCGTCAACCAAGGACATGCTAACCTTTATGAGAAAGGTAGTTTGCCTCTTGGACTAATTAGTATTCTACGATACATTAGATCTTTAAAGTCGTAGTATCAGCATTGGGGCAAGATCAGTGATTTAAAAAAAAATAAACAATCTAATCTTATAGAGTAAGACACCGGCGAGTTACTAATGAGCGTAATGGAAGAAACTGAATTGCCTCGAGATTGATTGATAAAGTTTTCGGAAACTGTCCTATTGCTGCAAATTACGAAGAACTGAGCAATACTCGCGTCACTCTTGAAAGATGTCGCTTATTTCAGTGCTAAAGTCCGCAGAGAGTACAAAATCTACCACAGCTATGACTCGATAATTAACCCGAAGAAGCTCACAATAGATTTCCTAATTTAGTCAGCATGCATTTTATTCATTAAGACATAAAACATACTTTCTTTGTTTGCGCACAGATAATTAGGGCAGCATATGTATGTCAAAATGAAACCGTAGCCTTTAGTTGGATTACAACAGTGTTTTTTAAGGTCAATTGGTTCTGTTCAGACAGCTGTACAGATATACATATAACCACACTCTTTACATTACAACTTGTAATTGCTTATGAAATCGTAAATTATTTCTCACTTATAAATACCTCTCCACTAAACTGAACTTTATCAATCGATTTCTGTCCACAAGTCTATAAAATCGTAGCAATGACATCCATCCTCTTTACATTCTTCGCTGTGACGTTGCTTAGTGTCCTGCAGCACCATGTCGAAGGGGTAAACATTCTTGACACAGATTTGGGAAGCATCAGTTTGAAAAACAGGCCAATGGCATCACTCAGACTGTGTGGACTCAAAGAGTGTACTAAAATCATTGTTACGCCAGTCTATGAGGAGGACGAGGAAATTATCGCCAGTGTAATGGAACCGATTACTCTTGACTTGGATGATGGCGAGTTGGAGTTTTTTGAGTTAAGTGACCGAATTGACCCAATCACAATCACCGATGGTATGAGTGTAGAAGAAGTTCGTAGGAAAACTGCCGAGATACTTGAGGAGATGCGAGAAATTGAAAAGTTGCATATCGAAGTACGGAAAATGGTAGGCCAATGAATGATTGTTTAAACATTTTATGATTTGAATTAACAAAATAGTAATAAAAATTAAAAGTAATACTTTGTACTTAAAATGAGTTCGTCGGCTAAATGTGTAAAGCTGTTAAGCCCACTTTTGAGCAAAACTGCGATTTCGATCGCATTTTTTTAAGAAAAAAAATATAACTTCAAAAATCGCTCAGATTACGTAAGTTCATTTTGAACTGAGTTATTGCAAGATTGTAACGGATTTGCGGATCAACGAGCGGTGCGGAAGATTTGATGTGTAGTACAGCTGTCCACCCGCTGTGCTGATCCAGTTGACCTTCCAACTCATAGGCTACCCTTAGAACCCAAGACGACAGGAGTCCTTGGACCCGTCCGTGCAGCACGCCAGTAACTAGCTCGTCGGAATGGAGCGGTCCTTGCTGCAGTTACCTCCGACAAGAGTACGAATTTGCTTGAGAGAGCTAATGTTTTTCAAAAAATTATAGAAGTGTTGACCCGAAATGTCTTTAGCAGTCGTCGATGTTGTCGCCCTACGTTGCTCTTTTAGGATGTACCCATCCCTAGTATCACACCAGCTACCACCATGTCCTCATGTTCTATGATGAACCCTAAACATGAAAAAAAATTAAAAAAAAACTGCCGGGTGTCATCCTCATCCTCCTCGTTATCCTTCGGTTTTACCCCGAGCTGTCAATCCCCCTAACCCTGCTGCGTACCTAAACGGAACTCATATTCAGCAAAAAGAAGACAGAACTTCACTTCCCCATCGAGAAATTTCAACGAAGAAATCGAACAAAAAGAAATAAACAAAGGAAACTATTTTAATTAATTTTCATTAGGTTGCTTAAAACTAAGTGTTACCAAAGCGGTAATTCAAAGAAAAGGTTTCAGCCCAAAATTTATTACAAAAATGTTTATACATGCATATACATATGTATTGTTATATATTTTTTAACCTTCCTATACCCGCGCATAAGGTCTGTCAGACCGACAGGTTTTTTTCTATTTTTTTTTTTGCAATGAAGGAGAGATATCACAATGAACTTACAGCAGCAAGCAAATATCAATACTTTTATAAAAGGCAAGTCTAAAAAAAAAAATATGTACAGTAGCGAGCACAGAAAGTGCAACAGCCAGTTTTTACAGAATAATCCTTAATAAATTCTAGGTAGCAGTTTTTTTTAAATTAAATTCATCACTTTTGGGTATAAAAATGTACTACAATTAGTTCAGAGTCATTTTTGTTTTTGAAGTTATCAGCGTTGGTGTAAAAATTAATAATTGTGAAAAATGCCAAATTACGAGCAATTGACGAATAATTGCACGTTTTGAAGTGGCCGAGTTGACTATTACCAAAATGTGTAAAGAGGTTGGTCAGCAAGTCGACTATTAGGAGATTATTTAAAAAGGCACACTTAGGAGCACAGTTGAACATCAAAAAGGAATAGAAGGGATTCGTAAGACATCTACCGCGAATGATCGAGTTTTACACCGGATGTCATTGAGGAACCGTTTTTAAACAGTTGTACAAATAAGAGCATAGTTTGTGGAGTCAAATGCAATTCACAGATTAAATGTCTGCCTCGATGAAAATGCCCAATGAAGTGATTGAAGAAGTTTGGGATAGGGAAATATCCACAGAACAACTTCAAATTAAGTGGGTTCAATACCTAAGCGAATTAAGGAGGCCATAAAAAGTAAAGGAGGCGCTACAAAGTATTAATAGGTATGTTACTAAATTTTATAAATGTAAATGCTCTTGCTTCAGAATTCCAAAATGTACAAAATGTCCAGCCACCCCCGGTTTTACCCGACAGCCTGATGAAAAAATGAATATTTGCTTCAAAATATTAAAATCAGCTATTTGCTGTTTCTTTATCGGATTTCTGGCTTCTTGTCACTGTGAAAATTGTACTTTTATAGCGGGAATTACTAACCTCACTGCGACTCTTATTAAAAGTGTTTGGCAGTTTAAGTTCTGTTTATTTAGTTCCACATCGTGCAGTAATTTTGGGTGAAAAAGAAACGAAAAATAAATATTTATCTTGCAAGTTTGGTAAGTTTTATTTATTTTATTTTATCTTCCACAGACACTTGAAGCCTTATGTTGACAAGTATCTATATATATAAAAATCAATTGTTGTGCGTTAGTCTCGCTAAAACTCGAGAACGGTTCGATCGATTTAGATGATTATTTTTTTGTTTTGTTTAACTTGATTCAGGGATGGTTTATGAGAAAAGAAAATTCCGAAAAACCCCAATGAAAAGCCGGAAAATCGAAAAAAATTAAATTTGAGTTTTGTATGGGAATTTTGACTTTTTTTTTATATACATATATACAGGGTTTTTCAACAGGGACGCTACAAAAGTAGAGCGACAGGGACAGCAAACGACGCCATATTTCTTGCCGCTCTTTTGACACTTCTCTTCAGTAATGTTTGCCATTTCATGATGGAAAGATATACGAGCCAACAACGAGTCGAAATTATTAAAATTTACTACCGAAATTCGGAGTCAGTGGCCTCAACGTTAAGAGCGCTACGTCCAATTTATGGTCGTCATAATCGTCCTAGCAGATCAACAATTGAGCGTCTAGTGGAAAAATTTGAATCCACAGGCACAGTACAAAATGTCCCCGTGCCAGTGAGATAAAGAAGTGCCCGTAGTGTCGAGAATATTGCTGCCGCTGCCGCTTCAGTTGAAGAAAGCCCAAATGTGTCTCTCACACGTCGTTCTCAGGCGTTGGGCATCTCTGTGACGTCGTTGTGTGCGAAAAGATCTTGGCCTTACATCCTTACAAGATTAAATTGACGCAAGAACTGAAGCCGCTTGACCACCAGAAGCGTCGTATGTTCGTGAATTGGGCTGAGCAACAACTTGAAAATGATTCGGATTTTCATCGAAAAATCATCTTCAGCGATGAGGCTCATTTCTGGCTGAATGGCTTCGTCAATAAACAAAATATGCTGTATTGGTCAGGCAGCAATCCACACGTACTCCATGAGTCATCATTGCATCCCGAAAAAATTACGGTTTGGTGTGGTTTATGGGCCGGCGACGTCATTGGGCCGTACTTCTTCCATGATGATCAAGACCGGCACGTTACTGTGAATGGGAATCGCTACCGTTCAATGATAACCGAATATTTTTGGCCCCAATTGGATGATATGGACTTGGAGGACATGTGGTTCCAACACGACGGCGTCACAAGCCACACAGCGAATGTCACAATCAATTTATTGGAAACCAAGTTTGGAGAACGTGTTATCTCACGAAATGGTCCAGTCGCTTGGCCGCCTCGGTCGTGCAATTTGACGCCGTTAGACTATTTCCTGTGGGGCTACGTCAAGTCTATGGTCTATGCCAACAAGCCAGCGACTATTGATGAACTTCGTACGAATATCGAACGTGAAATTGCAGCAGTATCGGCCGATTTATGCTTGAAAACCGTCGAAAATTGGGTTCAGCGTCTGGACTTCTGCAAGCGTGCCCGTGGTAGCCATGCAAAAGAAATAGAGTTCCATACATAATGGCATCGAACGTACTTTCACAGGAATAAAGAATTTCATTGATATCCAAAACCGTTTTTGTTTTATTTAAAAAAACTTTTGTAGCGCTACGTTGAAATAAAAGTCATTTAAAACTAAAAAAAAATTGATCACAATTTTGATAAGCTAACAATATCTGTCTGTCTATCTACCTATCTGTCCGTCTATCTGTCGGTCTGTCCGTCTATCTGACTGTCTGTCTGTCTATCTGTCTGTCTGTCTGTCTATCTATCTATCTATCTGTCAGTCTGTCTATCTATCTGTCTATCAATCTGTCTGTCTGTCTGTCTGTCTATCTATCTATCTGTCTATCTGTCTGTCTGTCTTTCTATCTATCTGTCTATCTGCCTGTCTGCCTGTATATCGGTATGTCTGTACGTCTGTATGCCTGTATGTCTGTCTGTATGTCTCTGTCTACCTATCTATCTGTCTGTCTGCCTGTCTATCTGTCCGTCTATGGGTATGTCTGTCTGCCTGTCTATCTGTCTGACTGTCTATCAATCTGTCTCTGTCTGTCTATATCAATTGACCAAAATGGATCATATTCACATTTCACCTGAAATTACGAAATTTTGTATTACAGGTACCAAAACCACCAGTTGTTGAGTAACCGCACTGATGCTGAGTAGTGTTCTATATGTACAGACTTCGTAAAAATCGTCATTTATGGCCGCCACCTGAAATCTTAAATCCGCCATGTTGAATTTCCTTACTTTATCGGTCCTATCTCTTAGAAAAATCGATTATGCTACCAGATACGAAGTATTAGCCTCCTATCAGTGGTGGCCTATGTTAAAATTTACGATTGTTTGGAAAAAAACAACTAAAATTTCACAATTTTTCTGCGTTCAGCTGCCATATTTCAAAAATGGCGGCAGATAGAACAATTCTGTCCCCGGATTCGGAAAGCGCCGAAAAAATTACGATAGAAAATGTTTCTAAGAAAGCTTTGGTTGATTGACTCACTAAAAAGTAAACGATTGAAAACAGTAAAGAAATGTATGCCAATTGGGCTGAAACGGGTTAAGAAAAACGTACTCTGAAAATGTTTCCCAAAATCAGTTGGGTAGTTTTCGAGTGCTTAAAAGACAGGCAAACAAAAAAACATGTGTACATACATACATTAATTTTTATATATTAGGTTTAAAGTCATTGAATTAACAAGTTTCATTTAATAACCAAACGAAACTCAAACCATACACAGTGCCAATATTGCCGATCTCAATGAATTGGAGTTGGGACTCATAATCGCTTATGAAGAATTACAATCAAATTATTTTAGGTGGTACGAATTCATTATTGTTGATCCAACAATAGTTAAGTACTTAAATAAAAATATATTTTGTATCAAACTATATTGTGAAAGCGGAAGTATGTTTTTATACATACATTCTCCTACTCCAGTGATTCATGAATCAAGTAAAGATTAAGTAGAGTCGTCTGCGGTAAGACTGCGCAGCGGGTAAGAGTACGCAGTACCATTTTCTCTATCTTTGAAAGAATTAGCAAAAATTGCTAAATGAGAAAATGTGTGGTTAACTAACCACCAATGAAGAACAGCTTTTACGAAAATATTCCAATTAACAGTACAAAGAAAAACAACAAGAAAAGAAAAGCCTGATTTTGTTAAAAAAAAGTCCATTTTTAAAAGTGTGTCAAAAAAGCGCGGCAACTCGATGTCCCATAAGTGGTATGTAGGCATAAACAGTGTATATTTGTGTTTGTTTTAGGATACAATTTTAGTGGATAATATTATTCCTTCTTAGATTTTCAATACAATGAAAAAAAAAGAGTGTGCAGTCGTTCTGTGTGTAAGAGCGCGCATCGCTTTCTTACCCAGTATTCAACTTTTTATGTCCTGATTAGAATACAATTAGGATAGTAACAATTTTCGGGCTATTACGTTCTGCCGTAAGATGCAAGTACGAAAATTGTGACTTAAAATGGTTGCACACTCTTACCCATACCTCTGCACACTCTTACCCTGACTTCGGGGCAAGAGTGTGTAACTTGACTTACTTCTGTTTTTTGATCAAAACATATGAAACATTAAAAAAAAAAAAACCTAAAATATTTTTGTATAAATTTGTTCCTAAAGTATAGAGCTACCAAATAATAGGCTCTTTTGTTTGTTACCTGTTGTAAATTTTCCAGAATTTAAGTCCGAAGTCCAAAATGCGCAAACTTGCCCCGAACGACTATACATATTTAACTCAAACTCATCGCGTAACATACGGGGAAGGGTTAAACAACGACTGGGAGTTAACCTAAAAATTTAAATTTCGGATTTGGCCCGCGTTATTTCTACATAAAACCACATTACAAGAGGAGCGTTTTACCTAATAAGTAACACGACTGTTTTAGTACACGGGCGAAGCCGGTCGGGACAGCTAATTTATTTATAAAGTGTTACATACAGAGTATCTGATGAATATTGCTACATTAATAACCATATTCGCAGTGCAAGCTTAGTTGTCGATCGAAGGAAAAACTCAGGATCCACACGAATTGCATTTTCACAGTGCAGGTTTAACGATAAAATCCACTTAAATAGTGGCTTAAATGTCAATGCAGAGACTAAATAGTTACCGTCAGTGTACTAATATAATAAAAACTCCAAAATACATTACAGAAAACCTACCTAAACAACAAAATATTTTGCCTGGCATTGCGTTTCTCATTTTACTGCCGAACACAATGGAAAGTCGCTGCAGCAGATGAAGTCGCTCTTCGATTTTCGTTTCTTTGTTTCTTTTGAACTGTCAAAAAGTAGTGCAGCACGTTCGAAAGTTGAAGTTGGCTCATCTTTCGCTGCAGCAACTATTCATACTATAGCTGCAACTACGCATTGTGTTCGCGCTATATGGTTTACGCGTGTAAGGCAGTAAAAAGTTTAAATTTCATTTCTTATATAAAAAAAAAAAATGTTAAAAATAAGCCGTTTTTTACCCGAGGAAACCCATGTAACCCTTAAGCAAGCACTGTGAAATCGGGCAAAAGAAACTCAAATATATTTTTATTCAATGGATATAATTTATTTCGACACAGTAAATCACCAGCAATTAATTAAAAAACTCATATCAAGTTTCGGCTTCTCATCATCTGCTTCCAATTTTAAATTCATACCTCCAAGTAAGAAAACAAGCAGTTTGCTTGAAAGATGTTTGTAAAAGTCTCCAATAGACTTGTTAGTTATTAGTCTAAATTAAACAACACTTTCTTCAAAACGTTATAAACTTCATGTACTTTATTATTGAGATCGAAACAATCGCTTTTAAAGGTAACACTCGAATGATATTGGATACATTTGTTAGATCTAATGAAAGGTATGGAATTGGGTGTGGTGAGAATTTATTGTTCATGGTGGGATTGATTAACATATAGTCGTTTATGAAATAAATATGGATGCTACACTATTTAGGCGGGAGAATTTGAATATGCGCCAACAATGTTAAGTCCGAGTTTGAATACTACATCCGGCGTTCCACAAGGATCTATATTGGGTCCTTTGCTATTCGTCATTTATATTTATAAACGATCTTCCATCTATCATCAAAAATTCAAATATTCATATGTATGCAGATGATGTGCAACTCTACATTTGCTTGTAAGCCCAAATTTGTCGATGATGTGTATTCGAAGCTGAATGATGATCTTACAAGAATCTTACGTTGGTCTCAAGAAAACTCGCTAAAGATAAATCCTACTAAATCCAAATGCCAAGTAATTAGCAGGAATGAACCAATTAACTTCGTAGATAAGGGCAAGAATCTCGGTGTTTGGTTCAGCACAAGGCTGCATTAGGATCATCATATTCGCATGGTTATAGCCCAAATATATGGGTCTCTCAGGAATCTATCAGCTACACCCTTTTAACACTGCTTGTTCCCATTATAACATATGGTTACGTGATCTGCTGTAGTATCAGTGCAGACTGCAGAAACGAAAAGGCAACTCAATATGGCATTAAATAATATAATTCGTTATGTGTATGCTTTTGTCTTTCAGTCACAGTTTCATATAGATGATTTCATAAATAAAACTAATTAATTTAAAAAAAAAGTTGAAAAAAACGAATACCGCATAAGGCTTCAGAGGAATAGGGTTGTTAGTTTACTAACCACCTTGGCGGTGGGCAAGAAAATAATGATGCCAAAGAAGGTATCAATTTACTGACTTTTCTTAGTGCTGCATTTTGCAAATCTTCGTGATGTAGATGTAGCTATCTTCTTCTCTATTTATAAAAATGAAACATTGTTTGTATGTATGTTATAGACTCCAAAACTACCGATCCGATTGAGTTCAAATGTTGTGGAAAATTTTGGTATTTTTCTGAGAGTGTTTCAGTGGAGTTTGGTCAAAATCGGTGTGCTAGGAGCTGAGTTAGTGGCAGAAAGGGGGTAAAAAGCTAATTTTCTGTCTTTAAACAGCCCCTAACTCAACAATGGCTTATCGGATTGAAAAACTAAAAAATAGGTGGATTTAGTAAATTCTTTACTGATTCATTTAAGCTATAAATCAACCAGCTGAGCTTTGATCAAAACAATTCATAAAGTCATAGCCACCAATTTTCCATCAGTGGAAATCGTAGCCAAAAGTCATGCAGCAGTGGGTGACGTAGTAGTATCGGTTATGTGAATGCGTGCTCTATTCGGCGCCGCGACTATCTTTGTTCCTTAGTATGTGCCACAGGAAGGGTTGAATATTGAACTATGAGCTCTATACCGGAATACGTACATACATACATGTTTATGAACACAATATACAGGGTGTTTCCAAGTTAAGTGTCAAGACTTTGGCAACTGATTTTTGGGTTTATTCTAAGAAAAAAATCGTTCTACAGCAAGGGTCTATCTCCAATTTGGACATCATTTATCGAGAATTTAAGAAAACACCTACTTTGGTGTACCTTGACCCATGCTAACTCAAATATCTCCGCTAATACTTACTACAGAAACTTCTTTTAAGGCTTTAATTTTAGAAGAAATAACACCCTTTTATTGGATACCTTTTTCTGCTTTCCAGATATTTTATTTTTAAGTCAATATCCTAAATCTTGCCCATACTATATCCTAAATCTTGTCCATACATGCCCATACATTTTTTTGACCGTCAAAATCCTAATTTCCATACAATTTTCACCTTAACATTCCAGACTCAAACCTAACTGAGTATGTAGGCCTAGTTGGAAAATTTAACTAGGAAAAGTGGTATAAATGATTAGAAAACAAAATTCAATTCATCAGTTTAATTTTTGAAGCCGAGGTTACTCAACGGTTGTTTAGAATCGGTATTTGAAATGGCATCTTTTACAAACTAAGAATACGCAGATATTATCTACGTTTATGGGCTGTGTGACGAAAGTTCCAATAGAGCACGACAAAGATACCGTGAGCTTTATCCTAACCTTAACTAATAAATTGAATTTTGTTTTCTAATCATTTATACCACTCTTCCTAGTTAAATTTTCCAACTAGGCCTACATACTCAGTTAAGTTTGAGTCTGGGATGTTAAGGTGAAAATTGTATGGAAATTAGGGTTTTGACGGGTATTCTAATAAATGAGCTTGCTTTAAAACCTTCGTAAAGTTGTTACATTTTTTTCTTCAATTGTTATTGATATTATTAAATATTTTATTCCCAACCGACGAAAGGGAAAAAGTCGCGCGCGCAACAAGCCAAAACCGAAACGTCAGATTGACCAGAGAACAATGTGTATGAATGGAAGACGAAGTGTAACCGCAGCTCGTGGGAGCTGACGATCTCGGCCACTCAGCTGGGCGTGGATTCGTGTATTCACACTGGGATTTCTTCCAGGAAAAATGGAAGGAAATGGGCGCCACCCAATTTTTAGTAGGGATTGGGAAACCTGTAGATAAAAAAAAGTCCCGACGACCAAGAAGAGAACAAGGATCTGAAAATCAGAGAAGAAAAAAACGACACGTATACTTTTTTTTGTACCACGTTATAAGTGGAGCGATTTATTAAATTAGAATTTTATTGACTTATTCGTCGAAATTAAATTTAGGTTGGGCTGGAAAAAATCCGTGGGACGGATAAAAAAAACCAACCCAAAAAAAAAGCAAAGAGTAAATCGCCGTTAGAATGGCCCGTGTTCCGTTAAGTCCCGAAATTTTCGTAAACCGTAAGGAATTAGGTCGCGTATCCCGATATTTACGGGAGTTGAAGCGGAACAATAACCAACCGAAATTATATCACCCTTTTTGGTGCACACACAAGAAACTATTTCTACCAGTTAAAATAAGAAAATTTGTACTTATCTTCTTCCTTTTCCTTTCTCCTGTTCCTTCTTCCCCACAAAACCTTTTTCCCGGTCTGGCGATCAGTATCTCCACCAAGCAAATTTCCTCTTCCCTCGTACACACAATTCACCAACTTCCACAAAAAAAGGACTCTCCTTTTGGTTCAATGGAACACCTCATAAAATTCTATTTCTGAATTTAATTAACGTTTTGTTCTACCACACGTTATGCCTCGATATACTCCTGTCTCTTCCTCTTTTTCAAATCTGATCTCACTGCTGGTCAACCAAGAAGTGATCTTCCAGTCCAGCAGTTTCATCCACTCGAATCATATGACACTCATACATTCTCACATTCAGCGATAGCGGAGTTCAGTTGGCTTTGTGTACAACGCTCCGCTCTTTGGCTGAAGCGTGTAGCCGTGTTTGCACCCACTATCTTTCCAGCCGCTCACTCATACATAGAACTAACTAGGTCGCCGGGAACTTTCCAACGCCTAAGTAGTTCAGGGGGTCGAGTACCTGCTGGTTGAACTGGAAGAACACATTCTCACCACTTCGAGGTGATAACCCGTGGTAGGCTGTCAACTGACAGTAAACGATCTCGATCATAATGTGAATTTAAATAAACTATTATCGGTAAACCGTGTGCGAGGAAGAAGAACTCGTAAGATGGATAGACCTTTTAATTATACTCTAATACAGTGTGGGACAGGAAAAAGGATAAGCTAAATGCATATCGCGGTATCCTGACCTGGAATTCGGTAGATTATTGCGCAGATTTGGGGGAAAAGGGACGACCGAGAACGTGCCATTCTATACAAAGGTATATTCTTATTCTTTTCGATATTACATATTTCAATAAATTATTGTAAGTTTAGCAAACATTGTTGTTTTTTTTTTGTGTTTCTGTTGTAATTTATTAAGTATTGTTGTTAACCATGTAATGTTTATATTGCTGGTTCTCTCGCCCTCGTTCAGTTCGTTTTCTCCTGCGTTTAGTTTTGAAGGACCGTCCGTCACTTCACTTTCAGCTATAGCTCCTCTCCGATTACCTGTTTTGTAGCCCCTCCAAGGTGTTAGAAAAGTGGACCTATGGCTGATGGGACCATGGATGCCCTTCACTTTTCCAATCTTGAAGAAAAATTAGAAAAATTATTAGTGGGGAATCAGGGGAAGCAGACGAGTCCTTGTTGCTGTAAATTTTTACCGCAACAAAGTCATACTTTATTTAAAAAACAAATTGCAAACTTATGATTTAGTTAGAAAATTGCACTAATTGCCAACTGTGGTTAAAAAAACAGTTAAAAAATCATTTTTTCGCTTTTTACCTGCTGCGGTCTTTTCCAAGTAACATAAAATCTGCGAGTTTTTCAGAATACTTACTACAAATGTTTTGGTTTACAATTGTTACATTCATAAGAAAAAATAATAAAACGGTATGTTTATTACGCATTTTTTGTAGAAAAGCGACCTAAAAGTTAAAAAAATGTATGGGCAAGATTTAGGATATTGACTTAAAAATAAAATATCTGGAAAGCAGAAAAAGGTATCCAATTTATTTAAACGCAGTTAAAAAGGGTGTTATTTCTTCTAAAATTAAATTCTTAAAAAGAGTTTCTGTAGTAAGTACTAGCGGAGATATTTGAGTTAGCATGGGTCAAGGTACACCAAAGTAGGTGTTTTCTTAAATTCTCGATAAATGATGGCCAAATTGCGACGTTTTTCTTAGAATAAACCCAAGAATCAGTTGCCAAAGTTTTGACATTTAACTTGGAAACACCCTGTATAAAGAGTAGGAATAAAAATTATCAAACCAAAGCGGGTAGATATATATGTACATATAGATCAGTGATCGATTGCACAGGCAGGTACCCCTTTGGTTGCGGCTGGTGATGCTGTTAAATGTACTGTACGTATGTACATATGTATGTGCGTTTTCTGTGTTTCGAATAGATACAATGTTGAAATGGTTATTTTGTAATTGTGTGCTGTAATATATTTGAGAATTCTGACCTCACCGGTGAAAATAAGTAACGCGACTGTTTAAGTACACGGGCGAAGCCGGGTGGGACAGCTATTTCTGTATAAAACTAGATAAGCAGAACAGCTTCATTCTTATTCGTGTATAAGATGTTTCGGCTGATTATCACGCTCATTATAATCAACGCATGCTGCATTGTATCGACATAAAAACAGTGAAAAAAATTACTGTGGAATAAAGCGTAGCAACGCACGCCGGGTATCCGCTAGTCCCTAATAATATAAAACAAAGTGACCTACATGGACCTACACAGCAAACGGCTGAACGAATTTTGAAAATTTTTTGTGTTGTTTAGGTTTTGATAAGGAGCAGATTCGTGCATAACAAAATATCTGATTTTAAGTGCGAAAACCAAGCAATTCAATAATTAGACTTTGAACCTGAAAAAAGTAAACTTCTCCTTCGTTTATTTTATTGAAATTCAAATCAGTTTTCAGAGCTTTAAAATACGCGTCTTTTAAGTCCAAAATTATATTTCTACGTGCTCTACAAGCTGAGCAATATTAATAGCTTCTTTGCAAAATGCCTTTTTTAATTAATTTGTTAATTGATCAATGTTCTGAAACCAATCTCAGTGGTGTTTCCTTCTTTTGGTTTTCTTTCGATCTCTCTTCGTAATTTGTATTGCTCATTTTTCCTATAAATATATGTTAAATCTGAGTGGAATGGATCTGTGTATGTAACTGCTCTGCTCAGCGTCACCGCCAGCGTTGCCGTTTGGGACGCTTTTGCGTCATTTTGACGCTTTTTCAGCGAGGCAACCCGGGACCCCACTTTTCAATAAAACTCAGATTTTGACGCATTTTGAAAATATAGGACCCTTTTTTCAATTTATTTTCATTTCATGTTACTTTTACTGTAAAACATGGTACTTTACTCTTAAAACACACCCATTTTGTTCCAACAGTGATGAAATCAACAAAGTATTTTTGTTAGTCAGAATTTCCATTCCAAAAACTCGTTCTGCATACATGCTTTTTTTTATCTTTGTTATTGTTTTCCCAATATTTATTTTATTTTAAGTTCAGCAATGAGATACAGTTTTTCGAAAAATTGCATTTTTTCATAAAAATATAAGTGGACCCCTTTTTTGAACGCTTTTTTTAAATTTGCTCGCGGCAACCCTGGTCAGCGCTCAAGCGCAAAGGTTTTATTGGTTCGTATTTTTTTCTTTCTGTTTTGTGTACATTATGTTCATGTATGTGTATATACACTACAAAAGTTAGTTGAGTATAGCAGCTGGTAAAGTTTTGTGGAGGGGTGTGTCGTATTCGTGTAATCGTTGAGTTGGATTGGAATTGAGTTCTCGTTTTTTTTTTGCAGCGTTCTTCTTCTTTATCTGTTCTGTTTTATCTTTTATCATTTTGAGTTGTCATTGGCAATTATATTTCAAAGCGGAATATAGTAAATTTTTCAGCGAAAATTAGTAAGCGATCAAATCGGCCTGATATTGGGGAATAAGTCGAAATGCAAAATTACCGAATTAGGCTAGATTACTTCAAATTAATACAGCAAGTGGTCACCAAAAGTCTCCACATAAGAATATTGCGCTGCCATGGGCCCGAAAGAAAAAATTCCGGCTTTCAATATGAAATATGTATTGTTTTGCATGGTTTTTTATCATTTTTATCTGAAGAAAAATGGCTTTTACTACCACTTCTGTTAGCCGTACGTGAAAAAGTTGCTTAACATAATTTTTAGAGAATCCGCCAAAGATTAAAGTTTAGTAAAAAAGAGATTTTTATTAAGTAAAAGTTTTGAGAAAAATGCATTTAAAGTAAAAAATTGGAACAACCAATTTTCATAATTTTGAGTTTAAGGAGCCATAACTTTTTTATGACTGCATAGATGTATTTAACATTTCGTATGCGCTTCTGATTGCCTCTCCGAAATTTAAGAAATCGTTTTTGCATTTGTTCAGAAGTAATATCATTTAAAGTTGTCTTACCACCAAATCGGAGGTCCCTTACTTCGACGGGCTCTGAAAATATACCCCACTGTCATTCGATTTTCTGTTCGCTAGAACTGCAGGAATTTACAGTAAATGAAATATGTCTACCTCTAAACTGGGACACCCAGAGGAATATACTCTTCATGTTCGGATTCATCGGAGGAATTGTGATAAGAGTAACAGTGACTCTTATCTCGATTCCTCCCATGAATCCAAAAATTAAGAGGGGTATACGTATACATATTGTATTGTTTAGTTTTGTTTTAAGTTAATGAACACGGTTTTACGGTTTTCCGGTTTTCGATACATTGAGAGCGTCTGGCAAGGACTTGGCTTGGTTAGATTTGAGATCTCTTTCATAGAGGCTGCATATTAATATGTATGTCTTTTTGTTACCGTTCACAACCAAAAATTACTGCGGGCTCTTAGTCTATTAGGACAGCAAAATATGTATATCGAAATTCCATCATCACCATCACCAACCTGAAGGAGTTAACACTAGAACCGCAAAAGTTCTATACCCCCCGTAAGCCGCCGGCGGGACGAATTTGACCCACTTGAATTATTGCGAAGATCATCCGTTTAATGTACGAAGTCATCATAAAAATACATAGTAAAATACTTTTTATTGTTTTCTTTAATGATTTTAAATCATATTCTGTATTATTTGATTAACAAAAAAACGTCACAATATTAATTAATATTTTTTCTGTAAATACTGAAGACAAAATCTATGCACTAGTTTGCATTATTATTATGTATTATTATTTGAAGTGCAAGTAAGTGGTAATAACTTTTTAATAATACATTTATTGCAGACAGTTTTTTTTTTGCATATGTGATATTTCACAGAGGATCTATTATTATTTATGAACTGTGATTTGTCTTTGTCTCGTTTCTCGGGGTGTTCCGTTCTATTTCTAAAATACTTTTTGCCCGATTCCTCTCCCAAAGGTTTTTTCAAAGAATCTTTTGCTTCATTATAGTGCTTAGCATTAGGACTGATAAATATTTAAAGAATTTACTTTTTTTAGTAGATGTATACAAATGTACTATACAATTTTTCTTGTGCAATCTTCACGCATACTGGTATTTCTCTGCGAGCTTTATTGACTGTACCGACATGATAGTAGTATTTTTAAATTTCAAATATTAAAATATGTAATAGTAGCTAAGTGAAAACATTTTCACATGTAATATGTAATATTTCTACTCTTATTGATATAATTTTCCATTAATTTTTTCTCAAGCCAGATGTTCATCTTGAGGTTTTTTGTCATCTCCTCCGATTTTATCTTTATCTACTGCCATCCAAAATGTTTGTCAGTGTCTATTTAGTCTAAAGTTCAAAAATTGAGTGAATCGACAACGGCACTTAGAAGGAAAAATCCGTTCGTCGATCTTTATGTACGGTCCAGGTATATAGCAACATTCGTGGAATAATAAAACCAACATTTGTGTAATGGCTTACTTTTACATAAATAAGTAAATTTTCTTGATGCCAACTATAAATATTGGTTGGATGTTGTAGAAATAGGGTAGGCACTGATTGGCTTTAATTTGGCTAAGCCCAGTGTTGTAACTGTTACTACACATCAATTGTGCTTATTTTACCTCCAAGTGGTAACCATCGGGTACTGGTCGCTGCCCATCCGGGCATGACTTGCTAAACTTATAAGCGCGAGTGCTGAGCAAGGGAAAATAGCAGCACTATAATTCACGACAGCGGATGAATTCCATCAATGGAACCAACGGTGGCGCTAAAATTTCCAGAACGGAAACAAAACCTTATCTGAGCTACTCCGACATATTCGGAGCTTAGGTCGATAAGGATTTCCAAGTACTAGTCAGGGTCTTGGAAAAGAGTTGGTGGCGGATGAGCCCCTAGTGGGCCAACGGCAGCGCTCACACCCCCGTAGTGGGTTACTGACACCGGTGTACCCGGCCCCTTGTCCTAGGGGTATACAAGGATCTGGCCCTCCAGGTTGGGGGTTATGCGTGAGGCTAACTACCTAACCACGTAAAAAAAAAATTTGTTCCGAAACAACCAAAAGCCTCGGAAAAGGACGGATCTACTGTTGACAACCACGCAAAACGAAATAAGGACAACGACGTTCGGATATGTACCTGGAATGTTCGTTCAATGAACGGCGACGGTGCATCCGAACAACTGGCAGAGGCCCTAAACTGCTACAAGGCAGATATAACCGCCATCCAGGAAGTGCGATGGAATGGCCCAGGCAGAAAAAGAATGGAAAACTGTGATACCTACTACGGTGACTGCTATACAGAAAATAAACAGCGCTTATTCGTATGCGGATTTGTCATACGCGGCAGACTTAGGCAAGAAGTATTGAGCTTTCGGCACGTGAGCGAGCGTCTTATGACAATCCGTGTCAAGGCAAAATTCGCCAACATAAGCCTTATATGTGCTCACGCCCCCACAGAAGAAAAAGACGACGCTACCAAAGATAGTTTCTACGAGCTCCTCGACCAAACATACGAGCAATGCCCTAGACATTACGTTAAAATCGTACTGGGCGACTTTAACGCCAAGATAGGAAGAGAGGACATCTTTGGTAGGACGGTTGGAAGGCACAGCCTACACGACACCACGTCCGAAAACGGACTAAGGCTGATTGACTTTGCTGCGGGGCGAAGTGTCAGTATAGCAAGCACACAGTTTCCACATCTCAATATCCATAAGGGGACATGGCGGTCTCCGGATCGCATAACCGTCAACCAAATCGACCACATTGCGATCGACACCAGACATGCCTCCAGTATTATGGATGTCCGAACCTTCCGGGCGGCCAACATTGGCTCGGACCACTACCTTGTTGTAGCCAAGGTACGAATGCGGATATCCACAGCGCCACAACAACGAAATACTGTGAGAAAGTACAATGTCGAAAAGCTACAATCGCAAGACACCGCCAGAGCCTACAGAGAACGCATATCCCGATCTCTTGCTACCAGTCCTACCGCAGCAACAGCTAGTACAGAAGACCAGTGGCAACAGTGCCAGCAAGCCATCATAAGTGCCGCGAATGATGTGCTGGGTTTCACACGACCACCACCACGAAACCCCTGGTTTGATGAAGATTGCAGACTAGCTAACGCGGAAAAACAACAAGCGGATAAAGCGGCGCTGCAAAGAAGGACTAGATCTGCTCGCATGCTCTACGAGCAAAAGAGACGGGCAGAACATCGGCTTCTTAGAAGGAAAAAGAAAGAGCACGAGAAGCGTGCATTCGAGGATATTGAGAGATGCTACTCCAGGAACAATGTACGGAAGTTTTACCAGAGGGTAAAAAGAATGTGCCAGCAAAACAAATCCCGTACAGAAACCTGTAGAGACGCGGATGGAAACATCGTAGTAGAAACACAGTCGGTGCTGAGAATTTGGAAAGACTACTTCTGCAGACTGTACAATGGCGATGACGACCAAAATTCCGCTGTCAGGCAGAATGAACCATTCAACTTAGATGATGATAGCCAAAACTCCCATCCACCTGATCAAAACGAAGTGCGGATAGTAATATCCAAACTTAAGTCCAACAAGGCTGCTGGACCTGACGGTTTACCCGCAGAGCTATTTAAAGCAGCTGGAGATGACTTGGTAGTGAGCATACACCAACTCATCTCTAAGATTTGGTCAGATGAAAGTATGCCAGATGAATGGAATCTCAGCATCGTTTGCCCGGTTCATAAGAAAGGAGACCCTCTCAACTGCTCCAATTACAGAGGCATCAGTCTCCTGAACATCGCCTACAAGATCCTATCTGCCATATTGTGTGAACGCTTGAAGCCTTTCGTCAACAACCTGATTGGGCCCTATCAGTGCGGTTTCAGGCCAGGAAAGTCCACCATAGACCAAATTTTCACACTCAGGCAGATCCTGGAAAAAACCCAAGAAGTCCAAATCGATACCCACCACCTGTTCATCGATTTCAAGGCCGCCTATGACAGCATCTGGAGGGATGAACTGTATAGAGCCATGTCTAGTTTTGACATCCCTGCCAAACTCATCCGTCTGTGCAGGATGACGATGGAGAAAGCTCGCTGCTCCATCAAGGTCGGTAATGACCTCACCGAGACCTTCGATGTCAAAAAAGGATTCAGACAAGGTGATGCGCTGTCATGCGACTTCTTCAATATCATACTTGAAAGAATTGTTCAAAACTCACAAGCCAACACACAAGGAATGATCTTTCAAAAGTCCGTTCAACTACTTGCATACGCAGACGATATTGACATCATTGGTAGAACACAGCGAGCTGTCACCGGCGCGTTCGCGAGTATAGAAATGGAAGCGGCCAAAATGGGTTTAGCGGTAAACGAGGGCAAAACTAAGTATATGCTGTCAACAAAAAGGGACAACCAACATCGACGAATTGGACAGAACGTCACAATAGACAGCTACAACTTTGAGGTAGTAAAGGACTTTGTCTACCTCGGCTCTGCCATAACATCAAAAAATGACATCTCGTCGGAAATCAAACGAAGGATTACTCTTGCCAACCGCTGTTTCTTTGGGCTAAGAAGGCAATTGAGCAGTAAAGTCCTTTCCCGATCGACTAAGGAGACTCTATATAAGACCCTTATCATCCCATGCTATATGGAGCTGAAGCATGGACTTTATCGAAAGCCGATGAAGATCTCCTTGGTCGCTTTGAGAGAAAAATCCTTCGTAGGATATTCGGTCCCGTTTGCGTTGACGGGTTTTGGAGGAGAAGATTCAACGACGAACTGCTATACAGCGACATCAGCCTGGTCAAAAAACTGCACATTGGGCGTTTAAGATGGCTAGGACATGTGGAGCGCATGGACATCAGCGCTCCGGCTCGGAGAATATTCAACTCTAACCCGCAGCAGAGGACGACCTCGCCTGAGGTGGCGCGACCAAGTAGAACAAGACCTCAACCAACTTGGAGTGCGCAACTGGAAGCAGTTAGCTAAGGACCGGGTTAACTGGAAGAGGTTGTTGGTTGAGGCCTTGGTCCACCCCGGACTGTAGCGCCACCTAAGTAAGTAAGTAAGTAACTATAAATATATTTGACTGTATAAGATAAATTAGAATGTTGGGTACAATAACTAAAACTTATAGTCATACCACGGTGATTTATAGTAAAGCTATTCTTGTATTGGTTGGAAGAAATCGAATGTAATAATAATTAATATATTAGTGTACCAGTGCGAGGAATCTCGCATGTAAAGACCATATACCCGTAGATATAGGTAATAATGTTTTTTCGTAATAACTTTACTCATACGCTCTTTTTCAAAATTGTGAACAAAGTTCAGTTTATTAGCTTTCGATCAGTGTTAGAATCATTGAAATCGGTGTAGAGATAAATTCTCAGGAGGAATTACAAGCTCTTGCGCTAGCGATTTAATTATGGTGGGACAAATATTACCCAGCGGCGGTTCTGGGTAAATCAATATTTTTTTCAAAACCTATGATAATTATGAAAATGAAAGTGTTAAAAATTATTAAAATATACCAAATGAGTAAAAGTCAGAAAGTTTAATGATTCTTAATTAAAACCAAACGAAGTTTGAGGTGATTGAAGTGTCGGTTGGACAAAAATGGGACGGCGCGGCGGCGGTTCTAGTGTTAAGACGATAATACGATATCTCTCCGTACGCAAAAAGTATTTTTGGATTTATATTTAACCAATACCTCGGCTATTGCATAATCAAATGCCTTCATAGGATTGTAACCACCAAACAGCCACCTCGCCTCTTTGAAAAGCTTAATTTTTCACAATCTAACCGGTCCTTTAGTTTGATCACACCACGTGCTTCCTTCTCCCTTTCTGAGCCCCAATTTTTTGTTCGTGCCACTTGCTTTCGGGCAGCAGAAAGGAATACTATTCCTCTAAGCATAAGAAGGCTCTGTCTCTATTATTCATGTTGTTTTGATAAAGTTCTCCTTCAGTCCAACTACCCGAAGAACTGAACCCATCGAAGTCGTTAAATCCATAAAATATCTAGGTATAATCATTGACGATCATCTTATATGGAACGAGCAAATACAACGTTTACGGATGCAGCTAAAGAGTGCTGTTTTTGCGATGGTTTACCTTAAGAAGTATACTACAATAGATATCCAGAGGCAGGTGTACTTTTCACTTGCTGAATCAAGAATCAGATATGGAATTTTAGCATGGGGCAATGCATCTAAAACACATCTCGATAAAATTCGCAGTCTACAGCGACGCCTGGTAAAAATTATCAATAATACAAAAGTAGTATAGATTCGCCGATTCTGGCACACAGGGAGCAGGGAGCCAGGAAGTGACGTCATCAAGAACAATAAACAAAGGGTTAAAATCATAAAAAACACGTGTTCTTATCGGGAATATCCATAAAAAAAGAGTGTTTATCGCATGTGGACAGGAAGTGACGTCATCAAGAATAATAAACAAAATGTTGAAAATGTATGTTTGAGAATACATATAACAAAATTGTTGGTAGATCACAGATCAATTTACATACATATCGATGATAAAGCTGACGTAATCAATACTGAGAGGGGAGCGATGGTGAGGGGGTCTACTCATCCAGATGAGATTGTTTATTTTGACTGTTGGCTGAAATGGGGAAGCGGGGGCAAAACGGAGTTTAATGCCCATCCAGAATCCAAGGTCATTGTTATGTTATCTTATATATGTGTGTATGTATAATATGTCATTAGAATCCAAGGTCATCGAAGATCCATGTTTGTTTATTTTGTTTGGTAGCATAACTGGTGGGGTAGCGGGGGCAAGCGGGGTTTATGATCAGATTGTTTATTTTAGTCGTTGGCTGAAATGGGTAGAGGGGATAATACTCATCTAGATCAGATTGTTTATTCTGGTTGCTGATGAGAGGGGATGAACGGTTTCCAAGGTCTACTCATCCAGATCAGATAGGAGTGCTGACTACAATATTTCAAGGAAAATTATTTTGACGTAGAAATTGGTGGGGATATTCATGTTTCGTCATGTTTAAAAGTCTTGGTCTCTTTATCTTTCGATCATATTTTTTTTTTTTGAACAATGATTAAAAGGGTGAATGATTTCCAAGGTCTACTCATGCAGATCAGATTGTTTATTCTGGCACCTGGGGGAACAATGATGAGAGGGGGTGAATGGCTTGCAGGGTATGGTTTCCTTGGTCTATTCATTTAGATCACATTGTTTATTCTGGCTGTTGGTTGAAATGGGTAGTGGGATATTCAAGATCAACATGTCATGGAATGTACTTATTTTATACATATGTATGTATGTGTTTGATGTGTACCTATGCATATGTTTGTTTGTATTTCATAGTGTACTTAGTGTGTACTTAGTGTACTTAGTGTGTACTTAATGTGACAGAGCGAGAGGGAAGAAGTATATTTGTAGGCGGATGGGGAACAATGGTGAGAAGGGGGTGAACGGTTTCTCGGGTCTACTCGTTCAGATCACATTGTTTATTTAAGCTGTTGGCTGAAATAGGTAGCAATGCTGACTATAATGTTTCAAGTAAAATTGTTTTTATTGGACGATGGAAGTAAAAAAAACACTGAGCCAGAGCGAGAAGGAAGAAGTATATTTTTGGGCGGGAGGGAACAATGGTGAGAGGGGGTGAAGCGGGTCTACTCATCCAGATCAGATTGTTTATGTTCGCTATTGGAGGGGAAACAATGATTAGAGGGGGTGAACGGTTGCTAAGGTCTACTTATACAGTGGGGATATTCATGTTTCGACATTTTTAAAAGTATTGGTCTCTTTGTCTTTCGACCATATATTTTTTATGGAATTTGCTGACGGAGGGGAAACAATGATTAGAGGGGGGTGAACGGTTTTTAAGGTCTATTCATCCAGATCAGATTGTTTATTTTGGTTGTTGACTGAAATGGGTAGCGGGGCCAGTGGGATATTCAAGATCAACAAGTTATTGTTTCGGCTCATAATGTTCAAGCGTATGATCATATGGTATTCAAGGCCATTGTGTATGTATGTATATGTTTCTGCGCTTTCATAAAAAAAAAACCGTTTGTATATCAAATAAAAAATAAAGGAATAGAGCAAGAGGTCGACACATCGCTGGTATCGAATTCAATCCATCCATTCGAATCATCATCATTATCATCAGTGACTAAGAAGAGATAAATAAATATTAAGTACCTATCAGAAGTTCAAAGAAGATAAAAAAAAATGTTTATTGTGATATCGATATGTAAACAATATTGGAGTGTTTCTCATTCATTCGTTTGTATGATGAGGATAGAAGATTTGTTGAACGTGTAGATAAAAAAAAAATAATGGAACTTTTTTAAAAATAATTGTGTTTTATTTAAAATTAATCAAATCAATATATCCATCTTTTTCAGTTATAATTTTAAATTCTTCTTTTATAATTAGTCCAAATCAATAACCCTTCTTTATTGTTAGGCAAGCGAACAAGATATCCCACGCCTGTTGTTCTTAGGACAGTACACTCTAAGCATTTCTCTATTTCCATGATGCTGTTGCTGGTGACTGCGTATTATAATTTTCTGGAGATGAAATCCATTACACTAGAATTTTGTTTAGCTCCATTCTGATCCATTTTGACAAAGACAACTGATGTCAGTCTCCAATCAGGGATCTCTTCAATTTGTATAAAACCAGTTAGCTCATAATTTTTCAAATGCTGCCAGTATTCGTAGTATGAAAGTCGTTTAATCTTGTTCAGCTTATCAATTGCAACTTCTCCCGATGCTAATATATGATATTCGATTCGCGTAGCTCTTCAGCAATTAAATTTATCTCATTCTGGATCTGAAGGTTATTATTTCTAGCTTTTTGAGTTGCGATTAAAAGTCTTAGTCTATTCACGAGCACATTTGGATCATACCAATGAACATAATCGACAGGATTAGTAGAGTATATCATATCAGCTGAATATGCCTTACCAATTTTACTTTTTACTTTCCGCGATAAATTTTGAACTAAAGGTTGGATAATTTGCTTATATTTCTGGCCCTTATTACCTTTAACCTGTGAACTGCCATCATGGTATTTCATGTGTGCATTTGTTTTTTGCAGTATTTTCAGATATTGTTCCAAGTCTTCATTAGTGTATCGACCTTTTCGAGGATTTTTGCGTAAAATTAGCTCATGTAGGCCATCAGTTCCAGGGAAGACTTCATCGTCAATAACGAATTCATCTTGTTGGTTTATTTGAAAACTTGATGTACCTAATTTCAACGCATTCGCTTGTAAATCAAGGTATGGCCCATAAATCTTGTCACGGTTTGAACTTGATAATAACAAACTGTTAAGTGGAGTACTCTGATCAAGGCTATTTGCAGATCTTCTAAATGGTACATCTCCTTCTTCTTCTTCTGTTTCCAATTGTGTTGATATTGAATCCACTGAGGAATATAAGTCAACGCTGTCTTTTGGAGATTTCATCTATTGAAGCGGTTCCTTCTGACGACTGACTTTTAAATTATAAGCGTCGTTGCGGTCCTCGTTCACTTGTATTCTCATTAATTTGATTAACTATTTCATCATTTTGTGCATTATCCGTTTTGACATTTACAATGATGAGAGAGGAAAAAATGCTGAGAGGGGTGAACCGTTTCCTGGGTATGGTTTTCAGGGTTTTCAGTGCTGACTACAATGTTTCAAGAAAAATTGTTTTTATTGGTCGATGGAAGTAAAAATCGTGTGACTATAGAAATTCTGAGACATAGGGAGAGGAAAGATGTGCGAGTTTATATTTGTTGACTGAGGGGAAAGAACAATAGTGAGAGGGCGGTGAACGATATTCAAGGTCTTCTCATGCAGATCAGATTGGTTATTTAGGCTGTTGACTGAAATTAATAGAGGGGCTAGAGAGGGTAATACTCATAGAGAACAGATTAATTATTATGACTTGTTGGCTGAAATGGATAGCGGGGTTAGTTATTTCCAAGGTCTACTCATCGATATCGGATTGTTTATTTTGGCTGTTGGCTGAAATGGGTGAAGGGATATTCAAGATCGTTGTGTATATGTTTCTGCGCATGCATAATAAAACTGCGTATCAAATAAAAATAGAGCAAGAGGTCAATACATCGTTCAATCATCGTCATTTATGCTGACAACAGATCGAACGTAGTTTATCGAAAGTGTGGCTCGTAAAATTTGGAATGATTTATCTGGTCGCCATAGGCCACTCTTGCTTACTTCATCCATTCGTATGTTCAGTAGTTTCTTGTTATAAACATATTTTGCTTAATCGACTATACTCATAGCTACGGTCTGTGCGGGGTCCTTATGGGAGTGCTTCGAATGTTCAGTTAGTTTCTTGTTATAAACAAATTTTGCTGATTCTTCAAATGATATGGTCCGTATGGTTCCCTCATACGAGGCTTCGAATGATAAGGCTATGGGTATCTTATGTATAAACAAATTTCTCCGATTCTCCTAGCTATGGTCCGAGTGGTAGGGTTATGGGTATATTTTGTATAAACAAAATTTTGCTGATTCGACTATATTCCTAACTATGTATGGGTCCTCTCATGTGAGTGCTTCGAATGATAAGGCTATAGATATCTTATATATAAACAAATTTCTCCGATTCTCCTAGCTATGCGAGAGCTTCGAATGGTAAGGCTATAGGTATCTTTTGTATAAACACATTTTGCTGATTCGACTATATTCCTGGCTATGATCCGTATGGGTCCCTCTTGCGAGAGCTTCGAATGGTAAGGTTATGGGTATCTTTTGTATAAACAAAATTTTGCTGATTGGACTATATTCCTGGCTACGATCTGTATGGTCCCATATGCGAGTGCTTCGGATGGTATGGAATATTCATGCTTTGACATGTTTGAAAGTCTTGGTTTATTTATCTTTTTGACCATATCGTTTATTGAATTCGTTGTGGATCATATCAAATTTTTGCTGATTCTACTATATTCCTGGTTACGGTCCGTAGTGGTCCCTTATTCGAGTGCATTGAATGGTAAGGTTATGGGTATCTTTGATATAAACAAATTTTGCTGATTCGACTATATTCCTAGCTATGGTCCGTATAGGTCCCTCATATGAGTGCTTCGAATGGTAAGGTTATGCGTATCTTTTGTATAAACATATTTCGTTGATTCTTCTAGCTACGGTCTGTATTGGCCCCTAATACGAGTGCTTCGAAAGGTATGGAATATTAATGCGAAGTGTTGAAAAGTCTTGGTTTATTTATCTTTTTGACCATTTCGTTTATTGAATTCCCTGTGGATCATATTTCTAAATAACTCACACACACACACATTTGACAAAACTTTGCTAATACCAAATTTGTCACATTGAATAACAGTGTCCCATATCCTTATAAATACGGCCCAACCAGCAGACAATTTTTAGTAATACTTAGACATGCTGTTTATCAAAGCACAAATCGAAGATTATCTTCAATTAGCTGAGGCATTCTGCTGGGATTGGGAGTTTAAATTGTTAATAGATGCTATACGAACAATTAACAACGACGGAAACCCTTCCCTCAAAAGGGTCCAGTCAACAATTATGTTGACAATTGTTCTGGCGGATTTATTACACGAGGGCGGTTTCGACATCCATCCAATAAATCCCATATTGACTGATATACTAACCCTTAGGGGTTAAAAATTATTATCCATCGCTTAATTTTTTTTTTAAAAATATTGTAACAATTATTAATAAAATATTATTTGTGTATACTTAAAAATTAATTTGTTTTCATTTTCATTTCATTTCGCTTTTGTTGTTGCTGATTGTTTATGCACTTTCCTTCAATATCAAAATCACCACTAGGTAATTGCTTAAATCCTTTACCAGGAGGCCCTTGAGGACCATCTTCTGACTTATAAGACCAATTGAAGCTTCTTCCGAACTTATCCACACTCATATTGCTTTTGTTGATGTGCTTACTTAGAACTTGGATTAATATATGATATTCGATTCACATAGCCCTTCAACAATTGAATTTATCTCATTCTGAAGATTATTATTGCCAGCTTGTTGAGATGCGATTAAAATTTTAATCTATCAACGAGATCATTTGAATCATACCAAGGAACATAATCGATGGGATTTTTAGAATAGCTCATATCAGATGAATTATTATTATTGTTGTATGCTTTTCCTATTTTCGCTATCACTTTCTGCATGAGTCGTTGAAGTAAAGGTTGAATAATATTTTTAAATTTATGTCCTCTACTACCTTTAACTTGTGAGGTTTTACCATTGTAATTTTTCAAGTGTGCTTATATTTTTTTTTTTTAAATCTTAAGATATTCATCCAAGTCTTTATTGTCATATCGATCTTTTTTAGGGATTTTCCGAAAATTAATTCATAGAGCCCATCTGTTCCAATAAAGATTTCTTTATCAATAACGAAATCCTTTTGTTTGTTAATTGCAAAACTTGGTCTAATCAATTTTGTTGAATTTAACTGACTGTAAATCAAAGTATGGCCCATAAATCTTGTCACGATTTGAATCTGATGGCGATGGTCGGTTGAATGGTGTACTTTGATCAAAACTATCGGTGTCGAAATTTTCGGGCGTTCTCAATGAAGCATCTTTGTCCAATGGTTGAATGGTTGAGTCTGGAGATGAAAAGTCAAAACTCTCCATTAGAGCAGGTTCTACCTCTTCAAGTGAATTTTCGAATTCCAAGTGTCTTGACTTAAGGAAAAAAGAAATGCAATATTTGACCATTAAGAAGGATTTACGAATGAAAGATCTTCTTCAACGAATCTGACACTTTTTAAAACTACGTAGTGAATCATTACGAACTCGGTAGGCAAACTTAGGATCTTAGGATTCCATTCTACCTCGCTTAGCTAGTTTTAGCTTAAAGTCCTACTAAGTTGGTAGGGTTCAATATGTTAAAATTGATGATTGTCCTTTTAGAGTAACATCTGGTATTCCTTAAGGAGTCACCTTAAGTCATTATTATTTCTGTTGTTTATCACTAATCTACCACTAGTCGTCAAACATTGTAAGTACCTTTTTTTTTTTTTTTTGTCGATGATCACAAATTATATCACACAATTAAATCTGAAATTATATAAAGATGTTGCCACGGTCATTGACTGATCTGAATGGAATCACCTCTTTTTAAATTTATTTTTTTTTTTTTTTTTTGAAATATTGATGTTTCAGTTTGTTTAGATCTAGTATATCTATTATATATCAATAACTTATAAATTCGAATCCTCTTACTAGAGTAACCTCTAAGAAAGAACCTATCAGTGCTGAAATAACAACTTATGTAGCTGTAGGTGGTAAAATAACATCTTACCTGTAGGTGCTGAAATAAGGACTAATCTGTGAGTACTTACCAGCCTAGGACATCTCCCATTATGATTATAAAATGGGAGATCGTTCCAAACAGGGCGGTTCCAAACAGGGCGGTTCCAAACAGGTCGGTTCCAAACAGGTCGGTTCCAAACAGGTCGGTTCCAAACAGGGCGGTTCCAAACAGGTCGGTTCCAAACAGGTCGGTTCCAAACAGGTCGGTTGCTAACAGGTCGGTTGCAGATAGCGGTTAGCGGATAGCGGTTAGCAGATAGCAGTTAGTGGAGGCGCTCTTCCGACATGGTAGATCACAGATCAAGTTACATACATATCGATGATAGAGCTGACGTAATCGATGCTGAGAGGGGAACGATGGTGAGAGGGGGGTGAATGGTTTCCTGGGTATACTCATCCAGAATAGTTTGTTTATTTTGATTGTTAGCGGGACTAGAGGCTTAAACTCATCCAGATCAGATCGTTTATTGTATTCTTAGTTCTTTTTGTCTCTTTTTATTCTTTTTGTCTCTTTTTATTTTCTTTTTTTTTATTCTTCTTGCCTCTTAATATCTTTATGTTTTCTTTATAAGTATAAAAAGAAAACCAATGTACACTAAATTAGACCAGTAGGATGATTTAATAAAATATTGACTTCTATTCTGGATGAGTATACCCAGGAAACCATTCACCCCCCTCTCACCATCGTTCCCCTCTCAGCATCGATTACGTCAGCTCTATCATCGATATGTATGTAACTTGATCTGTGATCTACCATGTCGGAAGAGCGCCTCCACTAACTGCTATCTGCTAACCGCTATCCGCTAACCGCTATCTGCAACCGACCTGTTAGCAACCGACCTGTTTGGAACCGACCTGTTTGGAACCGACCTGTTTGGAACCGCCCTGTTTGGAACCGACCTGTTTGGAACCGACCTGTTTGGAACCGACCTGTTTGGAACCGCCCTGTTTGGAACCGCCCTGTTTGGAACGATCTCCCATTTTATAATCATAATGGGAGATGTCCTAGGCTGGTAAGTACTCACAGATTAGTCCTTATTTCAGCACCTACAGGTAAGATGTTATTTTACCACCTACAGCTACATAAGTTGTTATTTCAGCACTGATAGGTTCTTTCTTAGAGGTTACTCTAGTAAGAGGATTCGAATTTATAAGTTATTGATATATAATAGATATACTAGATCTAAACAAACTGAAACATCAATATTTCAAAAAAAAAAAAAAAAAATAAATTTAAAAAGAGGTGATTCCATTCAGATCAGTCAATGACCGTGGCAACATCTTTATATAATTTCAGATTTAATTGTGTGATATAATTTGTGATCATCGACAAAAAAAAAAAAAAAAGGTACTTACAATGTTTGACGACTAGTGGTAGATTAGTGATAAACAACAGAAATAATAATGACTTAAGGTGACTCCTTAAGGAATACCAGATGTTACTCTAAAAGGACAATCATCAATTTTAACATATTGAACCCTACCAACTTAGTAGGACTTTAAGCTAAAACTAGCTAAGCGAGGTAGAATGGAATCCTAAGATCCTAAGTTTGCCTACCGAGTTCGTAATGATTCACTACGTAGTTTTAAAAAGTGTCAGATTCGTTGAAGAAGATCTTTCATTCGTAAATCCTTCTTAATGGTCAAATATTGCATTTCTTTTTTCCTTAAGTCAAGATACTTGGAATTCGAAAATTCACTTGAAGAGGTAGAACCTGCTCTAATGGAGAGTTTTGACTTTTCATCTCCAGACTCAACCATTCTACCATTGGACAAAGATGCTTCATTGAGAACGCCCGAAAATTTCGACACCGATAGTTTTGATCAAAGTACACCATTCAACCGACCATCGCCATCAGATTCAAATCGTGACAAGATTTATGGGCCATACTTTGATTTACAGTCAGTTAAATTCAACAAAATTGATTAGACCAAGTTTTGCAATTAACAAACAAAAGGATTTCGTTATTGATAAAGAAATCTTTATTGGAACAGATGGGCTCTATGAATTAATTTTCGGAAAATCCCTAAAAAAGATCGATATGACAATAAAGACTTGGATGAATATCTTAAGATTTAAAAAAAAAAAATATAAGCACACTTGAAAAATTACAATGGTAAAACCTCACAAGTTAAAGGTAGTAGAGGACATAAATTTAAAAATATTATTCAACCTTTACTTCAACGACTCATGCAGAAAGTGATAGCGAAAATAAGAAAAGCATACAACAATAATAATAATTCATCTGATATGAGCTATTCTAAAAATCCCATCGATTATGTTCCTTGGTATGATTCAAATGATCTCGTTGATAGATTAAAATTTTAATCGCATCTCAACAAGCTGGCAATAATAATCTTCAGAATGAGATAAATTCAATTGTTGAAGGGCTATGTGAATCGAATATCATATATTAATCCAAGTTCTAAGTAAGCACATCAACAAAAGCAATATGAGTGTGGATAAGTTCGGAAGAAGCTTCAATTGGTCTTATAAGTCAGAAGATGGTCCTCAAGGGCCTCCTGGTAAAGGATTTAAGCAATTACCTAGTGGTGATTTTGATATTGAAGGAAAGTGCATAAACAATCAGCAACAACAAAAGCGAAATGAAATGAAAATGAAAACAAATTAATTTTTAAGTATACACAAATAATATTTTATTAATAATTGTTACAATATTTTTAAAAAAAAAATTAAGCGATGGATAATAATTTTTAACCCCTAAGGGTTAGTATATCAGTCAATATGGGATTTATTGGATGGATGTCGAAACCGCCCTCGTGTAATAAATCCGCCAGAACAATTGTCAACATAATTGTTGACTGGACCCTTTTGAGGGAAGGGTTTCCGTCGTTGTTAATTGTTCGTATAGCATCTATTAACAATTTAAACTCCCAATCCCAGCAGAATGCCTCAGCTAATTGAAGATAATCTTCGATTTGTGCTTTGATAAACAGCATGTCTAAGTATTACTAAAAATTGTCTGCTGGTTGGGCCGTATTTATAAGGATATGGGACACTGTTATTCAATGTGACAAATTTGGTATTAGCAAAGTTTTGTCAAATGTGTGTGTGTGTGAGTTATTTAGAAATATGATCCACAGGGAATTCAATAAACGAAATGGTCAAAAAGATAAATAAACCAAGACTTTTCAACACTTCGCATTAATATCCCATACCTTTCGAAGCACTCGTATTAGGGGCCAATACAGACCGTAGCTAGAAGAATCAACGAAATATGTTTATACAAAAGATACGCATAACCTTACCATTCGAAGCACTCATATGAGGGACCTATACGGACCATAGCTAGGAATATAGTCGAATCAGCAAAATTTGTTTATATCAAAGATACCCATAACCTTACCATTCAATGCACTCGAATAAGGGACCACTACGGACCGTATCCAGGAATATAGTAGAATCAGCAAAAATTTGATATGATCCACAACGAATTCAATAAACGATATGGTCAAAAAGATAAATAAACCAAGACTTTCAAACATGTCAAAGCATGAATATTCCATACCATCCGAAGCACTCGCATATGGGACCATACAGATCGTAGCCAGGAATATAGTCCAATCAGCAAAATTTTGTTTATACAAAAGATACCCATAACCTTACCATTCGAAGCTCTCGCAAGAGGGACCCATACGGATCATAGCTAGGAATATAGTCGAATCAGCAAAATGTGTTTATACAAAAGATACCTATAGCCTTACCATTCGAAGCTCTCGCATAGCTAGGAGAATCGGAGAAATTTGTTTATATATAAGATACCTATAGCCTTATCATTCGAAGCACTCATATGAGAGGACCCATACATAGTTAGGAATATAGTCGAATCAGCAAAATTTTGTTTATACAAAATATACCCATAACCCTACCACTCGAAGCACTCGCATAACGGACTCAAACGGACCATAGCTAGGAGAATCGGAGAAATTTGTTTATACATAAGATACCCATAGCCTTATCATTCGAAGCCTCGTATGAGGGAACCATACGGACCATATCATTTGAAGAATCAGCAAAATTTGTTTATAACAAGAAACTAACTGAACATTCGAAGCACTCCCATAAGGACCCCGCACAGACCGTAGCTATGAGTATAGTCGATTAAGCAAAATATGTTTATAACAAGAAACTACTGAACATACGAATGGATGAAGTAAGCAAGAGTGGCCTATGGCGACCAGATAAATCATTCCAAATTTTACGAGCCACACTTTCGATAAACTACGTTCGATCTGTTGTCAGCATAAATGACGATGATTGAACGATGTATTGACCTCTTGCTCTATTTTTATTTGATACGCAGTTTTATTATGCATGCGCAGAAACATATACACAACGATCTTGAATATCCCTTCACCCATTTCAGCCAACAGCCAAAATAAACAATCCGATATCGATGAGTAGACCTTGGAAATAACTAACCCCGCTATCCATTTCAGCCAACAAGTCATAATAATTAATCTGTTCTCTATGAGTATTACCCTCTCTAGCCCCTCTATTAATTTCAGTCAACAGCCTAAATAACCAATCTGATCTGCATGAGAAGACCTTGAATATCGTTCACCGCCCTCTCACTATTGTTCTTTCCCCTCAGTCAACAAATATAAACTCGCACATCTTTCCTCTCCCTATGTCTCAGAATTTCTATAGTCACACGATTTTTACTTCCATCGACCAATAAAAACAATTTTTCTTGAAACATTGTAGTCAGCACTGAAAACCCTGAAAACCATACCCAGGAAACGGTTCACCCCTCTCAGCATTTTTTCCTCTCTCATCATTGTAAATGTCAAAACGGATAATGCACAAAATGATGAAATAGTTAATCAAATTAATGAGAATACAAGTGAACGAGGACCGCAACGACGCTTATAATTTAAAAGTCAGTCGTCAGAAGGAACCGCTTCAATAGATGAAATCTCCAAAAGACAGCGTTGACTTATATTCCTCAGTGGATTCAATATCAACACAATTGGAAACAGAAGAAGAAGAAGGAGATGTACCATTTAGAAGATCTGCAAATAGCCTTGATCAGAGTACTCCACTTAACAGTTTGTTATTATCAAGTTCAAACCGTGACAAGATTTATGGGCCATACCTTGATTTACAATCGAATGCGTTGAAATTAGGTACATCAAGTTTTCAAATAAACCAACAAGATGAATTCGTTATTGACGATGAAGTCTTCCCTGGAACTGATGGCCTACATCGAAAAGGTCGATACACTAATGAAGACTTGGAACAATATCTGAAAATACTGCAAAAAACAAATGCACACATGAAATACCATGATGGCAGTTCACAGGTTAAAGGTAATAAGGGCCAGAAATATAAGCAAATTATCCAACCTTTAGTTCAAAATTTATCGCGGAAAGTAAAAAGTAAAATTGGTAAGGCATATTCAGCTGATATGATATACTCTACTAATCCTGTCGATTATGTTCATTGGTATGATCCAAATGTGCTCGTGAATAGACTAAGACTTTTAATCGCAACTCAAAAAGCTAGAAATAATAACCTTCAGATCCAGAATGAGATAAATTTAATTGCTGAAGAGCTACGCGAATCGAATATCATATATTAGCATCGGGAGAAGTTGCAATTGATAAGCTGAACAAGATTAAACGACTTTCATACTACGAATACTGGCAGCATTTGAAAAATTATGAGCTAACTGGTTTTATACAAATTGAAGAGATCCCTGATTGGAGACTGACATCAGTTGTCTTTGTCAAAATGGATCAGAATGGAGCTAAACAAAATTCTAGTGTAATGGATTTCATCTCCAGAAAATTATAATACGCAGTCACCAGCAACAGCATCATGGAAATAGAGAAATGCTTAGAGTGTACTGTCCTAAGAACAACAGGCGTGGGATATCTTGTTCGCTTGCCTAACAATAAAGAAGGGTTATTGATTTGGACTAATTATAAAAGAAGAATTTAAAATTATAACTGAAAAAGATGGATATATTGATTTGATTAATTTTAAATAAAACACAATTATTTTTAAAAAAGTTCCATTATTTTTTTTTTATCTACACGTTCAACAAATCTTCTATCCTCATCATACAAACGAATGAATGAGAAACACTCCAATATTGTTTACATATCGATATCACAATAAACATTTTTTTTTATCTTCTTTGAACTTCTGATAGGTACTTAATATTTATTTATCTCTTCTTAGTCACTGATGATAATGATGATGATTCGAATGGATGGATTGAATTCGATACCAGCGATGTGTCGACCTCTTGCTCTATTCCTTTATTTTTTATTTGATATACAAACGGTTTTTTTTTTATGAAAGCGCAGAAACATATACATACATACACAATGGCCTTGAATACCATATGATCATACGCTTGAACATTATGAGCCGAAACAATAACTTGTTGATCTTGAATATCCCACTGGCCCCGCTACCCATTTCAGTCAACAACCAAAATAAACAATCTGATCTGGATGAATAGACCTTAAAAACCGTTCACCCCCCTCTAATCATTGTTTCCCCTCCGTCAGCAAATTCCATAAAAAATATATGGTCGAAAGACAAAGAGACCAATACTTTTAAAAATGTCGAAACATGAATATCCCCACTGTATAAGTAGACCTTAGCAACCGTTCACCCCCTCTAATCATTGTTTCCCCTCCAATAGCGAACATAAACAATCTGATCTGGATGAGTAGACCCGCTTCACCCCCTCTCACCATTGTTCCCTCCCGCCCAAAAATATACTTCTTCCTTCTCGCTCTGGCTCAGTGTTTTTTTTACTTCCATCGTCCAATAAAAACAATTCTACTTGAAACATTATAGTCAGCATTGCTACCTATTTCAGCCAACAGCTTAAATAAACAATGTGATCTGAACGAGTAGACCCGAGAAACCGTTCACCCCCTTCTCACCATTGTTCCCCATCCGCCTACAAATATACTTCTTCCCTCTCGCTCTGTCACATTAAGTACACACTAAGTACACTAAGTACACACTAAGTACACTATGAAATACAAACAAACATATGCATAGGTACACATCAAACACATACATACATATGTATAAAATAAGTACATTCCATGACATGTTGATCTTGAATATCCCACTACCCATTTCAACCAACAGCCAGAATAAACAATGTGATCTAAATGAATAGACCAAGGAAACCATACCCTGCAAGCCATTCACCCCCTCTCATCATTGTTCCCCCAGGTGCCAGAATAAACAATCTGATCTGCATGAGTAGACCTTGGAAATCATTCACCCTTTTAATCATTGTTCAAAAAAAAAAAATATGATCGAAAGATAAAGAGACCAAGACTTTTAAACATGACGAAACATGAATATCCCCACCAATTTCTACGTCAAAATAATTTTCCTTGAAATATTGTAGTCAGCACTCCTATCTGATCTGGATGAGTAGACCTTGGAAACCGTTCATCCCCTCTCATCAGCAACCAGAATAAACAATCTGATCTAGATGAGTATTATCCCCTCTACCCATTTCAGCCAACGACTAAAATAAACAATCTGATCATAAACCCCGCTTGCCCCCGCTACCCCACCAGTTATGCTACCAAACAAAATAAACAAACATGGATCTTCGATGACCTTGGATTCTAATGACATATTATACATACACACATATATAAGATAACATAACAATGACCTTGGATTCTGGATGGGCATTAAACTCCGTTTTGCCCCCGCTTCCCCATTTCAGCCAACAGTCAAAATAAACAATCTCATCTGGATGAGTAGACCCCCTCACCATCGCTCCCCTCTCAGTATTGATTACGTCAGCTTTATCATCGATATGTATGTAAATTGATCTGTGATCTACCAACAATTTTGTTATATGTATTCTCAAACATACATTTTCAACATTTTGTTTATTATTCTTGATGACGTCACTTCCTGTCCACATGCGATAAACACTCTTTTTTTATGGATATTCCCGATAAGAACACGTGTTTTTTATGATTTTAACCCTTTGTTTATTATTCTTGATGACGTCACTTCCTGGCTCCCTGCTCCCTGTGTGCCAGAATCGGCGAATCTATACTACTTACAAATTATAATTTTCAAGTTCTAGATGTCAGTAGCGTGTACAAGATGACAACAATTCTAGAGTATTATGATGACGTCCGTTTTCAGCAGCCAATCAATCACAACCAGAATACACGAATGCGAGCTCAACAACTTTTGAAAATACCAGTAGTATTCAACAACTATGGAAAACGACAACTCGAGCATAATGTTTCAACAATTATGAATTCACTACCCGCCAACCTAAAAAATATTATTAATTTCAAAAAACGCAAAAAAAAATTAAAAAATTACTTTCTTTCTATTAATAATTATATCAATTAAATTACATATTAGTTTATAACCTCTTATCCTTTTTATCACATAAAAATTATTACAAACAAACTCACAGAAAATTAACAACTATATACTGCTTAACTTCCAAACATTATATGAATTTGAATTTTAATCACCTGCAGATAAGCCTCAAGCTTCGCAGGTAACATACAATATTGTAACCTTATTTTGTAAATAAATAACAAACAACAAAAAAAAAAAAAAAAAAGTATTGGCAGGTAACAGAACACGATTATAGTTTTTTTTTTTTAAGTGAAACTTCTTTAGCCGCGGTTGGGCAAATTTGCCTGAATCAGACGAAAAGGTGAAAAACTTTCCCTTCTCCAACTTCAACAGGCAGTAAAATAAATTCTAAAAAAAATACACATACATACATATCGAGCTACAAACTATCAAAAGTACAAGCAAGCGAAGAAAACAACAACAAAGTAAGCCAAGAAAATAAAATTCTTATTTTCAACCCCACCATGCAAACATTGGGCCATCGCACACGCGATGATTTTTGCGGACAGAAAATCGGTTTTGAAGGCGAAGGGACTGAGGTCTGCGGTAAGAAATGACTGAAAATCTTCTACGGAGTTTGCTCCGAAAAAATACTACCACAGTTATAGGGGTTTGAGAATAAATAACGTCGTTTTTAGTTCAAACTTTAAAATTCAGCTTGCAATACCCTTTTGAATATTTCTATAGTTTTTTGGTGGCAGATCAGACTTCTTTCTTGTGCAATGCCCATTGCAATACAAGACCTATTCCGGTAATTGTGTACAAAATCTATAACACCTCGATTTTGATGAAATGCTTGTCTGATGTAGAGAGGGTATTTTTTCGAGTAACTTTATGCATCGTGTCCACTTTGTACATAATTTACTTTATTTCGTTCGACGAATTGTGTTGTTCTCAAATCAAGAGATGGTAATCATACGCGGATTGCTCTCCGATTTGCGGCGATTTGTCAAGCTACTACGGTAATCAGATGGCCAGATTTATGTAAGCTATTGTAACAATACTGAGAGGCAAATATCCTATCTTCGCTGTACTGACAACTTTTGTGGACCAGCGGATATAACCTAAGAAGTTTCACTTCTAACGCGCGAGATTCTCATGCATTTTTTTGATTTTTACCTTTTTTCTTTCCTTGGTTATTTTGATCAAAATTAATTGTAATTTATTCCTCACTTATAACCTAAAGATTCCTCCTCTTCGACTACTTACCTTGACGCTGGTGGGGAGGCTTAGTAGGTCCCGTTAACCCCAGGGGGCGATTGCAGTAGGGTTACCCAAGCTGTAAGGTCTCTGGATGAGGGACCGAAGCTAAAGAGTAGTCAACCTGATTCCAGTGTTGGTGTGAGCGTAAAGCAAACCGTGCCCAAGGATGCAAGGCTGAGGGTTTAATCAGTCTCTAACAAGCTCCTTCAGGCGCCCTGGCGAGGGCCTGTCGTATTAGCGCCCCACCACAGTTTTTTTTTTTTTTTTCCCGAGGGTAGGTGAAAATCTTCCATAGACACTATGAGAATAGCAAGCGCGTGCTCATAGTAGTGTCAGATTCTTACTGACCAAAAACACCTCCCTTCGATATAAATTTGTTAGATACTGCAACTAAGTTATACTACTTATCAAGCAATTTTTCTATCACGAAATATAAACGTTTGGCAGGTTACTTTCCAATGAAAGATCCTGCATATTCCGCAATTTAGATGCGGTTAATCCTTATCTCGCCAAGTCGAAAGGTTTTGTCCTTTGTAGTCGGCGCAATAAATTGCTCTCATCCAAAATAAGTAGGACTGTATTATTAACATGTCCGATTAGTCGGTTTCTATGTTTTCGCGCGAAGCTTCTAGTTTCAGCTTCGATTGTCGGAATTCCGAGATCCCTATGGATATCGTCGTTTCTAGCATACCACGGTGCTTGGACAATTTCTCTAAGCACTTTATTTTGAAAGGTCTGTAAAATATTGGCATTTGTTTTCTTGGTACAACCCCAAAGTTGTATACCGTAGGACCACACCGGCTTTAGCACTTGCTTGTATAAAAGCAGTTTGTTCTCGGTACTGAGGTGGGAATGTTTCCCGATCAGCCAGTACATTTCTCTATATTTGATTTCTAATTCTTTACGTTTCATTTTCACGTGCGAATTCCAGTCCAGCTTTGCGTCAAGTGTCATTCCCAGGTACTTGGCTTCATTTGCAATAGGAATTCGGGCCAAATTTATAAAAATTGGCAAGTCATTAATTTTTCTATAAGTGAAATTCACGTGAACAGATTTAGTTCCGTTAAGGGCGATCCGCCAGTCCCTCGTCCATTCATTTACTTTATTCAATGCGTTTTGCAGTTTGGCAGTCGTTTCCTCGATTGTTTTACCTACTGCTAGGATAGCGGTGTCGTCGGCAAACGTAGCAAGCATAGTGCCATCTTCTTTCGGTATATCACAAGTATATAACAGATAAAGAAGCGGCCCCAGAACGCTTCCTTGCGGTACGCCGGCCGAAATTTTTTTGAGCTCTGAGTATTCGTTTCCATTTCTAACACGGAAGAGTCTATTTCCGAGATATGAATCCAAAATCTCGTATAGGTACACGGGGAGTACTTGTCGTAATTTGCATTTCAAGCCATCGTGCCACACCTTATCAAAGGCTTGCGAGACGTCAAGAAATACGGCTGAGCATATCTTTTTTTCTTCTAGTGCTTTTTCGATTACGTTGGTAATTCTATGCACCTGGTCAATTGTCGAATGCTTACTTCTGAACCCAAACTGGTGGTCAGGGATTAGATTATTTTCTTCTATAACCGGTTGGAGACGCCATAGTAATATCCTCTCGAAAATTTTTGATACGACTGGAAGAAGCGAGATTGGTCTGTATGATTTTACTTCATATGACGGTTTTCCTGGTTTTAAAACCATAATGACTTCCGCAACTTTCCATTGGCTCGGCACGTGTTTTAATCTGAGTGCAGCATTTATAATATGGAGAAGCTTAATAAATGCTCTTCTAGGTAAGGCTTTGAGAATTTCTCCGGTAATCAAATCATAACAAGGAGCTTTCTTAGGTTTTAGTTTCGCGATCTCACGTTCGAGTTCTCTAAGCGTTGCAGATCTGCGCGTTAAATCGTCAGATGGTGGAACTACCATCCTTGTGAGGTTGATGTTGTCATGAACCACTTGACCATCGTTCGGTTTAAAGGTTTCTTCCAAATGGGCGGCAAAAATATCCGCTTTTTCTTTATCTTCCCTTGCCCATTCATTTTGATTTATTTTAAGTGGCGGCGCGGGGATTTTGGGCCTTTTGGTGCCTTTTACGGCTTTCCAAAGGGAATAATTGGAATCTTTTTTCGCTGTTAAACTTTCAAGGTAAGAGCCTATCGCACGATTTTTAAAATCCTTAATGCTATTCTTTAACAAATTGCAGAGACGATTCAGATGGGTTTTATGCTGTGGAGCACGACTTTGTTGCCATCTTTTACGCGCTTTTCTTTTTTCCCTAATTAATTCCTTTATTTCAGCAGGATATCGTAGACCGTATTTGTCTGGCGTTTTTCTTGGATTATGCGTATTATTCCAAGAGGCGAGCTGTACTATCTCAACGAAGCGATCGACTTCAACCTCAAGTTCATAGGGTGTCGTAAGCGGTACGCTCAGTTCAACATTTACTTCGATTTCGTTCCTAAAGCCTTCCCAGTTAGTTGTTCTGCCGGTTAATTTCGCTGGCTCTCGGTTAAATAATAGTTTTTCGCTCATTGTCAAAATAATTGGGGAATGATCAGACGACAGATCAAAGCTTTCTTCAACTTTTATGTGGTTGTTAGATATTCCTTTCACCACGAAGAAATCGATCAGGTCAGGTATTTTCAAAGTATCAGCTGGCCAGTAAGTCGGTTTGCCCGTCGAATGGAAATCACAACTGTACTCCATACCTGCCCCATAGAGCATTCTACCTTTTTGCGAGATGTATCTAGAGCCCCAGAACGTATGTTTCGCGTTAAAATCACCGCCAATAATGAAATTAGGTTTCAGCGATTTAAATAAGTTAGTAAAATCACTTTTTTCAAGCGCGGAACGCGGTGGACAGTAAATAGATGAGATTTTAATAGTACGCTGACTATTTTTAACTCGAATTGTGCACATTTGCAGTGTTTCAAGCTCTATCTTTAGGTCTTCGCATTGTTCAATGCAGTCTTTAATAAACAAGGAAGATCCGCCTCTTCCTTTTCCCGAAGGGTGACAAGCGTGGTAATCAGTATAGCCTTTTATTTTTAAATGCGATTCCTTTTTCACGTGAGTTTCAGAAATCAAGCAAATGTCAATATCTTTTTCTCGCATGAATATTTCCAATTCGTCAAGTTTTTGCAAAAGTCCGTTTGCATTCCAAGTACATATTTTTAACATTCTTTTTTCATTCATATTCTAGGTGAAGTACGCGTTTTCCGTGAATAACTCTCGAGCTTAACCAACCTATCGAGAATAATTTTATTTATTTTGCTTTGCTCTTCAAGTTTCGCGAGAATAATTGAGAAAACTTGAGAAGCAGGGTCCGTCGGGATTTCGATGTTTTTTGATTTTTCGGATGCTGCAGCCTGGGCGTAGGTCTGCACTCCTGCTGTCCGAGGGCTATTACTTGATGTCTTTTCTAATGGCTTTTCATTACCATTTCTCTTAAGGCCAGAAGTCGAGGGCTTTTCTCCTGTCACCAACTTTTTCCGCTCTGAACCCGGTGGTTTTTGTTTGCCTACGTTCGCCTGACCGATCTTACTATTTGCATTAGTTAGCGGTCTTGTTATTTTATTTTGAGGCTTATGGAGTGCATCTCTCCGTTTTTGCAACTCCTTAGCTACTTCACAGCCTCCATAATTTGCCGGGTGCTTTCCCTTACAATTAGCACAGATTGCGGAGGCTTGTTTGTTCACTCCACAGTCTTGGGAGAGGTGATTTCCGGCGCATTTCACACAACGCGGTTCTTTTTTGCAGTACATTTGCGTATGATTAAATCCTTGGCAACGTTTGCACTGCGGAATTATTTTTAAATTTCTACGCATGGGCTCGATTTTTACCACGATATTCAATATGGTTTTAATTCGGTAGATATCGTCGATGCTGTCAGATTTATCGAATGTTAGCATAAAAAGTGGAAGTCCACGCCTAACCAATATGTCTGTATCTATTTCAGATTGTTGCTTTTCCTTCTTGATGATATTAACGGCATCAAGAATTTTAAAGCCTTTGGCTTGAAGGTCGCTCATAACCTCTTCTTTGGTGCATGAGGGGTGAAGACCCCTTGCTACAACACGATGTGGCCTTTCTGACTTGATTTCGAAAGTATACCACTGAATCTTATCCACATTAAGTTTTTGGGACACTGCTCGGTAGTCATCGTGGTCGTCGACGTTAATCCTCCACGCATTATTCCTCAAAGATGTGACCTTAAATTTCGATGTAATCGTTCCTTTAAGGAGGCTATGCAACTTATTATATTCCGTTATCCCGACGATGTTTATTGGTGGCGGTAAACGAAATTGCGTTTTACGTTGATTTTCTTGCAGTTCTTTACGCTTCTCTTCATTTAAGGGCACGACTTCGGGCGAAGAACCGGCTCTCCGTTTTTTAGAAGGTCTTTTCTTAGGGACCCGATTCGTTTCGCGTGCTAGCTCTTCTTCATCGGTGTGGTACTCCCGACTATCTAATAGTGCTGGAGCACATTCGCGCTCTTTCTGCGAGTGTGTGTTCTTTAGAACCTTATTCTCTTCTTTTAATAGATCTATCTCTTTCTTAAGATCTTGATAGAGTAGATCCATTTCGTTAAGCTTTATTCGGAGTACTTTATTTTCTTCCTCAAAGCTTTTATATTTCGCTAAGTCCTGGTTTTCGCGCTGCGGCGCTCCCGGCGGACTTTTTTTCCCGGAGTTATTCGATCTTGATGGAGGAGATCGAGATACCCTTGCACTTCTTGTGAAAGGGTCATTGGATTGCAATAAATGGCTCTCCCCAGAATCCGTAGAGCCGACCTCCGAAGAGGGTGGATTTTCCAGTAAAGCTGGACTGCCACCTGGGGTAATCAATCTTTTTGTTTTGTCCATTGCATTTTTGTATACACTATGCACTCGGTATACGGAGATTGGATTTTAGTCGCCTCTTACGATAGGCATGCCTACCTCGGGTATATTCTAACCCTCACCCGAAGGTACCCCCACCACAGTAAAGCCGGATATGCTGTGGTGGCACCTTTTTTCACCGGCTTACTCGTGGGATCAAATAAATGAATATAGAAAAAGATACACAAAAAAACAAACAAAACACAGGTATGCAAGTTTCGGGGGAAACCCCAAACCGCTCGATGGAAGAAGAGGTTAAAGCCCCACTTCCGGAACCGTCGATCGTAGTTTCTTCGGACGGAGAAAGCGGTGGAACGATTGACCTCGATCTAGAGAATCTCCTTCTCGATGATGAAGACAATCGGTCGATCGCTAGCTCGTCCAATTTTACCCTGCTTTCCACTACGTCAAACCGCAGTAGGAAGGCAAATAGCAAACTTACGGTTAAGAGGCTAGGGAAGAAGAAGTGGGAGGAGCTGTCAGAGAATGATAGAAGAAGGCTACAAAGTGCGCGGGCTTTCCTGCGGGAGCCGTCCTCAAGAGACAGTGAGCCTACTGCTAGCTGCTCGAGAGTCGCGGGGACTGCGGAAGCCTCGTGTACTGTAGGACTGTAGGGCCGCCCAAATCTGTGACTTTCCTTAGCCAGTCGGGACAAGGATCAATCTCATCAGCTGCTCCAAAGGTTAGTGAGGGGGAACTAGATAGAGACGGGGAGCAGGACCCAACTGTGAGGTCGCTAGACCCTCCAACCAGGATTAGCAGCAAGTCTCCTACTCGTACTATCCTGGCTGGGGGAGAGGAGGCATTGCAGACGGTGAAGGTAGGAGAGGAGCATGACAGCACCTCGACAAGCCTATGCTCGTCGGGTGAGGTTTGTGCACCGACCCTATTATCACCAGGGGAATGCTTAGAGAGTGTAGACGAACTGGCAAATGCCAATTCAACGATTGAAAGCTGCTGCACTGTTGTTTCCGCACAGTGCGATTCGAAGCGCAGCCAATGCTTGGGCATTCCCGATGCTTCGAAGGCCGCTGAGGAGAGTAAAGCAAAGAGCACAGGGCAGCGAGCCCCCCAGCAGCTGATATCCAACAAAGCTAGGAAGCTCCGGCAGAGAGCCAACGCCAAAAGGTTTTTAAGGCGACTGAAAAAGAAAGACCCCTCATCCTACACGGAGAAGGACAACCAGGCGCTAGCTAGGGCAAAGGAAATCATAGGGTCAGCTGTAGGAAGGTCAGTGGGACCGATCAAATTACCTAGCGCGCATGCCTCTGGAAGAGCTAATGATAGGCTGGTCGCGGCGAGGAAGGGCGGCCTTCCGCCTCCCACCTCAGCCACAGGCGGAACTTCGCAACCCCCAACTGCTGCAGGTAAAAGACGCGAGTCCAAACCTGAGGAAGCGGCTGCGGGATGCTCAAAGACAGGTAGGCATGATGAGACGATCTCTCCATCATTGCCTGGGAAAAGAGCTAGAACCCACGCTGACATTGTCAGAGGGAATCTTCGGGTTGCTATAGTCGACTATGGCAACCCAGATCGGAAGTTGCCTGATGATCAATGGAAGCTTCTAGAACTCAGGATACTTGATGGCGTGAATGAGGCTCTCCTTAAAGGTTTGGAACCATATCCACTTTTTGGACAGCTGACCACCTTCAAGGGATTCAAGGTTATAGAATGCGACAACGAAGTTACTTTGAAATGGCTAAGAAAGTTCATCTCTGACACCAAAGCTCCGTGGACTACCGCCGACCTGAGGGTGATCGAGAAAAAAGAACTCATCAGCCTCACTCGACCAAAAGGTCGCTTACTCCTTACGGGTCCTTATCTCCCGAAGGATAGGATAGAACGATACCTGCGGCTACTCAACCCAGAACTTCTTAGCAAGGACTGGGAGGTTATAGAGGTGGGGGAACACACTGAGGCTGGGATGGAAGTTACCATCCTCCTCAGTCATCGCTCGATGCCGCTACTCCGCGACGGAAATTATAAGGTACGCGTTGGGATTACCCGATGCAAAATCAGACCCATTGCTGGACCAGTTCAGCAAGGTAAAGATGGAGGCCCCCAACTGCAATGATGAAGGTAATACAAATAAATCTTCATCACAGTAAGGCGGCTAGTGCCAACCTTAATTTCCTAATGGGAGACAGGGATATTGACGTTGCTCTCATACAAGAGCCTTGGATTGTCCGAGGCAAAATTATGGGATTAAACGCAAAAGGCCTGGAATTATATAAGACCGATATACCGAATGTCGAAAGTAAGACCAGAACTTGCATTGTTGCAAAGAAACAAATTAAGCTTTTTCTCTTATCCAGATACTGCAACAGTGACCAGACAGTCGTAAAACTCGAAAGGCAGGGAAAACCCTCACTTGCGATGGCATCTGTGTACATGCCATACGACTCCACGGATGGGCCACCATCTGAGGACACGCGCAGACTGGTGAGAAAGGCGGAGGAAGAAAAATGGGACCTGCTCATGGGATGCGACGCAAACTCCCATCACACGCAATGGGGCAGCACTGGAATCAATCCAAGGGGTGAGTCTCTTTTTGAATTTATTATTGAACAGAACTTATTGATAGCGAATATAGGGGACGAACCCACCTTCATAACCAAAAATAGGCGGGAAGTCCTAGACATTACTTCCATGAACAACTCGGATTCTTTTCATGTGAAACAGTGGAAAGTTTCCACTGACATATCTTTTTCAGATCACAGAATAATAGAATTCGCGATAGACGAATCAAAACCCCCATAGGTAAAATATCGGAACCCCAGATCAACCGACTGAGAACTGTTTGCCAGCGAGGTGGGAAAAAGTGAACGTAAATTACTAGAACAAAAAGCACGAACACCGCAAGAAATTGATGCCGCAAGTGAGGTGCTATGCACTACCCTCAATAAGGCATACCTAAAGTCATGTCCTATTAAGAGCATGCGCGGTAAAAAGTTTCCGCCGTGGTGGAATAAAGAGCTTTCAGACATGAGGAAAGAAACGCGAAAACTCTTTAATGCGGCTAAAAGACTCAATACTGAAGGAGACTGGGAAAGATATAAATCCAATCAAAGGAAATTTAAAAGCGCAGTCTGCAGCTCGAAACGCACCTCATGGCGTACTTTCTGTAGCGATGTCGAGAATACTACAGAAGCTGCGAGACTAACAAAGATCCTGGCAAAAGAACCGTCTCTACCAGGTTATCTCAAGGATTCCAGTGGTAACTGGACGCAATCCTGTTCTGAGTCCCTGGATCTTCTGCTAAGAACACATTTTCCAGGATGCGCGGCTCCAGCCAGCAATCTGGAGACTGATAATCGACTAGAAGAAGAGATGATGGTACCAATAGGAATGGTGACTGAGGAAAGGATTATGTGGGCAATCGAATCATTTCAGCCCTTCAAGTCACCGGGCACTGATGGGATTTTTCCGATCATGCTGCAGAAAACTAAGCACCTAATGGCACCAACTTTGCATAAAATCTTTCAGAACAGTCTTAGGTGTGGGCACATACCCAGAGCGTGGCGAGAAGTGAAAGTTGTTTTCATTCCCAAAGCTGGGAAAGCCAGCCACACTACCGCAAAAGACTATAGACCTATTAGCCTTACTTCGTTTCTGCTAAAGACTTTCGAGAAGCTGTTAGACGTGCATATACGTGGTAAGCTCAACCACATGAATATGTCCGCGGCACAGCATCCCTACACTAAGGGTAAGGGCGTGGAGTAAGCGCTACATGATGTTGTTACCACGATTGAAAGATCCCTACACTTTAAGGAATACACGCTGGCAGCTTTTTTTGAGGCACACCTCAACGAGGGGTCATATCCCCACTTCTTTGGATCATGGTCATTAATGAATTGTTAACGAAATTTAGATACAGTGGAATAAAAGCAGTAGCATATGCAGACGATGTGGTGCTACTTGTCACGGGAAAATTCCTAACCACTGTTAGTGAACTAGTTCAGCAAGGCTTAAACACACTAAACGTTTAGACTAAACAATGCGGACTGGGGGTCTACCCTCAGAAAACCGAAGTAGTGCTGTTTACTAATAAAAGAGTCATACCAACCTTCACGCTACCAAACATTGAGGGTACCCCCCTTAAGTTGTCTGAAAGCGCGAAATATTTAGGCCTCATACTGGACAGAAAGCTTAACTGGAAGCTGAATATTAAAGAAAGGGTACGAAAGGCATCCGTCGCTTTCTACACCTGCAGTAGATTCTTCGGGAAAAACTGGGGCTGTAGACCGCAAATAACGCTATGGATGTACTGTTAGTAAGACCCATACTGACATACGGAGGACTAGTCTGGTGGCACGCTGCCGTCAAAACAACCAACCTCAAGGATATGACCAAAATACAGAGAATAGTATGCACTGGAACGACCGGTGCGATGAGAACAACGCCAACAGCGGGACTGGAAGCGATTCTTAACCTTCTGCCTCTGGATATCTATATGCAGGAGACCGCAGCAAAAAGCGCCCTCAGACTAAGCCAGTCAAAACACTCGAGGTCGAATGCATACCGACACGCCAGAATACTTGGCAATTACCTTCATGGTGACATCAATTCAGACTACACTGCCCCATACTTGGATTTTGAAAAACCCTTCACGTGAGATTTTCCAAGCAGGGAGCAGTGGGAGAAAAATGAAATACCACAGAGCACTAAGTCCATCTATACCGATGGGTCTAAAATGGACATAGGTATTGGAGCGGGTCGCTGCTCGGAAGAACTAGGAACGACTTCCAGATCACAGCAGTGTTTTCCAAGCTGAGGTTCTAGCAGTGACAAAGGCTGCCCAATTGGTGTCAATGATGACAATATCACGTGAGGATATCAATATTTACATTGACAGCCAGGCGGCCATAAAAGCAATAGCTGCTACACAAGTTACATCGAAGCTTGTAAAGTATTGCCGCGAAGAGCTGAAGGTTCTCGGCAAGCAGCACAATGTAAAACTCTGCTGAGTCCCTGGACACAGCGGGATACCAGGCAACGAAGCCGCAGATGAACTGGCCAGAAAGGGCTCAGCCCTAGATAGAGAACAAGCAGACGGGATGGTCAAACCTCCACTCTGCAACCTTCGGGCCAAAATTGAACAAAAACCAGTAATTGAAGCGAATAACAGGTGGAGATCGCTAGTCACCTGTGTGATATCAAGAGGACTATGGCTAAAATACGGCAAAACAAGAACTATGAAACTCCTACAAAAGGACAGAAAGTTGTTGTCAATGCTAATAGGAGTCCTAACTGGGCATAATACTCTGAGATACCAGATGAAGAAATTACGACTGAATGATGATGACATATGCAGAGGATGTGGTGACGAAGAGGTACATGAGGACACAACCCATTTCCTCTGTCACTGCCCTAGCCTTTGTCAACTGAGAAACAGGACCATAGGCGAATTCTATTTCGATCATATCGAAGAGCTATCTGATTAATCACCATCTAACCTGCTTGAGTTTGCTAAGGCGTCGGGTTGGATGCAACCTAGTCATTGATACCACGGGTAGGATCACGCTATGGGTATCACAATGGGTCCACATGGACCTAAGTGTGATGAGGATGCAAGCATTCTCATCAGCCCGAAAACCTAACCTAACCTAACCTGAAGATTACACTGTGTAACAAAATTTCAAAAAATGTTTGTTTATGTACATTTTTGGATTGTTTATGCTTGGTATATGTCAGCTCATTTCAAAAATGCCCAAGTGTTAGCTATTGCTTCAAAATTTTAACAAAAAGTTGGCATTTTTGAGCATTTATGCACTTTTGTAATTTAAAAAAAATTATATAAAAAAAAACTTTATTCAAAATGTTACTTCAAATTTGAATAACCTATCATATATCTGAGCAAAAAAAATATTGGCACTTCCATATGCATTTAGAAGTGCAGAAATTTTCTTGTTTTCCTACTGTGAACTTTGGAATTGCCACTTTATAGGTGTCAGACGTAGTCGCCCATCATATTGGCATCCAATTTACCCTGGTATCGGCCCTCCATTGAAGCGATGTCTTAGGGAAGCGTCTCAGCATGTTCTTCACTAATGCTCCCCACGTTTTCAATAAAAAGAAATACAACTGAAAGTGAAGAACATGTAGTTTTAACGACATCCTGCATCTTAATATATTAAACCTATCCACTAAGTGGATACTAGTTCTACATAATATTCTATTTTAATATTTCCTCCTTTTATTTCCCTGAATGCTGTCGAAGCACAACGTTCCGTTGATTTGAAGCGGGGGCATTAAGTACTTTTCCTAAATCTACCAATAGGTGGAACTTTACGTTTTTTATGCATCAGGTATAGATAAAGGCTTCTCTTAGCGAGCATCTTTTCGTACGATAGTTTTCAGTGTCAGCACGACTGTTCCATAGTTAAATGAAACATTTTTATTTATTTTCTCAACTAACGACTATTCACATTCACTTGCAGTGGTCGAATGATAGGCTTGCTCTGCTTTCATCTCAGTTAACACATTTCCCGATGCCGTTACCGTAAAGCTAACAGTTAGAACAAATGAATACTCAAAATGTGCTTGACATATCATAAGGAAGCAGAAACTAACAAAAAAAATAACGTAAACAAATTTTTGTTACACAGTGTTATTTAAGTGATTAATCTTGCATAAGAAATATATGAAATATGAAATTTATTTTTAGTTGATTTTAAAGATAATAATTCATTTGAATTATTTTTTTTAATGGGTTTTAAAAATTACTAATTTCTAATGGCAACCATTTGAAAGATATTCTTGCAAAATTCCAAGCCAAACGGCAAGTCTGTTCAATTTGCTTGTTATTTAAACTTTGTATGGAAATAGGCTCAAATCTTTGTGGAGTATTGTCTACATCTACAGTGATTGTCCGCTTATTCATATTTCAGCAGATATGTTTTGGGTCAAAATGCTAGCATTGGTTTGTTTGAGAGCAGCTACAGTAGCAATCGTATCCTGTGTCCTTACTGAAGGATCACGGTGATAAGACCTTCTTGTAACTGTCCGACGCTCGTCATGAGACTGAAAAAGTTAACTAGCCCCTTCAGAGTCCATCTGCTCGAAGGAATGCTGCACTGCAAGCCTTCATAGTGGGTATCTTTTAACTTAAGGCATGCCAGAATAATCTCAGTGAATAGTCTAAATACGGGAATTACGGACTATATATGACTCCGCTCCGAATCCAATATAAAATATAGGTCAGCTCAGCCTGAACTTGCCGCTGAGACTTCCAGATCACTGTAATGTCTTCCAAGCAGAGGTGATAACTATTTGTGAAGCCGCTGAGTGGATTTCGATGAAATCGATGTACATTCGCGATATTTTCATTTACATCGATAGGCAAGCAGTTATAAAAGCACTCGAATCACTAATTATAAGTTCAAAATTGGTAAGGCCCTTCCGCGCTTCTCTAAACGAGATATCGATTAGATGCATACTCACGGTGTGCTGAGTTCCAGGTCATAGTAATATACCAGGTAACTGTGCAGCAGACGACCTAACCAGAAAAGGTACAGAACTGGGGAGTTTTATCACAGAAAGTGAACCCCATGTACCAATAGAAACAATAAAACACAAATCGACGTAAAACTTGCAGCCTGCTAAAAATTAGCAGAGCACTCGGCACTGTAGTTGGCATATTGACAGGTCATTGCGCAGTAGGCAGACATGCCAACAGGCTGGGAATCCTCGCCAATGAGGAGGAATCCTCCTACCACCTCCTATGCGGTTGCCCAACACTCTGCTCTTTAAGAAAAAAGATTCTGGGAGAATACTTATATTTATATATACATATGTACATAATTAATATAAATATTTATTTATTTCCTCAATGGGTATCAATAAAATATGGAAATTCAACCAACTCTCAAAGAGTATAATCAACAGACATAAACGACTTCCAAAGAAAACTGAAACTACATTTTTGCACATAAAAATTAGAATTAAAATTTTAAAATTAAATTGATTTTGTTGTATAGCTTTAGGGTTTGTTTTATTTTGTTTTATTTAGTTCTAGTTAAAGTTAAATTTAAAATTTCAATCTATTATTATTATTATTTCTAATTTTTCGATCTGTATCATTTTTACTATCTTTTATTGCTAATTTTCTTTAAATAATAAATTTCAATAATTTTTGTTAACATGTTTATTAGTTAAATTAATAAATTAAAAGTTACAAATAATGGCCCTACTTTGGTCTAAATGAATCGTCCAAATATGGTACCTAACCTTACCTTACCTTCATGGACAAAGAAGGCAGAAATGAAGAGATTTTGTGTTGCACTCTCGCACTTCGCTACGGTATATACTCATATCTGGATACAAATAGTTTTGACACAATACTTGCAAAGATGTCGCCTAGCTTCTAGTAAAACTCTTACAAGTCGCATACATTTCGTAGCATAACACATAACATTTCAATTGCATACATGTTTACACAGTATTGATTCATCTAATTTAAATTCAAAGTCTTCCCAATCCCTGTCAAAAGCTTCACCCCCGTTTCACACTCATAATAGGAAACCCTTACAATATTTAACTAAATCCTCTCCACCGCGCCGCGCCCTCCTTACTCCGGATGACATAAACAATCCCGTCGCCCGTTATTTAAAAATAAAAAATTAACAAAAAACATATCTACAACATAATCAACAACATGCAAATTTCGCATTTCCCATCGCATCCTTTTGGGACAGACACCGTGCATCGAAATCAAAAAAAAAAAAAAACGCGTTAAATAACTAAGTAGGTATGTCCTTGCAACATTTCACACTACAAAAGCAGGAAATTTCTCTTTCGAAAATTGTACACAGTAACTTATTCGCTTTTTTCGTTGTTGTCGTAGTAGTGCAGTTTTATGTCCGCGTAAATGCAAAAGCATATCCTGGCAAAACGTTGAAACGACAGCGGCACAGCGTTTTGCACTCCCACGAATGAGAAATTCACAACGATAAATGCTACAAACCCGCATGTACGAGTACAGCTCTATGATCCTTTTGAATAAAACCCATTCACTATCCTTTGCATAAGAATTGAAAGTGGGGTTCTTTATTTTTTTGCCCATCGTTCCCTGATTTTTATTAAAGCGAATTCTGACAGATGTACGAATAGTCCTGCAACAAGTTTTTTGGGTGCCCCTGCCAATAAGGTTGTTTGCTTGAGGCAATCAAGTCACTTGTTTGTTTGTCTGCCTTCTACTATCAACTCTCCAGTGAGTAGTGTTAGTGTAGTGGTTGAATAAAAAATAATGTCCCTTCCAAAAAATAAAAATTGCCAAGAGCAACATTTTCGAACTGTGCATTAATGAGATTGTTCAATAAAGTCCATTGCCTGGGTGTATGGGCGTAAATTTACGACTAGGAGACCTAGGGAGACCGTACGAGTAGTTGTAGATGGGCTAAGTGCATTGAATGCACTTTAAGAGAGGAAGACATTTACAAAAAAAAAAAAAAAGTGTATTTGCACTTCTGCAGTTGTTTATTTGAGGGTATCCATTTCAAATTCCATGAATCGAGTGGAAGAAATCTTAAACGAGGTCGATTTGAAAGGACTTACAAGTATTCGGGTACATTCGTATTTGTAGAACAAATTTGATTGCGAATAGAAATGTGGTTGGACTACATACACATACATAATGTAGATTGAAACCGACTCAGGGATGCACTTCTACGTAGATGCTTCGTGAGGAGAACCATGAACATATTTTCTTAGAACGTACACAATTACCATCTGGTTTTGGATTCAGATGTCGGATTTCCGTGGCAAGTTAGAGGCAATTACTGTCGGTTACAGAGTCAGTGCTGCCAAAAGGCGGAGTTGGCAGTCATAGATATTCATATGGTACGTACACTTGGATATGTCTAGAGGAATCTTCTTCTGCAATATTATCAATCATGTCTTTTGAAAATGCGTGATATAAGATCTTTACAACAAGCAAACTTTTAACCAGTGGATAGAAGCCAACAAGTTGTTAAAGGAATTTCAAGCCGGTTTTAAGCCAGGATAATTGATTTATTTGTTTTGAGTAGTATCGTGAAACTTTCTCGTGCGGGATAAAAAACTACTCGTTTTTCGCGGATTTCGAGGCAGCTTTTGACACAGTGGATCGCAACGCTTTGTTCTATAAGCTCTACAGCATGGGTAGGCAGCTCAAATATGGAAGGGTTATCCAGAACACAACGTACATAATACCAAAACAGCTGTTTGGAATGGAGACTTACTATCCGAATGGTTTCAGTCGTGTGCAGGAGTAAGACAGTGTTACTCTCTAAGTCCTAGTCTTTTTGCACTCTTCACCGAAAACATAACGAGGAGTAGAAAATGCAGGAGTCCTGATCAAATGCATCTTATTCACAGACGACATAGTCCTACTGGCTTCCCAGAAACCCTACAAATTATGATTAACCGACTTTGTAATTACTACAGGCTTTGGAACTTAATAGTCAACTTGGATAAGTCTAAAGTAATGGTGTTTAAAAAAAAAGAGGCATATACTGTGCGAATGAGAAATGGAGATATAATAGAGAACTAGTCGAAATTGAGAGGAAATATAAATACTTTGGATTGGTTAACAATAAATTCATTGCCCACAGTGCTAAGTACAAAGTTTTCGAAGCAGTGTCTGAGTCCATTATTTTCTATGCATCAGAAGTATGGGGATGTTAACAATATGAAAACGGAAACGGGCTTATCGCCACTCTTCACCCAAAAGCCAGAACTCCAAGTGATGTTCTTAAGGTTTTTAGCACGCAAGATAACCGAGTTTCATAATTAGCGCTGCAAGCAATATTATAGCCGAACTGAATAATTCAAAGAATGGTTGAAATTGTAGCTCGCGACTGTGGAATCGAAATAGTTCACAATGATGCAAGGTGTACCAGCTCATCGAAGGAGCTGAAGCTCAGGCTAGGATAAGATATCTGGAGGAAGCTTCATTGAACAATATACAGCTGTTTAGGCTCCCTGATATTAAGCAAAAATGGAAAGAAGCCCAAAAATCTACATAAAAAGTTGTGGCGTTTTTTCCTAGCAAAAATCACCCAAATAGTTTGGCGTAAATGCTGAGAATTTTGGCATATTTTCCATAACTGTTTTAGACATTTTTTCCATTTATGAAATATGAAAGAACGGCAAAAAAATTGTTTGGAAAAAACGCCAGAACATTTTTTGGCCTTTTTTACAAATTGAAAAAAGGAAAACCCCAAAAAATGGTTGGCTTTTTTCCAAATAGAAAAGAAAAAAGGCTCTCTGAAACTACGCCAAAAGAAATTACGCAAAAAAAAACCGAAAATCTCCATTTTAAGTTACAGCGTTTTTTCTTAGGAAAAATTACCAAAATGGTTTTGCGTAAATGCTGAGAATTTTGTCATTTCTTCCATAACTTTTTTGGACATTTTTTCCATTTATGAAATACTAGTGGTTACCTGGTTTGTTTCGCTACACCCATTGAAAACAGTGTTTATTTCATAAATGTAATGAAATTTTTTCGAGTGACTTTTTATGAATAGCAATTACTCTGGTGGAGAATTAAATACCGACAACTCTATTTGGATTTAAGAAAACTGTCCAAACAATAATATACTAAAAAAAATACTAATATTAGTTTATGAGTTCTGAGGTATCAAACGAAAAGCTCATTTTTATATATATAGATGAAAAAAACGCAAACAAATTTTTTTGCCATTTTTCCAAATTGAAAAAGGAAAAAACCGCCAAAAATGGTTGACTTTCTTTTTCCAAATAGAAAATGTTATATATATGAGTAACAAAAGAAATCTACTACATTATACACATGCTGTCAAACATACCATTTTCACCTCATACATTATATGTCAGCTTCACTGATTACTTACATGACTCTCAATAAAACATTCATTCTATTCGCATACTCTGAACCATCATCAAGTATTTTCTTTAGCAGATACATTACAAAATTGGCGACGAGGAAATTTAATATTTTACATCGTAAAAAGTTTTACTTGTAAAAGAAAAGCAACATCGATTTTCGATCAGTTTTATTTAAACAAATTTTTTTTTAATCTCTTCAAAGTCTAAAACATAAGAACACGTTTTGCAAATATTTGTAAAGCTACGAGCAGACGATATGCAAAAGTCGCATATATATGCGAGTGCTGACGTCACGAAAAAACTCGCAAATTGATCGCAAATTCTATAAAGTAGGCATTGCTCGCAAACTGGCATATAGACGTGTTCACACGATATGTGACTTTTGTCCCAAAACTTGCAAATGCATTTGCGAACATGGTGTTCGCATATGATATGTTCGCAAATGGGGTCGCAAATGTTGTGGCCTATATGCGAGGTGTTCACACGATATGCGACACAATTTGCAGATCACATATTTTCAATCATATGCAGATTTGCGAACATTATCAACCTTTTGACATTTTGTATTATCTGTATTGTTTTGGTGATTTGTGATAAATTTATAGTGCGGAGATATATTAAAAATGACAAAAAGAAAAGGGGCTGCTATTGCTATTTTGGCAATAGATATGATGGAAAATACTAGGTCTTTTTGGTGTGTGCTATTTTTCGAGATGTCTTCATAGAATCATGACAGCTTCATGGCTCTCAATTTTTTTTTACTCTCATTTGGCTCTCTGCTTGCGATGTATTTTATGCTACATCCTTTTCCTTGTGGTGAGTGTCGTCAACTGTGTCAACCAGCCATCTGACATTTTGTGAAATGTCATAATCTTCATTGTTAGTGGAAAACAAAAACAAATTGATAGGTTTGACCAAGTGTTGTTTGAAAAGCGTTTGTTTACTTTTGTGCAAGTTTTCTGTCTGTGAGAGGATTTTCTCTCTCTTGGAGAGGATTCTATTATTTGACAGATCTCAATTCCGTGTGCCAAAAAGATACCAAACATGTTGCGTTAAATTTCATCGCTCTTTATTTTTTACGCTCTCATTTCGCTCTCTGCTTGCGATGTACTGTGATTTTTTCGAGTTAACAAACACAGATTCATGTGATTCTATGTAATATACATAGTATTACGAAAAGTAGCGTGTTTCCAATCAGACCTAATAATTATCTTCACAATTTAATTGTCACAACTCACAACACAACCCAACCAAAGCAAAATGTAAAATAAAAGTAAAAAAAAGTGCCTCCACTCTACACACAGTCCACACCAAATTTTCAAACTTTTGAGATCTCACATACTCAGTTTAATTTTGTCTGTAGACTAGGATTTGTTCGCAAATATGCGGTCATATGCAATGTAAGGTTTTTGTCCGGTCGCATATGGTTGGGACGCTTGCAAATGATCGTATTTGCTCGCAAATTGTCACAAATGATATGCGAAAGTGTTCACACGATATGCGGAAAAGTCGCAAATTGGTTTGGAAACTTGGTGTCGCATATTGTCCGCATATGCTTTGCGAGCATATGCGGACTGTCCTAAATAGGTGTTCAGACGATATGCGAGCATTAATCGCATATGATGACGTAAAAATTACGTCAGACTCGCATATATATGCGACTTTTGCATATCGTCTGCTCGTAGCTTAATGGCCAAGGACACAAGTACCGTAGTCCATTCGACAACCATGAATGAGTTGAATGAATGAGTTTAATCCAAGTGAAGATAAATGGAGCATTTGGAAAGAGCGTTTGGAAATTCACTACACCGAAATAAATTGCACCGAAGACAATGCAAAAAAAGCGATTTTATTAAAATCAGTTGGATCATCAGCATATGAATTATTACGCAGTTTATGTGATCCAAAGACGCCAATGAGTACAGAGTTGAGTGAGTTGTGCAAAATTTTGGAATCGTACTTCACACTTCCAACAATTGTGTACCATGAACGAAAAAATTTACATGACGCTGTTCGCAACGAAAATGAGAGTGTGTCTTCATGGTATGCTCGCATTAAAAAGCTGGCTCTACAATGTAAATATGGTAGCAATTTGGATGTGATGGTAAAAGACAAATTTATTACTCAATTGCCCGAGAGAAGTTTCACGCGCATTTGCGAAGAGGACGAAGGTTTGTCACTGGCCGATGCTCTGAAAAAGGCGATGACATTCGAAACGAAATTTGCGATAAAAACCAACACGGATTATGATACTAGTTACATGAGTTCGAAGAAAGGGCAAAGACACCGCAACAAAGGCAACAACAACAACCATAAGATAACAGTCCAACAACCTGGCAAGAAAACCGCGTGTTCACGATGTGGATGGAAGACACATGAGGCCAGTACATGTTCATACAAGGAAGCCACGTGCCATTCCTGTTCAAGGAAGGGACATTTAAGCAGTGTTTGCCTTTCCAAGCAGGAAAATAGCAAGAAAAATTTCAATTTTATTGATTCTAATAATTCTAATAATCTTTCTTTTTCTAATCCACATGTAAATTCTATTTCTAATGGCAATTCGTTTGATTTTTCTTCATACAGTTTAAACGATGATGAATCGAGCGGAATGTATTGGTTGAAGGTCGTGTTCAGCGGTACTATGATGGATATTGCATGTGACACGGGGGCACCGCGCACATTTGTTCCGAAGACTTTCTACGAGAAGCATTTATCACAGTATCCGCTAACGGTTTGTAAAATCCCGTACAAAAATTACAGTGGAAGTAAAATCAACATAATTGGTGAGTGTTTAGAAAGTACTACGTATGGTGTGGTGACACCAGCAAATGTATTACAGTTGTAGTGACCGATGCAAACGCGCCAATTTTATTAGGTAGAAATTTTCTACGCGCATTTAAATTTTTGTTAGTGTAAATGGATCATAATCATGAGAACCTTGTTCATTCGATTCGATCGCCAGAAAATCAAAGTTTTTCCGTTATTATCGATCAGATTAAAAGTCAATTTTCCGAACTTTTCGATGGCCAATTGGGCAAATATAATGTGTGTAAAATGTCATTGGAAATTGATAGTGACAACAAACCGGTATTTTGCAAACCACGGTCAATTCCAATTGCTTGGAAGTCTGAAATTGAACAAAATCTGCGTGATTTAGTTGCAAAAGGTGTTCTTGAACAAATTGAAACTTCGAAGTGGGGAACCCCGTTAGTTCCCGTTCCTAAACCAGATTGCAAATTACGCGTGTGTGGTGACTATAAAACTACAACTAACAAGTTTCTTGTTGGTGTCAAATACCCATTGCCTCTCATTGCGGAAATCTTCACATCGTTGCAAGGTGGAGAATTATTTAGTAAATTGGATATGAGTGCTGCTTATAATCAATTGTGTTTGGATGAACCTTTATCTCTTTTGTGTGCGTGGAGCACCTACATTGGTGCATTTAAAATGGAAAGATTACCTTTTGGCGTTAAGCCAGCAGCGGCAATTTTTCAAATGCACATGGAAAATTTACTAAGAGGTATCAATGGTGTAGTTGTATATCAAGATGATATCACAGTCACTGGAAGGAATTTCAAAGACCATCTTTTTAATTTAAAATCGGTTTTGAAGAAAATGGCCGATGCTGGTTTGCGACTGAATGCAGTTAAATGCCTTTTCTTTCAAAAACAAATTTCTTATCTTGGTTAATCGATAAATATGGGCTCCATAAGAACAGAGACAGATTTGCGTCTATTTTGGATGCACCCATTCCTAAAGATATTCATGAATTGAGAGCATTTATTGGCATGGCTAATTATTACTCACGCTTCATAAAAGACTTTGCAAGCAAAATGAATCCGTTGTATATTTTACTTAGGAAAGACATTCAATTCGTATGGAATGCAGAATGTGAAAAGGCGTACGATTTGATAAATCATGACATTTCGTCAGAGCAAGTGATGACTCATTTCAATCCGAAACTGTCAATCGTTTTAACGACTGATGCATGCAAACATTCTGTGGCAGGAATCTTATCACACCGGTTTCCGGATGGGCTCAAGCCCGTTGCTTTCATTTCGAGAGCTCTATCCAAAAGTGAAATGAACTACTCCGTCATTGAAAAAGAAGCATTAGCCGTATTTTTCTCTGTCACTAAATTGAAACAATATTTATTGGGAAACTTTTTCATTATTTCAACAGATCATAAACCCTTGTTATCAATTTTTGGTGAAACACGCGGTTTACCCTTGATGGCCGCAGCTCGCATACAGCGCTAGGCACTGATACTGAGTGGTTTCAATTATGAAATTGAATATGTAAAAGGCATCGATAATGAGGCTGACAGTTTGTCTCGTATACCTCAGATATCGTACATTGAAAAATACAATGATGCAAACTACGTAGATCTGATTGAAAAAGATAATGCATTACGAATAAATTTCAAAAATATTGCCATTGAAACGCGACGTGATCCCATTCTTAGCAAACTTTTAGATGCCATTGAAAACACCACTGTTGACAAATCGGATTCCAATTTTGATGCGTTCAAAAGGAAATCGCTCGAACTTACCGTGCAATACGGATGTGTCATGTGGGGGTTTCGAACGATTGTGCCAATGAAACTTCGGGAATATATTCTTAACGAATTACATGCATCCCATATGGGAGTAGTCAAAACAAAATCATTGGCAAGGTCATACGTATGGTGGCCAAAAATTGATTATGAAATTGAAAATTTAATAAAAAAATGTATTCCGTGTCAACAATTGCAGCCAAGTCCACCGAAAGCCGAGTTAATACCATGGGAACCAACAAACTCAGTTTGGAGTCGTATTCATATCGACTTCGCTGGACCAAAATTCAACCATTATTTTTTAATCGTTGTAGATTCACACATGAAATGGGTTGAGGTGTTTAAAACAAAAATAATCACATCTGCGTTTACTATTACTAAATTGCGTGAATTGTTTATTCGCTATGGAATTCCAGACAGAATTGTCAGCGACAATGGAACTCAATTAACGTCGACCGAGTTCAATGACTTTACCACACGTAACAATGTTGAACACATTTTCACTTCTCCAGGTCATGCCGCGACAAATGGCCAAGCTGAGAATTTTGTGAAAACGTTCAAAAAGTCATTCATTGCTAGTGTAGACAGTGCAAAGTCAAACAATAAAACGCATGATGTAGACTTAATCATAAATCGAATCTTGCTTGATTATCGTAACACATTCCACTGTACAACAGGTGAAACACCCGCGAAACTATTTTTTGGGCGCACTTTGCGTACTCGATTCAGTAATTTGCGACCACCAACCGTAAGTGCAGTAATTAAAAACAAGCAAGTAAATCAAAAATATAATTTCAAATGCAAACGAAACGTAACTTTTAATAAAGGTCAAAATGACATGATAAGAAATTACAAAGATCCTAACAATGCATCATGGTTGCAAGCAACGATCAAACGGAAAATGGGTCCACGTACGTATACTTGTGTCTACACACACAACAATAAAGAAATAAATCGTCATTTGGATCAAATTCGTGATCAATCTATAGATACAGATGAATCTTTATACGAAGACATAAAGACAAACGTGACTGTGATCAATGTTTCAGATGAGAGTTCAGGTAATGAATCGCAATCGCCGCAATCATCGTCAACTAGCAACGATTCTAGGGCTAATGATCCGGACTGGACTCCATATACAACTCCAATCAATTCGGATTCGGGTACAGAAGAAGAAGAGATAGGCGATCAAAGCAATCATGAAAGACAAATAAAATTGCGCCCGCTCAGAAATCGCGAACTTAATAAAAAGTCTACATAATTGTCTGATTGCCTAGAAATATGAATATTTAATTTTTTATTGAAATTTAATTTCATTTATATAATTTTTTTTTATATAATTATATACCTATTATTATTATTATTATTCAGTTAATTTATTTTTCAGTAATTTACGGTGTTAAATTTTTCTTGAGATGTACATAAAGAAAACATAATTTTGTATTAAATATAAACAACTTTAGGGAGAGCGTGTTATATATATATGTTTAACAAAAGAAATCTACTACATTATACACATGCTGTCAAACATACCATTTTTACCTCATACATTATATATCAGCTTCACTGATTACTTACATCTCAATAAAACATTCATTCTATTCGCATACTCTAAACCATCATCAAGTCTTTTCTTTAGCAGATACATTACAGAAAATAAAAAATCCAGTCTAGTGCAAGTTATACTTGCGCAATAAGTGTTCCGTACTATGTATCAGTGATTTTAACTACATACATGCATATTATATGTATGTCATAGATTTATGTTGATAGATCTATGAACCCTTTCTTTACGATACGATTTCTACTAATGATACAATGATACTTTGTTCGATACTCACATATGTACATACATACAAACATATATACATATACATATATAGGTACATATACATATGCACTTGTATATCTGCAGACGCGAGGAAGTACATACATACATAGTTTTATGGTGCACAGCACATTTCAATACAAACAAATTGAGCACAATTTGCGAAAAATAAATTCAAATTTGTATCTACATAAATGTATACCAACACAAATGTAAGAAAGTTGATCAAATTACCTACATACAGTGCTGAGAATAATTTTTCATACAAATCAATATCAAATAGATCAACAGTATTGTTTAACCAAAAAAGAACGTAATTTGTATTTCATATACAATATTTGATTAAAGCAACCTTTTAGAGAACAACTGTATGAAAAAAAAAATCAAAAGAAAGTAAAAAGTTTAAGAAGATATTTAAAATTATGTATTTGATTCTTCTTCAAAAATGAGTGGGAACAATTTTTCATACAAAGTATAAAATTTATATTAAAATGTTAATTTTAATCTATTAGTACTTAGTATGAAGGCGTTTACTTTCAAATACAGCATTTAACCTACGTGGCATTGACTGTACAAGTTTTTCCGTTCTGCTTGGGTCCATCTTATTCCACTCTTCGTCGATAGCGTCTTCCAGTTGTAAGTTCGTCTGAACCTTATGGTTCCATCGTATTTTTCTATAAAAATGTTTACTTTGAGCTGGAGTCTGAAGAACTTGGTGACAAATACATACATATAAAGCAACCAAAGCCGAATATTCACAGCTGTATGCTTCGGATCGTTATCTTGGTACAAATGAAAATCCTGTGTGCAAATGTTTTTCGAAGAAAAGCGATCAAATTTAGCTTAAAGATATTTCAATATGGCTTGTGTGCATGTTTCACAAATACAAGATTTCTACTCCGTAATATCACATCGCCCCCCTAACCATAACGTTCCCACCATCGTGTTTAACTATCGCCGATTGCTTTCTATCGCTTTTAAAGATCTTAAACTAACTTTCGTTTTAGAAAATTACTTTTTTTCCAAAAATCAATCATCTCGTTTTTATAAGTTTGCGAAATCAAGTTTTCGTCTAAAATGTTATTTTCTCAAAAGTGGCTTCCACCATGCAATACAACACTTGAACCCTAGAAATTTCAGTTTCTTGTATATTGCCGAGTCCGAAACGTTGTTGCACTTAAATCTTTTGATTTCCTCTTTCCAAAAACAGCTGTAATTTTAGGTTCGATTTCATTTCTCTCTTTAGAAACTTTTAATCTAATGGCTAATCTTCTTTTTTCGTCCAGCCCCACTCTTATGTTCTAAACTACCTTCTCTATAATAGCAATCACAAATACCTTGCACTATGGAATGGGTTAATACTGATAAATTACCGAGTTCACGTTATGATTTCCCGATTTTCTGTGATAAATCACTTGAGATCGCTTATCGATCGATGTATTTCCGTGAGTTTTTACTATTTTATCCAAACTTCTGACAAAGCACATCCTTAAACTAATTGATAAATTTATTCGAGCAGAACTAAGCAAAATTTACAAGCACGATGTAGGAATTTGTAAATTTGTACAAAAACAATAAAATATTCATACATGGAACTAACGGTAGGTACACTCTTTCGTTGCCGAAAGCTTTAATGTATGAAAAACTATTCTCATTCCTTTCGGAGCAAGCAAATATTTAAGTGGTAAATTTTTTTTTAACTGACTTTTTTGTTAACTTTTTGTGCGTAAATATTTTACATGATGTATTTTTTTTATTGAACTCCGTACTTAGAATTCAAATTTACATGCATTTGTATGTATAAAATGAGAATGTTTTACTCAAAGTAGGCTTGTATGAAAAATTATTCTCGACACTGTATATATGTATGTATGTACATAATGTTTCTGATGTCATTTCTCATTTGCTCAGAAGAATAATTATACACACACACAAAGTAAATAAAAAAAAAACAAATAAAGTATGTGCATACATACATACATACATACATGTGTACATATGTATGTATACAAGAAATGTACGCTTGTGCATCAGATTTAATTTTTCGTCTCGTTATTCGTTCAATTGTATTAACTGCGTAGAATTGCGATTTGTCTCCCTCTCTGTGTCTGTATATACACAAATTCAATTTTTCCCAATATAGTAAAAGTAGAGACACCTACATTATAATAGCAATCCATCAAGCTTCCTTTATGTGTTATATTATGTATCATTGGTTTAAGTCTAAGGTCAATAGTTAGACGGTAGAAATATGCCACGAAAATTCGCTTCGGGTATAACACTTTTGCCACCAATTATTAAATTTTTATGCCCGGTTTCACCAACCACTTTTAAATATTTAACAGGCTGTTTAATTTTAAAATGAAGTTTTTCCGTTTCTCCAACCACTTTTAATTTTAAAATCGCTTTAAACAGCCCCTTAAACTAACAGGCCGTTTTCGTACATTTAAAATTTAAAAGCTTGATTTCAACCTAAAAAAATAAATTGTTTCACATCTGTGACATTTTCTTCATTAAGAAAGTGAATTTGCTATCAATAAATGATCACCCTCTTCTCGTTTTAGCATTTCATTTTTCATCATCTTTATTATCCATTTTTAAGCATTTCATATTCTTTATTATTATATAATTTTTTTTTCATTATTTTTTCTTTAGCAATTTACGTTCTGCTTTGCGAGCAGATAAAAAAAAACAAATTTTAATTTTGTTTGTTCATTATTATTTTATTTTCATTATATTAGTTTTAAATCAAATTTTTTATTATTTATTATTTACTAGGAGAAGCCGCTGTCCAGAGCGAGGCTGCACTTCCCAAAGTAAAGGTATTATTACAACTCTCCTACCTTGGACTTTTCTACCTGTATTTATTATCTCTAAATGCTTTCGTTGCATTTTATCGTTTTTGAAAAACAAAAGTGTCTAATAACTGCGCGTGTAGCGGAACTGCAAACGTGTGCAGGATTGGACAGCGCGTGTAACGGATCACGCTGGCTGTGCATGGGATGATTGGATATTACTTAGGGGAAGTGGGGGGAACCGTTAGGTTTCGTATTAAGAATGGTGCTAGGGTGAAAGGGAGTGGGAGAGGCCATTGTTACGGAAGGGGAATGATGGCTCCGACGTAACTCCTCCCCCCTTAAGATTCTGCTCCGAAGAATCAACAATATTTTTCAATTCAATTTTAAAATTTTTATTATTTTTTTGTTTCTTAAGTAACAGAATTATGATTAAAATTATTGAGCTGATTATAATAAAGGTAATTCCACCGTTCATATATTCGTGTGCTAAATTTCTTATTTTTATAGCTTCTATTAACTTCCTATTCTCTAAATGTTTCAAATGTAATTCGTCTGCAGAAAAGTCCATTACAATATTTTCAATCGTTACATTAATAATGTAATAAAATTAGGTAAAACGAAATTATCATATATCATAAAATTTTCGTACGTCGTATTATTGATTTCTATTTTACAGTTTTCAAATCGTACTAGGTTTGAGCCTTTAATATTAATACTAAAATTATGACAATTATTTTTAATTTGGGCATAAGGCAAATTTTTCATTATTACTATATTATTGGTTAATTGTTTTATTTCAATAATTTTATTATTTCGAAATTTACACGTAGGTTTTTCTTTAAAAATATTCTTAATACAACTATCTTCAATTAATTTTAAGTCCTTTAATTTTATTGGTTTATTAGTGTTTTCATAAAAATTATTTCCATCAGTAATAACACTATCATAAGGTATAACTATTTCAAGATAATCTTTATTAGGAATTGGCTCAATTAATATCTTAAAATAACTTACTTGAGAATAAATTGGAATCATTACAATAAAAATAATATGTTCATTATGTATAATAACTGAATTCTTTATGTTTGGTAATTCTTCTAATGTAACATTAAATTTTTTCATTTCATTTGGTGACAATAAATCCGAACCTAGAACTCCTAGTTGGCTCGCTAATAAATTTTCTTTTACTTTTGTAACCTGTTCTTTCAATAATTGGACATCGTACTGTACCTGGAAGACTTGTTGCATGTGTGCTATCTCTGAAAATTCCTGATTTATTGTATTCCCTAGTCTGAGTAGTTGCGTTTTTATTTCTAGTTGTTGTTTATTAATATGTTGTGTTATGTTGTCTATGATTTCGTTAAAATGGTTGCTAGTTTTTATCTGGTCATTTAGTCCGTCTATCAGTTTTCCGTTATTCTGTTTATTTATTTCTAAGCTTTGTCTTATTTCCTGTTCGTCATCGTAGTCCATTGTTCCTGCTAAAAATTTTAAACCTTTTCCTACTAAATTAATTAAACCTCTTCTTGATTTATGGTGATTGTTAAGTAAGTTTTCTATATCTTGAGCTAAAACTTTGAAATTATGTAATAATGTTGGGTACTTGTCTTGATAATTCAGTTTATTTATATTATGTTCAATTATATTCAAGTTTTCAGACCATGATGTCAAATTAACACTATGAAGTATTTTGGTATAACCTGTTATTGTCTGAAGGTGTTTGTCTCGTATTGTCACGTATCCTTGTCCATTGTTCAAGTCTTGTACGTCTATCCGTTGCGTCAATATGTATGTCACTAATGTTGTCAAAATAATTACCTGAAATTACGTATTTTCGTATTTATATATTCGTTTAAGTTGGTTTTTATAAAATTTGCTTCCCTTCTCGTCCTTAATATGATCCTTGTCTAATACTACTGGGTTAGATTTTTTATGGATCGGCTTCAACTTACTACTATTCCTATTCTTTAAATATAAATGTTCTTTTTCTCTTAAATCTACATCTTCCCTATTTCTGTTAAACTTATCTATATACTTTTCCTTATTTTTTCTAACTTGTTCTATGATTTGAGGGTATTCCTCGCTACTGATGTATCCATTAATAAAGTCAATAGGTCTCCTTTTTGTTGCTGAATGAATTGTTTGGTTATATAAAGTTACGGCTTTTAGTACCTTATTACGAAGTGTATCCTTATTATTATCATCTGCACTAAATGTCCTGATGTGCTCATTCAATTTTGAGTGAAATCTTTCAATATCTGAATTCCCCGTTTTGTTGTATGGTGTGGTAACGTGAAGTTCTACGTTACTCTCTTTTAAAAATTCTTTAATTAGGATCGAGGAAAATCCGGTTTCGCCATCTGTTATAATTTTGCTTGGAGTTCCGAAACTTGAAAATCTTTGTTTGAGCGTGTTTAATAAAGCTATCCATGTCCTATGTTTAATTTCTTGTACTGTAACGTGCTTTGAAAATTTGTCAATCATTGTGACAAACATGAGATTAATATTAGCGTACCAGATATCAATGTGAATTATTTGATTTGGCTTATTTGGTGTTTCTGTTTTTTGCAATGGGATTTTATATGGTTGCCTTTCGTATTTTGCTTTGTTGCAAACCTCGCAATTATTTATGAACTTTTGAATTTTGTCCTTTAACTTTGGGGCATAATACACATCTTTTATTTCTGCATATGTCTCATTTATACCTCTGTGATTAAGTAGATTGTGTGTTTGAATAATTACTGTTGCTAATTTTTCCTCATCAGCTAAGTCTCCTAAAAACTTACTACATTTTATAATTTTCAACAATTTGTTCTTACTAAAATATCTAATATAAACGTCTTGAAATTTTGCGAATAAGTGGTCATAATTTGAATAAACGCCTACGATACCTTTTGGTGATATAACTTTTTTCATTATATCTATAATAAAGTCTTCTCGAAATTCTTTTAATTCTATAACTATTCTCTTTTTCCCAAATTCATTGTAAATTTTATGATTGCTGATACCATTTGTTGTGTTAAGAATGATTTGCGTTTTATAAATATTGACTGGAGTATACACAATTGGAATATGTTCACTACTATCCTCATTTGCGCTGTGAATAGTTGCTACCAAGGATTGTGCATCTAAATTCTCTATGTTAACGTTATTATCTGTTGGACTCTCTACATTTTCGTTGTAGTATGTTTCCATTCTGGATAGACCGTCTGCTACCTGATTGTCTTTTCCCTTGACATACTCTATGTCGAAGTTATACTCTCCTAGCTTAATCTTCCACCTCTGTAGTTTGGCGTTTGGCTCCTTTAACGAATTTAGCCAAACCAGTGGTCGATGGTCTGTTCGTATCGTAAATTTTTTACCGTAGAGGTAGGGCCTGAAGTATTTAGTAGCCCACACGATCGCAAGCAACTCTTTTTCGATCGTCGAATACCGAGTTTCGTGTTCGTTGAGTGTTCGATTAGCGAAACACACTGGATGATTTTCCTGAGACAATACTGCACCTAAAGCGAAGTTAGACGCGTCTGTGGTGAGTATACATTTTTTATTAAAATCGGGATATTTGAGGATAGGCTCAGATGTAAACAAGGTTTTTAATTGCCCGAAGCTATCAATGTAATCTAAATCACTTGTATCTATTTTCGCATTTTTCTTCAGAAAGGCTGTCATTGGTTTAGCTACTTTGCCGTAGTCCCTAATGAACTTTCTATAATACCCTGTAATTCCCAGGAAAGCTTTTATTTGTTTCGCCGTTTTTGGCAATTTATACTCCTTTATAGCCGCAATTTTGTTTGGATTCGGCTTGATCCCTTCTGTAGTAATAATATGGCCTAAGAACTCTGTTTCTTTTTTCAGAAACTCACTCTTATCTAACTGTACTTTGAGATTAACCTCCTTAAGTTTCTTAAAAATTTTCTTTAGAGAAACTATATGCTCTTCCAAGCTTGTAGAAAAAACAACAATATCGTCTATATACACTAGACAGATTTTGCCAATGAATTCCGAGAGAACTGTATTCATCAGCCTCTGGAACGTGGCGGGCGCGTTTTTCAAACCAAATGGCATTCGAACCCATTCGTAATGGCCACTGTTGGTTGAAAAAGCCGTTTTCCGAATATCTTCCTCCGCTATCTCGATCTGGTGAAACCCTTTGGCCAGATCAAGCGTTGTGAAGTATTGGGATTTCCCTAGCTTGTCGAAAATATCTTCAATATTTGGCATGGGAAATTTGTCATCAATCGACACTTCGTTTATTTTACGATAGTCGATGACTATTCTCCATTTCTGTTTTCCCGACGAATCTTGTTTTTTTGGGAACTACCCATATTGGTGCTGAGTAAGGTGAACTGCTATGACGAATAATACCTTGTTTCATCATATCACTAATTTGTGTATTTACCTCCTCCTTGTGAACTTCCGGGTACCTATATGTTTTTGTGTATATCGGGATCTCATTTACCGTCCTTATTCGGTGTTTTATAACATTGGTAAAAGTAAGATCATTTCCTTCTTGATAAAATATTGATGAAAATTGGGTCACAAGAGTAGTAATAGCGTTCTTTTCTTCTTCGTTGAGATGGTTAGTTCTTATTTGTTGAAGAATTGGTTCCCTGCTCATTTCTGTGTGATAGCTTTCTAAATTGTGTGGTATCTCCTTTTCATATTCATTCAAATTAATACTTTCAATTTCGTCTTCTTTATTAAAATAAATTGGAATATCGGTTTCTCCAACTGTTAAAAGTTTCCTTTTAAAGTCGAGAATCGCTTCCGTTGGCAACAAAATGTTGTTTCCGATTAGTCCGTCGAAAACATTATGGAATTTATATTCAAGGAATTCCGCAGTTTTATTTGAGATGCCGAATTCTTTGAATAGAGGTATCGTTACCTTGGAATTTATATGTAGCGGTGAGCTCGTTGTTCTCACTACTACCGATTTTTTTAGTTTTGTTTGCCATTTAGGGTGGCATAGCCCTGGATTAAGAATACTTGTCTCTGACCCTGAGTCGATAAGTATCCTTAATTTGTACGAATCGTTTTTCGTTTTCACTATTATATAGGGAAGTCTACCGGGTGGCTTCTTTCCCGAAAATCCGAGTTCGTACCTAGACTATTGATTTCCCTTTGATATGAAGCGGACAATGTGTCCATAGGTTCAGCTCCACTATTATGGTGGGTCGCCCTAAAATTTCCTGAATTATTTCGACCTGAATTATTATTGTTGTAAGAATAATTATTGTTATTATTCCCAAATGTACCTGAGTTGTTGTTATTATTTCTAAATGTATTTGAATTGTTGTTATTACTTCTAAATGTACCAGAATTGTTATTATTACTTCTAAATGTACCAGAATTGTTATTATTACTTCTAAATGGATTGTTATTATAATTACTAACTGTGTTCGAATTATTGTAATTATTGTACCTATCGTTATTAGCGTTTCGGTTTTGATTTCCGTAAAATTTTTTATGCGCATATCCTGTCTCGTGCAGGATTTGCATGGCCTCTTCTAAATTTTTCGGATCCCTGCAATGTAGTAATCCTTTCATGGGTTCCGGGATTTTGCTTATGAAGAGTCTTAAAGCCGTTTTGCAATTTTGCTCAATTTCTGCAGAGTCGCTACCTCTGTCAATTTTCGTTTTGTTATTCAATCTTCTTAGCATTCTTTTTAAACTGTCATAATACTCCTGGCAACTATTTTTGAATTCTAGTCCTCTTAAGTCGTCATAAAGTTGTTCTACCGTCTTCTTGTCGCCAAAATATTGGTAAAATATTTGTTTTACATTTTCCCAATTTTTTACACTATTTATTTCTATTGCTTCCCTAGCTTTGCCCACTAGTCTATTTTTCAACACGTCAAAAAATAGGTGCTGACTATTTTGATCATACTTTCCTAGGGTCGGAAATATTCTATCCACCAAATCAATGAAATTACATAAATTGTCCCTATTGCCATCAAATGTTGGCAAGCTATTTAAGTATTTAATCGGATCTAAGACTAGACTTACTAATTGTGTTGATGTTGACGTTGAATCGGTCGCCATGGCTCCTTCTTCTTCTGCTGATGATGATGAATAGTGATAGGTCCTCCGTCTGTCGATAATCTCTCTTCTTCGATCTCGTTGGTTCCTTCGCTTCGGAACTTGATGTCTTCCTTTTAAATTATCCACAATGGATTAGTTTCTTATTTCTTTATTCGCACTTTTTAGCTTTTTAAATTTTTTATTTTTTTGTTGTTGATGTCACTGTTTTTCGTTATTCTTAATTGAATTGTTACTGTTTTTTTTTTTCGTTAAATCATTGAATTGATTTCACTGTTTTAAGTAATTCTTATCGAATTATATACTATTTTTTTTCCTGTGTGTATTCTTATTTGAATCACTTACTATTTCTGTATTCTTAAATGAATCACTTTAACTATTTGTGTGTTCTTAAATGAATCACTTTGGTATTTCTTAGTTGAATAATGTAATTATTCTTCGTGTATTCTTATTGAAATCATTGTTACTGTTTGTGTGTTCTTAAACGAATCACTATAAGTATTTCTGTATTCTTAAACGAATCACTGTAAGTATTTCTGTGTTCTTAAACGAATCACTTTAACTATTTGTGTATTCTTAAACGAATCACTTTAACTATTTGTGTATTCTTAAACGAATCACTTTAGTATTTCTTAAACGAAAAAGCCGCGTTTACCGTGGATTCTTATTCGAATCACTGTAGTATTTCTTAAACGAAAAGTCGCGTTTACCGTGAGTTCTTATTCGAATCACTGTAGTATTTCTTAAACGAAAAGTCGCGTTTACCGTGAATTCTTACTCGAATCACTGTGGTATTTCTTAAACGAAAAGCCGCGTTTACCGACTGCGCCATTTACGTTCTGCTTTGCGAGCAGATAAAAAAAAAAACAAATTTTAATTTTGTTTGTTCATTATTATTTTATTTTCATTATATTAGTTTTAAATAAAATTTTTTATTATTTATTATTTACTAGGAGAAGCCGCTGTCCAGAGCGAGGCTGCACTTCTCAAAGTAAAGGTATTATTACAACTCTCCTACCTTGGACTTTTCTACCTGTATTTATTATCTCTAAATGCTTTCGTTGCATTTTATCGTTTTTGAAAAACAAAAGTGTCTAATAACTGCGCGTGTAGCGGAACTGCAAACGTGTGCAGGATTGGACAGCGCGTGTAACGGATTACGCTGGCTGTGCATGGGATGATTGGATATTACTTAGGGGAAGTGGGGGGAACCGTTAGGTTTCGTATTAAGAATGGTGCTAGGGTGAAAGGGAGTGGGAGAGGCCATTGTTACGGAAGGGGAATGATGGCTCCGACGTAACTAGCACAAGACACAACCTTAGCCCATGACACAAACCTTAGCATTTTCAAAACGTACTTCGTTAATTTGCTGACTTTTTGTATTTTATAAGTTGACATTATTTCTATTTCACTCTTTCCCCATGAGAATTTGAAGTACACTAGAAACAAATTTTTTTCCAAATACACTAACAGCCTGTTAGTTAAAATTTCAATAAATGGGGTTGGTGAAACAGAATTTAATTTAATGGGTAGATATATTTTAACGGCCTGTTAGCTAAAACCACTTTAACCTAATGTTGGTGAAACCGGGCATTACTCTCGTATCTAAAGGGTTTTTCAATAAGAGCGCTACAAAAGTTTTTTTAAACAAAACAAAAACAGTTTTGTATATCAATGAAATTCTTTATTCCTGTGAAAGTACGTTCGATGCCATTATGTATGGAACTCGATTTCTTTTGCATGGCCACCACGGGCACGCATGCAGAAGTCCAGACGCTGAACCCAATTTTCGACGGTTTTCAAGCATAAATCGGCCGATACTGCTGCAATTTCACGTTCGATATTCGTACGAAGTTCATCAATAGTCGCTGGCTTGTTGGCATAGACCATAGACTTGACGTAGCCCCACAGGAAATAGTCTAACGGCGTCAAATCGCACGACCGAGACGGCCAAGCGACTGGACCATTTCGTGAGATAACACGTTCTCCAAACTTGGTTTCCAATAAATTGATTGTGACATTCGCTGTGTGGCTTGTGGCGCCGTCCTGTTGGAACCACATGTCCTCCAAGTCCATATCATCCAATTGGGGCCAAAAATATTCGGTTATCATTGAACGGTAGCGATTCCCATTCACAGTAACGTGCCGGTCTTGATCATCACGGAAGAAGTACGGCCCAATGACGCCGCCGGCCCATAAACCACACCACACCGTAATTTTTTCGGGATGCAATGATGACTCATGGAGTACGTGTGGATTGCTGCCTGACCAATACCGCATATTTTGTTTATTGACGAAGCCATTCAGCCAGAAATGAGCCTCATCGCTGAAGATGATTTTTCGATGAAAATCCGAATCATTTTCAAGTTGTTGCTCAGCCCAATTCACGAACATACGACGCTTCTGGTGGTCAAGCGGCTTCAGTTCTTGCGTCAATTTAATCTTGTAAGGATGTAGGCCAAGGCCTTTTCACAAAATTCGCCACAACGACGTCACAGAGATGCCCAACGCCTGAGAACGACGTGTGAGAGACACATTTGGGCTTTATTCAACTGAAGCCTCAGCGGCAGCAATATTCTCGACACTACGGGCACTTCTTTATCTCACTGGCACGGGAACATTTTGTACTGTGCCTGTGGATTCAAATTTTTCCACTAGACGCTCAATTGTTGATCTGCTAGGACGATTATGACAACCATAATTTGGACGTAGCGCTCTTAACGTTGAGGCCACTGACTCCGAATTTCGGTAGTAAATTTTAATAATTTCGACTCGTTGTTGGCTCGTATATCTTTCTCTATCTATGTACTTTTAGGCGTTGTGATATTTTTCTGGATATGAAAACAGTAGAGTAGTTGAAATTAAAAAATTAATTTGAAAAAAACGGTTGAAGTAGGGCAGTCGTGATAATTATGTTTCCATCTACACTTTATTCTCAATGTTTGTGATTTTATTCAGATTTTTCTGAGCGATATTTTCGGAGAAAAAGCTCGGGACAGCAAGTTGTAACGTTTTGTGAAAAAGTGTTAAGAAACTAAACCCCAAAGTCGAAATTCGGCTTTTTAAGTTCAGGTCTGTGTTTAGGCCACCAGTTGCTACAACTGTTCCAAATTTCATTAGTCTACGTCAAATAGTCTCTGAGAAAAAGGCCTGTGACAGACAGACACACAGACAGACAGACACCGAACTGATTCCATTAGTGTTTCGTTTTGGTACGGACGGAACACTAAAAAAGGCGTAAGTTCCGATTTGCATCCCGTCGCGCACGGACGTATGTCTGCCGCTGCTCCAGGAGTTAAAAAAAGCTCGAGTGCAAGTGCAAGTTCCAGTGTAGTGCATTGCCCGAAACAACACCAACGGGTCGCGAAAAAAAACCTACCAACGCGCTAGTGCAGTGCATCGCCGCGCCGCCCGAACAACACCAACGGGTCGCGAATTAATAACGAAGAAACAGAACATACGCAGTAGCGGCCTAGAGCAGAGTATATCTAATAATGAGTAGGGACACTCATTCAGAAAAATTATTTCAGAATTTGGAACAGGGTGCTCTTTTCAAAATACGAAAAAATTTATTTGTAATACATTATTGTTAAAAAATATTTGTATACATTTTTGCTTTTCGATATTCTTTTTCACCTTCTGTTATATTAGTTTCTTTTTTAAATAACCAAATCAGGTGTATCCGAAATATGTCAAACACTTGAAAAACGTTTTTTTTTTAGAAATGCCTTTCGTAGACGCTTCAATCCTTCGAAATTTGTTTGTGTAATAAGTATGGTTTGGTAAAACTCTCATATAAAAAATGGAAAAGGACAATAAAGTTATAGTATGCACACATGTAATTACAATTTTTTGTAATTTAGCTTAGATCTCATAATTTTTCGGTACGCTAAAATATTTTGCACTTGAATTTTAGTTTTCCTACCGCCAAGCACTTATAAAAATTATTACGCATTGTTTTATTTTAACTTTAAAAAAAGAACTTCAACTTTTACTTTTCCTTTTTAACATTGCTTTTATTTGAACTTATGTGGTTATGGATTGGACAAAAAAGCACTTTTTTCTATATCGAGCAATTTTTATTGCTCCAGTATAATTTTCATTTTCCAAAGGGCAAAAAATGCTTTTTTGGCTCAGCTTTCCAAAACCCCAACCTGAATTTTCACTTTTTATTATTTTTAGTAAATATACATTATTCTAAGATGTTCTGTATACAAATTAATGTGAGGAAACATTTGTTTATGTGTTTAAAACAATAATATATTTTTCACAAAACCATACAAATGTGCACAAAAATCGTACGGATGTCAACATATTTGACAAAAGAATTACTTGACAGGCTATTTTTTTTGCGTTCAGTGGGTCTAGTATGCATTACTTTCTAGTTTTAACGCGTTCAGCGGGTCTATTATGCACTTTGATTATTATTATTTTTGGCGTTGAAATTCTCATACCCACCATACTGTTTAGTAAACCAGTTGAGGGAACAGCCATACAGGACCCGGCTACTTTTTAATGATTTCAGTCGATGTCCTGTCCATAGTTTTTTTTTAATCGCGCGCAGCGCGAGTTACGGACACCAGACAACCTTCACCGAATACACCGAAGTCAATGCACCCAAGTCATTGCACCAGCAGAATCAGCAGAGTCAACAATTCTTAGAATCACCATAAATTATTTCACAATTAAGCAGAATATTGTAAAAGCAGAAAATGTTATTTAAGCAGAATATTGTAAAAACAGAAAATGTTAATTAAGCAGAATATTGTAAAAACAGAAAATGTTAACTAAGCAGTTCTCATACTAAGCAGAATATTATCAACCTTCATGTAAAATCAAAAATCAAAAATCAAAGTCAGTAATAAAGTTGCTCTTATCGTGTACGGAATTGTTTTTTTAACTAACCACGCTTTCCACGACGTAATTGGCGCAGTCTACGGTTCAGTGACGGTCAAAATTCTCTATTAACAAAAAAGTGTACGGCGGTTTACCGAACATCGGAAAAAGTTATAGAAAAATTTTTTGTGTCGTGACAAACCATCAAAGGATTATTGATAGGTTTAGCAATATCAACGGTATAATTGATACAAGTGACGCAAAATTGACCGAGGGATAATCCCTAATCATTGAAAGAAAAAGAACCGAACGAGTAGCTTTATTATTCAATTAGTGATAAGAAAAAGCAACAAGTAACAGAAAAATTAAAAATCCGTGAACGATAATATATAGTAACAAAAAGTTATAAAGAAAAAAAAAGTTAACAAAGTAACGATAATAGGCGTAGTTTTATAGTAAATAGTGTAACATTAGTACCTAATAAACAAAAATATATAAATACATAATAAGAAGTGTTCGTGAACTAAAGGAAAAAAAATAATAATAATAAAAAAAAAAAGAACAGTGTAACGTCAGACTAATACAAAAAAAATCAGTGTAACGTCAGACTACATCACCACCTTGGAAACCCATCATCATCATCAACCAACCCTCAACTGTTTCAACGCATTATGATGTTCATATTTCTGGGATACATGTAAGTTAATTTATTGTAAATTCCCTCTACACTATACTATCCATGCATAAAAAAATAAGATCCTTCTTTCCTTATAAAAAACCCAAACGAACGTCAAGTCTTAGTTCCATACCAGAAAAATTAGAAGAAGGTCTTGCGTTATCAAGAGAATTCAGCATTAGCTCACCTACACTTTATTCTAAAGTAATGGAAAATTCAGGTACTAGTTCAAACGCCCATACTAACCCAAATGTGATAAACTTAATGGCAAATAAAGCTCCTATCACCGATTTATTTAACTCGCTCAGAATTCCTGACGTAATCAAAGACCTACCTCGATTCGATGGTAACCCGAGGTTACTCCACGAATTTATTAACAACGTCGAAGAAATTTTAACGCTAGTTTCTAATGCCGACGGCACCCCATATTCAACAATTCTTTTGCGAGCGATCCGTAATAAGATCGAGGGTAAAGCAAATGAAGTTTTGAATATGTACGGGACCCCATTACAATGGGACGACATTAAAAACAACTTAATTTTACATTATTCAGACAAAAGAACTGAAACAACTTTAATCCGGGATCTTCATAACCTACGGCAAAACCACAAAACAATAGAAGAGTTTTACAGTAACATAGTTGAAATTCAAGCAACCATTCTTAATAACATACTTATCCACGAACAAGATAGGAATGTTATCAAGGCAAAACAGAGCCTTTATGCAGAAATGTGTCTCAACGTATTTCTGACCGGCTTGAAAGAACCCATCGGTTCCAGTATCAGAGCTATGAGACCAGATTCTCTCCCCACAGCTTTGGCATACTGTATCAAAGAGCAAAATATATTCTACAATTAAGCCACAAATCTTTATCACTTCCCAAATAGACCTATACAAAATGTAGTAAGATACCAACAACAACCTAGATCTTACTCACAACCGATACCCTACTCCCAAATACCATTCAAGAGACCACAAAACTTTACTCCCCAAATTCCACCAACGAATCAAGTACAAAATCGATATCAAAAACCAACAGAAGAATACTCCCTTTTTCACATTATCCCACTACCCATAAACTTCACCAAAGAAATCGATACCTCACCATACATCCTATTCCACCCTAAAATTTTACAATATCTTAATGAACCATGCCCCAAAATAGAAGACATGCATTATTGCAAAGAATCAGCTAACTTGGAAGACACCAATCATTCAACATGTATAGGACACCTCATAACAAACCAACCAGCAGACTGTACCTTAAACGACGTTGGACCCATCTCAACTATAACACAACCACAACCCAACTTTATCCTTTTAATAAACGCTTTCGAAACAGAAATAAACTCAACTTGTGGCTATAACTCGCACACCCTATCAGGAACAGTTCTAATACACTACGAAGATTGTGATATAACCATCAACGGCATACTCTACAAAAACAACCCCAACATATTCTGGGATGAAACACACCTTCTACCAATAGTACAACGTGAAGTCAACTTCAATGCAACTATCGAAAAACTCAACCTTAAAAGACTTAAGATCTATAACTCCATCAATACAGACTCCATCAAAAATTTAGAAATCAAAATTCAGAAACGAGATTACTACACAATGGGCACATTTACTATCCTTATTGTCATACTCATCCTAATAGCATTTTATATTTCCAGAAAATCGAATAAGCAAGTTATCTTTCAATACGATTTCGCTCCTGTCCAGCCTACCTCACAGTATCTCTGGCCATCGCTCCACACTAAGGGGGGAGGAGTTACGGACACCAGACAACCTTCACCGAATACACCGAAGTCAATGCACCCAAGTCATTGCACCAGCAGAATCAGCAGAGTCAACAATTCTTAGAATCACCATAAATTATTTCACAATTAAGCAGAATATTGTAAAAGCAGAAAATGGTTATTTAAGCAGAATATTGTAAAAACAGAATACACCGAAGTCAATGCACCCAAGTCATTGCACCAGCAGAATCAGCAGAGTCAACAATTCTTAGAATCACCATAAATTATTTCACAATTAAGCAGAATATTGTAAAAACAGAAAATGTTAACTAAGCAGTTCTCATACTAAGCAGAATATTATCAACCTTCATGTAAAATCAAAAATCAAAAATCAAAGTCAGTAATAAAGTTGCTCTTATCGTGTACGGAATTGTTTTTTTTAACTAACCACGCTTTCCACGACGTAATTCGCGCCAGGCACCCAACTGTTTAGTTGCACCAGTTGAGGAAACAGCCATACAGGACCCGGCCACTTCTTAATGATTTCAGGGAATGTCCTGTCCATAGTTTTTTTTTTTTTACTCACGCACAGCGCGCTAGGCAAGAAACTTTTTGCATTATTTATTAATTGCAAATATATATTTCGCTATATTCCCTCATAAAATGACCACTTTCATTCATTAAAATGGTAATTTTCAGTATTTGAGGTTAGAATTTCGAAAATTAAAAAAAAAATTGTTTGCTGTTTTTGTCATTTCCTCACATTAATTTTATTTTTTTGTGTTTTAGGGATCATTTAGATTTGAGGCTATAAAAAAAATTAAAAAAAAACGGGAGGTCGGGGTATTGGAAAGTCGCACCGCTATATTTGCTCGAAATCAATTTTCGTGAATGTCGAATCCAACTCGAGATGCAAACCTACTTGCACTTACACCAAAACATTTTATCCGAAATTGAAACTCAGCACATAAAAATTCTACCAATCAACACAAATATTATCAGAAACTCCATCTAAAATTTAGAAAATATAAAGAAAATATATATAAAATTGTATTTATTATTTTTTATGAATTTCTTTTTCTAATATTACGAACAAAATGTTAAATGACACACGAATGCAAATGCAGAAAAATAGATTAATCTCGCTTGATTTCCATTTAGCACGAAAAATCTGAAATCTGCGAGCAAAATCTGAAGAGCCCAATAGAAAATTTTATGCTACCGTCATAAACATACTCTCAATAAAACATACTTACTTATCTATTCTGTAATTTCCTAGTCATTGTCTGGCTGCGCTTATAGCTACCTAACATCGCGCCTGTGCATTTTCATTCACCATAATAGGAATACCCGAAAAAAAAAGCTATTTTATTTTTTTTATACCTGACCATAAAACCTTTTACTTGTTTGCCGCATGCATGTCACCCTACTCTATGCTGTTTGCTGCCTTTTCGCTCAACTGATAAGAACCCAAGTAAACAAAACCCACCCCAATGTGACTACACAAGTAGTGTGACAAGATGCTATGCTGTGCTATGCTAAATGTAGCTTCCGAAAAGTGTTGAACATAAGACTAATAGGAGCTTTAGAGAATTTATTGCAATGTACGAATGTTAATTTTCATATTTGACATTGAAATATATATTTGAGAGATCCATATCTAATCCTATTTAATAAAAAACAAATAAAAATAAACATAAATGAAACCAAATTCACAGCAGCAAATTCGGCCACACCATATCTTTGATGACATGCGTGGGTCATGGGTCGTGGGTGACTTTCTTGTTGGTGGGCCAATGCATATTGTAATACGGGCATAACACCTATGATAATTTGTATTTGTATTGGTAATGTATGAATTTCACTTCGCGGCTCTGCTTAGTAAGCGTCGGAGTTGAGTTTTTTGTGTTTGTGTTTTGCTATGGTAGGGAAATTTCGTGTGGATTTTAGCAACATTCGTGGGTTGAAAGCTAATTACTTTGCTACTTATGTCCACACTGTAACATACAGGCCAGCTGTTTTGGCACTATGTGAAAGACAGGTGGGTGAGAATTCAGATACTTCTGTTTTTCGCCTGCCTGGATATAATATAGTGCCATTATTCATTCCTCATCGCGGTCTCGCCATTTATATCCGTAATGATATTGCTTACCAGCTTCAACCTCAATTCGGCCACTGTTCCAATCCGGAAGTTAATTTCATGTGGTTAAAATTCAATGTCCGTAAGCATCTAATACATTAAAAACCTACAGTTTTTTGCCGACTCCGAACGGCGAGTTGAGAAGCTTCTCATGACAAATGACACTCTTTGATTGCTTGTCAGACATTCGAAAGAGGTGGCAACCGTGAAAAACTTTCTTAGGTGTTAGACCCGGGCTGGAATTGAACTCGAGCCGCATGCGTAGCAGTCCAACGCACTAACCACCACGGCCACGGCCGCCTACTAATCTACTAATACATTACTGTTTCATTTATAGAAGCCCTTTGGACAGCAATTCATCTTGTAATGAGTTTGATGCGTTGTCTGATTCCATCACTAGAATTTTCGCCCATTACCCTCATACTGAAATCGCGATTGCGGGTGATTTTAATATACACAATTCTTCTTGGCTTCGTCACTCTGGACCGACAACATTCGAAGGAGGGTATGTTGAGATCTTCGCTGAGATATACAATCTTACTCAGTTTGTAAATGAGCCAACACGTATACCAGACATTGCAAGTCATTCCGCCAACACCCTGGACTTGTTTCTTACCTCCCACCCCGATAAATATTGATGATGTATTATCACCTCTAGGCTCGTCAGACCACTGTGTTCCTATCAGCTAATTTCTCGTACTCCAGCCACACAGTTAGAGAAAAAATACATAAAATACTAGTTTGGCAATATGAGAAAACCAACTAGGACGGCCCAAACAGCTCCTTCAGGTATTTCAACTGGTCGCTATGCTTCCTCACATGCTATGATCACAAACACTATTCTCTCTGGCATGAAAACCTTTATTCCCATCAGAAATCAGAATGCCCAAGGAAAAAGCGTGGTGTGACTCGAGCTGCAAAGAGGCTATCGCGATAAAGGAGTTAAGTTTTCGGTCTTTTAAAGCCAACCCCACTGAGGATAACCGAAAAAAGTTTAAACAACCCAGAAATGACTGAAATGCTCGTTTTCGACGTGTGAAATTCTTCCATGACCAAAAATTGAGGCAAAAAATACTACAGTGTCCCAAGGGTACTAAACATTTTTGGTCATTCGTAAAAAACATTAAGAGTTCAGCCTCGTCATCAATTCCGACGCTCGTTTGCAATGACATTCCAGCTGTCAGCTCTTTGGACAAAGCCAATCTGCTCGCTGCACATTTTGCAGCTAGCTCAATGTTTCCAGATTGCGCTTTGCCTCCGCCTGTACTTGAGAGCGTTGAATACTCCATGGGACAAATCCACTTTCGCACTCGTACAGTTGCAAGAGTACTTAAAGATCTTAACATATTTCATATGCTGAAATTTTAGAGGTGAAAGAAATCCAAAAATTGCAAATTGAAGATCTGTACACCAAAAACAAGGAGTGCGTGCATAAAATTACATTGCTTGAAGATAGAGTTAATCACTTAGAACAACAACTAATTGCAAACAATGTTGAGATCTATAATGTGCCTCCCACCAACTGTAATGTCTCTCCCATCGATATGGCGCTAAAAGTTTTCCGTGATGGTTTGCATGTCGATGTTACTGAGAAAGCCATTGACCTTTGCTACACAAAAAAAATTACCAATCGTCATCAAAGCAATGCAGACAACTCACCAAGCTGTACTAATATTCTCCATGTAAAGCTCACAACGCATCATTGCAAAGAAAAAATATTGAAAGCGAAAAGAGAGAAGAAGGAACCGCTATCAACTACTCTGCTTAACTCGGAAGCCAGCAAACAGAAGATGTACATCAACGATTGCCTTACTACTCGGACACGTCAGCTGCTGAAAACTGCAACATCGATGAAGCAATCTAAGAATTATAAATATGTATGGACTAGGAATGGCGTGGTATATATGCGCAGGAACGAGGGTGACAATTTAGTAAGAATTACCTGTGTGGCTGATTTTGATAGATTATGAATTCTGTTTATTCTACACCTCGTTTAAATCCTAATGTATGTATTAACCAAGTCTTTCCTACTGATTCTGTTGATATTTTCTGCTTGCATCAAAATATACGTAGTATTAGAAAAAAAATTTCAGCGCTGGTTGCTCAAATTGAATCGCTAAAGAATCTTCCAGTAGTAATTGTGTTAAGTGAGATATGGATCTATGAGAGTGAATTAAGTCTTTACAATATTCCGGGCTATTCGATTTTTGGTAATTGTAACGAGTCATACTCAGCTGGGGGTGTAGCGGTGTATATTAAAAATGGGTTAATATGCAATTTCTCTGAAATTAATATGTCTAGCGCCGATGTTGTGAAGCTGTCTTTCGAATATCGAAATGAGAAATACAGCATGTTGTGCATATATAGATTGCATGAATTTGTAAAAGCTATGTTTATTGAAGAGTTAAATGATGTTCTTGGTGGCATAAGGGAAAAAATTTAATTGTGTTGGGCGACATGAACATTGACATTTTGAATGATTCCGAGAAAGGCACAGAAAATTATTTGTTTCTTATGGCATCGTATGGCTTGAAAAGTGTCATAAATGTTCCAACTCGTGTGACAGATTCTTCTGCTAGTTGCATTGACCACATATTCATTAGAGTACACAAAAATAACAGAATGATTTTTAGTGGTGCGGTCTACGATTACAAGCTTTCAGATCATAATATGGTTACTCTCAATTCGTTCACTTATTCTGACCTAATAAACAATCTTAATCGTCCTAAAAAAAAACACAATATAAATTATTGCATCTTAATAGAGCGTTTGAAGTATGAATTTTGGGAGTCGGTCTATTCGGAAAGTAATCCTTCTGTTGCTTTTGACGTATTTTCTTCGATTTTAAAAGATCATATAATGTTCAGTACTACGTCCTCCTGGCATAATCCGAATAATAAAATACATTTAAAGCCATGGATGACAAACACACTTTTAAAGCAAATAAAAAGGAAAAATAGCTTCGCAGTTAAATGCACCAAACACCCTCAAAATACAAGACTAAAAATATACTATGTCAAATTATGTAAAATCGTTCATAAAAAAATTATAGAATCGCGTAATAATTATTATTCCGATTTATTTCAAAAGGCTGAGGGTAACAGTAGAGAGCAATGGAAAGCTGTTAATAGCATTTTGGGCGAGCATAAGCACCCTATAGTAATTGATGAACTAGAAATTAATGGATTACATTTATCTGATGCCACAACCATCTCTAATAAATTTAATCAATACTTTACTGACATCTCACAAAAACTAAAGCCAACGGTTGTGCCCTATATTTATTGCAACTGTAATTTATCTTCAGAGGTAGTTCCCGATAACATGCAAACAAATAGTTTCGTATTTAATGCGATTACTCCGATTGAACTTTACAAGCTTATAATGTCCTTAAAAAACAAATATTCCTGCACTAGCGATGGTATAACAAACATTTTATTGAAAAAAATTGCTTTTTATGTGATTGACACTCTGAGTTACTTGTTTAACCTAAGTGTAAGTAGTGGTTGTTTTCCACAATCCCTTAAATGTGCCGAAATAATTCCTCTTTTTAAGAAAGGCTGTAGAAAAAATGTATCTAACTATAGACCTATATCTCTGCTTCCAACTTTTGCTAAACTGTTTGAGAAACTAATTAAAATCCGTGTAATATCGTTTTTGGATCATAATCACTATTTCTTAGATAATCAATTTGGGTTTAGGGCTAATATGTCAACTGAAGATGCTATCCTTAGGTTGTGTAGTCAGTTATATGATGGTAAAAATAATAAAAAATCAGTTATGGCTCTGCTTATTGACATGACGAAAGCATTTGACATGGTCGACCATGACTTGTTACTAGACAAGTTATACAATGCGGGCTTTAGGGGAGTATTATTTCATTGGTTCAAAACATATTTAAAAGATAGGAAACAAAAAGTTAATATTAATGGAACCTTTAGTAACTCTTGTACTTTAAAAAATGGCGTCCCACAGGGTTCTGTGCTCGGACCTCTTCTTTTTTTAATCTATATAAACTCTCTGTTCACACAGGAGTTAAATGGTATATCTACTGCATTTGCTGATGATATAGCATTTACTTATCAGTATCAAACCCTTTTTGAATGCATAGCGAAGATTGGAGCAGACTTACAGCGACTGAGGCTTTGGTTTGCTGCCCATAAGCTGATTATTAGTGAGAAAACGAAGCTGATTTCTATAAAAATATCGGAAAATACTTTAAATGATTTCAATCTATGTTTTCATGCATATGAATGTGAAAGGTTTAGCCTTCCCTTACACGCATGCGGTTTAAGCAATTTTTACGAGCATATCCAATGCTCTTCTAACTGTGTTTTAATTGATTCAGTAAAAAATTTTAAATATCTTGGAGTCTTAATAGATCATAACTTGAGCTGTAAGGATCATATCCGAGCAGTAAAATCACATATGATGCTGGTAGCTCGTAAACTATACCTCATTAAACCACACTGCTCTAAGAAAGTTTTAACTCAAATCTATTACGGTCTTGCACACTCAAAGTTACAATATGGCATCTCCAGCTGGGGAGGATCGTTGGGACCTTTATTGATAGCTCAAAAATACCTAATTCGAACCATTTCAAATTGCAATCATTTAACTCATAGCTGGCCCTTGTTCAAAAAACTTCGAATCTTACCATTAAGGCATCTGTACGTCTTCAAAGTACTCAGAGAGTTTTTTAAGCAAAGTGGTAATATTCCCAGCAGGAACTCACAAATTTATAGTTTACGCATAAATAACTAGGCTCTTGTAAACATACCAGCTGTATATAGTACTCATTTCACTCACTTTTACACCGTTACAGCTCCAACCTATTTCAATAAACTACCTTACTTAATCCGAATTACTTATAACTTTCACTCATTCCTAATAAAAGTAAAAAAGTGGTTATTTACCATGGACCTTTCAAGCATTGAATCTTTGTTAAGAATCATATCCTAATCTTCGGCATCGGTAATGTTGTTTAAATTTATATAAGTATCTTATAAGATTTATATTTTTGTTATGATTTTTTCTTTCTTCAAAAAATTATCTTTTATGTATACTCTCATTTATTGTAATTTGAATTGTATCTATGAAATTGATTTATTTATTTTGTACTTTTTTTAAGAAATTTTTATAGTATATATTATTATTTTTTTCTTGATTATACTGATTGTCACCCCACATCAGAACCCTATTATATTATTTAAATAAACTTGAAGTATCATTCAACACTAACTCAGGACATTTTGTTCAAATAGTTATAGAATGACCACTATTTATTCTCTTCCATCCAGTTAATATTAGCTAACTTTTATTGTTGTTGTTTAGTTTTAATTTGGAAATGAATAAAATTATACATCTATCTAAAATCCGCCGGTCCAGACGGTATATCTCCCATAGTTCTTAAGCGGTGCTCTTCCACGCTGGCAAAACCATTCCGTAAGCTTTTCTATCTTTCCTACTCCTCTGGTCTCTTTCCGAGTAGATGGAAAACAGTATTTGTCCACTCCGTTCCTAAAAAAGACGAATCTTCTTCTCTCTCCAGTTACCGACCCATAGCACTTACGTCCCTTCTTTCCAAGATCATGAAAACGCTGATAAACCGTCAGCTTATGAAATATCTTGAATCACGAAAGCTTCTGAATGACCGACAATACGGCTCGGCTTCCGTAGCAAAAGATCCACTGGTGATCTGATGGCATATCTCACCGAAAAGTGGAACAAATCTCTTCATCAGTCTGGTGAGTTTAAAATTGTTGCACTTGATATTTCAAAAGCATTTCACAGAGTTTGGCATCAAGCTCTTTCGTCGAAAATGCATGCATATGGCTTCGATGAACATATTCTTCAATGGATTAGAAACTACCTTTCGGGCCGTTCAATACAAGTTATATTAGATGGTTTCAAGTCTGCACTTCACCCTATAAATGCTGGAGTCCCCAGGGCTCAGTTCTGTCTCCGACACTCTTTCTAATTTTCATAAATGATCTCTTGTCTGCCACATCTCATCCAATACATTCCTTCGCTGATGAAAGCACCCTCAGATTAACATATTCGTTTACAGATTCACGTCCCTCCTCTTCGGCTGTAGAACTGGAAATGGTCGCGTATGTTAAGCTCATTAAATTCCGACCTTGAAAGCATAACCAAATGGGTTATAAATAATAGAGTGGATTTTAATGCTTCAAAAACTCAATGCTGTCTTCTGTCGTTAAAGCGTAATCTTACCCATCAGCCATTATCCATGAATGGCTCTTGCATTGTTGAAACCGAAAAGCTTTTCATTCGATATGGATAGCCGATCGTGTTAACTGTCAACAGTTTTAGCTCCGCAATTAATTCATAATTTCCATTATATAATCAGTGCTTTGCCAGTAAAAAAAAACATTCGTTTGTGGTTAATAAATAAGTGTCCATTTATTTGCCGTATAAGTTTCAAAGTTTACTCAAAATCTTAAAATAAATTGAACGATTATTTATTACTCTTGTTACTGTGAGTACATATAGAAACCAAAATGTCCAGTTTAAAAGAACAACAACGAAAGCTGAGATCAGACAAAAGTGTTGTCTATGTCTCTCCTTTAGCCGGCTCTCCAGCTTTACACTTGTCTTCTGTTAAACTTTGGGACAAAATAGAGGCTCGACTGGAGGTGTTGACAAAGAATCTTACTGATAGCATTGTTTCGCAGTTGAAATCTGAATTTAATATTATGATCAGCAGTATTTCTGATCGCATAAAAAAAAATTGAGAGTGACTTTAGTGCAAAGATTATTTCGCTTGAACACGAAATTAATGACAGATACAGCTCCATAAATCACTCAGTGTTTACTATTAAAAATAGTGTTGACAATGCTATAAGTCAATGTTCTAGTGTTGATGTTCTTCATGATGAGCTTTCAATATTAAGAACGCAAGTGTTAGAAAACGACAACAACCATCTGAGACTTCAAATTGATGAACTTGCCGGAGAAACATTGCAGGAGATGTTGTTTTGCATGGAATTCCAATGACTGAAAACGAAAATCTCGCTGACATATTTCAACAGTTTTGCACTAGAATTAACATGTCACCAATAACTCCGCTCGACATTATTCGCACTGAGCCGGTGAGAAACTCTCCCAATAGTGCAATTATTGTGAAGCTTGCACACGCCCGAAATAAAACAAACCTGCTGAAAAAGGTCGGAGAGTACTACAGAACAAAAAACAAATCAATTACTTTGAATGTCCTTGGTTTCACGAGCAACAAATTCGTTCGTGTGTACGAAAGTCTCACCAAAGACAATCATACTCTTTTCCGGAGGGCCAATGAGCTTCGCCGCAATAAAGTCATACACTCCGTCTTTACGATAGGCGGAAGGGTTTTCATCAAAGAGACTGCCGAAAAAAGACCAACTTGCATTGTCAACATGCATTCGCTTGATTCTCTTTGCTCTGGTGGAAATCCATAAATGACCTGTATTCAATCCCGCTATCTGTGCCGTCGATGCTGCTTGTGCCGTTCTACCATATGAGGATTATTTGTTTACATTATTTTTTCTTTTGTTTCCTTTATTTGTGCATTTGCATTACCTTTATTTCTTTTTTGTCTCAATCTGTTTCATTGCTTGCTTTTGTTATTTTCTCGTTCGCATAATTGTATGTAATCCCTGTTAAATTTGCACTTGCGGCCAGTGATGCCATCTTTACTTGTTTATATTTATTTTTAATGTTGTTTTTTTCTTTAACGCACTGAATACCTTATTCGTCCAAGTAAATTATTATGAATTTTTTGAGCAGCTTCATTTGATGAAATTAATTAATTTTAATGGCTAAATTATTTCTTTAAAACTCTTTACATGAAATTTTATTAGATTATTTTTATTTTAGATATGTAAGTTTGATTTCTGTTGAAATGTCTTCTTCTGATTGGGTATTGTTTTTAATGTTAATTTATTTTAATGGTCTTCGGTTTAGATCCTGACAATGTAAGGAGCGTTCTCAATATATTGTGTGGCGCATTCAACGGGCTGAGTATCTGTCACCTAAATGCAGGAAGCATTCGGTCCAAATATACTGTTCTTTACCAGATGTTTAGAACTTCCATGTTAGATGTAGTTATGGTGTCTGAATCATGGCTTAATTGTAGTATTTCGTCTCAACTCGTTGTGCTTCCTGGCTTTAAATTGTTTAGGAATGATCGTGTAGATAGAATTGGGGGTGGTGTGTGTATGTACGTTAGGGAGAATTGTTCGTCAAAAAATATCTATTCGTCAAACCTGTCAGTTGTCCAGTTTCTTTGTATTGAGTTTAACAATGGCCTTTGTAGAGTCGGCTCGGCAATGCACGCTCAACGATAATTGGATTGAGATTAAACTCGTTCTTGATCGTTCATGCACACGAGACAACCAAAGAGATAACGATAACAAAGAGTGTGGGTGGTGGGTGATGGTTGCTAAGAGAGTTCACTCACACCCACTCTCTACTTCTGGTTTATACTTACTTGGTTATGATCATCACCAAGATACTACATCTCTTCTTTATTTTATAATTTTTTTTTTTTATTTTTCTTTCAATTTTTTTTTTTTTTTTTTTTACAATGACCACGAGGGGCTTATTGAAAAAAATATAATATGTAAACATAAAAACAATTTATCCAACTTCATATAATTTTAGATATGAATTAAAATTTCATTTCAAGTCACAATGTTTTTTTTTTTTTTCTTTAATAATAATAACTTATACTTCTATTCAATTTAATTACAAAGTTTTACAAACTATTTCAACTTTTATTTTAAGTAACTATGTTTTTTTTTTTTATGAATCTTTTATATGCTTCCATTCTCCTTCAACTTTTTTAAGATGAACAATATTTCGCCTTAAAGTCTTTCCTGTCAGGTCGTTCCTAACCTCAATATCCCCTTTTTGAGAGCTTTCTACTGTATGTGGGGTTTCGCTAAAATTTGGACTCAGCTTATTTTGTCCATCCATGTTTTTTATATACACCTTGTCGCCTACATTTATATCAGAACTATTAGCATTTCGTTTCTTGTCAGCGTATTCTTTCCCCTTTTCTTTTTTTTCTCTGTCCCTATCTCGTACCTCCGAATCATCTATTTTATTTTCTATTGATTCAATTGCTGGAATTCTGTCTCTATTAAGTCTATTAAAAAATAATTCCGATGGTGTTTTTCCAGTTACTGAATGAGGAGTACTATTGTACATCATAAGATATTCCCACAAGCTATCTTTAAGTCCCTTGCCTTCAATTTTCCCAATTTTTAAACGCTTCAATATATCACGGTTCTGCCGCTCTACTTCTCCATTTTGTTGAGGCCAATATGGAATGCTATTAAAAAGTATTATATTGCACTTTTTACAGAACAGCTTAAATTCATCACTTATAAACTGTTTCCCGTTATCGGCTGTAATTGATACAGGAAAACCAAGCCTGCTAAAAATTTCTCTTAGCATATTTATAATGTTAGAGCTAGTAGTGCTTGTACAAACTTTTATTTCCTTATAACGACTGTAGTAGTCTACTACAACGAAAAGGAATTCGCTATTAGGGAGTGGTCCCATTAAATCAATAGCAATATCGACCCATGCTGCAACTGGAAGCTCACGTCTTTTCAGTGGCACTGGAGGATGTGGCATGGCAACCATTGTACAGCCTTTGCATGTTTTAATAAGATTTTCAACATCTTTGTCTATTTCTGGCCACCATACCTTTGTTCTCAGCCGACCTTTCATAGCAACAATTCCTGGGTGACCTTCATGTGCTGCATCTAGGACGTTTTTTCTCATTTTCTCGGGGATGACTATTTTATTTCCCCCCAAAAGTATACTATCGTAAAAGCATAGCTCGTTCTCAAAGATTTTATATCGTTTCACGGAATCATCCCAGTCGCTATTATATATACCTTTCTTCACCTTGGTAATTTCAGGGTCAGCATCTGAGAATCTGCAAATGTCTTGGATTGATGTAGAAATGGGTCTTGATTGTTCTACCACTTCACGTACATATAAATCATCTCCTGTGAGGAGTGTGTTGGAATATTGGCACAAGCGCGACAAAGGATCAGCTATATTTGTTTTGCCTGGCTTATACATAATTTGGTAATCGTACGACTGTAGCCTTAACACCCATCTTTCAATTCGAGCACATGGCTTGGATTTAGGACCAAAAATGATTTCCAACGGCTTATGGTCGGTTACTAAGTCAAATTGCTTTCCAAACAGATATATATTAAAATGTTCTACTGCCCAGACTAAGGCAAGGGCTTCCTTTTCTGTTTGGCTGTACTTACGCTCGCAGTTGGTTAACGTTCTGTTCCCGAATGCTATTATTCTCGGGCCATTTTCATTAAATTGTATCAACACTGCCCCTAGCCCCACTGGGCTTGCATCCGCAACAACTTGGGTCTTATCATTCACATCATAATATCCCAATAATATTGTCTTTGTTAAAGAAATTTTCAGGTTCTCGAATGCTAAGTTTTGTTTTTCGACCAGTATTTATTTAACTTTACATTTTTTCCAAATCCCTTTCTTAACAATTCCTTTAATGGCTCTGTTATTGTAGCTAGGTTGGGGATCCATTTCCCAATAAAATTTACCAACCCCAAGAAGCTCTGGAGCTCTTCGATCGTTTCGGGGGCTCTGAACTTAGTTATACTTTCTATGTATTTCTGTAAGGGTTTAACTCCTATTGGTGTTAGTTCATGTCCCAAAAATTCAATCTGCTGAACTTTAAAGATACATTTCTGATCATTAAGTAAGACATTGTTTTCCTTTAAGGTCGTCAGCACTTGCTCTAACCGCTTGTCGTGTTCCTCTTCTATTCTTGCAAACACTAAAATATCATCGATGAAGTTGATAGCACCCTCACACCGAATAAGCATTTTCTCTATAATTTTTTGGAAAATCTCCGGGGCACAAGTTATACCAAACATTAATCTTTTATATTGATATAGTCCCCTTGGAGATATAAATGTCGTAATATATCTCGAATCAGGATGGATTTCTACTTGATGGAATGCGTTTTTTATGTCCAGCTTCGAAAAAAAATTGGCCTTGCTAAATTTTGGCAAAAATTGGTCCATCGTAGGCAGTGATTTTCGCGCATAATCGCAACATTTGCCCGCCTCATGTCTACACATAGTCTTATTTCGTTATTTCCTTTTAAAATAGGGACTATAGGCGATACCCATTTCGACGGCCTTCTTACTTCCTCAATTATGTCGCTGTCAAAAAGTTCTTGGATTTTTTGCGCTACTTTGGTTTCTAAAGGAATAGGTATTCTTCTGCAAGGTTGTGAAATCGGTTTAACTGATTCATTGATAGGAATTTCTACCATAATATCCTTAAACTTAGGAAACATCTCTTTTTTTACTTGGTTTACCTGGATACCAATTGTCAACACTTGCAATAGAATAGCTGTTTCTTTTCCTAATAGATTGTTTGTCCCACCCTCAATTACATAAAATGTGGTTTTTATTTTTTTACCGTTTACTTCTATTTCGCTTTCAAAGGAACCTCTTACTATAAATGGATTTTGGCTACCATACGCTAAGAAAATTTTATTTGGTTTTTTTACTTGGTTGTATACTTTAATTTTTTTATTTTTCATTATTTCCCATGTCTTATCTGTTAGAAAGTTATATTTGGTGATTAACAATTTCGAGTGTATTGGCTTCTGTTATTATTTTTTCTAAAGTAACATTGTCGCCTATTGTCAAAATTATTTTCCTCAATTCTTCCGATGTACACTTTTCAGCTATTTGATCAATAATGTGATCTTTTTGGCAAAAAATAGTTGTCTAACTTCGTTATTGCTAATCCAAAAACGTCGTCTTCTTTAGATGGATCAGCATTTGCCCCTGGAAGACTAAAGAAAATCTCCAGCAAACCGAGACCCCCCAGATGAAGCAAGGTTGCTCTCCTCTGGCTGGCGAATCGATATTTGCCGCTTCCATATAAATGTCAAGAGCCCTTTTCCATCTTTCCCATCTTATACCAACGGAGGTTGGGTAATGTGTTTGACATCCTTCTTTCACAATTTACGGTTAACCTTGAGAAGACAAAATACATCGTAAATATCATGATAATGCTTTTTCAATTTAATGAAGGCGCCTTTGCACCAATTCAATTATTAAATTGCAATTGTATCATTTGATATTTCTCAATTGAATGAAGGCACCTTTGCACCATGTTTTTCTAATGAAGACAAATTTACCTCAACAAAATTGTATTAACAACTTATTAACTTTTCTTTTTAAGGTACATTTGCACCATTATCCAATTTTGCCATTGTATTCTCATATATCTAGATTATTTCTAAAATATATTCTTTCTTTTCAATTAAATGAATGCACCTGCACACTTTTTCCATTTTTCAGTTTTACCCTTTCTATTTTCATATTTCCATTATCTTTTTTAAAAAATATATCCTTTCTTTATTTTCAATTCAATAGGTTTTTTTTTTCTTTTTTTTTTAATATTTATTATTCCACAAAATAACAAAAAAAACAACAAATTCTGAATTGCTGTAATCCGAATTTTCACTGTTATATATTTGTTTCCAATTTTACTTACCAACTATGTATATATGTACATATATTTGTTTAACTTTGTCATGATGCCGCTGTCACACTACCGTAATTTGATAATTAATTATTCGCACTTCTTTTATTTGTTTTATTTTTCTAATTGTATATCTGTTTCACTTTCCACTTTTACTCGTCGCCAAAATGTAGAGTCGGCTCGGCAATGCACGCTCAACGATAATTGGTTTGAGACTAAACTCATTCTTGATCGTTCATGCACACGAGACAACCAAAGAGATAATCATAACAAAGAGTGTGGGTGGTGGGTGATGGTTGCTAAGAGAGTTCACTCACACCCACTCTCTACTTCTGGTTTATACTTACTTGGTTATGATCACCACCAAGATACTACAGCCTTGAAAAATGCTTACTTGTTTTTGTATACTGTCCCCCTAACTGTTTTAAAGAGGATAATCTTAAGGAACTGGAGGATATCCTTCAGAAGTTAAGTCCACAGTACGACTATGTGTTAATAGGTGGTGATTTTAATGTAAATCTCTTAGCTAACAACAGCACCACACATCTGTTTCACTATTTCTGTGATAAACTGGGACTGTCGGTCATTAACAATCAGTATCCCACATGTTTTCAGTCGAGCACAAAACAATCTCTGATTGATCTGTTCTTGACAAGCTCAAAGCGCAGTATACTTGGTAATGATCAAGTTAGGCCCACCTCTGAATTTATACATGATTTTTTATTTTGCTCTCTTGATTTTCGTGTCAACGAGGTACGTAATAGTGGTTTTTATAATTACAGATCATTTCGAAGCATTGATTTAGTAGGCCTTCAACGGGACAGTTGCGACCTGAACTGGCACGAAATTTATAGATCACCCCACATTAGTGACAAAGTTCACCTCCTAAATTCTTTTATAAGCAGACTATATAATGACTACGTTCCTATTGTCACCAAACGAATAAAACCTAAACATTGCCCTTGGTTCAACAATGAGATTAAGGTACGTATTAGGGAGAGAGAGCGTTTTTATAGGACTTATAAAAGAAATCCATCAGAGTTTAATAGAAGGCAATACACGGTTGCTCGCAATAGCGTCATTGCTGCAATTCGTTCCTCTAAGAGAACGTATTTATTAAAAAGACTTGATCCTTCACTTAGCTCAAAAGAACTCTGGAGAAACCTCAAAGCGGAAGGTGTTACTGCGGATAGAAGTAAACTTAAGTGCTCGTTAGATCCTGAAGCTATGAGCCAGTTTTTCACTCCTTCTTCTAGTGTGGTAAATGGTTATCATGTCGAGTCGCATTTTATCAGCTCTGATCGTTCTTTTTCCTTTGATTGTGTAGAAGTAGCTGACGTGCTGGATGCCATTCGTTCAGTCAAATCAAATGCTCTTGGTTCAGATGGCATTTCTCCCAAATTTCTAAAACTCATTTTGCCCATAGTGCTAAGATTTATGTTGCATATTTTTAATGCATGTATTTATTCCGGCCAGTTCCCTGAGCAGTGGAAAAGAGCTACGGTTGTACCCATGCCAAAAAAAGGAAATCCGTCAAGCCCCTCAGATTTCAGGCCAATCAGCCTTTTGTGTTTTTTGTCAAAAGTTTTTGAAAAAATTATAGCTAAACAGATCCAAAATTATCTTAACATAAACAATATGATATCTGAATGGCAGTCCGGATTTCGAATCAATCACAGCTGTGAATCAGCCGTCCTGAAGGTATCTTCCGATCTACGCTTTGAACTTGATGCTGGAAAATTTGGGCTTATGGTGCTTTTGGACTTTACTAAAGCATTTGACAGTATTGATCATTCAATTTTGCTGGTTAAACTGAGAAATCAGCTCAATTTTTCCTCTTCCGCACTTTCCTTACTGAGAGAATACCTCAGAAATAGGGTGCAGGTCGTTGAAACTGAAGGTGGAATATCCTTACCCTCTATGGTAAATTCCGGGGTGCCACAGGGTTCAGTTCTGGGACCCTTACTTTTTACAATATTTATTAACGACCTTCCCAAATCAATTGCTCACTGTAAAGTGTTGATGTACGCTGATGATGTTTCCATCTACCTAGCTCGCCCTATTGGTTTGATGGAAGACTGTGTTGCTCGAGTTAATGAAGATTTATTTAGGATTCAGAGCTGGGCTATATCAAATAAACTTCTGCTTAATCCGTTGAAAAATGAGGCTTTGATCCTTTCGAGAACTCCAGTTAACCCATTTGATTTTCCGGCGATTGTACTTGATGATAAAATCATTCCGTATGTCAGTAGAGTTAAATATCTGGGCTTCAGCATTAACTCATCCCTAAGTTGCTGTGATGCAGTCTCTGATACAATTAGAAAAATTTACTTCGGTCTCCGCACCTTAAAACATTCATCTAATCTGCTTGTTCCCTGTATGAAACTACGTCTAGTGAAAAGTCTGATTGTCCCTTTCTTCACATTCAATTGTAATGTGTATCCTTCCATGGATTTTGAATGTCATCGTAAGCTAAATGTTGCGTTTAATGATTGTGTGCGTTTCATATACAATGTCAGTAGGTACACCAGTGTTTCGCGTTTAAAATCAAATCTTCTGGGAATCAGTTTGGATAAATACTACTGCTTCAGAAATCTTATAAAGTTACATAGTATTATTCAGAACAAATCTCCCGAATACTTAAGTGATATGATACATTTTGCTCAGTCACGTAGAGGGGTAAGGTTGATTTTCACTCGCTTTTCACACACGATAGCAGAACGTTCCTTCATCGTGTCAGCAATTCGACTTTAGAATTGTCTTCTTGTTGAATTGCAGACGATTACTTCACTACCCACGTTCAAGAGGAGGATATTTCAACATTTATCTCTTTAGATTTAGTTTAAACCTCTATATTTAAAAATACTATTTCAATTTTTTTTTTTTTTTTTTTGTAGCTCTATCTTTAAAATTCAATGTATGTTATTTAACTCTAATTCACTTGATTTATTATTATAGACACTTATACTCTTTCCCTTTTTTTTTCTTATTTGCCTATTACTAGATACTTAATCTTAAGATTCTAATCTTGTAGTATCATGTATCAATGATTTAATTTTACAAATAAATAAATAAATAAAAATAAATTCTCGGTATGTGTGTTAATGCCAACCTACGTTGGAATGACAACATATTCGAAGTCGCCAAAAGGCCGCGAAATGCCTAGGTTTTCTCTCCTCCTAGGTTTCCTTTTCCTCCCTTTTCACCCCTTCTGATCTAGCTACAATTTATAAGGCGTATATTCACCCTAAGCTCGAGTACAATGCTAATATCTGGTCATGTGCTCCAGAAACATCACTGCACCTGATCGATAGAATACAAAAGTGCGCGATAAAACTTATAGGGGATAGAAACATCACTGAGTCAATTGACTTATTTGAACACCGTCGTAATGTTTCTTGTCTTTCCCTGTTTTATCGCTTTTCTACAAAACAATGCTCCAGCGAAATAGCCAGCTGCATTCCCCCCCTTCAGTGGTCGCCGTGGCCGTGGTGGTTAGTGCGTTGGACTACTACGCAATGCTGCCCGGGTTCAACTCCTGGCCGGGTCTAACACCTAAAAGAGTTTTTTCACGGTACCACCTCTTTCGAATGCCTGACAAGCATCAAAGAGTATCATTTGTCACGATTAAGCTTCTCAACTCGCCGTTCGGAGTCGGCAAAAAACTGTAGGTCCCTTCCATTCGTGCAAAAATATAACACGCACACACAAATGGTTACGAGAAGCAGGCCCCGGTTCACCTCGAGCTGTAGCGCCAACTAAGTTAGAAATTCCCCCCCTTCAACAATTTTCTCGCAACACACGTCTCGCAGGGAATGCCCATCAGTTTACCCTTAAGCACAACTTCGGACGTACAGTAAAATTTAGAGATTCTTTCTTTAACCGCTCAACACGAATGTGGAATGCTTTTCCAACCACAATTTTTCCCTCTCGTTACGATCTAATGTGACCAATGCGCATCGGTATCTCCTCTTTCATACTCCCTAAATTTCCCTATGGCCCGCGCTGTGCAAGAAATTTTAAGGGTATTCATAACCCCTTTAGCGCACGTGAATTATAAAAAAAATAGTACGTGTAGAAGTTACGCGCGTCCGTAGCGAAACTTCTTAGCTTCACATAATCGTGGACAAAGGAAGGAGAATTTGTGACAAGAGGGAGAGACATTCATACAATTTTCGAATTTATTGGATATTCAAAGAATATTCTCCATTTTTGCTCCTCAAAAAATCATTGGAAAAACTTAAGAAAGAATGGGGTCATACCATATGACACATAATAATTATGTATTTTCCATCAGAAATTTGCTTGGCTTTTGAATGGAACCAAATTGTTCGGGTGTCTATTTAACCCTAGTCTCGAATATATGTATGTATGTTCGGGTGTCCAAAACCAACTTTTGGGTGTATAAATTTCTTAACCCTAGAAACATAATCTTATTTTTATGTACGTTAAGGATAATCATACGCCAAATTGACGTCTACTTTAAAATCGGCTATATTAACTATTTTATTTATAAATATGAATGTCTTAAATAACTGTAAGATAAATTTATATATTTATAAATGAAACACATTTATTTTTTATTGAACTTTTATTTATTTTTTATATAACAAAGCAACCTAAAAGATCATTCAAGATCACCAAAAAAAACAAAGTATTTTCTTCGGACTTCAAAAAATAATAAGTTTGTACTTTATCACATTTTTAACTTTAAATTTAGGTTTAAGGTATACATAATTATGTATATATTTTTAGTTAAATAACGAAAAAAAATAAATATAATAAAATTATATGCAGTTGGAACAAACGTCTTCGCGTCGTAGACCATAGCTATATCTCGATTTTAACGTGACTTACCTCAATGAAACGACAACCCCATGCAAGCTCTGAGCGATAAATGAAAATTCTTAAAGGTACATCCCGATCTACGCATCGGCTAATGCGTGACAATTAATAATTCCGAGAGCACACGTCAAATTGACGTAGATTATGCTTCTTGGGTTAACAAAAAACTGTTTGGTTTCCATTTCACCAACTATATATTAATTGGATGTCCAAGTTGTCCCACATTACCCTATAAAGCCGAATTTTTCTATATGCTAGTTCGACTGAATGGCGAGAAGCGATGACTTTAACCCATTAATGACGAGAGTCCAAAATGTTCGATACAAGCCTGAAATTTTAAGGCGCGGCTTGTATTGTGTGCAGAAACCTAGATCAGATTTTTTTAATTTTTTTTTTAATAAGATTTGGTCACACTGGGCCGTTACATATATGTAACGTTAGTCCTGATACCACAAACATCGTATAAATAATAACACTGTATACATGCAAGCAAATCATGTATTTTCTTTCAGTATTACTTTACTTTAGGTGGCGCTACAGCTCAGGGTGAACCTGGGCCTGCTTCTCGCAACCATTTGTGTGTGCGTATTATATTTTTGCAGGAATGGAAGGGACCTAAAGTTTTTTGCCGACTCCGAACGGCGAGTTGAGAAGCTCATGACAAATGATACTCTTTGAATGCTTGTCAGATATTCGAAAGAGGTGGTGAAAAAAATCTTTTAGGTGTTGGGCCCGGGCAGCATTGCGTAGTAGTCCAGCGCACTTAGCACTACACCACGGTGCATTTTATTTCAGTATTATTTTTATTTATTTCATAAATTTAAAGATATGCAATGATTTTTCTGGAAGCAAGCTACATGTAAGTCTACATCGCACTTAGAACACATTGTAGTACAGTGTGATCTGCATAGCGAACCTGCACATCGTCATCTTTTTTTATTGGGGATCTTAATAATCAAATGGTCCAATCGATCGTAGCGAAAACCATAAGGAGGTTTCGGGTCACCAAGAGTCCGCCAATAAAACCGTACTATGGAATGCTTGAACTGAAGTCCGGGTAAATTGGAGCCAGCTTTTTTGTGGAGTAACCAAGCGTTTTGATTTGAAACATCTATCAGTCAAAGCCAAGTTAAAATGGACGACCACCATTTCTTTCCTCTAACACCTATTCGGTAGTTGTTTATATTTCGGTCCATACGGTTCGTGCCACCCATGTTTGCATAATACCATGCAATTGCATAGGGTCGTAGAAGATCCATAGCTTATGCTTTTTCCGGAAATATGTGGACACTTTTGTAACTGGATTTTTTCCAAAAAGTATAGACGCAACACTCACAATGGAACTGTCAACCCATTTCAGCAAAAGTACAATTCAATTGTACCACGATTTGTATTCTTCAATTCCTTTTAATTTCTTAAATGACATGAAGCCCGAATGCAACTTTCCCGGATGGTTCCGGTTCCGTTGTAACCTCTTTGTTTTATCCTACCAAGACGAATAATACAAAAAGTAATCAGATACAAAGCCTGCTGCATACGGACTAATGTTACATAAATGTATTTTCCGTCACAAATTATGTTATGTTATATGCGGACTAACGTTACATATATGTAACAGCATCCAAATACCTGAGCGATCAGGCAAACGGTTTTCCAAAAAATATTTTTGTTTCAGGTATTTGCTTCTATACATATGATACAATAACACAACATTCATATTTTTTCTTACAATATACAGTAAGTTCACTAAAATAATTAACAAACAAATGCCTACCATCCGCTCATCCCCATTTTGCTATCAACTCAAATTCAAATATGTAAAAAATCTTCTATTGTCAAAAAAATCACAACCAAAATGCAGTATTTTCGTGTTATTCTCTTTAGAATCCTTTACACATTACATTGCATAAACTTTAAACTCAGAAGTCGATGAAAAACAAATAGTAATTGTTTTAAACAAATAAGGTGACCCAGTGTTACATTTATGTAACGTTAGGCTAAAATGGGTTAATCACTCACATTGCCCGTGTGCTATTGTAAATCATATGTATTTCCTATATTTTCAGCACAAAGAGAGTGTAAATGATATGAGGAATGAAATAAACTCAATGATTAAATTAAATATTTTGGTTGCATTCATCGACTGCATTTTAAGACTTCAATAAAAAGAATGCAATCACCATTAAACAGATTGCATTATTTTTTTCTAGGTACCGTTTAAATAAATGCAATCATTAACACTAGAAAGACGGGCGGGGGTCATTTGACCCATTTTGAAGTATAGCGTTTTATAATTCTAAAAGTTTTAAGTTTTATGGCATGTGCTCTTGTGACTTTAATTAAATTATATAGTTTAAATTTAAATTTACATACAGTTTTATTGTTATATCTTCATAAGGAATTAATTAAACATATCATCTACCTGCAAAGCCGGAGCCGGTCATTTGACCCATATCCATATGGTGCAATTCTTAACATTTTTTTAATTTTTTTTAAATTTTTTTTGCAGCCTTCAGCTGTAGGTACAGGTAAAATACGTCACTGTTATATTTCCAGCTGTAATAATAAATCTAGTTGAGTGTGCGATATTTTTAAAAATCCATTACGTGGAAAATGTAATCAGTCAAAAGCAATTATTTGTCATGATTGCAGTAAGAAATAAAAAGCTTCTTTTTACTAAAACACGTTGAATGATTATATTTTAGATTGTTCACTGATTGATTAGCAGTTTTAAATGATTAACTAGATCAGAATCTACATTTTTATTGTAGGGGTCAAATGACCCTTGTCGTCTTTCTTGGTAAGAAGATGTTCCCATCTTTCTAGTGTTAATGAATCGTTTGCATTCTTTGCATCCATTTGCATTTTTGCATTCATTTGTTATTTTACTTTATTTTGCCTTATTTTACTTTGTTTTACCTAATTTACCTACATTTACTTTCATTTCGTACCAAATAAATTAAAATTAACTCAATAAATGCACAATACTGCAAAATAAAACAAAATAATGCAAAATATTACAACTCTGATATGGGTAATTCCATGATAACTCACGTTATATCCGGAACAATTCATAGCTTATGGATTGAAATTTGCACATCAATGCCAACATTAAATTATACAAATTATGTTTTTTTAATCATAATAACCATTTCCAGAGCGATGTAGAAATAAATATTTCGTGATAACTAAATACTTACTTAATAAAAAAATAAAAATAGTCGGTAACTCGCGTTACCATATTCGGACACTGTTCTTTTGCAGATGTACTTAACTCGAAAATTTGTGAAAGTTACCCATAAAGTCCATTGGTTATGTAGAATTAAAATCAAGAAGGTAACCATATCTGCACAATGAGAAAATTAATATTTATGTAAACAGGTAACCATACATTCCCATTCGCACTTTCAAAATTAGGGATTTAGAAGTAAAATCACTAAAATTTATATAAAATGCATTTAACATTTTACACATTAAACATTATTCTAAAGAACTGTTTACACATTGTATTGATAACTTGAAATAATATGAAACTGTTCATCTTAATTTACTACTAGTTTTTAATAAAATAATCACGCCGTGTTTTTACGTCAACTTTTGTTGATAATTTGCAATCGAAAGTTTGCATTCATTTTATAACGGCATATATTTCGATAAGTCTAACATTGATGTCCGCTTTTTCATGGAATTACCCATCTGTGGGAATACTACTTGCACGCACATGCATTATGTTTCCTCTTCCCTCAATCAATTTTCGCTGTTCCTGCTAGAGCTGTGTCAATCGTGATTTATTCGATCATTTTGACCCGTTCACCAAAAAGTATTGATGATTGCATTCACACAACCACAAGTCAATCGTTCACAAGAACCAATACTTTTCTCGCTCATATGATAGGTTCGGTTCTCTCGGTTAAAAAAGAACGAAAGAGAATTACAATATTGTACAGCCGAACCAGAAGAATATCTTCTACTGCGTTTAAGAGGATGAAGATGAATGGGGTAGAAAACTCATACGTGCACAAATATTAAAAATTAGTTACACAAAAATACTAGCATACTAACACAGTGAAAAGGAATTCAGTAAGTACACACTACACATCAGAAATCATCCCTTGTGCGCTCGACGAGTCGAAGTATGATATGAAACCGGTTTTCTACAAACAGAATAGATATCGTGTGCGCTCCCAAACTCTCTATCTATGCTCTATCCAATACTAAAATGAACGAATGTATTCTGACGATTGAAATTTTTGGTTGTATTGAAATTAAGTGGACCAATACAATATCATTCTATCTCTATCATTGAATGATTGAATGATTGATTGAAAAGACCGAATCATTTTTGAAACCAATACTTGAACGGCTCTAGTTCCGGCTTTGTTACCTATTCCCCACACCACTGATATCCATACCTACCACGCAACCAACCGAAGTCGAGTTAGAAGCTTCTTTAGTTAGGGGGGACCACAACTTAAGAAGCTTCTTACTCGACTAAGCACTAACCGCTCGACGCTGCTTGATTTCGGTGATCGAATCGGACGAGACGGGTTGCAGCAAAAGAAAAAATGAAAAAGCTTTTGTATACCGAAGTCACAACCCACTGAAGGATGGTTGACTCGCACGACCATATAACTTAAAATGGTTTGAAAGCAATCTGTTGGATCGATGCAGCAATTATTCGGTTGCGATTAATATTTGTCATTTAAAACGTGGTCATTTTGTTTACTCTGCATGCGGTGCCTATGTAAATTATCTGTGGTAAAATGTTTAATGCAACCATAACGCGACCATTTAACGCGACCGTTTAATGCAACCTTCCGAAGAAGAAGGCAAGAAGTTTCACTTCAAAAAAAAAAAAAAAAATGGCCTGAGTATCAGGTACTCGTGAAAATCTAACTACATATTGCTATTATTACTCTGTTTGAAGGAGTACTGAACAAAGAGAATCATATAAAGAGAACGAGAACGCACTTATATTAAGTTTGGCTATCAACTCATACTACTAAGATTGGTTACGGGTTACGCATGACGACGAGAAATTCGTTAGGCCTATGGAGAGAGCTAAGATGTTTACACATCAAAAAGCGCCAGAAAGTTACATTTTTTGACTCACTGGGCCATATGCATAAAACTGAAGTACATACTAGAAGTAGAAAGTAAAAGTAAATACTAGTACTAGTAGTAGAAGCCAACATTTATAGTATTTTCTTCATTCGGTATGCATAAAATTAAGTTTATACTGATAACCTTATTCTTGTAGTAAATACTGGATTCATCCAAGTAAATACTACCAATTCATTCGAAATCGCCAGTATATTTTATAACTTCTGGTAGACGGCCTTTAGCCAAACCAAAATGACCAAGAAATTGCTTTAAGCACTAAATGTATCTTTATTTATGTTTTTTATGAATGAATAAATAGTCTATCTACTACTACTATACTAAACAAATGCGTGAATTTTCCCTTACACTACATGTTGCTTTAATGTTGATGGATGCATATTCCTTACGATTGATATATTCTTCAGAATGTAAGTGGGGCTTAATTATTTCTACATGGGTGTAGTCCAACGCTCCTATACATGATGAACAAGTTTTATTTAAAAGCCAATCCTGTTTAGCAGTTAATAGTTCTTCATAGGTCGAAGGAAACTTAATCCAATGGGAAGATTTCTGGACTATAAGTTTTGATAAATAATGTACAGTTCAACAAACAGTACTCTGATGAAACCCTTTGTCTTCGCCAACGCCATGCCAACTTGAAATCCTGGATCTCCAACATACCTCAAAAAAATGCGTATCTTTTCTTCAGGGGAAGTTGCTCCTCCTCTTTTTTCAGTTTGAATACCTAGTGTTTTTATAGTCAGTATGGATATATAGTTCCATTGTTATAATAATTTTTAAATAAAATTTGTTACCGATAAAATATTCACTTAGGGGGGGCAATCCCTTTAGATATTTAAAAAAAAAAATGTTTTCATATTTCGAAAATATAATGTGCTAGCTCCGAGTTTCCCAAAGTGTGCTCCGCGGAGCACTTGGTGCTCCGCGAAGAATGTCCAAGTGCTCCGCGGAAAGATCAGAATATCAAAACTTCATCAGACTAATTTCGCGCTTCTGAAACTTAATAGCACTTTGTTAATTTTGTTCATAGCAATCGAATTCGAAATGCTCATTTGACAAATAATCAATACAAGTAAACTTCAAATTTTTGAAAAGTCAATACTTGTTGGCAATCAGTCGAAAGTCGAGAAGAATCGAGTCGTTGTGTTGTTTTGCCGTTGCTATGAAAGAAATAGAGTTCTACGGTTCTACTGTTGACAATTGCAACCGATACAGTATTTGTTCAGTCGGAATTCACGTTAAAACGAATCGCAGTGTGGTGTGTAGATTATGTTTAATACATTTACTTCCTTACTTTCTCACTTAGGTGGCGCTACAGTCCGGGGTGGACCAAGGCCTCAACCAACAACATCTTTCAGTTAGCGCACTCCTAGTTGGTTGAGGTATGATGGTTTTAGTGAGTGATTTTCAATTAGTTTTTGTATCTTGTATACATATTACTCTCAGTTTTCGGATCTATCGCCGTGAAAACAAACAATCTGGTTGCTGCTTAGTTATACAGAAATAATACGGATCGCTAGCTAAAGTGTGGATCCTTAAAAGAAAGCGTAAAACCGCTTTGTAATTTAAATACTTAAACACTTTGCACATTTGAGAATTGGCTTTCACTTTAATTTTTTACTCCATATTTTCATACATATTTTTACGGTTTTTGATCCATAATTATTCGAACCCTGGGCATCATACTTCATACTCATATATAAATCTCAACGTGACGCTCTTACCTGTCAATCTTTCAATTTGATAAACACAGAAACCAATGCACACAATGAATTAAAACTTCGTATTCCAGTTCACTAATTTCCTGTGCCTATTATAGTCCGACTTTTAAATTAATTTATTAGCAATATTATTTAAATTAATTAATTTATTAGCAATATTATTTAAATTAATGCAAAAATAAAAACACAAACAAATGCTACTTTCTTGCAAAATGTCACTTATTCAAACTACAAATTCTTACAATCCAAACTTGTGGATTGTATATATTGGTAGATTGCAAACCTTGGGGTGAGTTCGCACTGTCTTTGATTTTTTCGAACTAAATGACAATGTATGTATTGTAAGTAATGCTAACATAAAATAAGATTTTTCATGTAGCGAGATAAATAAAAATATTTTCCCCTAATATTTCTAGGAAAATACTTTTAACTCTGTAACTGTAAAAGCATTCAGTAAAAAAAAAACGACAGACAAAAATCGAGTTACAGAGTAGGTACCTAGTGTAAAACAATAGGCGTTCGAATTAGTGGAGCATTCGAATTACCGAGTATTCAAATTAGTGAGGTAGTACTTATCAGAATTCTGGTGTATGTTGAAGCACGAATTCAAAATTTTGTCGGATGAATCGAAAATAATTATTCTGCCGCTTGCAACAACTTACATGTGTGAATCGGCGCAGGGTCATAAGTCCACAGGCCAAAAGTCCACATTGGACTTTTGACCTACCTTGGTGGGTTATAGGTTCACAAACCAATTGCGCATAAGTACACAGTTATTAAAATTAGTCAAATTTCGTATGAAAACAAAATTTCAGTGGTTTTCATTTATAATTTTAAGATGACTTGATCACTGTTGCTTTATAAACTTCTCAAAAATGAAGTAGTGAACAATTCAAAGTACACATTTAAGGTTTCGTGAGCACCGTGGTGTAGTGGCAAGTGCGTTGGACTACTACGCAATGCTGCACGGGTTCAATCCCAGCTCGAGTCCAATGCCTAAAAGTTTTTTCACTGTGCCGCCTCTTTCGAATGTCTGAAAAGCAATCATTTGTCAATAAGCTTCTCAACTCGCCATTCGGAGTCGGCAAAAAACTGTAGGTCCCTTCCATTCGTGCAAAAATATCAAATGCATACACAAATGGTTGTGATAAGCAGGCCCAGGTTCAACCCCGAGCTGTAGCGCCACCTAAAGGAAGATATATGTAAGTCATAAGAATAATTGTGGACCTAAATATATGACTTATAGCCCACTTAATTTTTCAGATTGTGGAATTATGACCCAACATTTTATGGACTTTTGACCCACACTCAGTTTGTGAACTGATAATCCTCCCAGGTGGGTCAAAAGTTCATTGTGGCCTACGTTGGCACTAAAACAAAATATTTGTTAGATCCCGCCTCGATGCAGAGCTAGATATTCTGTTGTAGTTGACCCAAATTCAACCAGATATACCAGCAAACAGGAACCTAGAATAAAGCTTTCGGTCCTATGACATATTTAACTAAACGTTATATTATGTATTTATGAATTGCTTATTTTTTGAGTTAACATGTTATTGTTTTTTCCGTTAAAGTTACTTATTGCCAATTTAATAAAATTGAAAAAAAATTAAAAATAGTTCTTGCCCTGTAACTTTTTTTTTATTTTAAATATTTTTAAATTATCCTCATTACCAACCCCAAATATTCAGGTTATTTGAGTTTTGTGGTATTACAAAACGGCACCACCTAGTGCAACTTGGGCTCTCAACAGAACCACCACACCTACCTACATACCCAACTTGTAAAAGCGTCGAAAAATGGCAAACGGGAAACGAAGTGCTCCGCGAGGAATTTCTCTACTGAAAAGTGCTCCGCGACCAAAAAAGTTTGGGAACCGCTGTACTAGCTGAAACCGGTGCGCTTCGCTTCACCTATCTTCTCAAAATTTGCCCGCGCACTTAGTTATTCGGGTATGATAGAAAGGAAGTACATAAAATAATGCAATCACTGCTGTTCTATTTTTCAACTTCAATTTCCATTTGTTTTTTCTATTTGCCTATGTGTCTGTCTATCTATCTGTTTGTCTGTCTATCTGTCTGTCTGTCTTTCTACCTGTCTGTCTGTCTTTCTATCTGTCAGTCTATCTGTCTATCAGTCTATCTATCTATCTATCTATCTATCTATCTATCTATCTATCTATCTGTCTGTCTGTCTGTCTATCTGTCCGTCTATCTATCTGTCTGTCTATCTATCTATCTGTCTCTCTGTCTGCCTGTCCTTCTGTCTATCTGCCTGTCTGTCTATCTATCTGTCTGTTTGTCTGTCTGTTTGTCTGTCTGTCTATCTGTCTATCTATCTGTCCATCTGTCTGTTTGTCTGTCTATCTATCTATCTGTCTGTCTGTCTGTCTGTCTGTCTGTCCGTCTATCTATCTATCTATCTGTCTGTCTTATTTTTCAACTTCAATTTCCATTTGTTTTGTCTATTTGCCTATGTGTCTGTCTATCTATCTGTCTGTCTCTCTATCTATCTGTCTGTTTGTCTATCTTTCTATCTGTCTGTCTGTCTTTCTATCTGTCGGTCTGTCTGTCTGTCTGTCGATCTATCTATCTATCTATCTATCTATCTGTCTGTCTGTCTGTCTGTCTGTCTGTATATCTGTCTATCTGTCTGTATACCTTTCTGTACTAAAACAGTTCTAGTAATGTGGTTCTGGATAGAAATAAGAGCCGCAAAATCGGAAAAACCACACCAAATGTTCAACGTGTGAATGAGCAACTGCACACGTTCTACGGTTCTACTGTTGACAATTGCAACCGATACAGTATTTGTTCAGTCGGAATTCACGTTAAAACGAATCGCAGTGTGGGGTGTAGATTATGTTTAATACATTTACTTCCTTACTTTCTCACTTAGGTGGCGCTACAGTCCGGGGTGGACCAAGGCCTCAACCAACAACATCTTTCAGTTAGCGCACTCCTAGTTGGTTGAGGTATGATGGTTTTAGTGAGTGATTTTCAATTAGTTTTTGTATCTTGTATACATATTACTCTCAGTTTTCGGATCTATCGCCGTGAAAACAAACAATCTGGTTGCTGCTTAGTTATACAGAAATAATACGGATCGCTAGCTAAAGTGTGGATCCTTAAAAGAAAGCGTAAAACCGCTTTGTAATTTAAATACTTAAACACTTTGCACATTTGAGAATTGGCTTTCACTTTAATTTTTTACTCCATATTTTCATCCATATTTTTACGGTTTTTGATCCATAATTATTCGAACTCTGGGCATCATACTTCATACTCATATATAAATCTCAACGTGACGCTCTTACCTGTCAATCTTTCAATTTGATAAACACAGAAACCAATGCACACAATGAATTAAAACTTCGTATTCCAGTTCACTAATTTCCTGTGCCTATTATAGTCCGACTTTTAAATTAATTTATTAGCAATATTATTTAAATTAATTAATTTATTAGCAATATTATTTAAATTAATGCAAAAATAAAAACACAAACAAATGCTACTTTCTTGAAAAATGTCACTTATTCAAACTACAAATTCTTACAATCCAAACTTGTGGATTGTATATATTGGTAGATTGCAAACCTTGGGGTGAGTTCGCACTGTCTTTGATTTTTTCGAACTAAATGACAATGTATGTATTGTAAGTAATGCTATATTTTTTAGCCGGGCGGGACAGCTAGTAAGTAATAAACATAAAATAAGATTTTTCATGTAGCGAGATAAATAAATGCTATCGTAAAAATATTTTCCCCTAATATTTCTAGGAAAATACTTTTAACTCTGTAACTGTAAAAGCATTCAGCAAAAAAAACGACAGACAAAAATCGAGTTACAGAGTAGGTACCTAGTGTAAAACAATAGGCGTTCGAATTAGTGGAGCATTCGAATTACCGAGTATTCAAATCAGTGAGGTAGTACTTATCAGAATTCTGGTGTATGTTGAAGCACGAATTCAAAATTTTGTCGGATGAATCGAAAATAATTATTCTGCCGCTTGCAACAACTTACATGTGTGAATCGGCGCAGGGTCATAAGTCCACAGGCCAAAAGTCCACATTGGACTTTTGACCTACCTTGGTGGGTTATAGGTTCACAAACCAATTGCGCATAAGTACACAGTTATTAAAATTAGTCAAATTTCGTATGAAAACAAAATTTCAGTGGTTTTCATTTATAATTTTAAGATGACTTGATCACTGTTGCTTTATAAACTTCTCAAAAATGAAGTAGTGAACAATTCAAAGTACACATTTAAGGTTTCGTGAGCACCGTGGTGTAGTGGCAAGTGCGTTGGACTACTACGCAATGCTGCACGGGTTCAATCCCAGCTCGAGTCCAATGCCTAAAAGTTTTTTCACTGTGCCGCCTCTTTCGAATGTCTGAAAAGCAATCATTTGTCAATAAGCTTCTCAACTCGCCATTCGGAGTCGGCAAAAAACTGTAGGTCCCTTCCATTCGTGCAAAAATATCAAATGCATACACAAATGGTTGTGATAAGCAGGCCCAGGTTCAACCCCGAGCTGTAGCGCCACCTAAAGGAAGATATATGTAAGTCATAAGAATAATTGTGGACCTAAATATATGACTTATAGCCCACTTAATTTTTCAGATTGTGGAATTATGACCCAACATTTTATGAACTTTTGACCCACACTCAGTTTGTGAACTGATAATCCTCCCAGGTGGGTCAAAAGTTCATTGTGGCCTACGTTGGCACTAAAACAAAATATTTGTTAGATCCCGCCTCGATGCAGAGCTAGATATTCTGTTGTAGTTGACCCAAATTCAACCAGATATACCAGCAAACAGGAACCTAGAATAAAGCTTTCGGTCCTATGACATATTTAACTAAACGTTATATTATGTATTTATGAATTGCTTATTTTTTGAGTTAACATGTTATTGTTTTTTCCGTTAAAGTTACTTATTGCCAATTTAATAAAATTGAAAAAAAATTAAAAATAGTTCTTGCCCTGTAACTTTTTTTTTATTTTAAATATTTTTAAATTATCCTCATTACCAACCCCAAATATTCAGGTTATTTGAGTTTTGTGGTATTACAAAACGGCACCACCTAGTGCAACTTGGGCTCTCAACAGAACCACCACACCTACCTACATACCCAACTTGTAAAAGCGTCGAAAAATGGCAAACGGGAAACGAAGTGCTCCGCGAGGAATTTCTCTACTGAAAAGTGCTCCGCGACCAAAAAAGTTTGGGAACCGCTGTACTAGCTGAAACCGGTGCGCTTCGCTTCACCTATCTTCTCAAAATTTGCCCGCGCACTTAGTTATTCGGGTATGATAGAAAGGAAGTACATAAAATAATGCAATCACTGCTGTTCTATTTTTCAACTTCAATTTCCATTTGTTTTTTCTATTTGCCTATGTGTCTGTCTATCTATCTGTTTGTCTGTCTATCTGTCTGTCTGTCTTTCTACCTGTCTGTCTGTCTTTCTATCTGTCAGTCTATCTGTCTATCAGTCTATCTATCTATCTATCTATCTATCTATCTATCTATCTATCTATCTGTCTGTCTGTCTGTCTATCTGTCTGTCTATCTATCTGTCTGTCTATCTATCTATCTGTCTCTCTGTCTGCCTGTCCTTCTGTCTATCTGCCTGTCTGTCTATCTATCTGTCTGTTTGTCTGTCTGTTTGTCTGTCTGTCTATCTGTCTATCTATCTGTCCATCTGTCTGTTTGTCTGTCTATCTATCTATCTGTCTGTCTGTCTGTCTGTCTGTCTGTCCGTCTATCTATCTATCTATCTGTCTGTCTTATTTTTCAACTTCAATTTCCATTTGTTTTGTCTATTTGCCTATGTGTCTGTCTATCTATCTGTCTGTCTCTCTATCTATCTGTCTGTTTGTCTATCTTTCTATCTGTCTGTCTGTCTTTCTATCTGTCGGTCTGTCTGTCTGTCTGTCGATCTATCTATCTATCTATCTATCTATCTGTCTGTCTGTCTGTCTGTCTGTCTGTATATCTGTCTATCTGTCTGTATACCTTTCTGTACTAAAACAGTTCTAGTAATGTGGTTCTGGATAGAAATAAGAGCCGCAAAATCGGAAAAACCACACCAAATGTTCAACGTGTGAATGAGCAACTGCACACGTTCTACGGTTCTACTGTTGACAATTGCAACCGATACAGTATTTGTTCAGTCGGAATTCACGTTAAAACGAATCGCAGTGTGGGGTGTAGATTATGTTTAATACATTTACTTCCTTACTTTCTCACTTAGGTGGCGCTACAGTCCGGGGTGGACCAAGGCCTCAACCAACAACATCTTTCAGTTAGCGCACTCCTAGTTGGTTGAGGTATGATGGTTTTAGTGAGTGATTTTCAATTAGTTTTTGTATCTTGTATACATATTACTCTCAGTTTTCGGATCTATCGCCGTGAAAACAAACAATCTGGTTGCTGCTTAGTTATACAGAAATAATACGGATCGCTAGCTAAAGTGTGGATCCTTAAAAGAAAGCGTAAAACCGCTTTGTAACTTAAATACTTAAACACTTTGCACATTTGAGAATTGGCTTTCACTTTAATTTTTTACTCCATATTTTCATCCATATTTTTACGGTTTTTGATCCATAATTATTCGAACTCTGGGCATCATACTTCATACTCATATATAAATCTCAACGTGACGCTCTTACCTGGCAATCTTTCAATTTGATAAACACAGAAACCAATGCACACAATGAATTAAAACTTCGTATTCCAGTTCACTAATTTCCTGTGCCTATTATAGTCCGACTTTTAAATTAATTTATTAGCAATATTATTTAAATTAATTAATTTATTAGCAATATTATTTAAATTAATGCAAAAATAAAAACACAAACAAATGCTACTTTCTTGAAAAATGTCACTTATTCAAACTACAAATTCTTACAATCCAAACTTGTGGATTGTATATATTGGTAGATTGCAAACCTTGGGGTGAGTTCGCACTGTCTTTGATTTTTTCGAACTAAATGACAATGTATGTATTGTAAGTAATGCTATATTTTTTAGCCGGGCGGGACAGCTAGTAAGTAATAAACATAAAATAAGATTTTTCATGTAGCGAGATAAATAAATGCTATCGTAAAAATATTTTCCCCTAATATTTCTAGGAAAATACTTTTAACTCTGTAACTGTAAAAGCATTCAGCAAAAAAAACGACAGACAAAAATCGAGTTACAGAGTAGGTACCTAGTGTAAAACAATAGGCGTTCGAATTAGTGGAGCATTCGAATTACCGAGTATTCAAATCAGTGAGGTAGTACTTATCAGAATTCTGGTGTATGTTGAAGCACGAATTCAAAATTTTGTCGGATGAATCGAAAATAATTATTCTGCCGCTTGCAACAACTTACATGTGTGAATCGGCGCAGGGTCATAAGTCCACAGGCCAAAAGTCCACATTGGACTTTTGACCTACCTTGGTGGGTTATAGGTTCACAAACCAATTGCGCATAAGTACACAGTTATTAAAATTAGTCAAATTTCGTATGAAAACAAAATTTCAGTGGTTTTCATTTATAATTTTAAGATGACTTGATCACTGTTGCTTTATAAACTTCTCAAAAATGAAGTAGTGAACAATTCAAAGTACACATTTAAGGTTTCGTGAGCACCGTGGTGTAGTGGCAAGTGCGTTGGACTACTACGCAATGCTGCACGGGTTCAATCCCAGCTCGAGTCCAATGCCTAAAAGTTTTTTCACTGTGCCGCCTCTTTCGAATGTCTGAAAAGCAATCATTTGTCAATAAGCTTCTCAACTCGCCATTCGGAGTCGGCAAAAAACTGTAGGTCCCTTCCATTCGTGCAAAAATATCAAATGCATACACAAATGGTTGTGATAAGCAGGCCCAGGTTCAACCCCGAGCTGTAGCGCCACCTAAAGGAAGATATATGTAAGTCATAAGAATAATTGTGGACCTAAATATATGACTTATAGCCCACTTAATTTTTCAGATTGTGGAATTATGACCCAACATTTTATGAACTTTTGACCCACACTCAGTTTGTGAACTGATAATCCTCCCAGGTGGGTCAAAAGTTCATTGTGGCCTACGTTGGCACTAAAACAAAATATTTGTTAGATCCCGCCTCGATGCAGAGCTAGATATTCTGTTGTAGTTGACCCAAATTCAACCAGATATACCAGCAAACAGGAACCTAGAATAAAGCTTTCGGTCCTATGACATATTTAACTAAACGTTATATTATGTATTTATGAATTGCTTATTTTTTGAGTTAACATGTTATTGTTTTTTCCGTTAAAGTTACTTATTGCCAATTTAATAAAATTGAAAAAAAATTAAAAATAGTTCTTGCCCTGTAACTTTTTTTTTATTTTAAATATTTTTAAATTATCCTCATTACCAACCCCAAATATTCAGGTTATTTGAGTTTTGTGGTATTACAAAACGGCACCACCTAGTGCAACTTGGGCTCTCAACAGAACCACCACACCTACCTACATACCCAACTTGTAAAAGCGTCGAAAAATGGCAAACGGGAAACGAAGTGCTCCGCGAGGAATTTCTCTACTGAAAAGTGCTCCGCGACCAAAAAAGTTTGGGAACCGCTGTACTAGCTGAAACCGGTGCGCTTCGCTTCACCTATCTTCTCAAAATTTGCCCGCGCACTTAGTTATTCGGGTATGATAGAAAGGAAGTACATAAAATAATGCAATCACTGCTGTTCTATTTTTCAACTTCAATTTCCATTTGTTTTTTCTATTTGCCTATGTGTCTGTCTATCTATCTGTTTGTCTGTCTATCTGTCTGTCTGTCTTTCTACCTGTCTGTCTGTCTTTCTATCTGTCAGTCTATCTGTCTATCAGTCTATCTATCTATCTATCTATCTATCTATCTATCTATCTATCTATCTGTCTGTCTGTCTGTCTATCTGTCTGTCTATCTATCTGTCTGTCTATCTATCTATCTGTCTCTCTGTCTGCCTGTCCTTCTGTCTATCTGCCTGTCTGTCTATCTATCTGTCTGTTTGTCTGTCTGTTTGTCTGTCTGTCTATCTGTCTATCTATCTGTCCATCTGTCTGTTTGTCTGTCTATCTATCTATCTGTCTGTCTGTCTGTCTGTCTGTCTGTCCGTCTATCTATCTATCTATCTGTCTGTCTTATTTTTCAACTTCAATTTCCATTTGTTTTGTCTATTTGCCTATGTGTCTGTCTATCTATCTGTCTGTCTCTCTATCTATCTGTCTGTTTGTCTATCTTTCTATCTGTCTGTCTGTCTTTCTATCTGTCGGTCTGTCTGTCTGTCTGTCGATCTATCTATCTATCTATCTATCTATCTGTCTGTCTGTCTGTCTGTCTGTCTGTATATCTGTCTATCTGTCTGTATACCTTTCTGTACTAAAACAGTTCTAGTAATGTGGTTCTGGATAGAAATAAGAGCCGCAAAATCGGAAAAACCACACCAAATGTTCAACGTGTGAATGAGCAACTGCACACGTTCTACGGTTCTACTGTTGACAATTGCAACCGATACAGTATTTGTTCAGTCGGAATTCACGTTAAAACGAATCGCAGTGTGGGGTGTAGATTATGTTTAATACATTTACTTCCTTACTTTCTCACTTAGGTGGCGCTACAGTCCGGGGTGGACCAAGGCCTCAACCAACAACATCTTTCAGTTAGCGCACTCCTAGTTGGTTGAGGTATGATGGTTTTAGTGAGTGATTTTCAATTAGTTTTTGTATCTTGTATACATATTACTCTCAGTTTTCGGATCTATCGCCGTGAAAACAAACAATCTGGTTGCTGCTTAGTTATACAGAAATAATACGGATCGCTAGCTAAAGTGTCGATCCTTAAAAGAAAGCGTAAAACCGCTTTGTAATTTAAATACTTAAACACTTTGCACATTTGAGAATTGGCTTTCACTTTAATTTTTTACTCCATATTTTCATCCATATTTTTACGGTTTTTGATCCATAATTATTCGAACTCTGGGCATCATACTTCATACTCATATATAAATCTCAACGTGACGCTCTTACCTGTCAATCTTTCAATTTGATAAACACAGAAACCAATGCACACAATGAATTAAAACTTCGTATTCCAGTTCACTAATTTCCTGTGCCTATTATAGTCCGACTTTTAAATTAATTTATTAGCAATATTATTTAAATTAATTAATTTATTAGCAATATTATTTAAATTAATGCAAAAATAAAAACACAAACACATGCTACTTTCTTGCAAAATGTCACTTATTCAAACTACAAATTCTTGCAATCCAAACTTGTGGATTGTATATATTGGTAGATTGCAAACCTTGGGGTGAGTTCGCATTGTCTTTGATTTTTTCGAACTAAATGACAATGTATGTATTGTAAGTAATGCTATATTTTTTAGCCGGGCGGGACAGCTAGTAAGTAATAAACATAAAATAAGATTTTTCATGTAGCGAGATAAATAAATGCTATCGTAAAAATATTTTCCCCTAATATTTCTAGGAAAATACTTTTAACTCTGTAACTGTAAAAGCATTCAGCAAAAAAAACGACAGACAAAAATCGAGTTACAGAGTAGGTACCTAGTGTAAAACAATAGGCGTTCGAATTAGTGGAGCATTCGAATTACCGAGTATTCAAATCAGTGAGGTAGTACTTATCAGAATTCTGGTGTATGTTGAAGCACGAATTCAAAATTTTGTCGGATGAATCGAAAATAATTATTCTGCCGCTTGCAACAACTTACATGTGTGAATCGGCGCAGGGTCATAAGTCCACAGGCCAAAAGTCCACATTGGACTTTTGACCTACCTTGGTGGGTTATAGGTTCACAAACCAATTGCGCATAAGTACACAGTTATTAAAATTAGTCAAATTTCGTATGAAAACAAAATTTCAGTGGTTTTCATTTATAATTTTAAGATGACTTGATCACTGTTGCTTTATAAACTTCTCAAAAATGAAGTAGTGAACAATTCAAAGTACACATTTAAGGTTTCGTGAGCACCGTGGTGTAGTGGCAAGTGCGTTGGACTACTACGCAATGCTGCACGGGTTCAATCCCAGCTCGAGTCCAATGCCTAAAAGTTTTTTCACTGTGCCGCCTCTTTCGAATGTCTGAAAAGCAATCATTTGTCAATAAGCTTCTCAACTCGCCATTCGGAGTCGGCAAAAAACTGTAGGTCCCTTCCATTCGTGCAAAAATATCAAATGCATACACAAATGGTTGTGATAAGCAGGCCCAGGTTCAACCCCGAGCTGTAGCGCCACCTAAAGGAAGATATATGTAAGTCATAAGAATAATTGTGGACCTAAATATATGACTTATAGCCCACTTAATTTTTCAGATTGTGGAATTATGACCCAACATTTTATGAACTTTTGACCCACACTCAGTTTGTGAACTGATAATCCTCCCAGGTGGGTCAAAAGTTCATTGTGGCCTACGTTGGCACTAAAACAAAATATTTGTTAGATCCCGCCTCGATGCAGAGCTAGATATTCTGTTGTAGTTGACCCAAATTCAACCAGATATACCAGCAAACAGGAACCTAGAATAAAGCTTTCGGTCCTATGACATATTTAACTAAACGTTATATTATGTATTTATGAATTGCTTATTTTTTGAGTTAACATGTTATTGTTTTTTCCGTTAAAGTTACTTATTGCCAATTTAATAAAATTGAAAAAAAATTAAAAATAGTTCTTGCCCTGTAACTTTTTTTTTATTTTAAATATTTTTAAATTATCCTCATTACCAACCCCAAATATTCAGGTTATTTGAGTTTTGTGGTATTACAAAACGGCACCACCTAGTGCAACTTGGGCTCTCAACAGAACCACCACACCTACCTACATACCCAACTTGTAAAAGCGTCGAAAAATGGCAAACGGGAAACGAAGTGCTCCGCGAGGAATTTCTCTACTGAAAAGTGCTCCGCGACCAAAGAAGTTTGGGAACCGCTGTACTAGCTGAAACCGGTGCGCTTCGCTTCACCTATCTTCTCAAAATTTGCCCGCGCACTTAGTTATTCGGGTATGATAGAAAGGAAGTACATAAAATAATGCAATCACTGCTGTTCTATTTTTCAACTTCAATTTCCATTTGTTTTTTCTATTTGCCTATGTGTCTGTCTATCTATCTGTTTGTCTGTCTATCTGTCTGTCTGTCTTTCTACCTGTCTGTCTGTCTTTCTATCTGTCAGTCTATCTGTCTATCAGTCTATCTATCTATCTATCTATCTATATATCTATCTATCTATCTATCTGTCTGTCTGTCTGTCTATCTGTCCGTCTATCTATCTGTCTGTCTATCTATCTATCTGTCTCTCTGTCTGCCTGTCCTTCTGTCTATCTGCCTGTCTGTCTATCTATCTGTCTGTTTGTCTGTCTGTTTGTCTGTCTGTCTATCTGTCTATCTATCTGTCCATCTGTCTGTTTGTCTGTCTATCTATCTATCTGTCTGTCTGTCTGTCTGTCTGTCTGTCCGTCTATCTATCTATCTATCTGTCTGTCTTATTTTTCAACTTCAATTTCCATTTGTTTTGTCTATTTGCCTATGTGTCTGTCTATCTATCTGTCTGTCTCTCTATCTATCTGTCTGTTTGTCTATCTTTCTATCTGTCTGTCTGTCTTTCTATCTGTCGGTCTGTCTGTCTGTCTGTCGATCTATCTATCTATCTATCTATCTATCTGTCTGTCTGTCTGTCTGTCTGTCTGTATATCTGTCTATCTGTCTGTATACCTTTCTGTACTAAAACAGTTCTAGTAATGTGGTTCTGGATAGAAATAAGAGCCGCAAAATCGGAAAAACCACACCAAATGTTCAACGTGTGAATGAGCAACTGCACACGTTCTACGGTTCTACTGTTGACAATTGCAACCGATACAGTATTTGTTCAGTCGGAATTCACGTTAAAACGAATCGCAGTGTGGGGTGTAGATTATGTTTAATACATTTACTTCCTTACTTTCTCACTTAGGTGGCGCTACAGTCCGGGGTGGACCAAGGCCTCAACCAACAACATCTTTCAGTTAGCGCACTCCTAGTTGGTTGAGGTATGATGGTTTTAGTGAGTGATTTTCAATTAGTTTTTGTATCTTGTATACATATTACTCTCAGTTTTCGGATCTATCGCCGTGAAAACAAACAATCTGGTTGCTGCTTAGTTATACAGAAATAATACGGATCGCTAGCTAAAGTGTGGATCCTTAAAAGAAAGCGTAAAACCGCTTTGTAATTTAAATACTTAAACACTTTGCACATTTGAGAATTGGCTTTCACTTTAATTTTTTACTCCATATTTTCATCCATATTTTTACGGTTTTTGATCCATAATTATTCGAACTCTGGGCATCATACTTCATACTCATATATAAATCTCAACGTGACGCTCTTACCTGTCAATCTTTCAATTTGATAAACACAGAAACCAATGCACACAATGAATTAAAACTTCGTATTCCAGTTCACTAATTTCCTGTGCCTATTATAGTCCGACTTTTAAATTAATTTATTAGCAATATTATTTAAATTAATTAATTTATTAGCAATATTATTTAAATTAATGCAAAAATAAAAACACAAACAAATGCTACTTTCTTGAAAAATGTCACTTATTCAAACTACAAATTCTTACAATCCAAACTTGTGGATTGTATATATTGGTAGATTGCAAACCTTGGGGTGAGTTCGCACTGTCTTTGATTTTTTCGAACTAAATGACAATGTATGTATTGTAAGTAATGCTATATTTTTTAGCCGGGCGGGACAGCTAGTAAGTAATAAACATAAAATAAGATTTTTCATGTAGCGAGATAAATAAATGCTATCGTAAAAATATTTTCCCCTAATATTTCTAGGAAAATACTTTTAACTCTGTAACTGTAAAAGCATTCAGCAAAAAAAACGACAGGCAAAAATCGAGTTACAGAGTAGGTACCTAGTGTAAAACAATACGCGTTCGAATTAGTGGAGCATTCGAATTACCGAGTATTCAAATCAGTGAGGTAGTACTTATCAGAATTCTGGTGTATGTTGAAGCACGAATTCAAAATTTTGTCGGATGAATCGAAAATAATTATTCTGCCGCTTGCAACAACTTACATGTGTGAATCGGCGCAGGGTCATAAGTCCACAGGCCAAAAGTCCACATTGGACTTTTGACCTACCTTGGTGGGTTATAGGTTCACAAACCAATTGCGCATAAGTACACAGTTATTAAAATTAGTCAAATTTCGTATGAAAACAAAATTTCAGTGGTTTTCATTTATAATTTTAAGATGACTTGATCACTGTTGCTTTATAAACTTCTCAAAAATGAAGTAGTGAACAATTCAAAGTACACATTTAAGGTTTCGTGAGCACCGTGGTGTAGTGGCAAGTGCGTTGGACTACTACGCAATGCTGCACGGGTTCAATCCCAGCTCGAGTCCAATGCCTAAAAGTTTTTTCACTGTGCCGCCTCTTTCGAATGTCTGAAAAGCAATCATTTGTCAATAAGCTTCTCAACTCGCCATTCGGAGTCGGCAAAAAACTGTAGGTCCCTTCCATTCGTGCAAAAATATCAAATGCATACACAAATGGTTGTGATAAGCAGGCCCAGGTTCAACCCCGAGCTGTAGCGCCACCTAAAGGAAGATATATGTAAGTCATAAGAATAATTGTGGACCTAAATATATGACTTATAGCCCACTTAATTTTTCAGATTGTGGAATTATGACCCAACATTTTATGAACTTTTGACCCACACTCAGTTTGTGAACTGATAATCCTCCCAGGTGGGTCAAAAGTTCATTGTGGCCTACGTTGGCACTAAAACAAAATATTTGTTAGATCCCGCCTCGATGCAGAGCTAGATATTCTGTTGTAGTTGACCCAAATTCAACCAGATATACCAGCAAACAGGAACCTAGAATAAAGCTTTCGGTCCTATGACATATTTAACTAAACGTTATATTATGTATTTATGAATTGCTTATTTTTTGAGTTAACATGTTATTGTTTTTTCCGTTAAAGTTACTTATTGCCAATTTAATAAAATTGAAAAAAAATTAAAAATAGTTCTTGCCCTGTAACTTTTTTTTTATTTTAAATATTTTTAAATTATCCTCATTACCAACCCCAAATATTCAGGTTATTTGAGTTTTGTGGTATTACAAAACGGCACCACCTAGTGCAACTTGGGCTCTCAACAGAACCACCACACCTACCTACATACCCAACTTGTAAAAGCGTCGAAAAATGGCAAACGGGAAACGAAGTGCTCCGCGAGGAATTTCTCTACTGAAAAGTGCTCCGCGACCAAAGAAGTTTGGGAACCGCTGTACTAGCTGAAACCGGTGCGCTTCGCTTCACCTATCTTCTCAAAATTTGCCCGCGCACTTAGTTATTCGGGTATGATAGAAAGGAAGTACATAAAATAATGCAATCACTGCTGTTCTATTTTTCAACTTCAATTTCCATTTGTTTTTTCTATTTGCCTATGTGTCTGTCTATCTATCTGTTTGTCTGTCTATCTGTCTGTCTGTCTTTCTACCTGTCTGTCTGTCTTTCTATCTGTCAGTCTATCTGTCTATCAGTCTATCTATCTATCTATCTATCTATCTATCTATCTATCTATCTATCTGTCTGTCTGTCTGTCTATCTGTCCGTCTATCTATCTGTCTGTCTATCTATCTATCTGTCTCTCTGTCTGCCTGTCCTTCTGTCTATCTGCCTGTCTGTCTATCTATCTGTCTGTTTGTCTGTCTGTTTGTCTGTCTGTCTATCTGTCTATCTATCTGTCCATCTGTCTGTTTGTCTGTCTATCTATCTATCTGTCTGTCTGTCTGTCTGTCTGTCTGTCCGTCTATCTATCTATCTATCTGTCTGTCTTATTTTTCAACTTCAATTTCCATTTGTTTTGTCTATTTGCCTATGTGTCTGTCTATCTATCTGTCTGTCTCTCTATCTATCTGTCTGTTTGTCTATCTTTCTATCTGTCTGTCTGTCTTTCTATCTGTCGGTCTGTCTGTCTGTCTGTCGATCTATCTATCTATCTATCTATCTATCTGTCTGTCTGTCTGTCTGTCTGTCTGTATATCTGTCTATCTGTCTGTATACCTTTCTGTACTAAAACAGTTCTAGTAATGTGGTTCTGGATAGAAATAAGAGCCGCAAAATCGGAAAAACCACACCAAATGTTCAACGTGTGAATGAGCAACTGCACACGTTCTACGGTTCTACTGTTGACAATTGCAACCGATACAGTATTTGTTCAGTCGGAATTCACGTTAAAACGAATCGCAGTGTGGGGTGTAGATTATGTTTAATACATTTACTTCCTTACTTTCTCACTTAGGTGGCGCTACAGTCCGGGGTGGACCAAGGCCTCAACCAACAACATCTTTCAGTTAGCGCACTCCTAGTTGGTTGAGGTATGATGGTTTTAGTGAGTGATTTTCAATTAGTTTTTGTATCTTGTATACATATTACTCTCAGTTTTCGGATCTATCGCCGTGAAAACAAACAATCTGGTTGCTGCTTAGTTATACAGAAATAATACGGATCGCTAGCTAAAGTGTCGATCCTTAAAAGAAAGCGTAAAACCGCTTTGTAATTTAAATACTTAAACACTTTGCACATTTGAGAATTGGCTTTCACTTTAATTTTTTACTCCATATTTTCATCCATATTTTTACGGTTTTTGATCCATAATTATTCGAACTCTGGGCATCATACTTCATACTCATATATAAATCTCAACGTGACGCTCTTACCTGTCAATCTTTCAATTTGATAAACACAGAAACCAATGCACACAATGAATTAAAACTTCGTATTCCAGTTCACTAATTTCCTGTGCCTATTATAGTCCGACTTTTAAATTAATTTATTAGCAATATTATTTAAATTAATTAATTTATTAGCAATATTATTTAAATTAATGCAAAAATAAAAACACAAACACATGCTACTTTCTTGCAAAATGTCACTTATTCAAACTACAAATTCTTGCAATCCAAACTTGTGGATTGTATATATTGGTAGATTGCAAACCTTGGGGTGAGTTCGCATTGTCTTTGATTTTTTCGAACTAAATGACAATGTATGTATTGTAAGTAATGCTATATTTTTTAGCCGGGCGGGACAGCTAGTAAGTAATAAACATAAAATAAGATTTTTCATGTAGCGAGATAAATAAATGCTATCGTAAAAATATTTTCCCCTAATATTTCTAGGAAAATACTTTTAACTCTGTAACTGTAAAAGCATTCAGCAAAAAAAACGACAGACAAAAATCGAGTTACAGAGTAGGTACCTAGTGTAAAACAATAGGCGTTCGAATTAGTGGAGCATTCGAATTACCGAGTATTCAAATCAGTGAGGTAGTACTTATCAGAATTCTGGTGTATGTTGAAGCACGAATTCAAAATTTTGTCGGATGAATCGAAAATAATTATTCTGCCGCTTGCAACAACTTACATGTGTGAATCGGCGCAGGGTCATAAGTCCACAGGCCAAAAGTCCACATTGGACTTTTGACCTACCTTGGTGGGTTATAGGTTCACAAACCAATTGCGCATAAGTACACAGTTATTAAAATTAGTCAAATTTCGTATGAAAACAAAATTTCAGTGGTTTTCATTTATAATTTTAAGATGACTTGATCACTGTTGCTTTATAAACTTCTCAAAAATGAAGTAGTGAACAATTCAAAGTACACATTTAAGGTTTCGTGAGCACCGTGGTGTAGTGGCAAGTGCGTTGGACTACTACGCAATGCTGCACGGGTTCAATCCCAGCTCGAGTCCAATGCCTAAAAGTTTTTTCACTGTGCCGCCTCTTTCGAATGTCTGAAAAGCAATCATTTGTCAATAAGCTTCTCAACTCGCCATTCGGAGTCGGCAAAAAACTGTAGGTCCCTTCCATTCGTGCAAAAATATCAAATGCATACACAAATGGTTGTGATAAGCAGGCCCAGGTTCAACCCCGAGCTGTAGCGCCACCTAAAGGAAGATATATGTAAGTCATAAGAATAATTGTGGACCTAAATATATGACTTATAGCCCACTTAATTTTTCAGATTGTGGAATTATGACCCAACATTTTATGAACTTTTGACCCACACTCAGTTTGTGAACTGATAATCCTCCCAGGTGGGTCAAAAGTTCATTGTGGCCTACGTTGGCACTAAAACAAAATATTTGTTAGATCCCGCCTCGATGCAGAGCTAGATATTCTGTTGTAGTTGACCCAAATTCAACCAGATATACCAGCAAACAGGAACCTAGAATAAAGCTTTCGGTCCTATGACATATTTAACTAAACGTTATATTATGTATTTATGAATTGCTTATTTTTTGAGTTAACATGTTATTGTTTTTTCCGTTAAAGTTACTTATTGCCAATTTAATAAAATTGAAAAAAAATTAAAAATAGTTCTTGCCCTGTAACTTTTTTTTTATTTTAAATATTTTTAAATTATCCTCATTACCAACCCCAAATATTCAGGTTATTTGAGTTTTGTGGTATTACAAAACGGCACCACCTAGTGCAACTTGGGCTCTCAACAGAACCACCACACCTACCTACATACCCAACTTGTAAAAGCGTCGAAAAATGGCAAACGGGAAACGAAGTGCTCCGCGAGGAATTTCTCTACTGAAAAGTGCTCCGCGACGAAAAAAGTTTGGGAACCGCTGTACTAGCTGAAACCGGTGCGCTTCGCTTCACCTATCTTCTCAAAATTTGCCCGCGCACTTAGTTATTCGGGTATGATAGAAAGGAAGTACATAAAATAATGCAATCACTGCTGTTCTATTTTTCAACTTCAATTTCCATTTGTTTTTTCTATTTGCCTATGTGTCTGTCTATCTATCTGTTTGTCTGTCTATCTGTCTGTCTGTCTTTCTACCTGTCTGTCTGTCTTTCTATCTGTCAGTCTATCTGTCTATCAGTCTATCTATCTATCTATCTATCTATCTATCTATCTATCTATCTATCTGTCTGTCTGTCTGTCTATCTGTCTGTCTATCTATCTGTCTGTCTATCTATCTATCTGTCTCTCTGTCTGCCTGTCCTTCTGTCTATCTGCCTGTCTGTCTATCTATCTGTCTGTTTGTCTGTCTGTTTGTCTGTCTGTCTATCTGTCTATCTATCTGTCCATCTGTCTGTTTGTCTGTCTATCTATCTATCTGTCTGTCTGTCTGTCTGTCTGTCTGTCCGTCTATCTATCTATCTATCTGTCTGTCTTATTTTTCAACTTCAATTTCCATTTGTTTTGTCTATTTGCCTATGTGTCTGTCTATCTATCTGTCTGTCTCTCTATCTATCTGTCTGTTTGTCTATCTTTCTATCTGTCTGTCTGTCTTTCTATCTGTCGGTCTGTCTGTCTGTCTGTCGATCTATCTATCTATCTATCTATCTATCTGTCTGTCTGTCTGTCTGTCTGTCTGTATATCTGTCTATCTGTCTGTATACCTTTCTGTACTAAAACAGTTCTAGTAATGTGGTTCTGGATAGAAATAAGAGCCGCAAAATCGGAAAAACCACACCAAATGTTCAACGTGTGAATGAGCAACTGCACACGTTCTACGGTTCTACTGTTGACAATTGCAACCGATACAGTATTTGTTCAGTCGGAATTCACGTTAAAACGAATCGCAGTGTGGGGTGTAGATTATGTTTAATACATTTACTTCCTTACTTTCTCACTTAGGTGGCGCTACAGTCCGGGGTGGACCAAGGCCTCAACCAACAACATCTTTCAGTTAGCGCACTCCTAGTTGGTTGAGGTATGATGGTTTTAGTGAGTGATTTTCAATTAGTTTTTGTATCTTGTATACATATTACTCTCAGTTTTCGGATCTATCGCCGTGAAAACAAACAATCTGGTTGCTGCTTAGTTATACAGAAATAATACGGATCGCTAGCTAAAGTGTCGATCCTTAAAAGAAAGCGTAAAACCGCTTTGTAATTTAAATACTTAAACACTTTGCACATTTGAGAATTGGCTTTCACTTTAATTTTTTACTCCATATTTTCATCCATATTTTTACGGTTTTTGATCCATAATTATTCGAACTCTGGGCATCATACTTCATACTCATATATAAATCTCAACGTGACGCTCTTACCTGTCAATCTTTCAATTTGATAAACACAGAAACCAATGCACACAATGAATTAAAACTTCGTATTCCAGTTCACTAATTTCCTGTGCCTATTATAGTCCGACTTTTAAATTAATTTATTAGCAATATTATTTAAATTAATTAATTTATTAGCAATATTATTTAAATTAATGCAAAAATAAAAACACAAACACATGCTACTTTCTTGCAAAATGTCACTTATTCAAACTACAAATTCTTGCAATCCAAACTTGTGGATTGTATATATTGGTAGATTGCAAACCTTGGGGTGAGTTCGCATTGTCTTTGATTTTTTCGAACTAAATGACAATGTATGTATTGTAAGTAATGCTATATTTTTTAGCCGGGCGGGACAGCTAGTAAGTAATAAACATAAAATAAGATTTTTCATGTAGCGAGATAAATAAATGCTATCGTAAAAATATTTTCCCCTAATATTTCTAGGAAAATACTTCTAACTCTGTAACTGTAAAAGCATTCAGCAAAAAAAACGACAGACAAAAATCGAGTTACAGAGTAGGTACCTAGTGTAAAACAATAGGCGTTCGAATTAGTGGAGCATTCGAATTACCGAGTATTCAAATTAGTGAGGTAGTACTTATCAGAATTCTGGTGTATGTTGAAGCACGAATTCAAAATTTTGTCGGATGAAGCGAAAATAATTATTCTGCCGCTTGCAACAACTTACATGTGTGAATCGGCGCAGGGTCATAAGTCCACAGGCCAAAAGTCCACATTGGACTTTTGACCTACCTTGGTGGGTTATAGGTTCACAAACCAATTGCGCATAAGTACACAGTTATTAAAATTAGTCAAATTTCGTATGAAAACAAAATTTCAGTGGTTTTCATTTATAATTTTAAGATGACTTGATCACTGTTGCTTTATAAACTTCTCAAAAATGAAGTAGTGAACAATTCAAAGTACACATTTAAGGTTTCGTGAGCACCGTGGTGTAGTGGCAAGTGCGTTGGACTACTACGCAATGCTGCACGGGTTCAATCCCAGCTCGAGTCCAATGCCTAAAAGTTTTTTCACTGTGCCGCCTCTTTCGAATGTCTGAAAAGCAATCATTTGTCAATAAGCTTCTCAACTCGCCATTCGGAGTCGGCAAAAAACTGTAGGTCCCTTCCATTCGTGCAAAAATATCAAATGCATACACAAATGGTTGTGATAAGCAGGCCCAGGTTCAACCCCGAGCTGTAGCGCCACCTAAAGGAAGATATATGTAAGTCATAAGAATAATTGTGGACCTAAATATATGACTTATAGCCCACTTAATTTTTCAGATTGTGGAATTATGACCCAACATTTTATGAACTTTTGACCCACACTCAGTTTGTGAACTGATAATCCTCCCAGGTGGGTCAAAAGTTCATTGTGGCCTACGTTGGCACTAAAACAAAATATTTGTTAGATCCCGCCTCGATGCAGAGCTAGATATTCTGTTGTAGTTGACCCAAATTCAACCAGATATACCAGCAAACAGGAACCTAGAATAAAGCTTTCGGTCCTATGACATATTTAACTAAACGTTATATTATGTATTTATGAATTGCTTATTTTTTGAGTTAACATGTTATTATTTTTTCCGTTAAAGTTACTTATTGCCAATTTAATAAAATTGAAAAAAAATTAAAAATAGTTCTTGCCCTGTAACTATTTTTTTTTTAAATATTTTTAAATTATCCTCATTACCAACCCTAAATATTCAGGTTATTTGAGTTTTGTGGTATTACAAAACGGCACCACCTAGTGCAACTTGGGCTCTCAACAGAACCACCACACCTACCTACATACCCAACTTGTAAAAGCGTCGAAAAATGGCAAACGGGAAACGAAGTGCTCCGCGAGGAATTTCTCTACTGAAAAGTGCTTCGCGACCAAAAAAGTTTGGGAACCGCTGTACTAGCTGAACCCGGTGCGCTTCGCTTCACCTATCTTCTCAAAATTTGCCCGCGCACTTAGTTATTCGGGTATGATAGAAAGGAAGTACATAAAATAATGCAATCACTGCTGTTCTATTTTACAACTTCAATTTCCATTTGTTTTTTCTATTTGCCTATGTGTCTGTCTATCTATCTGTCTGTCTGTCTATCTGTCTGTCTGTCTTTCTATCTGTCTGTCTGTCTTTCTATCTCTCAGTCTGTCTGTCTATCAGTCTATCTATCTATCTATCTTTTTATCTATCTATCTGTCTATCTGTCTGTCTGTCTGTCTATCTGTCTGTCTATCTATCTGTCTGTCTATCTTTCTATCTGTCTCTCTGTATGCCTGTCCTTCTGTCTATCTGCCTGTCTGTCTATCTATCTGTCTGTTTGTCTGTCTGTTTGTCCGTCTGTCTATCTGTCTATCTATCTGTCCATCTGTCTGTTTGTCTGTCTATCTATCTATCTGTCTGTCCATCTGTCTGTCTGTCTGTCTGTCTGTCCGTCTATCTATCTATCTATCTGTCTGTCTTATTTTTCAACTTCAATTTCCATTTGTTTTGTCTATTTGCCTATGTGTCTGTCTATCTATCTGTCTGTCTCTCTATCTATCTGTCTGTTTGTCTATCTTTCTATCTGTCTGTCTGTCTTTCTATCTGTCTGTCTGTCGATCTATCTATCTATCTATCTATCTATATGTCTGTCTGTCTGTCTGTCTGTCTGTATATCTGTCTATCTGTCTGTATACCTTTCTGTACTAAAACAGTTCTAGTAATGTGGTTCTGGATAGAAATAAGAGCCGCAAAATCGGAAAAACCACACCAAATGTTCAACGTGTGAATGAGCAACTGCATAATTTTTCTATTATTTGGTTGTACTAAATTAAATGTTCGATTAAGTAACAAACACTTAAATACTAATAATACTTTTTTATACCTTTATCTTTTATCAAAATGAAAGGGGTTTGAATCTTTATTGCTCTTCATAAATATTTTTAAGAATTTCTAAATTTTCAACGCAATGATATCTTTAAAGGATTTTATGGCCTTTTGCTTGGTATCGGAAGAGTACCTGGTAGCTAAATAACTTTAGACTCACTGGAACATCAGGAAATATAAGAGTTTTTGTACTGTTACACGTGAGGTTTGGGGTTTAGCATTGCACTGTAATAGTATCATACCATGTTAATAACTTGACTCCAGCGCCACCATGCCATTGCATGCGCTACTTATGTATGTCTATTTACTCAGAAAATTGTATGGCGTTTTTCGTTTCTCGTGTTTAATGCAATGTAAAGTCAATCAGAATGTCACCATCAAATTTTTTTTGTTTCTTTCCCTTAATATAGAATTTATTAATAACTCGACTCCAGCGCCACCTATCGGGGCCAGATCCTTAGTTTATTCTTGTTTATCCTTCCTCAGGTCCCAGACTATCTCTTTGTCAAATTACATTACAATCGGTTCAGCGGTTTAGTCGTGAAGAGTTTTTGTCAATAACTTGACTCCAGCGCCACCTAGCGGGCGCTTCGCTTCACCTATCTTCTCAAAATTTGCCCTCGCACTTAGTTATTCGGGTATGATAGAAAGGAAGTACATAAAAGGATGCAATCACTGCTGTTTTATTTTTCAACTTCAATTTCCATTTGTTTCTTCTATTTGCCTATGGGTCTATCTATCTATCTGTCGGTCTCTCTATCTGCCTGTCTGTCTTTCTATCTGTCTGTCTGTCTTTCTATCTGTCAGTCTGTCTGTCTGTCTGTCAGTCTGTCTATCTATCTATCTATCTATCTATCTATCTATCTATCTGTCTGTCTGTCTGTCTGTCTGTCTGTCTGTCCATCTGTCTATCTATCTATCTATCTATCTATCTTCTTTTTTTTTTTTTTTAATTCTTTATTTCTTACAAAAAACCTTAACTTAAAGTAACAAATTCAAAATAAAAATAAATAAAAATTTTTTGCCAGAAATAGCTTAGTACGATCTGTTGTCAAATGACAAGTGGCGAAAGTACCTATATATTAGAAAAAAAAAAATATAAAATTAAGAAAAAGCTATTGATGGGGAAAGCAAATTTGGAATAACGAATATGGTTAAAAATAAAAGAAAGAATATAATATACATATAATACAAATTATATCATTGGAATAAAAAAAGAATCAATTTCAGAATGGTTAAAAGTGAAAAGCCATTTTTTAATATCCTTCAAGAATACAGTTCTCACTCTCTCACACCTAAGGTTATCTGGTAGTGCATTAAATAAACGGGGAGCGGTAACAAAATAAAAACGTGAAAAGTGTGTTTTGTATATTATTGGAACAGTTACGAAGTTTCCGGCGTTGACTCTTAAATTATAATTTTGATGAAATCTAGCATCATAAAAACCGGAATTTGCAAAAAATATTTTTAGAACTTTATAACAGTACAGATGCCTTAGTGGAAGAACCCCAAGATGTTTGAACAATTCAAAACTAGGTGTTCTACGATTAACATTACACAAGATTCTGATTGCGTGTTTTTGTTTGGTCAATAAGGGTTTTATTTTATTAAAGTAACTGCCACCCCAACAAGATAGTCCATACTGCAGCTTTGATTTTAACAAACCATTATACACTAATTTTAAAATTGGTAGGGGACAGTAGAGACTGAGATGATAGAGTTGCCTTATAACTCGGTTTAGATACTGTTTTAGGTAAACAGTGTGATCATTCCAATTGAGCTTATGATCCAATATGATACCGAGGTATTTAAAATAATCTACACGCTCAATTTTAAAACAACTATCAACACAACATATATTTGCATTAAAAGTGATTTCATCATTAGGAACAGCTAAACAAAACCGTAAGCAACTAGGAGAGTGGTAAAATAGAGGTATGTCATCATATATTGAGCCCTTGATGTTAAATATCATAAACTTCGTCTTATCACTTATTTTCAGTTTATGCTGCATAAACCATCTTCGTAGTACGTCTAAATCATGATTTACATCCGAAAATAGATCAAGATGACTCCCATTGGAATATGAAAGGGCAGTATCGTCAGCAAATGCTGTGATTTTACCCTTAAAAGGTTGGATAAATAACGAATTCACATATATTAAAAATAGGATTGGGCCCAAGACAGAACCTTGAGGAACACCTATATTTATATAACTTTGCGAGCTGAAAATATTTTTGATTTTGACCATTTGCTTACGATTCTTTAAATAGGAAGCAAACCAATCATGAATAAAGCCTCTGAAACCCGCGTTAAAAAGTTTGTTTAAAAGCAAAGTATGGTTTACCATATCAAAAGCCTTAGTGATGTCAATAAATAGGCAAGAAGTTACCAGAGAAGTATTAAGACTATTATAGATTTCACCAAGAACTTTTAACAACGCACTTTCAGTAGATCTACCACTTCTGAACCCAAACTGTAAAACACTAAAGAAATTAGTCCTATCTAAAAAAGATAACATCCTTGATTTTATACCTCTTTCAAAAACTTTGGAAAAAACTGATAGCAGTGAAATAGGACGGTAATTATTCAATATCTTAGTATCACCCTTTTTGTGAAGTGGTATAACTACTGCTGTTTTCAAAGATTCAGGAAAAACTCCTTGATGAACACAAAAATTAAAAATAAAGCATAAAACATCAGAAATATGAAAAGAAATGGTTTTCAACAGGCGACTTGAGATATTATCAAAAGAGGAAGAATTGGATGTTTTAAGAGATAATATAGTTTTATGAATTTCAAGAGAAGTAAACTCATCATAGAAAAAACTTTGTGATTGAAAACTTGCTTCTTGTACACTATTATTGCAAATGGAATTCACATTATTAACATCATTACCTAAATTAGAAAAAAACTTGTTGAAAAGATTAGCAACTTCTAAAGGCTCAGATATAGTTATATTATTATTGCTTAGAACAATATCTGTGCATGGTTTATTTTTGTTAAGAATTTCATTAACGACCTGCCATTCTTTTTTAGAGTTACCAGCATTTCCAGCCAGTTTGTATCTAAAGTAGGTATTTCTACAAAGCGGAATTTCAGTTTTTAGCTCACGACATATCTTATCATAGTATTTTTTAAGTCTAGGATTGTTTGGATGTTTATCAACGAGTAGACATAGCTTTCTTTTTCTTTTAATTTTTTTTAATAATGAGACAGACATCCATTGCTTAACACATTTTAATTTATTATTTCTACTACTTATAATCTGGGAACAATTCGATATATGGAGTTGTAGTTTGTTAAGAAACAAATCAAACGCAACAGATGGGTCAGGTGCAGTATACACTTCATCCCAAAACTCAAAGTCTAAGACCGATCTTAGGGCATCAAAATCAATTTTTTTATATTCTCTAAGTACAGATTGTTTTTTTCTGGAAACCATACAATTAAGTTGAATACCCGTTAAGCTATGGTCTGTTATTTGTAAATTGTAGACCATAGTTTTATAGTCTACGCAATTGTTCCTGTGAAGTCTTATAAATATATGGTCTAGACAAGAGCCAAAGCGAGTAGGTTGATTCAGCACAGATTCAAATCCAAACGACGACAGTACGGATATAAAATTATCAACATCGGGTGAATCCCGCAAGAGATTAATATTAAAATGACCTAATAATACTATATTTTTAAATTTTTGGAGTTCCAAAAATCCCGAAAAATCTTCCAAAAAGGTTTTCACGGAACACTTATGCAGTCTATAGATGCAAATAAAACAATAATGAACACCGGATATATCGCAACTAAAGCTAATTATATCAGCACTTTCCATTTTATATCTGTTTATTACACTCCCTATCAAATTACTTCTGTAAAAAACCGCAACACCACCAGCTGCATATGAATCATTGCAAGTTGCATCAAATGTAAAATTAGGAATTATATCAAATTCAGATATCTCTTCTTCAAAAATCCAAATTTCAGAAAGGAAAATAATATCTGGTAAATAGTCCAAAGGTGCAAGGTGAGAGAGAAAAGTATTAAAATTTGTTCTCATGCTGCGAACATTTTGATGAATAACTGAAAAACCAGAAGATTGCTCATTGTTCGGATGGTCTACACAAAAACATTTAAAATTATCAGAAATTATTGAGGAAAAACTAATATTACTATTTAGTTCATTATGAGGATAAATATTAGAATTATTATTTAAATCAGTATTATTCATACTTTAAATATAAAAGAGAACAACAATAATTAACGATCAAGTTTACAAATATCTTCAAATGAATTAATTTTAATTACTCTTTCACCTTCCTTTTTCCTGACGAGTACAGATGAATCTCTTACCCAAACAAATTTACACATGTTTTTATGTTTGAGTTAATTTGCCATTTTCAATAGTGCCCTTGTGTAGCCAGTGAGACAATCGTTTATATAGATCTTGCTGCTTCCGATGTTGCTGCTACTGCCGTCTCTGTTGTTGTTGTTGTTGTTGTTTTGAGAACCAAAAATATCAGCAGAAATTATATTTCTTTTCTCTCGCATCTTCTTCATCACAGCTTTCTTTCGCAGTATAGTTGAGAACTTTACGCAAACTATGTTAGAAGGGGTTTTTTTGTTTTTGCTATTTTCTTTCACGCTCTTTACGTAGCATGAATCAATTTCGCTGACATTGATCTCTTCACCAGTAACAGCTGATAATAATTCGTTGACTCTCACATTTACGTTATCATTATTTACACCGGGAATGCCAATTATGTCAACTGCACACTGCTTCTCTCTCTGTCTATCTGTCTACCTATCTATCTGTCCGCCTGTCTTTCTGTCTATCTGCCTGTCTGTCTATCTATCTGTCTCTTTGTCTGTCTGTCTCTTTGTGTGTCTGTTTGTCTGTCTGTCTCTTTGTTTGTCTGTCTGTCTATCTGTCTATCTATCTGTCCGTCTGTCTGTCTGTTTATCTGTCTATCTATCTATCTGTCTGTCCATCTGCCTGCCTGTCTGTCTGTCTGTCCGTCTATCTATCTATCTTTCTATCTGTCTGTCTGTCTGTTTGTCTATATCTGTCTATCTATCTATCTGTCTGTTTGTCTATTTATCCGTCTATCTGTCTGTCTATCTATCTATCTATCTATCTGTCTGTTTGTCTTCTGCCACGCCCGGCTTCGCCCGTGTACTAAAATAGTCGCGTTACTAATTAGGTAAAATACAGTTCTAGTAATGTGGTTCTGGATAGAAATAAGAGCCGCAAAATCGGACAAACCACACCAAATGTTCAACGTGTGAATGAACAACTGCATAATTTTTCTATTATTTGGTTATACTAAATTAAATGTTCGATTAAGTAACAAACACTTAAAATCTAATAATTCTTTTTTATACCTTTATCTTTTATCAAAATGAAAGGGGTTCGAATCTTCTTCGCTCTTCCGACTTCAAACGTCAAGTATAAATATTTTTAAGAATTTCTGAATTTTCAACGCAATGACATCTTTAAAGGATTTTATGGCCTTTTGCTTGGTATCGGAAGAGTATCTGGTAGCTAAATAACTTTAGACTGACTGGAACATCAGGACAGTACCGTGGATGGGGAGGAATTTTCAATCCCAAATATAAGAGTTTTTGTACTGTTACACGTGAGGTATGGGGTTTAGCATTGCACTGTAATAGTATCATACCATGCCATTGCATGCACTACTTATGTATGTATGTCTATTTCCTCAGAAAATTGTATGACGTTTTTCGTTTCTCGTGTTTAATGCAATGTCAATTCAATCAGAATGTCACCATCAACTTTTTTTATTTCTTTCCCTTAACCCTAATCTGCCCACCCAGTGACTCTCAGTCACCATTGCAATTGTAATATAACTCCTCACTTAAGTTTAGCAAGTTACTGCACCCAGGTTCCCTGACTTTGGTTCCGTAAGGAAATACTATGCAAAAACGGAAAAAAATACTTAACAAGGCATTGCAATATCAAAAATATACTGCTATTTTTAAATTGTTCCCTAATCCACCCAAGTGGTGACTCATAGTCACCGAACCTGTAAGTTTCAACAAACAGGAAGAAATAGTTCCATTATATTCTTTCGGAGTTTCTTGTGATTTAAGGAAGGATATTGGTATACCTTTGCAGTATTTGTGAATATCTTATTCAAGGTGCCTATATATTTTTTTCGTGATTTTTATTCGTTGAAAAAGTATACAAAAATAGTTTCAAATACGAGCAGAATATTTGTTACGATAGCATTCTGAGCAATCAAAATAATGTGCCACACTAGCATTTTACTTTTAAAATTAAATGCAGGTCAATCAAAATACAGATGCACAACAAAAGTAATCTTTCTATTAGTATAAATAAATGCATCAGTTTAAATAATTTCATTTTAATGTTTTAAACTAATTTCTTAACGCATTATGTCCCAGTGGCAACTTTTGTTGCCACGTGACAAAAGTCATTGTTATTCCTTACGACAGAATACTATCGTCTATTTTTCTCTTTCCAAACATTTATGCATATATGTCCAACTCTTTCATTCACTTTGAAGCAAGTTTGAAGACAAATTTTTACCGTTAAGGTGAATTTTAGTTTGACGGGTCACAATAATTATTTCTCAGTAAAGTTAGGCTGCAATACATTCCATCAAAATAATTGTTTGGTGGTGGTTATTTATTTGGTTTTTTTTTTCGTTTGCTTCTACAATATTGCAGCTTTACAAAGATTCTGGTTTGGTACAATTGAGAGTTGTTTCTGCTTTGTTTTATAGACTACAATTTAAGATGCCACTTAAGTTGCCACTGGGACATTATAATATACATCCATATCAAGTGCATATTTTTTTTTGAAAGAAATGTGAGTAAAGAATTTCTATGCTTATGTAAAGGCGACCTGAATTTTCACAATATATGGTATTTATTGCATCTAAGAGCTTGAAAAATAAGAAGATGCTGATGCTGACGGTGAACTCCCAGTGATATCGATTATTGCTCCGGAAGAAAGGCCTGATCAGCAAACAGATGAAGATTCAGATTGCTCCGATATTCAAGAGATTGGTGATCTGGATCACGATCAAGAACTGAGAAACGAAATAGTTGCTGGAACTTATTTATATGCCGGTCAGAAGGCGGTTCTTAACTTTTGCCTAACTTCCGAGGACTTCAAAGTTTTACTGGGAATAGCCTTATTCAGCGGCTATCATACACTTACTTCAAAGAAAATGTATTGGAGTTCTGATAATGATTGTTGTCATACAGACAGGAAGGACCATGTTGTAACAAGTGGCAAGTCTAAATACAGGCGCTGTAAGAAATGTTCAAAACGGACCATATTTCTCTGCAAAAAGTGCAATGTTCCATTGCACTCCATTGATTGTTTTGAAGAATATCATCGTTTTAACTAAATGTTACCATTAACTACATTAACTAACTGTTCTTTTTTTGAAAATTTTTTTTTTTTTTTTTTTTTTTTTTTTTTTTTCCCCGAGGGTAGGTGAAAATCTTCCATAGACACTATGAGAATAGCAAGCGCGTGCTCATAGTAGTGTCAGATTCTTACTGACCAAAAACACCTCCCTTCGATATCAATTTGTTAGATACTGCAACTAAGTTATACTACTTATCAAGCAATTTTTCTATCACGAAATATAAACGTTTGGCAGGTTACTTTCCAATGAAAGATCCTGCATATTCCGCAATTTAGATGCGGTTAATCCTTATCTCGCCAAGTCGAAAGGTTTTGTCCTTTGTAGTCGGCGCAATAAATTGCTCTCATCCAAAATAAGTAGGACTGTATTATTAACATGTCCGATTAGTCGGTTTCTATGTTTTCGCGCGAAGCTTCTAGTTTCAGCTTCGATTGTCGGAATTCCGAGATCCCTGTGGATATCGTCGTTTCTAGCATACCACGGTGCTTGGACAATTTCTCTAAGCACTTTATTTTGAAAGGTCTGTAAAATATTGGCATTTGTTTTCTTGGTACAACCCCAAAGTTGTATACCGTAGGACCACACCGGCTTTAGCACTTGCTTGTATAAAAGCAGTTTGTTCTCGGTACTGAGGTGGGAATGTTTCCCGATCAGCCAGTACATTTCTCTATATTTGATTTCTAATTCTTTACGTTTCATTTTCACGTGCGAATTCCACTTCAGCTTTGCGTCGAGTGTCATTCCCAGGTATTTGGCTTCTTTTGCAATAGGAATTCGGGCCAAATTTATAAAAATTGGCAAGTCATTAATTTTTCTATAAGTGAAATTCACGTGAACAGATTTAGTTCCGTTAAGGGCGATCCGCCAGTCCCTCGTCCATTCATTTACTTTATTCAATGCGTTTTGCAGTTTGGCAGTCGTTTCCTCGATTGTTTTACCTACTGCTAGGATAGCGGTGTCGTCGGCAAACGTAGCAAGCATAGTGCCATCTTCTTTCGGTATATCACGAGTATATAACAGATAAAGAAGCGGCCCCAGAACGCTTCCTTGCGGTACGCCGGCCGAAATTTTTTTGAGCTCTGAGTATTCGTTTCCATTTCTAACACGGAAGAGTCTATTTCCGAGATATGAATCCAAAATCTCGTATAGGTACACGGGGAGTACTTGTCGTAATTTGCATTTCAAGCCATCGTGCCACACCTTATCAAAGGCTTGCGAGACGTCAAGAAATACGGCTGAGCATATCTTTTTTTCTTCTAGTGCTTTTTCGATTACGTTAGTAGTTCTATGCACCTGGTCAATTGTCGAATGCTTACTTCTGAACCCAAACTGGTGGTCAGGGATTAGATTATTTTCTTCTATAACCGGTTGGAGACGCCTTAGTAATATCCTCTCGAAAATTTTTGATACGACTGGAAGAAGCGAGATTGGTCTGTATGATTTTACTTCATATGACGGTTTTCCTGGTTTTAAAACCATAATGACTTCCGCAACTTTCCATTGGCTCGGCACGTGTTTTAATCTGAGTGCAGCATTTATAATATGGAGAAGCTTAATAAATGCTCTTCTAGGTAAGGCTTTGAGAATTTCTCCGGTAATCAAATCATAACCAGGAGCTTTCTTAGGTTTTAGTTTCGCGATCTCACGTTCGAGTTCTCTAAGCGTTGCAGATCTGCGCGTTAAATCGTCAGATGGTGGAACTACCATCCTTGTGATGTTGATGTTGTCATGAACCACTTGACCATCGTTCGGTTTAAAGGTTTCTTCCAAATGGGCGGCAAAAATATCCGCTTTTTCTTTATCTTCCCTTGCCCATTCATTTTGATTTATTTTAAGTGGCGGCGCGGGGATTTTGGGCCTTTTGGTGCCTTTTACAGCTTTCCAAAGGGAATAATTGGAATCTTTTTTCGCTGTTAAACTTTCAAGGTAAGAGCCTATCGCACGATTTTTAAAATCCTTAATGCTATTCTTTAACAAATTGCAGAGACGATTCAGATGGGTTTTATGCTGTGGAGCACGACTTTGTTGCCATCTTTTACGCGCTTTTCTTTTTTCCCTAATTAATTCCTTTATTTCAGCAGGATATCGTAGACCGTATTTGTCTGGCGTTTTTCTTGGATTATGCGTATTATTCCAAGAGGCGAGCTGTACTATCTCAACGAAGCGATCGACTTCAACCTCAAGTTCATAGGGTGTCGTAAGCGGTACGCTCAGTTCAATATTTACTTCGATTTCGTTCCTAAAGCCTTCCCAGTTAGTTGTTCTGCCGGTTAATTTCGCTGGCTCTCGGTTAAATAATAGTTTTTCGCTCAATGTCAAAATAACTGGGGAATGATCAGACGACAGATCAAAGCTTTCTTCAACTTTTATGTGGTTGTTAGATATTCCTTTCACCACGAAGACATCGATCAGGTCAGGTATTTTCAAAGTATCAGCTGGCCAGTAAGTCGGTTTGCCCGTCGAATGGAAATCACAACTGTACTCCATACCTGCCCCATAGAGCATTCTACCTTTTTGCGAGATGTATCTAGAGCCCCAGAACGTATGTTTCGCGTTAAAATCGCCGCCAATAATGAAATTAGGTTTCAGCAGTTAAATAAGTTAGTAAAATCACTTTTTTCAAGCGCGGAACGCGGTGGACAGTAGATAGATGAGATTTTAATAGTACGCTGACTATTTTTAACTCGAATTGTGCACAGTTGCAGAGTTTCAAGCTCTATCTTTAGGTCTTCGCATTGTTCAATGCAGTCTTTAATAAACAAGGAAGATCCGCCTCTTGCTTTTCCCGAAGGGTGACAAGCGTGGTAATCAGTATAGCCTTTTATTTTTAAATGCGATTCCTTTTTCATGTGAGTTTCAGAAATCAAGCAAATGTCAATATCTTTTTCTCGCATGAATATTTCCAATTCGTCAAGTTTTTGCAAAAGTCCGTTTGCATTCCAAGTACATATTTTTAACATTCTTTTTTCATTCATATTCTAGGTGAAGTATGCGTTTTCCGTGAATAACTCTCGAGCTTAACCAACCTATCGAGAATAATTTTATTTATTTTGCTTTGCTCTTCAAGTTTCGCGAGAATAATTGAGAAAACTTGAGAAGCAGGGTCCGTCGGGATTTCGATGTTTTTTGATTTTTCGGATGCTGCAGCCTGGGCGTAGGTCTGCACTCCTGCTGTCCGAGGGCTATTACTTGATGTCTTTTCTAATGGCTTTTCATTACCATTTCTCTTAAGGCCAGAAGTCGAGGGCTTTTCTCCTGTCACCAACTTTTTCCGCTCTGAACCCGGTGGTTTTTGTTTGCCTGAAAAATGAAGATTTGCGTTGCTGTTGAGATTTTTCTTTGATTTTTCAATGTATATGCTAAGCTCCCGTTGGCAACTAAAGTTGCCACCTCCCTACGTCCACGCCCATTTTCCTTTTTTCAAGTTAGGTGAAACATTTTACAATTACATTATTTAATCACTTCTCATCAAGAAAAAACTTAGATTTTACCAAGGGGGAATTCTGGGATCTAATGGGTTAATATGGTGACTTTGAGTCATTACCTGGATGGATTAAGGAAATAATTGACCTGGGCTGATTAGGGTTAATATAGAATTTGTTAACAACTCGACTCCAGCGACACCTATCGGGTCCAGATCCTTAGTTTATTCTTATTTATCCTTCCTCAGGTCCCAGACTATCTCTTTGCCAAATTACATTACAATCGGTTCAGCGGTTTAGGCGAGAAAATTTTGTTTGAATAACTTGACTCCAGCACCACCTAGTTGGCGGGTTTAATGCCTATGTCCTTCCCCAGGTCGCAGACTATCTCTTTGTCAAATTACATTGCAATCGGTTCAGCGGTATAGGCGTGAAAAGATTTTGTCAATAACTTGACTCTTGCGCTACCTAGCGGGCGGTTTTTACACCTATCTCCTTTCTCACGTCCCAGACTATCTCCTTGCCAAATTACATTACAATCGGTTCAGCGGTTTAGGCGTGAAGAGTTTTTGTCAATAACTTGACTCCAGCGCAACCTAGCGGGCGGTTTTTACACCTATGTCCTTCCTCAGGTCCCAGACTATCTCCTGGCCAAATAACATTACAATCGGTTCAGCAGCTTCGGCGTGAAAAGGTTTTGTTAATTACTTGACTCCAGCGCCACCTAGCGGGCTGTTTTTATGTCTACGGGCTTTCTCAGGTCCCATGCTATCTCCTTGTCAAATAACATTACAATCGGTTCAGCGGTTTAGGTTTGAAAAGGTTTTGTTAATAACTTGACTCCAGCGCCACCTAGCGGGCGGTTTGTAAGCCTATGTCCTTCCCCAGGTTCCAGACTATCTCCTGACCAAATAATGTTGCAATCGGTTCATTTTTATATATGTAATATAGATATAGATTGAGAGTATATTGACCCGAGGAACATTTAAAATATTAATATTTACAGAGTTATCGCACATATAGTTGAGCGCATATAGTATGCAGAATATGGTATAGTGAAACTTTAAACGCGATTATCTCGAATCCGTTTTTTCAAAAACTGCTCGTGCTGTAACTTATAAAGTTATTGATCGATTTGGCTAAAATTTTGTGAGGCCTTTCTCTTTATTATTACCGGAAGGATAAACCTAAAGTTTTAAAGATTTCATTTAGATAAACTACTTTTTGAGGGTGAAAAATGTCAAAAAAACAATAAAATTTGAACATTTTATTAACCCCAATCGTACCAGGTTATATTTTTTACACAAACTACCGCGTTGTGACTCTCAGTCACATGTATAATGTTTAAGAATGCTAATATAAAAATATTGTTGGTACATGGAAATATATAGAGAGCAGGAACTTTATTAAACATTTCATTACTTATTTATACATTTTCAGCAAACTAACATATTCTGATAGTGCGTATTGCAGACACTTAGACCACACTCCTTAGAACTCTGTTTATTCGCACGCCCTTGTTTTTAATGGACACATGTGGCATCGACTACGAATATTATATGCTGTCGATCTCGATGGTGACGGCAGCGTGGCGTATTGGTATCACTATTTGCTGATGTTGTTGCAATGGCTCAGAAATGAATTCACAATGCGAGCATTTGCTCTGCTAAGATATCGTTGACCTCTTCGTTGAATGTTAGATGCAACCATATCCTATGTCAACCCTTTTAGAAATAGTTTGTGGCGAATATTTTCCATTGACATCATGCATTCAGGGTAACAACTAAGCCACACAACTGCTAAAGCAACCCCGCAAAGTTAGGTTAGGTTGAGAGGGGTTGTTCGGTTGAGCAATCAGAGTGGGTCCATCGCGACCCCTCAACCTAACCTTGCGCGGTAGCTTCAACGGTTATGTGGCTTATTTTTAACTCCATACCAGGATGGATTTCCTTAAAGCATTTCATTACCTTGCAAAATTTTAGAGCAAGTCTAGAGTTAATTAGGCCTGCCTCTTGTAGACCACTAAAGAAGTATCTCCCTAAAGTGTTCCTAAGATAGCGTGCTGTGCTTTGACATTTGCATAGCATATGCGCGATATCCTCTGGTATACCTATATTATTGCAGTACATCTCTGCAAATGTATGTGCCTGTGACTTCGTTTACCCAAGTAACAATACCCAGATACTAAAGACTATACTTCACACCGCGGTGTAGTGGTAAGTGCGTTTGACTACTACGCAATGCTTGCCCGGGTTCACTCCCAGCAAACACGTAAAAGTTTTTTCAATGTTTCACCTCTTTCGAATGTCTGATACTCGTAAACATTCAAAGAGTATCATTTGTCATGAGAAGCTTCTCAACTCGCCGTTCGGAGTCGGCAAAAAACTGAAGATCCCTTCCATTCATGCAAAAATATAGCACACACACCCAAATGGTTGCGAGAAGTATGCGCTGGTACAACCCGAACTGTAGCGTAACCTAAAGAAAGAAGATACTTCACATAATCATTTCTGTATCAATTATTTTTAGAGCAATTTGAAAACTACCTCGCAAACATCCACCAAATTTTACTTTTGCATTACTGGCCATCTATTTGTTTTTCGTTGCACCAAGTATGCATGCGGATGAACTCTTTGATGGGCGGATTACCCTCACTCACTATGTAGTTACTATGATACACATCGTTTAGGAAACCAAATACACGTACAGCCACATTTTGAAAACGCATGCTATGTTTTGAAATTCTGGCTACATTAAAAATTACTGTGTGTCTGTAAGTCACAACGTGGTAGTTAACGTTAGTATTTTTAGAATGGTAAAAAACAATTCAAACCAAGAACTAAAAATTAATTTAAATGAGCGCATTTTATTAAGAACTGTTTAAAAGTAGAATACACAAGCCCAAAAGTAAATTACCGACTTTATTAATAGAAATACAACCGAAATAATTTCGAATGTGACTCAAAGTCACAACGTGGTAGGATTAGGGTTAAAGTGCGTACAAAATTTAAAATTTTAGACTTTTTTATGATTTTATAGGTTTATCCTTCGCAAACATGTGTCGGAAATAGAAAGTATTTTTTTTTTTTTTTTTGTAAAAAGATAAATACAGAAAGACTGATAAATTCAGCACTTTTGGACCTCGCGTCAGAAACACCTGAAGAGAAATTGAGCTGAGCCGCCATTTTGTGAAAAAAAAATTGTTTTTATATTTTCATAGTTCGAATAATAATGATGTTACAACTTCAAAAAGATTCCATTATTTTATCACATTTAAAAACATTTTTCAAAAATTAGTTATTTTGAAGCATTCTACAGGGACTGCCCCCATTAACCACTTAACTCTCTTTCAAAACGGTAAAGCATTTTTAAATTATTACGTCCAGGCAGTCTTCGCTCCTTGTAAACTTTTTCTGAGCTAATAGGTAAAAACTCTGCCATTAAGAATTAATAAAGTGGACCGATTGCTTTGAAATTAGACGCAAGAATGCGAATATGCTGCTTTTAAACTTACAAAAGTATTTACTACAAAATATTCAAGTTGGTTTTTACTAACTTGCAAAATTTGCAGTAAATACTGGAAAGAAATAGTTTTTATGCATACCGTTTTAAGTATTTACTAGAAAAATTCATCCCAAGCTAGTAAATACTATTCCTTCTAGTAAATACTAGATTTCAAGTATTTACTTTGATTTTATGCATATGGCAATTAGTAAGTACTATGGAAATTTACCAGTAAAAGCATTTACTATCATTTATGCATATGGCCCATTATGTATGTTATGTTTTGTCGTAAAATAACATAGCTTCACATGCTTTTACAAACATATTTTACATACTTAATTTCAAGAGCATTGTTGTAGCAAAATTACTGTAATTCACATGCTTTTACCTAACTTCAAAAATACTGTAGGTCTCGCATAATCGGTTCAATACATATGTATAATTTTTTATTTTTTTTTCAATTTCAAGTCATTAATTATAAGTATAAACAATATTATTAACATAGTATAAGCAGATGACTATTTATAATAGATACGATATAACTAAGTAATTTCAGACAAAATTAGACAGAAATAAGCCAATTAAAAAGGAAAAAATACTTACTGGAATCGAATAAAATGTTTTTCAATCTAAAAACATACATATGTATGTAGGGATTGCTGCGAACAATTAAATACACTGACACTTTAAATGTTCTTTTATGGGTTTTTTTTTATTAGTAATTCAAATGTAATAACGATGTAATGAAAATGTAAATAAGAAATAATTAATATATTCGCGCTAATTCTTCTTCGGCCGTTTTTATCGTCTTCGCTCGTCTTATCGTCTTCACTTGTATCCGTCTTATCGTTCAGTTATTTCTCTGCTTCTTCTCTTTACGTCTTTCTTTTATCCTTCTTTTGTTTCGTCATGTTTTGTGTTGGCGGCAATGGGGATGTGTTACCTATCCCACACTCGGCCATCCTGCATCAATAGTCGTCCTCGGCATATCTTGTTGCAAAAAATGTTGTCTCATCTATTGATTCGTCCGGTGGTTTATTATCTCCTCTGGTAGCTTATTTTTTCGAGGTTTATTGCATCTCTTCATCTTCTTTGTCGCCGCCGTTGGGGGTTCCAGGGTCAGAAATGTTTTCTTCATCAGGCTCTTCGTCTGTTAAAACCTCAATTTCGTCTTCTGTGTCGGCGTTGTGATCATCTAAGGAATGCCATGGCTTCGTGTAGTCCGCGCATGTTGACGTAGTACGTGGCCGTTCCTGGTTGCCCATTTTTCGAACATGATATCGGTCGTTAGGGGCAGTCTTCGTTACCTTGTAGGGTCCTAAAAACTTCGGATAAAGCTTAAGATTGGTTCCAAATTGTGTTCGCTTTATAGCCACCAAATCTCCGACATCGTACTTTGTCGGTGGTTTTCGCCGTTTGTCGTAAGTAATCCGATTTTCCTCCTGAATTTTCCTAATGTTTTCCCTCGCATCCTCTCACTTTTTCCCGATCTGCCATAAAAACGGTTAGTAGCTATTCCTTAACAGCGTTAAAATTGCTCTAGGACGTCAGAATTTTTAAATATACCCATCTCAAAGTGCTAAAAACACGGTTTTTGGCAATATTTGAAGTAATTTTTTGAGAACAGCAAATTTTTATAGCCATTTTTAGCTAAAGCATCCTTTAGTACTACTCTTTCCATTTCAATCCCATTTTAGTTTGTTTCGCTACGAGGTTTTTTTCTCAAGATATACCCGTTTATTTCTATAATGCAGTTCGTTAGTACAAAAATGCAAAATGTAACATATCGAAGTACCGAAGCTAAAAATAAATATCTTGAGAAAAAAACCTCGTAGCAAAACAAATTAAAATGGAATTGAAAGGGAAAAACTAAAGGATACTTCAGCTAAAAATGGCTATAAAAATTTGCTGTTCTCAAAAAATTACTTCAAATATTGCCAAAAACCGTGTTTTTAGCACTTTGAGATGGGTATATCTTAAAATTCTGACGTCCTAGAGCAATTCTATTGCCAGATCTAGATTCAGCGTCAAATAATCTACAAGAAATGATGTGTCTCATCCTGACACCAAAAAAAAATTAAATTTTGTTCCCCTGTGTTATTGATAGGTTTTTTTTATATTTAAAATATTGTAACGCTAATTTTACAGATGACACGCATTTCTCGCAATTCGAGATAATAATGATTATTCAATCTTGACTAAGCCATGTCCATGGTATAGGACATAAGTATATCGGATGATATTGAACACATTCTTTGTGATTGTCAGGATATTGCTCGTTCTCGAAAGATTTTTTTAGGGAATGAGTTCTTTAACACACTGGAAGAGGCTGGCCACAATAAAATCTTAAAATTCTGCAGGAAAATTAAATGTTTTGACGGAAATGTTTTGGTTAAGATACCATCATACGATGGTCCCAGGGGATCGCAATGGGCCCATTATGGTGCCTTGTGTTTTGTGATGCCTCAGCCTCATAACCCATTTCAACCTAACCTAATCTAACATAGCCATGCCCCGCGGAACCCAATTGACCATGAAATGATGGGAAGTTATTGCTATACAAAGAGAGCATGGAAAGCAGTCAATTGCTTCGAAGGTATGACGATCGGTTTCCGTTGTGTGCGATTTCCTCAATTTGGGTGAAAATTAGGGCTCTGCTAGATGATCCGATCCGGTCGACCAAGCTATTTCACGCAAAGTCAGGCGAAACATGCCGAATGCCGGTCAGGTAAGGCGCGTGTTGGAACTTCTAGTAACTGTTAGAAAAGTGCAGCAAGTGTTGAAGTACACTGTCCCGATGGTTTCAGTTTTTATTGGCGTCATTTGCGAGACGAAAAAGCAGTAAAAATTACCCGGCACTCCGCAAGTGGAAGTGCCATGGTTTGGGATCCCTTTGGGTATCATGGAAAAATCACTTTGATATGGCCACCAGGCAAAATGAATGGTGGGAAATACAGAGAGATGGTCGAATATGCTCTAGACGAATTTGGAAAAATTCCGGCGGGTGAAAACTTTATTTTACCAACAAGACAATTCACACGGCAAAAATAGTCCGCGAATAGTTGGAAGTCAGCGGAACAAGGTGTTTGCCGTGGCCATCATGTAGTCCCGATCTGAAACCAATCGAAAACATGTGGGGGATCATGGCTAGAAAGATTTATATGGGAGGCAGTACAGGAATGTGAAAGAGCTAAAAACACAAATATCCCAGGCATGAATCGAGATCAATGGAGAAGTTCTGTTAAACTTGATAAATTCTATGCATAATACTTAGAATTTTCGAAGTTATGTAGAGCCGATGAGATTGTTCGAAGTACTGAGTTACAGTTTGATAGGTAAAACCCAAGACTTAGTCATGTTAATGCTTTAATTTCTTACTGTTATAGTTTTATACAATAATTTTTTTTTATGTTTTTGGAGTTCATTAACCTAAGAAACTATCCACGATGATCAAGAATTTTGTGTTTCAGTTGCTTTGCTATTTATTGAAAAAAGTGAACTTTTTTGAAAAAAATCTTGAGGCTGCAGTCCAAATAAAATAATTGAGTTTTAGAGTCTTAATAGGCTAATAGTTGTTTTTGATGTTGGATTTGTATCGTTTCTTTTTTGTACTCCCCTTAGACACAAAATACTCCCCTGTAAACGTCTAAAATACTCCCATTCGAATTTTCTAAACGGCAGCCCTGCTCAGTATCACAGGAATTTAATTCGATATGAAATATACACACATATTCTTCAATCACAATGCATTCAACAAAAAATAATAACCAATAAATCTCATCACTATTCAATCAACTTTCATCAATTTTATGCAACACATGAAATAGAATCGTTAACACTTTATTTGAATTCATTTATACACATATTTACAATACAAAAATCGGCCATTGCAATTCAGCAAAATAACATGGGATATTCTCTCATGCAACAAGAATTTGCAATCACCGAAAAGACACTGGATACTGATTGCATGTAAACACAAATACGTACATATATATATCAGAGATCATTCACCGACGCGAAAATGATCTCAGGAATGTACAACAAAGTCCGTTAACCGTTCGTTTCGTTTTTATATGCACTATTATTTTTCTCACAATAATCAAAAATAAAAATAACACTTTATTTTGGTTATCACTAATTAACAAATTACAAGTTTATCACTAGGTACACATACGTCACAACAAGAGGCAAAATGGTAAACAAATCCAAATCCGATCGCGAGATGAATCCCATTGAATTCATTGACAGCTGCCGTAGGGAAGCAGCAACAACAACACATATGCACAGAATCGCAAGTTTTATAAACAATACGTTATATATAAAAACATTATAATTATTATAAGAAGTCAATTACCTGTTCATCAGGTCACAGCATAACACCTTTTTTAATAATTCTAACAAACACTTTTCGCACATTTTGGTTTTTTTTATTACTATTTTTTAGGGTGAACAAGTAAACAATGATGACGAAAGAGACGATGCAACTGACCTACTCCAATGCAATGAGAGCAGCCATTATCTCCGTTCCAGTGGAAGTAAATTGCGAACTATGTATAGTTCACGGCGGGGAATATGTTCGAGAACATTAAAAGTCGTACTTTATTTTATTTCATTAATTAAAATTTATTAAAATATTAATTTTATTGTTAAATTCAAACTATGTATGTACTAAAACATAAACATAAATTGGGCAACCCTGGAGCCAACTGTCAAGTTGTGTTAATTTATAGTGCTCTAAATAAAATAAATAAATTTATCCAAATCTTGTGAAAATTCAAACCATTTTTGGAAATTGAAAAAAAAAAAAAAAAAAAAAACGAAATAAACGTACAAAGCAAAGATTTAATTATCCTGTAAGTCCTAGCTTTAAGTCCGTCCAACAACTTTTTCTGTTAGCAACATAACCTAAGTTTGTGCAGACCAGTGGGTAAATGAATAAAAGATCGCTATATCAAACCTCCCCCGAAACACCAAACTCCCCAAAAAGGCACTTCAAGCACGACCAAACAATGTCAACAAGCGAGAATCAAGTGTCTGTTTCGGCTCTATCGGAGCTTTTGGATGTTAAGCTTAAGGATCTAGCGAGAAAAAGTGATATCCAGCAACTTTCTGTTGAGATCGCCTCTTTGAGAGGGGAAAATGCTGAGCTAGCTGCAAGGCTGAAAAACACAGAGGAGCGCTGCTTAAACCTGGAATCAAAGGTGGAAAACCTTTTAATAGAGGCTAATGCTAAAAAGCTACTGTTCTACATGCCATTTGCTTCGGAAGGAGCTGAGCTAGCTAAGGTGGAAGAACTTTGCTCTAAGGTATTACATCTTCCTCGAACCTATGTTGAATACGTCCGAGCATTACCCACCAAAGACAAAAACAAATCTCTGCTTATGGCGCATCTGATAAACTGAAAGGATCGTCAATCTCCATACGTAGAGACCTACCTCCTGGAGCCAGAAGAAGTAGAGCAGTTTTGCTGAAATGTAGATGGTGGATACGAAAGAAGCTACCTGGACTAAAAGCAAAAATAAGTATTTATAATGATACTATGCGTGTTGGGAAAAAAGTTTTCACTTGGAAGGAAAACACTGGTCTTATGTGTGGTACTGAGGATGGTTTATCAGAAATCAATAAGTTGTTCGACAGCTTGCACATGACAGCTGATGATATGTCATCGATCGTCCGCCCGGTTAGTGGGGGCACAAACCTAGCCGCGCCATCGGTGAACGAGGTGATGCAACAGTTTTCGACGCAATGATTCACAATGGCCTCTCCTCGGATTTCCATAAAGCCTGACGATGGTTTCTTTTTAAATATTTTAAGTTATAATATTCATGGTCTCGGTAATAAAATGTTGTATAAGGAATTTTTTGATTATTTAAATACGTTTGATGTATTTTTTCTTTTTGAAACATGGGTTGAGGAAAATAATTACGATAAGTTTTGTAAGTTATTTTGTAATTATACACTAAAATGGATCTCGGCAGTTAAAACGAATCGGAAGGGAAGAGCAAAGGGTGGCAGTTTGTACGGGTACAGAAAAAATTCAAGGTGTGATTTCTCATTTATAATAATAGAGGAAGTTTGCTTTCTAAAAATGGAAAGCAAGAGAGGGATAGACTTTATTGTTCCTGCATATCTTAACTGTTCGCAGTGGCGTACGGATTTTCAATAATTACAAGATGCACTTAACTGTTTTGGAAAGGATAATTTAATAATAATAGGCGATCTGAATGCGAGAATTGGGCTTGAGCAGTGTTGTTCTCAACTATTGTCTTCAAATTCGACCGGGTTGGTTTCACAGCGTAACTCCAAAGATATTATATGTGACTCGAAAGGTAAAAAAATAGTAGAATTCTGTAAGTCATTTGAGCTCACAATAATCAACGGGAGAAGCAGAGGCGACATACATGGTGAAAAAACATTCATCTCACAACAAGGCTCATCGACGATCGACTACTGTTTTGTAGCAGAAGATGTGTTGAGGATTTTGGTGAATCTTAAGGTTGGATCGAAAACTTTTTCGGATCACATGCCAATCGAAGTGGTTTTGAAACTGGATGGTCTTAACCCGATTATTAGCGACGTAGAACTGAAGCTTTTGCCGAAATTAGTTCTAAAACAAAATCAAGTAAATACATTCCAGCAAAACCTGACCAATGAATTGAATCTGGTGCGACTGAATGCAAATAATAATCTAAACGTGGAAAATCTGGATGGAATCATTGCTAAGTCAGCTCCAAAAATTTCACTTGAACATAGCTTTGTGCCTAAGAATAAATGGTTTAATCGAGAGTGTGAAATCGCAAGGAAAAGGGCGTTTAAATTGTTGAAACTTATCCGAAAATTCAATGTGGATATCTTTAGACAGTTATATTTGGAGGCTAACAAAAATTTTAAGCATATCTGCATGCGGAATAAAAGTGAATATTTCGCCAGACTAGTAGAAGAGGCCTCATCTGCAAGAAATTCACAATGTTTCTGGAAAGCTATTCGAACTATCAGCGGTCGTGTCTTCGCAAGCGGTGTTAAATTGCATCCTAATGTTCTTAAGTCCCATTTTTGTAATCTCCTTAACCCAATCAATAATAGTCCACCATTTCAATATGCTGGTCCTTATATCATCAACGATAATTTAGATAGTGCTATATGCTTGGAGGAAGTAAAAAAAGCAATCGCAAATTGTAAATTAAACAAAGCACCTGGTATCAATAGAATAACATTCGAATTCTACAAGAGTTTAACAGAAGAAGCATTTTTGTTGCTGACAAATGCGTACAATGAAATATTTTCCACCGGTAGCGTTCCTCAGGGGTTCCGCAAAGCAATTCTCTTTCCACTACACAAAAAAGGTGACACCAATGTAGCTGAGAACTATAGAGGTATATCTTTCCTGAACTGTTCACTAAAAATATTTTCTTCAATCCTGTACAACAGAATTATGGCCTGGGTTGACAGCTCTAACCTGCTGAATGATTTCCAAGCAGGATTTAGAAAAAATCATTCAACTATTGACCAGATTTTTACTCTGACAAGTATTGCCCAATCTTACCTGGATAGAAAGTAGAAATTATATGTGCTTTTCGTAGATTTCAAGGCTGCTTTTGATTCTATTGATAGAAGATCGCTATTTTTCAAACTCTCTGTGATGGGGATATCAACAAAAATGTTAAACATTTTAAATCAATTATATATGGATACAGAATCGGCAGTATGGAATGGTGAACTCTTCTCCGAATGGTTTGCAACTACAATGGGTGTAAAGCAGGGATGTATATTGAGTACGCTTCTATTCATTTTGTTCCTGAATGATTTAAACGATGTTCTTTGTGGAGGCGTTTTATGGTGTGGGAGAAGAATCAAGGTGGTCATATGATTTTAGATCTTGAAGAATATTGTACGAAATGGAATCTGACGGTGAACTTATGTAAGTCGAAGGTTATGATATTCAGGAAAGGCGGCGGCTGCTCTGCGCGTAATGAGCGATGGTGCTTTGGTGGAGAAGAGATCGAGATAGTTAAAGAATACGACTACCTTGGTATGAAATTAGCTTCTAATCTGAGCCTGAAGAGTCATTTCTCAAGAAAATTAGAAGTAGCCAAGACTGCATTGAATTCAACGTGGAGGACCTGTATGAGCACAAGAACTCTTAGCTTAAGTGCTAAATTTAAATTGTTTGAAGCGACATCAAGATCAGTTATGTTCTACGCAGCGCAAATTTGGGGATGTGAACAATTCGATGATGTCGAAAAACTGCTTCGATTTTTTCTGAAAAGAGTATTTTATCTCCCAGCTGTTGCTCCGAACTACATGCTTTTCTTGGAAACAGGATTATCACCATTGTTTACTACCACGCTAAAGCTGCACTTTGACTACATAATAAAATCAATATCCCAGCCGACAAACCATCTAACGAGATCCACAGTAGCCCATGCTGTATGCTCTAAAACTTTATTTTTTAAGAAGTGGAATCATTTGGCACAGAAGTACGGCATAGTGTTGAATATAACGATGGACAATGTGGGTGATTGGAGAAATATTTTATATAGCTTCCTGCAAAATCTAGATTTAAAGCTCAGAGAAGAGTTCAAGGAACAAGCTGCATCTTCCCTGCATAGACAAATCTACAACAAGCTGAACTACGATTTGGTAGAGAAGAATTATTTTCGAGAGGAAAGCAGTACATCGTGTATCGCAACAATTTTTAAAGCCAGAGGAGAACTACTGAACCTTAATTTCAAGCCGCATAGAGAAGATCTGCCTATAATATGCTCCCTCTGTAACCTTGGGGTACGAGAAGATGTTTTCCACTTCCTGTCTGTGTGTCCAATTCTGACGGAGATAAGACAAGTTTACTTTGAGAGCGCGGTTATGTCTTCAGAGAGAACCTTGTTCATCCTGAACGGTGGTGAGGGCTGGACCTCACTCATCGCATATTGCAAAGAAGCAGCGTGCTACAGAGCCAAGATCATTGCCGAAGAATTTTAGTCATATTTTAAATTAAATAGTTATGAAATATCTAGTTTTTCGTTTATCCCAACCCATAAATTTTTTATTTTTATTTTCAAAAAATTTAAATTTATTTTATTTCTTTATTTAATACATAAATTTATTTGCCATCTGAGGTGACGGCCAAAGCCAGACCTTATACTATTGTTTAAGTAAAATACTACTTGTAAAATATTGTAAATTTATATTTGCATTTGAAGAAATAAACAATTTATGAATGAATGAAAAATGAATGAACTATCAATTTTGTATTACTGACCCCTTTCTTTTTGCATGGGGCCATCGATATCGTCTTTTTCTTTTACTTGTACAACGTACATAATATATATATATTTTATATTTTATCCAACGAAAAACATACACACGCACACATAAATATAAGTATAAGCATCTTTTAAAATTAATTTTTCTATTTCCACTATTGTTGTTATTATATTCAGGTATTTTATCTATTTATTTATTTATATATTTATTTATTCATTTATTTCTTACAAATTTCACATATTATGTAAAGTAACTTTTAAAAAAAACACAGTAATTATATTATAACCGTTCACACGCACACAATATAAACATCTTTTAAAAACTAATTCTGCTACTTCCATTATTGTTGTTACTATGTTCAGGTATTTTGTTTATTTATTTATTTATTTATTTACTCTATTTATTTATTTCTGATTTACAAATTTCATATATTATGTAAAGTAACTTTAAAAAATACAGTAATTATAAAGAGAGATACTTAATCTTAAGATAGACTATCTTATAGTATCATGTAAAATATTTCTTATTACAATAAATGAAATGAAATGAAAATGAAAAAGAGTTACCAATACACCGTATTTGTAGCGGCAATTTATTGAAAAGTCTTGGGGCCACAGATGTATAGAAGTTTAAGAAGTGGTAAGTGTTATGCGGTGGAACAGTAGCCAAGGAACTATAAGTACTTCGTAGTGTATATCCGTTAGCATCCCTATTGAGGGAATAACCACTTCTCATAAAGAAAATTCGCAACACTTTATAAAAATAAAGATGTTCTTCGAGTTAAGAAAAAGTACAAAGCTATTCTCCAGGCGACCTTTTTTCCAAATTATTCTAAGAATATGCTTTTGAACAACAAGCAATGGTTGAATTTTGTTGTTATGAGTGCCACCTCAGCAAACCACACCATATTGCAGCTTAGATTGAACCAGCCCATAGTAAACAGTTTCTAGGAATTTGCGCGAACAAATCAACCTTAGGTGGTAAATTATATTAGTAGTCTTTAACAGATAATTCCTAAGTAGAGAAGTATGAGTACTCCAGTTCAGTTTACTATCAAATATCAGTCCCAAGTATTTGAAAGCTGTTACCCTTTCAATATCAAAGCAAGTGGATGAGCAGATAACGTTAGAATTATATGTTATTGGTGAACTAGTTTTGCAACATGTCTCATCACTAACTAATATATGGTTGCACTTAGAACTATGAAACGTCATACTAGGAAAATGAGTATGAGTATGATTAAAAAAAGCAGATCCGAACTTGCCCATAAGAAAAAATAAAATCCCAAAACAAAAGTGGTTTGATTATGAGTGTCTGGGAGCTAGAAATAACTCCTTCAAACTTCTAAAACTTTTTAGGGAATATAATACCAGCATCTTTAAGACACTTTATGGCGAAGCAAATACGAACTACAAGCGCATTTGCTATGAAAAAAAGACAGCATTTGAACAGCAACGTATTGCTATTATAAACAACTCCTCATCATTTTGGAAAGCTGTAAAATATATAAATGGACAAACGAATAGCATCGCCTCGTCGCTAAAAGCAACGCAGCTAATGGACCACTTTAACGATCTGCTTAATTCCCTACAGATATCACCACCACTCCAATATGCAGCTCCACTAATTATCGATGACTTCCTAGATAGCCCGTTTTCATTAGAAGAAATCAAAGAAGTCATTAATAAAGCAAAAACGAGAAAGGCTCCCGGAGATGACAGAATTCCATACGAGTTCTATAAAAACTGCACATATGAATTCATGTCTGCGCTTACAGGGGAATTCAATAGAATCTTTGAATCAGCAAATATTCCAGAAAGTTTTAAAAAGGCAATTATCTATCCACTGCACAAAAAAGGTGACTATAACGATCCTACAAACTACAGAGGAATATCTTTCCTGAACACCTCTGCCAAGCTGTTTGCCGCCCTTATGTACAACAGACTTACCTGCTGGGTTGAAAATAAAAAAGTTTTGCAGGAGTTTCAGGCAGGATTTAGAAAGAATTACTCGGCAGTCGATCAAATATTTGCATTACTCAATATTGCGGAGATATATAAACAGAAACATAAAAAACTATATGCCTTTTTCGTTGACTTTCGAGCGGCTTTCGACACCATAGCGCGCGATGCTCTGATCTACAAACTATATAATATAGGTTCCTCAACGAAAATAATCAACATTTTAAGAGCAATGTATGCAAATAATGTGGCGTATGTATGGGATGGGGAGTCCATTTCTGGAGAATTCCCAACAACGATGGGAGTGAAGCAAGGATGTATCTTGAGTGCGTTACTGTTTATCCTTTTCATCAACGACATATCAGATACTGTAAAAGGTGGAATCGAGTTTGGCAACATACAAATTCCGGCTCTTAAGTATGCAGACGACATCGTTTTTCTTTCCGACACTGTAGATTTTTGGTGTCTTCGAACTTGAATATGAAGAAACATCTAGAAACCAAACTATCTGAAGCCAAACGAGCAATCTCATCGGTATGGGGTCGCTGCATCAACAACAAGTATTTAAGCCATAGCCCGAAGCAGAAACTCTTTCGCACAACTGCAGCTTCAGTTCTTTTATATGGAGCGCAGGTGTGGGGATACTGTTCCTTTGTTGAAATAGAAAAGTTTCTTAGGTATTTCTTAAAGCGAGTATTTCGTTTACCAAGTGCTACGCCTAATTATATGCTGCATCTAGAGACTGGTGCACCGCCAATGTTCTTGGAAACACTGAGACTACATTTCGACTACATAGTAAAAGTTATGGCAATGAGTAATGACAGACTGCCAAAAGTTGTACTCAAGAGTGTAATAAGAAGTAGAGCAAGCTGCATTCAAGAATGGGAACGCCTTGCATCAGATTATGGAGAAACCATAATGATAACACCCGATGAGCAACCTGAACATCTAAAAGCACAACTCAACGTCTTATTGCAAAAAGTAGGTCGGACTATGTATGATCGATTTGTAACGGAAGCACAGTCTTCCCAGTATAGGACATATTACAGCAGGTTGAAATACGATCTAGCAGAAAAAACTTACTTTTTAAACTGTAACTCAATAGAAAAGATCAGCGTAATTTTTAAAATCAGAGGAGAGCTTCATTCCACACCGTTCAGAGCTACCTGTCTTGTGCAATCTTTGCAATATGAAAATACGAGAGGATATATTTCACTTCCTTGCAATATGCCCAGTTTTAAAAGAAATTCGATTGAGATTCTTCGATTCGTATACCCTGGAATTAGGTGAAGCAATTGAAATCTTAAATGGAATCCGAGGCTGGGATTTACTTTTCAACTACTGTGCAAATGCTCTTTGTTATAGAAAATGTATAGTTGAAGAAGATTTTTAATGTTTAATGTATATACATATTGCCTTTTTCTTTGTTCTCTGTTAAAAACAAAAATAGAAATGTAACTATTGTCAATCTGGTAGACGGCCATAGGCCAAACCATAATAGACTTAGAATTATATTGAATGTTATGAATTAAAAATGAAAATAAAAGTCATATAAACTAAACTACTAGGAAAATCGACAACGTCTGTAGATAAATTAAAAAGCATAATTTTGGTTTTATCACTGATGACTAGCTTGTGACTATTAAACCAATATCTAAGCTTTTCTAAGTCATGGTTTATATCAGCAATAAGATCTAAGGCAGAGAGACTAGAATAAGAAAGAGCTATATCGTCTGCATACCCAGTTCGTGTTCCTTTAAGGTTAAGGTCAAAGATGGAGTTTATAAATATAAGGAAGACGATGGGACCGATTACCGAACCCTGGGGGACACCTATTCGAATCGGACGGCTTTCACTAAATTTGTCATCTAGTTTAACAACTTGTTTTCTGTTATCGAGATACGATTTAAACCAAGTGAGCATGAATCCTCTCAGACCTATTATTTCTAATTTATCCAGTAATAATGTGTGGTCCACGGTATCAAAAGCCTTTTTGATGTCGATGAAAAGGGCAGCATTCATTTTTCTATTGTTCAGCCTATCATAACTTAAACGGCAAAATTTCAGAAGAGCATCTTCAGTTGATTTGCCAGCTCTAAAACCGAATTGACTTGTGCTAAAAAAAACTACATTTGTCCAAAAAGGCTACGATTCTACGTTTGACCACTTTTTCGAAAGTTTTTGAAAAAATCGGCAGAAGAGAAATAGGTCTGTAATTGTTAACATTTTTGGTATCCCCTTTTTTGAAAATAGGAACAACTTCAGCAATTTTTAGACAATCCGGGAACATACCACAGTAAACGCTTTTATTAAACAAGCTGTTGACTGCCCGTGCTTCAAATCAGTCCCGTTGTTTGATTGTAATATGATAGAAAGGAAGTAGTAGGAAGCGATATAATTTAAATTAAGATTCTTAAGAATTCTGAAGTCAATACATTATAATCTGAACTAAGTGGTTGTTTAGGAATATGTATCATCGTAAATTTCTGTTTGATTAACTTTCATTTACATTTTCCTAATCTCAAATCATTAAACAATCAATCATCATTTTCATTCATTTATTGTAATTCATGTTGTTTCAAATTGCCAAACATTGTTGTATTACTCTATGTTCAAATCAGAAAAAGATTGTTGCATGAAAAAGCACAATTAACAATAAACACGAAAAGGTATATTTATTACTTTAATGTTAAAACAAAATTAATATAAAAAAATGGACTGTATTATTCTGCACTGCAAGCTCCGCTCTCGTTGATGATCTGATTTTGAGTGATTGCGAAAAGTGTTGCTTTTTCGCAGCATACATGCTGTAGTGGTGACGACAGTTTCCCAATCTACGATTTCCGGTCGCAGGCACCGTTTGCTCTGTTTCGTATGCTGTGTGTATTTCTTCTGTATATTTCGGTCGCAGGCACCGTTTGCTCTGTCTCGTATGATGTGTTCTAGATTTCCATGGATTTCGATCGCAGGTACCGCTTGCTCAGTCTCGTATGCTGTGTTGTAGATTTCCATGGATTTCGGTCGCAGGTACCGCTTGCTCAGTCTCGTATGCTGTGTTGTAGATTTCCATGGATTTCGGTCGCAGGTACCGCTCGCTCAGATTTTGTATGTGGGGACAATGATGTTTGTTCGTCGCCTATTGCTTATGGTGGTAATGCTCTTGTTTGGTTATTGGGACATCTGGATGTCCGTGAGTCGTGGCGCTGGTGTTAATGTCCTTTGTCGGCGGCATTAATTATGTTAATTCTAGGCATTCCGCCCCCAATTGAAAACTTGTTTTCAATTCCCGGTCGACGAATCGTCCTTTGGAAGGATGCACAATTTTTGGACCGGTCGCACCAAGGTGTTATGCTCCATTTTTACGTCTGCACTTCGCACTAGTCCATCTCTGCCCTGATGAGCTGCGGTGACTCGTCCTAGAGGCCATACCGTAGGTGGCATGTTTTCTTGCTTGATTAGCACTAGGTCACCAATCGCTACACTATCGCGCTGCTCCTTCCACTTGAACCTCTGCTGCAGTGTGTGGATATATTCTTCACTCCATTTCTTCCAGAAATGCTGCTGGATTTGATGGATTATGGCCCACAGCTTGAGTCGGTTGTGTGGAATCTCGCTGACATCTGTTGTAAGTGGTTGTACAAGCTGCTCGCCAATCAAAAAGTGCCCGGGTGTGAGCGCACTCGCGTCTCCTGGGTCGTCTGATAGTGCGCTCAGTGGTCTCGAATGACATGCCTCGATTTGCACCAATGTCGTCGCCAAAGTTTCAAACGTAAAAATCTGCTTGCCCATTATTCTACGCAAGTGGTGTTTTAGAGATTTGACGCCGGCTTCCCAGATGCCGCCTGTATGTGGTGCACCTGGCACTATGAACTTCCACTGGGTGCCCATTGCTCGTATCTGCTCCAGGGGAAGCTTGTTTCCCCAATGCTCTGCGTTTCGATGTAGTTGTCGGTTTGCTCCAACAAACGTCGTTGCATTGTCGCTCCAAAGCACTGCACACGCGCCTCTTCTCCCCGTGAAACGATGGAAAGCGGCTAGAAATGCCTCCGATGATTGATTGCTCACAAGCTCTAGGTGAATAGCTCTGGTCACCATGCACACGAAAACTGCTATATAGCCCTTCTCAATGATTTTCGAGCGCCCTGCTCTGGCTTTGATCTGCACTGGTCCGACGTAGTCTACGCCGCTATGCTTGAATGCTCTTGCCTGCCGCATACGATCCTTGGGCAGACTGCCCATTAGCTGCACTGCAACAGCCTGCTTCTGACGAAAACAGGTTACGCACTTCTCGATCTGGTGTTTTACTGCTCTTCTCAATGATGTGATTGCTCAACTTGCTCTTTGGTGGTAGTACAACCGGATGGATGGCTGAATAGGGGAGATCTGCATCACGTAGTCAACCGCCAACTCTGATAACACCATTGGAATTCACAAACGGGGCTAGTGTGCCGATGCTGCTCGTTTTGCTGACTGGCTTCTTGCTCTCCAGCAGCTGTAGTTCTTCACTGTACGCTTGTTGTTGTGCTAGCTTCACCCAATAGGTCAATGCTTCTTCTTGTTCGAGTGGTGTCACTGCTCCCTTGACTTTTGGCTCGCTGCTCTTCCGTACTAGGCGGAACACCAATGATGTCACTCTTAGTACGCTCTGTAATGTTGATCTGCGCTCCAACAAACTAGTGTCATTGATTCTTAGCTCGGTCGCTCTAAGTTCAGTCAGCCGTCCCACAATTGTTGGTTTCAATGCTGCATTTGCTCCTGCTATTTGGGTCGCGCTGAAAGATGGCTGCATCTGTCTTCAGAGGCGCTACTCTGGTTTTTGAAGCTACGAGGATAGAGCTCGTCTCACCGTCGCTCGTGGTCGATCACGATGACAACAGCGTAAGCTCTGGTTGAGGCGTCAGCAAACCCGTGGAGTTCTGCTTTGCTTGTTGATTCTGTGCCCAACCATCTAGGTACACGAATTTGTGCCAAATGTGGCAGTAACTCGCGGAATGATTCCCATTCAGGAACCATCGCTGCTGGTATTTGTTCATCCCACTGCACTCCTGATCTCCATAAGTCCTGGATGAAAATCTTGGCGCGTATTATTACTGGTGCAAGATAGCCGTTGGGGTCATATAATCTTGCAATTTCACTAATTACTGCTCGCTTAGTCAATTTTCGACTGCTCTCGTCGACAGGCACCTTGAACTGGATCTCATCTGTTGAAGAATTCCATAACAGGCCAAGTATGGATGTGTTGGAAACCTCGTTGTTGCTGCTCTCCGCGTCGCATAGCTCTGACACAGGGTTGCCGCTGAAAAATTTAAAAAAGTCGCAAAAGAAGGGTCACGGACCAAAAAAAGTCGCACCAAAAACCAATAATTGGCCTGTTCCTTTACTTTCTACTCCAAAAATAGTACGCTATTCAATTTCATGGAGTGGGGGTAAAATTCTCTCGGACAGAGGCAAAATTACGAAAAAGTAAAGGAACGCGTTGAATCACAAAAGTTGCAACAAACGAAATTTCATAAACATTTGAAAAGTAAACGTAAACAAAGTGGAAATAAAGGGATATATTGCGAAATGCAAATTTTAACATTCAGAACATTCAACTTTCGTCTATGTGCCTTTTCTTTCCATTATTTTACTTTTTAAAATAAAAAAATGCAAATAATTCAAAACAAATGAAACAATTACTCTCTCTGTGTGAAGGAGAAACGAAAAAAGAGAATCATGTACAGAGAAGCGAACTGATATTAATTTTGATTACGCGTGACGGCGAGAAACTCGTGAGGCCCATACCGTGAGCTAAGATGATTACACATCAAAGCAAAAATTAGTGAGTTTTTGTGAAATATACTGGAATTATTGATGAATTGATTTTTTTTGTTATGAGGGATTGCTGATGAGCAATTAAATGCAAATTTTGTTGAAAATATATTTTTTGTACGAAAAAGTCTCAAAAAGTCTCCAAAAAAACTGAAAAGGGTCAAAAAGAGGTGTTTTTTAAAAAGTCGGGTCATAGTCTCATTGCGTCAAAAAAGGGTCAAATTGCGACTAAAGTCGCATAGCGGCAACGCTGCTCTGACAGCACTTTTTCGCGCGACGACATATATTTACTAAGCTCGAATCCACCTGCACGTAACGATGAAATTATCTCTTTGCCCAAGATGATGGCTTGCTCTTCGTCGTCTGCTCCAGACAGCATATCGTCAACGTAGAAGTTTTTGGTTATGGCTTCGTACGCCAACGAGTATTCGTCCTTGTGGTCCTCCGCACATTTGTTTATGGCTTTGACTGCATTGAAACTGCTCGACGTCATACAATACGTGACCACAGTCAGCCAGAACTCCCGAAGATTTTCATCCGGGTGCTCTCTCCAGAATATTCTCTGTAGGTCCCACTGCTCTGGATTAACTCGCACCTGCCTGTACATCTTTTGTACGTCTGCAGTGATCGCCACCTTGAAGCACCGGAAACGCGTGGTGATCGTTGCTAAGTCATCCTGAAGTTTTGCTCCTGGTAGTTGCACGTCGTTCAGTGAGGTACCACTGTCGAGACTTCTTCGTGACGCAGTGATGAGGAATGTAATAGCTGATTCCGTCTGCTCTCGGCTCTTTATTCACCGCTCTCATGTTATCTAGCTCCTGGTATTCGCGCATGAAATTCATGTATTTCTCCTTAAGCTCCTGATTTGCGCATAATCTCTTTTCGAGTTGGAGGAACCTCTTCATGGCTGTCGCTCTTGAATTGTCCAAGCTCTGTGCTCTTGGATTGATTGGAACGGTGACTACGTATCGTCCAGATGGGTCCAGATAATATGTTCTCAGGAAATTGTCCTCGACCCATTTGTCATCTGCCGAAATCGTCGGTGTTCGCTTTAGCTTTTCGATTTCCCAAAATCGCTTAAGTTGGTCATTCAGTTGCGTATCTAGTAGTTTTTCTGATATAACCATTGCTCGTAATGCTCGCTCATTGTCTACTCGCAGCTGTCCGAAAATTATCCATCCAAAATAGGTATCCTGGGCTGTGAGTCCGGTCTGGTGCCGCTTTATGTTGCCTTTGATGACATCTGCCCATACCTGAGCTCCAAGTAAAAGCTCGACTCTGGCGGGTTTATTATACGTCGGATCCGCCAGTTTCATCTTGCTGAAGTCGACTGTGTGCCCTTGTGGTACATCTGTTTTCGGAGGGCATGAGGATATCTTCCTGATGGTGAACATTTCGCAGCTCAGCGAAAAGTTCGGATCGGTGTCCGACAGTATGTCGATTTGAACGACACCCGTTAATCGCACGTTGGTTTCAGTTCCAATTCCGCTGACTGACATCTCGCACTTATGTTTAGCAATGCCCATGCGCTGAATGCACTGCTCCGTTATAAGATTTATTTGGCTTCCGCTGTCGAGTAATGCCCTCGCCTGTATCGTTCGCCCCGCTCTGGCTCTCACTATCACACGTGCTGTTGCCAATAGTGCACTCGTTCGCTCTCTGCTGTTCTGCTTCGCTGCGCTGCTGCTCTGGTCTGCTCTGGGTTTAATACTGCCATCGTATCTCGGTGGCATAATGTGGCCTACTGCTGCTGTCTCTGGCAGGCTATGCGCTGGTTGCTATGCTGGTGGCTGTTTATTGCTCGTTGAACTGGCTGGCGGTGGTCGCTCTGGAACTGCTGCAATCGCAATGTTTGTGCTCGGTTTGTGTTGCTCTGTGCAAGGAACACTGTTGTGCTTTCTGTTGCATCTGTGACATGCTCCTTGTTTACAGCTTTGTGCAACATGTCCGGTTTTCAAACAGTTGGCACACAGTTTCCATTTTCACACTTCTGTATTCCTGGCTTGAATTGACAGCGCCAGAAAGTCTGCACATCGATAAAGTGGATGTGCTGCCTTGCACAGGGGACACTTAAGTGGTGCCCAAAGTCTGCTAGGACCAGCTGCACTACTTTCGCTCCGATCCCTGAACTTCTCAGTGCTCTTAAGAGTTTGATCAAAAAATGCTGAGTCCATTGCACTCGCTCTTCGCTCTTAAAACTTTAGAAACTCCTTCAGCGTGGCGATCTGGCGCACATCTTCTCTCGTCATTTGCCACGAATGGTTGGTTTCCGCATCCAGTCTAGCTCTCAGCATGTTCACTATGATCACTCGGTGTCGAGACCGAGCGCACGTAATGAACTGAGGTGAACATTTGCTTGGTTCACCATTTCTCGAATTCCGTTGGCCATTGAGGATCCTTTGCACAGTTTTGGAATGGCATGTAAAGCATTTAAATGCGCATCCACGATGTTTTGCTTGTTGTCGAATACTTTGTTCAACTTATCCCAGGCGTCTTGATAGTTATCTTCAGTTGTCTGCCATCTACTGATAACACCTGATGGGGTACCTTCAGTGCCTGCTTCAGCTCACGCATCTTCGTCACATTTGCTAAAGATGTGTTATTATGCACCTCCGTCATGAACTGGTCACGAAATTCACGCCACTTCGTTTAATTGTCCTCGAACGTTATGATTTTTGTGGGTCGCTCCTGCCTCAGCTGGATGACATTTGTAATTGGCGTTCCATTATTCGCAGCTACACTAGCTGTATTTCGTCCTAGCTCCGCTATGCGTGAACGTAATTTTGCACTGGTGACATGAAAGGCATCTTCCACAGTGGCTAGGTAGGTATCATGAATGTCGAGCTCGGCTTGGTCCTTTGCTATTGCAACCAGAGACAAGTGCTCGTCCAATAGCTTACTGTAGGCACTCTCTGCTGCCTCCAACTTTGCTATGAGTAATTGCTCATCTGCCTTTGTAAAGCCGGGCTCACCTACGAATGTGACGACTCGCATGAGCGATGAACGGAACGTATTTCTACGCGCTACGTCACCCATTTTTTTTGCACGATAACGCTTACACTTTCGTCAATGTATGTATACGCTTTAAGTTTGCTCAGTTATTCGTATCCCCGTAGGACCATATACGAATCACTACAATCCAGGTCAACCCTTCGCAAATGGCAGTGATCGTGAATGGAATTTATTGTATTTATATGTAAATATAACTGAAAAACAAGTTTTAATTGATTTATACAAAAGGTCTTTATTCAACGACTGACTGAGTTATACTGCCAGAATATACTCTATACTTATTATAGGTATACATACTTAACTAGGTTATATACAGGTGTATATAGCATCATAGTATAAGTGTAAGTATACAACATCTCCCTTTTTAACTATAATAATACTTAATATTACTATTCATTTTAGGTACAAAGGTATAATTTTTGTTTTTTTTTTTTTTTAAATCACAACAAAAGGTAAAAGTTTAAATAATTCAAAATTATTTAACAATGTTCAAAAGCATATCATGGTAATAATTTTAAAACTAAAAAATTTAGTATCTCTTACATATATTTATGAATGATTGTAAGTAAGTTTATCAGGCGGTATTACCTTCCATCCAAAACGAGTCTTGTATTCTTCTGATTCATTATTTTTTGATTCCGGGTTATTTTTAGAACTTGATTGAATGTCATTTTCTGTTGGATCAGGTTTTTCAACACTGGGAGTATTCGAATTCGGATCTTTGTTCAAAATATGTTGGCGATTTCGGCGACTTACAGTTCCGTCTTCACCTTCAACAATAAAAGATCGTGGCTCTTGACATCTTTCTACTACCCTTCCTGGAATCCAAAAAGATGTCGGATTCTTTTTATAGTAAACTTTTTCACCTGGTTCAATTGGTTTTAAGTCTCGAGCATTTTTATTGTAGTATCTTTGAGTTTTTTGAGTTTTTTGCTGAACTGAATGTTTATACCTGTGGACATCAACTAAAGTTGGTTTCAAACTTTCTGTTGACGCAGGGATTTTTGTTCTTAGTTTTCTTGACATGAGTAGTTCAGACGGAGAAGGCAAAGTACCTTTAGAAGTTGTCCTGTAATGGAGAAGAGCGACATATGGATCGGTATTAGATTCTTTGCATTTATATAGAAGTTTTTTAATTGTCTGAATCGATCTTTCGGCTAGGCCGTTTGAACGTGGTAAGTAAGGCGACGATGTCGCATGATCAATATTCCACTCTTCACAAAATGTTTTAAACTCCTTGGAGTTGTATGGTGGACCATTATCGGAAACCATAATAGCTGGCACACCATGACGTGCAAATATCGACTTAAATTTAGTAATTACAAAATTACTGGAATTTCCGGAATTTAAAAGTTCAATTTCGATAAATTTCGAAAAATAATCGACTACCAAAAGATAAAGTTTTTTATCAAAATCAAAAATATCAGTTCCAATTTTATACCAAGGTATATTAACAATTTCATGTGGACATAAAGTTTCTTTTTGATTTGAGTTTCTATAGCGCGTACAACTTTCGCAATTTGTTACGACATTGGAAAGGTCATTGTTAATATTAGGCCAAAACACAACATCTTTGGCTAGGCTTCTGCAGCGCTGAATACCCATATGACCCTCATGTATGAGCTTTAATATATCTGGACGAAGCAAAGTGGGTATTACTAATCGATTATTTTTAAATATAATATTGTCTATGACATGTAAATCATCTTTTATATTGAAATATGGCATTGCTAGTTTGTCAATTGATTTTTTATTTGAAGGCCAACCTGACTGAATATAATTTTTGACTTTGCAAACGATTGAATCATTCAATGAAGCGTCCCTAATTTGTTGCAATTTTGAAGAAGACACTGAAAGGTTTGAGATCAAAAGATCACAATGAAGGGTTAAGTCTTTATCAAATTCGATAAGTGAAGTTTCAGGTAAAGCTGCTCTGGAAAGAGTGTCCGCCGTGAACATCTCTTTACCAGGTTTGAAAATGACGGACAGATCATATGCTTGAAGCCTAAGCATAAATCTTTGGAGCCTTGCAGGAACCTTGTGTAAAGGCTTATCAAAGAGAGGCACTAGCGGCTTGTGATCCGTTTCAACGATTACATTCCTGCCGAAAACATATTGGTGATACTTAACACACCCAAACAAAATAGCAAAGAGCTCTTTTTCAATTTGAGCGTAATTTTGCTGACTGGCTGTTAAAGTGGCGGAAGCGAAAGCAATTGGACTGTTGTTATGGCATATGACAGCACCTACTGCACCTTTAGATGCATCGACTGAAAGAGTAAGAGGTTTATTAGGGTCGTAAAAAGTAAGTATAGGTGCATTCGAAATGATTTCTTTTAACTTAAGAAATTCTTTTTCGTGTGCATCGTTCCAATGCCACTGAATTTCTTTTTTCAAAAGCTGTCGAAGATTGGAATTTTCAAAAGATAAATGTTTGACGAATGAACCGAGATAATTGACCATTCCAAGGAATCGTTGCAAGTCTGCAACAGATTTTGGTCGGGGCATATTGCAAATCGCTTTTATTTTAGAATCATCCGGTTTGATTCCATCTCTATTAAAAATATGACCAATAAATTTTAGTTCGCTGACACAAATTGTTGATTTTGAGGGATTAAATTTAAGACCTATTGATCGCGCTCGCACTAATACTTTGTTTAAAATTTCATTATGTTTTTCCAAAGTATCCGCAAAAATTAAGAAGTCGTCGATAAAAATCATTACACCCTCTATATCGGAAAAATTATTGACCATTTGCGCATGAAAAATTTCAGGTGCGGATTTTATACCATACGGCATTCTTAAAAATCTATACCTCCCAAACGGAGTTATAAAAGTGCATGCTTTTGATGATTCCTCATCGAGTGGAATAATCCAAAACCCTGAGTTGGCATCGAGCGACGTAAAATATGTTGCTCCACTCAGTTTAGCTTTAAAATCATCTAAACTGGGGAACTGGAAATGCGATCGAAGAATCGCCTTGTTAAGATTTCTGGGATCGAGACATAACCTTAATTTGCCATTAGGTTCCTTAACAAGAACGATTGAACTAACCCAATCTGTTGGCTCATCGACCCTGACAATGACATTCAATTTTTCCATTCTTAAAAGCTCTTCTTTAAGAGAATCTAATAAACTAAAAGGAACTTTTCGCGGACAGTCAATCACTGGAATCGCGGTGGGATTAATTTGTAAATGACACTCGTTTTTCAATAAACCTAAACCTTGAAACACATCACTAAATTTAGAAAATATATTAGAATAATTTGATTCATTACTTAATTTTGAAATATTAGAAAAATCAGAATTGTTATTATTATTAGAATTTAAATTTTTAATTTCATCTACCTTTTTGATTAAATTTAGTTGAATCGACGACTGAAGACCAATAATAGCTTGACATTTTATATCCAAGACGTAAAAAAGAATTTTGTAGTGATGACCTCTGTGTTGACAATTTAAATTGCAATATCCAATGACTGGAAGAACTTCTCTGCTGAATGTCATGATTTTTGTAGACGACTTCATGACTTTAACTCGACTGCCAATTTTCTCGAACTGCTGCTTAGATATGATATTCGCTTGTGCACCTGTGTCTATTTGACATTGGACTGATGAACCGTTGATGTGAATAGGCACTATCCATCGATCTGCTTGCTCTTGTGATGACGATGAAACTGCAAAAGCTTTTTGTATGTACATCATCCCAATAAATAACTGGGATGTCTCTTCTGAACGCTCATCGTAATCGATGTCAACATTTCTTATGTATGCATTCTTGGTTTTGCACATTTTAGCGAAATGGTTCATCTTTTTGCAGTTGTTGCACCTCACTCCCATAGCTGGGCATTTACTTCTGTGTATTTCTCCACACTTGTAGCAGCGCTTTTGATATGATGAACTGTTTTGTGCTTTGTTATGTACTTGATGGCTTGGTACATATGATGACGATCGGCTGTTGTGTGAAGTACGTATATTATTTTTGTTGGAGAGAGACGAATTATTTGTATTTGTGTACTGCTGATTTTGTGGCTTTGACGATGAGCGGTGAATAGCGGCGATGACGTTGTTGCTGCTGTTGCTACTCGCTAGCTGCAGCTGTTGAGCTTGCCCTTTTGTTGCTTCCATTGTTCTTGCAATGTTAATGGCTTTATCGAATTTTATGTCACCTTCATTTAATAATCGTTCTTTGATGTTCAAAAAATTATTATTTAAACCACATACGAAAATATCACGGACTAAATCTTCTCTTAGGTCTTTGAAATCACACGACAGGCTCAGATTTTTCAAGACTGTGATATATTCGTCAATTGACTCACCATCTTTTTGTGACCTAGTGAAGAATTTATGGCGCTCCATGACGATGTTGACTTTGGGAAGAAAATAGGCCTCCAATTTCTCAATCAATTTGTCATACTTGACGACGTCTAGGTCCTCGTTGAAGGAATTGAAGATTTTCAGGTAATTATCGCGAATGGCCAGCGTTTCGCGACATGTTTGGCAGTGCCGTTCATTGTAAAACAAACTTGTCGTCAACCCAAAAGTTTCACTTTTTGCGCTCCTGCCTTCGAGGTGAAGCTCCTAATTCCAGTTTCAGATATAACCTACCAGCAGGCTTGGGATAGATTAGGTAAAAGATACGATCGGCCACGCTATATTATTAACAATCTCCGCGAAACATTTATGCAATTGCCTTCAATTCAAACATCGAATATGAAAACTCTGCGCAAAATATCGGACGGTGCAGATGAGGTTACTAGGGGCCTAAATTCTTTAAATTCAGTCAAAAGAGATCCATGGATGATCTACCTTTTGCTAAGTAAGGTGGATCCAGAAACTCGACAAGCTTGGTCAGCAGAGAGAATAGATTGTGAATCACCTTCCGTCGGTCGGTTTTTAACGTTCGTAGAACGACGGTATGAAGCCCTCGAGGCCTGTAAGAGTTACGTTCGCAAATCGGTTCGGGTAAAACCAGTGGTTAAAAGCATGCATATTATTCCTTCAACTCCCTGTCCAAAATGCAATGCTCAGCATACACTCTCGCAATGTGCAGATTTTCTTGCCATGGATGTGGACAATAAAAGGAATTTCGTGAAAGCCAAAAGGCTTTGTTTCAATTGTCTGCGTGGTGGGCACAACTCGGCTCATTGCCAGTCAAAGTTTCGATGCAAAACTTGCAACAGACGGCATCATAGTTTCGTTCATAGTGGCACGGTTCATCCTACCAACCATTCGCTCGTGGAATCTTCATCGTCTTCAAGTTCCCAACATTCTTCGTCGGTACTTCCTGTATCGTCATCGTCTTCAAGTCCCCAACCCTCTTCGTCAAGCATTCCTGGATGTTTATCAGATTCATCTGAACTCGTAACAAATCATTCGGTTAACGTCAATCATTTGCCACAAACTATTTTACCTACAGCCGTTGGTAAGGTCCTAGACAACCATGGAAAGTATCAGCTGGTTCGCATCTTGATAGACTCAGGTTCCCAGGTTTCGTTCATAGCTGAATCGTGCGTCCAAAGGCTTGGACTTAAACGTACCAACGCACGCATCCCGATAAGTGGAATTGGTGCAGCCTGTGCTGGAAAATCTAGGGGTCTAGTGTCTTTGGTTATTGCGTCTCGTTTCGATGCAGGTAGCATTTCGGTAGATACGTATATTTTACCTAATGTTACCTCTACGTTGCCTACTTCTTCAATAATTGTGGAAGGTAGGGACTACATTTCACAATTAAATTTAGCAGATCCACAGTTTAACCGACCCAATTCTGTAGATATCTTGCTTGGTGCAGATATAGTTTGGGATATTCTCCAAGGAGAAATCATTCGTGGTTCCACCGGTCATCCAGTCGCTCAAAACACCATCTTTGGTTGGGTGTTAGCTGGACGATTGGTTTCGGAAAAGGTAGAAACTATTCGGACAAATCATGCTCTCCTCGACATTGACTCTATCCTGCAATCCTTTTGTACAATTGAGGAAGTTGATCCCAAATCAATTGTGTCAAAGGAAGATAAGGAAATGGAGGAACATTTCGCCAGTACTCATTCCAGAGACAGAGGGAGATATATCGTCAGACTACCCTTTAAAACTCGACCAGTTTTCGCTGATACACTTAGTGGTGCAATTTCATGCTTAAAGTCAATGGAGAGGAAATTTGCAAAAAGTGAGTCTCTTCATAAATCGTATTCGCAGTTTATGGAAGAATACTTGGCTCTTGGGCACATGCAGCGTATTCCTCCGTCAGAAGTCTCCAAACCTAATGTGTTTTACTTACCCCACCACGCGGTTGTTAAGCCAGACAGTGCTTCAACAAAGCTTCGCGTCGTATTCAACGGATCGTTTATGGATACAAACGGAAACTCTCTAAATCAATTCCTGATGATAGGTCCACCTCTTCAACGACATTTTTTTTCGGTTCATCTTCGATTTCGCCGACATAATGTTGTTTTCACTGCGGATGTAGTAAAGATGTTTCGTCAGATCAGAGTGGCAGAGGAAGATGTTGACTTCCAACGTATCGTGTGGCGCAAACGACCATCTGATCCGTTAGAACATTTTCGACAAGTCACAGTAACATATGGGACTGCATCTGCACCTTAAGATGCTATTCGTGTATTGATGCAAATCGCCGTCGATTATCTCGAGAAATATCCTGTCGCTTCAGAAATACTCCTTAACGACGTCTATGTCGATGACATTGCTTCAGGTGGCAACTCAATCAGTGATGCGCTTTTCAAAAAGCATCAGTTAGTTGAACTTCTTTCGAAAGCTGGCTTGGAGTTAAGCAAGTGGCAGAGTAATCGTCCAGAACTTCTTTCGGGTAAGGAACATATTCAAAGCGAACATGTATCAATTGACAGTGAGGCAGATTCGTGGGTGAAAGTACTTGGAATGTACTGGAACTCAAAACTCGACTGTTTCTCGTTCCGATTAAACTTAACGTCTAACGAAACTGTAACAAAACGCCAAATTCTGAGAGACGTTGCCCACAGCTCAAAATGTTGCTGCAAGAATTATGGCTTCGAAAACTTGGTTGGGATGGTCAACTTCCAGATACCATTGCTACACAATGGGTTAAAAGTCGGCATGAGCTCCCTGTGCTAGCCACAATAAGTATACCTCGACATATTGGCATGTTTGTCGCACCCTTTCAACTACATGGCTTCTCCGATGCATCTGCATCGGCCTATGCGGCGGTTATATATTCGCGTTTCATTCTTCCGACTGGAGAGATTAAGACAAACATCGTTGCAGCAAAGTCTCGCGTCGCCCCGATAAAGCAGCTAAGCATCCCTCGTTTAGAGTTGCGCGGAGCTCTACTACTCGCACGACTACTCGTTTCCGTACAAAGATCGCTTAACACAACCTTTCCAAATGTCTATGCTTGGTGCGATTCTCAGGTGGTTCTCTCGTGGCTGTCTTCTCCATCTCGTCGTTGGCATATCTTCGTCGGGAATCGAACATCTGAAATCCTAAACACTATTCCCAGAAATCGGTGGTTCTATATTCGGTCGGAACAAAATCCTGCAGACTGTGCGTCGCGCGGTATCGCACCATCAATTCTCGTCGGACATCCAATCTGGTGGACTGGCCCGCATTGATTAACCAAAGAAGAGGATTCTTGGACCATAGAACATTATCTTCAAGAACACCCCGACTGCACACAGGCGGAAAGGAAGAAATTTCAGCATTCACATGTGGTTGTCAACATTGAACATCCTTTCAACATATTATCGTCTCGTCTCCCATCCTGGAATCGTTTCGTTCGAACTGTCGCATTTATGTTTCGTTCTATTTCTAGATGTCAAAAACTATCGAACCCTACTTCTTTTCAACTTCTTCCCAATGAAATCTACCACGACAAGCGTGAAATCATCAAATGGCTTCAACATCGATATATCGGAGAGGATATTGCGTACTATCAAAAGCATGGTCATTTTGGTAAGAGTTGCAAAATCACTAATCTTAACCCATTCCTAGATGATGAGCAAGTACTACGTGTCGGAGGAAGAATCCAGGAAGCCAACGTTTCGTTTAACGTAAAACACCCGATTATCATTCCGAAAGGACATTCAGTGACGAAGCTCATAGCACTCGACTCACATCAACGCTCGCTCCATCCAGGAGTTTCGACATTGTTTACGCTACTTCGACAAGAGTACTGGATCAGAGTATATCTAATAATGAGTAGGGACACTCTTCCAACACATGCAACTGCTACTAGTACGAAGAAAAGCGTGAAAAATATCGCCCAATAAGTAAAAGTAGCTCAGAAGGATTGATCTCAACCCTTACCTGCGATTGCATATAATGAAAAGAGTCGGCAATACTTTTCAGCAGCACCACCACATGCGGCTACCTACGTAAGATAAATTGCGTGTCGTTTTTGCCTCTTAAGATTTCGGATTTTTCGAGCTGAATAGAAATCAAACGAGATTGATCTCTTTTTCTGTATCTGCATTCGTGTGTCATTTGACATTTTGCTCGTAAAATTAAAAAAGGAGATAAAGAAAAAATAATAAATACAATTTTAAATACACTTTTTTTATATTTTCTAAATTTTGTATGGAGTTTCTAATAATATTTGTGTTGAATGGTGTCATTTTTATGTTCTGGGTTTCAATTTCGTATAAAATGTTTTGGTGTTAGTGCAATTAGGTTTGAATCTCGAGCTGGAATCGAAATTCACGAAAACTGATCTCGAGCAAAAAAGCTTTATTTGCCCTTTGGAAAATGAAAATTATACTAAAGCGATGGAAAAAAGTGCATTTTTTTCCAATCCGAAACCACATAAGTTTAAATAAAAGCAATGTTAAAAAGTAAAGTAAAAGCTGAAGTTCGTTTTTAAAAGTTAAAATTAAACTATGCGTAATAATTTTTTATAAGTGCTTGGCGGTAAGAGAACTAAAATTCAAGTGTAAAATATTTTAGAGTACCGACAAATTGTGAGATTTAAGCAGAATTACAAAAAAATTAAATAATTGTAATTACATGTGTGCATACGAAAACTTTATCGTCCTTTCCATTTTTTGGATGAGCGAAAGTTGTTCCACTGTTTTAACATAAACAAGAGGATTTTCGAAGGATTGAAGAGTCTCTACGAAAGGCATTTCGAAAAAAACACGTTTTTCAAGTGTTTGAAATATTCGGGAACACCTGATTTGGTCATTTAAAAAAAAGATAATATAACAGAAGGTAAAATCGAGCATCGAAACGTAAAAATGTACACCAATATTTTTTTAACAATAATTCAACAAATTCACTTTTTCGGATTTTAAAAAGAACACCCTGTTTCAAATTCTGAAATAATTTTGCTTCTCGTCTTTCTCTCTTTCACGACTACACTTCTTATTACCGTCTATTTCTCCGTGTCTGTGTGACGAAAAATGGAACTGATAAGAAACACGTGGAGAGTGTCCCTACTCATTATTAGATATACTCTGTACTGGATACTCGGTTGCAGAAATCTTTTACGGAAAATCACCCATGACTGTATCAAATGCTTCCGCCAGAGAAATTCGACAACAACACAACTCATGGGCAATCTTCCGTCGCAGAGAATCCAGACAAGTAGACCCTTCGCTCACTGCGGATGTGACTACGACGGACCCGTCCTACGCAAAACCAAAATCGGTCGGAAAACACAAACAAACAAGGGTTACATATCATTATTTGTGTGTCTGGCAACCAAGGGTATTCACTCGGAGCTAGTGAGTGACCTAACCACGGACGCGTTCCTCGCAGCTCTTCGCCGGTTCATCGCCCGACGCGGTAAACCGTCTCACATGTATTCGGACAATGGCACGAACTTTCGTGGATCCGCCAAAGTTCTATCGGATATACATCAACTAACATTGTCTCAACAACTCAACTCGATCGTTGCACAATCTCTTGCTCGTGACGCAATCACTTGGCACTTCATCCCCCTTCGGCACCACACTTCGGCGGTTTGTGGGAGGCGGGAGTGAAGTCAGTTATGCAACATCTTCGTCGTGTGATAGGCTCCGATGTTTTAATATTCGAAGAATTTACTACCCTCTTAACCCAAATTGAAGCTTTGTTAAATTCTCGTCCTTTATGTCAAAATTCAGACAATGATTTCGATCCACTAACGCCCGCACATTTCATTCTAGGTGAATCCTACTCAGCTGTTCCAGATCCCTCGTTTGAAATACTTCATAATCGGCTTTAATCATGACAAACGCTTCAAAGTAAAATCCAAGGCTACTGGAAAAGGTGGAGTATGTCACTTCCCTTCAACAACGACCACGGTTGTCACAACCTCAACGAAATCTCCAACTGAACGACTTGGTTGTGATAAAAGACTCCATTTTGCCACCAGGAAAGTGGGTCATGGGACGAGTCATCGCCGTCAACCCAGGAAAAGACGGACATATTCGAGTGGTAAAGCTGAAAACCGCTTCTGGAGAATTCGTTCGGCCAATCCATAAACTGGCATTGCTCCCGACGTGCTGAAACTTCGTTCCAGGGGCGGCGGAATGTTTAGGAATATGTATCATCGTTAATTTCTGTTTGATAAACTTTCATTTATATTTTCCTTATCTTAAATCATTAAACTATTTTCATTCATTTATTGTAATTCATTTTTTTTCAAATTGCCAAACATTGTTGTATTACTCTATTTTATCATTCGATGTTCTGTATTAATTTCAATTGTCAATAATTATTCTCTTGCTCTTGCGCTTACTGTTAAGTGTTATATGTACATATAAGTTTAACATCAAGCATACCTACACTCTTTGTACATTGTAACTGTTATGTATTTGCTTTTGCTAACGCTAAAGAAATGTAAAATTAAGTCTCTCGGTCACTTGGATTTTGACTAGCGCCGAGATAAGTATCACCTTCATATCACATAATAAAATTGTAATCTCGTTGTATAGGAGATCTTTCGTTTTTTCTTCGCTTTCTTCGTCTGCTTTCTCGTCGTTGACCAAGTGTTGGGGCCCTACTCTGTATCTCGTTTCGAAACGGAAATTTTCCGAAAACGAATATTTTATACTCTCTATTTCGATAGCGGAATGAATTCTACTACTTTCGGATTTACAATTCCGAAAGTGGAATTTTGATACTCTGTAACTCGTTTCCTAATGTCAAAAGCATTGAAAAACGGAAAATTTCTTTCTACAACTCATTCGCTAACGGAAGGATTTAAAAGTACCTGCGAATGCAAGATTTTTAAGAAAATTTTAGTGATGATAACAATTTAAACAAGCAAGCCATTCATGTGTGCTTTATTTTTTGTGTTTATTGATTTAATAAATTATTTTTGATTTGCTCCCGTATTCTCTTTGCAATGTTCTCCATGTTGCTGTTCAATGCTGATTGATGATGCATCATCGGGTATTTTAAATTTAGAGGGACTCCAGTGGATCCCAAAGGAGAAGGAAGTTCATCTCGTATGCAATTGAAAACATACAAAAAAGCATTCTTCGAAAGACGAAAGTTCTGAACAAAACTAAAATAATAAATGATAAGTAATGGTGATATGAATCCTTGGTACCAACCGAGTTTTACCTTTTATCACCTTTTTCAATAATATTTGATTTATCCCGTATAATTTTCCACTCAATCCGTTCTTAACTTGTTTTTTCGTCCATCCGAAGTGCAACAGAATACATTTTCCTTTTTTATTATATTAAATTCTTCCTTTAAAATTCACAACAATATTATTCCTCCTATTCTCGGTTTATTGATTTGACATATCTCATAAGAAATATATCGAGACTCGACAAAAAAAAATCCTGAAGTGGGAAAATCATCTAGTAGTATTTTTTACATTCCGAAAGTGTTACAGAGTACCAATTCAAAAGCGAAACGAAAAGCAATTTCGAATAGGATTGACTTTCGTAACGAAATACAGAGTAGGGCCCCTGATCCTTCATTCGAATTATTATTCGCTTATTATTCTACAGTGGTTGTTCCCTATAGATGAAACGATTGCATAAAAAATTGATGGGAATGTAGTATACATGTGTACAAACACATCTACGCACATAAGTATGTACATAATATGAGCATCAAATAATGGTACTTTCTGGTTTCTTATATCTAAGAGCTGTACTTAATTTTCATAGTTAAAGTGACATTATGTAAACGACTTAATCTTAAGGTAACCAAATACAGCTGTAAAGTGAAAAAAAAGAAAGTAAAAAAAATCGTACATTTCCCCTGTCGATCTTGATCCGCACGCGGATGAAGCAGAAACACTACTAAAACTAACTTAAGTCGGTAGCAAATATCAGCAAAATTATCCCTCCTCTACTTTGTCCCACAATCCCACAAAGCATTAATATACATGAACAACCCTCTCTCAACAGAATGACGATCAATGGCAATGGTTTCCCATAATTCAATGCGCGTATAGGTAGAAAGAAAATGAAAAAATAAGCGAAATCGATGGATTTGTGGCGAAGAGAAGATCATAATACATATCTACACGAACAACCCTCTCCCAACAGATTGACGATCAATGGCATTGGTTTACCCAAAGATAATAACCAAATAATAAAAGCGGAAATTGGAACAATGCGAATTATGGAATCAAGGAATTGTGTGTTCTGTATAAAAAGTAGTCTAATTCTTAATCCAGGAAGTAGACTATCTATTCCCGAAAGTTTCATTCAAGTCTGCTAAACAGTTAAGGTGTTATTGAGCAACAAACATCCAAACATCCAAACATCCAAACATCCAAACATCCAAATATCCAAACATCCAAACATTCAAACTTTGACATTTATATATTAGTAGGATAGGATAGGATATGTGCTAATACATCGACAATATTGAAAGAAATCCTTTTAATAAAAGTGTTAGAGTAGCTATTCCGCGTTGCCGAGTTAGAGTTGCTAAGTGAATGAATTGTCCTCAGCAGTTCAAGAGAAGTGATTGGTTCATAAAAGAAACTACGATCTTCATGCACTTCACTATTAGAACAGCTTGCCACACATTGATCCAAAGTCATGTTAAAACCCGCATCAGAGAGTGTATTGTACGCAACACTTGTAAAAAACACATTAAACACATTTGCCATCTCAATCGAATTCGAAATATCCTTCACTTTATGGGTTATACATGAAGGTGAATTAAAAGATACTTTTCTATTCAGCAGTTCGTTTACAATAGCCCATTCTTTCTTGGCATTATTTTTTGCTGTATGAAATCTATTAACATAGTAATTTTCTTTGTAGATTTTAACTTCATTAGCAACTTCAATAGATATTTTGTCGTAGAGACTACGGAGATGGTTGCTATTAGGATGCTTTTTACATTTGATTCGAATTTTATTCTTATCATCGATTTTAGCTAATAGTGATTTTGACATCCATGGTTTGAGTCTCATGAGTTTACTCATTTTCTTTCCTACAGAGTAGGAGCAGGTTCCTACATGCCGTTGCAGAGTACTACAAAGCAGACTAAAAGCTATAGAGGGGTCATTTTCATTATATGTATATATCAGCCCAACTTTCCTGAAGTAAACAGACATTATGACATTCAAAATTAATTGAATCAATCAATTTTAAATGGGAAATATTTTTGATTTAATTTGGGCTTATCACAATGGAAAATTAAACCTGTCATGCAGTGATCAGTAGTTTTATAATCGGATATGGAGCTGAAGAGCGATATCTTTGAATTACGATAATATATCTAAAGGTGACCAAATTATTAACACACGCGGCCGCAACCGGCGGCGCCTCCCCCCCGTACCGCACAGTGACGATTTACCCCTTCTATGTAGTTTATGTTATTTGGCAGAGAGGGAGGATATCCCGCATTTCATCGCTAAATATCCACTCTTGAGAGAAACCAGAAGACATCTTGGGAAGTGATGGCCTATCGGAGACTCAAATGTTCCCAACTTGTTCCAATATTGCAAAATCGCACCAATATCGCAAAAGAATATTGACTTAATACAATATTGAATTAATACATTTTTTAAAAACATTATTTTAAATTATTTTGCTATAATTTATATATTTTTGATGCTAGTAAGAAAATAAGTTACTATAAGTAGGCAAAATATTGTCAATCAGGCAGACGGCAGTGCCATGTAAACTGATTTTTTTGTAAACTAGTCTCTACTGAGTTACTTTAACTGTAAAAGTACTTTCTGGATATAAAGGCAACACTTTCATATGCGAAGATAGATGGTAATGCGATGTAAACTACATTAAAAAGTATGAACCTAGAAAAGAAGCCAATTATTAACACAACCCGTGGTAAAACGAGTTCCCAGTTGGGCCCTGAAGTTATCACATTCCGCAGCATTGTCAGTGGGATTTGAACCACCTTGTTGGATCTGTTCATTCACAGCTTCAATCCTTTGTGTGGGGTTACCCGGATACACTTCACTGTTCAGGTTGCACCTTGTAAGGTCCGGTGAACGGTGATTATGCGATTCCCATTTCGAGAAATCACGTGATTTGGAAAAACTCTTCTTTTATGCCTTTTTGTATAAAAAGCTATGTAAAAGGTTTTTTAATAGCGATTTCTTGGTTACTGAAATTTTTTTTCCAGGTGTATCTGAGAAGTTGCGATACTGCAACGGCTAGTATTGGCAATGAGCCAAATTGGATAGCAGCAATTGAGGCTGTCTCAGACGTTCACTTGGAGAATTTTGCATAAGAATTATGGCCTCCATGTGAGCACCGCGGTGTAGTGGTAAGTGCGTTGGACTGCTATGCAATGCTTCTCGGGTTCAATCCCAGAAAAACACCTAAACGTTTTTTCACAGTGCCACCTTTTTTGAATATCCGACGAGCATTCCAAGAGTATCAATTATTGTCTTAAGGAGCTTCTCAACTCGCCGTTCGGAGTCGGCAAAGAACTGAAGGTCCCTTCCATTCGTGCACACACAAATGATTGCGCTGGTTCTACTCGAAAGCAAGCTTATCAAAGCATACCACTTTATATTTTTATAGAAGCTCATGATTGCTAGCTTATGAGGCATTTCAAAATGTATGGTGCTGTATCCTCTGCTGCACTAAATCCACTTTTCTGGGCAATGTCGCTACGGGTGTTTGAATTTGCTGGTTTAGTGAACAGAAATAGTACTTTCACCTTACCTAACCTAATATTAATTATGTTATTATCTAACTTAACCCAACCAATTTAAACAAAAATATATACTTTGTCCCAACAGCGACTGTCATTTTAACTAGACACTCGCTGTATACCTAATTAGACCGATAAGGTTGCAGTGTTTGTGTGAAAATGTGTGTGTGTTTAAATGTTTGTTATATTGTTGGTTCTTTCCATTAAAAGTCAAATCATGATGGAAAAGGAACATTTCTGATTTAACCACCTTTTCGTTAAAAAATTTACTTATTTCGTTAAAAAATGACACTTGTTTCGTTCAGTCAGTGAATTATTTCATTCATTCCATGTAGGCTGTGAAAAAACTAAGGAAAATGGGTAGTTCAATAAAAATGATCTCAATAAAACTCTATTCTATTCTTCTTTTATTGTTGAAATAAAGCACTCTACCACCAATTAACTAATTAACTTTTTAACTATTCCTAGGAGAACTCGCAAAACCACTCGAATCCTTTTATTCCTCTTCTTTTGCATCTAAAAGTATTTGTACTTCAGCAGAAGTTAATTGCTCTAAGGGAAAATTTTCCAGCAATGTTGACAATTGTTCAGCAGAAAGATTTGATAGCTCCTCACTGGTTACTAGATCGTCCTCATCTTCACCTTCGATATTCAAAACAATTGGTTCCAGTCCATTGGTTAATGTAGAGTCATCTAAATCGTCAGCTGTGGTTGCAATTAACTTTTGGCACATGTCGGATCCCTTCAAGCAAATATTGAATGGAATCCAGGGCCTATCAACTAGATCTCCTAATCCTGACTCCGAAGAACTTTCTGGTATTGGGAGAACGGCTGCTGTAGCTTACTGTTGAATGACAGCGAATATTGCCACTACCAAGATTGCGAGGATTGACTTTGAACCCATTGTGATGTTTTGTAAATTCCAAATCGATTTGAGTTATTTTTCCAAAATGTACGGCATTTATACCCGAAAAAAAAAATTATTGTAACACTATTTGTTCAATTTGGGAGACATGACGCATGAACTTGAAAGATTCTAGAAGCTGGCCTAACTGTTTAGTTAGAGTTACAGTTTTGTTTATGTTGGAAACGTGTGTCAATATTGTGAAATTAGTTACATTTGTTTGCTCATTTGGACATGTGATGTTTGGGTGAATGGGAAATAGATATGTCGCGTCGCGTGGTGAAGGTTAAGAAATGTTAAATATTCTGACATTTGTTAAATCAGCTGTCGGTGACACTATGCCAGAAGGCAATGTTTGGGATGCAGTCGAGGATTACTTTTTTTTTTTTTTATATAATCTACACACGCTTAAGGGAATATGAATACCCTTATAATGCTTACACACAGCGCGAGCACATGAAGAACAAGAACGAGAGACAGACTTTGGAACTCACTTCCAAGGTCGCTTCTCAAAGTATACTGACTTGGAATTTCGTGGTGTTACAAATACACCCATACCACGCTTTACGGCCGCTCGTTATACGGTATTTCGCTATAACGGCCTCTATTTTTTATTACTCTGTTCCGGTCTACGGCCAATATTTTTCGTTATAACGGCCAAAAAAAACCGAATTCCCTGAAATGTTCTTACAGTGTTCTCACTTTACGCTGCGAATCGACAGTTGACAACAAGAAATTGGTGTAAGGCATCAATTTTAGGTTATTCTTTTGAAGATTTTGAACCAATCTAATGGAATTTGTATGAAAAAGAAAATTACTCGTTATACGGCATTTCACTTTACGGCCTGATTTTCTGGAACGTATCTAGGCCGTTAACCGAGGCATGAGTGTACAATGTTTTTTTTGGGTATGTGGTCACAAGCCTAATTTGAAAAGGTTGCTGTTAATTTGATGTTCGGCGCAGGAAGTCTCCAAATAAAAACGTTCGCAAACAATTCAGATACGTTTTATTTCCTATATGTCGGAATATATATTTTTGTTAAAAAGAAAAATGGATGGTTAAATTAATTTTAACTTACACTTTTATGTGTCCTTCCAATTCAAGCGCTTATTTCAAATAAATGACAGTAACGAACACAGTCAACTGAACTCAAAATTGAGGCAATCCACAGAACTATTATTTGTGGTAGCGCTACTTTATTAAACCCGACATGAAACTTGAATGGAGGACGCACACAGTGCTCACAAAATATTAAGTAATAAAGAAAAAGTTTTAAAGCTCGGCACCATCCCGGCTCCGTGAATCTCTGACATCTCAAATTCACCAAAATCCAATCTGGCTAGTATATGCGCTGGTTGTTTAAAATCTCCGGAACTTGTCTGCACTTCCGCAGCTCTCATTTGCATGTCTTTCCCCGGAAACGTTCGTAGTATTTTACCAATCGGCCATGCTGATCGATGTGATCGATGCACTGTCACACACCAAGACAACGTCACCAGTCACAAGGGGTCTTACTGGTTAGTGCCACTTCGTCCTCCGGCACAGGTCAGGGAGATATTCATCGACCCACCTATTCCAAAAACACTGCATCATCTGTTGGACTTTCCGCCAATGCTTCCTAGTGGCGCGTAACTTCTCTTGATGCGGGTGAGGGGTCTGCTCCGAGTTTGCTGTACCTAAACGAAAAAGGTTGAGTGTTAAAGGCTCACTTGCGTGAGTGTCTATCAGAATGTGAGTCAAAGGACGTGAGCTAAGAATATTTTCGGCTTCACACATGAGACTATAGAGGCTGTGCTCTTGCAGGTTTTCGTTGAATAATGCATGTCCCATATCCCATTGCCCTCTTTACGCTCCGTACCAGCCGCTCCCAGCACCCGCCTGCATGTGGGTTGAGAGGGCAGTTGATATCATCTTATTTATTCTCTGCTTAGTACAAGCCAACTAATACAAATTAATAATAATACAAACTAATATAAATTAGGAACTAAAATTAAATAAGAACAATAAGAAATATAACAATTAAAAACAAGAGAATGCTTAACATCTAAGAAAGGGAGGGGAATTTGGTTGAGTAGAGGGAGTTTCTCAGTGTAATCCTGCTGCATTGAAAATCAAATAACCTATGCATATGATTTGCCGTGCGGAACATTCTAGATATAGGCTCGTTATACGCATAATTGGTACGGTGGAGATTAACGCGGAAGAGTGGAAAAGATCTGAGGTTGCGTGGGTTTGTGTTAAGGGAAATGGTATGGAGGGGCTGTCAATGTTACCGGTTAGTATCTGATGGATAAAGAGTGTGTCCGCTACGAGACGACGTTTCTCGAGTGATTGCATATTAATCAGTTTTAAACGATTCTCATATGGGGGTAGGTTATAGCTATCGTTCCATTGAAAGCCTCGTAGAGCAAAACGAATGAATCTGCGTTGAATCGCTTCAATTCTGGATGAATGGGTGACTTGGTAGGGCGACCATACTTGGCTAGCATATTCAAGAATAGGCCTAACGAAAGTGACGTAGAGAGATTTCGTGACGTAGGGGTTTGAGAATTCTTTAGACCAACGTTTTATGAAGCCCAGCTAGAGTTGGCTCTGCTAATGATTTTGTCTATATGGGAGCTCCTCTTCTGTTCATGAAATTTCGGATACATAATAAGCAAGTATCTGTCGAGAGGTCCCTGGCGATCTCTAAATGCACCGCACGCGTTGTCAGGCACGTAAAGAGTGCAATCCACTTTTTCTCCGCTCGCCGCGCTGACACAATCATTAACGGACCCATATAGTCAAGGCCAGTGTAGGAAAACGGTCTAACGTACGGAATTAGCCTGTCTTTAGGTTACTGTCTCATGAGTGGGATATCTGGCTTCGCTCATTTAATCTTGCATACCTGACACATTTTAGCTGCAAGTTGTACCACTACTCTGATGTGCGGGATCCAAAATTTTCGTCGTATTTCAGCAATAATCGTGTCTTCGTTCTAGTGCTTCCATCTGCGGTGGTATAGATCTGTGACAAACTCGGTAACTCGGTGATCTTTCGGGAGTATAATTGGTGTACGTGTACAGAGGTGTATTGCCATCGCTTTCTTGATGCGCCCATCCAAACGGATTATACCTTCAGCATCCATACAAGGCGTTAGATTCCAAAGCTTACTGTTGCACTCTAGTCGTTTTTCTGCTTTAAGAGACCAGTAATCCGCTGAGTAAACCTCTTGTTGAACAAAATGATAGATTGTCAGTTTCGCTCTTTCAAGTTCCCTTATGTTCAATGGTCCACGCTCTCGACCGGTTGCAAATCTTATACAGTTGTCCCGAAAACGTAAGATCCAGGCTACCACTCTCTTCAGCCTTAAGAAACAGGAAAATCTTACAAAAATGTCCCACCCTATATTGATGTGGAGGAAAGTAGATGCTGGACGGAGTTCTTCTACCGTATCTTCGCTAAGCTCAGCCCGAGGCCATTTGGACTCGTCCTCTAACAGAAACTTCGGGCAACTTACCCAAGACGACTCCCGCTTCTTAAAATTCGCGCGTGTTCCGAAATCAGTTGGGTTTAGAGCGCTTGGCAACCACCTCCAATCAAAGACCACCGTGTTCTCCAGTATTTCGTTAACACGATGCGCAACATTAGGTTTGTACCGTCTGTGGTCGGACCTTATCCAAGCCAGAACAGTTTTGGAGTCGCTCCACATAACGATCCGTACTGGTGTCACATCATGACTGCCTAAAACCATCTGCCGAATCCTTACTCCCAATACTGCCGACTGTAGCTCGAGCCGCGGAATCGATGTTAACTTCATTGGAGCACATTAAGTTTTGCCGATAATAAATGCCAATCTCTGTTTTTGGCAACCTCCAAAATGCAACGGTAGCATACGCTGATTCGCTGGCATCGGTAAATTTGTGCAACTCCGGCTGCACCTCTGAAAACGCTGTATTGTAGCATCGCGGTACTCTTATCCTTTTTACCTCCTGCAACATTTTGAGCCACATCACCCATGCCGCGTTTGCCTCTTGAGGGATACTCTCATCCCACTCCACTTGCTTACGCCAGGTTAGCTGCAACAACAGCTTCGCTATCAGCGAGTACCCCGCAGCTTAGCCAAAAGGATCATCATTATCCTGAGCACTTCACGCTTAGTGGGTTTCCTGTCTCCCTCTAACAAGGCGGTATTCACCCTTCCGAAAGCTAGCCCAAATTTCAGCTCGTCATGTCCTGTATCCCAATGCATGCCGAGCACCTTCTGGTTATTTTCAGCATCTCCCTGGTTTAGGCTCAAAACGGACGGTGTGTCTCTGCATTCGCTGAGTTCCTGGTTAACTATCGCCGAGTTGGAAACAACTTTCTTCAGCTTAAAGCCACCTTGCGCATGAATCCAGGCGACTTCCCTTGTCACTCGTATTGCTTTCTTTTCACTGGAGAAATAGTGAACGTAGTCGTCAACGTAATGGTGGTTTATGATTACAGCTGCAGCCTCTGGATACTTTTCTCGGAAATCGCTCGCATTTCTATTTTTAACGTATTGCGCCGAGCTCGGTGAACATTTGGATCCGAAAATCATCACTGTCATAACGTATTCCTCCATTACTCCTCGCGGATCTGCTCTCCATAGGAAGCGTTGGGCCTTCTGGTCTTCCTCGCGAATCTTGATCTGGTGAAACATTTGAACGACGTCGGCACAAACGGCAATCGGCTTCTGTCTAAACTTCATGAGTGCAGTCTCTAGTGGCTCACACAAATCTGGACCGGTAAGCAATACAAAATTCAATGAAGTATCTCCTGCCTCTGCAGCAGCGTCGAACACCAATCGCAATTTTCCCGGTTTAATGGGGTTATATACCCCCAAAGTGAGCCAGATACCACGTTCGATCTCCTGTAACTGCTGCTTCTGCTTCATTCAGCTTCCTCGCAAAACCTTTACGTAGATATTCCGTCATGGTAGACACATACTCCCGACGAAAGTTCTCGTCGCGTTGAAACTTCTTCTCTAAGAGTCTTCTTTTGGCTATCTCTTTACTGTCGGGAAGCACAACGTCATCACACTTCCATAACAGCCCCGTCTCGAACCGGGACTCCTTGCGCACCGTGGTTTCTTCCAGCAACCTCTTCGCTCTAGCCATTTCAAATGGCTCCTTAGGTTTCTCGACAACGCGTACCCCTAGACTCTCGTTGGCAATGAAATTCTCCACCAGCTGATTCAAATCGCTATCCTCCTCGGTGTTAAGTACCAAAAAAACGACCGTGTTTTCTTGCTATGAGACAAGAGAAGAGTCGGGTACGGAGAGTGGGTTTAGATAAATAAACACTTAATTTTTAGTTTTAATTATTTATTTATCCTTCGTTTATTGAGTATACTGAAAGGCCCGCTGTTGTTGCTTAAATATTTACTTTACTAATTTTCGAATTTAATATCAATATATTGTCGAGTCTCACTGAATTATTTCATTACAAACATTAAAAACTGTCTTAATAAATAAGTACTGAATTATTTCATTATTATTATCATTTACATTACGTAAAACCCTATGAACACACTCTAAATGTGAACGCTCATTAAAAGAGAACGCACTGAACGCTTAATTCACATTGTTCGTTAAAAATGATGAAATAGGAGGAAATTATCTCCGTATTTCGTTCAGTGGTTTCATTTGATGGAACGTGCTTTTGCCAGCCAGAGGAACACAAAACTGTAAGAATTTAATTTAAGATTTAATGAATTATTTGTATTTTGATTTCATTGTTTAGAATATTAAACAACCCATAAACGATTTTGGAGTTTAATTTTATTTTCCTCAAACGCACAACCCCATCGGAAACACCTTCAATATTAGTTTTTACTATTCGATTGTACGCCATTTTGCCGTCACACCTGCCGTGACATTGTGCAGTAAAATTAATATTAATTACAAGAATTGATGCCAGGCTACTTAACACGGAGTCAAGCCAAACATTTGGAACAGTCTGGCCAAGTAATGTCCTCGACGCAGCCGTCATTGCCGGCGAATTCGCCTCCGCCACCGACAGAAGAAGAAGGAAGAGGTGGTGAACATGTGCTAACCATAGACAGGCTCAACCACCAAATCGCCGAGCTGCAAGAACAACTATCAGCATATGCCGCCGCCACCAACAGGAGCACCACAGTCATCACTTCTACCACGCCAACCTTTTCATCAGCCTTCACTTTCAGCGCTTCTACTTCTTCTACCGTCACTTTAGAAGATGTCGTTTCTACCTTTACCGCCGCATCCGCCTCAGCAACAAAGCCAGCCAGCGCTTCTAACCTCAATGCTTCATCGTACATGCCGTATCATCATGCACCACCGTTCAAGACCACGTGTGCACCGCCACCAGTAAGCACATATTTCCCAGGTATATACAATAATTTTTCTACTACTAATGCCACCTACCGTTACACCTATGAGCCATATTCTTTCGCGCACTCACTGCATGCTAACCGATCGAGTCCGCTATATCACACCCAACCTCAGCCAATTCGAAAGTGCCAGTATTTACCTGAACTCTCCGGGCAGCCCGAGCAATGGCCAATGTTTATTGTCGCCTTCAAAGAGACTTCAGCCGCTCACGGTTATACCGATTTGGAAAATTTGTCACGTCTGCAGAGATCCCTCAGAGGTGACGCCAAACGTATCATTGAAGCGCTTCTTATTCATCCTAATAGTGTTGGTGCAATAATTAGCATACTAGAATTTCATTACGCTCGTCCAGAAATACTGATAAAGAGTCAACTAGCAAAAGTAAGAAGCTTTCCAACGATACACGAATCCAAAATCAAAGACATAGTTAATTATAGTGTCATGGTTTCTAACCTGACTGTCTTCTTGGAAAATGTTTCGGCATCATCTCATTTGACCAACCCAACATTGCTCGACGAATTGGTGAGCAAGTTACCCTTGAATAAAAGGGAAGAATGGGCTCGACATACACTTTCAATTGTGCCGATGTACCCTTCAATCCGTCTCTTCAACAATTGGCTTAAGCATGTAGCGACATATATCGCCATCGCGACTGAAATACCTGCAAACCCAAACAATACCACGAGTGACAGAAGACCCAAACACGTAAACGTCGTCTGCGCCGCCGCCACAGAAGAGCAAAAGAAACCGAAATGTACTGTATGCACAGGCGACCATCAATTATATCAGTGTCCAATATTCAGGAGCTCTGCTATTCAGAAACGGTGGCGACTCGTCAAAATAAACCACATTTGTTTTTCTTGTTTACGCCCAGGTCATGTCGTCGCTAAGTGCCCTTACCGTCGAGAGTGTGGTATATCTGCCTGTCGTAAGAACCACAATCGCCTTCTTCACGATCCCAGTGAGAATAGAACTATAAATACATTGAATCCTAACTCCCTTAATGCAAATAAATATGCGAATGCCACTTCCTATACAACACAAACTGCCGCTACATTAGCAAGGGAAGTCGGTAACAGAGTATATCTAATAATGAGTAGGAACACTCTCTACACATATGCAACTGCTACTAGTATTGCGTGTGGTTTTCCCATAATGCCTTTTTAAACGCGTCCCGAGTTGAACGCCCATGTGTGAGTAAGGCAGAGCATGTCATCAAAGATATGGTGTGGTCGAATTTGCTGCTGTGAATTTCGTTTCATTTATGATTTTGTTCATTTGTTTTTTATTAAATAGGATTAGATATGGATGTCTCAAATATATATTTCAATGTCAAATATGAAAATTAACATACAATAAATTCTCTAAAGCTTCTATTAGTCTTATATTCAACACTTTCCAGAAGCTACATTTAGCATAGCACAGCATAGCATCTTGTCACACTACTTGTGCAGTCACATTGGGGTGGGTTTTGTTTACATTTTTTATGCACGTATTTTAAACGCGTCCTGACTTGGGTTTGTATCAGTTGAGCGAAAAGGCAGCAAACTACATGCATGCGGCAAACAAGTAAAAGGTTTTATGGTCACGTGGAAAAAAATAGAATCGCGATCTTTGTTTCCGGGATTTTCTATTATGATGAATGAAAATGCACAGCTGCGAAATTAGGTAGCCATTAGCGTAAGATATTGACTAGGAAATTACAAAATAGATATTTTTTATTGAGAGTATGTTTATGACGTTCACATAAACTATTGTCGTTTTCTATTGGGCTCTTCAGGTTTTGCTCGCAGATTTCAGATTTTTCGTGCTGAATTGAAATCAAATGAGATTGATATGTTTTTCTGCATTTGCATTCTTGTGTCATTTTTAATTTTACGAACAAAATGTCAAATGTCAAAAAAAGGAAAAAATAATAAATACAATTTTAAATACGCTTTCTTTAGCCCCTTATTCCTAGAACAAAAATCGTTGCGAGAAAAATAATCGTAGCGTAAAACGTCAAAATTCTCGCACCTTCACTGCGAGAAACCATTCTTTCTTGCAACGAGAAAATGAATGGTCCGGACCATTCTTTCTCGCAACGATTTTTTGACATTGCTTTCAATGAAAGAGGAAACAATTGTAATTAATTTTGAGTAGCATAAATTGGTTGTTCAAAATACTCTTAATTCAATATGAGTGATAAGAGGAGGAAAATAACACAAAAAATAAAGTTCTCAAATGACGAAGAAAAATGTCAAATCTTGTACGTCAAAAATCTCGTTGCGAAATTTGAAATTCTAGGAATTTACCCTCAAAATCTCGCACCACAAGCTACAATTTTTGTTTCGCAACGATTTTTTTTCTCACAACGATTTTTGCTCTGGGAATAAGGGGCTTTTATATTTTCTAAAATTTGTATGGAGTTTCTAATAATATTTGTGTTGATTTATAGCATTTTTATGTGCTGAGTTTCAATTTCGTATGAAATGTTTTGGTGTAAGTGTAAGTAGGTTTAAATCTGGAGTTGGAATAGAGATTCACGAAAATTGATCTCGAGCAAAAAAAGCTTTTTAAAATAATAATAATATATAATTTAATAATTTTTATAAGTGCTTGGCGGTAAAAATTCAAGCGTAAAATATTTTAGCGCACCGAAAAATTGTGAGATTTAAGCAAAATTATAAAAAATTAAATAATTGTGATTGTAATGTAGGTATGCATACTAAAATTTTATTGTGCTTTTTCATTTTGTAGTTGAGTGAAAGTTATTTCACTTTTTTTACAAACCCCTCTTATTGCATAAACAAATTTCGAAAGATTGAATAGCATTTCTAAAAAAAAACATGTATTTCAAGTGTTGGAATTATTCAGGTACACCTGATTTGGTCATTTAAAAAAAATAGCTAACATAACAGAAGGTAAAAACGAAGATCGAAAGGCAAAAATGTATACAAATATTTTTTAACAATAATGTATCACAAATTAATTTATTCGTATTTCGAAATTAGCACCCTGTGGCAAATTCTGAAATAATTTTTCTTCTCTTCTATCTCTCTTTCACGACTACACTTCTTATTACCGTCTATTTCTCCGTGTCTGTGTGACGAAAAATGGAACTCATAAGAAACATGTGGAGAGTGTCCCTACTCATTATTAGATATACTCTGGTCGGTACCACAGATTCTACGAATATCAACGAATCGTTGCAAGGAAATGTTAAAGCGAATGAAATTATCAGCGCCATTGAAAATGATCACAAACGCACAGACAAAAAAAAAACACTTTTCAAATTTTTGCCTGTGCGATTGAGTGGTCCGTTAGGGGTTTGTGTTGTTATTGCATTTATCGATGAAGGGGCTAAGGTATCGCTTATTGAAGAACGAGTAGCTAATTCAATTGGGGTAAAGGGTGCGTCGGATTTGTTATCGCTAAGATGGATCGGTGATCAAACGACCAGTGAAGATTCGCAGCATGTAGATCTAGAAATTGCAGGTGTATATAATAATGCGATTAAGTACCAGATGAGAGATGTCCGTACCACTAAGAATTTATTGTTGCCAGCTCAAACACTACATTTTAGGCAATTTAAGAAACAGTATGCCGAGTTAGGAAAAATTCTTATCGAAGATTATGTCGATGCTGTGCCACAGATTTTAATTGGTATACCACACACAAATTTAGTTCGGCCGACAAGCATTCTAAATATAGATAGAGGGTTTGCGATCCATAATACGAAACCAGGGTGGACTCTGTTCGGGTCGAACGAAGACAGCTATTCAGATGCCGTTGTCAGCTATATCGGTCGTAATGAAAATAATCTGGATGAATTACATAAGATAGTTGCAGATTTTTTTGCAATAGAAGGATGTGAAGCTAGGCCAGCCAAGACACTCGTTTCTGAAGGTGATAAAAGGGCAGAGATTATTCTTAAAGAAACTACTAAGAAGATAAACAAGCAGTACGAAACTGGACCTTTATGGAAAACTGAAAATTTTACATTTTGCGAAAGTTATAGCATGGCACTAAAACGACTCGAAACGGTAGAAAATAAAATGTCAAAAAATGTTGAATTTGCTGAGTGGTACAGGTCTAAGGTCAAAGAGCAAGCGAGTAAGATAAGAATTATGCGAGGAAGTTACTGCCCGAAGAAACAGTTATTACAAATAATACTTGGTATCTTCCTCATTTCTCTGTTTGTAATGTGAACAAAGGCAACAAATTACGTCTGGTTTTTGATGCTACCGCCGAAATTAGGGGAATGTCGCTAAATTCAATGCTTCTGAAAGGTCCTGATGCATATCAACCAAAGTCCCTTTTGTCAATTTTATTTGGGTTTCGGCAAAGAGAGATAGGTGTGTGTGGGGATATTCGTGAAATGTTTCTGCACGTGAATATACGGAGAGAGGACCAGAATGCGCAACGGTTTTTGTGGAGGGATGGTGACCAGTCTCGACAGCCAGAGACATACGTTATGACAGCGATGATATTTGGGTCTAGGAGTTCACCATGCTCAGCCCAATACATTAAGAACTTGAATGCCAACGAATATAAGAACATCCACCCACGAGTCGTTAAGGCTATTATTGATTGTCATTACGTTGATGACTTCGTGGATAGTAGTTATAGTTACCACTTCTCACCCCTCACCCACAATCATTTAATGAACACTCATGCTTAAACTTCTTGCGCATGTCACATGTTTCACAATTTAATTACTTTTCGCTTGAAACCGGCGCAATACGAAATATTGCTTATCAAGCACCTTACTCAATCGTCACCGATCAAGTACCCCTAGATCAATGACCATGCATGCCGCTCCATGCACATTTCACATTTAAACATTATCGCTTACCCAGCGTCCACTTGGAACTGGGTCATTAAATCATTACATACATATGGAAAAGACCAATAACCGAATCCCTCTGATTCGGATTGATTATGAAGTTTGGTGGAGGAAAGTATTTGTAAGTAGATTTAGTCTTAAGATAGATTCAATAAAGGAAACACGATTTTCAAATAAGAATTAAGCTGTTCGTTTTTCTTTTTTTACTTTTTTATAATAGATTCACAAGAGTGAACTAAAACTGGCGCAGTCGGTAGGATCGTGTCAAGTTTAAGTAAAAACGTACGTTTTAACGTTTTGTGACCGATCCGTGAACCATCGCGTTGCAGAAGAAGTGCCGCGATAAGAATAATTTCCCTGTTAAAATTATTGAACTCTTCGTGTTGCAGAAGAAGTGCTGCGAAAAACAATAAATTTCTTTTTAACTTTAAATCATTTAATTCTTCGTGTTAAAGAAGAAGTGCCGCGATAAGAATAATTTTCCTGTTAAAATTATTGAACTCTTCGTGTTGCAGAAGAAGTGCCGCGAAAAACAATAAATTTCTTTTTAACTTTCAAATCATTTAATTCTTCGTGTTAAAGAAGAAGTGCCGCGAAAAGAAATAGTTTCTTTCCAACATTTATATTATTTAACTCTTCGTGTTAGAGAAGAAGTGACGAGAAAAGAATCATTTTTCTTTATTAATATTGTTTAACTCTTCGTGTCGCGAAGAATAACCACTTTTACAAAAGAAGACAACTATACAATCAACGAATCATCAGTGAGCGAATCATCAGCAGACCATCGGAGATCAACTAAAACTTAATCATCAGCAGTCCAAAACCCATAAACCCTTTGAAATACCTTAACAACATTCCTGAATTTAGTGGCGATCGTAGGGAACTACAGACATTCGTTAGTTTGATTGATAGAATACACCCCATACTACAATCCTTTGACGCGCTGTCCCAACAATTATTTTCGGACATAATAAAAAGTAAACTCAAGGGTAGGGCACGCGAGACATTAGAAATTAACTGCCAAGCAACTTCCTGGGCAGAAATTAAGACTATATTACAAAATAATTTTGGCGATAGACGTAGTTGCGAGGAACTTTTTGACGAACTACGTGGTACAACTTTCAAGACAAGTACCATTGACTTTTATAACGAAATTAAACGTAAACTTAGGAATTTAAATAATAGAACACTAGTAATATTAGGTTCAGGTGAAGAAACAAACGCATGTGCTCAAAATAATATGCGAACAGCACTAAATATTTGTAAATCTAAAATACCAGAACCAATGAAGACTATACTTACTTGTAGAAATCCCGAAACATAGGAATCTGCAATGGATATTCTTTTCCAAGCAGGTTACTCTAATTTTGGCTTTAACGAAACACAACATTTTAGAGCAAACAAGCAAGAAAGAAATACTGAACAAGGTCAAAGAAGACCCAATAAGAACGGAAATCAGAACCAATCAGACTTTAGACAAAATGAGAGTAATTTCCGAAATAATGCAGATACAAATAGACACTCAAATCAGCAACAATTCAACCATCCTCCAAGACAAAACAATTATCAACGACCTCATCAAACACCTAACGCTAATCATCAACATTATAATGACAGACATCATAACCCCTATTCCAATGACAACTGGAATAGAACAACGAACCCACATGTCCACACACCTCAGGAACCAATGGACATAAACAAATGTGAGATTACCGAAAACTTCCCTTCTACATCTTCACAAGAATATCAACATTTTTCCAATCAAAATTACAAAGATACCCATTATAATCTGTACACTAATGACAATTGGAATAAAACAACAAACGCATATGCCCACCAACCTCAAACGTAGCCAAACATGAATACGCATAGGATTGTTGAAAATTTTCCCTCAACAGCCTCACAGGAGACCTCCCATATATAGTAGTAGAAACAAAATTGGAATCTATAAAAATGTTGATTGACACCGGAGCTACGCACTCTATCATAAACCCTAAAATATGTCACCCCAAATGGAGAATCTTTTCTCCACCATTAACCCTTAAGACGCTTCAACATTTAGTTATGATAGAAGATCGAGTTAGAATACCCTTATTTGGTGAATTAGGTAGTTAAGAAGAATTAGTAGAATTCCTTGTTATCAAATTCCACGAATTTTATGACGGACTTATAGGTAATGACATTCTCAGGCGTCTTAATGCTAAAATTGATTATAAGAATAATCAATTAAAAATAGAAGGAAAATTGATTCCGTTAATTTTTCAAAATAAGACGAATCCTATGTCTGAGAAATCTATCAGTGCAGAGGAAAAATCTACTTATCATGAAGAGCAGAAGTCTTCAGAGAGTAATTTTAATCTTCACTTTAAAAACCAAAGCGTATCTGATAATGACTACCAGGAGGCAGCCATTAACGCAACAAGAGAATTGGAAAAAGCAAAAGGTAGCGTTTACTATACAATTCCCAAATATACCCATTCAGAAAATCAAAAATGTATATCCAAACAGATTCGAATAGATCATTTAAATACTGAAGAAGCAGAACAGCTTCTGAAAGTCATCAGAAAATACTCAAAGGTATTTTATCAAGAAAACTCTGACCTTTCATTTACAAACGCTATCCAACATAGAATTCGTACTACTAACGAAATTCCCATTTACGCAAAATCTTATAGATACCCCTACATACATAAAAATGAAGTAGAAAACCAAATTAAAGAAATGTTAAATAGTAAACTAATTCGCCCTAGTAACTCTCCATATTCAGCCCCAATATGGATCGTACCAAAGAAAGTTGACGCCAGTGGCAAACAAAAATGGATACTTGTCATTGATTATCGTAAGCTTAACGATGTGACAATAAATGACAAATTCCCAATTCCAAATATGGACGAAATCCTGGACAAACTGGGTAAATGTCAGTACTTTACAACTTTAGATTTAGCAAAAGGCTTTCATCTGATCGAGATTGCAGAAGAAGACATCCATAAAACAGCGTTTAGTGTGGAAAATGGCCATAACGAATTTTTGCGTATGCCATTTGGTCTTAAGACAGCCACTGCAACTTTTCAAAGGCTTATGAATAACGTTTTAAAAGATTTTATTAATAAAATATGCCTTGAATACTTAAATGATATCATAGTGTTGTCAACTTCGTTACAAAAACACATAGACTCCCTAAATAAGATATTTCAACGATTAAAAGAGGTCAATTTAAAAATCCAATTTTCAAGTCTGGATTCCTTAAGAGAGAAACCGAATTCCTTGGACATATTGTGACTCAAACCGGTATTAAACCTAACCCACAAAAAATTGAATGTGTCATTAAATTTCCAATCCCCAAAACAACTAAACAAATTAAACAATTCTTGGGATTGACTGGATACTACAGGAAATTTATTAAGGACTACTCGAAAATCGCCAAACCAATGACTAAGTTTTTGAAAAAGGGTGCCAAAATTGATCTGATCCAGATTACAGAAATAGTTTTGAAACATTAAAAAAACTTCTTACAAACGACCCAATTTTAACATACCCTGATTTCAAGAAAAATTTCACCCTGACTACAGACGCAAGTCAGTTTGCAATCGGCGCTATCCTTTCTCAGGAAAATCACCCTGTTTGTTTCGCAAGTCGTACATTGAACGAACACGAAGTGAATTCTAGTACAATTGAGAAAGAGTTACTAGCTATCGTTTGGGCAACGAAGTATTTCCGCCCATACCTATTCGGTCGAACATTCATTATAGAAACAGACCACAAACCGTTAACATGGCTATTTTCTATTAAAGAACCAAACTCGAAATTAGTTAGATGGAGATTAAAATTGTCTGAGTTTGACTACAAAATAAAATATGAGAAAGGTACACAAAACAGTAATGCCGATGCTCTATCCAGAATTGTTCATACGGAAATCAATACTTCAGAAATGATTTCCAACACAAAACCTAACACCATAAGAACCACCGAGTCAGCAATAAATTTATTTAGAAATCAAGTCATTATTAAAAAAATAACGTCAGGCTCACTAAATTCGACATATAAATATATTCAAAAATCATAGGAAAATAATATACACAAAGACAGTGGATAGGGAATTCGCTATAACACTATTAAAGACACATTTTAACCCAAAACAACTAAATGCCTTACTTATAGATGAAGAATTTTATACAGAACTGAATAATATATTTAATGAACTCTTTTCAAGTAATAATAATTTTAAAATCATAAGATGCTTGCAAGAATTAAAAGATATCGAGAGTGAGGAAGAGTTAACGGAAATCATTGAAAAAGAACACAAAAGAAACAATCACAGAGGTATCGAAGAATTGTTTAAGGAATTGAAATGTAACATTTATCACCCCAATTTAAGAATTCGAATTACTCAATTTATAAACAACTGTGAAATTTGCTGTATTGAAAAGTATGACAGAAATCCACCTAAAATACAATATAAACTAACAGAAACACCTTCAAGACCAAACGATATAATACACATTGATGTTTTCTACAGTCTAAAGAAAACATTATTTATGACGACTATAGACAAGTTTACAAAATATGCCCAAGCTTATAAAATTAATGGCCGAAATTGGACAGAATTTAAAACAAAGGTTCTACAATACATAAGCACTCATGGTAACATGAAAAAGATTGTAGTAGATAACGAATTCGAGAATTCCTAAGGAAAGAAAATATAGAAATTCAATATACTTCAATATACTATAGTAATCACACATCGAATTCAGATATTGAAAGACTACATAATACAATAAACGAACACATCCGTTTGCTAAGACATGATGACGAAAACAACTTAGAAACTGTAGAGGAAAAAATACTACGGATAATAAGATTCTATAATAATACTATTCACTCCACAACAAACAAAAGACCCATCGATTTTATAACTGGAAAGATAACGGAAGAAGAGTACCCAACGATTTATGAAAACATCCTAAAAAAGAAAGAAATAGTTATCAATAAATTAAACCTTAATAGAGTTGATGTATCAATTGAACCAGGCCCAAATTTTATAAAAGAAATACGAGGAGGAAAAAACCATGCCAAATATCGGAAGATTGATGCCGAAAAACTCGATAACGACCACGTTAACGATAAGAAGACCGTATTAAAATATTACAAAAACCATGTGAAACAAAGAAAAAGATTTCAAAATACCTAACCCTACTATCAAACTGAAAAGAAACATATAATACACGTTTACCTTATCATTTATCCCTACCACTATTACACACGTCTATATAACTTTAAGACTTAAAGGAAGTTCAATATAACATAACATTTTTTTTTTGCAGGATTAACTAAAATGAACCATATAACTATACTGATATTCTGTGCAATCTTCGTTCTAACGGAATCGCAGACAATTGATATCCAAGACCTCACCAACAATCACGGATACATTCCAATCAATATCGGAAAACTCAAAACAATAGACTACTACACTAAAGTCCTTCACATCATCAATACAACCGAGTACATACAAACAATTGAGATCATCCAAAGCAACATTAATGCCCTTAAGACATCTAAGATGAGCGTAGCACCAATTATAGACTCTATTAACAAAAACCTGGTATTACTTAAAGCAAAACTTAATTATTTAATTCCACATTTTAAACAAAAACGCGGATTGATAAACATATTAGGAAAAGGAATGAAATACATAGCAGGTGTCATGGACAGTGACGACGAAATACAAATCTCTAAAGTACTTGAATCTTTAACGCAAAACCAAAAAAATCTGACCGACAAAACTAATAAACTCACTCTAATTAGTAATACTATTTCTTCCCAAATACAGAATATAACGAGACATATAAACACACAACAAAAACTATCGAAACCTACTTGAATGATTTCAAAAATGTAATACAAAATAAAATAGCGACAATCGAAGACGAAGTTACCCTTCTACAACAGGTTTACCAAGTCGACAGCGACATTACACTCTTACGAAATCATATCGACGACATTGGACAAATAGTTTTCTCTGGAAAACTTGGAATAATCCCAACAGACATTCTGAAACAGCAAGAACTAGAATTAATTAACGACTATGACAGCTACACGCACACAAAGATCGCTATCACCCTTCATGAAGCAAGTATAATCATAATCCTACTCATTACTCAATATTCCAATCAAATTCTTTCCCAAATCATGTTTGAACCCATCCCAACTAAAGAAAATAAATCCCTACACCTTGAAACAACTGAAGTATTAGTTGATTCAAATATTAACATATTTAATACAAATGTAAAAGACAACCTCACGAAAAATTTAATTAAATTAAAAAATGATTGTATAAAAAGTATTTTAAATTGCGAAGAAGCCCATTGTTTTACGAAAATGTTCCTAGATCAAGAGGTAAAAGAAATATTACCAGGTGTACTTGTTTTGAAAAACTTATACAATGAAACAATTAATCACAATTGCAATAAAATAAAAATTCAAAATGAAGGAACCTTCATGACTAAATTTTAAAATTGTTTAGTCGAAGTAATGAATATAAAGTATTTTAATCCTAGTATAAAAGTGTACGATAAATTGATCTTGCCAAATTACATGACGAAAATTAAGGAAAATTCATCTATATCTGATTTAAAGCTAGAAAACTTGTATTTAAAGCAATTGGACTTTGAAAAAAATATTGACCAAATGTCATATACTACTACGAATTCAAATGTAATAAGTCTAAGTACGGACTTATCCATACTAATAATTATTATCATACTTGTAATCATAATTGTAACCGCCAAACGGAGTAACCAATCTCTTCAAATTTCGTCGGTGCCTCAATCTAACGTTCGGGGAGTTATAGTTACCACTTCTCACCCCTCACCCACAATCATTTAATGCACACTCATACTTTAACTTCTTGCGCATGTCACATGTTTCACAATTTAATTGCTTTTCGCTTGAAACCGGCGCAATACGAAATATTGCTTATCAAGCACCTTACTCAATCGTCACCGATCAAGTACCCCTAGATCAATGACCATGCATGCCGCTCCATGCACATTTCACATTTAAACATTATCGCTTACCCAGCGTCCACTTGGAACTGGGTCATTAAATCATTACATACATATGGAAAAGACCAATAACCGAATCCCTCTGATTCGGATTGATTATGAAGTTTGGTGGAGGAAAGTATTTGTAAGTAGATTTAGTCTTAAGATAGATTCAATAAAGGAAACACGATTTTCAAATAAGAATTTAGCTGTTCGTTTTTCTTTTTTTACTTTTTTATAATAGATTCACAAGAGTGAACTAAAACTGATAGTCTCGATACTGCCGAAGAAGCAATTGAAGTTGCGAAGAGAGTAAAAGAAATTCACAGTCACGCCGGATTCGAAATAAGAGACTTCGTATCTAATTCAAAAAACTTTCTTCAGGCAAAGAACGAGACCACCACCTCAGCAAAGATACCACTGCCGGAATTAACGAACATTTGTCAAGGCGATTCAACTGCGGACAAAATCATCGGAATGTATTGGGATTCGAGAGCTGACATATTTTGCTTCGTTTTGAATTTTAGTAGAACACCTCAAGCGGTACTAAATGGAATGGTAGTGTGTTGAGCATCACCATGTCTATATTTGATCCGTTTGGTTTACTGGCAAATGTTACTATAATGTCTAAGCTTCTTTTGCAAAAGCTATGGAAAGCGAATGTCGGGTGGAACGAATTAATACCAGAGGATATCTATTGTAAATGGTATAAATGGTACAAGCAGCTAGATAACGTGAAAAGTTTTAAAATCCCAAGATATTACCACTTACATTTAACCAACTTAGATGCGGCGAGGTTGCTTATTCTGCGGTAGGGTATTGGCGCGTTACATTCGGCAATGATGTGAGTATAAGCTTTATTATGGGAAAGACTAGGTGCAGCCCATTGAAAGCTTTGTCGATCCCAAGACTCGAGCTTCAAGCCGCTGTCCTAGGAGTGAGAGTAAAGGAGGCTATAGTTAATGGTCATGAAGTCAAACCAAGCCAAGTAACTCTGTGGTCAGATTCCAAAACAGTTATTCACTGGATCAGATCAGACAGCCGGTCGTTTAAACAATTTGTAGCGCATCGGATCGCCGAAATATTGGACTATACCGCAGTCAGTAATTGGAAATGGGTTCCGGGAAAACAAAATCCAGCTGATGAAGCGACAAGGCCGCAAATAATATCCATGGCGTCTACTGAGTCAATGTGGATTACTGGTCCATCGTTTTTAAAGGATCCTGAGGAGAAGTGGCCGAAATTTCCAGAGTACATCAACGCGCATGAGCAACAGGGTAAAAGACGACAGCATTTTATTTTATCCGTTGACATAGATTCGTCAGTTATCCCGTTTGAAAATTTTTCTAGTTACTACAGATTACTGAAGGCTGTGTGTGGGGTCCAAAGAGCAGCGGAAATATTTATTTGTTCCCTCAGCAGTAGAAAGCCTGAAGTAACGTCAACAAATATGCAACTATCCGTCAAAAGAATAGGGAAAGCGGAAATATTAATCTGTCGACTGGTCCAGCAAGCCGTCTACCCAGATGAAATGCAGCTTCTATTATCTCAAAAGCCTATACCTAAGAAAAGTCCGATTTTTAAATTAACACCGACTCTTGATGAGAACAGCATTATTCGATTAGGTGGGCGTGTTGATAATGCCTTATGTCTGCCTTATAATACGAAGAGGCCAATCATTCTGCCAAAACATCATCCATTTTGAAAGTTATTGGTTCAATACTACCATGAAATTTTCCAGCACCATAACCAAGAAGCCATCGTTTGCGCGAATAGTGCAAAGTTCTGGATTCCTAGCCTTCGTCGACTGGTTAGAAGCATAAAATCATCGTGCCAGCTTTGTAAAAACCTATCTGCTATTCCGAAGCCTTCTCAAATGGGCCAATTACCTATTGATCGACTAACGCCATACGTTCGACCATTCTCTTATACGGGAGTCGATTATATTGGGCCTTTACAAATATCTATCGGACGACGGCGGGAAAAAAGATGGGTTGCGATAATTACCTGCCTCTCTGTACGGGCAATCCATTTATAGTAAGCGAGGGATTTATCAACCGACGCAGTTATTTTGTGCTTGCGGAACTTTGTAAACCGTAGAGGTGTTTCTGTTCGATTACGAAGTGATTGCGGAACAAACTTTATTGGCGCCAGCAAGGAAGATTGGATAAAGATGGGGAATTCTATAGATAAGGAATGTACACGTCGTGGCATCGAGTGGATATTTAACGTTCCCGGAAATCCATCGGCCGGAGGCGCATGGGAGAGGCTTGTGAGATGTGTTAAGAAAGTTCTAAGTTTTACTTTAAAGGAAAAGGCCCCACAATTAGAAACACTCCAGAGCCTATTAATCGAGGCTGAGAATTTGGTCAACTCGCGCCATCTAACACATCTGCCGCTTGAAAGTAATGACGCGGAGCCGCTCACTCCCAACCATTTTCTACTCGGGTGTCCTAACTATATTCAAACACCATCAGTCAATGAAAATATTTGTTTTCGGAAGCAGTGGCACATACTACAACAACTAAAACAAATTAAAAGATACTTTTCTATTCAGCAGTTCGTTTACAATAGCCCATTCTTTCTTGGCATTATTTTTTGCTGTATGAAATCTATTAACATAGTAATTTTCTTTGAAGATTTTAAATTCATTAGCAACTTCAATAGATATTTTGTCGTAGAGACTATGGAGATGGTTGCTATTAGGATGCTTTTTACATTTGATTCGAATTTTATTCTTATCATCGATTTTAGCTAATAGTGATTTTGACATCCATGGTTTGAGTCTCATGAGTTTACTCATTTTCTTTCCTACAGAGTAGGAGCAGGTTCCTACATGCCGTTGCAGAGTACTACAAAGCAGACTAAAAGCTATAGAGGGGTCATTTTCATTATATGTATATACCAGCCCAACTTTCCTGAAGTAAACAGACATTATGACATTCAAAATTAATTGAATCAATCAATTTTAAATGGGAAATATTTTTGATTTAATTTGGGCTTATCACAATGGAAAATTAAACCTGTCATGCAGTGATCAGTAGTTTTATAATCGGATATGGAGCTGAAGAGCGATATCTTTGAATTACGATAATATATCTAAAGGTGACCAAATTATTAACACACGCGGCCGCAACCGGCGGCGCCTCCCCCCCGTACCGCACAGTGACGATTTACCCCTTCTATGTAGTTTATGTTATTTGGCAGAGAGGGAGGATATCCCGCATTTCATCGCTAAATATCCACTCTTGAGAGAAACCAGAAGACATCTTGGGAAGTGATGGCCTATCGGAGACTCAAATGTTCCCAACTTGTTCCAATATTGCAAAATCGCACCAATATCGCAAAAGAATATTGACGGAAGATTTTTAAAAATGTTAATACATTTTTTAAAAACATTATTTTAAATTATTTTGCTATTATTTATATATTTTTGATGCTAGTAAGAAAATAAGTTACTATAAGTAGGTAAAATATTGTCAATCAGGCAGACGGCAGTGCCATGTAAACTGATTTTTTTGTAAACTAGTCTCTACTGAGTTACTTTAACTGTAAAAGTACTTTCTCGATATAAAGGCAACACTTTCATATGCGAAGATAGATGGTTATGCGATGTAAACTACATTAAAAAGTATGAACCTAGAAAAGAAGCCAATTATTAACACAACCCGTGGTAAAACGAGTTCCCAGTTGGGCCCTGAAGTTATCACATTCCGCAGCATTGTCAGTGGGATTTGAACCACCTTGTTGGATCTGTTCATTCACAGCTTCAATCCTTTGTGTGGGGTTACCCGGATACACTTCACTGTTCAGGTTGCACCTTGTAAGGTCCGGTGAACGGTGATTATGCGATTCCCATTTCGAGAAATCACGTGATTTGGAAAAACTCTTCTTTTATGCCTTTTTGTATAAAAAGCTATGTAAAAGGTTTTTTAATAGCGATTTCTTGGTTACTGAAATTTTTTTTCCAGGTGTATCTGAGAAGTTGCGATACTGCAACGGCTAGTATTGGCAATGAGCCAAATTGGATAGCAGCAATTGAGGCTGTCTCACACGTTGACTTGGAGAATTTTGCATAAGAATTATGGCCTCCATGTGAGCACCGCGGTGTAGTGGTAAGTGCGTTGGACTGCTATGCAATGCTTCTCGGGTTCAATCCCAGAAAAACACCTAAACGTTTTTTCACAGTGCCATCTTTTTTGAATATCCGACGAGCATTCCAAGAGTATCAATTATTGTCTTAAGAAGCTTCTCAACTCGCCGTTCGGAGTCGGCAAAGAACTGAAGGTCCCTTCCATTCGTGCACACACAAATGATTGCGCTGGTTCTACTCGAAAGCAAGCTTATCAAAGCATACCACTTTATATTTTTATAGAAGCTCATGATTGCTAGCTTATGAGGCATTTCAAAATGTATGGTGCTGTATGCTCTGCTGCACTAAATCCACTATTCTGGGCAATGTCGCTACGGGTGTTTGAATTTGCTGGTTTAGTGAACAGAAATAGTACTTTCACCTTACCTAACCTAATATTAATTATGTTATTATCTAACTTAACCCAACCAATTTAAACAAAAATATATACTTTGTCCCAACAGCGACTGTCATTTTAACTAGACACTCGCTGTATACCTAAATAGACCGATAAGGTTGCAATGTTTGTGTGAAAATGTGTGTGTGTTTAAATTTTTGTTTTATTGTTGGTTCTTTCCATTAAAAGTCAAATCATGATGGAAAAGGAACATTTCTGATTTAACCACCTTTTCGTTAAAAAATTTACTTATTTCGTTAAAAAATGACACTTGTTTCGTTCAGTCAGTGAATTATTTCATTCATTCCATGTAGGCTGTGAAAAAACTAAGGAAAATGGGTAGTTCAATAAAAATGATCTCAATAAAACTCTATTCTATTCTTCTTTTATTGTTGAAATAAAGCACTCTACCACCAATTAACTAATTAACTTTTTAACTATTCTTAGGAGAACTCGCAAAACCACTCGAATCCTTTTATTCCTCTTCTTTTGCATCTAAAAGTTTTTGTACTTCAGCAGAAGTTAATTGCTCTAAGGGAAAATTTTCCAGCAATGTTGACAATTGTTCAGCAGAAAGATTTGATAGCTCCTCACTGGTTACTAGATCGTCCTCATCTTCACCTTCGATATTCAAAACAATTGGTTCCAGTCCATTGGTTAATGTAGAGTCATCTAAATCGTCAGCTGTGGTTGCAATTAACTTTTGGCACATGTCGGATCCCTTCAAGCAAATATTGAATGGAATCCAGGGCCTATCAACTAGATCTCCTAATCCTGACTCCGAAGAACTTTCTGGTATTGGGAGAACGGCTGCTGTAGCTTGCTGTTGAATGACAGCGAATATTGCCACTACCAAGATTGCGAGGATTGACTTTGAACCCATTGTGATGTTTTGTAAATTCCAAATCGATTTGAGTTATTTTTCCAAAATGTACGGCATTTATACCCGAAAAAAAAAAATTATTGTAACACTATTTGTTCAATTTGGGAGACATGACGCATGAACTTGAAAGATTCTAGAAGCTGGCCTAACTGTTTAGTTACAGTTACAGTTTTGTTTATGTTGGAAACGTGTGTCAATATTGTGAAATTAGTTACATTTGTTTGCTCATTTGGACATGTGATGTTTGGGTGAATGGGAAATAGACACGTCGCGTCGCGTTGTGAAGGTTAAGAAATGTTAAATATTCTGACATTTGTTAAATCAGCTGTCGGTGACACTATGCCAGAAGGCAATGTTTGGGATGCAGTCGAGGATTACTTTAGAACTCACTTCCAAGGTCGCTTCTCAAAGTATACTGACTTGGAATTTCGTGGTGTTACAAATACACCCATACCACGCTTAACGGCCGCTCGTTATACGGTATTTCGCTATAACGGCCTCTATTTTTTATTACTCTGTTTCGGTCTACGGCCAATATTTTTCGTTATAACGGCCAAAAAAAACCGAATTCCCTGAAATGTTCTTACAATGTTCTCACTTTACGCTGCGAATCGACAGTTGACACCAAGAAATTGGTGTAAGGCATCAATTTTAGGTTATTCTTTTGAAGATTTTGAACCAATCTAATGGAATTTGTATGAAAAAGAAAATTACTCGTTATACGGCATTTCACTTTACGGCCTGATTTTCTGGAACGTATCTAGGCCGTTAACCGAGGTATGAGTGTACAATGTGTTTTTTGTTTATGTGGTCACAAACCTAATTTGAAAAGGTTGCTGTTAATTTTGATGTTCTGCGCAGGAAGTCTCCAAATAAAAACGTTCGCAAACAATTCAGATACGTTTTATTTCCTATATGTCGGAATATACATTTTTGTTAAAAACAAAAATGGATGGTTAAATTAATTTTAACTTACACTTTTGTGTGTCCTTCCAATTCAAGCGCTTATTTCAAATAAATGACAGTAACGAACACAGTCCACTGAACTCAAAATTGAGGCAATCCACAGAACTATTATTTATGGTAGCGCTACTTTACTAAACCCGACATGAAACTTGAATGGAAGACGCACACAGTGCTCACAAAATATTAAGTAATAAAGAAAAAGTTTTAAAGCTCGGCACCATCCCGGCTCCGTGAATCTCTGACATCTCAAATTCACAAAAATCCAATCTGGCTAGTATATGCGCTGGTTGTTTAAAAACTCCGGAACTTGTCTGCATTTTCGTAGCTCTCATTTGCATGTCTTTCCCCGGAAACGTTCGTAGTATTTTACCAATCGGCCATGCTGATCGATGTGATCGATGCACTGTCACACACCAAGACAACGTCACCAGTCACAAGGGGTCTTACTGGTTGGTGCCACTTCGTCCTCCGGCACAGGTCAGGGAGATATTCATCGACCCACCTATTCCAAAAACACTGCATCATCTGTTGGACTTTCCGCCAATGCTTCCTAGTGGCGCGTAACTTCCCTTGATGCGGGTGAGGGGTCTGCTCCGAGTTTGCTGTACCTAAAAGAAAATGGTTGAGTGTTAAAGGCTCACTTGCGTGAGTGTCTATCAGAATGTGAGTCAAAGGACGTGAGCTAAGAATATTTTCGGCTTCACACATGAGACTATAGAGGCTGTGCTCTTGCAGGTTTTCGTTGAATAATGCATGTCCCATATCCCATTGCCCTCTTTACGCTCCGTACCAGCCGCTCCCAGCACCCGCCTGCATGTGGGTTGAGAGGGCAGTTGATATCATCTTATTTATTCTCTGCTTAGTACAAGCCAACTAATACAAATTAATAATAATACAAACTAATATAAATTAGGAACTAAAAAATAAGAACAATAAGAAATATAGCAATTAAAAACAAGAGAATGCTTAACATCTAAGAAAGGGAGGGGAATTAGGTTGAGTAGAGGGAGTTTCTCAGTGTAATCCTGCTGCATTGAAAATCAAATAACCTATGCATACGATTTGCCGTGCGGAGCATTCTAGATATAGGCTCGTTATACGCATAATTGGTACGGTGGAGATTAACGCGGAAGAGTGGAAAGGATCTGAGGTTGCGTGGGTTTGTGTTAAGGGAAATGGTATGGAGGGGCTGTCAATGTTACCGGTTAGTATCTGATGGGTAAAGAGTGTGTCTGCTACGAGACGACGTTTCTCGAGTGATTGCATATTAATCAGTTTTAAACGATTCTCAACGAATGAATCTGCGTTGAATCGCTTCAATTCTGGATGAATGGGTGACTTGGTAGGGCGACCATACTTGGCTAGCATATTCAAGAATAGGCCTAACGAAAGTGACGTAGAAAGATTTCGTGACGTAGGGGTTTGAGAATTCCTTAGACCAACGTTTTATGAAGCCCAGCATAGAGTTGGCTCTGCTAATGATTTTGTCTATATGGCAGCGAAAATTAAGTTGTTGGTGACATATAACACCCAAATCGCGCATTTGTGAAACGGGGGAGACAAGTTCGACACCGATGAAATATGAACGATTGACTGTTGAATGAAGTTTACGGGAGTAAGTAATAGTCTGACATTTGCTAACATTAAGCTTAAGGAAATTTTTTTGGCACCAAGATACAAAGTTGTTCAGGTCGTCTTGTAGTGAATTAGAGTCAGTGGGGTTTGATATACGTCTGTAGATTTTCATGTCAGCATAGATGGAAATAGAAGAGTTTTTGATGATGCATTCAACGTCATTGGTTGTGAGTATGAAGATAAGTGGGCCCAAGTGGCTGCCTTGGGGAACTCCGGAAGTGGCTGGAAAGGGATCGGATACAGAGGATCTAAAAAGTACAATGTATTGACGCGCTTCGAGGTATGATTTAATCCACGCAATAAATCCTGGTTGAAAGCCCAGAGCTTTAAGCTTAAAAGGAACTATAGAGTGAGAGATTTTGTCGAAAGCTTTACTGAAGTCGGTGGCAATTACGTCGACTTCATAGCCATCTTCCAATGTGCACAGAGTTGTCGACACATTGAAGACCCACTCGATATTACTATTTGCAAGTACATCCGCAACTTTTCCATGGTCGAAGTCATCCTTTTGCCGCTTCAATTCCCGGTGCGCTTCGAAAAAATTGGTTCCGTTATCGGATCTAATCTGTACGGGAGCTCCTCTTCTGTTCATGAAATTTCGGATACATAATAAGCAAGTATCTGTCGAGAGGTCCCTGGCGATCTGTAAATGCACCACACGCGTTGTCAGGCACGTAAAGAATGCAATCCACCTTTTCTCCGCTTGCCGCGCTGACACAATTATTAACGGACCCATATAGTCAAGGCCAGTGTAGGAAAACGGTCTAACGTACGGAATTAGCCTGTCTTTAGGTAACTGTCTCATGAGTGGGATATCTGGCTTCGCCCTTCTAATCTTGCATACCTGACAGATTTTAGCTGCAAGTTGTTCCACTACTCTGATGTGCGGGATCCAAAATTTTCGTCGTATTTCAGCAATAATCGTGTCTTCGTTCTAGTGCTTCCATCTGCGGTGGTATAGATCTGTGATAAACTCGGTAACTCGGTGATCTTTCGGGAGTATAATTGGTGTACGTGTACAGAGGTGTATTGCCATCGCTTTCTTGATGCGACCATCCAAACGGATTATACCTTCAGCATCCATACAAGGCGTTAGATTCCAAAACTTACTGTCGGTGTCAGTGAGTGATTTTTTGTTGATGGTGTAACACGTCTTTAGAGCGACCTCCTACAAGTGAATTATAAACTTAAGTATTGTTTGCAAAAAGTAATAATAATGGAGTGCGGAGCTTGTACTTTAAAAGTCGGTAGAATCGATTTAAAAATCAAATGTTCAAGCTGCGCAGTATATTATCATGCACAGTGCGTCAAACTTGAAAAACGAGACATCGAGTATTTCGAGATAAACAAACACGACTTTAAATGTAATGGTTGTGTTTCTCTGCGAAGAAAATCAATTCTAGCAGATCACATTCCTGTCAATTCACCATAGGCTCTCGAAAAATCAGCTCTTGCTCCGACCGCTTCAAGTTCAACCAGCTCATCGGACAACCACGCTCCAACTGCTTGTACTTCGCCCAGTCCATCAATTTCTTCTCCTTCATCTCAGCAATCGACCGCAGCCGTTGTGTCCGTTACTCTTCAAACACTGTATTGTGAGATTATCAAACTCCAAAAGTTATATTCCGATGCAATAAAAAAAATCGAATTATTGGAACAAAAGAATGCGTCTCTTACAAAGAAAGTCGACGTGCTTGAGGTGAAATTGAACGTTTTGGAGCAGAGATAGGCAGTGTGTGGTGGATATTATTGGGTTACCCAGTGTGGACAACGCTAACGTAACTGAAAAAGTTTTCAAGCTGTTTAATGAAGGTGTTGGGGAGCAGATCAACTCTGGTGAAATCGAGCATTGTTATATAAAACATGTAAATGGCAAGGGAAACACCGATAAAAAAGTGGTGTGTGTGAAATTCTCTGCATTGTTGAGGAAAGAGAAAATTATGTGTAAAATACGCTCACAAAAGATGAAATTGAACTCAAACATTTTCGATGGACAACAACAGCAACAGCACCGGTGACAGTAACAACAACGTCAGCAGCAGAATCTTTGTCAACGATTCTCTTACATTTTACACTCGATCTCTATTAGAGAAGGCTAAGGAGCTGAGAAGTAACAACAAATGCAAATACGTTTGGGTGAAGAATTCATCTGTTCTCATCAGGAAGGAAGAAGGCGACAAAGTAATTAAAATTGTTAGTTTTGAAGATTTTTCCAAACTTAAAGTGTAATTATTACTCTTTTATCTGTATACTTTTTTATTTTGTTATTTTATATTTTTGAACTAACAAACAATGTCTAATTATAACGTAGATAGTTCCTCTTCTAGTCGTCATAATAATTCATATTTAAATAATGCAAAATGCCTCTGTATAGAACATCCGAATCAGGAATGTTTTTCAGGATTTCAAATAATTCATCAAAATATTAGAAGCATTAGAAAGAATTTTGATTCATTTTACTCGCATCTTGCATCTCTGGAACACTTACCTGACATAATTTTTCTTTCCGAATTATGGATCTATGAATTTGAGACTCCAAACTTTAATATACCAAACTACACATTCGCAGCGACCTGCAATAATTTATACCCTTCGGGTGGCATAGCTGTATTTTTTAGAAGTGACCTAAGGTGTAAGATAAATAAATATAATTTAGATAGTGCTGACGTCATTAGTGTTAGTTGTGAAATTTCTGGTGCGCAATATTGTTTTATGGGTATTTATAGATTACATATATGCCCAGTTAATGTGTTCTTGGATGAATTTTCTGCACTTCTTAATGACGTAACTTCAAAAAACATGGTTCTCCTGGGTGACTTTAACATCAATTTACTGTCAAATTTACCAATTGTGGATATTTTCATAGCAACATTATCTTCTTTTGGATTTGAATCGTTATTACTCGAATCTACCCATATTACCCAAAACTCAAATTCTTGTTTAGACCATATTTATATTAGGCTCCATAGAAATAATAGTATTACGTTTAGATCCGCAGTATACGATCTTAAGATAACTGATCATTGTCTAACAAACATCCAATTTTATGCTGAAGTCTTAAAATCGAAACAGTGTAATTTTATTGAGTTTCAAAGAACTGATTTTGATGCGTTACGCAATGCATTAACTTTCGAGCATTGGGATGATGTACACAATGCAGACAACCCATCTACGGCTTTTGATTTATTTCTTCGAAAGCTTCAAATGCATATCTCGAACTGCAACCAAAAAATTACTAAGACAATTCATAAACTTTTTTTTTTTTTTTTTTTTTTGGTTGCGCCTGGAGGTGCAGGAATCTTCAAAAGATACCAATGGTCCGTACCATTGGTTATGCCCGATTCATATATCTGGCAATGCCATCAGTGCTAGTCAGTATATGCCTACGGGCTAAACCTCACCCCCCCCAGAGAGGCACTATGAGAACCGGCTGCGCGTACTCATAGTAGTAGGAAATTCGTCCCTCTCATTTTTTAATTTTTTTGTGGTGACTACGACTAAGTTGCCTTAACAAGTAGTTTACGCTTCTGTAGTGTTAATCGCGTTAGGTAGATAGCTTTCCAGTGAAAGCACCTACTAATACCGTCATTAAATGCGGTTTTCCTTACGGCGCTAGGTCGAAAGGTCTTGTTCTTTGTAGTCGGCGCTCAAGAATTGTCACGTCCATAGTACGGATTATTTCGTTATTGCAGTGAACATGAAGACGGGTACGAAGTTTGCGAGCAAAGTTTGTTACTTCGTCCCTCACGGTAGCAATTCCTAGATCTCTGTGAATATCACTATTCCTTATATACCAAGGAGCATTCACGATTGCTCTTAGTATTTTGTTTTGAAAGGCTTGCAGTAGAGCCATATTGCTTGGTTTGGTACAACCCCAAAGTTGTATACCATATGTCCAAGACGGTTTTAGCACTTGCTTATACAGAAGCAGTTTGTTATATGTGCTTAGCTTCGAGTATTTCCGGAGTAACCAATACATTTCTCTAAATCTGATTTCGAGCTCTTCGCGCTTCTTTTTAACGTGTGGTTTCCACTTAAGTTTTGCGTCTAGGGTCATTCTTAGATATTTTGCCTCGTTTGCGTACGGTATTTGCACCGAGTTAATGTATATAGGTAAGTTGTTTATCTTTCTTAGCGTGAAATTTACATGCGTTGATTTTGTCTCATTGAGGACTATTCGCCAGGTTTTTGTCCATTCGAATACTTTGTTCAAAGCTCGTTGGAGTTTTCCCGTTGATGATTCGACTGACTCATCCGTTACGAGGATAGCCGTGTCGTCTGCGAACGTTGCTACAACGGTCCCTTCATCTTGTGGTATATCTCTTGTGTAGAGCAGGAACAGAATTGGGCCGAGAACACTTCCTTGTGGAACACCGGCGTAGATTTCTTTGAAATCCGAATATTCACGCCCGTGTCTAACACGGAAAAGTCTGTTTTCAAGATAAGATTCCAATAGTCTGTACAACTTTTCCGGTAAGATTACCCTTAGCTTATACTTTAGGCCTTCGTGCCATACCTTGTCGAAGGCTTGCGATACGTCGAGAAAAGCGCTAGAGCATACTTTTTTCCCTTCTAAAGCTTTTTCAATTTCGTTCGTTATTCGATACACCTGATCGATTGTGGAATGTTTGACCCGAAAGCCGAATTGATGATCCGGGATCAAGTGTCTTTCTTCAATTACTGGTTGCAATCGTTTCAGCAGAAGTTACTCGAAGACCTTAGATATTATTGGCAAAAGTGAAATGGGTCTATATGATTTCTGCTTTCTCTTTGTCTTCTTTTGCCCATTCCCCGTTAGCTTTCCTAATTGGCGGCGAGTGCACTACAGGTTTCTTTATGGACTTCAAGGCTTTCCACAGAGAGTAGTTTGAATACTTATCAGCGGTCAGACCCTCAAGGTAAGTAGAAGTCTCGTGATTTTTTAGGTCATGCAGCACATTTATAAGCTTGTTACAAAGGTGGTTCAAATAAGTTTTATCCGGTGGCGCGCGGGATTGTTGCCATCTCTTGCGCGCTCTCCTCTTTTCTCGTATGAGGTCTTCGATTTCAGGCGGGTATTTGACTTTATTGTTCCGTGCTGCTGTCTTCCGCAAAGGAGTGTTTTTCCACGCTGAGCTCTGGATGGCTTCGACGAGTTTGTCGATTTCTTCTTCAATTTCGATCGGTGTCTTTAGCGGTACATTTAAAGCAACATTTTCCTTGCAGTCTCTTCTGAAAGTATCCCAGTTAGTTTTGTTACTCGTTAACCTAGGCGGTCCTTCTTTTTTAACTAAACTTCCACCTATTTTCAGAGTGACTGCTGAGTGATCTGAGCATAGATCATAGCATTCTTCGATATCCGTCAAATTTTTAGTTAACCCTTTTGCGATAAAGAAGTCGACGAGGTCAGGGATTTTATTTTTGTCAGTTGGCCAATAAGTTGGCTTTCCTGTCGAAAAAAAATTCACCCCACGTTTCATGCTGGCTTTGTACAATAATCTGCCTTTTGTCGAATTACATCTTGAACCCCAGAAAGTGTGTTTCGCGTTAAAGTCACCACCTAAGACAAAATTAGGTCCGAGGGAGTCAAAGAGACGAACTAGGTCGTCTTCTGCTAGCTTATATCCCGGAGGGAAGTAGCTAGACCCGATGTTGTAGTCTAAGTGGCTTATTTTTACGGAGACTGAGCTTATTTGCATAGAATCAAATTCTATCATAAACTTAAAACTCTCAAACCCTGGATGAACATTAGGTTACTAGAGAAAATAAAAAAAAAAAATCAAATTCGGGCTCACGTCAAAAAGCATCCAAACAATAGCAGGCTTAAACGGTATTACGAAAAACTATGTCGTGAACTGAAAACCGAGATTCCCCTCTGCAGAGACGAGTATTTCAAGAGCAAACTAGCACAATACACTGGGAACTCTAGAAAAGAATGGGGAGTAGTTAACGAAATTTTGAATAGAAAAAATCCCAACATTGATATTGCAGCAATTAAAAGCGATGTAAACACATCTGAACCTCTAGAAATTGCTAACTTATTTAATAACTTTTTTACTAATATTACTAGTTACGTTCAGGACTCTCCGATGCTGAATAACACTTCATGCCAGTGTCATAACTCGCTAAGGCGGGATAACATACAAACAAGAACTTTTTTCTTTGAACCCTTTACTTCATTGGAAATACACAAGATTATAATGTCACTTAAATCATTTAACTCATCTTCCCATGATTGCATCTCAAGCAGTTTTTTAAAAAATATATCTTTTCATATTTCAGATATACTCTGCTCTATATTCAATTTTAGTGTTCAAGAAGGAATTTTCCCAGATTCCCTCAAAACTGCAGTAGTAATCCCGCTACACAAAAAAGGAGATACTACCGTTTTAAATAATTACCGCCCCATTTCACTCTTAAGTACATTTTCTAAGTTTTTTGAAAGAGGCTTTAAAACCCGGATATTATCGTTCTTGGAGAAAATAAACTTTCTTAGTTTTCAATATGGCTTCAGAAGTGGAAGATCTACTGAAGGTGCATTATTAAAATTGTGCGGGGAAATTTATAACAGTGTAAATAAATCCGAAATTCCTGCCGCACTATTTATAGATATTACCAAAGCTTTTGACATGGTCGATCATGGGCTTCTACTACATAAATTGTATAATGCAGGTTTTAGAGGGTCTATAAATTCTTGGTTTGCATCTTATTCAACTGATCGTAAGCAGAGGGTTAAGATAAAATCTTGCCTGAGTTCGGTGAACCTTACCAATTTAGGTGTTCCTCAAGGTTCCGTCCTAGGTCCTATATTGTTTTTAATTTATGTAAACTCCTTATTTATACAACCTTTTAAAGGGAAGATAACAGCCTTCGCTGATGATACTGCTTTATCCTACTCTAATAGTAACCATCTAAATTTATATGCAAATGTAAATTTCGACTTAGAAGTTCTTCGTTATTAGTTTAGCTCTCACAAATTAGCGATTAGTGATAAAACAAAGTTTATGTTATTCAACATAATAGGAAAAAATCAAATAGACATGTCTTTAAAATATCATTCACCTAGTTGTTCTAGATTCCGCCTACATAATGCTTGCTATCATAATCCGGATTTGCCCACCTTTAACGCAAATGCTTTATGCTCCGATAATTGCTTCATAGTTGAAAGTGTTGATTACTTCAAATATCTAGGTATTATTCTGGACTACAAACTTAGTTGGAAAGATCACACTTCACATTTGAAAAAATATTTAAATACTGTTGTAAGGCAAATTTATCACCTAAGCCTCTACTGCAATTCGGAAATTCTTAGCTTAGTATATAATGGTCTTTTTCAGTCAAAACTACAATATGGCATCTCATGTTGGGGTGGTACACATTTTGTTAAAATTGAACCGTTGCTTTTAAAACAAAAGCATGCAATCCGAATTATTTGCAAGGTAAATCGCAGGACACCAAGTTTTGAGTTATTTATTAAACTAAAAATTCTTCCTCTACGACACCTCTATTTTTATAAAGTCCTCAAAATATTTTTTCAGAAATCAGGTTATACAGCTGCTAGACTGTATGGCAGTCATAATCTGCGCGTCAATTCCATGAATTTTGTTACTGTCCCTATAATCAATAAAGGAATTTATTCTAAATTCTTTAGTGTTACTGCAACTCGTCTTTTTAATAAACTACCAGCAAGGCTCAGATGCGAGCGAAACGAGTCAATCTTTTTAAGACTAATTCGTACTTGGCTTTTCTCTTTTGATTATCACATGATAGAAAATTTGATTAATCCAACATTGTAATAATCACTTGTCCGTACTCAGGTATTTTGCATTTATTTAATATTTATTTGCTATTAATAAATTGTTATGCTTCATTTTATATCATTTAATCTTAACGTCACTTCAACATAAAAATTTTTTTTTGCCTCTTTAATATAATGGTGCATTCGCCTCTTGTCCTTCTGACAATAGAATGCACCTATTTCAGATTTTAAAACATAATACACACATTTTTGAAATCTACTTACTGAATTGTAATTTTGTATCTTGTTTTTATTTGAAATAAAGCATAATTATTATTATTATTATATTATTATATTATTATTACTGTTGCACTCTAGTCGTTTTTCTGCTTTAAGAGACCAGTAATCCGCTGAGTAAACCTCTTGTTGAACAAAATGACAGATTGTCAGTTCCGCTCTTTCAAGTTCCCTTATGTTCAATGGTCCACGCTCTCGACCGGTTGCAAATCTTATACAGTTGTCCCGAAAACGTAAGATCCAGGCTACCACTCTCTTCAGCCTTAAGAAACAGGAAAATCTTACAAAAATGTCCCACCCTATATTGATGTGGAGGAAAGTAGATGCTGGACGGAGTTCTTCTACCGTATCTTCGCTAAGCTCAGCCCGAGGCCATTTGGACTCGTCCTCTAACAGAAACTTCGGGCCACTTACCCAAGACGACTCCCGCTTCTTAAAATTCGCGCGTGTTCCGAAATCAGTTGGGTTTAGAGCGCTTGGCAACCACCTCCAATCAGAGACCACCGTGTTCTCCAGTATTTCGTTTACACGATGCGCAACATTAGGCTTGTACCGTCTGTGGTCGGACCTTATCCAAGCTAGAACTGTTTTGGAGTCCCTCCACATAACGATCCGTACTGGTGTCACATCATGACTGCCTAAAACCATCTGCCGAATCCTTGCTCCCAATACTGCCGACTGTAGCTCGAGCCGCGGAATCGATGTTAACTTCATTGGAGCACATTAAGTTTTGCCGATCATAAATGCCAATCTCTGTTTTTGGCAACCTCCAAAATGCAACGGTAGCATACGCTGATCCGCTGGCATCGGTAAATTTGTGCAACTCCGGCTGCACCTCTGAAAACGCTATATTGTAGCATCGCGGTACTCTTATCCTTTTTACCTCCTGCTACATTTTGAGCCACATCACCCATGCCGCGTTTGTCTCTTGAGGGATACTCTCATCCCACTCCACTTGCTTACGCCAGGTTAGCTGCAACAACAGCTTCGCTATCAGCGAGTACCCCTCAGCTTAGCCAAAAGGATCAAACACCGACATCATTATCCTGAGCACTTCACGCTTAATGGGTTTCCTGTCTCCCTCTAACAAGGCGGTATTCACCCTTCCGAAAGCTAGCCCAAATTTCAGCTCGTCATGTCCTGTATCCCAATGGATGCCGAGCACCTACTGGTTATTTTCAGCATCTCCCTGGTTTAGGCTCAAAACGGACGGTGTGTCTCTGCATTCGCTGAGTTCCTGGTTAACTATCGCCGAGTTGGAAACAACTTTCTTCAGCTTAAAGCCACCTTGCGCATGAATCCAGGCGACTTCCCTTGTCACTCGTATTGCTTTCTTTTCACTGGAGAAATAGTGAACGTAGTCGTCAACGTAATGGTGGTTTATGATTACAGCTGCAGCCTCTGGATACTTTTCTCGGAAATCGCTCGCATTTCTATTTTTAACGTATTGCGCCGAGCTCGGTGAACATTTGGATCCGAAAATCATCACTGTCATAACGTATTCCTCCATTACTCCTCGCGGATCTGCTCTCCATAGGAAGCGTTGGGCCTTCTGGTCTTCCTCGCGAATCTTGATCTGGTGAAACATTTGAACGACGTCGGCACAAACGGCAATCGGCTTCTGTCTAAACTTCATGAGTACAGTCTCTAGTGGCTCACACAAATCTGGACCGGTAAGCAATACAAAACTCAATGAAGTATCTCCTGCCTCTGTAGCAGCGTCGAACACCAATCGCAATTTTCCCGGTTTAATGGTGTTATATACCCCCAAAGTGAGCCAGATACCACGTTCGATCTCCTGTAACTGCTGCTTCTGCTTCATTCAGCTTCCTCGCAAAACCTTTACGTAGATATTCCGTCATGGTAGACACATACTCCCAACGAAAGTTCTCGTCTCGTTGAAACTTCTTCTCTAAGAGTCTTCTTTTGGCTATCTCTTTACTGTCGGGAAGCACAACGTCATCACACTTCCATAACAGCCCCGTCTCGAACCGGGACTCCTTGCGCACCGTGGTTTCTTCCAGCAACCTCTTCGCTCTAGCCATTTCAAATGGCTCCTTAGGTTTCTCGACAATGCGTACCCCTAGACTCTCGTTGGCAATGAAATTCTCCACCAGCTGATTCAAATCGCTATCCTCCTCGGTGTTACGTACCAAAAAAACGACCGTGTTTTCTTGCTATGAGACAAGAGAAGAGTCGGGTACGGAGAGTGGGTTTAGATAAATAAACACTTAATTTTTAGTTTTAATTATTTATTTATCCTTCGTTTATTGAGTATACTGAAAGGCCCGCTGTTGTTGCTTAAATATTTACTTTACTAATTTTCGAATTTAATATCAATATATTGTCGAGTCTCACTGAATTATTTCATTACAAACATTAAAAACTGTCTTAATAAATAAGTACTGAATTATTTCATTATTATTATCATTTACATTACGTAAAACCCTATGAACACACTCTAAATGTGAACGCTCATTAAAAGAGAACGCACTGAACGCTTAATTCACATTGTTCGTTAAAAATGATGAAATAGGAGGAAATTATCTCCGTATTTCGTTCAGTGGTTTCATTTGATGGAACGTGCTTTTGCCAGCCAGAGGAACACAAAACTGTAAGAATTTAATTTAAGATTTAATGAATTATTTGTATTTTGATTTCATTGTTTAGAATATTAAACAACCCATAAACGATTTTGGAGTTTAATTTTATTTTCCTCAAACGCACAACCCCATCGGAAACACCTTCAATATTAGTTTTTACTATTCGATTGTACGCCATTTTGCCGTCACACCTGCCGTGACATTGTGCAGTAAAATTAATATTAATTACAAGAATTGATGCCAGGCTACTTAACACGGAGTCAAGCCAAACATTTGGAACAGTCTGGCCAAGTAATGTCCTCGACGCAGCCGTCATTGCCGGCGAATTCGCCTCCGCCACCGACAGAAGAAGAAGGAAGAGGTGGTGAACATGTGCTAACCATAGACAGGCTCAACCACCAAATCGCCGAGCTGCAAGAACAACTATCAGCATATGCCGCCGCCACCAACAGGAGCACCACAGTCATCACTTCTACCACGCCAACCTTTTCATCAGCCTTCATTTTCAGCGCTTCTACTTCTTCTACCGTCACTTTAGAAGATGTCGTTTCTACCTTTACCGCCGCATCCGCCTCAGCAACAAAGCCAGCCAGCGCTTCTAACCTCAATGCTTCATCGTACATGCCGTATCATCATGCACCACCGTTCAAGACCACGTGTGCACCGCCACCAGTAAGCACATATTTCCCAGGTATATACAATAATTTTTCTACTACTAATGCCACCTACCGTTACACCTATGAGCCATATTCTTTCGCGCACTCACTGCATGCTAACCGATCGAGTCCGCTATATCACACCCAACCTCAGCCAATTCGAAAGTGCCAGGATTTACCTGAACTCTCCGGGCAGCCCGAGTAATGGCCAATGTTTATTGTCGCCTTCAAAGAGACTTCAGCCGCTCACGGTTATACCGATTTGGAAATCAATCAATTATATCAGTGTACAACATTCAGGAGCTCTGCTATTCAGAAACGGTGGCGACTCGTCAAAACAAACCACATTTGTTTTTCTTGTTTACGCTCAGGTCATGTCGTCGCTAAGTGCCCTTACCGTCGAGAGTGTGGTATATCTGCCTGTCGTAAGAACCACAATCGCCTTCTTCACGATCCCAGTGAGAATAGAACTATAAATACATTGAATCCTAACTCCCTTAATGCAAATAAATATGCGAATGCCACTTCCTATACAACACAAACTGCCGCTACATTAGCAAGGGAAGTCGGTACCAGAGTATATCTAATAATGAGTAGGAACACTCTCTACACATATGCAACTGCTACTAGTATTGCGTGTGGTTTTCCCATAATGCCTTTTTAAACGCGTCCCGAGTTGAACGCCCATGTGTGAGTAAGGCAGAGCATGTCATCAAAGATATGGTGTGGTCGAATTTGCTGCTGTGAATTTGGTTTCATTTATGATTTTGTTCATTTGTTTTTTATTAAATAGGATTAGATATGGATGTCTCAAATATATATTTCAATGTCAAATATGAAAATTAACATACAATAAATTCTCTAAAGCTTCTATTAGTCTTATATTCAACACTTTCCAGAAGCTACATTTAGCATAGCACAGCATAGCATCTTGTCACACTACTTGTGCAGTCACATTGGGGTGGGTTTTGTTTACATTTTTTATGCACGTATTTTAAACGCGTCCTGACTTGGGTTTGTATCAGTTGAGCGAAAAGGCAGCAAACTACATGCATGCGGCAAACAAGTAAAAGGTTTTATGGTCACGTGGAAAAAAATAGAATCGCGATCTTTGTTTCCGGGATTTTCTATTATGATGAATGAAAATGCACAGCTGCGAAATTAGGTAGCCATTAGCGTAAGATATTGACTAGGAAATTACAAAATAGAAATTTTTTATTGAGAGTATGTTTATGACGTTCGCATAAACTATTGTCGTTTTCTATTGGGCTCTTCAGGTTTTGCTCGCAGATTTCAGATTTTCGTGCTGAATTGAAATCAAACGGGATTGATCTGTTTTTCTGCATTTGCATTCTTGTGTCATTTTTAATTTTACGAACAAAATGTCAAATGTCAAAAAAAGGAAAATAAATACAATTTTAAATACGCTTTCTTTATATTTTCTAAAATTTGTATGGAGTTTCTAATAATATTTGTGTTGATTGATAGCATTTTTATGTGCTGAGTTTCAATTTCGTATGAAATGTTTTGGTGTAAGTGTAAGTAGGTTTAAATCTGGAGTTGGAATAGAGATTCACGAAAATTGATCTCGAGCAAAAAAAGCTTTTTAAAATAATAATAATATATAATTTAATAATTTTTATAAGTGCTTGGCGGTAGAAATTCAAGCGTAAAATATTTCAGCGTTCCGAAAAATCGTGAGATTTAAGCAAAATTACAAAAAATTAAATAATTGTGATTGTAATGTAGGTATGCATACTAAAATTTTATTGTACTTTTTCATTTTGTAGTTGAGTGAAAGTTATTTCACTTTTTTTACAAACCCCTCTTATTGCATAAACAAATTTCGAAAGATTGAATAGCATTTCTAAAAAAAAACATGTATTTCAAGTGTTGGAATTATTCAGGTACACCTGATTTGGTCATTTAAAAAAAATAGCTAACATAACAGAAGGTAAAAACGAAGATCGAAAGGCAAAAATGTATACAAATATTTTTTAACAATAATGTATCACAAATTAATTTATTCGTATTTCGAAATTAGCACCCTGTGGCAAATTCTGAAATAATTTTTCTTCTCTTCTATCTCTCTTTCACGACTACACTTCTTATTACCGTCTATTTCTCCGTGTCTGTGGGACGAAAAATGGAACTCATAAGAAACATGTGGAGAGTGTCCCTACTCATTATTAGATATACTCTGGTCGGTACCACAGATTCTACGAATATCAACGAATCGTTGCAAGGAAATGTTAAAGCGAATGAAATTATCAGCGCCATTGAAAATGATCACAAACGCACAGACAAAAAAAAACACTTTTCAAATTTTTGCCTGTGCGATTGAGTGGTCCGTTAGGGGTTTGTGTTGTTATTGCATTTATCGATGAAGGGGCTAAGGTATCGCTTATTGAAGAACGAGTAGCTAATTCAATTGGGGTAAAGGGTGCGTCGGATTTGTTATCGCTAAGATGGATCGGTGATCAAACGACCAGTGAAGATTCGCAGCATGTAGATCTAGAAATTGCAGGTGTATATAATAATGCGATTAAGTACCAGATGAGAGATGTCCGTACCACTAAGAATTTATTGTTGCCAGCTCAAACACTACATTTTAGGCAATTTAAGAAACAGTACGCCGAGTTAGGAAAAATTCTTATCGAAGATTATGTCGATGCTGTGCCACAGATTTTAATTGGTATACCACACACAAATTTAGTTCGGCCGACAAGCATTCTAAATATAGATAGAGGGTTTGCGATCCATAATACGAAACCAGGGTGGACTCTGTTCGGGTCGAACGAAGACAGCTATTCAGATGCCGTTGTCAGCTATATCGGTCGTAATGAAAATAATCTGGATGAATTACATAAGATAGTTGCAGATTTTTTTGCAATAGAAGGATGTGAAGCTAGGCCAGCCAAGACACTCGTTTCTGAAGGTGATAAAAGGGCAGAGATTATTCTTAAAGAAACTACTAAGAAGATAAACAAGCAGTACGAAACTGGACCTTTATGGAAAACTGAAAATTTTACATTTTGCGAAAGTTATAGCATGGCACTAAAACGACTCGAAACGGTAGAAAATAAAATGTCAAAAAATGTTGAATTTGCTGAGTGGTACAGGTCTAAGGTCAAAGAGTAAGCGAGTAAGATAAGAATTATGCGAGGAAGTTACTGCCCGAAGAAACAGTTATTACAAATAATACTTGGTATCTTCCTCATTTCTCTGTTTGTAATGTGAACAAAGGCAACAAATTACGTCTGGTTTTTGATGCTACCGCCGAAATTAGGGGAATGTCGCTAAATTCAATGCTTCTGAAAGGTCCTGATGCATATCAACCAAAGTCCCTTTTGTCAATTTTATTTGGGTTTCGGCAAAGAGAGATAGGTGTGTGTGGGGATATTCGTGAAATGTTTCTGCACGTGAATATACGGAGAGAGGACCAGAATGCGCAACGGTTTTTGTGGGGGGATGGTGACCAGTCTCGACAGCCAGAGACATACGTTATGACAGCGATGATATTTGGGTCTAGGAGTTCACCATGCTCAGCCCAATACATTAAGAACTTGAATGCCAACGAATATAAGAACATCCACCCACGAGTCGTTAAGGCTATTATTGATTGTCATTACGTGGATGACTACGTGGATAGTAGTTATAGTTACCACTTCTCACCCGTCACCCACAATCATTTAATGAACACTCATACTTAAACTTCTTGCGCATGTCACATGTTTCACAATTTAATTGCTTTTCGCTTGAAACCGGCGCAATACGAAATATTGCTTATCAAGCACCTTACTCAATCGTCACCGATCAAGTACCCCTAGATCAATGACCATGCATGCCGCTCCATGCACATTTCACATTTAAACATTATCGCTTACCCAGCATCCACTTGGAACTGGGTCATTAAATCATTACATACATTTATGGAAAAGACCAACAACCGAATCCCTCTTATTCGGATTGATTATGAAGTTTGGTGGAGGAAAGTAAGTAGATTTAGTCTTAAGATAGATTCAATAAAGGAAACACGATTTTCAAATAAGAATTTAGCTGTTCGTTTTTCTTTTTTTACTTTTTTATAATAGATTCTCAAGAGTGAACTAAAACTGGCGCAGTCGGTAGGATCGTGTCAAGTTTAAGTAAAAACGTACGTTTTAACGTTTTGTGACCGATCCGTGAACCATCGCATTGCAGAAGAAGTGCCGCGATAAGAATAATTTCCCTGTTAAAATTATTGAACTCTTCGTGTTGCAGAAGAAGTGCTGCGAAAAACAATAAATTTCTTTTTAACTTTAAATCATTTAATTCTTCGTGTTAAAGAAGAAGTGCCGCGATAAGAATAATTTTCCTGTTAAAATTATTGAACTCTTCGTGTTGCAGAAGAAGTGCCGCGAAAAACAATAAATTTCTTTTTAACTTTCATATCATCACGAAGAGTGTTAAAGAAGAAGTGCCGCGAAAAGAAATAGTTTCTTTCCAACATTTATATTATTTAACTCTTCGTGTTAGAGAAGAAGTGACGAGAAAAGAATAATTTTTCTTTATTAATATTGTTTAACTCTTCGTGTCGCGAAGAATAACCACTTTTACAAAAGAAGACAACTATACAATCAACGAATCATCAGCAGACCATCGGAGCAGGGCCGGACCTTACATAGGAGCGAGTGGCGCAGCCGCGCCAGGCGCTAGAAAGCAAGAGGCGTAAAAACTAAAAAAAAATTACCATCAAAAAAACAGATCTACTTGTTTGCTAATATGTATTTATATTCTTCACAAACAAATATTTCTCACCGTACTTCTCAAATAACAATACACACATTTCAATCACTGTACTTTAAAAAATACACACACATTAAAATCACCAAATTTCCATATAAAAATGCACATAATAATGTCTTTTTTTTTTTCTATCCCTTCCCGTTCCCACAACATTTCATTCTCTTTCTCTTCATAGCTGCTAATTGGTATAACAGACTAGTTAGCAGAATTTTTATCTGTACTCAAAACCCAACTACAACCAGAGACAAACATTTGTCTCTGCTGCAACCATAGTAGGCTCTGTTGTTTCATATTAAATATCCAGTCGACCCTTTCAGCCCATTGCCAAAAACGAAATTTTCACTGCCAACATGCTGTGGAGCAGTCTTATCATACCGCTCCATTTGCGCCTACCAAAATCCATACAAATCAACAAACATGTCGGATGTTGTGGAGCAGGATTCAAATTTCGCGCCAAGGCAATGCGCCTACCTAAAACGATGCGAACTTCAAATTTGGTTTCACAACCTTGTTCGATATATCAAAACGTTCGATTTGACTGAAGAGAAAGAGAGTCAAACTCAGGTCATACGTATTCAAATTTATTGTTTATGTATGTACAGATCGCGATAGAAAGATAGCACATTTGCTTTTTTTTTGGATCCCTTTTGCATTGTCGTGTTTTCAATCAATAAAAAACATTTCCTTCTTATATGTTGTGCATTTAATATTTAATTGATAATAAAACAAGACTACATGAAAAAATGCAACCTGCGGTTACGAAAACAAAAGATATTCAATTCAGAACATTAGCACTTCAAGTGGTAGATAGCACATTTTTAAAAATATTGAAAATTAGTATGTAATATATATTCAATTTTCACTGCGTTTATTAATGCCTTGATTCTCCTTGGCTTCGAATATAGTAGATTGTACGCTTGATATACATAAGTAGAAAGGAGCAATTAACTTTAGTAGTTAGAATAGTGGACCAAAATACGAAAAAGTTTAAAATTAGAGAATATTTTTTGGGACTGTTGTGAAAAAAACAACTGGGTCTGGCTTAACTGATTTAGTTTTGAATGAACTTGCTGATTTGGATATTCTATTAGTGAATTGTAGAGGACAAGGGTATGATAATGGTACTTATATGAGAGGGAAACATTGTGGTATGCAAGCGAGAACTAAGGTTTTGGAACCTAGAGCTTTGATGATGTTCAATGCTCTACTGATGCAGTTGCATTCTTCGATAAAGTTGAGAGTATACATATATGTTTTCTATTCAAGGTCTGTAGGCAGATGGTCGGTATTAAAAAAAAAAAACATCTTAGTAGTTTGACTCTTAGGCTGCGGTTATATATGTAGCAAGCGTGTAATACAGGCGCTTGCTCGCGCGAGCTCGCGCTTTAAGTTATCAGAGCATTTTATCTCGCACTTGCTCGCGCTTACTCGCGCTCGTAAAAATTTGTTACACAACCACCATGCCCTAATAAAATGCATTTAATTTAAAGCGCGAGCAAGCGCTTGTATTACACGCTTGCTATATAACCGCAGCCTTAAGCAGAATAGATGCAATAAAACCACTAAAACTATACTTGGGAAATGTTTATGGGCTCTCGTTGAAATTTCAGTAAATGGCGACCAAAAAGTCCAAAATCTGCCTCAATCTCTTGGTAGTAAGCTTAGCGAATTTAAATTTATTTGTTGTGTTGTTATTTGGTACACAATACAAAGCAGTATTTGCCTTAAGCTTACAGTTGAAATTTTGTGCTCAATGAAAAAGTTTTTAGTCGAACTAAGAACTAATGACAAGTTTTTTTTTGAATTTTTAGATAAGGCGAGACTTATAGCAAATGAAATTAATGTTCCTTTTCCAGCAATTTCTTAACTTAACGGTCCCGAAAAAAAGTAGTTCAGTTTTCCTATGAGGATAGGAATGAGGTAATTTTAGACCATCAAGAAAGATTTAGGGTTGAATTTTATGTTAGCGCGTCAATTACTCTCTCTCCTCGGGAGATATGGAAAAGATCAAACATTTTTTAAGTTGCTTTTGGGGCGCTTATTTTTTTTCCTGCGCCAGGCGCCAAAACTGTTAAAACCGGCCCTGCATCGGAGATCAACTAAAACTTAATCATCAGCAGTCCAAAAACAGCAAGTAATCACAAAAATTATATTTATATTTAAATAACACATTGTTTTATTGTATACATCTAAGAATACTTATAAGTAAAAATGGCAAATCCCCGTCCTTCAGTGTCCATAAACCCTTTGAAATACCTAAACAACATTCCTGAATTTAGTGGCGATCGTAGGGAACTACAGACATTCGTTAGTTTGATTGATAGAATACACCCCATACTACAATCCTTTGACGCGCTGTCCCAACAATTATTTTCGGACATAATTAAAAGTAAACTCAAGGGTAGGGCATGCGAGACATTAGAAATTAACTGCCAAGCAACTTCCTGGGCAGAAATTAAGACTATATTACAAAACAATTTTGGCGATAGACGTAGTTGCGAGGAACTTTTTGACGAACTACGTGGTACAACTTTCAAGACAAGTACCATTGACTTTTATAACGAAATTAAACGTAAAGTTAGGAATTTAAATAATAGAACACTAGTAATATTAGGTTCAGGTGAAGAAACAAACGCATGTGCTCAAAATAATATGCGAACAGCACTAAATATTTTTAAATCTGAAATACCAGAACCAATGAAGACTATACTTACTTGTAGAAATCCCGAAACATTGGAATCTGCAATGGATATTCTTTTCCAAGCAGGTTATTCTAATTTTGGCTTTAACGAAACACCACATTTTAGAGCAAACAAGCAAGAAAGAAATACTGAACAAGGTCAAAGAAGACCCAATAAGAACGGAAATCAGAACCAATCAGACTTTAGACAAAACAAGAGTAATTTCCGAAACAATGCAGATACAAATAGACACTCAAATCAGCAACAATTCAACCATCCTCCAAAATAAAACAATTATCAACGACCTCATCAAACACTTAACGCTAATCATCAACATTATAATGACAGACATCATAACCCCTATTCCAATGACAACTAATAGAACAACGAACACACATGTCCACACACTTCAGGAACCAATGGACATAAACAAATGTGAGATTACCGAAAACTTCCCTTCTACATCTTCACAAGAATACCAACATTTTTTCAATCAAAATTACAAAGATACCCATTATAATCCGTACACTAATGACAATTGGAATAAAACAACAAACGCATATGCCCACCAACCTCAAACGCAGCCAAACATGAATACGCATAGGATTGTTGAAAATTTTCCCTCAACAGCCTCACAGGAGACCTCCCATATATAGTCGTAGAAACAAAATTGGAATCTATAAAAATGTTGATTGACACCGGAGCTACGCACTCTATCATAAACCTAAAATATGTCACCCCAAATGGAGAATCTTTTCTCCACCATTAACCCTTAAGACGCTTCAACATTTAGTTATGATAGAAGATCGAGTTAGAATACCCTTATTTGGTGAATTAGGTAGTTAAGAAGAATTAGTAGAATTCCTTGTTATCAAATTCCACGAATTTTATGACGGACTTATAGGTAATGACATTCTCAGGCGTCTTAATGCTAAAATTGATTATAAGAATAATCAATTAGAAATAGAAGGAAAATTGATTCCGTTAATTTTTCAAAATAAGACGAATCCTATGTCTGAGAAATCTATCAGTGGAGAGGGAAAATCTACTTATCATGAAGAGGATCCTGAGGAGAATTGATCGAAATTTCCAGATGACATCAACGCGCATGAGCAACAGGGTAAAAGACGACAGCATTTTATTTTATCCGTTGACATAGATTCGTCAGTTATCCCGTTTGAAAATTTTTCTAGTTACTACAGATTACTGAAGGCTGTGTGTGGGGTCCAAAGAGCAGCGGAAATATTTATTTGTTCCCTCAGCAGTAGAAAGCCTGAAGTAACGTCAACAAATATGCAACTATCCGTCAAAAGAATAGGGAAAGCGGAAATATTAATCTGTCGACTGGTCCAGCAAGCCGTCTACCCAGATGAAATGCAGCTTCTATTATCTCAAAAGCCTATACCTAAGAAAAGTCCGATTTTTAAATTAACACCGACTCTTGATGAGAACAGCATTATTCGATTAGGTGGGCGTGTTGATAATGCCTTATGTCTGCCTTATAATACGAAGAGGCCAATCATTCTGCCAAAACATCATCCATTTTGAAAGTTATTGGTTCAATACTACCATGAAATTTTCCAGCACCATAACCAAGAAGCCATCGTTTGCGCGAATAGTGCAAAGTTCTGGATTCCTAGCCTTCGTCGACTGGTTAGAAGCATAAAATCATCGTGCCAGCTTTGTAAAAACCTATCTGCTATTCCGAAGCCTTCTCAAATGGGCCAATTACCTATTGATCGACTAACGCCATACGTTCGACCATTCTCTTATACGGGAGTCGATTATATTGGGCCTTTACAAATATATATCGGACGACGGCGGGAAAAAAGATGGGTTGCGATAATTACCTGCCTCTCTGTACGGGCAATCCATTTAGAGTAAGCGTGGGATTTATCAACCGACGCAGTTATTTTGTGCTTGCGGAACTTTGTAAACCGTAGGGGTGTTTCTGTTCGAATACGAAGTGATTGCGGAACAAACTTTATTGGCGCCAGCAAGGAAGATTGGATAAAGATGGGGAATTCTATAGATAAGGAATGTACACGTCGTGGCATCGAGTGGATATTTAACGTTCCCGGAAATCCATCGGCCGGAGGCGCATGGGAGAGGCTTGTGAGATGTGTTAAGAAAGTTCTAAGTTTTACTTTAAAGGAAAAGGCCCCACAGTTAGAAACACTCCAGAGCCTATTAATCGAGGCTGAGAATTTGGTCAACTCGCGCCATCTAACACATCTGCCGCTTGAAAGTAATGACGCGGAGCCGCTCACTCCCAACCATTTTTTACTCGGGTATCCTAACTATATTCAAACACCATCAGTCTACAACGTTGTTTTCCGGCCGGGGTGAGCTCGGCGGGGTTTCCGGGGTTCTGAAAAAGCAGGAAGAGGAGTAGTCGGCCCGAAGATTGAAAAAGACAAACTTTCAAGAGGAGTAAATGAAAAGACAAACTGAGTTAATTTTAATTTTAACTTTACATTTATTGGTAGGTACTTCTTTTTAAATCTTAATATTTTCGACGCGTTGAACCGGCGTGTTTAACCTCTGACGATCGACTCCTCGAATATCAGGCGGGCCCGCTTTATATAGGCCTAGCCTGAGGTGAATCGTCTTCTCCTGTTGTATCGTCTCTGCTGTTGTGTTGTATTGTTACTGTGTTGTCTCTGCTAGTATTGTTGTTGTCTCTGCTGGTGTTGCTGTTGTCTCTGCTGGTGTTGTTGTTGTCTCTGTTGCTGTTGTCTCTGCGGCTGTTGTCTCTGCCACTGTTGTCTCTGCGGCTGTTGTCTCTGCAGCTGTTGTTATTGTCGGTACCGATGTTGTGCACCCTTGTCCCATGCATGGCTCTACCCAACTATTCGGCTACCACGTCTACTACGACTACCACCACTACTCCAAGCTACCTGAGCTCGTAGTTACCGCCAGAGCGCTTCAGCTCCACACATGTGGCTGGATCCAGCTATCATGCGTCTGGTCCAGCGGCCACCACTCGACTCCCAACTGAAATCTGCTACTACTACCACCACTCCAACCTACTCCAACGAGGGGCGAGTACCTGGGCCGCAATGAACTGCGCACCCTGTGTCCCCACTGCCCACTCTTGCTACTTGAGTCGGTAGTTACCGCCAGAGCGCTTCAGCTCCACACATGTGACTGGATCCAGCTAGCATGTGTCTGGTCCGGCGGCCACCACTCGACTGCCAACTGAAGTCCTCATCCGCTGGTTTCTACCTCCGTCGCACTGTGTTGGATTTCGTAGGTGGCTCTGTGTAGGTGTGGGTGTAGGCTTGGGGCACTTGCTGAGCTTCTGTGCTGGGTTCCACTGGTGATGGGTGGTGTCTGTGTCTTTCATCATGTGTGTGTGTGTGTAGTGGTGGAGCACTTGCTGAGCTACTATGGTGGGTTCCGTTGGTGGCGTCGGTGTGTGTGAACGCGGATATTTATTATGCTGCTGTGGTGGGTTCCGTTGATGGTGTCAGTGTGTGTCTAGGAGTGGGGGGCGGGACAGTCGCTAAGCTGGTGTGGTGGTGTATGTGCGAGACTGTGGTATTGTAACGAACCACTTCGTAACATCCCCCTCCTACTTCAACAATCAACCTCCGATGCTTGGAATGATGGCGCTGGGAAGCACCGTCGATGATTCTGCCATCTAACTTCTACGTCGCGGGCATTAGTCTCACCCGTCTGCGGAGGTCATTTAGCTTTTTGGTTCGAATGCGAATGAATGAGATCGACCTCCATTGCTGATGTCTCCTCAGATGATATCAAAACTTCGAGCTTAAGCACAGCGTGGTGAGAAATATTTTATTATCTATTGCGAATCATCTTCTGGCGGGTCAGAGACCAATGGTTTTAAATTTTGTATGAGCCGTGACATCCCTCGTCTCTCCTCGGGTATGGCTAAGCTTTACAAGCACTGGGGAGATAAACGTGCACACTCGGTAGGGCCCGTCAAATTTTGGGGCCGACTTTGCTGCGAAGTGATCCGTGGCCTTTGACAGTGGATGTTGTCGTAGCAGCACCAGATCGCCAATTTTGGGTGACCAGTCGCGACGTCTGAGATTGTAGTGTTTCGCCTGCGTGGTAAAGGCCTGGTTAATATTCATACGAACGATTCCGAATATGTCGCGAATTTTTGCTGCGCGCTGTTCCGCAGACTGCTGTATGACTCCGTTTCCTACGGTGACCTCGGCGTAGAGTGTCTTTGGCAGTTGGAGTTCCCTTCCTTGCACTAGAAATGCGGGGCTATATCCGGTCGAATCCTGCTTGCTGGAGTTGAGTGCTAACGTGAGTTCTGGTAGAAGTTCGTCACAGGTTTGGTGATGTTCCTTCGTGAACTGGGCAATCATTGTCTTTATCGTCCGGTTGGCCCTTTCCGTAGGATTCTCTTGTGGGGTGTACGGCGCCGTGAACTGATGTCGAACTCCGTTGTCGGCTAAGAATCGGCTAAACTCTCGGCTTGTGTACTGGGCCCCGTTGTCCGAAATAAGTACCCTCGGCACTCCACACCTGGAAACTACTCTCTCTCTGAACGCTTTTATGAGACTCTTGCTGGTTGCGCTACGAACTGGGCTAAATTCCGTCCATTTAGTAAATTTGTCGTGAAATACTATCAGGAACGAGTTGCCATGTTTGGACCTTGGTAGTGGTCCTACAAAGTCTGAGCATACCACTGTCCATGGCTCTGTCGCAGGTGTAGAAAGCATCTTTCCGGCTTCAGCTCTTTGTTGTGGTTTGTACCGTTGGCAGGACATGCAGCGGCGCACGTATTTCGTAACGTCCCTGAACATGCCCGGCCAATAGTAATATTTGGCTATTCGGGCGATGGTCTAATTGATCCCTAGGTGTCCGGCGGTTGGTTCATCGTGGCACTCGTTCAACACTCGTGGTCGTTGGTCTTCGGCGATGCAGAGTTTCCACGGGATGTAGTCTTCTTCGAGGTAGGCAATGCTGTCATGGATATGCCTATACAAGTTTCCGTCTTCGATGCGATAATCCGGGAAATTCGAAGGCTCTTTCATAACGGCCGCTTTTTTCTTCGTGTACCAGTCTTCTCTCTTCGGTGGCAGGTCAATAGCGTGCAATTCCTCGGGTCCTGGGAGTGGTTCTCTGGATAATGCATCGGCTAAGATATTGAGCTTCTTTCGGCGATACTTCAACTCGTAATCATACTGCATCAGTTCCAGAGCCCATCGTGCGATTCGACCTGATGGTGATTCGATGGAGTTGAGCCAACGCAGTGATTGGTGATCTGTGATGATGGTGAAATGGTAGCCTTCCAGGTAGTGTTTCATCTTCCGAATTCCCCAAATGACCGCGAGACACTCCTTTTCTGTAACCGAGTAGTTCGCTTCAGCACCATTTAATGTCCGGCTGGCATATGCTATGACACTTTCTCTCCCTTCTTGTTCTTGTATGAGAACAACTCCTAGTCCACAGTCGCTTGCATCTGTCTGTAGTGTGAATGGTACTTCAAAATCCGGGCACGCAAGAATGGGAGCTTGCGTGAGTTTTGCCTTGAGTTCCTCGTATGCTGATGGCTGGTCGTTATCCCAGCTCCACTTTCTCCCCTTCTTTAGCAGTTGTGTGAGTGGCCCCACTAGAGCTGAGAATCCCTCCACAAAGCGTCGATACCAGGAACAAACTCCCAGGAATCGGCGTAGCTCCTTGATATTCTTCGGTGGCAGCATTTGCTTTATGGCGCTGATTTTGTCTGGGTCCGTTTGAATGCCTTCTCGGCTGATCATGTGTCCTAGGTATCGTAACTCCGTCTTGCAGAAGTGACATTTCTCTGCATTGATCCTTAAGTTGGCTTGGATAAGTCTGTCGAACACCCTCTTAAGATTTCTTAAGTGTTCGTCGAGTGTTCGTCCGATCACTACGATGTCGTCGAGATACGTAAATGCGAACGGCTCTAGCTCTGGACCGATGACCTGATCTAGAGCTCTCTGGAAGGTCGCTGGTGCTGAGTGTAGTCCGAATGGCATTACTTTCCATTGATAAAGTCCTCGCCCAGGAACTGTGAAAGCAGTGTACTGTCAGCTGTCGGGGCTCATCGGTATTTGCCAGTATCCATTGCGCAGATCGATAGTGCTGAAAAACTTGCCCTCACGCAGTTTATCGAGGATCGCCTGTATTTGTGGCAGAGGGTAGGCATCTCGAATAGAATGTGCATTGAGTTGACGATGGTCGATGCATAGTCTCCACTCACCTTGCTTCTTTTTGACAAGCACTATCGGGGCACTGTGGGGGCTATTAGATGGCTCTATTCGATTTTCACGTAGGAGTTCGTCTATCTCCTTATCAATAATTGACTGCATGGCTGGATTTCGAGGAGAGTAGCGCTGTTTGATGGGCCGGTTGTCTTTCATCCGTATGCTGTGGTTGGCGATGTGGGTAACTCCTCGTAGGCAATCGAACCTAGGTAATTCGGTAGCAAGAAATGCTTCGATCACCTGTTCATCATTTCCTTTCATCCCCTTTGCTGGAATAGTCCGAGAATGTTCCACGTTATTTTCGTTTGTTACCTCTGCTGGCTGTCTGGTCTCAAGTGAAGTGTTGGCTATGGCTGATGTGAGGGCTGTTCCGATTCGTGGCTTTAGAATTTCGATGGAGTTGGAGTCCATCCGTAGAAATATGCCTACTCGTGCAAGGAAATCCATTCCCAGTACGATGTCGTTGGTCATTCGCGGCATGACCAATAATTCCTGCGTGTGGGTACTGGTATTAAATTTGATGTTGGTGGTGGTAGTACCCTCAATTAGCACTGTTCGGCCGTCTGCGAGGCGTGTGTATGGGCTGTCGTTAGGTCTTGGTTTTACATCCGCGTTGATGTTTCTGGCTGTTCTAGAGTCGATAAACGATCGTGTTGCTCCTGTATCGATGAGCGCTTCGAACTCTTCCTCGTTGATTGTAATGCGGGCGTAAATGCATGTGTCGTCGTTAATGAATAGTGTGGGTAGATTGGTGGGGGCATGACTTATGCGGGTTCCTGGTTGCCCCCATTGGCAGGAACTCCCAGCTCGTTTCCCTCTATACGGCGGCAACAGTCTTTGGTACGAACATCTGGTCTGTCACAATCCCAACAAAAAAGTACTTGGGGGTTTCGGCAGTTCTGTCGCACATATACAACTTATATTCGGGTCGGCAGTTGTTGTAAATTCTTTCGAGTTGCTGCTTCCTATCCATGACCGTTGCCCACCGCATTAGGGTTTGGATTGCAGTGACATACTCCGTAAACTTTTCCCTCGGGTTCTGGGTTCGTCGGCGGATGTCGTCTTCCAGTCGTTCGAAGTACCGTGGTGGTAAGAAGTATAGCTGGAAATCCTGTTTGAAATCGTCCCAATTTTTCCAGTCGCATTGGTTGTTCCGATACCAAGATAAGGCTTTGTCCTTTAATAGCTCTGGCAAAGTCCTAGTAACGCGGTTGAATGGAAGACAATAGCAAGTGGCGAGTTCCTCGACTCGTTCCAAGAACCCGAGTGGATCCCTTCCACCATCGTAGCGGATTCCCCATTTACGAACCTTGTCGCAAACTTCCGCATCGCTAAATTCAGGTTCTGACGTCTTCGGTGGCGTGATTTTGTTCGATGGTCCCGCTAGATCTTCGTCCATAGTTGGTGTCTTCGTTTGGTTTCGTTGGTCCGCTAGGTCGTCGCCTGATGTTGATACCGTTTCGCTCATTAGTTGAGTTATTGCTGCTTGGGTTTTTGCTTCTCCTATCGCGATGGCTTTCCAAGTCAGCGTTTTGCTGGTGGCTGGCTGTTCCGTTGGCTGTGATAACTGGAGAGGTGGACCGGTAGTTTCCCCTGCTGCGCTGTGTTCGACAAGTTGTTCCGTTGGCTGTGGTGACTTGGTATGTTGAATGGTAGTTTCCCCTGTTGCGCTGTGTTCGCTTAGCTGATCTCCTATTTGTGATTGCTGTGTTGGTCTGCGGTAACGGGTTTCCAGTTCTTCACCTCTGTCTGTATTGTCGATGTACGTTGATAGTCTTTTCCGCAGCTCCTCCAACTTACCCGCGGTGTCCTCCTGTAGCTCTTGCAGCACTGCTTTGATCTCTTCCTTGTTCAGTTCGTAGAGCCACGACTTACCCATTCGCACTGCACTCGATGCCTTTATGTTTTTTTTTCGTTTCTTTTTTTTCTTAAGTTTATGCACTGCACTCGCTGTCTTTGTTTTTTTTTCTTTAAGGATTCTGTACACTGCACTCGATGTCTTTTTTTTTTCTTTACTTTAATTTGAGGGTCCCTGCTCGGGCGCCATTTACAACGTTGTTTTCCGGCCGGGGTGAGCTCGGCGGGGATTCCGGGGTTCTGAAAAAGCAGGAAGAGGAGTAGTCGGCCCGAAGATGGAAAAAGACAAACTTTCAAGAGGAGTAAATGAAAAGACAATCTGAGTTAATTTTAATTTTAACTTTACATTTATTGGTAGGTACTTCTTTTTAAATCTTAATATTTTCGACGCGTTGAACCGGCGTGTTTAACCTCTGACGATCGACTCCTCGAATATCAGGCGGGCCCGCTTTATATAGGCCTAGCCTGAGGTGAATCGTCTTCTCCTGTTGTATCGTCTCTGCTGTTGTGTTGTATTGTTACTGTGTTGTCTCTGCTAGTATTGTTGTTGTCTCTGCTGGTGTTGCTGTTGTCTCTGCTGGTGTTGTTGTTGTCTCTGCTGCTGTTGTCTCTGCGGCTGTTGTCTCTGCTACTGTTGTCTCTGCGGCTGTTGTCTCTGCAGCTGTTGTTATTGTCGGTACAGATGTTGTGCACCCTTGTCCCATGCATGGCTCTACCCAACTATTCGGCTACCACGTCTACTACGACTACCACCACTACTCCAAGCTACCTGAGCTCGTAGTTACCGCCAGAGCGCTTAAGCTCCACACATGTGGCTGGATCCAGCTATCATGCGTCTGGTCCAGCGGCCACCACTCGACTCCCAACTGAAATCTGCTACTACTACCACCACTCCAACCTACTCTAACGAGGGGCGAGTACCTGGGCCGCAATGAACTGCGCACCCTGTGTCCCCACTGCCCACTCTTGCTACTTGAGTCGGTAGTTACCGCCAGAGCGCTTCAGCTCCACACATGTGACTGGATCCAGCTAGCATGTGTCTTGTCCGGCGGCCACCACTCGACTGCCAACTGAAGTCCTCATCAGCGATGCCACTTTGCTGCAATAGTAGTAGATCTACTGCACTTTTCGCAAAAAAATAAATCTACTGCCACTAAATCCAATCTACTGCACTTTTTTGTTTGATAAGCCTTCTCTTGAACAGCTGTACAAAAACCAAGCATAAAAATAACCGGTGTAAAGAACGTCTGAACGAAGCCACCAACTTATTGTGAACTTGGCCACATTCTCTTTTGACATATATGAAATGAGTTGGCTGCTTTCATTCATGAAACAAAAAATCTATCTATGTTTCTGTTGTGTTCTCATTTCCTGCTAAACTAACGGGATTCTAAAAGCTTATTTGATATTTTGAATTTGAATTCGTGTAACGTGATTCGTGTATCGTGTGGAAAACCCTTATTTTACAAGAGTTAAATTATCAAAAAAAACACGGATAAATATTTATTGAAAACCACAAAAAATAAGTAAAATTGTTCTGACAAACATCTGTTCAAGTGTTAAATAAGTTATTTTTTTTTAGAGAAACACCAAAAAGAACAATACAAGAAACTGAGAACGAAACTCAGCCTGCCGGAGAATCACTTGCTGGCTCTAGCCAAATGCAAATGTCTTCACCGTGAGTGTTTTGTTTAAGTTTAGTTTTCTAGTTTTTAATTTCTTTCTTTTTTATTTACTAAATAATAGAAAAGAAAACCCTAACTCGATTCAAGAAAATGAATGTACAATTCTTCCAGAACCAAAAAAATACAAACAAAAATACAAACAGACGTGGGAACGAGAGTATTCTTGGCTTAAGGTGCGTCGACGGGCAAAGCTTTTGCAAAATTAGCTTTAACCCTTTGTTGACCAAGCTATTAAAAAAGTTATAATCTTCATTTTTGTTGAAGAATTTTTAAGTTGAGGGTATTTTAAGATTTTTGAATTTTTGAATGACTCATGGGGACGAAATATGAAGGTCAATCTCCAAAGTACCGTTAGGCTATAACTAAAGTTATAAAAAGAAAATTTTTTGTTTTATGTTTTTTTTATTGAACTATGATATTCTTTGCTTTCGATTACATAAGCATTTAATAAAATTAAAGATCAAAACTGTGTAAAAATACCAATTTAGTGTGTTAGTTTTGAAATCGAATAACTTTCTTCAAAGTCTAATATGCTGTCAGAAAAACCGTTATATCTGTGGCTAAAATAAGGTAAATATACATAAAAAACAAATTTCATTGAGATTATATGATACTTAAAAGTCTTGTTTGGTCTTAGTGTCTAAATATGTTCCTATAGGAATTTCATTTGAAGTTAAACATACTGGTACTTATGAGTACCGTCGGTCAACAAAGGGTTAAAATGCTTGACAATAAGATATCAAGATATCATTTGGAGAAGTCCAAAAATACAAGCCATATTCCAGATTTGTTTCTTCAGGTTTCTTCAAGAAACAATAATAATTCCAAACTTCAAATAGAGATTACTTGTGTGATGTACTGTGTTAGTCATAATTTGCCGTTTTCCTTAATGGATAGCGTTCCTAATTTTTTGCAAGCAGTATGTCTAGATTCTTCCATCGCGAAAGGTATAAAGTGTGGGCGTACCAAAGCTAGTTCCATGGTTAATTTTTTTATGGGGCCTTTTGCCCAAGAATAAATAAGTAACGTTTTGAGAACTCGAAAATTTTCTATTATAATAGATGAAACAATGGATGTCTCAACTAGAAAATGTTTAGTTATAGTTACGCGTTGTTTCGATGAACAGAACAAGAAGATTCGAGATAGTTTTTTTTGGTCTTATAGAACTTTCGTCGCCAGATTCGAATGAAATTTTTTCAAACTTGAAAATTTTTTTTGAAATTTTTTTTTGAAAATAAAAATATTCCAATGACAAACATAATTGGAATGGCAACAGTTAATGCATCTGTAATGAGTGGCAACATTAATGGGGTTAAGGCAAAAATACAAAATGTAAACAAGAATTTGTTTTAGCTTGGATGTACGTGCCACTCATTGCATTTATGTGCTTCAGCAGCTACTAAAAAACTACCTAACTTTATTGAAAAGAGAATTAAAGATATTTACAATCATTTTCCCATAGCCCTAAGAGATGTGAAGCTTTTAAAGAATTCCAAGAATATTTTGACATAAAAAACCATAAGATCTTGTACATTTCGTACACTAGGTGGCTTTCAGTTGGGAGTGTTGTTAACCGTCTCCTAGAACAATGGAACCCATTACAACATTTTTTCACTCTTTTAAATTTTGAAAATTTAGATTCCGTAAACTAAGTCACTACTTTTTTAACTAATCCTTTAAATAAACTTTTTCTTCTCTTTCTTTCTTACGTTTTAAATTTAATAAATACAAAAAATAAAATATTTCAATCAGAATACACACAAATACATCTTCTTGAACAACACATTTTCAATCTCTACATGGATCTTTTTAAGAATTTTATAAATCTTTTTTCCATCCATCAGTCTCTTTTAAATATGTATTTCGGAATAGAGTTTCAAGAATATATAAATGAAAACAATTTCGATGAATTAGAAACTGATAAAATAAAAAAGGATATTTCAATTTTGTAAATTTGAAATGAAATTTGTAAACAAATAAAAAATCGAAAAAATATATGTTGAACTTTGCGAGTATATGTTGATTTTGTGTTCACTTCCCCATAGTAGTGCTGCTGCAGAGCGAAAGTTTTCGATTGTAAGCCAAGTAAAAAATAAACTACGAAACAAACTTAACGTAAACACTCTTGAAAATTTAATTTTTTGTAAGGAAATGAATAATATCAGCAACGGTTGCTGGACACCCTCAGACTCTCCTGGGCTCTTAAAGTATTTTGAAAACTTTAATTTTATTGATGGAAAATTTATAAAAAACCATTAAAGTGTTTAATTAAAGACTTTGAAGATTAAGTTGTATTACCTACTCGTTTAAAAATTAATTTGTTAATATAGTTTTAAGCAATTAAACTTTGTTTTTCGTTTATTAAAAAATCTACTGCGGAAAGATCCAATCTACTGCATTTTTTTTTAATGATCTACTGCGCTCCTCTTTTTGTGAAGTGGCAACGCTGGTCCTCATCCGCTGGTTTCTACCTCCGTCGCACTGTGGTGAATTTCGTAGGTGGCTCTGTGTAGGTGTGGGTGTAGGCTTGGGGCACTTGCTGAGCTTCTGTGGTGGGTTCCACTGGTGATGGGTGGTGTCTGTGTCTTTCATCATGTGTGTGTGTGTAGTGGTGGAGCACTTGCTGAGCTACTATGGTGGGTTCCGTTGGTGGCGTCGGTGTGTGTGAAGGCGAATATTTATTATGCTGCTGTGGTGGGTTCCGTTGATGGTGTCAGTGTGTGTCTAGGAGTGGGGGGCGGGACAGTCGCTAAGCTGGTGTGGTGGTGTATGTGCGAGACTGTGGTATTGTAACGAACCACTTCGTTACAAGTCAATGAAAATATTTGTCTTCGGAAGCAGTGGCACAGACTACAACAACTAAAACAAACCTTTTGGCGAAGGTGGGTATTGGAATACCTCCCAACGCTAACGCGACGAACCAAGTGGCATGAGAAAGCTAAGCCGATGCAGGTGGGTGACTACGTAATTATATGCGATGACAATGAAAGCAGAGGTGAGTGGAAGCGTGGCAGGGTAGTAGAAGTTTTTATTGCGCCTGATGGTCAGGTTCGATCAGCCGCAGTTAAAACCACATCAGGCATACTTAGGAGGCCAACATCGAAACTGGCTAGGCTTGATATTGATAGTGAATCTCGCACATCGATTCACGGAGGGCGGGATGTTGTTGCTTAAATATTTACTTTACTAATTTTCGAATTTAATATCAATATATTATCGAGTCTCACTGAATTATTTCATTATAACCATTAAAAACTGTCTTAATAAATAAGCACTGAATTATTTCATTATTATTATCATTTACATTACGTTAGACGCTATGAACACACTCTAAATGTGAACGCCCATTAAAAGAGAACGCACTGAACGCTTAGTTCACATTTTTCGTTAAAAATTATGAAATAGGAGGAAATCATCTCCTTATTTCATTCAGTGGTTTCATTTGATGGAACATGCTTGCCAGCCAGAGGAACACAAAACTGTAAGAATTTAATTTAAGATTTAATGAATTATTTGTATTTTGATTTCATTTTCTAGAATATTAAACGACCCATAAACGATTTTGGAGTTTAATTTTATTTTCTTCAAACGCACAACCCCATCGGAAGCTGTCTTCAGCTCGGCTGCGACCTTTGTAGAACTAAACCCGAATTAACTCTCCTTGTTTCCAAAATTCCCTTTTATACTACTTTTCTAGTTTATCCATGTTCATTTGCGTTCCCCTCCGACACACACGTTCTTTCGTACTTCTTGTAAATGCGTTGCTCAACCATGCTGATGCAGTCTTTCATACCTTCGTGACCCAAAATACCATTGAGATCGCAACAAGTCATTGGCGTTTTGCCCTAGCTGCGCATAGTGAATTATCAGCATATGTGTATAACAATTATCAGCACGTCATTCGCACTTGCCTTGACCACACATAGTGCTGCGTCAGCATGTGTGCAGAACTTGAAGTGGAGTTCCCTTTTGTCCCATTATTGTTTATTGTTGGCGATTACTCACACTGTTTATGGGTTCGGTCGGCGATATGTGTGAAATGATATGTATTGACCTAGTGAAGTGACTTATTGGGAATATCGTATAGTAGGTAATTTTGGTATGCGGTACTATGGTTCTGTGAGTAGTCGTGGTTGGCGCAGATGAAGGTACTATGGTTCTGTGAGCAGTCGTGGTTGGCGCAGATGAACAGGTGGTGCGGGTACTACATCGGTACTTAGTTTCGCGAAGAAAGCGTGATTACGTCCATCTGCGTTACATCTATTTCCATTACACCTATTTCCGGGGCCATAGATAACCCAACCCAGCTTGGTCGAGGTAGCTACGAGTCCATTACCTCTGCTCTTGACAACTTTCCGAGCCAATCCTAAGTGTGCGTTGTCCAACCCTATCAATAGCTCCGGGGTAGCTTAGGTATAATCAGCAGTAGGGAGTTTCATCATATACCGATATTTCATCGGGAGCTCGTTCACATCCAGAGTCTGGGTAGGCAACTGAAGATCCCTTACAGTCCGCACACATTTGAGCGGGAACTTCCTAGAGTTTGCTCCTATTCCGGATATGTTCATATCAACACGACGCGATTGCTCCGTAACCGTTTTGTCGCCGAAACATTGTATTCCTAGTCTCTCTTTTGGACCTTTCAACCCGAGTGAGTCCGTTAGACTTCTGTTCATTAGTCACACAGCTGACCCTTCGTCGAAGAACGCATAACAAGTCACTTCCTTACCATTGGCGAACAACTTTACCGGAAGTATTTTAAAAAGCACATTTATAGTTTGCGGATGGATTACCGAACTCGAACATATGCCGACGTGCTCAGAAGGACTGTGCAGGAGAATGTGGAGCTTCCTTTTGCAATCACTATCATTGCACTTGTGACGCTGTTCACAGCTACTACTCCGATACAGGGTTATCTTTGGGACCCTTTGGGGTCAAATGGACCCTATTTTGATGGCACGGACCCCAGGACCCGCCTTTTTGAAAATCATCGAAATTGTACCCTTTTCGGACCCTTTCTGTAAATTGAGAAACAATTGACACATTCGACCGAAATTCCTTCACTTCTTTCAGTAGACAAAGTCACCGACAGCAATCACACTTTTGTATAACCGGATTTCTATCTACATACCTATGTATTTTTTTGCCAACTCCAAAATGTAAATTTTCCTTGTAAACAGACATATCCAAATAGTTGGTGCGTTTTGTTTGTCATACTTCATCGCATTTAAATTTCTCGTATCCTCATATAGTGTGTAATCACTTTGTGTGTTATTCTTTGTTTTGTTATCGTGCGCAACTGGATTACAAGTACAAAAACTAGTAATCAGAACTTTTTGTCCAAATACTTTCTTGTTTCTTTTGTTTATGTTACTTTATTTTTAAATAAATTGCTTTTTTTAAATGAACTGATTTTTTTTTTGTTTAAGATTTTTCATGCATAAGCTTTATATATTTTTAATTTTTAAGTGGACCCCCCCCCCATTCACGATTTCAAATTTTGACGATTTTCAATGGGCTGGTAAATGAACATAAATTATTTTTTTTGGCTTGTAACTTTGCATACATTTATTTGAAGACTTAAAAAAGGAGAAAAAAATTTTACATAATTATTTTTTTTTTATTGTTTTTTGTGATCAAACAAAAGCCCTTCTTTTCGGCGGCGCATGTGATTTCCGCTCACTGGAACATCTGAAACCAAAAATTCCAACGGGATTAGAAAGAGTACATGTTTGGCTCTGGTATGAACTAGGATTATTAATTTCGCACAAAAATTAACAAAATGGCGGACCTTTGAATTTTTTTTTTTAAAATCGCATTTTTTTCAGCCACAAATCAAGTTAAAAAGTAAAGAAGATCTTCACCGATTTGATTTATCCTAGTTCATACCATAGCTATATATGTATAGAATAACGTATTAAAATTTGGAACCGATTGGATTAATAGTTTTTGAGTAAGCTCATGCGCCAGTCGTAAAACACTGTTTCGAGAAAAACGCGTTTAAAGTTAAATTCTTGGGTATAAAATCTACCTACGTTCCACCATAAATCGGCTATATCTTCAAGAGTTTTTGAAATTTTCACTTGAAAAGGAACATTCTTGAATAGTTATAGGTTCGAATTTATTAAAAAAAAAGCGATTTTTTGAAACCGAGAAGCAACTGGACAAAAATACAAAAAAAAAATTAATAAAATTATACTTATCCTACCCGTCTTATTCTTTAATTGTATATGGGACCCCTTTTTGGACCCTTTCCGGAAATTTTCAGAGGTAACCCTGCTCCGATATTCTTCACTCAAACAATTAAAACAGGGCCTCTTCTGACGCACGAGTCGCCACCGTTGCCGAATGTCCATCTTCACAAACCGTTCGCATTTCGAAATATTATGCTTTCCAGAACAAACGTTGCAACCTTGATCGTTATTGCCATCCTTCGCAGTGTCCGCATGAAAAAATCTGGATCGTCCTCCAGCCTTGGTATCTATCTGTGATGACTGTTCGTTAAAGTTGACACAAATCGTACTAACCATACTCGACAATTCCTGTAGCCATGTACTGAAGTGCTTTATTGTTGGCGTTAACTTCATATTAACCGTATGCCGCGCCCAATCGAGTCTTCTTTGTACAGGTAGCTTCAACAACAATTCCTCCATTAGTGTTGGGTTACACAGATGTTCCTCGCAGCCAGCAGCCTCCAAAAACGATGCCAGATTCTGCACCTTGGTGGCAAAGGGAACAATCTGTTCAACACGATTTTCGGAGATAGGGGCGACACTCCTTACCCTCATAATTTGGCTTCTTACCAGCTGGTCTGGCCTACCGAATCTGTTCTTCAAAGTCCTCATCACTTGCTCGACGTTGTTGCTATATATCAATAAACATTCTACCGGTTCCCTCGCCTGACCTTTAAGAGCCTTCTGGAGCCGCAGCATGTTCTGCCTTTCGCTATAAAGATATTCTTCAGTTGTCATCACAAATGATTCCCTAAACATGGGCCAGGCTTCGGGAGTCCCATCGAACTCAGCGAGGTCGTACAATTTCCGCGGTTGTTCTTGCCTTAGCGATGAAGGTGATTGAGTCAACTCGTTTGTTGCACATTCTACTTTACTGCCGGTATCTTTATTAGTGGCATTTTTTAAATCTCCAGTTTGCATTGAGGGTCGTTGACTTTGCAGGATTTCCGACTGCAGATTCTGGATCATTTGCATAACTTGGTCTAACCTGGCGTCTATGCTAGAGAGAGAGCCACATGTGGTGTCTCATTGTCGCGTATCGTGGTGTTCATGGTATCCAGATCATCTTTATCGTCACTACATTTCACCTCATCGTCACGTCTTAAATCCAACTGTCGGCGCGGCTTCGTCTTTGGTGGCATGATTTATAAATTTTTATATGAAATCAAATTCCCCCTACACACCCTTTGACCAACCAACAGACACTCGCCAGAAACAATAAACCCAACCAAATTCAAAAAGGCACTCACCTGGACTTCGAGGACACCCGTCTCGTCCGGAATTTTTTTTTTTTTTTTTTTATATATCTGGATCCTGCCTCAAGGCTGATACTGCGACCTGAAAGATCTATTGTATCATAGGATACTAATTAGCCCAAGAGGCAAACCACCTTTCTCATAAAGGTGAGTAAGTCCTTGGTTGACTCATTTTTTAATTCATAAGGTCTAAGCAGTTCTTTGTGTAGGGTACGTCGTCTGACCCCAAAAAGTGCCGGGCAATCACAAAGGACGTGTTCGGCTGTTTCGACCTCTTCCAAACAGAGTCGACAATCGGTCTCGCTAGACAGGCCTAACTTGTTCAGGTGGTATCGTAAATGACAATGACCGGAGAGGGTCTCGTCCGGAATACCAACAGTCCGTTGCACACTTGTAGCTGCTTTGGCGTGGTGATGTTGAAACGATTCACTTCTTACAATTGTGCCGGTGCTCCGACGACGAACTCAAAAGGGAAACACAAATCCACTGGTTCACGTTGATTGCGACAAAATTACAATAATTCCTTCGCTGAATAATTTACCGCAAGTAAAACTCGTCTTGTTCACGACGAACTCAATTCCAAGTTTCAACTTTTAAAAGTCAAATAAAAGATGTTAAAATTGATGTTCGGCGCAGGAAGTCTCCAAATAAAAACGTTTGCAAAAAATTCAGAACTCAAAACTGAGGCAATCCACAGAACTATTATTTGTGGTAGCGCTACTTTACTAAACTCGACATGAAACTTGAATGGAAGACGCACACAGTGCTCACAAAATATTAAGTAATAAGAAAAAGTTTTAAAGCTCGGCAACAGTTCCCTTAAGCCTTTGATTATTTGTTCATTTATAATCGATATTAGAGGTAATATTTACAAGCTCGAGACATTTGTTTAGTTTTTTAAGTATAAATTTGATGACAGCTGTCAAGAGAAAAATGAACCAAATCATGGAAATATCGTCTTAGCTGCAGCATTTTTGTCCATTCGATCGATGTGGCCGATTAAGTACAGTCGACGTGTTTTGGCTTTTCAGACTCCTTTCACACCTTGATATAGTATTTTTGTTATGATAAAACTTAGGTAACTACACTACGACACTACGAGTATACTAAACTACTAAGGTCAAAGGAGATGGGGCAAAATTATATGGAGCTTGGGCCAAGAGCTTACATCAATGAAATTGGTATCAAAATAAAGCTGAGCTTCAGTGCGTTTAAACTGTGAAGTTTTTTGAAAATGGTATGTGGGGATTTTGAGATTTTTGTGTGTTTTCGCATTGTGGATAGATCTTTTGATTTTTCTGTCCGCTTATATGCATATAAAATCATAATATCGTAAGAACAGTTAGACGCACATCTAACAATATAATAAACACACAAAATAATAGAACGAAAACTAAAACACACAAAATTATAAATCGAAAATTAAAACAACACAATTAAAAGAAAAACACCGCGTGTCATCGGTTATCAACAAAGTACACATATCCGACACATAACTACAGAATCAGAATAGGAATATTATGCAATTATCTTCGTCACTCATCGTAAACAACAGACTATAGAGACACAATGGAAATGGAACTAAAGATGATGTCCATTTCTCGCAATTATCGTTCAATGTAAATACTACCCGTATTGCTTGTTTATGTTTAATGTGGTTGTCACTCTTTTGCATGTCTGTTTATTAACTTATGCTGTTTGTCTTTTCATGTAATGAGATGAAGTGAGATAAAACTATTCAGCCACCCGAATGCAGCAGATCAGATATGTTTGGAGGTAACCCAAACGCATTCGGAACATCCTACGACCCAAGGGATTTACATAATTTATTGCAAACTTCGTTTACGGTGGGGGAGAATGTTTGCGATTCAGTCAACGAAAGCGATCTAGATTTCGTCACCGCAATACACAAGTGTCGATGGAACAACAGAGTAAACAGAACCCACAAAACTATGTACCTAAACTATGTAAATAAAATGTCTTTGTTTTTAACTGTCTTTGGAGAAATATACTTTTATTATAACGTTTAATTAAACAAAGGAATAGCGTTCTTAATTTTCTGCCCCAAAAGTAATTGTTAAATATATATGTACAAACTAAGAATTCGAAGGAAATTAAATCCAGCACAGAAATTCAACACAACATTTTTTGGTCCTGGTCCTTCGAGCCGCCAGGACCTGGTTACCAGCCACACGTTTGAGGTGAAATTTCACAGATTTCACTCCCGCTTCCCGTAAACCGCCGAAATGTGGAGAAGCTGGGGGAACGAAATTCCACTTACTACCTTCGTTGGCTAGTATTTCCGTTACCTTTCTCCAGTCTAACTGTATTTCTTTTAATCGTTTTTTCAATTCATTATTGTTGCCTAAAATTTTCGTCCGCAGTCGCTGAGAAGTTTTTTGCACAGTCTTCTTCTTGCGACCAACCTCTTATACGCTGCTAAATACGCCTTCTCCGTTGCGTCGATGGAGCGTTTTGTAACTTCACCGAACTGTGCAACCTGAAACATGAAAATATCCAAAAGTGGCAGCCATTTGATACCTAGCGTTTTGACATTACTAGTTTCTGGAAATGGCAACGAGATATCCACGCTTTGGTCATTGGACAGAATGTGCTGCAATATTTGTTTGGAGTTGCTCACTAATTTTCGGAGATGGAAACCTGCCCATGCTAAAAGCTCCCTAACCGCTTGAAGTTTTTGTAGGGATTCCTGAAAACTGTATTTGTATTTACGCCACCTGAGAATGGTGCCTTTAACATTTGTTAGGATTTTAGGTCCTACCATCAACTTGTCATTCACGGAAGAGCCAAAAAGTGATTTAAACGTTGCGTCGAAAACGACCCTCAGCCTTGTTGTTGTACTGGATTCCTTGATGACGGCGTGATAGGGTAAAATAACATGAGAAGTAGAGTTAAGAGCTTCATAAGGTTCGTCTTTTAGAGTCATATGCTCGAGTTCGAAGTACTCGTTCAAGCATTTGGCATACTCCATTTGTAAATTTGGATTGTCTTGGATTTTCTGCTCCAGTTGGAGAAAACGCCTGACTACAGTTTGTTCTGTCGGGCTCATGCTCTGATACTCTCCACTCTTGGAAGGCAAACAGACTTGATAGTGGCCATCAGGTAAGCGCTTTGTATTTTGTAGAAAAAATTCTTCATATTTCTTATCTTCTTCAGATTCGTGTCTCTCAAAAGTTTCATCTTCGATTTCCTCGAACCTCTCCAAAGTCGTATTGAGATCGACTTGATTGAAGAATGTGTGAACTGTGGTTGTTTCAACTGATGGCACCTTACCCATGACAATCCATCCCAGAAGAGTCCTCTGTGCTATGGGTCCTAAGCACTCGCTGCTCCTTATAACTTCTCCGATGATAATGTCTGCATACATATCACTTCCAAGCAACAAATCGACCTTTGCTGGAATGTTGAATGTCGGATCAGCTAACTCTAAACCTTCCAAGTAAGTCCATTTACTACAATTAGTATGTTGGGCCGGAAGGAGCCCAGTTAGTGATTTGAGGACTAATGCTCGCATTTGCCCTTTGAAGTTCGATGTTCGTGAGGAGATGTAGAGATCCGGCTCGAAGGACCAAAAAATGTTGTGTTGAATTTCTATGCTGGATTTAATTTCAAATACAAATACTTTTCGAGCAGAAAATTAAGAACGCTATTCCTTTGTTTAGTTAAACGTTATAATAAAAGTGTATTTCTCCAAAGACAGTTAAAAACCAAGACATTTTATTTACACAGTTTAGGTACATAGTTTTGTGGATTCTGTTTACTCTGTTGTTCCATCGACACTTGTGTATTGCGGTGACGTCATCTAGATCGCTTTCGTTGATTGAATCGCAAACAGGCTGCAATGATTTTTTGTTTGCAAGATCAATAAGGTATGGTTCTGTTAGTCCACAGGTGTCCTGTTTGCTTCCTAATTTCACCATAGGCGAACTACATATATATGTTGTTACTACAGTTGATGCTGCATTAAAATTACTTTTTGAGCATTAATTCTCAATCAAGTGAAGTTCATCGTGATTTCGATGATTGTTCAGTCGCCAGCTCATGTTTTGTCATTTTGCCGGCGAAGTGAAAATTTCAGTGATTCCGGTGAGTTTATCGAAAACATTCAACGTTTCTTGTATTTTCAGTGCATTTGCGAATCAGATAATATTGCTTCGAGAATGATAATTCGAATTCTTCGATTTGCTAATATTGCAATGCACTAAAGTTTCATTCGGAGACGGCGTCATCTGCTATCGGTCGCAAATGTTCGATCAAAAAAATTAAATTCGAATGGAATCGTGAATGCTCGAAAATATTTAAATCAAAAAATTTTGGGCGGGACGAAGTTCGCCGGGTCCGCTAGTTATATTTGAATTGAATAATTTTTATGAAGGCCAATCGGCATGTATGATTTTTCGCAAAGTTGATGCAAGCTTGCAGATGTTTTTTTTGTCAGGAGTGAGATCTTGCGTGAGATTTAGGCCATAAGTTTATTTTCTAGAAGCCTGCTGCGAGTCGTAGCATCACTAACAGGCAGTTTAATCTTCTCGTGTATGACCTTTGGATTGTTTTTAGCAAGTCTTACTATTCACCTGTCATCAAATTTGGTGGTCTTGCATTTCCGTCCCCGTGTTTCTGGCTTTTTAATGTATTTTAAGGCATTTGCTATTGTTGAATGTTTTTTAACCTTCAACGACCCATAGGTGGTACCCGGGTACTTTTTGGACATTTCAACCTTAACATTTTTTCCCACCACTTTTACCCGGGTACCACCGAGTACATTTTGTATATTTTTTTTTTGTATTATACATGTAGGAACACCCTATAATAATATGCAAAACTCTCCAACGACTCCAACGATGAACGAACACAAAACCTAAAAGAACAGAAGGAAGAGGACGAACGAAATGAAGAAGAAAAGAAAAGGGCACTCGCTTTCCGCCCGCCGAAGAGACAATGTGTTTTTGCTAAGCTAAGAATTAGATTACCAGTAATATTAATTGAAGCGTTGAATATTAAATTCGACGATTGTAATTTGGCTTGTTTTATTTCGTTAAAAATCCTACAAAATCTGGGGGCTCAACCGGGATTTTGACGGCGATAAATCAAAAGCTAAGCATATTACAAAATTGTGGAGAGGTATCAGAAGTTGCGTCTCATCATTTTTTCTTTGTTCACGCATTGCAATCAGTGGTGTTCGCTAGGTGCCGGTGAAGCAGCAGGTGGAGGACGTCATCAGCAATCGAGGCTCAGCACACACACACAGAATAAGCAGCTATTTAAAACGGATAAGCCCAGACAGATTGTCGCTGAAAGTGACGTCATCAATAGCGTGGATAGAGAAAAACGGTTCAACTTTTACCGTTTGTCAAAGAAACAAGTGGATCTTTGAAAACGTGAACAGGTTTGGTTTCCACACAAACCTCGAAGGTAACCAATTTTATTTTTCTTGAGAATATCTGAGACTTAAATTTATCAAATACGATGCCAAAAAAGGGGCATAAGAAAAATAGCACTGGAATAACGAATTCTCCAGAGAATTTTTCCGATATGTTGCGAGACATGGATCGTAGACAGGAATCGGTTTTTGCAGACAATTTAATTCGAGAAAAAGAAAAATTAGAACAGGAAAAACAAAGAGAATTAGATTTATTACGAAGGGAAAGCGAGGTCAAGGAAAAAGAAAAAGAGGCTCAATTGAGGTTAGAGATGTCGCTTTTGAGAACGACAATGGAGGAAGAAATAGCTCGACTTAAAAGTAGGCCAAATATAACATTTGAAGACGTAGCCGCAGTAGTGCCCGAATATAATGGCACCGAAGAGTGTGATGTTGCAAACTGGATTCAAGACGTAGAGAAGTTATCCGTAAATATGAATTGGTCGGATTTTGAAAAGGTTCTGTTTGCAAAACGATTGCTTAAGGGTTCTGCGAAAATGGCAATTAGGGCAAAACCGTATCTAACAACGTGGTCAGAGCTGAAAGAATTTTTGAAGGAAGAGTACTCAGATAGGACATCGATGGCAGACATTCACCGAAAATTGGAACAGAGGAGACACCGAAAAGATGAAAGTGTTTATGAGTACTTGTTAACGATGAGAGAGTTAGGGGCAAAGGTAGGCTAGATGACATTTCTATTGTGTCGTATGTCATTGATGGTATTTGTGATACCCCTCAGAATAAAGTTATTCTTTTCGGCGCTTCCAATATTAAACAGTTTAAAGAAAAGTTAGCTGTGTATGAGAAATATAAAGAGAGTCTAGGTAACAATACAAAATCCAGAGAAAATCGGTCAGCTGAGGAAAGAACACCACAAGGGCGATGCTATAATTGCGGACGTAGAGGTCATAGGAGTAGTTCATGCAACGAGAAAAATCCAAAGTGTTTCCATTGCAACGAGTTCGGGCATAAGTCAATGAACTGTCTGAAGAAGAGGCCACAGGAAGGAAATTCAAACTAGGTTAAGGCGCCCTGCTCGAGTGCAATAAAAAATTCGTTAATGGTTTTGAACTCGAGGGATTGATTGATACAGGCAGTGATATTACGATTATCCGAAGCGATGCGTTTATTAAGATGGGAGCACCTGCCATACAACAAACAGAAATGACAGTTCGCGGACTTTCACCTAAATCAGTAGAAGCTCTAGGATGTTTTGAAGCAGAGGTTAAGGTAGATCAATGCGTTTCAAAAACAAATGTCTTTGTGATGTCAGAAGCAGTGATGCAAATACCTTTCATAGTAGGCAGAGATATTCTTGTTGGTAAAAACATCGAATTAACTGCTGAGGGAACAGCCATCTCTTCTAAAGAACAGGTTATCAGTCAGTTCTGTCAAATTTATAGTGCTGGCTTCGACCAACCAGAGTTAAACATAGGAAGCCCAGAGTATAGGAAAGAAATTGAGAAACTAGTCGCGGAGTATGCACTTAGGAATGAAAAAACCACATCCGTTGAAATGAAGTTGGTTCTCAAATCTGATGTTCCTATTTCCCAACCACCGAGGAGGTTAGCTCCACAAGAAAAAAAAATAGTGGATGAGCAAATATCAAAATGGTTAATAGAGGGCATTATCCGGCCAAGCTCTTCCGATTTTGCAAGCCCAGTAGTGCTGGCTAACAAAAAGGATGGTAGTAAGCAATTGTGCATCGACTACAGGCGCCTCAACAAACAGATCATAAGAAACCATTTCCGTTGCCCTTGATTGAGGATCAAATTGATGCGCTTAGTTCAGCCGACGTTTTTTGCACCTTAGACTTGGAAAATGGGTTCTTTCAAGTATACAGCATTTGTGACACATTCCGGACAGTATGAGTTTCTACGGGTCCCGTTTGGATTATGTGTTTCTCCTGGAATTTTCCAGAAATTTATAAATTCAATCTTTAAGATATTTATTCTGAAAGGTTACATCCTCGTTTATATGGATGATATCATCGTTTTGGGGAAAAATGATGAAGAGTGTCTTGAGAGACTAAAAGACGTTCTGCTTTTAGCCGGAAGCTACGGGTTGAAAATAAAATGGTCGAAATGCCAATTCCTATGTCGATCAATCGAATATCTTGGATTCGATATTGCGAATAGTTCAGTAGCACCTTCCAGTTATAAAACGAGCGCTATAAGATGCTTTCCAGAGCCCAACTCCATCAAAACCATTCAAAGTTTCCTTGGCCTTACCGGATATTTCCGGAAATTTGTCCAAAATTATTCGGTAATAGCCCGCCCACTTTCTCAGCTCCTTAGAAAAGACCAACCTTTTAAATTTGGTGAAGCAGAAAGGATCGCTTTTACAAAGCTTAAAAATATTTTGTCATCGAAACCAGTCTTGAAACTTTACGTGCAAGAGGCAGAGACTGAATTGCATACAGACGCATCGGAATGGGGCTACGGGGCAGTTTTACTGCAGAAATCGGTTGATGGAAAATTTCATCCGGTGTACTTTTACAGCAAAAAAACCAAACCAGCCGAAGAACGCTATTGTAGCTACCAGCTTGAAGTCCTCGCCATTGTCAATGCACTTAAGAAATTGAGAGTTTATTTGTTCGGACTGAAATTTAAGATTGTCACGGATTGTGCTGCTTTTAAGGCAACAATGGAAAAGAAGGAGATCTTACCAAGAATTGCCGGATGGGCATTAGCTTTACAGGACTATGACTACACAATTGAACACCGACCTGGAATCCGCATGAAACATGTCGACGCATTCAGCCGAAACCCGATTTGCATGATGATTAGTAGCGAACTTATTCACCGAATAAAGATGTCCCAAGAGAGAGATGACCATATTAAAGCCATAAAGCAAATCTTACGAACAGAACCATACGAGAACTTTTTTGTCGAGCACAATCTTCTCTACAAAGATGATGGAAAAGGGAGTAAATTGCTGTACATTCCAAGCAACATGACAAGGGAAATTATACGACAGGTCCATGAAGAAGGCCATTTTGGCACAAAGAAGCTTGAAGAACTTTTAAGTAGAGATTACTTTATCCCAAAAATGAGAAGCAAAATTGAACAAGTTAGGATGAGCTGTATTCGCTGCATCTTAAGCGAATGGAAATCTGGAAGACAAGAAGGCCTCCTCAACCCAATTCCGAAGAATGAGCAACCATTGGATACCTATCACGTTGACCACTTAGAGCCATTGTCGCCCACAAACAAAAAATACTGCTACATATTCTATGTTGTGGACGCTTTTTCAAAATTCGTCTGGATTTATCCGTGTAAGTCCACCTCAGCGTCGGAAGCTATCGCGAAGCTTCAATTACAGAAAGAATTTTCGGAAATCCATCGAGAATTATCTCAGATCGTGGCTCAGAATTTACATCCACCAGTTTTAAAGAATATTGTGAGGATGAGGGCATTCAACACCTTCTCATTACAACCGGTGTCCCTCGCGGTAATGGACAAGTCGAGCGCATTAATAGAATTATTATCTCCGTACTCACCAAAAAGTAATTGTTAAATATATATGTACAAATTAAGAATTCGAAGGAAATTAAATCCAGCACAGAAATTCAACACAACATTTTTTGGTCCTGGTCCTTCGAGCCGCCAGGACCTGGTTACCAGCCACACGTTTGAGGTGAAATTTCACAGATTTCACTCCCGCTTCCCGTAAACCTTCGAAATGTGGAGAAGCTGGGGGAACGAAATTCCACTTACTACCTTCGTTGGCTAGTATTTCCGTTACCTTTCTCCAGTCTAACTGTATTTCTTTTAATCGTTTTTTCAATTCATTATTGTTGCCTAAAATTTTCGTCCGCAGTCGCTGAGAAGTTTTTTGCACAGTCTTCTTCTTGCGACCAACCTCTTATACGCTGCTAAATACGCCTTCTCCGTTGCGTCGATGGAGCGTTTTGTAACTTCACCGAACTGTGCAACCTGAAACATGAAAATATCCAAAAGTGGCAGCCATTTGATACCTAGCGTTTTGACATTACTAGTTTCTGGAAATGGCAACGAGATATCCACGCTTTGGTCATTGGACAGAATGTGCTGCAATATTTGTTTGGAGTTGCTCACTAATTTTCGGAGATGGAAACCTGCCCATGCTAAAAGCTCCCTAACCGCTTGAAGTTTTTGTAGGGATTCATCGTGATTTCGATGATTGTTCAGTCGCCAGCTCATGTTTTGTCATTTTGCCGGCGAAGTGAAAATTTCAGTGATTCCGGTGAGTTTATCGAAAACATTCAACGTTTCTTGTATTTTCAGTGCATTTGCGAATCAGATAATATTGCTTCGAGAATGATAATTCGAATTCTTCGATTTGCTAATATTGCAATGCACTAAAGTTTCATTCGGAGACGGCGTCATCTGTTATCGGTCGCAAATGTTCGGCATGTATGATTTTTCGCAAAGTTGATGCAAGCTTGCAGATGTTTTTTTTGTCAGGAGTGAGATCTTGCGTGAGATTTAGGCCATAAGTTTATTTTCTAGAAGCCTGCTGCGAGTCGTAGCATCACTAACAGGCAGTTTAATCTTCTCGTGTATGACCTTTGGATTATTTTTAGCAAGTCTTACTATTCACCTGTCATCAAATCTGGTGGTCTTGCATTTCCGTCCCCGTGTTTCTGGCTTTTTAATGTATTTTAAGGCATTTGCTATTGTTGAATGTTTTTTAACCTTCAACGACCCATAGGTGGTACCCGGGTACTTTTGGGACATTTCAACCTTAACATTTTTTCCCACCACTTTTACCCGGGTACCACCGAGTACATTTTGTATTTTTTTTTTTTTGTATTATACATGTAGGAACACCCTATAATAATATGCAAAACTCTCCAACGACTCCAACGATGAACGAACACAAAACCCAAAAGAACAGAAGGAAGAGGACGAACGAAAGGAAGAAGAAAAGGAAAGGGCACTCGCTTTCCGCCCGCCGAAGAGACAATGTGTTTTTGCTAAGCTAAGAATTAGATTACCAGTAATATTAATTGAAGCGTTGAATATTAAATTCGATGATTGTAATTTGGCTTGTTTTATTTCGTTAAAAATCCTACAAAATCTGGGGGCTCAACCGGGATTTTGACGGCGATAAATCAAAAGCTAAGCATATTACAAAATTGTGGAGAAGTTTCAGAAGTTGCGTCTCATCATTTTTTCTTTGTTCACGCATTGCAATCAGTGGTGTTCGCTAGGTGCCGGTGAAGCAGCAGGTGGAGGACGTCATCAGCAATCGAGGCTCAGCACACACACACAGAATAAGCAGCTATTTAAAACGGATAAGCCCAGACAGATTGTCGCTGAAAGTGACGTCATCAATAGCGTGGATAGAGAAAAACGGTTCAACTTTTACCGTTTGTCAAAGAAACAAGTGGATCTTTGAAAACGTGAACAGGTTTGGTTTCCACACAAACCTCGAAGGTAACCAATTTTATTTTTCTTGAGAATATCTGAGACTTAAATTTATCAAATACGATGCCAAAAAAGGGGCATAAGAAAAATAGCACTGGAAAAACGAATTCTCCAGAGAATTTTTCCGATATGTTGCGAGACATGGATCGTAGACAGGAATCGGTTTTTGCAGACAATTTAATTCGAGAAAAAGAAAAATTAGAGCAGGAAAAACAAAGAGAATTAGATTTATTACGAAGGGAAAGCGAGGTCAAGGAAAAAGAAAAAAAGGCTCAATTGAGGTTAGAGATGTCGCTTTTGAGAACGACAATGGAGGAAGAAATAGCTCGACTTAAAAGTAGGCCAAATATAACATTTAAAGACGTAGCCGCAGTAGTGCCCGAATATAATGGCACCGAAGAGTGTGATGTTGCAAACTGGATTCAAGACGTAGAGAAGTTATCCGTAAATATGAATTGGTCGGATTTTGAAAAGGTTCTGTTTGCAAAACGATTGCTTAAGGGTTCTGCGAAAATGGCAATTAGGGCAAAACCGTATCTAACAACGTGGTCAGAGCTGAAAGAATTTTTGAAGGAAGAGTACTCAGATAGGACATCGATGGCAGACATTCACCGAAAATTGGAACAGAGGAGACAGCGAAAAGATGAAAGTGTTTATGAGTACTTGTTAACGATGAGAGAGTTAGGGGCAAAGGTAGGCTAGATGACATTTCTATTGTGTCGTATGTCATTGATGGTATTTGTGATACCCCTCAGAATAAAGTTATTCTTTTCGGCGCTTCCAATATTAAACAGTTTAAAGAAAAGTTAGCTGTGTATGAGAAATATAAAGAGAGTCTAGGTAACAATACAAAATCCAGAGAAAATCGGTCAGCTGAGGAAAGAACACCACAAGGGCGATGCTATAATTGCGGACGTAGAGGTCATAGGAGTAGTTCATGCAACGAGAAAAATCCAAAGTGTTTCCATTGCAACGAGTTCGGGCATAAGTCAATGAACTGTCTGAAGAAGAGGCCACAGGAAGGAAATTCAAACTAGGTTAAGGCGCCCTGCTCGAGTGCAATAAAAAATTCGTTTATGGTTTTGAACTCGAGGGATTGATTGATACAGGCAGTGATATTACGATTATCCGAAGCGATGCGTTTATTAAGATGGGAGCACCTGCCATACAACAAACAGAAATGACAGTTCGCGGACTTTCACCTAAATCAGTAGAAGCTCTAGGATATTTTGAAGCAGAGGTTAAGGTAGATCAATGCGTTTCAAAAACAAATGTCTTTGTGATGTCAGAAGCAGTGATGCAAATACCTTTCATAGTAGGCAGAGATATTCTTGTTGGTAAAAACATCGAATTAACTGCTGAGGGAACAGCCATCTCTTCTAAAGAACAGGTTATCAGTCAGTTCTGTCAAATTTATAGTGCTGGCTTCGACCAATCAGAGTTAAACATAGGAAGCCCAGAGTATAGGAAAGAAATTGAGAAACTAGTCGCGGATTATGCACTTAGGAACGAAAAAACCACATCCGTTGAAATGAAGTTGGTTCTCAAATCTGATGTTCCTATTTCCCAACCACCGAGGAGGTTAGCTCCACAAGAAAAAAAAATAGTGGATGAGCAAATATCAAAATGGTTAATAGAGGGCATTATCCGGCCAAGCTCTTCCGATTTTGCAAGCCCAGTAGTGCTGGCTAACAAAAAGGATGGTAGTAAGCAATTGTGCATCGACTACAGGCGCCTCAACAAACAGATCATAAGAAACCATTTCCGTTGCCCTTGATTGAGGATCAAATTGATGCGCTTAGTTCAGCCGACGTTTTTTGCACCTTAGACTTGGAAAATGGGTTCTTTCATGTCCCCATATTCGAAGATAGTATCAAGTATACAGCATTTGTGACACATTCCGGACAGTATGAGTTTCTACGGGTCCCGTTTGGATTATGTGTTTCTCCTGGAATTTTCCAGAAATTTATAAATTCAATCTTTAAGATATTTATTCTGAAAGGTTACATCCTCGTTTATATGGATGATATCATCGTTTTGGGGAAAAATGATGAAGAGTGTCTTGAGAGACTAAAAGACGTTCTGCTTTTAGCCGGAAGCTACGGGTTGAAAATAAAATGGTCGAAATGCCAATTCCTATGTCGATCAATCGAATATCTTGGATTCGATATTGCGAATAGTTCAGTAGCACCTTCCAGTCATAAAACGAGCGCTATAAGATGCTTTCCAGAGCTCAACTCCATCAAAACCATTCAAAGTTTCCTCGGCCTTACCGGATATTTCCGGAAATTTGTCCAAAATTATTCGGTAATAGCCCGCCCACTTTCTCAGCTCCTTAGAAAAGACCAACCTTTTAAATTTGGTGAAGCAGAAAGGATCGCTTTTACAAAGCTTAAAAATATTTTGTCATCGAAACCAGTCTTGAAACTTTACGTGCAAGAGGCAGAGACTGAATTGCATACAGACGCATCGGAATGGGGCTACGGGGCAGTTTTACTGCAGAAATCGGTTGATGGAAAATTTCATCCGGTGTACTTTTACAGCAAAAAAACCAAACCAGCCGAAGAACGCTATTGTAGCTACCAGCTTGAAGTCCTCGCCATTGTCAATGCACTTAAGAAATTGAGAGTTTATTTGTTCGGACTGAAATTTAAGATTGTCACGGATTGTGCTGCTTTTAAGGCAACAATGGAAAAGAAGGAGATCTTACCAAGAATTGCCGGATGGGCATTAGCTTTACAGGACTATGACTACACAATTGAACACCGACCTGGAATCCGCATGAAACATGTCGACGCATTCAGCCGAAACCCGATTTGCATGATGATTAGTAGCGAACTTATTCACCGAATAAAGATGTCCCAAGAGAGAGATGACCATATTAAAGCCATAAAGCAAATCTTACGAACAGAACCATACGAGAACTTTTTTGTCGAGCACAATCTTCTCTACAAAGATGATGGAAAAGGGAGTAAATTGCTGTACATTCTAAGCAACATGACAAGGGAAATTATACGACAGGTCCATGAAGAAGGCCATTTTGGCACAAAGAAGCTTGAAGAACTTTTAAGTAGAGATTACTTTATCCCAAAAATGAGAAGCAAAATTGAACAAGTTAGGATGAGCTGTATTCGCTGCATCTTAAGCGAATGGAAATCTGGAAGACAAGAAGGCCTCCTCAACCCGATTTCGAAGAATGAGCAACCATTGGATACCTATCACGTTGACCACTTAGAGCCATTGTCGCCCACAAACAAAAAATACTGCTACATATTCTGTGTTGTGGACGCTTTTTCAAAATTCGTCTGGATTTATCCGTGTAAGTCCACCTCAGCGTCGGAAGCTAACGCGAAGCTTGAATTACAGAAAGAATTTTCGGAAATCCATCGAGAATTATCTCAGATCGTGGCTCAGAATTTACATCCACCAGTTTTAAAGAATATTGTGAGGAAGAGGGCATTCAACACCTTCTCATTACAACCGGTGTCCCTCGCGGTAATGGACAAGTCGAGCTCATTAATAGAATTATTATCTCCGTACTCACCAAACTTTCAATTGATGACCCGAGCAAGTGGTTCCGCTACACCACCAGGTTACAGATGCTGTTGAACTCAACGTATCAACGAAGCATAAAACAAAGTCCGTTTGAAGTTTTGGTAGGGGTAAAAATGAAAGCTAAGGAAGATATAATAATAGCCGAAAGTATAAATGAGGAGATAAGGATATCTTTTGGGGCAGAGCGAGATCAAATTCGAGAAGATACGCGACAAAATATCGATAGGGTTCAGAAAGAAAACTGTAGAACATTTAACAAAAAAAGAAAAGAAGCCACCAAATATCGTATTGATGATTTAGTATCGATAAAACGTACTCAATTTACCACTAATAGTAAACTTCTCCCTAAATTTCTAGGTCCTTACAAGATTAGCAAAATTTCTCCAAATAACAGATACGAGGTACACAAAGTTGGAAACCAAGAAGGTCCCCGTACAACGACGACTAGTGCCGATTATATGAAGCCATGGACTACTAATGCAATTGAAGACACTACTTCTGAAAGTGAAAATGACGAGACTCTCACAGACGAAGAAACCTGCTAAGACGAAGATACCCGCTAACACGAAGATACCTGCTAAGACGAAGAAACCTGCTAAGACGAAGATACCCGCTAAGACGAAGATACCTGCTAAGACGAAGAAACCTGCTAAGACAAAGAAACCTGCCAAGACAAAGAGACCCGCTAAGACTAAGATAGATGTGAAAATTACGTAAATGATGAAACACATACGATGGGAACAGGCCAAGACGAAACCGAAGACGATTACACCTGCTAAGACGAAAAACCTGCTACGACGGTGTTAAGACAAGAAGTGTATTCCATTCCCGAGGACGTGGAAATGTTCCAGGACGGCCGAATTTGTAGGAACACCCTATAATAATATGCAAAACTCTCCAACGACTCCAACGATGAACGAACACAAAGCTCAAAAGAATAGAAGGAAGAAGACGAACGAAAGGAAGAAGAAAAGGAAAGGGCACTCGCTTTCCGCCCGCCGAAGAGACAACGTGTTTTTGCTAAGCTAAGAATTAGATTACCAGTAATAATAATTGAAGCGTTGAATATTAAATTCGATAATTGTAATTTGGCTTGTTTTATTTCGTTAAAAATCCTACATATATACATGTATGTATGTTATGTGCATGTACATATGTTTGTATGTAACTAACTACGGCTTTGCCCGTGCAGAAACAGTCAAGTTACCTATGTTCATATATATATACATATATACCCTCTGGTCATCTTGTTTTTTGGGTCCAGCTGCTGTCTGTCAGTCAGTCAGTCAGTGAACTGTTTATTTAATATATTTTTTTTTTTTTTTTTTTTTTTATTTATTATTTATTAATTCATTATTCTTATCATACAATAAAATAATATATTAAGACTAACTAAACAAATTCATAATATGAAAGTAAGAATAGTTAGTGACACTTTTATTTAATAATTAAAATAGTGATAGATGTCACTTCATAAATTAAGATTCAGGATTTATGTGGGGTGAACATAATTCAAATTCATATCATTCAATTCAGTTATATAATTACATAGTAAACAAAGAGATCAAAGTTACAAAATAAGCAAGAAAGCAAGCAGTAAGCAAATTATCTCTTCGAGTACAAACATACATATAATTAGGCAATAACTAAACAATATAAGGCAGCAAGACTTTAATTTGGCTGTGATCGAATTCTAGAAGCCACATTTTTACTTTTTTTAGAAATGTATATAAGGACCTGATACAACGGATAGCTACAGGAAATTTATTAAATAACTTGCAAGACACAACGGAGTAGAAGTTTCTATAGTGGGTGGTACGGAAGGTGGGAACTATTACATAATTGTCAAGATTGCTTCGCAGCGTACGGACGTCAGTGATCGGGCTCTGCATATAGCCACCTCTCATAAAGAATATCTTGGAGACTTTAAAATAATATAGATGTCTAACCGGGAGAATTTTTAAAGTTTTAAAGAGCTCCATGGAGTGAGTAAATCGGTTTCTACCACAAATCTTTCTAACAGCACACTTTTGTAAAACGGTCAGATGGTTAATTTTTATTTGGGATGCCCCTCCCCAGCAGTTTATACCATATTGAAGTTTTGAATGGAATATGCCAAAATAGGCTGTTCTTAAAGTTCTTTTATCACAAAATTTTGCTAGATGATAGAAGCTACGGATGGAAGAACGCAAATATTGCTTCAGAGTCAGAATATGATTTGACCAACTCATATTTTGATCAATTAAAACACCTAAGTATTTAAACTCTTTTACTGTTTCGACTTTGAAGCAATTCATTCTACAATTTTCACCATCATTGAATACCACAAGAGAATCGACTGCAGCACCTGAACAATTAACCATTTTGTAGCGTAAGCAGTTATGAGCATGAAAGTGGATTTCAGAATCAGGAAGCTCTTGTGTTCTTAGGCTGAAAAACATCAGTTTGGTTTTGTTACTGACATTAAGTTTGTGTTTTGCAAACCAGATTCTAAGTAAGTGGACATCAAAATTTATCTCTGACACTAAATTTAGAGGGCTAGTTGAGTCATACGCGATACCGAGATCATCTGCAAAAGCTGTAAATTTACCTGCGAATGGTAGATTGAATACAGAGTTTATATAAACCAGGAACAAAATTGGACCCAGGACAGATCCCTGAGGTACGCCTACATTTAACACCCTAGCAGCGCTGAGGAAATCACCAATTTTTACCCTTTGTACTCTGTCTTTTAAGTAAGACTCAAACCAACTGAAAACAGTACCACGAAAGCCAACAGAATATAGCTTGCTAAGGAGAATGCTGTGATTAACCAAATCAAATGCTTTGGTAATGTCCACGAACAGACCAGCACAACTTTTCTTTTCATATTAAGTCCGGTAAATAAGCTAGCGCTTCAAGATTACACACAAGTAAATCAAAGTTTTGCCGCAAACTACGAATATTTTGGTGAACAACAAAGAAAGCATTTCCTAAAAAAGAGTTACAACGAAAAATGCGATCGCTTATGCTTCGTATAGTAGTAGTGGTTGGGTTGTTGCTTATAAGATCGGGGCTGTCGATCGAATTAAACATTATCATAAAAAATTGATTATAAAAGAAAATGAAAGACACATTAGTCTTCCAGAGCCGCCAAATCATCAAACGACCTTATAACAACAACCCTACCCTTGTCTACTTTTCTGAGTAAAATTTGAGAATTTTGGAACCATAAGTATTTGTAATTCTTTTCATTCTTATATTTCTTTGCTTGCAAAAATAAAGCTCGAGTGTAACTAGTAAAACAGTCATTTATAAAAATACTATCACTAGTAGCAGGAACAAATAGAGATGAATTTAATTTCTTCGCTGCTTTCCTTTTGCACTTCATTACCTGTTGTTTGATGGCTGGCGAAGATAGGTGAACGCAAAGAACCTCACTGCATTTCTTGTTGTTGTTAGAATTAGGCCCAGCTGATTCAGTGTTAGAGTGTTTTTTCCACACCCGCTTGACGAAACAATGCTGAATATCAGCGGCAGAGACAGAGACATCCAAAGCCGCTTGAAATATTTTTTGCGCACACTCCTCCGCGTTGCTGTTGTTGACACCAGGTACTCCAGTAATCTCAATTATGTTTTCCACATGTTTCTGTTCTCTCCAATTTAACTTGCTCTCGAGAGTATTGACCTTCTTTATTTATTTTCAACTCTCAGCTGTTCGACCGTGCTAAGAATGTCACTGTTAATTTTTTTTAAGTAGAGAATTTCATCATAGAGCAATTGCAGCTGCTGGGTGATTGAACTCTTGCTGTTCAGAAGATGATCGTCTGGCACAGTGTCTGAAGCCGGTAGCTGTTTTTTGGCTGACTCATCATCGATTCGTGGCGTGGAGAGACTTTGCGGATTACACTTTGTCCGCAGGGAAGTAGTTGCTGTGGCTTCCGTTTTTTTTCCTGCTGTTGATTGCTGCTGTATTTTTGATGATGTAGATGGTTGAACTGAAGCACATTGTTGTTGTAGTGACTTTCGACGGAGAGCAGTGCACTTGTCGCATCGGTATTGCACACTGCTGTTAGACATGAATTCAAAATCAGCTGGATTAATATTTACACACGGGCAATGGAAAAACGAATTGCAGTCCGCACAAGAGATTTTAAGTTCTCCACTACGATCTATTTTCTTTTTGCAAACAAGACAAAGCATTTTGAAGGAAAAATTACAATGATAACTTATTGAAACCAAACGTGGATAGAACTTATAAAGTGTGCACCCCGCTCGTTTATATGGATGATATCATCGTTTTGGGGAAAAATTATGAAGAGTGTCTTGAGAGACTAAAAGACGTTCTGCTTTTAGCCGGAAGCTACGGGTTGAAAATAAAATGGTCGAAATGCCAATTCCTATGTCGATCAATCGAATATCTTGGATTCGATATTGCGAATAGTTCAGTAGCACCTTCCAGTCATAAAACGAGCGCTATAAGATGCTTTCCAGAGCTCAACTCCATCAAAACCATTCAAAGTTTCCTCGGCCTTACCGGATATTTCCGGAAATTTGTCCAAAATTATTCGGTAATAGCCCGCCCACTTTCTCAGCTCCTTAGAAAAGACCAACCTTTTAAATTTGGTGAAGCAGAAAGGATCGCTTTTACAAAGCTTAAAAATATTTTGTCATCGAAACCAGTCTTGAAACTTTACGTGCAAGAGGCAGAGACTGAATTGCATACAGACGCATCGGAATGGGGCTACGGGGCAGTTTTACTGCAGAAATCGGTTGATGGAAAATTTTATCCGGTGTACTTTTACAGCAAAAAAACCAAACCAGCCGAAGAACGCTATTGTAGCTACCAGCTTGAAGTCCTCGCCATTGTCAATGCACTTAAGAAATTGAGAGTTTATTTGTTCGGACTGAAATTTAAGATTGTCACGGATTGTGCTGCTTTTAAGGCAACAATGGAAAAGGAGGAGATCTTACCAAGAATTGCCGGATGGGCATTAGCTTTACAGGACTATGACTACACAATTGAACACCGACCTGGAATCCGCATGAAACATGTCGACGCATTCAGCCGAAACCCGATTTGCATGATGATCAGTAGCGAACTTATTCACCGAATAAAGATGTCCCAAGAGAGAGATGACCATATTAAAGCCATAAAGCAAATCTTACGAACAGAACCATACGATACCTTTTTTGTCGAGCACAATCTTCTCTACAAAGATGATGGAAAAGGGAGTAAATTGCTGTACATTCCAAGCAACATGTCAAGGGAAATTATACGACAGGTCCATGAAGAAGGCCATTTTGGCACAAAGAAGCTTGAAGAACTTTTAAGTAGAGATTACTTTATCCCAAAAATGAGAAGCAAAATTGAACAAGTTAGGATGAGCTGTATTCGCTGCATCTTAAGCGAATGGAAATCTGGAAGACAAGAAGGCCTCCTCAATCCGATTCCGAAGAATGAGCAACCATTGGATACCTATCACGTTGACCACTTAGGGCCATTGTCGCCCACAAACAAAAAATACTGCTACATATTCTGTGTTGTGGACGCTTTTTCAAAATTCGTCTGGATTTATCCGTGTAAGTCCACCTCAGCGTCGGAAGCTATCGCGAAGCTTGAATTACAGAAAGAATTTTCGGAAATCCATCGAGAATTATCTCAGATCGTGGCTCAGAATTTACATCCACCAGTTTTAAAGAATATTGTGAGGAAGAGGGCATTCAACACCTTCTCATTACAACCGGTGTCCCTCGCGGTAATGGACAAGTCGAGCTCATTAATAGAATTATTATCTCCGTACTCACCAAACTTTCAATTGACGACCCGAGCAAGTGGTTCCGCTACACCACCAGGTTACAGATGCTGTTGAACTCAACGTATCAACGAAGCATAAAACAAAGTCCGTTTGAAGTTTTGGTAGGGGTAAAAATGAAAGCTAAGGAAGATATAATAATAGCCGAAAGTATAAATGAGGAGATAAGGAAATCTTTTGGGGCAGAGCGAGATCAAATTCGAGAAGATACGCGACAAAATATCGATAGGGTTCAGAAAGAAAACTGTAGAACATTTAACAAAAAAAGAAAAGAAGCCACCAAATATCGTATTGATGATTTAGTATCGATAAAACGTACTCAATTTACCACTAATAGTAAACTTCTCCCTAAATTTCTAGGTCCTTACAAGATTAGCAAAATTTCTCCAAATAACAGATACGAGGTACACAAAGTTGGAAACCAAGAAGGTCCCCGTACAACGACGACTAGTGCCGATTATATGAAGCCATGGACTACTAATGCAATTGAAGACACTACTTCTGAAAGTGAAAATGACGAGACTCTCACAGACGAAGAAACCTGCTAAGACGAAGATACCCGCTAACACGAAGATACCTGCTAAGACGAAGAAACCTGCTAAGACGAAGATACCCGCTAAGACGAAGATACCTGCTAAGACGAAGAAACCTGCTAAGACAAAGAAACCTGCCAAGACAAAGAGACCCGCTAAGACTAAGATAGATGTGAAAATTACGTAAATGATGAAACACATACGATGGGAACAGGCCAAGACGAAACCGAAGACGATTACACCTGCTAAGACGAAAAACCTGCTACGACGGTGTTAAGACAAGAAGTGTATTCCATTCCCGAGGACGTGGAAATGTTCCAGGACGGCCGAATTTGTAGGAACACCCTATAATAATATGCAAAACTCTCCAACGACTCCAACGATGAACGAACACAAAGCCCAAAAGAATAGAAGGAAGAAGACGAACGAAAGGAAGAAGAAAAGGAAAGGGCACTCGCTTTCCGCCCGCCGAAGAGACAACGTGTTTTTGCTAAGCTAAGAATTAGATTACCAGTAATAATAATTGAAGCGTTGAATATTAAATTCGATAATTGTAATTTGGCTTGTTTTATTTCGTTAAAAATCCTACATATATACATGTATGTATGTTATGTGCATGTACATATGTTTGTATATAACTAACTACGGCTTTGCCCGTGCAGAAACAGTCAAGTTACCTATGTTCATATATATATACATATATATCCTCTGGTCATCTTGTTTTTTGGGTCCAGCTGCTGTCTGTCAGTCAGTCAGTCAGTGAACTGTTTATTTAATATATTTTTTTTTTTTTTTTTTTTTTTATTTATTATTTATTAATTCATTATTCTTATCATACAATAAAATAATATATTAAGACTAACTAAACAAATTCATAATATGAAAGTAAGAATAGTTAGTGACACTTTTATTTAATAATTAAAATAGTGATAGATGCCACTTCATAAATTAAGATTCAGGATTTATGTGGGGTGAACATAATTCAAATTCATATCATTCAATTCAGTTATATAATTACATAGTAAACAAAGAGATCAAAGTTACAAAATAAGCAAGAAAGCAAGCAGTAAGCAAATTATCTCTTCGAGTACAAACATACATATAATTAGGCAATAACTAAACAATATAAGGCAGCAAGACTTTAATTTGGCTGTGATCGAATTCTAGAAGCCACATTTTTACTTTTTTTAGAAATGTATATAAGGACCTGATACAACGGATAGCTACAGGAAATTTATTAAATAACTTGCAAGACACAACGGAGTAGAAGTTTCTATAGTGGGTGGTACGGAAGGTGGGAACTATTACATAATTGTCAAGATTGCTTCGCAGCGTACGGACATCAGTGATCGGGCTCTGCATATAGCCACCTCTCATAAAGAATATCTTGGAGACTTTAAAATAATATAAATTTTTAAAGTTTTAAAGAGCTCCATGGAGTGAGTAAATCGGTTTCTACCACAAATCTTTCTAACAGCACACTTTTGTAAAACGGTCAGATGGTTAATTTTTATTTGGGATGCCCCTCCCCAGCAGTTTATACCATATTGAAGTTTTGAATGGAATATGCCAAAATAGGCTGTTCTTAAAGTTCTTTTATCACAAAATTTTGCTAGATGATAGAAGCTACGGATGGAAGAACGCAAATATTGCTTCAGAGTCAGAATATGATTTGACCAACTCATATTTTGATCAATTAAAACACCTAAGTATTTAAACTCTTTTACTGTTTCGACTTTGAAGCAATTCATTCTACAATTTTCACCATCATTGAATACCACAAGAGAATCGACTGCAGCACCTGAACAATTAACCATTTTGTAGCGTAAGCAGTTATGAGCATGAAAGTGGATTTCAGAATCAGGAAGCTCTTGTGTTCTTAGGCTGAAAAACATCAGTTTGGTTTTGTTACTGACATTAAGTTTGTGTTTTGCAAACCAGATTCTAAGTAAGTGGACATCAAAATTTATCTCTGACACTAAATTTAGAGGGCTAGTTGAGTCATACGCGATACCGAGATCATCTGCAAAAGCTGTAACTTTACCTGCGAATGGTAGATTGAATACAGAGTTTATATAAACCAGGAACAAAATTGGACCCAGGACAGATCCCTGAGGTACGCCTACATTTAACACCCTAGCAGCGCTGAGGAAATCACCAATTTTTACCCTTTGTACTCTGTCTTTTAAGTAAGACTCAAACCAACTGAAAACAGTACCACGAAAGCCAACAGAATATAGCTTGCTAAGGAGAATGCTGTGATTAACCAAATCAAATGCTTTGGTAATGTCCACGAACAGACCAGCACAACTTTTCTTTTCATATTAAGTCCGGTAAATAAGCTAGCGCTTCAAGATTACACACAAGTAAATCAAAGTTTTGCCGCAAACTACGAATATTTTGGTGAACAACAAAGAAAGCATTTCCTAAAAAAGAGTTACAACGAAAAATGCGATCGCTTATGCTTCGTATAGTAGTAGTGGTTGGGTTGTTGCTTATAAGATCGGGGATGTCGATCGAATTAAACATTATCATAAAAAATTGATTATAAAAGAAAATGAAAGACACATTAGTCTTCCAGAGCCGCCAAATCATCAAACGACCTTATAACAACAACCCTACCCTTGTCTACTTTTCTGAGTAAAATTTGAGAATTTTGGAACCATAAGTATTTGTAATTCTTTTCATTCTTATATCTCTTTGCTTGCAAAAATAAAGCTCGAGTGTAACTAGTAAAACAGTCATTTATAAAAATACTATCACTAGTAGCAGGAACAAATAGAGATGAATTTAATTTCTTCGCTGCTTTCCTTTTGCACTTCATTACCTGTTGTTTGATGGCTGGCGAAGATAGGTGAACGCAAAGAACCTCACTGCATTTCTTGTTGTTGTTAGAATTAGGCCCAGCTGATTCAGTGTTAGAGTGTTTTTTCCACACCCGCTTGACGAAACAATGCTGAATATCAGCGGCAGAGACAGAGACATCCAAAGCCGCTTGAAATATTTTTTGCGCACACTCCTCCGCGTTGCTGTTGTTGACACCAGGTACTCCAGTAATCTCAATTATGTTTTCCACATGTTTCTGTTCTCTCCAATTTAACTTGCTCTCGAGAGTATTGACCTTCTTTATTTATTTTCAACTCTCAGCTGTTCGACCGTGCTAAGAATGTCACTGTTAATTTTTTTTAAGTAGAGAATTTCATCATAGAGCAATTGCAGCTGCTGGGTGATTGAACTCTTGCTGTTCAGAAGATGATCGTCTGGCACAGTGTCTGAAGCCGGTAGCTGTTTTTTGGCTGACTCATCATCGACTCGTGGCGTGGAGAGACTTTGCGGATTACACTTTGTCCGCAGGGAAGTAGTTGCTGTGGCTCCCGTTTTTTTTCCTGCTGTTGATTGCTGCTGTATTTTTGATGATGTAGATGGTTGAACTGAAGCACATTGTTGTTGTAGTGACTTTCGACGGAGAGCAGTGCACTTGTCGCATCGGTATTGCACACTGCTGTTAGACATGAATTCAAAATCAGCTGGATTAATATTTACACACGGGCAATGGAAAAACGAATTGCAGTCCGCACAAGAGATTTTAAGTTCTCCACTACGATCTATTTTCTTTTTGCAAACAAGACAAAGCATTTTGAAGGAAAAATTACAATGATAACTTATTGAAACCAAACGTGGATAGAACTTATAAAGTGTGCACCCCGCTCGTTTATATGGATGATATCATCGTTTTGGGGAAAAATTATAAAGAGTGTCTTGAGAGACTAAAAGACGTTCTGCTTTTAGCCGGAAGCTACGGGTTGAAAATAAAATGGTCGAAATGCCAATTCCTATGTCGATCAATCGAATATCTTGGATTCGATATTGCGAATAGTTCAGTAGCACCTTCCAGTCATAAAACGAGCGCTATAAAATGCTTTCCAGAGCTCAACTCCATCAAAACCATTCAAAGTTTCCTCGGCCTTACCGGATATTTCCGGAAATTTGTCCAAAATTATTCGGTAATAGCCAGCCCACTTTCTCAGCTCCTTAGAAAAGACCAACCTTTTAAATTTGGTGAAGCAGAAAGGATCGCTTTTACAAAGCTTAAAAATATTTTGTCATCGAAACCAGTCTTGAAACTTTACGTGCAAGAGGCAGAGACTGAATTGCATACAGACGCATCGGAATGGGGCTACGGGGCAGTTTTACTGCAGAAATCGGTTGATGGAAAATTTCATCCGGTGTACTTTTACAGCAAAAAAACCAAACCAGCCGAAGAACGCTATTGTAGCTACCAGCTTGAAGTCCTCGCCATTGTCAATGCACTTAAGAAATTGAGAGTTTATTTGTTCGGACTGAAATTTAAGATTGTCACGGATTGTGCTGCTTTTAAGGCAACAATGGAAAAGGAGGAGATCTTACCAAGAATTGCCGGATGGGCATTAGCTTTACAGGACTATGACTACACAATTGAACACCGACCTGGAATCCGCATGAAACATGTCGACGCATTCAGCCGAAACCCGATTTGCATGATGATCAGTAGCGAACTTATTCACCGAATAAAGATGTCCCAAGAGAGAGATGACCATATTAAAGCCATAAAGCAAATCTTACGAACAGAACCATACGATACCTTTTTTGTCGAGCACAATCTTCTCTACAAAGATGATGGAAAAGGGAGTAAATTGCTGTACATTCCAAGCAACATGTCAAGGGAAATTATACGACAGGTCCATGAAGAAGGCCATTTTGGCACAAAGAAGCTTGAAGAACTTTTAAGTAGAGATTACTTTATCCCAAAAATGAGAAGCAAAATTGAACAAGTTAGGATGAGCTGTATTCGCTGCATCTTAAGCGAATGGAAATCTGGAAGACAAGAAGGCCTCCTCAATCCGATTCCGAAGAATGAGCAACCATTGGATACCTATCACGTTGACCACTTAGGGCCATTGTCGCCCACAAACAAAAAATACTGCTACATATTCTGTGTTGTGGACGCTTTTTCAAAATTCGTCTGGATTTATCCGTGTAAGTCCACCTCAGCGTCGGAAGCTATCGCGAAGCTTGAATTACAGAAAGAATTTTCGGAAATCCATCGAGAATTATCTCAGATCGTGGCTCAGAATTTACATCCACCAGTTTTAAAGAATATTGTGAGGAAGAGGGCATTCAACACCTTCTCATTACAACCGGTGTCCCTCGCGGTAATGGACAAGTCGAGCTCATTAATAGAATTATTATCTCCGTACTCACCAAACTTTCAATTGACGACCCGAGCAAGTGGTTCCGCTACACCACCAGGTTACAGATGCTGTTGAACTCAACGTATCAACGAAGCATAAAACAAAGTCCGTTTGAAGTTTTGGTAGGGGTAAAAATGAAAGCTAAGGAAGATATAATAATAGCCGAAAGTATAAATGAGGAGATAAGGAAATCTTTTGGGGCAGAGCGAGATCAAATTCGAGAAGATACGCGACAAAATATCGATAGGGTTCAGAAAGAAAACTGTAGAACATTTAACAAAAAAAGAAAAGAAGCCACCAAATATCGTATTGATGATTTAGTATCGATAAAACGTACTCAATTTACCACTAATAGTAAACTTCTCCCTAAATTTCTAGGTCCTTACAAGATTAGCAAAATTTCTCCAAATAACAGATACGAGGTACACAAAGTTGGAAACCAAGAAGGTCCCCGTACAACGACGACTAGTGCCGATTATATGAAGCCATGGACTACTAATGCAATTGAAGACACTACTTCTGAAAGTGAAAATGACGAGACTCTCACAGACGAAGAAACCTGCTAAGACGAAGATACCCGCTAACACGAAGATACCTGCTAAGACGAAGAAACCTGCTAAGACGAAGATACCCGCTAAGACGAAGATACCTGCTAAGACGAAGAAACCTGCTAAGACAAAGAAACCTGCCAAGACAAAGAGACCCGCTAAGACTAAGATAGATGTGAAAATTACGTAAATGATGAAACACATACGATGGGAACAGGCCAAGACGAAACCGAAGACGATTACACCTGCTAAGACGAAAAACCTGCTACGACGGTGTTAAGACAAGAAGTGTATTCCATTCCCGAGGACGTGGAAATGTTCCAGGACGGCCGAATTTGTAGGAACACCCTATAATAATATGCAAAACTCTCCAACGACTCCAACGATGAACGAACACAAAGCCCAAAAGAATAGAAGGAAGAAGACGAACGAAAGGAAGAAGAAAAGGAAAGGGCACTCGCTTTCCGCCCGCCGAAGAGACAACGTGTTTTTGCTAAGCTAAGAATTAGATTACCAGTAATAATAATTGAAGCGTTGAATATTAAATTCGATAATTGTAATTTGGCTTGTTTTATTTCGTTAAAAATCCTACATATATACATGTATGTATGTTATGTGCATGTACATATGTTTGTATATAACTAACTACGGCTTTGCCCGTGCAGAAACAGTCAAGTTACCTATGTTCATATATATATACATATATATCCTCTGGTCATCTTGTTTTTTGGGTCCAGCTGCTGTCTGTCAGTCAGTCAGTCAGTGAACTGTTTATTTAATATATTTTATTTATTATTTATTAATTCATTATTCTTATCATACAATAAAATAATATATTAAGACTAACTAAACAAATTCATAATATGAAAGTAAGAATAGTTAGTGACACTTTTATTTAATAATTAAAATAGTGATAGATGTCACTTCATAAATTAAGATTCAGGATTTATGTGGGGTGAACATAATTCAAATTCATATCATTCAATTCAGTTATATAATTACATAGTAAACAAAGAGATCAAAGTTACAAAATAAGCAAGAAAGCAAGCAGTAAGCAAATTATCTCTTCGAGTACAAACATACATATAATTAGGCAATAACTAAACAATATAAGGCAGCAAGACTTTAATTTGGCTGTGATCGAATTCTAGAAGCCACATTTTTACTTTTTTTAGAAATGTATATAAGGACCTGATACAACGGATAGCTACAGGAAATTTATTAAATAACTTGCAAGACACAACGGAGTAGAAGTTTCTATAGTGGGTGGTACGGAAGGTGGGAACTATTACATAATTGTCAAGATTGCTTCGCAGCGTACGGACATCAGTGATCGGGCTCTGCATATAGCCACCTCTCATAAAGAATATCTTGGAGACTTTAAAATAATATAGATGTCTAACCGGGAGAATTTTTAAAGTTTTAAAGAGCTCCATGGAGTGAGTAAATCGGTTTCTACCACAAATCTTTTTAACAGCACACTTTTGTAAAACGGTCAGATGGTTAATTTTTATTTGGGATGCCCCTCCCCAGCAGTTTATACCATATTGAAGTTTTGAATGGAATATGCCAAAATAGGCTGTTCTTAAAGTTCTTTTATCACAAAATTTTGCTAGATGATAGAAGCTACGGATGGAAGAACGCAAATATTGCTTCAGAGTCAGAATATGATTTGACCAACTCATATTTTGATCAATTAAAACACCTAAGTATTTAAACTCTTTTACTGTTTCGACTTTGAAGCAATTCATTCTACAATTTTCACCATCATTGAATACCACAAGAGAATCGACTGCAGCACCTGAACAATTAACCATTTTGTAGCGTAAGCAGTTATGAGCATGAAAGTGGATTTCAGAATCAGGAAGCTCTTGTGTTCTTAGGCTGAAAAACATCAGTTTGGTTTTGTTACTGACATTAAGTTTGTGTTTTGCAAACCAGATTCTAAGTAAGTGGACATCAAAATTTATCTCTGACACTAAATTTAGAGGGCTAGTTGAGTCATACGCGATACCGAGATCATCTGCAAAAGCTGTAAATTTACCTGCGAATGGTAGATTGAATACAGAGTTTATATAAACCAGGAACAAAATTGGACCCAGGACAGATCCCTGAGGTACGCCTACATTTAACACCCTAGCAGCGCTGAGGAAATCACCAATTTTTACCCTTTGTACTCTGTCTTTTAAGTAAGACTCAAACCAACTGAAAACAGTACCACGAAAGCCAACAGAATATAGCTTGCTAAGGAGAATGCTGTGATTAACCAAATCAAATGCTTTGGTAATGTCCACGAACAGACCAGCACAACTTTTCTTTTCATATTAAGTCCGGTAAATAAGCTAGCGCTTCAAGATTACACACAAGTAAATCAAAGTTTTGCCGCAAGCTACGAATATTTTGGTGAACAACAAAGTAAGCATTTCCTAAAAAAGAGTTACAACGAAAAATGCGATCGCTTATGCTTCGTATAGTAGTAGTGGTTGGGTTGTTGCTTATAAGATCGGGGCTGTCGATCGAATTAAACATTATCATAAAAAATTGATTATAAAAGAAAATGAAAGACACATTAGTCTTCCAGAGCCGCCAAATCATCAAACGACCTTATAACAACAACCCTACCCTTGTCTACTTTTCTGAGTAAAATTTGAGAATTTTGGAACCATAAGTATTTGTAATTCTTTTCATTCTTATATTTCTTTGCTTGCAAAAATAAAGCTCGAGTGTAACTAGTAAAACAGTCATTTATAAAAATACTATCACTAGTAGCAGGAACAAATAGAGATGAATTTAATTTCTTCGCTGCTTTCCTTTTGCACTTCATTACCTGTTGTTTGATGGCTGGCGAAGATAGGTGAACGCAAAGAACCTCACTGCATTTCTTGTTGTTGTTAGAATTAGGCCCAGCTGATTCAGTGTTAGAGTGTTTTTTCCACACCCGCTTGACGAAACAATGCTGAATATCAGCGGCAGAGACAGAGACATCCAAAGCCGCTTGAAATATTTTTTGCGCACACTCCTCCGCGTTGCTGTTGTTGACACCAGGTACTCCAGTAATCTCAATTATGTTTTCCACATGTTTCTGTTCTCTCCAATTTAACTTGCTCTCGAGAGTATTGACCTTCTTTATTTATTTTCAACTCTCAGCTGTTCGACCGTGCTAAGAATGTCACTGTTAATTTTTTTTAAGTAGAGAATTTCATCATAGAGCAATTGCAGCTGCTGGGTGATTGAACTCTTGCTGTTCAGAAGATGATCGTCTGGCACAGTGTCTGAAGCCGGTAGCTGTTTTTTGGCTGACTCATCATCGATTCGTGGCGTGGAGAGACTTTGCGGATTACACTTTGTCCGCAGGGAAGTAGTTGCTGTGGCTCCCGTTTTTTTTCCTGCTGTTGATTGCTGCTGTATTTTTGATGATGTAGATGGTTGAACTGAAGCACATTGTTGTTGTAGTGACTTTCGACGGAGAGCAGTGCACTTGTCGCATCGGTATTGCACACTGCTGTTAGACATGAATTCAAAATCAGCTGGATTAATATTTACACACGGGCAATGGAAAAACGAATTGCAGTCCGCACAAGAGATTTTAAGTTCTCCACTACGATCTATTTTCTTTTTGCAAACAAGACAAAGCATTTTGAAGGAAAAATTACAATGATAACTTATTGAAACCAAACGTGGATAGAACTTATAAAGTGTGCACCCCACAACACTCAAAATTAACACGTCCGTTCATATATGTAGGTACATAGTTAATTTTATTTGAAATATCGTTAGTACAATCTTTGTATATAGATACATTCCTATAGTAACGCCAAGAAATTCAGTAGAAACGTTGTACCAGTATCCCGACAAAGCTTTGGCGCTTCAATCGGTCTAAAATGAAAACTGGATTGTGTCCTGAATTGATTTAGAGAGAGCTTTCAAGTTTTATGAATGTCTCGTCCAAAAAAAAGCTATTTTTCAACGATAAATAAAACAACAAATATTTATTTTTTGTACGACCGACCGGCGCAAATGAATAGACTTCGGTTTTCAGGGTAGATACATTTTTGTACTGGTTGCCATATTTAATTTTTTTCCCCAATCACGATATAGTGTTTGTTGCCGAATATTTAAATCCCGCAACCTAGCAATACAATGTGATTTTCGTGTTTAAGAATTGCTTTAATGATTTCACAATATATTTCAAAATATGTAATTATGTATTTAGTTTTTAGAAATGATTGTTTTCAGTAGCTGTTCTTCTGCGTATTTTTTCCTTTTGCAATTAGCAAATTGTGCCACACTTATTTCCCCATTCCTGCAAATGTTCATTCGGAACAAACCTGTACGTTTTGGATGCAGGAAAAACGGAGCTTGTGTTATTCACTAAGAAGCATAGCATCCCTCAAGTACGAACTACCGCTGCTCTTGAAACAATGTTAAATATGTTATGCTTTCGTTGGACATTTATGGTAGGGACATAGCAGCAAAAACGGCGATGCGACTTAAAGAAACTTCACAGTGAGTATCTTCTAACTTTGGGCACGCCAGTATATTCGCAATGAATAATCTAAATAGGGAAGTATACGGACTATATGACTCCGCTTCTAGATTTCAATGTAAAATATAGAACTAATATTCCCAGGTAGGAAATATCCGTCTTAATGACAAATCCGCATTGGATATCTACACGGATATCCGGTTAGTATCTCTAAACCAGATATCGAACAGATGAATGCCCACGCTGTGCTAGGTTTCTGGTCATAATGATGTACCAGGTAACTGTGAGGCAGACGAACTAACCAGAAAAGGAACAAAACTTGGATGTTTTATCACAGAAAGTGAACCATGTACCAATAGAAACAATAAAACATAAAATCTCAACGCAAGCTCTACAACCGGCTAATGAGAGATGGCGTAATCTTGACACGTGTAGCTGCGCCAGACAGACTTGGCCACGGCTAAAACAACATAAAATTTGCCGCCTGCTAAAAATAAGCAGAGCACATATCGGCATACTAGTTGGATAGGTCATTGTACAATAGGCAGATATGCCAACAGACTAGGAATCCTCGCCAATGATTACTGTCACAGCTGCATGGATGGGGAGGAGGAGGAATCCCCCTATCACCTACTTTGCAGTTGCCCAGCTCTCTCCTCCTTAAGAAAAATGATAATACTTCTTTGTAGACCTTTAAGATATTTCCTCAACAGATATCAATAAAACACGGAAATTCATCCAACTTTCAAAATGGTTCCAGGAGTATCGCTGAGAATCGGCTCATGTGGCAACACAATGGACCTACTTTGGTCTAAGTGAATCCTACGAAATATGGGGATAGCCACCCAACCTAACCTTACCTTGTGGTGTCTCTGCTCTAGCGATGGCTACCTATTCAGTTCATCCCGTATGCTGGTGCTAAAGCCGAAAACGATTCAAATATGAGGAATCAATGGGGCCTTGGAGGCCAAACCGTTTTGTCTCTACTGAACGGTGTAAATCTTCAAGAACATCAATTCTTTTTGACAACTCTTTTACCTCATTCATTCTCATGTGGCATCTTAAATCGCTTAGTCATGTACGATACATCACTCAACAGGTACGAATGAAATCAAAAGGGAGCTATCCGCGTTGGGCCATAATGTGACAAATATCCATAACATTCTCCAACGAGGAACCAAAATACCTCTACCGATCTTTACACTAAAGATTGAAAATCAGGAAAACAATAAAGACATACATTTATAACATAAGACAATTACTTTAAGGCAGTATAAACTTCGAACCTCCTCGACTAAAGAAGGACATTGTCCAGTACTTAAATTGTCAAAAATATGGGCATACAAAAAATTATTGCAACAATCTTAGCTGAACATTTTAGAGTGACGTTTACTAATAATACAAATAGCTCAGACATAAGCTTACCTACAACTTCTAGTTTCCAAAGCACTAATAGTTCTAACATAAAAAAGGTAACAATAAAAGAAATAAAATACTATACATTCAACACAAGATTAATCCAAAAAAAAGCTCTGGGTATGATCTTATTACTGGACAAATATTAATAAAACTACCCCAAAACGCACTTTTGTACCTCCGAAATCCATTTAACGCAATTTTTACTCTAAAATCCTCCTCTTCGACTACTTACCTTGACGCTGGTGGGGAGGCTCAGTAGGTCCTTTTGACCCCAGGGGGCGATTGCAGTAGGGTTACCCAAGCTGTAAGGTCTCTGGATGAGGGACCGAAGCCAAAGAGTAGTCAACCTAATTCCAGTGGTGGTGTGAGCGTATAGCAAACCGTGCCCAAGGATGCCAGTCGCTCAATCGCTAGCTCGTCCAACCTCTCCCTGCAATCCACTGCGTCAGACCGCAGTAGGGTTGCAAATATTAAGCGGGCAATCAAGCAACTAGGGAATAGGAAATGGGAAGATCTTACGGATAGGGACAGGAAAAGGCTTAGCAGTGCGCGGGCTCTCTTGCAGGAGCTGTCCTCAAGGGATAGTGGGCCAATCGCTAGCTGCTCGAAAGTCACGGGGAATGCGGAGGGCTCGTGCACTGTGGGACAGATGGGGCCGCCCAGGTCTGTGACTGGCCGTAGCCAGACGGGACAGGGATCTATCCCATCAGCAGCCGTAACTAAAGCTAGTGAGGGAGTAGTCAGGAGTAGGGAGCAGGACCCGACTGTGAAGTCACCGAATCCTTCCACCAAGGTCAGCAGCAAGTCACCCACATGTACAATCTTGGCTGATGGCGAGGTGACATCGCAGGTGGTGAAGGCAGGGGGGGGGGGGGCACGAAAACGCCGCGACAGGCCAACGCCCGTCAGGTGTGGTATGTGCACCAACTCTGTTGTCACCAGGGAAATGCGGAGGTAGCGTAGATGACCAAACAATCGCCAACTCTACGCTTGAAAGCGGCTGCACTGTCGTGTCAGCACAATGCGAACCAAAGCACTGCCATGGCTTGGGTAAACCCAACGTTCCAACGGCCGCCGAGGGGAGCAAAGTGAGGATCGCAGGGCAGCCAGCTTCCCAGAAGCTGATACCCAGCAGCATTAGGCAGCAAAGGCAAAAAGCCAATTCGAAAAGACTTTTGAGGCGGCTTAATAAACGGGATCCCTCGTCCTACACGGAGAGAGAGATCCAGGCATTGGATAGGGCAAAACAGAGATTAGGGCCAGTTACAGCTAGGTCAACGTCTGTATGCCAAAACACACCCAGGGCGCACACCTCTGGACGGGCTAGTAGTGGGCTGACTGCAGCGAGGAAAGGTGGCCCCCCGCCACCCACCTCAGCTGCTGGCAGAATTACACGACCCCCAACTGGTGGGGGTAAGGAACTCGAATCCGAACCTGAGGCAGTTGCGGGAAGCACCAAAAGAGGAAGAAACGACGAGACAATCTCTCCACCCCTACCTGAGAGCAAAAGGGCAAAAACCCACTCCGACATTGCGAAAGGTAGTCTTCGGGTAGTAATAGTTGATTATGGAAACCCGGAGCGTAATCTAACGGATGATCAGTGAAAACTGATCGAGATTAGGATCCTCGATGAATGAGGCGCCCTTAAAAGGAATGGAACCTTTTCCACTTTTTGGACAGCTGACCACCTTCAAAGGGTTCCAAATAATGGAATGTGATAATGAAAGTACACTGAACTGGTTATAAAAGTTTGTGTCTGACACCGAAGCCCCGTGGGCCAATGCCGACTTAAGGGTTATCGAGAAAAAAGAACTTATAAGTCTAACCAGACCTAAAGGTCGCATCCTTCTTACGGGTCCTTATCTCCTGAAGAATAGGATAGAGCGCAACCTGAGACTACTAAACCCAGAGGTTCATAGTAAAGACTGGGAAGTTATAGAAGTGGGTGAGCATACTGAAGCCGGCATGGAAGTAACCATCCTTCTGAGCCACCGTTCGATGCCTCTACTTCGCGCCGGTAGCTATAAAGTACGCGTTGGGATTACCCGATGCAAGATAAGACCCATTGCTGGACCGACCCAGCAAAGTAGAGACGAAAGCTCCAATCGTGATGAAGGTAATTCAAATAAACCTTCATCACAGTAAAGCAGCTAGTGCCAACCTTGTTTTCCTCATGAGAAACAGGGACATTGACGTTGCCCTTATTTAGGAGCCCTGGATTGTCCGACGCAAGATTATGGGGCTTAACTCAAGAGGCCTAGAAATATATAAGACCGATACACCGAATGGTGAAAGTAAGACCAGAACTTGTATTGTTGCTAAAAAAACAAAATAAGCTTTTTCTCTTACCCAGATATTGTAATAGACACATGCAGACTGGTGAGGAAGGCGGACCAAGAAAAATCGGACTTGCTCATGGGATGCGACGCAAACTCCCATCACACGCAATGGGACAGCACTGACATCAATCCAAGGGGTGAGTCTCTTTTTGAATTCATGGTAGAGCGTAATCTATTGATAGTGAATATCGGGGATGAACCCACATTTATTACTAAAAATAGGCAGGAAGTTATAGACGTTACTCTTACGAATAACTCGGATTCACTCCAAGTGAATCGGTGGAGAGTTTTCACTGATATATCCTTCTCAGACCGCAGGATCATAGAATTTATGATTGATGAACCAAAACCCCCGCAGGTGAAATACCGGAATCCCAGGAAAACCGACTGGGATTTCTTTGCCAATGAGGTGGGAAAAGGTGAACTCAAGTTAAAAGAGCAAAAAGTACGAACATCGCAAGAAATTGACACCGCAATCGAGGAGCTGTGCACAATCCTCAATGAGGAATATTTAAAGTCATGTCCTTCTAAGAACGTGCGCGATAAAAAGTCACCGCCGTGGTGGAATAAAGAGCTTTCAGACATGAGGAAAGAAACGAGAAAGCTCTTCAACGCGGCAAAAAGACTTAACACTGAAGGTGACTGGGAGAGATACAAATCCAGTCAGAGGAAATTTAAAAGTGCAGTAAGCAGTTCTAAGCGCACCTCATGGCGTATCTTCTGCAACAATATCGAAAAACCCACAGAAGCAGTGAGACTAAGAAAGATCCTGGCAAAAGAACCGTCGGTACCAGGCTATCTTAAAGATACCAGTGGTAACTGGACACAATCCTGTTTTGGGTCCCTGGAGCTCCTGCTTAGAAAACATTTTCCAGGATTCACGGCATACCCTGCCGATGATATGGAAATTGACAATGGATCAGAAGAAGAGTTGATGGTACCAATAGGACTGGTGACTGAAGAAAGAATTATATGGGCAATCGAATCATTTCAGCCCTTCAAGTCACCAGGCACTGATGGGATTTTCCCGATCATGCTGCAGAAAACCAAACACCTAATGGCACCAATTTTGCAAAAAATGTTCCAAAATAGTCTTAGCCGTAGTCATATACCCAAAGCGTGGCGAGAAGTGAAAGTTGTTTTCATTTCCAAAGCTGGGAAAGTCAGCCATACCACCGCAAAAGACTACAGACCTATTAGCCTTACATCTTTTTTGCTAAAGACTTTGAGAAGCTGATTGACGTACACATACGTGGCAAGCTCAACCACACGAATATGTCAATGGCACAGCATGCCTACACTAAAGGTAAGGAAGTGGAAACAGCGCTACATGATGTAGTTAACACTATTGAGAGATCCCTACACTTTAAGGAGTACACGCTTGCAGCATTTCTTGACATTGAGGGTGCTTTTAATAATGTCGAGACACATGCTATTAAAAAAGCATTGGAAGACAAATCAACGCACCGTAACTAAACTTATAGTCAGCCTTCTTAGCAGAAGGAACATCATCGCTGAACTCGGGGGAACCCGCCAGAAAGTGATCGCATCTAGAGGCACGCCGCAGGGAGGAGTCATATCCCCCCTTCTCTGGATCGTGGTCATTGATGAACTACTGGTGAAACTTAGATACCACTATCAGTGAACTAATGCAGAGAGCCTTGAACACACTAATCGTTTGGACGAAACAATGTGGACCGGGGGTCAACCCTCAGAAAACCGAACTAGTGTTGTTCAGAAACAAAAGAGCGATACCAACCTTTACGCTACCGACCATTGAAGGTATCCCTCTTAAGCTGTCCTAGAGCGCAAAATACCTAGGCCTCATACTCGACAGAAAACTCAACTGGAAGCTTAATATTAAAGAAAGGATAAAAAAAAACATCAATTGCTTTCTACACCTGCAGCAGATTCTTCGGGAAAAACTGGGGATGTAGACCGCAAATAACACTATGGATGTACTGTGCGAAAGTAAGACCCATACTTACATATGGAGAATTGGTCTGGTGGCAAGCTGCCGTCAAAACAACCAACCTCAAAGATATGACCAAAGTACAGAGAATAGCATGCACTGGAACGACTAGTGCGATGAGAGCAACGCCAACAGCGGGATTGGAAGCAATTCTAAACCTTCAGCCTCTGGATCTCTATATGCAGGAGACTGCAGCAAAGAGCGCCGTCAATTTAAACCAGTCAAAGCACTGGAGGTCGAATGCATATGGACTAGGGTTACCAGACGTCCCCCTTTTTCATACCAAAATGCTGTTTGTCCCCCTATACAAACCTCTGTCCCCCTTATTAAATCAAAAAGAGAAAACATTTAATTTAGAACTGTTAAAATATTTTCATTAAATATTGTTAAAAGATTCTCTGTAAACACATCCCTTTGAAGTTCAAAATCCTTTCAAAGCTGAACGCATCCACTCAATGACCTACATATCACTTCACGCGCAAAAGTTTTCCTTCATCTGTCAGTACCTATATGATTTGTGCTGCTATCTGTCCTTTGTCAGTTTTTGTAAAGAAGGTAAAGAAGGTCCTGAATATGCGACATGTTTAATTTACTTTAACTTTTTTACTTCACTTTTTTTACGCTGGTGTTATATATTTTTTAAAAACATATTTTGGCCCATATTGTGAGTGTCGATCAACGATCGTCACGAAAATTGTCGATTGCGTCGATTGATTCGCACAAAACTCTTTCACATATCTAAAAAAAAGCATCGACTAGAAACTCGTGATCGACTATAGGCGACTGTCAAATCGACAAATATCGATCACAATCACAATATACAGTACCAAAATCAGCACTCGACGATCGATAGTTGTCGCTACTCAAACCGCTAATTACAGGCCAATAAGTTTATTGCCAATAGTATCAAAGCTGTTCGAAAAAATCCTAATAGACAGACTACAACACAGAGACGAGCACTCAACTCTTCTTAAAGCAGAAGCTGGAGTTCCCCAAGGAAGCGTCCTTGGAACTTTATTATATCTAATATATACACCTCAGTCAAAAAATGCAATGATTGCGACATTGACCAAAAGTTAACTTGGAAACAACATATACTCACAAAACGTTATCAAATCAAGGATAAATTTATACAACTATTTTAGCTGCTGAGAAGAAACTCGGTTCTATCTATAGACAACAAACTGCTCATTTAAAAGACGATTATTAAACCAATATGGACATACAGACTTCAGCTGTGGGGAACAGCGTGTAAATCAAATATAAAGAAATATATAAGAACGATAATAGACGCTCCGTGGTATATTTCCAATGACGACATCCATGACGACCTCAAATTGTCGACAGTAATTGAAGAAATACAGAAGACAAGCACAAAACGCGGAATCCGGTTATTAATCCACGATAACAATTAAGTCAACTCAATCCCGCTACAAGAAATAACCCGAAAAAGAAGACTGAAAAGCCTTAGACCATCAGACCTAACTCAAAGACATTAATAAAGTAATAACTATTGTAATCTTTACTTTTTGAATACTCGCTAATAATTAAAAAACCCACCTTATTGTAAAACAAAGGTATGTTAAGGCACTGGCCTTATAAGCTATCATATCCTGTTATGTATCAACAATTACTTGGTGTTCAATATGTACAGATGTAAATAAATAAAGGAAACAAAAAAAAGAAATTGTTTTTGAAAGCACAAAACATATTTACTTTTTTAATCAGTTAATTCACATTTAAAAAAAAAACGACATCAAAAGACGAATATTTACTTCAATGGTGCCGAAATAACGAAGAAATTAAAATCTTGACAAAAGTTTTTTATAAGGAATGCAATTATTGTCAAAGACGCAAAAGCTAGCTCTCTGCCAATTTATTCTCGATTTTGTATTACTAGCGACACCTACTACTACTACTACACTACTGGATTGGCGCTACTATAGTAATGTTATACAAAGGTACAATTCAAGCAAACAATCGGAGCAGGCGTAATATGCGGGTCGCAAACAGTATTACATCAATTTTGGTCACGCTTCCGACACTTTCTCTTGATTCGGTCATCATTATAGCACTTCTTGCAAATGCCTTGCACCTTCAATCGACCGCTTCTATCTCGTTCTTCGATTGCTTGTGGAAGCGAAATGGACGTGCATACTTGAGATTTTCGAGCCCAACACGCTTCCCATGGCTGTTTTGATAAATAGAATCGCGTTGTCAGCGGATCTAAGCTCCGAACTTGAATCAACATAGATTGAACTTGAAGCATAGATCTCGGGCCAGTTACGTTAGGAAAAGTTTGCGACGATCTTTTCGGACAATTTCTGGATCATGCTCTAAACAAGCAACATCGATTATATTGTAGAATAACGCCAAAGGCCACCGATTAGTTTTATGTTTAGTCATATAACTCCATTATGATCAACTCCACCGTTAGTCGAGTTATAATCCAATATGGATTGTGGTTTTTTAGACGCAGTTGTCGTATTGATTGCCCCATCGTTATGCATAATGCTGGATATCAAAATTATCGCTTCTTCGGGACATACGAAAATATCGTTGCTTTGGCTCCAAAGCCAAACAAGGTTGAATTTTCGCGGTCTTTCGATGGCTGCATTGGGATATACGCTTATAAGTTGCTGAATCAATTGCTGAATCATTACCAAAACCAATACGCACTGCCTTTTATCAAGGTAGAATCTCTTGACCGCACCATAACATTCCAAGATGTCACCAGAGTTATTAACCGATGTACGTTGAACAAAGCCCCAGGAGAAGATCGTATCCCCTATGAATTTTTTAAGAATGCAACAGAAAATTTCCTGGAAAATCTAGCAGAAAATTATAATTTTATATTTACAATTGGAAAAGTGCCAGAAAGTTTCAAAAAAAAGTGTAATATTCCCGATTGTCAAAAAAGGAGACCCAAATGAGCCAAGTAATTATAGTATAAAAGTATAGTAGTATAATGTAGTAGTATAATGTTTACAGGCATTATTTTAGAGCACTTAATTGACTGGGTAAAGGAAAATAATTTACTCAGCGAGTTTCAAGCGGGTTTCCGGAAAGAATACTCCACGGTTGATAACATATTCTCCTTGACAAGCATCGTCCGGACATTTCTAGACAATGGGAAAAAACTATATGCCTTTTTTGTAGACTTTAAGGCGGCTTTCGATTCCATAGACAGAAAAAGCTTATTCCTTAAACTGAGCAATATCGGAGTGTCAACGAAAATGCTTAAAGTGATACAAAAGCTTTATGAAGAAAATTCTACCGCGGTATGGGACGGAAACATCCTATCCAATTGGTTTAGATCAACAACAGGTGTAAGGCAAGGCTGTCTCCTAAGCCCTCTCCTTTTCTCAATCTTCATAGATGACTTAGACACGGGAGGAATACCATTTGTGGGCCTGAATATAAAGCTGCTGCTTTATGCTGATGATATCGTCATAATAGCGGAATCTCCAAACATGCTGCAGTTCATAATCGATAGACTTCAACAGTACTGCGATTACTGGAATCTACATTTAAATACGAACAAATCCAAAGTCATGATTTTTCGAAATGGAACGGTACACAAGAGATGAAAAATGGAGCTGGTATAACGAGGAACTCGAAAATGTAAAAGAATACAAATATCTTGGAGTCCTGATAACACCTCAGGCGTCGTTCAAAAAACACGTTCAAGAAAAGCTCAAGGAAACGTGCAATAAACTGTAGTTGGAAAGGTATATTGAGCAAGAGAAATATAGCACCAAGTACGAAGTTCAAGATCTTTGAGGCAATTGTGAGGTCGATTATGTGCTACGCAGCACAAGTTTGGGGTATTTTTCAGTTCGATGAGGTGGAAAAATTACTCAGATATTTCATTAAGAAAATCTTCAGACTGCCAGAAAACACGCCGACTTATATTCTGCATCTAGAAACTGGTCTACCACCACTGTATCTCTATACTCTGCGATTACATTTTCAATATATACTCAAAGTATTGGGCCAACCAAATCATCGTCTTGCAAATAAGATTGCCACACATCTTCGAAACAGAAGTTTTCAATGTTTTGCAGAATGGGCGAGGCTGGGGCGAGAATATAATGTCCTCCTATATCCCGAAAGCGAAGCAACTCTGCGCTGCGCTCTACAGGACTTATTAATAAAAATTGAAGAAAGAACACGGGAAATGTTTAGAACACTAAGCCAGCAAAGCCAAACAAGAGACACGTATAGAGTACTCCAACATGACCTTTTCGCTAAGAACTACTTCCATCAATATCAACAATTTGCAGAGCAAGAGGTGAGCTATTACACTAGAATTACCGACCATACAGTAGCAAAGTAAATACTGACTGTACTTTGTGTAATCAAAGAGCCAACATTTTATTGGAATTTGCCTCATTCTTTCTGAAATCAGAAGATCTAGTTGGGGGAAAAGTATTCCTACTCATGAAGAAATAATTGGCGTTTTAAATGGTGAAAATTGGACTGTCCTGTACAACTACCTAAAGCATGCTATAAAATACCGACAACAAATAATGAACGAGGCCTTTTAATGTTAATTTAGGTATATAATACAAATGATTAGCCAAATTAGTTGCTTAGGTTTAAACTTAAAATTTAATTTAATATTTAACACACTGTATCTCTATACTCTGCTACTATACTACTACTACTACTACTACTACTACTACTACTACTACTACTACTACTACTACTACTACTACTACTACTACTACTACTACTACTACTACTACTACTACTACTACTACTACTACTACTACTACTACTACTACTACTACTACTACTACTACTACTACTACTACTACTACTACTACTACTACTACTACTACTACTACTACTACTACTACTACTACTACTACTACTACTACTACTACTACTACTACTACTACTACTACTACTACTACTACTACTACTACTACTACTACTACTACTACTACTACTACTACTACTACTACTACTACTACTACTACTACTACTACTACTACTACTACTACTACTACTACTACTACTACTACTACTACTACTACTACTACTACTACTACTACTACTACTACTACTACTACTACTACTACTACTACTACTACTACTACTACTACTACTACTACTACTACTACTACTACTACTACTACTACTACTACTACTACTACTACTACTACTACTACTACTACTACTACTACTACTACTACTACTACTACTACTACTACTACTACTACTACTACTACTACTACTACTACTACTACTACTACTACTACTACTACTACTACTACTACTACTACTACTACTACTACTACTACTACTACTACTACTACTACTACTACTACTACTACTACTACTACTACTACTACTACTACTACTACTACTACTACTACTACTACTACTACTACTACTACTACTACTACTACTACTACTACTACTACTACTACTACTACTACTACTACTACTACTACTACTACTACTACTACTACTACTACTACTACTACTACTACTACTACTACTACTACTACTACTACTACTACTACTACTACTACTACTACTACTACTACTACTACTACTACTACTACTACTACTACTACTACTACTACTACTACTACTACTACTACTACTACTACTACTACTACTACTACTACTACTACTACTACTACTACTACTACTACTACTACTACTACTACTACTACTACTACTACTACTACTACTACTACTACTACTACTACTACTACTACTACTACTACTACTACTACTACTACTACTACTACTACTACTACTACTACTACTACTACTACTACTACTACTACTACTACTACTACTACTACTACTACTACTACTACTACTACTACTACTACTACTACTACTACTACTACTACTACTACTACTACTACTACTACTACTACTACTACTACTACTACTACTACTACTACTACTACTACTACTACTACTACTACTACTACTACTACTACTACTACTACTACTACTACTACTACTACTACTACTACTACTACTACTACTACTACTACTACTACTACTACTACTACTACTACTACTACTACTACTACTACTACTACTACTACTACTACTACTACTACTACTACTACTACTACTACTACTACTACTACTACTACTACTACTACTACTACTACTACTACTACTACTACTACTACTACTACTACTACTACTACTACTACTACTACTACTACTACTACTACTACTACTACTACTACTACTACTACTACTACTACTACTACTACTACTACTACTACTACTACTACTACTACTACTACTACTACTACTACTACTACTACTACTACTACTACTACTACTACTACTACTACTACTACTACTACTACTACTACTACTACTACTACTACTACTACTACTACTACTACTACTACTACTACTACTACTACTACTACTACTACTACTACTACTACTACTACTACTACTACTACTACTACTACTACTACTACTACTACTACTACTACTACTACTACTACTACTACTACTACTACTACTACTACTACTACTACTACTACTACTACTACTACTACTACTACTACTACTACTACTACTACTACTACTACTACTACTACTACTACTACTACTACTACTACTACTACTACTACTACTACTACTACTACTACTACTACTACTACTACTACTACTACTACTACTACTACTACTACTACTACTACTACTACTACTACTACTACTACTACTACTACTACTACTACTACTACTACTACTACTACTACTACTACTACTACTACTACTACTACTACTACTACTACTACTACTACTACTACTACTACTACTACTACTACTACTACTACTACTACTACTACTACTACTACTACTACTACTACTACTACTACTACTACTACTACTACTACTACTACTACTACTACTACTACTACTACTACTACTACTACTACTACTACTACTTCCGTAGCGTCCTCAGCAATGCCAATCCATTGCTCTTGAGATTATTTAGCAGAGGTAATGACGTGACGATCTCTGTGGTGACATTCCGGCTAAAACATTGAAGTACACTTCATTAACTTGTTCCTTCGTCACTTCTAGACAATACAAACACGAAAGAAATTAAGAAATCTCTCACCGCAGCACTGCAATTGATGATTGACTATTCAAAACATAGACTTGACATTGACTCTCACTTTGTGATCGTTGATCACTATGAAAATCAAGGACCGAGAAGTACACAGACGTTATCATAATTAGTTATTTTCGTCAGTACGTACACTTTCTACAAACATGATCGAATGATTTCTATGTAAACCGCACCGAAATATATGGTCATTTTACATAGTGTGTTAATGTGTATATGTCGATGAGGGTTAACCTACATACCTTGAATTTACAAATTAATTCTCGCGTTCAAATGACTTTTAAAGGAAATATTTAAGGACTCAAGAGTTGAAACTAGAAGATATCAGGGGATTTTTATGAATACCAATCCAACCATATTCCACTCGATCGGGTAAGTGTTTTCTTTTCTACCCGACTATCGCAAAGCAAAAGGAAGGGTTATGATTATGAATCTCACAGGCTATGTTTTCGTATGTTGTTTTTTTTTATGTTTGCCCCTACTATACTCTGAATATCATCGTTTCGTTTCATCTAGTTTCTTGGTTTGAATTGTTTTTTACCATTCTAAAAATACTAACGTTAACTACCACGTTGTGACTTACAGACACACAGTAATTTTTAATGTAGCCAGAATTTCAAAACATAGCATGCGTTTCCAAAATGTGGCTGTACGTGTATTTGGTTTCCTAAACGACGTGTATCATAGTAACTACATAGTGAGTGAGGGTAATCCGCCCATAAAAAAGTTCATCCGCATGCAAACTTGGTAAGATGAAAAACAAATAGATGGCCAGTAATGCAAAATTAAAATTTGGTGGATGTTTGCGATGTAGCTTTCAAATTGCTCTAAAAATAATTGAAGATACAGAAATGATTTCAATTCAATTCAATTCAATATTTATTCAATTTTCACTTAGTCTAGTTACAATGTTTAATACTTTAGATTAGAAGATAAGTGGAAGGTTAAATAAATGTGACCATTCTTTAACAATTGTTAGTTAGTGATGAATGGCCTTCAATTAAAAGAAACAGCATAGAAGGGCTACAATAAAAGGTGGGGAAAAAAAATCAATGATTATTGGGGATTTCGTGGGATGGATGAGTGATGAGGGTATTTACAAAGAATAGTACAAAGGCGAGATACTACATACTACATAGAATCCGTTTTTTTTTTTTTTTTTTTGTTTGTTCTAAGTGGTCACACTAAGGAAAGATTCAATGCTGCTATAATTGAACGTGAAAAGTCAAGTTTTTACTTTGTTTATAAATGATTGAAAAGTCCGGGTTGTTCTTATAGATGCGGGTAGTTTATTTAAATATGTAGGTGCGGTAACTAAGAAAAAGTGGGCAAAATGTGTTTTGTGTGCTATTGGGACGGCAACTAGTGCCATATTATTTATGCGCAAACTATAGATCCTTGAGTTTCTGGTTGCAGTGTTACCACTCTGCTTAAAAAATTCTCTAAGAACTTTGAAAACATAAAGGTGTCTTAGCGGAAGAATTCGAAGATAGCGAAAGAGAGGCCAGCAATGAGTGAAGTGGTTTTTCCCGCAGATAACTCTGACAAGGTGTTTTTGTGCTATCATTAGTGGCCCAAAAGTGATAGTGTAAGAACCTCCCCAACAAGTGATACCATATTGCAACTTTGAGTTTGCAAGTCCATAGGGGAACGGCACAAAGTCCCGACTTTCAAAATCCAGACCATACAAAATTCCGACAAAAAAAAAAATCGCATTTCTAAAAATCCCAACTCACAAAATCCCGACTGCCAAAATACCGACAAATGAACTTTTGTGAAAAACTCCCGACTTTGTCGGGATTTTCGTTTCTCAGTGAATTTTTTTTGCTAAAAAAAAATTGAATCTTTAAATCTCTCATAATTTTTTTTCCACATTCTTAAAAGAATGTGTTGGCCCACTAGCTCACCATGTCACAGTGATGGAAAATGGGTTACAATTGTAACTTTTTGGATACAATCAGAAATCAAAGTTACAGAGTTACAATTGATAAGAAAAAGTTACAATTTACCAAATAAAAAAAATCTTTAAAAAAAAGAGTGCATGACGAGTAGACAAACAGCACAGTATCTCGGTTTATAGACTCTGCAGTCTTCACGGACGGGTCAAAAACTGCAAGAGGCACAGGGTCTGGTATCTACTGTGTGTAACCAGATCTAAAGGTGTCCTTAAGACTCCCGGATACCTGCAGCGTTTTTCAGGCAGAAGTTCTAGCCGTATACTTAGAGCTGCAGAGCTTCTGAATATGAAACGAATATTCGGTAAGGATATTGATATTTACATCGTCGACAGCCAGGCTGCGCTTAAGGCGCTAGAATCGTGCACTATTAAATCGTAACTAGTCTGGAGTTGCCGCAGAATGCTCAGGGCATTATGCGCGCAGAACCAGGTAAGACTATGTTGGGTCCCGGGTCACTCCGGGATAGAAGGCAACGAGTTTGCCGATGAGTTGGTAAAAGGGGGGAACTGCCTCTACCCGAAGCGTTAGAAGTAGCTCCACCACTTTGCTGCATCAAATCAAAGGTAAAGTATATAATTACGAGAAGGGCTGACCATAGATGGTCTTACATTGCAGGACACAGGGTTCCCAAGGCACTTTGGCCGGCGCTGGACAGTAAAAGGACCAGCGAAATCCTTAAACTTAACAGGACAGAAATAAGTACAGTTGTAGGAATATTATCCGGGCATTGCCTTCAAGGCAAACACGCCAAGAGGCTTGGACTCTTAGGCACGGATATTTGCAGATATTGTATTGATCTAGCTTTAGCAGATGATATCACATATATTCTGTGTGCATGCCAGGGCATAGCACGTAGCCGCACGAACGTTTTAGACAGGTATTTCTTTAGCAACCTGAAGGAGGTAGGCCGAATCAACTATAGACTCGTTCCAAAATTTTGCAGGGTAATAAAATGCTTTGAGGAAATTGTGACGGTTTAGGTCCCATCCTTGTATGGATTCTTAGGGGAAAGCGATGGGCCTACTCTGTTGCCTTGTGTTTTGTGATAGCTCAGTTTCTCAGCCCCTCTCAACCTAACCTAACCTATATATAAAATAGGTCAAGGCTTTCTTTCAATACTAAATTCTTCGAGTGTCATAATTTCAAAATTGAAAAAATTCTTTTAGACACTGTACTGATAAATGTATCACAGATTATCAAAAGAAAGGTTACAATTCAGTCGTAAAAGTTACAATTTCAGCTTGGGAAAAGTACAATCCAAAAATTTAATTTTCCATCACTGCCATGTCACTAAGAAAAAAAAAACCAAGAAACTTACCAAAACACACTATGAATTTGTTAGCAAAATCGTTTGGTTAAGTACATCTGATGAGAATCGAAAAGCGCCGTTCTTTGTGATTCTCATTCGGTGCACTTAACCAAACGATTTTTGTATCTTGTTCATAGTGCGTGCTTTGGTAAGTTATCCGTTTTTTTTTTGTTTTTTTTAGTGAAGTGTTGAGGGTGAGTGACATCTCGACGAGGTTGTTAGTGTCGAAATAACTTCCTTTCAAAATAATTATGATTCTTTAAGTATTTTGTGGTGAATGTCATTTTATGAGAATCAAAAAGAACAGCACTTTTTGATTCTCATCATGTCAAGTTAACCAAACGTACTGAGCCGTGTGATAAATCGTTCTTATAAGAATTTTTATTTTTTTTTATTATTTTTATCGCTGGAAGGAAAAATCATCAAAAGACATTGCAGAGGCAGATACGCGAGGGAACCGTCTGCAATAGTGAGGGACTTTAACCCAATCTAAAAAACCTCCCGAAGGCTGACTGACGTCGGTCTTCAGAGAATCGCACCTAGTCTTTCGACTAATCAGCAATTTATTTTTCGTAATTATGTTATGTTAAGTTTATTAATAAACCACCGTTTGTTGGTTATCTTTTTTTCTTGGTTAGAATAATATTGTCAATTTTTTTTGTAATTTAATTTAGTTAACTAAGTCAAAAGGTTTCACCCTTCTTAATCTCCTAATGTGGTTGTTGTTATTTAATAAATTTGTTATTTCCAAGTTGACATGGTTGAGGAGTCTAAGTTTATGACTTCTAGCTACTTTTTTGACCTCGACTTCAACCATTTCAGCTTCTAGATCTCTATGTAGATCGGCATTTTTTATGTACCAGGGTGCATTTACTATGCTGCGTAGTACTTTGTTTTGGAAAGTTTGTATGCTCTTTAAATTTGTTTTGCTAGTGCATGCCCATAGTTGGAGTCCATATGTGCAAACTGGTTTCATAACTTGCTTATAAAGCAGTAGTTTGTTGTAGTTGGACAGTAAGGAGTATCTCCCAACTAGCCAACACATTTTATTGTAACGTACGTTCAGCTCCTCTTTTTTTTTCTTTACATGCACTTTCCATCGCAGTTTAGTATCTAGGGTCATACCTAGGTATTTAGCTACGTTCGAGTATTTTATTACATTGTTGTTAATGTATACTGGAACATATTGTACACTTTTATTAGTAAAATTTATATGAACTGACTTCAGGTCATTTCATTTAATTTGTCATTTTTTAGTCCAGTTAGATATTTTGTCTACTGCCTTTTGTAGCTTTTTTGTTGCTATTTCGATAGTTTCCCCCACAGAAAGTACAGCAGTATCATCTGCAAATGTTGCCACAGTTGCTTCTTCACATTCTGGTAAATCGCTGGTGCATAGTAGATACAACACAGGGCCTAGCACACTGCCTTGTGGTACACCAGCCTTAATTTCTCTTAATGTTGAGTATTCATTTTCTTGTTTTACTCTGAAGAATCGTCCAGTTATATAGGATTCTAGAATTTCTGAATATTGCTTAGGCAGATACTTTTGTTGCTTATGGATCAGACCCTTATGCCATACTTTATCAAAAGCTTGTGCTACATCGAGAAATATTGTCGAGCAGATTTTTTTCTCTTCAAATGCTCTTTCAATTTTATCAGTGATTCTATGCACTTGATCGATCGTTGAGTGCTTATTTCTGAAACCAAATTGATGATTTGGAATAAGTGATTTTTCTTCAATTATTTTATTTAAACGTTTTATCAACATTTTCTCAAATAATTTCGACAGCATAGGTAGAATCGATATTGGGCGATATGATGCTATCTCGCTGGTGGTTTGCCTGGTTTCGGTATCATAATAACCTCAGCAACTTTCCACATGCTAGGTACATATCTTATCCTGAATGCAGCGTTTATTATCTGTGCTAGCTTTTTTAAACCTCTCATTGGTAGTTTTTTCAAGATTTCTCCTGTGATGAGATCAAATCCCGGAGCCTTTTTTATATTAATGCCTTCTTTTATTTCTTTCGAAATCTCTTTAGCTGTTACCGGTGCAATGTGTCTAACCTCTTCGCACAATTCTTCCGCTCCTTGATAGTCTTTATCTTCATATGGTTGGAAGACATCTTCAAGATATCCAGCAAATGTACATGCCTTCTCTTGGTTGCTTTTTGCCCAGTAACCTTCTTTATTTTTCACAGGTGGAATGTGGGCTGTTGGCCTTTTCATTTTCTTTGTCGCTTTCCAAAGGGAGTATTCGGTACTAGCATCATTTGTCAGATTGATGAGGTATGTTTTGAAGGACTCATTTTTAAATTCTCTTATTAATCTTCTAAGCTTATTATTTAAAGTATTGAGTACTTTTTTGTCGCTTGGTGCTCTTAATTGTTGCCACCGTTTTCTAGCTTTCCTTTTTTCTGCGATAATATTACATATTTCTTTAGGATAGTACTTTTGTTTAAGTCTTACTTTTGTCGTAGGAGCTGCAGCTTCTTATAAGAATGAGAAAATAGTTCCGCGAGGGGATATAAACACTTTCATACAAACCAAAAAAATAAAATAGGCGCGCGATCATGACTTACAAAATACCGACAGGATTTTGTAAGTCGGGATTTTGTCAGTCGGGATTTTGGCAGTCGGGATTTTGTCAGTCGGGATTTTGTGGTCGGAGTTTTGTAGTCGGGATTTTGTAAGGCGGGATTTCATGCCCAACTCGTCCATAGTAAATCATTGTTAGTAGTTTTTTTGAACAATAAGGTTTTAAGAGGTAAAGTTTACGAGTAATTAACAATATGTGAGACTTGACTGATTTGATATGCGTCTTCCAGTTCAAGTTGCAGTCGATTACCACTCCAAGATATCTAAAATCTTTCACCGATTCTATCGTGAAGCAATTAGTAGAGCATTGATTATTAATACAAATATTTTGGCTGCCACAAGTATGAATAGGTAAGCAAAACTTTTTGCAGTCATGGTTGTGAAATCAGTTACACCACTTCCCGATTGCTTAAAAGACATCATTTTCGTTTTTTCACTAATTAATAGCCTATGAGAAGTGAACCAACATCTTAATAGTTGCAAATCCTCCTCTATTTTTGTGAAGCAATCAAAAGGTGAGTACTCACTGTAAGTAAAGACAATGTCATCAGCAAATGCAGTTGGCCTTCCGTTTAGTTTCTGCTTTAGAAGAGAGTTAACGAAGATCAAGAATAAAAGCGGTCCTAGCACAGAACCTTGAGGAACACCATTTCTGAAGCCAAGAGAACTGCTGAAGATACCATTTATGTTGACTCTTTGGTCTCTGCCATTTAAATAAGACTTACACCAGTCGAACATAATTCCCCTAAATCCAGCATTGTAAATCTTACCAAGAAGTAATACATGATCAACCATGTCGAAGGCTTTTGTCATGTCGAAAAAAGTGCCATAGTCGAGTTGTTCTTATTTACGCTCTCATGTAGATGGCAGCATACCTTTAATAATGCATCTTCTGTAGCGGACCAGATCTGAATCCAAACTGGTTATCTGAAAAAAAGAGTTACTATCCAAAAATGAAACCATACGTATTTTGACTAATTTTTCAAAATTTTTTGAGAAGGTCGGAAGCAAGGATATGGGTCTATAAGCGCTAATATCCTAACGATTACCATTCTTGAAAAGCGGAATGACCTCGGCACTCTTAAGCGAGCGTGGAAAAGTGCCAGTGCTTACACTTAAATTAAACAAATAACACAAAATATCCACTACAAAAAACGAGATTCTTATTAAGAAAAGGTTTGAAATGCCGTCACTAGTGCAAGAATTTTTATTATCAAGACATTGTATTAACCTATAAAGTTCCCTGGATGTAAACGGATCAAAACGAAAACTACCTGTTTGCATCAATGCCCCCTATAGCACGTGTACACGTGTACACGTGTTACACATGTAATTAAATTATCCGTGTATGAACACGTGTATTTTATTTACACGTGTATTTAGTATTACTAAATACACGTGTATTTATTTGACGCTACCACGATTCACGCGGGAAAAGTCGAGCAGACGTACATGTAGAACGATAATGGGGGAGGATTCTTTTTGAAATTTAAACCCTTATTCTTTTCTTTGTCTTCAAGTTTATTCAAAATAAGGATAAAGTAAAATAGTTGTAATATGTAATATTGAAAATACAAAAAAGGAAATCGAATTTGCGCCTCTTAACCGACGTATCCCGCACGACCGTAGCCTCTGCTCGTATCAGCTAGACTCCCTCTCCTCCGCTAAGTTGTGGATCTCGCTGTGAACATTTTGTGGATCGTGGAAGTATAGGATGGTCCTACATTCGGCCATCCTGCGCATCGCCTGTCTCAGGCGATTCTTCGTCGTTATCAATGCTGTCATCAGTCTCGTTGTCTAACCATGTTTTCATGTAATCAGCCGAAGATGATGTTATGATCGGTCCTTCGTGATCGCCAACTTTACGTACCTCGTATCGATCGTTGCGGTTGACTTTCACAATTTCATATGGGCCCAAGAACTTTGGATATAGCTTAAGTCCAGCTCCAAATTGAGTTCGCTGGATTGCCACTAGCTCATGTACCTGGTACTTTCTTGCAGCTTTTCGCCTTCGGTTATATCCTTTCCGATTCTCCTCTTGAACTTGAATAATTTGATCCTTCGCCTTACGTCGCAGCTCGTTGCGCTCATCAATAAAATCGTTCATCAGGGCTTCTTCTATTAGTTTTGCGAGATTACTGTCCGTTTGGATTCTTATTGGTACTCCGAACATGATCTCGAACGGTGTTTTATTAGTACTGCGGCTAATGGAGGAATTCAGAATTTGTTGCAGGTGAGGTACATGCTTATACCATTTCATAGGATCCTCGATTGACAACTTAGTTAGGACTTCTATTATAATCCTGTTAATCCACCCAACCTGACCATTTCCGCGAGGCACACCTGTCGTTGTAAGAACGTGTTGAATTTTCCGGTCATCACAAAACTGTCGAAAAGCATTCGAAGTGAAAGCTGTTCCCTTATCCGATACTATACGGAAAGGGTTTCCAAATACTTCAGCTTGCAGCTCCATCTTCTTAACGACCTCCTCCGCAGTGGTAGACTTTACAGGGTACACCCAAACAAATTTCGAAAAAGCATCGACGATAACGTAAATGTGTTTGTAATTCTTCGCAGTAGACGGCATCGGGCCCAGGTGATCAACATTGTAAGTGTGCAAGGGAACGTCACATTTATCGATGGGATTTAAAAATCCCTCCTGTTTCCCTTGTTTTCTTGTAGATAGGATACAAGCAATGCAGTTTGAAATTACTGCATGGATCTTCGAAAGCAAAGCCGGCATAAAATAGTCCTGTTTCGCAACCGCTTCAACTTTTCGTGCATTTAAATGTCCGTGTTCGTGAATTCTTTGCAGAATTTCTCTTTGTAGTGCTTTCGGCGCCACTATTAACGAACTTGTACAAAATCCCTCGACGTATCTCAAGTTCTTCATACTGACGGTCCTGTAGTATTGTCGTCACTAACTTGCAAAATTCATCACTTTCCTGTGCAAGGGAACGTCACTTTTATCGATGGGATTTAAGAATCCCTCCTGTTTCCCTTGTTTTCTTGTAGATAGGATACAAGCAATGCAGTTTGAAATTACTGCATGGATCTTCGAAAGCATAGCCGGCATAAAATAGTCCTGTTTCGCAACCGCTTCAACTTTCCGTGCATTTAAATGACCGTGTTCGTGAATTCTTTGCAGAATTTCTCTTTGAATTTCCTTTACATTACAGGGCTTTGGATATCCTTTTATTGCCCTTATCTTTTCTGCTGACAGTTTTATACTCCCGTCCTCAATCACGTGCCCCAAAAACTGAATCGACCTACTAAGAAAATCACACTTCTCCCATTTAATAATTAAACCATTATCCGCAGTCACTTTCATAACAACTGTTAGCTTCTCTAGGTTCTCCTTCTCATTTTCTGCAGGAATAACGATATCATCTAAGTAGAGCAGCAAATAGTTTTCTCGTATCAGGTCTCGGAATACAGTGTTGACAAACCTCTGAAAGATAGCAGGTGAGTTACACAACCCAAACGGAATTTTTAAGAATTCATATTGATCGTCTGGCGTTAAGAATGATGTGTACTTCCTACTAGAATCCGCGACGTCTACATGGAAGAATCCATTTCGGAGATCTAATGTCGTAAACACCTTTGCACCATAAAGCTTCTCTAGCACGTCCTCCATATGTGGCAAAGGATATCTGTCCTTGATGACTTTAGAATTGAGTTTGCGATAGTCGACACAGAGCCTGTTACTTCCGTCCTTCTTCTTCACAATAACTATGGGGCTGGCAAAATCCGACCGACTACGCTGTATGATACCATCATCCATCCATTCTTTGATCTGCTTGTCAACCGCTTCCTTTTCGGTGGCAGCTAGTTTTCTCGCCGTTTGGTATATAGGACGTTCATCCTCAAGCAGGATACTCATTTCGATGCAAGACTTCTCAACTTTTCTCGGCTTGTAGTTATCGATCAACGTCAACAATTCAGCTCTTATTGTCTCATCTTTTACTTTTCGAACCAAATCCTGCGTGTTGTTTTTGACAACGTTGATTAACTTGATTTCATCCAAAAAATTTTCATAAGCTTTGTTTTTATACGTTGTTTTATACGTTTTTTACAAACTTTCACCTCTCCATTTTCGATAAAAAGTGATACATTTTCTAGAAAATTGTTGCCCAATATTATGTTATCCGATAACCATTCGTCAGGAACTACCTGAAAACGAACCAAATACTTTTCGCAGCGTACCTTTATATCCACTAGCAAAGAGCCTAAAGGTTTACGAAGCTCTTTTGAACCAAATCCAGCAAGTAAAACCACTTCGGGATCATAATCGCCTAGCCCAACTTCACGCTTTATAGACTCTTTCATTATGGTGACCTCACTTTCGGTATCGATTAAGGCACTATAAATTCTACCGCCAATTTTTACAAAAATCGTCGAGCTATTAGGATTACTAATACGGTTGACATTACCCCTACCACCTGAACCACCATTTGAACCTTGCCTTCTTTGTGGACAATTTGTTGAAATATGCCCAAATTCATTACAAGAGAAGCATCGCGTTCCTCTACTTTTATGTGGGCATTCTTGATGAGAATGCGAGAATGAGCCACAATTGCCACATCTCCTTCCATCCCGATTATCTCTGACAGACGTACTTGGTTGCTTCTCAATTTTTGGTTTTGGTTTGACTACATATCCAGTGGACCGTCGCATATTTTGATAGATGGTAAACCTCTTCCTCAACTCTTCCAAAGTCGTCGCTTCATAAAGGACGGTTTTACTCATGACATCCCCCGGTATGCCTTCCACAACATATGCTATCAGCGATAGTTCGTTGATATTTCCTTCATTGGCAATTTGCTGCATTGTGTAGAAATATTCCAATAAGCTCTCCGTCGATCGCTTCTTACGAGATTCAAGCGCGCGATGAATGTCGATGCTGGGACGAGAATCGTGGAATTCCGCTAACAACGTAGCTTTTAGATTATCATAACTATTAATCCCAGATTTTGCTTCGATAGCCAGCTTAGCTGCACCGCGTAACAGACGCCTGGCATACAAATATTTTTGGACGTTGTTCCATCTACAAACTGTACAAATTTCTTCGAATTCTTTCAACGAGCTCTTAACATTTTTATTGGATTCGCCCGTAAACTGTTCGAGAGATTCCTCCACGTCTCTAAACACAAAACTGTTTTCGTTTGACATAGTATTCACTTGTTCTGAACTTTCCTTCTTTCCTTACATGCCCGCTAAGTTTTTTTTGTCCCTTATCTTCGCCCGCTTCGTTTCCTTCTACACGTTGCTTTTCGTTTTCGGCTGTTTTATTGTTGACTTCTGCTAGGAGTGGTTCACCTCCTTCTATAAAGTTCTCTTGTCCCTTATCTTCGCTCGCTTCGTTTTCGTCTACAAGTTGCTTTTCGTTTTCGGCTGTTTTATTGTTGACTTCTGCTACACTCAGAAAAAAAAACATTGTTGAAGCAAGAATTTTCATTTGTTAAAAAATTGTAAGCTGAAAATTTTTGCCAGTAAATATAAGTTCTTGTGGCAACAAATGTATTTTTAAAATATTTGGTTTGAAGTTGTTGTATCAAAAATCTCATACTCAGGACAAATATTTGTAAGTGTTAACATATAATCAAAAGCGAAAAATTGTGTTTTCCCAAGTATTTTATTTTTAAATATTTCTATTTGAGATTGGATACTCGAATCAAGAATTTTTTTTTTGAAACAACAATCAACATTTTTAAATTTTCAAGAATTAAAATTCTTTTCATAACAATATCATACTTAAGGCAAAAGAAATACATTGTTGTTTGATAATAACTGTGGAAAATGTTTAACATAACAATTTGTTCTCCATCCAAATATTTTAAACTGTTGACTTACCAATAATGAAAATAGTTGCATCAAAAAAAAATTCTTGGTGAAAAAGAATGTTTCTTCACATTGGTGTTTAAGAATTATATTATCAAATCAAAAATTAACTCTTTAGGCAACAAAATAAATTCTTAAATTCTCAACAAATCATATCTTAGCGCAACAATTTGCTGTCGAGTTAAGAATGAACTATTCTTATCGTCGGGAATTATAACTACTTATCTTTGCGTTTTCTTACATTGCGTTGTGAATCTTTCGTGAGTGAAGGGAGTAAGTAAGTACGTGAGTGAATGTAAAATAATAAAAACTTCAACTGAAAAATGCAAATGGATAATAGTGGACGTTTAGACATTCGTTGGGGAATTTCCATGGATGGAATCAGTGCATTGGAGGAGTGTAATTATTATTATTAAAGTTAATTTGTTTTTGTACATATACATTATGTGATAAATCAGAATATTTGCGTATTCATAAAATAAAATTATTAAAACGAATGTGGTAATTTTTGAATTCTTTAATTTTAAGCTCTTGATTTTCAGTCTTAGCAAGGAAAAACCTCACAATTTCTGCCAAAAATAAATTTCTTAAGGCAACAATTGACGTTTTTAAATTCTTAACTATTCTTTATTCTTGGTGCAAGTATTTTATTGTTAATTCTTTTTAACAAGATCTCATTTGGCACAACAATATAAGTTCTTAAATTCAAGAACTTTGTTTCTTGATGTAAGATTTTTTATTCTTATGTAGTTATTAACACCGCGAATTCTTGAATTAACAATTTTAGTTGTGGAGTAGATTTTAACCAACGTTTATTCTTGTGACAAAGTATAAAATTGTTGTGATTACAATTTTTTTTTCTGAGTGTACGAGTGGTTCACCTCCTTCTATAAAGTTCTCTTGTCCCTTATCTTCGCTCGCTTCGTTTTCTTCTACAGTTGCTCTTCGTTTCCTTCTGCAAGTTGCTCTTCGTTTTCAGTCGTGTTATTGTTGACTTCTACTATGAGTGGTTCATCTCCTTCATCCTCTTCTGTCAAAAGATTCGCGAGTCGTCTAATAAGATCAATTTTTAAATTATACCTATACGATGCGCCCCTTTCCTTAAGTCGTTCCTGCAACTCCCGAGTTGTTAGGCCCTCTAATAATTCATCCATGCACTTATCGTATTAACGGTTAGCCTATTGATAATCATTCATCATTGTTATGATACAAATAAAATAATCTTTATAATATCTTTATAGGACGATAATGGGGGAGGATTCTTATTGAAATTTAAACTCTTAGTCTTTTCTTTGTCTTCAAGTTTATTCAAAATAAGGATAAAGTAAAATAGTTTTAATATGTAATATTGAAAATACAAAAAAGGAAATCGAATTTGCGCCTCTTAACCGACGTATCCCGCACGACCGTAGCCTCTGCTCGTATCAGCTAGACTCCCTCTCCTCCGCGAAGTTGTGGATCTCGCTGTGAACATTTTGTGGATCGTGGAAGTATAGCGTGGTCCTACATACATATAATCCAGTCTCTAGTTTGACAGTGTAAATAGACTCATTTCATCGACAATGAAAGTGTTTCTTAAGGCACCTGCTCGCATTAAAACCTTTAAAGAAAAGATGCCAAATGTGCCTTTACCTCCTGAACCAGAGATAACTCGATGGGGAACGTGGATCAATGCTGTGCTGTTTTACAGTGAACATTTTGATGACTTCAAAGGCGTAATTACAGACTTCGATAATACGGAGGCTGTAGCAGTTTGTAAATCCAAGGAAGCGTTTAACAACCCCAGCATTAAAAAAAAAACATTGCTGTGATTAGCACTCCTTTCTCCCAATACCTGTGAGTATTAAAAACCTCGAAACTCAGGGTATGGCGTTGATGAAATTTGTTGAGAATAAACAAAATACGCCGAATGAACTCCGCATTGCCAGACATATTCCCCGCTAAACTTAAGGCGAAATATGAAAAAAAAATTGAGCAATAAACCAGGCTTTAAGTCTTTATGCCAAGTAAATAGTTTTATCAATGGGACGGGTGAACTTTTGCCAGAAACGATAAGTGCTAACCTAGAACCCCAATTTAAGTACTGCCCATTTACCTCACTTGATGTGAAACGGTTCTTTTCCACTTACAAAAACATTTTCAGTGATCGAAGACACCGAAAATTTGGAGCAATGCCTGATTGATTTACGTTTATAAAATTAACAAATAAATTTCAGAAGTGCTAAATTCATTCGTTTTATATACTACTAGTGGTTACCCGGTGCGCTTCGCTACACCCATTGAGAACAGTGTTTATGTCATAAAATGTTCTGAAATTTTTTCGAGTAACTTTTGGTGCACCGAACGATGTCATTTGGAAGCACGAATTGTATTTGCAAATGTGTTTGGAATTGTTAGATATTTACATATTGCACGTAAATATAATTCTGAATCAATTTTCATCGTGCATTGCTGTAGTAATAATTTTGAGATTTTAGGTTTCAGCGCCATCTATCGGAAAACTTGGAAAACTTTTGATTTACAAACATTTCTCACTTCATAACAAATATATTCTGTAAGTTTCAGCTCAATCGGATGGTTTTGAAATTTTGGTGTTTCAACGCCATCTATCGGAAAACTTGAAAACTTGAAAAGTTTTGATGTACGAATATTTCCCACTTTATTACAAATATATTGTGTAAGTTTCAGCTTAATCGTACGGTGAATTTAAAATTTTTTGAGTTCCAGCGCCATCTAGCGAAAAACTTGAATTTTTTTGATGTACGAACACTTCGAACATCAGAAAAAGTATATAGTGTAAGTTTAAGCTCAATCGGATGGTTAGTTTATGAGTTCTGAGGTATCAAACGAACAGCTCATTTTTATATATAAAGATCAATTAGTATTTCTATTACTAATACTATGCTGAATTAGAAATAAATATTTTAAAACTCATATTTTTTTAGTTTTTAATGTTGAATATTTTGACACTTTTCATGCATATTTTAAGTATTTTTTATGCATATTTGCATGCATATTTCAAGGTCAAAGTTCAAGGCATATAATCCGGTCTCTACTGATTACGAATCTACTATAGGTTCTTTTTCTAGAAAATAAATACCAAATATTTCATACAACCTTCATACCCAACTATGTATGTAGTTGGCTTCACTTTTATAAAATTTAAACTCACGATAATACAGGGTGTCCCATTTAAGAGGTATAATCACTTAACTGCAGATTCCTGAAGTTCTGGCGAAGAAAAAATCGTAGGGCAGAGGAGGTCTCTTTTCATACCCCTCCAAGTTGTAGCCCGTCGAAGTAAGAGACCTCCGATTTGATGGTAAGACCACATTAACTGATACAACTTCTGAACTACTACAGCTACAAAAATAGTTTTGTTTATTTTAGAGAGCCAATCAGAAGCGCATAAAAATGTTGAAAACTTCATGTAATTCTATGCAGCCACAAAAAAGTTATTATCCCTAAACTTAATTTTATGAACATTTGTTGTTCCAATTTATTACTTAAAATGCTTTTTTTCTCAAAACTTTTACTTAATAAAAAACCTTTTTTTTTACTTAACTTTTATCGTTGACCAATTGCCTAAAAATTATGTGAAACAATTTTTTCACGTACGTTTAACAGAAGTTCTAGTAAAAATCATTTCTTGTTAGACAAAACAAAGAATAATTGAACGTTGGTAGACTTAGCCCCAACCTTTGGCTATAGTAATTCCTTGTTTTGAATGGTTTTTTTTATCATATCGGGTCTATAACTTAATTCGTGCGGTTTTTTTTCAAAATTTGAACGTGTATAAGAAAAACAAATAATGTAAAATAGTATTATTCAAAGTATTGCCCATCTGAAGCTATGACTTTTTCCCATCTTTCTGGCAATTTGTGGATCCCATCCCAAAAGAACTGCGCCGGCTTGGCAGCCAAGAATGAATCAAGCCAATTTTTGATATTCTGCTCTGATGTGAACCGAATTTCAGTGAGGGCGTTCTGCATCGACCGGAACAAATGGTAGTCAGAAGGGGCAAGGTCTGGGCTATAGGGCGGGTGGGGTAAAAGTTCCCATCCACTGTTTTCCAAATAGTTCTTAACCGGAATAGCAACGTGGGGCTGAGCGTTGTCATAATGGAAAATGATTGCCTCGTGTCTGGTCGCATATTCCGGGCGTTTTTCGGCTACTGCTCTCTTCAAACGGATTAATTGTACTCGGTAGCGTTGTCCATTGATGGTTTTACCCGGTTCTAGCAGCTCATAATACAGCACACCCTTCTGATACCCCTTTTTTGGCTGCCCAGGACGTTAATCGTCTTCCAAGCCAAAATCACCACTTTTAAATCGTGCAAACCACTTTTGGCACGTTCGCTCAGCTAGCGCATGTTCACCATAAACTTCCACCAAAATACGATGACTTTCGGCAGCAGTTTTCTTCATATTAAAATAATGAAGAAGAACTCCCCGCAAAAACACTTTTTCAGGCACAAAGTTCGACATATTTGAGTGAAAAAAAATTGTTGTTGCTTACGCTTCAAATGAATGACATATACTGAAATGACGTACAGTGACAATAGCTTTCCAACGCATGTTCCAGTGGAATAATAACAATGGAATAATACAAGTTACGCCATCTCTTAGCAAACCGCACGAATTAAGTTATAGACCCAATATTTGTCTGACAAAAAATGATTTTTACTAGAACTTCTGTTAATCGTACGTGAAAAAATTGTTTTACATAATTTTTAGGCAATTGGTTAACGATTAAAGTTAAGTTGAGTAAAAGTTTTGAGAAAAAAGCTTTTTAAGTAAAAAATCGGAACAACAAATTTTCATAATTTTACGTTAGAGGAGCAATAACTTTTTTGTGTCTGCATAGAATTACGTGAAGTCTTCAACATTTTTTATGCGCTTCTGATTGGCTCTCCAAAATATACAAAACTATTCTTGTAGATGTTGTAGTTCAGAAGTTAAAGCAGTTAAAGTGGTTGTAATGCCAAATTGGAGGTGTCCCACTTTGACGGGTTATAACTTGAAAGGGGGTAAGAGTAGAATTTTGTTTTAATGCCGCCAAGGGCAGGTTTTAGACGAAAAAGCACCCGGTGAATTATGAAGCGACTTTTTTGCAATTACACGTGTATTTTTAATTACACGTGTATTTAAAATATACAAGTCTACACGTGTAAATATTTATTTATTACACATGTACACGTGACACAAATACACGTGTACTTAAATACACGGCTAAAACCGAGAGCCCTAGCTTTGCATTCCTTCATCAAGAAGATCAGATGAGATATTGCAGGAACAGTTATTGAATAATGTGACAGTAGGCTTAAGTATGTCTGTGATGTGATGCCGACGAAATATTCATTAAATTTGTTAGCAATAGTGCATGAATCCGAAAAATCTACGTATTCAATTTCTACATAACAAATTTGGTTAGAATTAGTTTCCTTACCTAAGATTGCACCAACAACTTTCCATTCTTTTTTAACATTTCCCGTAGCTCCAGTCAACTGGTTGGTGTAGTACATATCACGAGTTTTTGATATAAGCTCTTTCGTTTTTTTACATAAGCTAAGATAGTATTTCTTTAGATTACTGTTTAGTGGATGTTTTTTTACATTTGAGAGCTAACTTATTTTTTAACCTTATCAGTTTTACTAATGAATGTGTCATCCATGGTTTAAGACGTTTGTTACAACATGATTTGTATATGGTAAATTTAGTGCAGTAGTTAATATGATTTTTTAAAATGGAAAGAAATATATCATAAGCCACGGATGCATTACTTTCAGATAGTACTGGCTCCCAAAACTCATATTTAAGCCTATCACACAAGATATTATGGTCTATTTGCTCTTTAAGGTGCGCTTCAGTGGGAATGGATTTTGCGCTAGTCGTACTTTAGTTCAGCGCACACAAGTGATGATCAGAAATCCTATAATCAAATACCTCACCACTGAAAACAGTCTTGTTTTTCCTACGCATCCGAACAAATATGTGGTCAATGCAAGTCAAGTAGAATTAGTTATACGGGTAGGTACGTTTATAACACTTTTGAGTCCATTCGAAGCCATAAGAAACAAATAGTTTTCAGTATCAGTTTCCGAGACTTTAAGAATGTCAATGTTTATATCACCCAGCACGATAACATTTTTAGCCCTAGTAGCATTTAAAATATTTTCAAATTCACTGATAAAGACACCCTTACTGATTTCCTGCAACCTGTAACCGCACAACAAAGTATAGTTCTCATCATCAAGTAATAACTGAATTTTAATTATATCTGCACTAGTACTAATAATGCTGCAACAATCACACACACAACCATTTTTTATAAATACCACTACACCGCCAGCAGCATATGATGCATTACAATTTCCATAGGAAGAATACCCGGGAATATTATAAGATTTAAGTTCATTCTCATATATCCAAATTTCAGTTAAAATGATCACTATGGGCAACTTAACAAGTGTTTCAATATGGACAAGAAAGCATCGACATTTTTCCTCAGGCTGCGGATATTTTGACGAAGACAAAAGGATTCTATTGAGATAGGTGGTTCAAAGAAATTATGACATTCACTCAGATTACTCAAGGGGGAATTTTTGTTAGTGTTATTTATGGGAAAATAATTCATGATGGTATACTAAAATTATTGATATAAAGACAGAGAATATATAAGTTAAATTTTCTCCAGATCAGCAGCGCAAGTAATTTTAACCAAAATGTCACCCTCCTTCTTCCGCATGTAAATAGTCCCACATCTTGTCCACATATGTTTATAGTCTTTTTAGTGTTCCGTCCGTACCAAAACGGAACACTAATGGAATCAGTTCGGTGTCTGTCTGTCTGTCACAGGCCTTTTTCTTAGAGACTACTTAACCTGGACTATTGAAATTTGGAACAGTTGTAGCAATTAGTGGCCTGAACACAGACCAGAACTTAAAAAGCTGAATTTCGACTTTTGGGGGGTAGTTTCTTAACAAATTTTCACAAAACGTTACAACTTGCTGTCCCGAGCTTTTTCTCCGAAAATATCGCTCAGAAAAATCTGAATAAAATCACAAACATTGAGAATAAAGTGTAGACGGAAACATAATTCTCACGACTGCCCTACTTCAACCTTTTTTTTTTAATTTTTTTTTTAATTTGAACTACCCTACTGTTTCCATACCCAGAAAAATATCACAACGCCTAAAAGTAGATAGTAGTGTCTGAGAAAAAGGCCTGTGACAGACAGACAGACAGACAGACACCGAACTGATTCCATTAGTGTTCCGTTTTGGTACGGACGGAACACTAAAAATTGAATAATTGATGGCAAAAGTGTTATACCCGCAGCGAATTTTCGTGGCATATTTCTACCGGATAACTATTGACCTAAGACTTAAACCAATGATACATAATATAACACATAAAGGAAGCTTGATGGTTTCCGATTATAATGTAGGTGTCTCTACTTTTACTATATTTGTAGCTGCCCTGCCACCATGACAGTCAAAGATTTCCTCCATGCAACACCAGCGACAGCGGACTTTCACGGTACTACCAAATGCGAACTGTCACTTTCATTTCCTTTTGCTCTCACTTTTTTCGCAGCCATCTTCCAGGTAGCATACGCTTTGTTCTCCTATCTAACCACGCAGTGTAAATTCAATTTAATTTATTTCAATAAATTATAATATCTGAGTTTGTAATAAATACGTATTTTTTGTGAACGCTTTAATTTTAATTAATATTGGGCAAAGTAAAAAGAGCCCATATATTGGGAAAAATTTAATTTGTGTATTGTGTATATACAGACACAGAGAGGGAGACAAATCGCAAAATTCTACGCAGTTAATGAAATTGAACGATTAACGAGACGAAAAATTAAATCTGATGCACAAGCGTACGTTTCTTGTAAATGTAAAAATAGAAAAAAATATATGTATGTATGTACATATATACATGCTTTATTTGTTGTTTTTTTTTTCTTTTACTTTGTGTGTGTGTATAACTATTCTTCTAAGCAGATGAGAAGGACATCAGAGACATATGTACATACATACATGCATATGTAGGTAATTTGTTCAACTTACTTGTTGGTATACATTTATGTAGGTACAAATTTGAATTTATTTTTCGCAAATTGTGCTCAATTTATTTGTATTGAAATGTGCTGTGCACCATAAAACTATGTATGTAGGTACACATGTACTTTCTTGTGTCTGCAGATATACAAGTGCATATGTACATATATGTACCTATATATGTTTTTATGTTTGTACATATATGTGAGTATCGAACAAAGTATCATTGTATATTTAGTAGAAATCGTATCGTAAAGAAAGGGTTCATATAGATCTATCAACATAAATCTATGACATACATATGTATGTAGTTAAAATAACTGATACAGTACGGAACACTTATTGCGCAAGTATAACTTGCACTTGACCGGATTTTTTGTTTTTTATTTTCAAAGACGACGCAGCTTTAAGCAATTGGCGTGAGTTGTAAGTTAAGCTTTCATTTATGTAAATATTTTGAGACTCCGCTTGACTGTTGATGACCGTTGTTTTAAGTTTTGTTTTTGTTTCATATATCGCTCTCATAATTTTTTCCTTTATGTTGCGAGTTGCGACACACAAATCTCACATGAAGAACATTTCTTAAGATGCTGCGATTATGAGACGAAATGTCAACAGATGTTTTTTGTTGATCTTTTGTTTTTATTTTTTTTAATGTAGCAGTAGTCAATGTCTTCCTCGTTCACATTCACCTTCAAACCATCTCGAAATACTTTGAGAGTAGCATCGATGTTGGATATCTCAGCTTCGTTGTTCGGGACATTAAAGACTTCAATACTGTTGGCTAACAGTTGTTGTTCCACCTGATTTACTTTATGCTCCAGTGCACTCAGTTTTTCTTCGCACTTAAGGTTTTTTGCTTGAAGCGCAGCTACTTGCTCTCTTTGGAGTTTTTATAGTGCGAGAATTTCAGCATAAACTAATTCCAATGTAACAGTGACATTTCCAATTGGTGTTACATGCACCATGCACGTTTGGGTTACGAGATTTGGCCACGACGAAGAGCAGGAAGGTGAAGCGAAAGAAGAACTCGAATTAGAAGTAGGTCGCTGAGTTGTACAGTTGGTGCATCGCCACACTTTCTTGTTCTTTTTCATAAAGTCAAGTTCCACGGCCGTTACTTTGACACAGCGACCGTGGAATATTTTTTTGAAGTCACAGCATTCAAGTTTCGAATCTGATCTTTCCACTTTAGCATTGCAAAAAGTACACGATGTCATAATACGTATTTACTTATTTAATTATGTATGAATTTAATTATTTATTTGAAGGAAGTTACGCAATATGTTTATCGTAAAAGAGAAAAACTAAGAGATACTCCCGACACGTGTGTATCCCACAGTAGCCAAAACTGAACTGTTTTGATGGTACGGTATACAAATACTGTGATTATGTGAAGTATCTTCTTTCTTTAGGTTGCGCTACAGTTCGGGTTGTACCAGCGCCTGCTTCTCGCCACCATTCGCGTGTGTGTGTTATATTTTTGCACGAATGGAAGGGATCTACAGTTTTTTGCCGAACGGCAAACGGCGAGTTGTGAAGCTCCTCATGACAAATGATACTCTTTGAATGCTTACGAGTATCAGACATTCGAAAGAGGTGAAACCGTGAAAAAACTTTTACGTGTTTGCTGGGATTGAACCCGGCAAGCATTGCGTAGTAGTCAAACGCACTTACCACTACACCGCGGTGTGAAGAATAGTCTTTACTATCTGGGTATTGCTACTTGAGTAAACACGCCAAGATGCCCGAAGTCACATTCACATACATTTGCAGAGATGTACTGCAATAATATAGGTATACCAGAGGATATCGCGCATATGCTATGCAAATGTCAAAGCGCAGCACGCTATCTTGGGAACACTTTAGGGAGATACTTCTTTAGTGGTCTAGAAGAGGCAGGCCTAATCAACTATAGACTCGTTCCAAAATTTTGCAAGGTAATGAAATGCTTTAAGGAAATCCATCCTGGTATGGAGTTAACACTAAGCCACACAACTGTTGAAGCTACCCCACAAGATCGCGATGGACCCACTCTGATTGCTTAACCTAACAACCCCTCTCAACCTAACCTAACTTTGCGGGGCTGGTTTAACAGTTGTGTGTCTTTGTTTGAACCCTGAATGCACGAGGCCAATGGAAAATATTCGCCGCAAACTCTACTAAAAGGGTTGGTTTAAGATATGGTTGTATCTAACATTCAACGAAGAAGTCAACGATATCTTAGCAGAGCAAATGCACACATTGTGAACTCATTTCTGACCATTGCAACAACATCAGTAAAAGTGATACCAATACGCCACGCCGCCGTCACCAACGAGATCGACAACATTTAATATTCGTAGTCGATGCCACATGTGTCCATTAAAAACAAGGGCGTGCGAATAAACAGAGTTTTAAGGAGTGTGGTCTAAATGTCTGCAATACGCACTATCAGAAAATGTTAGTTTGTTGAAAATGTATAAATAAGTAATTAAATGTTAAATAAAGATCCTGCTTTCTATTTATTTGCATGTACCAACAATTTTTTTATATTAGCTGCTCCGGTTCAACTCCTGGCCGGGTCTAACACCTAAAAAAAAAGAGTTTTTTTTACGGTATCACCTCTTTCGAATGCCTGACAAGCATCATTTGAGTATCATTTGTCATGATTAAGCTTCTCAACTCGCCGTTCGGAGTCGGCAAAAAACTGTAGGTCCCTTCCATTCGTTCAAAAATATAACACGCACACAGAAATGGTTGCGAGAAGCAGGCCCCGGTTCACCTCGAGCTGTAGTTCACCTCGCCAGGTCAGCTAGTTTTCTGTATAAGAGGTGATGCAGCCAAATATTTTTTCATAAGTCTCCTCATTTCTGTGTTTTGGTCACCAAATTTTACCTCAATAGATATACAAATTAGAGAGATAGAAAGATAGAGTGAGGAAGCGAAACTATAAGGCTCCTAGTACTCTGCGGAACCATGAGAAACCATTAAAGAACAAAATAAAATTAACCCTAGAATGCACGTGTTTTTTTGTTACATCAACACATATGGGGTTCCTGAGCACCCCACCCCAATACTTTGGGTTGAAAAAACTAGAATCCTTTGGCACAATTTTGATAAAATTAATTTATTTAATTTATAAGTAATATATTTATTAATTTAATTAACAAAAAAAAATGGCATTTGATTTACAGCCGTAATAATGAGAAAAAAAATAAACAAGTAAGAGCTGAAGTGGTGCGACCATAAGGTGCTCCAAAAAAACCAAGAAAATACAGCTTTTCGAATTCAATAGTTGCAAAATTTTTCTTGTTTCTGAAAGAAGACATGTAAGGCAACATTTCAATATACCTATAAGAAACTTTGATTTTCTAAATATTATCGGTATATTTTTAATCTTGTTTATTGCACATATAAAGGCAGCAGTTGCATACTTTTTTCCTGACAGAACTCCTCAGTAATGCCGTTCTTCTGGATTTTCATCATCCTCACAGTCACTGGCGGAAATTTCATCATCCTCTACAGAATTCATCTCTATGTCATATAAGCAACATCTAAAATAAGTTGCCTTATCTCCTCTTCATCATAGATGGCTTTATTTCGACACTCTTGTGCAGATAATCAATTACTGTTGCACTTATGCACTAATGGAACGTTTTGTAATGCAACTCTGAAATAGTTCATTCATTTACCTTTTTAAAACTCTTATTTTATTTAGTACACTTACAAAAAAAAAGTCACACTAACACATATGGGGTGCCAACGCACCGCTGTCACCACGATATCTTCAATATGGAGAAAGGTAGGATATGCACTAAAATATTGTTTTAAGAAAAGTTTAGATTTTTCCAGAAACCACAACAAAGGTTCTTCACACCTGTGCCAAATCTATTAACAGCATTTCTGGGTTTAATTAAATGACTAAAGCAAATTGAAAGAAAAAATTATTTGCATTATTGCATGCCAGAGAATGTGTAACCCACCATTACCGTTACAATGCAGGTCACTGGTGTCTACGCATTGATGATGCAAGAGATAATATCTCTAATAATATAAAACTTGTACTCGTCGATATCGACTATCAAATTATTTTCCAGTAAAAGAGTGCCAAAGGAGTAACGAGGTGTGGGCTTTTTTAATTCAACAGATCGTTAATTAGCACGAGCCCAAAGGCATTTTCTTTTTTAACAGGAAAAAAAGAGAGGCAAATAAGTATATATATAATAAGTATATATATTGAATGCTATGCCAGGTGATATAACTACACACAAACTCATGCATATCCACTTCACCATGTTGCATCGATGGGAGAAGCGCCACGCTATCACTATACGAACACACTTTGTCACCAGAGCGTCACTTGAAAGTCTTTTCATTTCAAAGGATATACATATGTATGTATGTAGGTACTCGTATATATGCATGTTGTCGGGGTGCATTTTACAACGTTGCTATGAAATTTTAATCAAGTTTGCATATTAAGTGTACATATTTTAACAGGATAGCCCAGAAGTAGCTGGCGTAGGTACTCTGTCACAAGCGTATAAGTCAATTTCGGTTAATTGAAATAGAAAATGTAAAACCGAGTTGCAGTTCTTCGAAGTTGGGGTACTTGTAGATTGTAGTCTCTAGTCTGATGATGAATTAATAAAGCAATTCCGACAATTGAGAGACCTAAGCAATCCTTTGCTAGCTGCAAGGGAGTAGCTGCTGATAATAAAAAAAAAAAACTAAAACTGCCAAGTGGTCTGTCTGTCTCTCTCTATGTTTGGGATGTGCATAAAAATGCTTGCTAAATGGGCAAGCAGCGGTCGGTTTTATGCTGTGGTGAAATGGGAAATGGACGAACGGCCAGCGCACAGTGGGACGAATGGTGTAAAAATTGCGACATGGGTCGAAATTCCATATATCTATTACGGCTTTCCAAAGTATATACAGTTGTTATATAAACACTGGTGGACATGTCAATTAAATTTTGGACCCAGGGTCTCGTTTTTCCACACGTTTTTTCAATAAACAACCTCAAAAACGAGTATAAAAATGTGCCATTTTAATGAAAATTCGTGATAAATTGGGTTTCGTTTATCGCAATATAATCAAGTCGGGAAGAATGTTTGAGTCTTTTTTTTTTTTTAATATTGTCATTTTACATAGTTTAGTAGTAAATAATGTCAGGAAATAGCTACATTCTATGTTCTTTAGTAGCCAAGGTATGTTATTTTTTGTTTGAACTAACGTCTTTTTTGACAGTATTTTCAGGAAATTCAACACAAAAGTTCCGAGTTGTACCGAAAAACGGACTTCACAGGTGTTTGCCTTAGGTATTTAGTGAAAGATATGTGAAAGAATTATATCCTACTTCTACCTTCTCCGCCCGCTATTCATGTTTGAACAATTGCCTCCCATAGTAAAATTCAACCAATAGGCAGTGCCTGTATAGGTACTCGTACAGGGTGGTCCGGTTTGGGATACAGATATTTTGGGATCTGATTCATTGATTCATGTTATGAAAAAAATCGTATGAGAGGGGGGTCTATCTTGAACACCCACTGAGCTACAGGGTGTTTACAAAGGTTTCTTCGGAGAAAGAGGTACCAACAGTTATTCAGTCATAACTTCTAGTGTATTAAAATTAGAGCAACCAAGGTAGGCTTGTTTCAAAGACAATTGATTAGTGCTTATTACAGTTAAAAATTATTACAATTCGTACGAAATATTATTTCATATAAAACTAAATAAAACCGAAGATGGATATTCTGTGGGCTGTATCTTCCTCTGCGTTGCTTCTACAGGCAAGCAGACTCCACCACTTGATTCAGCGTGAAAAAATACATAAAATATGATCCACGGTGAAATTTTAGTGGAAATTACTGGGTAAAAATGCCATGTCCAGTAAATCTACCGTTTCGTCCCACTGTGCGGCAAAGGAATTGCATAAATTATTGAATGTTTCTTTCCTTCATAGTTTACTTTCACAAGGGAAGGTATGTAGTCCATAGAAAGAATAAATATTCGATGGGAGGAAGGGAAATCTATGTGGAATCACTAGAACCACTGAGAATCATTTCGTAACATTAAAGTTTCTGAAGTATTGCAAATTCAGCTGCCACAGCAAAATTGATCATGAGTTGCTAGTTAATTTCCCTTCCATTCGTGCAAAAAATATAATACGCACACACAAATGGTTGCGAGAGCTGTACCGCCAACTAAGTAAGATATTGAAAGTGCAATTATTTTCTTACAAGTCCTCCGATACTGTCACAAAAAAAAGAGTATACGCACACCCCACATTTTATTAAAGAAAAAATAAAACAAAAACAACAACTAAGAAAAAATTTGGCAGACAACCAGATCACCTCATGACCAGGCGAAACTCAACAAAGCTATTAAAGATCTTAAGGAGACCATGAAAGAGAGACATAATAAAAACATAAACACCTACCTAACAAATCGAACAGCCTAAACAACAACGAATTACTCTTTATGGAAGGCGACTAAGCACTTAAAACACACGACCACGCACCAACCAATACAACCCACCACTAGCAAAAACCTTAAAATAAAATGTTTTAACACAAAAGAGATAAGGTAAAGTAAAGTTTTAACGGTATTGGCTTAACGAAAAAAAATCAAGTTCCAGTAACGAGCCCAGCTGATTTTCAATAAAAAATTAAAATACGGCATTTTATATAGATAGGCTTTTTACTAAAAAAAATTTCTTGTTATTGTTTTGTTGTTGTTTTTATGCAATATGTGATAAGTATTTATGTAAGTATATTAATTCTGAGCTTTGCCATAAAAGTTGTAACATATAGAAATAATGATCTTTGAACTGTAATAACCAAGATAATGCCATTTCCCGACCATGCTAGATTGATCGTTTCAGATTCAAGATCAAATTAAATATTTATAAAAACCCGTCAACGGACAAACAATTGATGTTTATATATGAAAACCTTTATTTTTCCGAATTGTAATTGTTCTATTTGATGCTGTTTCATACCGACTACATCTACCAATTTTTTTGGATACTTTATAATTATGTTTTATGTTATACTTTTTTAACGTGTTAATACATATGTATAAATATTTTTATAATTAACATTTCAAATATAATTATATTTTGGAGCGAAGCCTTTTTCATTCCTTCCGTTGGTTATTCATTCAAAACCCATAGATCTACCAACAAGAAAATAATGGACGCAAGAAGAAAATATAACGTGGATGATATAAATAAAGCTCTTATATTATAAGCAATGGCCTCTCAATACACGCAGCCTCAAAAAAAATATAATATTCCAAGGCCCACACTTCAAAATAGGTTGCACAAACCGCAAAAAACTGAAGATGCAAACCATTTTCCAGAATGCATCGAAACTGGACTTTGTTTTGATTGCGGGGGAAACATTACCAAAATGGATAAGGGTCTTGCATGTTTTATTTGTTTAAGAGAGTATCACATCAGTTGTGCCAAATTTTTTTCAAATGAAATAGAATTTTTTAGTTGCAAAACATGCAAAAAAGTAACAATTCCGTTACATACATAATATACATAATATGCATAGTAAATATTGTTTCTTTTATGTTTAAACTTGTTTTGTTAATTTCATGTATATTGAATTTGTTCTTGTTTTTTATGTTCTTACTTTTTTGTAATGAATTAGGTATGATAAAATCAATTATTTTTGGTTCGGTTTTTTATGTTTTCGACTGCTTTTGTTAATTTATGCAATAATGTATTTTCTTTTTTTAACTTTTAAATAAATTAACAGTAAAATAACGATGATTTTATTTTTATGCTATGGTTAATATGGGGGGCTCGTCATTGAAACGCTAAGGGCTCGAATGAGGAACAGAGGGGGCTCATATATACATACCCATTAAACTACATAACTTATAATTTATTTTGAAATAAACCTTTAAAGGTTTAATTTTCCTTTATTTTTTGTGGATGAACTGAAGTAATTTATGTTTAATTAAAATAAGCTTTTTCTTTGTGTTATTTTTTTAATGTATAAAAAATGTGTGTTCAAATAAAACAAATATTTGAAAATGTATAATTTCCGATTCTAATTGAAAAATACCATTAAGTCGATTTAGACTTACCATTTAGATTTTACCATTAAGGCGTACTACCTTCAGACTCATTTGAGTACAATTTTCTACCGCAATGAGAACTTTGCCTAACGACAAGGGAGGGAACGCTGGGGCTCGGTAGTGGTTCATGTCTCATTTTCTACTTTATTTAAATTTATTAAATACTTAAAACGTTATTAATTATATCAAATAGAAAAACATCAATCTTTCATTAAATGATAATATTGTTTTTATATATCTAAGTAATTAATTTTAAGAGAGCTCGCTACTGGGGCTTTTACCCTAAACCATCACATAACAACACTTAACACCGCATCTCCACGAGAAATATTTCATAGCTTACTAAATATATGTCGCTTTTCATAGAAGGAAAGAGTGATAGAATGCCATTAAATTTAGGGTGGGCATTGCCATAGCTTACTCTCTCAGTCGTTGAAATGTCGCCAAGGAAATCACTTCGTTGTGTTTTCGTATAGCGGCACTATAAGAATTAAAAGAAGAAACGCAGAAAAGAAAACATGTGCTTACTATTGCAAAATAGAACATATTATCATACTTTGCTCTTATTAATGTATGTTTATTTTTAACTTTTTAACTCTAAGGAAAAACATTAAAAAAAATAAAGCTGAACTTATTGAGAAAAAAAAAAAAAAACAGAAATGACAGCCCATAGAATAATATTCATAGAAAGCAATCAGCTGAGCAATACATAGATATCAATTTTTCATAGAATACTATTTGCGGTCTCCATGAGCAATTTTCATAGAATGCGTGCTATGAAATATTGCTCGTGGAGAAGCCGGGTAAGAGACAAAAAAGCACCAGGCTATAGCTTACTAACAGGAAAAATATTAACCCTCACACGGGCGACAATTTTTGCCCCTTAATCAGTACCTTATTAACCCAGGTTAATATTTTTATTCCCTCCCTCTTTCTATGGGCTCTATGGTCTACAAGTGTGGGCATTATCCATGTAAAATATTAAACTTCACATACAATTAGATAGGTTGATGTAGGATGTGCAATTTGATACATGATATGATTTTTCTTCAAGATGGGCACACGAAGTACAGCAACAATACTAGAAATCGATTCTTGATACACTTCATTCTGATGATGAAGAAAATAGCATACATTCCTTAACAAAAGAAGGCGTGGATGTGATGAATCAAATACTTGGTCAAAACACAACTAAGATGAAAAGAAATCGCTGGCTCTATTTTACAACATCATAGACATGCATACATATACATAATGTAGTTGTGAAGTCGAGCCAATGCAGAGAGTTACTTGAAGAGTTGAGGGAGCATTTTTGTACGCCTACAATAACTAGAAGAGCTCGAATTCCTCGAAATGTGGACAAAGTTATACTAAAAATCGCAGTGAAATGCATTTTAGGTATTCCAATTGATCAAATTGAACTCAATACCTAGACCTACCAGCCATTTTTGCCTGATAATGCTTCTCAGGAAGAAAAAAAAAAAAAAAAAAATAAATGGAAAAGAGCAAAACGAAAGAGTTCCATACAGTGAAGGAAGCCTAAAAGTACAATGTACATAGTACCTATGCATGTTCATACTGAAATATAATAAACAACAAATTGGTTTCGTTCACAAATTTGAAGATGTAGCTTGCAGATACCACCCAACTGAAACTGTATGTGCAACATACTCATATGTAAAAACATCGGTATATACATATATACATACATATCTATATGTTTATATGTATACAAACTCGTATGCATGCATGTATGTATGTTTTCCTAAAAAAGAGTAAGAAGTATAGGACAAATTTAGAATTTTTTCATACAAAAGTTAAAATATTAACCTGGGTTAATAAGGTACGTTTGCTACAATTTGACGAAAAATCAGTCGAACAACAGTCAAAATTTATTTTTTTCTATATTTTTTGAAATATAGCAAATATTTAGTCACTGAGACTGAATGAAAAGATATTCACTTCGAAAGTAACCAAGATATGATAAAATGAAAGTGTCCATATTAACCCCGGTTAATAAAGAACGTGTGAGGGTTAAAAAGGCTCTCGAAAATAGCAATGAACTTCATAAGAAACATATTTAATGCCATCCTAAAAATTAGGTACTTCCCAAGAGTATTAAAAGTACCACAGGTTATCGCTATCCCCAAACCTGGAAAATACCATTTAAACTCTAACAGACCGATCAGCTTATTGCCACTTCTGTCAAAAATCTACGAAAAATTATTTCTCACTCGCACTCACAACTCTTCACTGAACAGAACCTAATACCAAATCACCAGTTTAGTTTTCGACGTCATCACTCCACCATATGTATACATATTGTTGTATACAACAAATACACCGAATCATTAACGAAGTATCTGAAGACTTCGACGAAAAAAGAGTTATTGGATATCGCAAAACCATTTGACAAGGTCTGGCACTCTGGCCTACTACAGTCAACTCCGCTTAACTGGATCGGCAATTTGCCACCAATTTTATTTCACTTAAGCGGTATTTTCACTTATGCGAAGCTGTATTAGTACAATTCTTTTATTTCGGACGTAATATTTTTTTCAGTTTAACCGGGTTTTTTCAGTTAAGCGTAGTGTAGATAAGCGGAGTCGACTGTATATAAATTAAAGGATTTTTCTCCCCCTTGAAGCCTACATTATTATATAGAGCTACCTACGTGAACGTTCCTTTTATGTCAAATATAATGACGAATGCCCCCATAACTTCCAAATTGAGATTCGTCCATCCGAAGGATTCTGATATTAAAATCGTTGTCATCCAAGCTCCGCTCTATTGTATTCTATTGTATTTAGAGGGCGGTTATCCCATAGAGACGACAAGCACGTAGACCTGTAAGCCCATTGTTCTTTAGTGAAATACCACCTTATTCGCTGAGTTAGCGATTTGCTGCTGAGTTATACATCGAAAGTTCCGCTCTAACAACCCAGTTACAAAACTCGAACCTCCCTTCCAAATCATCGGGAAGCAGTTCTTGCACAGGTTTATGGTGTATTCTTTCATCAACTACAACTGTCCTTACCGGTCGAGTTTCTAGTAGCAACAGATCCCGTTTCCCGAAGCCTTTGAAACATGATGATGAGGAATTCTCCAGTTAGGATAAAGCGCACGGTATCTTTCTCGTGTTGTTTTGAAACTTCCGTTGCACAGCATAAACGTAGATAATGTGTTGCGTTCAAAAATCGCACCAAAAGCTCCGTTCCGTTCCTTTTCTCCGCTCCCACCTTTTTCTTCTTGTTCTCCACTCCGCTACCTTCAGAGAGCAACGCGCTTGTGGAAAGTTACTGGGCTTCACGCCTGTGCTTTCGCTTGCGCATGCCATTTGAAGTTAGCAAAGCAGGTACCCCGGATTCAGAGCCAGTCGGTGAACTGGAAACTCTAAGGGATGGACCGTCCCCAACGCCCCGAAGACGCCCCATGAGAAACCCCTTCATCAATCGAAAGGCCTGAACCCAACCTAAACCCTATTGTTTGCTCTTTAAAGAAATTACATTTTGTAAACCCCAATTCTTAAACAAACTCATGTAAAGAATAGCTTCTGATTCCCTGGGTTCTTTTTGCTCCCTTGTTTCTTCTGCCCAAAGGTTTACTTCATTAAAATCCGCGAAAGTTACTTATCCTTCCGAGTCAGGTTCATTGTTGAGTGTAAAAGTTAAGTAATGGTTATTGTGGGCGGGTAGAGATGCAAACCAAAACAGTCACTAGTACCTCAAAACAAACAGAACTAGAACTTGCGAATATTGGAAGTGTGACTGGAAATTGCAGAGGAGGCAGCTGTCGGAACTCTGGATGTGATTTCCTTTGTTCTGGCAGCTGAATCAACTAACAATGGCAAGGCGAATTCATCATCACTAACACCACTAAAACTTTCCCGCCAAAGAGACAGTGCGTCAGGAAGTGTTGGTGAAGTGCTCTCAATGAGAGCTTAACGAAGGCGAGATGGCTGAATTCGCATGCTATGGATGTGTGTGTATGTGTGTGTGAATGGCGGTCCAAAGCTCTCAGTGCGGCTACTAGCACTTCTTGGTTGACCGCCTGAGAGTTCACAGACCATTTTCGAGGGAAATTAGAAAAAAAAAAGATAAACGACAAAGAAGTTTAGAAACAAAAAAAAAAAAACGACGATTAAAATACAACGATAAGGCAAAAACATAATAGAGGACACAACCGAGAACGAGAAATTAGAGAACGAGGATTTTGAGGACATACAGATAGAGGTAGTGACTGTGGCGGAGAATTATCTTTCCCCATCACCCCAGGAGATAGCCCTTTTTGGAGAATAAGTAGCCCACCTGAAGCGAAAGGATAACAGATAAGTAGAGTGTAGAAAATATAAAAAGAAGTGTAGAACGTTCAAAAGAGTTTCCGTAGAACGTAGGAAAGTTTTGAAGTAATCCTTTGTACCGCTCCATTAACGGCAGCAAAATAATCTGCTATTATTAACGACTCGCGACCCGTTCCACTCGGAACTGTCTTATAACCGTAGTTCGAACCGTAAGGGTAATCGGAAGCTATTCCGTTTGCCACCGATACATATATATTGATTTTATTACCTAATTTCAATTAAATTAGTATCGAATTTAATTTACATCTAATATTTAATATCGCTATCTTCCATATACTCGGTGCGGCCATCTTTATTTCTTGGTCTTGGGTTGGTTTTTTTTCATCTACCTCGGTAGATTTTTTCCAACTCCACCCTAATTTTAATTTCTTACTTTGTGTGTAATTTATTCGCCTTATTTCCTTGACTCTAATAAATCGACCAAGTAACTTATAACGAGGTCCAAAATAAAATATCATCTCGCCTTTATAATTTTTCTTCATCAGAATTACAGGATCATCGGTGGTTTTATTCTGTTTACTTCGAAAAAGGTTTCCCAATCCCTTTATTCAAAAATTGGGTGGCGCCCTTAAAATTAATTTAACTTCGTATTCATTGTGAATACACCACTCTATTCCCGAACCCACCCCAGCTGATCAGCCGGAAAATTGCAGCGAATTCCCCGCTGCAGTTGAATAATTTATTCCCCCAGGCACAACTGAACTGACGTTTACGCACACGCGGTGCATCGGTTTTGTTTTGGTTCGTGATAATAATTATTATAATAATAATATTATATAATTACTATAAATTCGATTTCGATTCGGTGGTGCCGGGATATTAATAATTATTCAACAAATTAACGCCCGAACGTGGGGCTCGAGTTTAATTATTCTTCGTGAAATTTTATTATTATTGTGGTCGTCATTTTCATAAGAATTGTGTCGATTTATCTAATGATGATTATAAATCATTAGAAAATCGTAATCTGTATTGGAAGTGCAACTCTTGTGCTAGTCTTAACCTTGTCACATTCTTAAACAGTTTTCACGATCTCTCTAATAGTGTCAATTAGATTAAAAATGATCTCGCTGTTCTCAAATATTTATTAAATAATAACTCTCCTCCTCGTAAAACGGCGAAAATTAATTGGAAAAGCTCAGTAAGAGACTCTGAATCATTCTCACCTTGCTTGGAGAATATTGCTAATCACTCACAGAGAAATGATCCGCGGTCATCTGATGCTCGCTGCAACTTGGAAGGCGATCTCGATTCAATAAAAAATCCAGTGCTTTTAACTAAACAAAATGCTATGTCAACCCAATCTGTAGTCAATAATTCCTTAACTCCCCTGATTGGGAACAATATTGAAATCAATACTGAATTGAAATCAGTTAGTGGTATAAAAAAACCTTCAAACTCAAAAAAAATAATCGGCACTGACACCACATCTTCTCTTGGTGCATTGCCTAATTATAAGTGGGTTCATTTATCTAAATTCAATAAAAACATTAAACCTGAAGATATAATAAATCATATTTCTCGGAAAACCAACATCCCGTCTAACCAATTTAAGTGTTATATGTTGGTTAAGAAAGACTCAGATTTAACTAATCATAAATTTGTTACTTTTAAACTCAGTGTTCCATCTTCGAAGTTATCTGTCGTTATGGATTCTTCAGTATGGCCATGCTTTGTCCAAATAAAAAAATTTGTCTCACATCAAGCCAGAATAATCCCAACACTCACACCACCAATCATACAAAACCAAACAGTATCATCGCCACTACCGCTGCCACCACCACCACCATCTCAACCGCATCCACCAGCCACCGAACACCTGCCTCCGCAATTTTCTCAGCCTCCACAACTTAATTGACTATCATCATCTTCAACACCATTGTCATCATTGTACTCTACCAATGCATCGCTCTCCAAAGTATCAATTCTCTCTGCTCCGTCATGCTCACCATCATCACAACACTCTTCATCATCAATATCAACATCTCTTAAAGCTAAAGATCATAAGCAATTAAAATTTAAACCCTTTTCGCCTCCGAGCTTTCTACTATCAATGGCTCCCTCAACTCTCTTCGCTCCGATTTCGACATGCACTGTCAAAGCTCATCAAAGACTGTTGCTGCCTCTACCCTACCCAGCGATCCATTACTTCTTCACATGATGAGCAGAATTAATAATGTGAGCAACAATGTCGAGGCTTCCCGAGTAACCATAGGCGATATAGCTGAGGACATCAGACTGACTATCAACAAAATTGATGACATCCCAGATCTCATTCAGTCGCAACAGAGTTCTCTCAACAATAGATCATTACTAACGGAAATGCTTGAATCCGATCCCCCAGCGACAAAATCTCCTCCTCTTCAACCATCAATTCTATTGCCACCAAGACTCCCCCAAGAAACCGCAGCTGCCCCAGAAGTTGTACCGACTGTCGACCGTTTTGGAACGATATGGACCCTTTCTGACTGGAATAAGAGGCTTAGTAAACTCGGTGGTGGTAACATAGCGGAAACAAAAACTAATGCGTTCACTTCGCTCATCATTTCTGGTGCCCCCCATCATGCTGATACCACCTGGATAGTGAATCTTTTCCACAAAAAGTATTCCATTACCGTAAACGACTGTCAGAAGACTTCGCCACTCAGCTCCAAGAAGTCCCCGTGCTTTAAAATAACCATTCCCTCCAAATATGAATGGCTTTTCCTCAACCCGGCTAGTGACGATTTTCATCTGGATAATTTAGTTATAAAAAAAGTAGAACCCAAGAAAAAACGTAAGACTAAAAAACCTAGTCCTAGTTCTTATAAAAATCTAAAATCTTATAATAACCCTAGCCCTTAGCCTAATGTAAGTCACACAACCCATAAAAATAAACCTATCTCTAACTCAAATAAAAATAGTAATAGTACCAACTCAAACTGGAGTTTTAAGCAGGGAACATTTCCCATCTTCTCCCCGCAAATTCGCCAACCACCGACCTCCGTTCCCTCAACTCCAATATTAGCAAAGCCGCCATCCGCAAATAACACCCGCCAAAACCGTGTGTCTTTTAACTTACAGCCTGACCCATATCATTCAACTAGCCGCACCGCATCAACCATCTCTACTCCCTCTGCTTCTCAATATCCGAACTTTTTTCGCTCCCACATTATTAATCCCTCCCCATCCTCTATGTCCGTCAAGTCATCTAATTCTACCACAGTCAACACCCCATCTAGTTTTTTAGACCCTTTGCTTTCTCCTACAGTCAAACTCACCAAGCAGCTTGTAGATGGTAATGACGACAGCCGCTATGTACTGTCGCGTTTGAGAGATCATAGAATTTACGAGAACGTCCGTCTATATCTTGCCTACCTTCATGACAAACCGGACTCCATTTGCATTAATGGAGTAACTAAGACTAACGTCATGGTCTCAATTCATCAAGAGGGCCTTCCAACTAGTACTAAACATCAAATTTGATTGTATTAATGCAATTTTTCTTATTGTTTCTTACATTCCACCAAGTAGTTCGTATGATTTGTATAAAGCCGTGAAGACAGTCAAAAAGTTATTATTGTAGGTGATTTTAATTTGCCTAATGTTAAATGGATTTATGATCCTGATGAGAAAATACTTGTGTCTTTTAATGTTATATTTAATCATGATTGTGAAGTTGTTGATACCTTTGCACAATTTGATCTTAGACTGATAAATTATTTTCATAATTCTTTTAATAATGTGCTTGATTTGGTTTTTGTAGATCCGGATTTGTGCGTAGGTATTAACAACTCTGTGGTTTCTCTTTTTCCTAATACAATTCATCATGTCGCATTCAGTTTGCATTTCGAATTTTATATGTATTTTTCACCTGCAACTCCTGTTTCTAATTTCATATATAATTATGCTAGGTCTAATTTCGACTCAATTAATAATTTTCTCAATAGAATTGATTGGCAAGCATTATTTGTTAGTGCAAATTGAAATGACTGCTATGAGTCATTTTTAAGAATAGTGCATAATGCTATTGCTTTATACACACCTAAAGTAAAATTAAAAGGTGGCTCGAAACCAATCTGGTTTAATAAAAGAATAATAAATATTAATAATAAAAAAAATAAGGTTTATAAGCAATTTCGCAGATCTAACAATGATCGTGATCTCTACAAACAATATCGAATATTGCAAAAAATGTTTGATACTTTGAATAAATTCCTCTACAATCAGTATTTATTATCTGTTGAATATGATTTAAAATCCAATAGTAAAGGTTTTTGGAAATTTATAAACGCTAAAAAACAATCAAATGGCATTCCTAATCTAATGCGTCACGATGGCATATCTTCTTCTGATCTCTTAGTTGTATGCAACCTTTTTGCTAAACATTTTCAATCCGTTTATTTACATACTACTCCTAATATACCTCTTGGTGATCAATTTAATTACTCCGATAGTCATGTGAACATTGGTAGTTTAAATCTTTCAACTTCAGAAATTTAAAAAGCTTTATCTACGATTAAAGATGACACACGTCCAGATATGGACGGAATCACTCCTATCATTTTACAGAGATGTGCAAAAGTATTTGCTGAACCTTTAAAAATAATTTTTAATCGGTCCCTTAAAAGTGGTGAGTTTTTAAATACGTGGAAGTGTTCTATCATTACACCAATCTATAAATCAGGAAGTAGGCAGTAAGTTTCTAACTATCGCCCTATTTGTAAGATTACTACAATTCCGAAAATTTTTGAAAAACTGATTTATGAAAGATTAACTCCAATTCTTAAAAACGTTATTTCTCCCTGTCAACATGGTTTTATTGCTGGTAGATCTACCAGTACAAACCTTACAATTTTTTCAAATTATGTATTAAATGGTCTCGAGAAAGGGTACCAATTTGATACTGTGTACACAGACTTCTCCAAAGCATTCGATCGGGTTAACCATGATATTTTACTTATGAAGTTGAATACGATTGGATTCCGCTCTAGCTTCTTGAACAGTAGCCAAATGTAACTCAATGTTGGGGTTTATCTTGCGCAATTCAAAGGAGTTCTGGGATCCACATACTTTAAAGTGTCTGTTTTTTGCGTTTGTTAGATCTACTCTTGAATATTGTAATACTATTTGGAGCCCTTTGTATGAAGTTCACTCTTTTAGAATCGAGAAAATCCAAAAACGTTTTACTAGAGTATTAGTGAAAAGGCTTCACTGGGACATTGTTATGCCTCCCTATGTAATAAGGTGCAAATTATTTGGAATTTCGCCTCTTAACATTCGAAGAAAGATGTCTGAGGTTATGTTCATTCGTGATGTATTGGCAAATCATATTGATTGTTCCGAAATTTTGGCCTTAATTAATTTCAATGTTCCTGCGAGGATGCTTAGAAACCGATTGTTTTTTAAGATTCAATTCCACGGAACAAATTATGCTGCCAATGAAACATTGACTAGGTGCTTAAGCGAAACCAATTCCGTTTGCGATATGATTTTCATTTAAAACTAATTTGCTATTAATTTTAAGTAACATTAATGGTGGCAATGTTTAATATTCTTTCCTTTCCTTTTTGTATACTCATTTATTATTTATATATGTATTTATCAAGTAATCACTAAAGCATTGTAACTTTGTTTGATGAAATAAACTAAACTAAACTAAACTAAATTTCTGTTCTCTGTTGGTAGATTTCGTTCGTGGCAAGTGTCTGTGTTTTTCTTTTCAAAGTTCAATTGTACGTGCTTTTGTTTTTACTTCAGGTAGTTGCAGTGATCAGTTTGGAGGTGCATCAGTGGGCCAACAATAAATTTGGAGTTCAACCTGCGAGCTCTGCGGAAAGAAATTCCGGAAGCAAGGTGGTACATACATACATCACACATTTATAAATAACCCTGGAATCCAAGTAGGTGTCTTAATTTTCTTTTTCTTGTGTTTGATTTTTAAGTAATCGCTTTTGACATTTCGGTATATGGTACTTTTTTATTTTTTGGGGTTTACATAATTAATTATATACAATTATACACACATATATTTACATATATTTCTTTGATTTTGTGTTTTCCACACACTGTGCTTTTGATTCCCATATTTTCCGCATTTTGCATTCGGGTTGAAAATATTTGTTTACTTTTCCGTGAGACAGTGAGTGTGAGCGAGAAAGTCATATTCGATTTTTACACCAGTGACTTTCAAACCAACCATGCATTTAAAATTAAAAAGTGCAATTTTAACAGCGGTTTGAAAACTTTTGTGTTTTTTCTTAGTGTTATAATAATTTATACGGCGATTTTCTTTAACAGCGAAGGTTATTCGTTTTTTCTTTTAAGTTATATATATTTTGTATAGTTTTACGGGGATTTGTTTTTAAATTTCCTTAAACAGTGGAGATTGTTTAGATTTGCGGTCAATCCTTTCCTTTTATACCTGGACTGGTGGTGAATGCGCGTTGACCTTTTTTTCACCTCAATAAAAGTTTATTTTGCTTCCAATTTTTCTTTCCATATATTCGCTTTTGTATATTTTGGTTTAGATTTTCGCTTGTGTGTAATTCGTCTTTTTCAAAATGGAAATCAATCGGTTATCGCAAGAGGAGTTTGATAGGTTGCCTGCTGGCAACCAGTAACCAGTTGGCTTATGGAGAGGAGATCGTTCGGTTAGGGTTCACACTTGAGGCAAACGGAGATGACGTACGCCCTTACTTAGGAGTTAGCATTTATGGTATTAGGTAAGTAGGATTGTTAGATTCAGGGGCTTCTCGTACGATCATCTGTAGGGATGGTTGGAAAATTTTAAAAGCCTTAGGTTTAGAGTTAGGAAAGGCAAAAATTAGTAGGGTCTCTTTAGCAGATGGTGCAGGGATAAGAGTAGCAGGTTGTGTGTCGTTGCCGATGGTAGTGCAGGAAAAGTCCGTGTTGCTAGAATGTCTGGTCATACCAACTCCCCCACACGTCTTAATTTTAGGTGCCGATTTTTGGGCACGAACGGGAATTGTCCCGGATTTGAGATCAGGGGAATGGAGATTTTCGAATCAAGCCTCGTTGGCTTCGATTTCAGCGCTCCAGGAGAGAGCGGAGTTGGATATTTCTCAGAACAAGCAACTGATGACTTTTGTCGAAAAGATTTTCGAAAACATGCCTGATGGCATTGGCTGCACTCACCTGGGGGAGCATAAGATTAGGACGGCGTCTGAACCAATTAAGCAGCGGTATTATCCGGTTTCACCTGCGGTTCAGGACTATATAGACAAAGAGTTAGGAGATATGTTAAAGGATGGAATCATAGAGAAATCAAGTAGTCCATGGGCTTCACCCATCGTGATGATAAAGAAGAAGGATGGTTCATTTAGGTTTTGCGTTGACTACAGGAAGTTGAATAAAGTTACTGAGCGCGATGCTTACCCCCTCCCTTATATTTCCGCTACTTTGGACAAACTCAGGGATGCCAAGTATCTGTCTTCTCTGGACATAAAGTCCGCGTATTGGCAGATCCCGGTTGAGGAGAAGTCCAGGCCATATACTGCTTTTACAGTGCCAAACCGAGGACTCTTCCAATTCAAACGAATGCCATTCGGGTTACACAATGCCCCAGCAACATGGCAAAGATTTATTGATACGGTGATTGGGGCCGATTTGGAACCGCATGTATTTGTGTACCTGGATGACATTGTAATCGTCACGAATTCTTTCCAACAACATCTGGAAATACTGGAAGAAGTCTTCAAGTGGTTGTCTATGGCAGGTCTCAAGGTTAGCAAGGAAAAGTGTAACTTCTGTAGGTCTTTGTTGAAATTCTTAGGTTATGTAGTGGATCGCAATGGGTTGCATGTAGATCCGGAAAAAGTTGAGAGTATGGTTAGGATCCCCGCACCAAAGAACGGAAAGGAGGTTAGGAGTTTTGTAGGAACGGTATCCTGGTACAGGAGATTTGTGCCAAACTTTGCAGTTTTGGTAAAACCGTAACAGATTTATTGAAGAAAAGTAGTAGGTTCGTTTGGTCAGAAGAGTGCGAGGGTAGTTTCCGTAAAGCAAAAGAGTGCTTGGTGACTGCCCCTATTTTGACCTGCCCGGATTTTCAGCGGCCTTTTGTTGTTCAAACTGACGCTTCGGATTATGGGGTCGTAGCAGTGCTCAGCCAAACTTTTAAGGACGGAGAAAAGGTGATATGTTACCTGAGTAGGTCGTTGAATAGGAACGAGAAAAACTATTCGACCACGGAGAAGGAGTGTTTGGCCGTGCTATGGGCTGTGGAGAAGTTGCGACCATACATCGAAGGGGTTCGATTTACGGTTGTAACGGACAACTACTCTTTAGTACGGCTGAGTAACCTCAAGGATCCGTGTGGTAGGTTAGCGCGTTGGGCAGTTAGGTTGTAGCAGTTCGACTTTGAAATCGTGCATCGGAGAGGAAAGGACCATGTTGTCCCCGATATGCTCTCTAGGAACGTTCCGGTTTTAGCGGAAATAGATGAGCCAAGTTCTGATCCTTGGATCACAAAGATGATCGCGAAAGTAGAATCGAACCCTTTGACTTATCCTGCCTGGAGGGTCTAGAATGAAGTGTTGTTTAAGCTCATAAAGTCTAGTCACGTGATTGTTCATGACAATAGCTTAGAGTGGAAAGAGGTTGTCCCAAAATGAGATAGGAGTAGGATTTTAAAAGAATGTCATGACAATCCTTTAGCAGGTCATATGAGGGTGAAGAAAACGTTTGCTAGGATAGGAGCTCGGTACTATTGGCCTAAGATGAGGTCAGATATTACTAAGTATGTAAGAAATTGTCAAGTTTGCCAAAGTGTGAAACCAGTGAACGAGAAGCCAGCTGGTTTGATGGTTGAAAGGAAAGGGATTTCAAATCCCTGGGAAATGATCTGCGTTGATTTAGTAGGTCCTCTACCAAGGTCGAATAGGGGTTTCGTTTACATCCTCACCGTCGTTGATTATTTTACAAAATTCCCCTTAAGGTCTGCGACAGCGAAATCCATCTGTAAGGAGATGGAAGACAACGTATTTCTGCTCTTCGGCGTACCAAAGTGGATCTTCTGTGACAACGGTCCCCAGTTCCGAAGCAAGAAACTGAAAACGCTTTGCGAAGCGTACGCGTCACGATTAAGATTTACGGCTCATTACCACCCACAGGCTAACCCAGCAGAGAGAATGAACCAAATTATCAAGACCACCCTTCGCGCCTATGTGTCTGATAATCACAGAACTTGGGATTCGCATTTGGCGAAGGTTGCATGTTGCATCCGCACATCCCAACATGATGTTTTAGGAGTTTCCCCTTATTATGCTAATTTTGGAAAAGAGATGGTTACCTATGCCAGTAGTCGTGCATTTGTAACTAGTAGGGCCAATAGAGAGAATAGAGATAGTAGGGATGATAGGGAAATAGAGTTAGGAGATAGAGATGAGGAATCAGAGGATGGACCAATAGACATGTCTGAAGTAGGGAAATGATTTAGGGAACTTAGAGAAGATATAGGCAAAAAGTTAACAGCGTCAACCAAGAAGGCATCGAAAGTATACAATCTCAGGCGGAGAGATGTGCAATATCTCCCAAATGGCGAAGAAATTTTGTACTTTCAGATGCAGCATACTTTTACGTGGCGAAATTGGCACCAAAGTATGTTGGCCCCTTTAAAATTCGAAAAAAGGTATCCCCTGGACATATACCTTAGAAGACGATACCGGCAAAGAACGAGGAACGTGGCACGTGAAGGATCTAAAGCCACACCACGACGAGAGAGAAGACCCATAAGTGACGGCGATACCCATGGCCTTTTTCTGACTGGTCGGCCTTGTTCCCATGTGTTTTGTTGCCTAACCTTACAGTAGCTTCCTTCTTACCCTGCGAAATGTATAGGGACATTTCGTTGGAGGTAAGGGTGGGGTTTGTTGCGTTCAATAATCGCACCAAAAGTTCCGTTCCGTTCCGTTCCTTCTCTCCGCTCCCACCTTTTCCTTCTTGTTCTCCACTCCGCAATGCGCTTGTGGAAAGTTACTGGGCTTCACGCCTGTGCTTCCGCTTGCGCATGCCATTTGAAGTTAGCAAAGCAGGTACCCCGGATTCAGAGCCAGTCGGCGAACTGGAAACTCTCCTTTCGAGTCAGGTTCATTGTTGAGTGTAAAAGTTAAGTAATGGTTATTGTGGGCGGGTAGAGATGCAAACCAAAACAGTCACTAGTACCTCAAAATAAACAGAACTAGAACTTGTGAATATTGGAAGTGTGACTGGAAATTGCAGAGGAGGCAGCTGTCGGAACTCTGGATGTGATTCCCTTTGTTCTGGCAGTTGAATCAACTAACAATGGCAAGGCGAATTCATCATCACTAACACCACTAAACCTTTCCCGCCAAAGAGACAGTGCGTCAGGAAGTGTTGGTGAAGTGCTCTCAATGAGAGCTTAACGAAGGCGAGATGCCTGAATTCGCATGCTATGGATGTGTGCGTATGTGTGTGTGAATGGCGGTCCAAAGCTCTCAGTGCGGCTACTAGCACTTCTTGGTTGACCGTCTGAGAGTTCACAGACCATTTTCGAGGGAAATTAGAAAAAAAAAAAGATAAACGACAAGTTTAGAAACAAAAAAAAAAAACGACGATTAAAATACAACGATAAGGCAAAAACATAATAGAGGACACAACCGAGAACGAGAAATTAGAGAACGAGGATTTTGAGGACATACAGATAGAGGTAGTGACTGTGGCGGAGAATTATCTTTCCCCATCACCCCAGGAGATAGCCCTTTTTGGAGAATCCGTAGCCCACCTGAAGCGAAAGGATAACAGATAAGTAGAGTGTAGAAAATATAAAAAGAAGTGTAGAACGTTTAAAAGAGTTTCCGTAGAACGTAGGAAAGTTTAGAAGTAATCCTTTGTACCGCTCCACTAACGGCAGCAAAATAATCTGCGATTATTAACGACTCGCGACCCGTTCCACTCTGGAACTGTCTTATAACCGTAGTTCGAACCGTAATTATGATGAACCATATGGCAACTGTAATGATTCATACAGCGCAGGTGGTGTGGCAGTGTTTATTAAAAAACCGTTTTCGTATCAATGTGTAGTTAAATCCCTAAATCTAAGTAGTGCTGACATTGTTCAAATCAACTTCAATTTAGGAAACGAGCCTTTTATAATTCTTTGTATGTACCGCTTGCAAGAGGTTAACCTTGGCGTCTTTCTAGATCAATTAGGTGAACTTCTGAAAGATAAAAATACTAAAAACCTATTTATAATAGGGGATTTAAATATTGATATCCTAAAAAGTACAAATGACTCTGATAAGTACTTGCTTTTAATGTCATCATTTGGGTTAGAGTCAATAATCAATGAACCAACTCGTATCACAGAAACCACTCAAACCTGCATCGACCACGCTTTCGTGAGACTGCAAAAAAATTCCTTACACAGGATATCTAGTGAGGTATTAGACAATAAAATCACTGATCATTGTATGGTAAACTTGAACATGGAGCACTTAAACTTAAAAAAAACTAGTAAGTATATACCCTTCCCTATTAAATCAAAAATTAACTATGAAAAACTAAATGAAGATCTTATATTTGAGTTCTGGGAAGAGGAAAAAAATCACCCTTCGATAGCTTACAACACCTTTTTAAGAATCTTACAAAGTCACATCAAAAGCTCAACAATGATCATGTGTGAACCACCTACTGGTTCCAAATTAAAACGACTTAGACCGTGGATTAGCAAAGGCCTACTTAAAAAAATTAAACAAAAAAATATTCTTCGCAAGTGTTGTCGCCGCCATCCGCATGACATAAGACTGAAACAAAAATATACTCAATTAAGCAGAAAGGTGAAAAAGCAGGTACGGGAAAGTAGAGATAAATTTTATTCTGATGCGTTTGAGAAGTGTAAAGGTAATATTAAAAAAGTGTGGAAAGTTGTTAACAATATCCTAAGTAGAGAAAAAAGTAGAGATGGTATCTTTAAAATTGAAGTAGAAAATTGTTTAGTTTCAAACACGAAAGATATTGTTAGCAATTTTAACAACTATTTCGTTTCGGCTGCCAGAAATCTGAAACCTTACACACCCGAAAATAATTGCATGTGCGACCTATATCCGAACCTAGTTGATGACAATTTCCAAATAAATAGTTTTGTTTTTTAGCCTGTAACCGCGCTTGAAATTTATAAGCGAATAAACAGCCTCGATAACAAACATTCCTGTACATCTGACGGTATCACAAATCTTCTTCTTAAGCGAATTGCTCCATATATTATTGACATTCTGGGATATATAATAAATATAGGGTGATTTTTTAGCTGGTTTGGTTTTGGCAACACTGGTTTTGACAGCTGACGTGTGTTTAGTACCTTGTGTCACTGTCAAACAGCTTCAGTTTGGTTTGCAATTTAACCATGGATCGTCTTACAAATGAACAACGCTTGCAAATTATTGAATTTTACTATCAAAATTCGTGCTCGGTTCGAAATGTTCATCGCGCGCTGCTTCCATTTTATGATCGGCATTCTCGACCTTCTGAGCAGTCTATTCGGAAGATTGTGACCAAATTTCGCACCAAATTTACTTTGTTGGACATTAAACCACCAACACGTTTACGTACTGTGCGTAGTGAAGAAAATATTGCGGCCGTATCAGCTAGTGTGACAGAAGACCGCGAAATGTCGATTCGGCGCGTTACTGTCAATGGTGAACGCTACCGAGCGATGATAACAAACTTTTTTTTGCCCGAAATGGAAGTTCTTGACTTGCATGATATGTGGTTTCAACAAGACGGTGCCACATGCCACACAGCACGCGAAACAATGGCGCAATTGCGAGGCGAGTTTGGTGAACAGTTAATTTCACGTTTCGGGCCGGTCAATTGGCCGCCTAGATCGTGCGATTTGACACCATTAGATTATTTTTTGTGGGGGTATGTCAAGGCTAATGTCTATAGGGACAAGCCCGCTTCGATTGACGCACTGGAAGCCAACATCCATGCATTCATTCGTGAGATACCGGCCGATATGTGTGAAAGAGTATGCCAAAATTGGACTCAGCGGATGGGCTACCTGAGACGCAGCCGCGGTCAACATTTGCATGAAATTATCTTTAAACATTAAATTGCAAGGTTCAAACTATCGATTCAAGTAAATATTTCATTCATTTTTTCGAATTTTTTGTGTTTTTTTTTTAAAAAAAGTTCTCAACCTCTTAAAAAATCACCCTTTATAAGTGTAAGCCATGGTATTTTTCCGTCTGCGCTGAAAGCTGCTGAGGTTATACCTGTATTTAAAAAAGGTAATCCAAAACTCATGAGCCAATATAGACCGATTTCGTTACTCTCAACATTCTCAAAACTTTTTGAAAAAATTATGAAGGATCGCTTTACATCTTTTCTGAACAGAAATACATATCTTAGCACTGATCAATATGGCTTTCATGAGGGAAGATCTACTGAAGATGCCATACTAAAACTATGTAGCGAAATTTATGATGGTTTTAATAAGGGTGATAGCGCTATAACATTGTTTATTGACATGACCAAAGCTTTCGATATGGTCAATCATAACTTATTGTTGGATAAATTGTATAAAGCTGGGTTTAGGGGTTCGGTACACGATTGGCTTGCATCATACTTAAGAGGAAGATCACAAAGAGTTAAACTGGATAGTATTTTTAGCGAAGAGATGGAAATAACCATAGGGGCTCTGTCCTAGGCCCATTTTTATTTCTCGTCTATGTAAATTCCATATTCAAAGAAAGAACTTGCAGCAAAATTACAGCCTTTGCAGATGATATGGCATTGACTTTTGTAAATAGGTCTTTATTCAAATCGGTCATAGATCTGCATCATGACTTAGAAATCTTAAGACAATGGTTCGCGAAACATGAACTTCTAATTAGCGAAAAAACGAAGGTTATGGTTTGCAATTTAAAAGGAGATGATGTGATTGACTGTGATGTATTTTTTCACTCAACTGCGTGTGCTAAATATAGTTTCTATAATCACAGTTGTGGTAGAGCCAATTTTGATGAAAATGCCCCATGTACTGCAAATTGTTTTAAAATAGAGACTGTTGACAACTTCAAGTACCTAGGAGTTTTAATGGACGAGAACCTAAACTGGAACGCACACGCAGCAGGGTTGAAGAGGTACATGATGGCTGTCACTCGAAATATATTTATGTTAAAACCATACTGTTCGGAGAGGGTATTGTTAACAATTTATTATGGACTCGTGAATGCAAAACTGCAATATGGTATCTCAAGTTGGGGAGGAGCCTTTTCAAATACCCTTGAACCCTTGATGTTAGGTCAGAAACATATCACCAGAATTATCTGTAGGAAAAATAGGATGACTTGCAGCTGGCCTCTGTTTTGTAGACTTCGTATTTTGCCTCTGAAACACTTATACGTTTACAAAATACTAAAGTTGTTTTTCTTGCGAAGCGGCTATAGCATAAATTTGAGAAGCTCAAGTATTTTTAATTTGCGAGTTAATACTCAGGCTTCAAAAAAAACTATATTTTCGAATTTTTTCACTGTCACAGCACCTACGCTTTTTAATCAGCTGCCATATGAGATAAGAATTTTAAAAGAAACGAATCGATTCTTAAAAGAAATAAAAAACTGGCTTTTTACTGTGGATTGCTCTGAGCTTAAAAATATGTTCGTTAATGTTGTTTAGTAAACTTAATATTCATTATGTAAAGTAAATATCCTTAATATTTTTGTATCAAAAGTTAATATGTATAATGAAGATTCAACTTGTATACTACCCCACAACTATAAACTGAATTGTTATTTTGATGGGGGGTTGTCGCCTCTAGTACTTAATACTACAGATTGACTCCTTATTGTTCTTTTTATTAAATATTTGTAACACTAGTTTGTAAAAAAAAAAAAAAAATACGTAAGGGTAATCGGAAGCTATTCCGTTGGCCACCGATACATATATATTGATTTCATTACCTAATTCCACTTAAATTAGTATCGAATTTAATTTACATCTAATATTTAATATCGCTATCTTGCATATACTCGGTGCGGCCATCTTTATTTCTTGGTCTTGGGTTGGTTTTTTTTATCTACCTCGGTAGATTTTTTCCAACTCCACCCTAATTTTAATTTCTTACTTTGTGTGTAATTTATTCGCCTTATTTCCTTGACTCTAATAAATCGACCAAGTAACTTATAACGAGGTCCAAAATAAAATATCATCTCGCCTTTATAATTTTTCTTCATCAGAATTACAGAATCATCGGTGGTTTTATTCTGTTTACTTCGAAAAAGGTTTCCCAATCCCTTTATTCAAAAATTGGGTGGCGCCCTTAAAATTAATTTAACTTCGTATTCATTGTGAATACACCACTCTATTCCCGAACCCACCCCAGCTGATCAGCCGGAAAATTACAGCGAATTCCCCGCTGCAGTTGAATAATTTATTCCCCCAGGCACAACTGAACTGACGTTTACGCACACGCGGTGCATCGGTTTTCGTCTTCGGTTTTGTTTTGGTTCGTGATAATAATTATTATAATAATAATATTATATAGTTATTATAAATTCGATTTCGATTCGGTGGTGCCGGGATAATAATAATTATTCAACAAATGTCTGCGTATTTTTGGTTTGTAAAAGATGCCATCTCAAATATCGTGTCTAAACAACTTTGTTGTAGCCTCGGCTTCAAAAATTAAACTGATGAATTGAATTTTTTTTTCTAATCTTTTATACAATTTTTCTAAGGTAAACTTCCAACAGGCCTACATACTCAAACCTAACTCTTTTTGGGATTTTAAGGGAAAATGGTATTGTAATCGGTTTTTATAGGACCCTAATCTTATAAATGAGCATGCTTTAAAACCGTCGTAAAGCCATACATTACTAAAAAAAATATTGCAAAATTTTGAATTGTTGGAAAATTGCTCTAATTGTCAACTGTGGTTAGAAAAGTAGGTGCAAAATCATATTTTCCGTTTTTACATGCTGCGGTATTTTCCAAGTATCATAAAATCTGTGAGTTTTTCAGCATACTTGTTACAGATTTTTTTTACAATTGTTACGTTCATAAGAGAAAAATAATAAAACGGTTTGTTTATAACGCATTTTTTGTAAAAAAGTGACCTGAAAGGCAAACATTTTCTTGAGCAGGATAAATGAAACAGATTTAAAAATAAGATATCTGGAAAGCTGAAAAAGGTATCGATTCTATTTAATCGCAGTTAAAAGGAACATTATTTCTTCTAAAATTAAAGCCCTAAATAAAGTTTCTGTAGTAAGTATTGGCGGAGATTTCCAGCGTCACGCAGCATAGCTGGATCAGTTTAGCCGGGATCCCGAATTCGGCCATCGCCTTGTAGAGCTCAAGACGATGAATGCTATCATATGCGGCTTTGAAGTCGATGAAGAGATAGTGAGTCTCGACTTGAAATTCGTTGGTCTTTTCCAGGATCTGTCTTAGTGTGAAAATTTGGTCGATCGTCGATCTGCCGGCCGGAAGCCACACTGGTACGTGCCGATTAGTGTGCTGCAGAAAGGTTTCAGACGTGCACACAGTACGTTGGATAGGATCTTATATGCGATATTAAGCAGGGATATGCCTCGGTAGTTCTTACAGGACATAGGATCGCCTTTCTTGAAAATGGGGAATATAGAGCTGATGTTCCAGTCATCGGGCTTGACTTCCTCCACCCATACTTGGTTGATGACTTGGTGCATGCACCCTACCAAAGCATCACCACCATATTTGAAAAGTTCCGCTGGTAGACCATCAGAGCCGGCGGCCTTGTTGTTCTTCAGCTTTTTGATAGCTGAGCGGACCTCTTCAAGACTGGGAGGAGGGATGGATTCTTCACTGACTGGATGCGGGTTCTCTTCCTGCCCTATCACTCTCTCTACCTGATGCCCATTAAGTAGCTGCTGGAAGTGCTGCTTAAACACATCTACTATTCCCTGCGCTTCGGTGACTAGGTCTCCTTCACTGTTTTGAAGAGCCTGCTGCCAGTTGCTTGGCTTTCCTATAAAACATCCGGATGTTGTTCCTATCGCGGGACTCTTCGATATCCTTGAGCTGGGAGACTGCGTGGGCCCTTTTCTTCTTACGCAGGATCTTCTTTTCCTCCCTTCTTCTCTCGCTGCTCTTGTTTTGCACTGCAGCGCTTGCACGTGTACATTTTCTGTCACCTTTTTCCGATGCACGCATTCATCATCATACCAAGGGCTCATTTTGGGTGGTGGCTGTTAGCCTATGGTGGTCTCTGCTACCCCTTTGATGATGTCGCGATACTGGTTCCACAAATTTTTAGCGTTTGTGGATGGTGAATGCACAGCGGAGAGTCTCTCGCTCAGGCGCTCTCTGTAGGCTCTGGCTGCTCCATTCGTGCTAAGGCTTCCAACATTGAATTTCTTTTTCTGGGCGGTTCGCAGCTTTTTCTCGTTAGATAGTCGAGCTCTGAATTTAGCTGCCAGAAGACAATGGTCAGAGTCGACGTTTGCCCCTCTGAAGGTTTGCACATTCAGAATGTTGGATGCGTGTCTCGCATCTATTAGCACGTGATCTATTTGGTTGGCGGTTCGACCATCTGGAGAGCGCCAGGTTGCTGTGTGGATTCGTAGTCTTGGAAACCTAGTGCTACTTATCACCGCATTACTAGCTGCTGCAAAATCGATTAGCCGGAAGCCGTTGTCTATGGTCGTGTCGTGGAGGCTGTGCTTTCCAACTAATCCGCCGAAGATGTTTTCCTTACCGATTTAAGCATTGAAGTCCCCGAGTATGATTTTGACATCATACTCCGGACAGGCTCCGTAGGCTCCGTCCAGGAGGTCATAAAAACTCCTCCTTGATAGAGTCTTCAGCTTGGTTGGTAGGGGCGTGTGCACATATTATGCTGATGTTTTGGAATGTTGCCTTGATGCGGATTACAGCCAGGCGATCGCTGATCGGCTTAAAGTCAATTATTCTTGAGCGTAGCCGATTTCCCACGACGAATCCGCATTCTAACATGTGCAGTCTTTGTGACAGCTGTAATAAATGTCGCAATTTTCCCTTTTTTGTATGCCTGATCCTACCCATCGTATCTCCTGGATCGCGGTAATATCTGCTTTGTACCGCGTGAGGACAGATTCAAGTTTTTGAATAGCACCAAGAGTGTCCAGTGAACGCACATTCCAGGTGCATATTCTTAGGTCGTAGTCCGTGGACGTTCCGGGTCGTGGTGTTAAATGAGGGGGTCCATTATCCGAGGCTAGTGTCTCTCTCATAACTATCTCTTTTTTACGTGGCCCAAACCTGGAGGGCCAGTTCCAATTTTTGACGAGGGGCCGGTTTTAAACCGATGTCAGGAACCCACTTCGGGGATGTGAGCGCTGCCGTTGGCCCAGTGAGGGCTCATCCGCCACCATCTCTTTTCCAAGACCCTGACTAGTACATGGAAATCCTTATCGACCTGAGCTCCGAATACGTCGGAGTAGCTCAGATAAGGTTTTGTTTCCGTTCTGGAAATCTAGCGCCACTGTTAGTTCCATCGAGGGAACTCGTCCGCTGACGTGATTATAGTAGGATAAGGCCGGGAAGATTTGACAGGCAGGAGGAATTGACATCAGCACTTTTCTGAAAAACTAAGACCTTGGCGGAACTTTAAATTATGAGAAAGCGAAGTTAATAACGATTGGTTTGAGTGATAAATAAACAATCACTAAGGTCTAGGAGATAAGCGAAGTGGACGTCTTTTTTATTTTTGTCCCCATTTCATCTAACTTTTATGGTAAGCAATCAACTGTAATATTTTAATTATGTCGTTTTTGACATTGAAAGTGCAATGTAGTGCACCTTTATTCGTTTTAAAATCATTAGTAAACAATAGTTTATCCTGAGCAGCATTACAAAAGTGTTTTCTTGTATTAGTCCCAAAAGTAATCAAAAAGGAGGATTTGACATTTTTGCTGAAGGAGGAATTGACAAAGTGTCAAATCCTCGATTATGAGTGAAAATAAAAATTGTGTGGTAAAATAACTTCTTGCTATTTTTTAGAATGTAAAAATACCAAATATTTACAACAACAAAAAAATCCCCACCTCAACATCGGTGAAACAAGTTTTAAATTAAGTTTTTATGAAATGTTTTTTCTGTTGGTAAATTTATTTTGTTACTTAAATTCTACGTCATTAAACTTAAATAAAAGTAGACTGAACTAATAAACAAAGATTGATATGCATTAAATAAAAAAAAACTATTTGTTGAACAAAAAAGCATTATAAGTTGTTTTATTATCCCTCTGTCAAAACCTCCTTCATGGTAGGAGGAATTGACACTTTGTAAGGTTTTGGAAAAAATCTTACAACTCTGTTAAAAATATTTACATCGATTAATCATTAATGCTTTTATATTGCTAAAATAATATTGTAACTTATGTAAATTTTGAAAATTTGAAATTGTATTTGGATTTTAAGATATTTTCAAATGTTCGTTAACGTGTCAAAACCTCCCGACCTTCGCCAAGTTAAAGCCAATCAGTGCCTACCCTATTTCCAGAACATTCAGCCATGCGCCTTTGCGCTTTACTTTTTCGACGCGCTTGAAGAGTTCGGTATGTTTTTTACGCATATAAAGTGGATGAATAAGTAAAAGCAAATTGAGTCTTTGGTTTAATCGGAAATGGATTCCAACGAATCTGTTCATCAAGAACCTTTGCAATGCAATGAATTAACACGTAAGTAATTTTTATAATTGAATTAAATACATACATGTTCTGTTTCTCTTTTCTCAGATACAAATATGTATGTAGATTTCACTTGTGCGCATATTGATGCAGTCAGCAGATTATATTCTGAGTTGAGGAATAAAAGCCAAACAAAAATTGCCACTGCTGTAAAAAGTACTAAATATTTCGGAAAATTAAGATAATGAAGGTAAGAGTGTGTGCCCACAAAGTGATAAGCACATATATTTTTTGTTCATATATTTAAATATTTTACATTTCTTTTTCCTCGTAGATTTAATCAACTTTAAGACATTTGAAGCGTTGCATTACCTGCAACAGATATAAATTAAAAACATCTTCCGGTTTGAAGTGAAACGCAAAGTTCAATGTATAAATGGAGAATGACGTTTATTGTCTAAGCTATTATGACAGTTCAGTATGTATAACAATTGGCGATATTATAAAATGCCTTTTTTTCTTTAACAAATTTAAGATCTTCCTAATGATACAAAGGTATTCAAGTATGAAATAGAAATCAAATTAGACTTAAAATTCATCTTAATTAAATAAAAATGTTCATAAAGTCAGATTAAATTAACTCAAATTAATTCAGAAATGTCAAATTCAAAAAGTGTTAATAAATACATATAAAGCAAAAGATTGTATAATTAATTCAAAGTAGTTCAACAAGATCAAATTCAAAGAGTATTCATATAAATTAAAGTTAAAAATTTAATTAAATTAATTCAATATTCAGTTCAATTAAATTCGAAAATCAAGTTACACAATTCCGAAAATATGTTATATTGATTAGTTTGAATAGAAAACTGTTTGTTTTCTTTTTCTCATCGAACGTTTAATTGTTGTTGCGTTGTCTGTTGTCGTTCCTCCCATTGTTGTATTCTCAATGCTTTCATTCGAGTTTTTTTCGACTGTGCCTTTTCTGCAATTGTCCACTTCACTGTTCGCGTCGGTTGTTGGTTTGTCGCTGTTATCGCTGTTCTGTGAATTACTCAAAGTTAAATTGTTACTAATATTTGTGTTAACTGGGTTTGGACTACTGTTTTCAAATACTAATGGGTTATAACTATATGTGTAAGAATCTTGTGTTATTTCTATTGCAGCACCTGACGAATGTAGTTTTACATGGCTATGTTCATCCGTGCCATGATCTTGAGTTTGAGTTGTGTTTGTCGAATCATCTGATAAATGTGGTTTTATATGTTGGCGGTTGCGAATGTAACTCCTACCATTTATCTCAACCGAATACGATCTTGGAGAAACTTTATTCTGCACTGTTCCTTTTGTGTATTTTGCATCATCGGGCTTAAGTTTAACAACCACCCCTTGCCCTTCTTGCAGCTCCACTTGAGCCTTTGTGTGTCTATTATAATAGTCCTTGCTCGTAGCTCGACGTTGATTAATTTTTTCGTTTACATTTATAGGAATTATTTGGCAAAAGGTTCTTGATTGCAATAGGCAGATTTAGGCATTTCGGTGCTCTAGAAGTGCTTTCCAAAAGCACTGGCCGGACTCTTCACATTTTCGTATTAGTCGCTTTACAATTTTTACCGTGGCTTCAGCTTTTCCGTTTCCACGAGGGTAGTATGGTGATGAGTTTAAATACCTGAAATTGAACTCATTAGCAAAGTCTAAGAAAAATTTGTTGTTAAAGTTATGTGCTCCGTCAGTTACGACTTTTTGAGGAATGCCATATCTAGCGAAATTCATTTTGCAAGCTGGTATGAGGTCTTTAGCTGTAGTAGATCCCATGAAATTAACTTCGAAGAAATCAGAATAATGACAAACCGTGACTAAAATATTTCTCTTCTTGCATTGGTAAATTGCTTAACAGAAGTCCATTGAGATTCTTTGAAATGAAAATGATGGGATCTCATGCGTCATCATTGGAAGTTTTTATTGTACGTCTGATATTCGTATACATGTTGAGCATGACTTTATAGCCTTTTTTATATCCCAAGTTATTCCAGGCCAGATTGATTGCCTAGATTTTTCAATACATGATTGTATTCCAGTATGACCGTGGTGCAATAATTCGATATGTTTCTCCCGCAGACTTTTAGGAATTACTAATCGATCAATTTTCATCAAAATTTCATAATGTACTGAAAGCTCATCTCTTACCGACTTGTACTGATTGGTTTCCCTGTCCAGTTTTCTACTCGTCCAACCGTTACACACCTCTCTTATTACATTTTGTAACGTCATGTCTTCTGCAGTTTCTTTCATTAGTTCTGCTAATTGTTTGTCATCGCAGTCTTCTTTGTTGATCGGATCAGTTGATTCCACTTTTCGGAGACAATGCTCTCTTTTTAAAATTCTCTCGTCTTCGTTAATGATTTGAGTGTTAACTTGAGTAGGTAGCAGGGATGGAAAATGACATTTTTGAGATGTACTTAAAACTGTTTTAAGATTGTACTGAAATGGATCCAATTGTATTGAAAACTATTTTTCGCATGAGAAAAGAATATATAAGATAAACTCAAAATATTTTATTTTCAAAAACATAAACAAACAAAAATAAATTAACAATGTTAACAAAACCTTACAAACAAAAATACTTTAGTTTCTACACATGTTCAGTTCATAATTTAGTCTATGAGCTCTTCAGGCTTAATGTTTTTTCTTGCCCATACCTATGTGTTTCAAAAATTGTCAATTACAAAATGAGTTCCTAATTAAGTTTTTTGTTTTGATTAAAAGACCCTTCAAACCGGAGCGGTACGCGGTATCGGTAGAGATGCGGTAGCGGTATACCGCCTGTCCGTGCACACAAAAGCGGTATTCACAGAACTTTAACTTTTCTTTTTTGAAGCACTGAGATCACTCGCTATCTTGTTTTAACGCCGCTGCTATATTTTTTCATATTAAATCCATTTCCCTTATATTTTTATACTCTGGATAAAATTTAACAACTCAAATAATTTTTCACAATACATTTCAACGTAGCTTGCGGTATACCGCCCCAGTGTTTGCACCTATATTTACCATCATAGGATTTCGTATCGTTTTACCGCTACCGCATACCGCTCAGGTGTGTGAGCTCCTTAAAGCAGACCAAGTTTTGACTTGAAGTCGGTTTTGACTTTATTAGTGTCTGATAGGAAAAAAACTCTTTTAACATTTGCTGATGAATGTGGAATAGAGAGAAACGCTTGAGAGATTTAATAAATATCTCCAAACATCAACTTAATACACGCATTCTTTACTTAATTTATTTCAGTCCAAAAATTTGAAATTGAGTAATTTTTGAAATGATTCATTGATCGATAAATTGTATCGAATTAAGGCAAATTGTACTTTTGTACGCGAACAAACTCATTTGTATCGAATTCGATACAATTGCATCGACTTTTCCATACCTGGTAGGTAGTCGTGACAGTAAATCAGCAATGAGAAGTTGTTTACTAGGGATATATTCTATGTTGATGTCATATTTTTGAAGTTTGGCTTATTAAAAATTACTTTCAGTGATATGTGATCTGTTTGGATTATTACATTATCTCGACCGCTTATGAATTGGTCAAATCGCATGAAAGCATATACGATGGCCAGCAGTTCAAGTTCACATTGTGAGTATTTTTTTTCAGTTTGTGTTAAAGACTTGCTTGCAAACATAACTGGATGGTCATTTTGTATCATCACAGTGCCTAAGCCTTGTCTCGAAGCATCGGTTTGTATTGTTACCTTTTGTTTTATATCCTAATACCGTAGTACCGGCGCCTTAGATATCATTAATTTAATGTTGTTAAATGCATGTTCATGTTTTTCATTCCACGTATAGATTTTCATTTTGACAATTTCACGCAATTCTTCTGTGGCTTTTGTAAGATTTGGCAAAAATTTGCTAAGATATGTAAACATTCCTAGAAATGTGTGCGTTTCTTGTACATTCGATGGTCTGCGCATACGTAAAATTGCGTCTATTTTTGCCTCATCAGGTTTAATACCATTCGTTGTAAATACATGCCCGTACAATTCAGCTTCCGTTACAGCAAGTTTCATTTTCTTTTTATTTAGTTTTACTTTTTTTTCATTTAACTTTTCAAACTATTTCCTCAGTTTTCTGTTATGGTCTCTTAGCGCTTCTTCATACGTTTAACCTACTCCATAAACCAGTATATCATCCGCAATAGCTTCTACTCCTTCTAGCCCCTTTATAACTTCATTTTGTTGTTGTTGATAAATTTCAGCTGATGCACTTATACCAAATGGCAGTACTCTGAATCTGTAACGACCGTAAGGTGTCCAGAAAGTCGTAATATCCATGCTGTCTTCATGTAACGGTATCTGCCAGTAGCCGTTTTTCGCATCTAGAATACTAAATACCTTTGCATTGCCTATCTCAGGAAGCACTTCCTCTATTGTGGTCATTTGGTACTTCAATCTCTTAATCGCCTTATTTGGAAATTGTGGGTCCAGACATATTCGTATGGATTTATCTTTTTTCTATTGCAGCACAATGTAAGAGATCCACTCCGTGTGGTGGGCAACCTTCTTTATTATTCCCCTATTCTCCAATTGAACGAGTTCTTCTTCTAATGCTTTCCTAACAGCTATAGGGATTCTTCTTGGACTTTCTTGAACTGGTATTATCAATTCAATGGATCAATTTCGAAATTAACTACACAGGGAATTTTACCATCTCCCTCAAATATGCAACTAAATTCCTCAATTAAGTTCTCAAGCACCTTATTTTCATTGCTGTCGTGTGTAATTGATTTAACGTCTGCAGTCACCGAAATAAATTCAAGAGCTTGGCAGACGTTAGCAGATAGAATTGGTTCCAGATATCCTTCGCTCAATGCTCAAGCCTTCTATACAAGACGCAATCAGTTATATACCTAGTGGCCATGACAGAAAGTGAATTGAATTAAAAACTATATGGAAGAAGTGAAGAAAATAAAAGTACTTCATCTTCTAATAACAATTGTTCTAGAAGGCAATATTGTAGGTATAATAAATACAACAACGCTTTCTTTATAACATACAAACTTAATACGATAAACTAGTTTCATGTGTTGCCAATTTAATGGGTCTTATTCGTTCATAAGCATTTACTTACTTAGGTGGCGCTACAGCTCGGGGTGAACCACGCAACCATTTGTGTGTGCGTATTTAATTTTTGCAGGAATGGAAGGAACCTACATTTTCTGGCCGACTCCGAACGGCGAATTAAGAAGATCAATCTTCAGGTGTTGGATTGGACCCGGGCAGCACTAACCACTACACCACGGCGCTCACAAGCATTTATTTGTTGACATAAAATGTTTGTTTGCTATTGCTATAGATGCAAAGCATTTGTTATATAAACTTAAAATTAGAGTTATAAATATAATTTATTAAACTAGCTAAACGTTAGTTAGGGTAAAAGCGGGTGATATGGTGTATCGGGTGAAATGGCGCATCTTTATTTTTTCCTACACTACCTGGTCTTTCGATACAAATTACACAATATTCTCTCCAGTTGATCCCGAGAACTCATAGAGCTAAGACCTCATCGCACTGTGACAAGTATTGTCCTCAGAGAAATTGAGTGTTTTTTGTGTTGGAAAAAATGTTGGTGCTCTTTTTGTGCTTCAATTTTACGGTAAGTTTTCGGCGGCTGTCTGCTGTTCTTATACAGAAATGTCGTGGAGATAACAAGTTGCGACGTACATGTGTAAAAAGCAATCAACAAACCCGTAAGTTTTGTTAATACGGGTTCATTAGAATTTCGGTCGAAAGGGGGAAATGGCGCATTTTCCAGAGGGTGATATGGCGCATGTACCATTTCTCCCTCTGTGTAATTTTAATTGTATTTTTGGTTTGATCATTACTTTTTACACCTTTCCTAAAATCTATATACATATACACTTAAGTCAATTTTAATATATACATTACAGTATATCTTTTTACTGAACAGAGATGCGAAATGTATATAAAAGAATTGGTCACCTTACCTCGTCGTGTTCGGACCTTCTTAAGTTTTGCTCCGCTTATAACCCAATTAATTTCCGTGTAAATGCATTTATTGGGTTTGCTAATATAATACATTAATACATACATACACATAGTGCATTACCCCAAGTGTCGACAAAGTGCTGACCGACTTTTTCAATATATTTTTGCCGCCGCGCTCACATATTTAGTGCATTACCCTAACTGCCGACCCAATTTGTCTGTTTACCTTTTTCGCAACTCCACCGCGTTGTGTCACTGTGTCACTATCGTTACTAAAAAAAAAAAAAAAACGACCATGTCTTGCGGAAATATTAATTGCAGTATCAACGAGAGCTGTGCTGACTGGGTCACCTGTAAAGGGATCTGTGGCAAATCATTTCATGTCATCTGTGTCGGACTAAATAAAAGAAACTCGGTTTTCAGATAACCTCCTATTCTTATGTGACTCAAACAAATCGAATCAAGAAACTCTTTCCAAAATGATCTCCGAAAAATTTTCCATTTTGGAAAGCAGTGTAAGATGTGTTGACGATCATTGCAATTCGGTTCAGACCTCAACCGATAAAGTTCAAAGCAAACTTTTGAATATTGACAAACAAATTGCTGGTCTGACCGAATTAGATTTTGCACGGTCCAGGAATGAAGATACAAAAACGCGCCACTTTGATTCAGTTCTAAGAGATATCAAAGCTACCTGGGCAGCGCAAACAACCTCTCACCATAAAATCTGCGAAACTATTAGCTCACTACGTGATGACATCGATATACATTTTCAATCCTCCGCCAATAAACCACCATCACCGAAACTGACCGACCCTATGCCCCAATTAATTCCATCAATCGTTTCGGCACAACATGGACATCACCAGAGTGGCAGAGAAGAACAGTTAAGCTAAATGCAGTAAACCAGACTGTCACCACTTTCCTCATCAAAGGCGCACCTTACACAGCTGATGTCTCGTGGATTGCTGATTTCTTTGTAATGAGATATGGAATCACCATTTGTCAATGCAGCATGTTTTTACCATCTCACCACAAAGGTAATCGTCTTTTCAAGCTCGACCTCCCCGCAAAATATGAATGGTTATTCCTAAATCCAACTGGAACTAATTTCAACCTTGGAAAGATGCGAATATGCAAATGGACAGACAAACCTACTATTAAACTACTTAATAATAAATCTAGATCTAGAACTAAGCTACCAAAACCTGTTTCCAACCCCCGCCCTACTTCTATTTCTAATTGGAATCTTAAAACTAAAATATTTCCAAATTTTGCCCCTCCCACCAACATCCCCAATCGACCTCCTAGTCAGTCTAAATCAACTGCCTCCGCACCACCCAAACCCCCACGCAAACGCGTATCTTTTAATTTGACTCTAATCTCCCACACCGTCTCTTCTCAGTCATCTACACATACCCCCACTAACAACTATTTCCCCAATTACAACCTTACAACTGGAGCAAAATACCCTAACTTTATCAGCTCCCATGTTCTTAACCCCACATCAAATACCTTAACCAATCACGCACCTTGTCCCATTTCCAATCCACCTTCTTCTACAATCGCTTCACCGCCTCCACCTTTTCTTGATCCCCTTGTGCCCCCTAAAGTTAAAATAACACAACTTACCACCGTTTCTGATACTACTGAAAGTCGTTATGCGCTTTCCAGGATTAGAGAAAAAAAAGTCTGCGAGGATATTCGGCTCTTCCTTGCTTACCTACATGACAAATCTAATTCAGTTTGCTTTGAGGGTAAAACCAAAACTAGCATCATGGTCTCTATTCAACAGGAAGGCCTTCCTACCGATACAACTAGTCTCAAGAACCTCTACATTAGATACCACGAGATTCTAAATATGTCTCCGCAAAAAGTAATGGACGACCTTGCTGCTTTCGGCAACTATGTACACTCTAAAATAGTATCACACCTACAACGTAGCCGAACCGACATGGATAAGTTTTTTCGTCACTAACTTACCACCTTCACCCTCCGCCATACCTCCACGCAACGACATTCCTCTTACCTTTTACTACCAGAATGTAAGAGGATTGCGCTCGAAAACCCGTGCTGTTTTTTCCCAATCTCATGCTCTCCCTTTCGATATCTTCACTCTTACGGAAACCAACTTGATCCCCGATATAAAGAGCCAGGAATTATTCCCTACTACCTTTAACGTCTTTCGGGATGACGAACTTAAGGCTGACTCTCCTTGTCGTGGCGTTCTGCTCGCCACCCACAATGACCATGATTCTTCTCTAATTGCTACCTCTTCTTCTCCCAAAATCGATTTTATTTCAATAAAAATTACACTCCCCCGCAGGGCCCTTTACGTTGTGTGTTTTTACATTCTTCCTATCCAACCTATGGAATTCTACCAAATTGCCATCGATGCGATCGACAAAATTATTGACTTATCCAACTCCATCGACGATATCCTAATTTTTGGTGACTTTAATCTGCCCCAGCTGCAGTGGATCCCATCTGATGATCAATCCTTTTTCATCGCTCCCAATGCCAACTCGAACAAGGAATGCCTTTCATAGATCGGCTTACGGACTCCAGCCTTTGTCAAGTTAGTGGCATCTCAAACTACATGGGCAGGCAACTAGACCTCATCTTTACAACAGACCCCATCAACTCCTCAGTCTCCCTTTGTCCCTTATCTCTTTCAACTATTGATAACTACCACCCTCCTCTTCTTCTTTAATTTTTCCACGACTCACCACTCCAATCGACTCCTTCAGCAACTATCTCATCTTACGACTTCCATAAAGCTAATTTTCAAAAAATTAACGCCTATCTCACCAATGTCTCCTTTGAGTTCGCTAACTTTTCTTTAAATGATGCCCTCACCATATTATATAGGGAAATATTTAATTCTATTTCGCTTTATGTTCCTTTTCCCGCCATAAAACATCCTCTACATCTCCTCCCTGGTACAATCGAAGACTTCGCTCCTTACGAAACAAGAGAGATAAGTTGTGGGCAGTTTTCCTACGCACCAATTCTTTTTCGGATTACTCCAATTATCTCGGTGCATACCTTCACTTCATTATCAGCGTTTCATAAACAATGCCCAAGCCAATAACCCTAAATCATTTTTCCATTTCGTCAACTATAAAAGAAAATCCGATGGCTACCCGACTTCCCTCTCTTTTGAAAACCAATCATCAAGCGATCCTCTAACTATTGCCAACTTTTTCGCCACGTACTTTAAACAATCTTTCGCGGACAATTCTTTCGTACCGGACCCTTCTTATTTCAATTACCTTCTTAAGTTTTCCATTGGTCCCTTTCTTTCCCAGACCTTTGATCCTAATATTATAGCCAAAAAATTACAAGAACTTAACGATGAATTCGTACCCGGCCCTGATGGTCTCCCTGCTATATTCCTTAAAAAATGTTCATCCAACCTTTCTCTCCCCCTCTCTTACCTCTTTCATCTTTCACTCTCACAAGGAGAATTTCCTGATATTTGGAAGATATCCCCAATTCATAAAAAAGGATTACAGAATGAAGTTACTAATTATCGTCCCATCGCTAAACTTTCCCATACACCTAAACTTTTCGAATGCATTTTATATGAAGCTTTAAGCTTTCGATGCAAGTCTCTTATTTCCCCAAGCCAACACGGTTTTCTGAAAGGTAGATCAACCACTACAAATCTTCTTGAATTCGTGTCCTTTGCCCTCTCATCCTTAGAGAACGGCAACGAAGTCGATGTTATTGCAACTGATTTCAGCAAAGCTTTTGATAAGATATCTCATCAATTAATAGTTTTTTAATTGTCTGCCCTCGGTTTTGAACCCATATTATTGAAATGGATTTCTTCTTACATAGAAAACCGTTTCTATTGTGTCCGTTTCAGATCCATCCTCTCAGCTCCTTTCTTGGCCACCTCTGATGTTCCTCAGGGTAGCCATCTAGGCCCCCTTCTCTTCATCTTAACCACTAATGACCTTGAAAGGGTCATCAAATACTCCTCTCCCTCTCTTTATGCTCAGAATACAAAATTTTTTAAAGTCATTTCTTCGCCACGTGACTCTAATCTCCTTCAGAAAGACCTCGATAGTTTTTCTATTTGGTGCCGCAAAAACTGCTTAGAGCTTAACATCGCTAAATGCCAATCTATAACCTTCTATCTGCCCACTCACCGCACCTCATACGGCTCCAATGAACCAATCTCCCGTATGTTGCGGAATGTCAACTCAAACTTTTCTGTTTTCGACTTCAACTTCAAATTATGTTTAGCTTGTAATAAGCCGAACTAAATTGAGAAAAGTCGGCTCAAACCGATGTTTATGGTCAGAAAATGATCTGAAAAATGCCCTCCAAAATATAAATTCCAATACGATGTCCATAAATGCAGCAGCGAAACTTCATAAAATTGAGAAGGCATATCAAGACCAAATGCGACAAAAAACTCGCTTTAGGATCTCCTTCTTGTTTGGGCAACGAAATCGAACAAAAAATTGTAAATCATGTCAAGAAATTACAGGCCCATGGATTTGCTCCAACGCGAGACGAGGTGTGTCAAATGGCATTCGGGATTGCCGAAAAGTCCAACATTGAGCATCGGTTCTGCCGCGATAAAAAGAAGGCTGGGAAAGGGTGGTTTGGACTTTTTATAAAACGCCATTCAGATTTGTCCATTCGAAAAGCAGAAGGGGTTTCTCAAGCTAGGGCATTGGGAATGAACAGAGAGGAAGTTAAAACTTACTTCGAACTTTTAGAAATGGTCCTAGTAGAAAACAATTTAATGGGCAAACCTCGAAACATTTTCAACATGGACGAGACTGGATGTCAGCTTAATAATCGTCCAGAGCTAGTCGTTGCAGAAAAGGGCTCAAAAAATATTGCAGCAATAACATCTGCTGAAAAGGGCGAGACGATCACTGTGATCGCTTGTTGCAACGCTGAGGGCAGTTTTTTTACCACCAGTATGTGTTTTCAAAGGTATGTAAAATATGTTTTATTAGTTAACTTGAATTTCATAGGACTTCAAATTAAACAGGTAAAAACAAGAAAAAGGAGTTTGAGGATGGTATGCCACCAGGCTCTTACGTGTACATGGGTGAAAAGTCGGCGTACGTAACGAGTGATATATTTTTCAATTGGCTTCGAAACCACTTCAGCCCTAGAAAACCAGAGGGTGCTTTTAGTACTGGATGGACACTCTTCACATTGTAGCAATTCTGAAATGCTGGAGTACGCCGCTGAAAACGAAATTGTCTTGCTATGTCTTCTTCCTCACTCCACGCAATTCCTTCAGCCGTTGGATAGGGCATTTTTTAAATCGTTTAAAAGCCATAATTATTCAGCATGTAATTTATATGTTAAGAACAACCCCACCCGAAAGATTACTCATCTACAATTTGGCAAGCTCCTTTTCGATGCTTGGAGCAGTTCTGCAACTACAAATAATGCCATCTCAGCATTCGTTGCGACTGACATATGCCCATTCAATCCAGGCGCCATTCCTGACTACGCATTTTTAAAACTAAATTAAGATCAGATAAACCCTGCCGAAAAGACTCCACCAAGACAGGATACCCAACAGGTAAAAATGTCAAGATTTAAAATTCATACTGATGTGACTTTTTTGGATAGGAGAATGTACTGTCGGTAATTGATGTACACGTACAGGAATCCAATGACATAACCCCTGGAAAAATGCTGAACATTATCTCGCCAATTCCATCTACTTCCAGACCCAATAAGTCAAATCCAAGGAAGCAAAAGGTTCGGGTTCTGACTTCTGACTTCACTTGAAAATGTGTCACAACAAAAAATAAAATATTTGAAGAGAAATACAAAGCTAACAAAAACTTCGAAGAATCCTAAAATCCCGAAGAAGGGATCTCGTAAAATAAATACTTTGTCCTCATCCTCGGATGAAAGCCCAAATATTTCGTATCATGACGATGATGATGATCCAGAGGACTTTGAAGAAGGACTCTGCGCTGGATGTGGTGAGGATTACTACGTCACAATGAAAAAAGATGACTGGGTTAAGTGTATACTTTGCCAAAAGTGGTCCCATGATTCATGCACATCGTATATGAACACGTGCAACAAATGCGGCCATGAGAATTTGAAGACTCAATAATGCGCAACAAAAGTGCTTGTTGAATCTACGGTTTCAAGACCTTTCAAATTCAACATTTAAATATTGTATGGTAAACTGGGGTACATTCGTCATCAGGGCAAATTCGTCAAGCCCATTTTTAGTGTGATCCAGGCTTTATGGACTAACGCCCTTCTGGTTAAATACGCCCTTTAACGCTGAAATTGGATCCATTGTAGTATGAAATCTATAGTTAGCCACACAAAAAAAATAAATTGTGTTTTTGTGTGCTTCGATGTTATTTTTTAATACGGATATGTAAGCATTTAGCATGGCCAATTTCATATGAATTGATGATAGAATTTTTATTTTTATATATTAAGTTTTAAGGTGGGAAACTAGAATCTATGTAGATTTTGAATGTTTATGAAAAATGTGAAGTCAAAGAAAATTTAAGAGACCGGGGCACATTCGTCACCTGAAAAAGCACCATCTTCTTGGGGACACTTCTGATTCAGTGAAAAAAGTCATTCAGAAGGTGGTTTTCAATACATACCAAGAAATTTCGACACAGCATGACTTAGTAAAAAAAGTGGCGAATGTGCCCCAGTTTACTATACAGGGTGTTTCCAAGTAACTCGTCAGTACTTTGGGAACTGATTCTTGGGTATAATCAAAGAAAAAAATCGTTGTACAGCAAGGGTCTATCTCCAATATGGACATCATTTATCGAGAATTTAAGAAAAGACCTACATACTTTGGCGTTTTTCAGAAACTTCATTTAGGGCTTCAACTTTAGAAGAAATAATACTCTTTTTAACTGCGTTTAAATAAAATTGATACATTTTTTGACATTCCAGATATTTTATTTTTAAGTCCATATCATTAATCTGGCCCATACATTTTTTCAGTATCTTCTTGGCCAGAAAATATGTATTATGTACATAATATGTACATACAAATACTCGTATGTTTCAAAATACAAAATATGAATTTTTTATCATGGGCCGTATTAGCGCATCCGTTAACGAGTTACTTGTTATCGAAATGTGACTATAAGGCATTACCGCTCACGTTATCGAGTATTATTTTACTCGAAAACAAGTTTGCTGTCGATTAGCTATGAAAATAATTATGGGAGTTTCACCTAGTTTCTTGAATTACACTAAAATAAAATAAGTTTTGTCTTCAATCACCCGGAAAAACGTCAATTTATTTGAATCTTTCTAGTACAAATGTATTTTTATTCGACACGCTAGCTTTCGAGTGTCGTTATCATAATAATTTTAATTTATGTATATTTTCATCATATTAAAAACTACCATTTGTTTCAAAAAAAAAAATTAACACTTACTGAACGATATATAGAATTAAAACAGCGCATGTGATGAATTTTAATACTTGTCTACATGCATACATAATGTAGCTACATATTTAAAAACAGGATGGAAATAACGTGCAGTATTTGTAAGAATACGATTTTTTGCCATTGCTGTAAACAGTTTTTCGAATTAAATGTGATACATTTTCATCGTTATAAAAGGTTTCATCGTTATATCCGGCCTCCCGGCTCGTTGTAATCGATTGCAAATTACATTGAGTTAAACGGAGTTTAGCCTGGTCTTTGAAAATATATCGTTATATCCGGTTCATCGCTATATCAAGTATTGTTAGGTATAGCCGATTTCTACTGTATTTAATGAAATGTAGTTTCGTATATTTTGCTAAAAATATTCAAAATATGCAAAATATGATAACTATGTATTTATTACCAATTTAATTGAAACACCAATAACTAAATCACGACTATTTACTATACACAAAAAAACACAGCTTAGATACAATAATAACCATGAATATGTCTAAATATAAGTGGGCTAAGAAGTTATTATTATTATTTTGTTCCCTTTACTCGTTTCATATAATTTTTTAATATTATATTGCAGTAATTTATAAACTGATAAAATAATACATAGCATTTTGCATTCTATTTATGTTTTCATTTCTGATCGGGCAATACTCATGTTCTACAAATCCCTTGACAACATACCAACCCTCACAATACAAACCTAGTTGTGAATAGCATGAACTGAAAACCGGATCACGAAAAGAGAGAGAGATAGTTGGTTTTACTGAAAGGGTTTTAATATCAGCATATAATTATGTTGAGATAACTATTTGTGGCGACCCACCTCGCGAACACATCCGCGCGGTTAGGCGAATCACATCCACATATCGTGGAACGCGCACCTCGCTTATCGAAAGAGCGGCCATTATACTTTCGCGTTTAACGAACAAGAACTACGCCATGTTCTTGTTAGGAATGATGTCATTCCTTTACTTACTTTACACCTCGCAACTTTGAGCGCAGAGTGTGTTTGGTCACTTCACCTAACGTAAGTCCTATTCGACATTGTTAAAGAGTTATTAATTTGTATAAATATAGGGTAATAAATTAAGAGTGATAATTAATGCATCTGAAGTGCTAAATACAGTGTTTCTTTATCCTAAAGTGGTGACCCCGAATATAAATATATATATAATTAACACAATTTTTTCGGCAATCGGATTCGTGACCAAACACACTCCCGCGGCGCAAAACCACACAATCACGCGATTGCGCAAGGCGTAAGTGTTGTAACAACAACGGCGCTCAGTTGGGCAACCCAACGCGCAATATTTTGCGAGCGTGCCAAACTGCCAACCCATTGGATAACGGGACAAACGACGCACAATTTTTTTCTGCGACGTGCCCAAGAGGCTTGCCATCTTTTAGAAAATTTCGTGGAGGACTTAAAAAAATTAAAACGCGTATATTGCCCAATTATTACAAAATAAATAATAAAATAACAATTTAATGAAAAACGGATAAATAAATAGACTGATGCAGAGTTTCTAGTTTTGGTAAGTACTTTCAGGATCAAATCTTAGACCCGAGACGATGACCTGAAAAGCGTCAGACAGTGGAAGTGAGAGGAATTAGATTTTGTTTTGAGCATAGGTCTGTTCCCGTACCTGTCCAAAACAGCCGAAAACAGCACACAACTACGAAAATCAAATCCTGTTCCCGTACGAAGATTTCTCGTAGTTTTTGACAGAAAAGAGCGCTAACAAGAGAGTAAGAAATTTCCCCATACTATTGCACACTTTTTTCTCTCTTTGACAGATATTTACCCACACTGTTTGAAATTTAAGAATCCATAAATTTGAGTGCAGAAAGTACGGGAAGCTTATTTATGTGTGTGGAGGACATTTTTCTTTTTGTGGAGGACGGAGGACATCACCTTTCAAAGGAGGACTGTCCTCCTCAAAGGAGGACGGGTGGCAAGCCTATGCCCAACCGTTGATTAACGGGGCGACCAAATACACATTCGTTACGACTGTGCCAACCGTTGGATAACGGGACAAACAACGCACAATTTTCACGTGCCAATCAACAACACAACATACATTTTTTTTTTCTCCACGACCGTGCCAATTGCAGGTCGCTCCGCTGTACAACGCGGGACAACCCATCATAGATTTTTTTCCTCCACGACCGTGCCAATTGCAAGTCGCTCCGTGGGACATCGTTGGACAACAACACACACACTTTCACGACCGTGCCAATTGCAGGTCGCTCCGTGGGACATCGTTGGACAGCAAAACACAATTTTTCACGACCGTGCCAATTGCAGGTCGCTCCGTGCGACACCGCTGGATAACGTGAAACATCGTAGGACAGCGTGGAACCACACACATACATACACAGTATTTATACATTTGTTGGTACATTTTTTTTTACAATTATTTCTAAAATAAGTAATACATATCAAAGTAAAGTACAGTAGTGCCCGTGTTAATTTAAATTACAACAAATATTGCGCTCATTTTGAAATAAAAGCATAAGTTTAAATAAAAATAGAAATTAATTTTATACAGTGAATACATATACAATGAATTTTATATTTATTTGTTTATTGTTTATTTATTCGATATTTCTTTCGCGAAAATTAAAATGGAGCCTGGCGATGCTGGGTCGTCACAGAACCAAAATGTACCAATCGGCCCAACCCATTCGGGCAACGGCACTATCACTGAGCCTACGCGAACCCCCATTTTAGATGGACAGCATCTGGAGGCCATCGTGTATAAGCCTATACATTTTTGGCCTGCGTGCCCTGATTTATGGTTCACGGCTATGGAAGGACATGTCCAACGAGCGAAAATTTTATACGGCTATATCATTGATGGACATTAACACGGTCCAAAGGCTATGCGATGTCATCGCGACACCTCCGCCACAACGCAAATTCGAAGTACTGAAAACTGCAGTACTAGCTCGCCTGATGGATTCTGAAGACGCTCGTCTGCAACAGCTGTTGAGCGGACTGGACTTAGAGGATAAGACACCCAGTTAACTCTTACGCGACATGAAAGAGCTAGCAGGTTCCGGGTTATCAACCGCTATAGTAAAAAAGCTCTGGTTACAACGTTTACCAGACATGGTTAAAGCCATTTTAGCGGGGAGAACGGAAGATATAGAGCACATGGCCTCAACAGCCGACAAAATAATTGAAGCCACCAGGCATTTTGGTGTTAACAGCTTAGAACCGAGCAGATCGCGAACACGGTTCGCTGCCGAACCGGCAAGAACGTACCCTAGTACATCTAGCAGTTCCACCTCACGCGCAGGTATTTCATCTAGTACAACTATAGATAATATAGAACAACGCTTAGGGGAAATAACCGCACAATTGCAGGAGTTGCGCACTACTAGCAGGGCTCGTCAACCCCACTCGGTTTTTCGTACGCGTAAAGAGAGAAGTAGGAGCAGGAGTCGTTCAGTAAATAAGATTTGCTGATACCACCGGAAGCACGGCGAAAACGCTGTTCGCTGTACGAAGCCTTGCTCGTACAGACCTGCTTCTGGGGCGGAAAACTAAAGGGCGGGTCATGTTCGGCGGCCATCGACCACAGCCCAACAAGCAATAGTCGCCTATTCATATTCGACCGCACTAGCGGAACTCATTACTTAGTTGACATAGGCGCCGATATCTCGGTACTTCCGGCTCCCCACAACCTCAAAAACAGCGCGCCCGACCCAAATTTTTCTCTTTTCGCCGTTAACGCAACCCGTGTAAAAACGTACGGGAAAAAAATAGTCAAATTAGACCTAGGTCTCCGGCGCTCCTTTAATTGGTCGTTCGTGCTGGCCGAGGTGGATAAACCCATCATCGCCGCGGACTTCCTTAAAACGAACAGAATCCTAGTCGACCGAAAAGCACGAAGTCTCATCGACCCATTAACATCTCTTTACACATCCGATGGCCACTCAAGCCTGTCCGTCGTTTGGGATACAGTCGCCAGTCCGGAAATCAGAGACCTTTTAAAAAAATACTGCAGCATGCAGCCAGAGAATGCATTGAGACAACAAATGACACACGATGTAACACACCACATTGTTACCTATCACTCAACCCGACCGGTACCCCATATCTCATGTGCACGACTTCGCCCAGCAGCTTCGGGGTTGCAAGGTGTTTTCCACCCTAGATCTAGTCCGAGCATATCATCAGATCCCAGTAGAACCCGCTGATGTTCCCAAGACGGCTATATGCACCCCATTCGGATTGCTCGAGTTTCAGCGAATGACTTTCGGCTTTAGAAACGCAGTGTAGTGTTCGTAGCCGTTAATAATACAAGTGAACGACCGATCTGTTGTGAGTTCATTTATTAACTGACTTCATTACATATGATACTTATAAACTAGACTAGTGTGAAAGAGAGAATAGGAGAGAGTGGTATTTAATACAACATCAATCAATACATGTACATTGTGTAAGTAGGCACTCCACATCTCCCCTAAAAGTTTAATGCTAGTGTTTAAAGAATTTAATTTCATTAGTTTAGGTTTATTTAATTTCATATTAAAAGTTTGTTAAACAAAGGGACTGTGAAGCAGTTTTAAAATAAATTCATTAATTCACGAATTGATTCACGATTGCAATTCAAGCCAAATATTACCAACGCTGGATATCGAACAGGAGCCTTTACCACCCTGCCGGATCTAGTAACTGTGGGGCCCAAGGAGATATTCGGAGTAACTGTTGTCTCGGCCGACTCACCTTCATTTCCCCTATTAGAGATGTATGAGTGCGTATCCGGTTTCGATTCCTTGCACTCGATCGAAATTTCGCCTGGCACATAAGGAACTTGCTGCGTCTGATGTGCATTGTTAAGATGATATGAATTACGTCGATATTCTCCTTTGTCTGTTTCGATGATATATGATCGTGGGGTTTCTGCCTTACTTTTTATCCGCCCCCATTGGTGAATATCTCGGATCCATACCACATCGCCAACCGAAAACGCCCTTTGGTGTACCCCATGTCGTCTGTTATAATTTTTTGCTTGCTGTTGTTTTATTCTCTGTTCTCTTTCCAAATTACCTGGATTTGACTTCAGTTGCTCTGGAATTGTGGGTAATATGGAACGTATACGCCGACCCATAAGCATTTCCGCCGTACTTAAAATTTTTTCTTCTAATTTTTTTTTATAAGCTTTTTAATTGTCTTCACCATAACTTCAATAAACCCGTTACTTTGGGGATATCGAGGACTCGATGTGATGTGTTGGAACCCCCAAGCTTTTGCGAATTGGCGAAACTCAGACGTGTTAACCGGAGCGAGTTGCGGCCCATTATCTGATCTAATCGTCTCTGGAATCCCAAACCTTGCAAAAATTGATTTTAGATTTCTTATAACGCACGACGAAGTCTGATTCTCCAATTTTACGACCTCTGGGTAACTCGAATACTAGTCGGCGACCAAGAGATATGTCTTATTTCTGCAAAAGAATAAATCGACCGCAATAGATTGTCAGGGGCGGTCTGAAACTGGTGAACTTATTAATGGTTCATGTCTTGGGACCGAAAATTGAACGCAGATAGGGCACTTTCGGATAGAATCTTCCACATCTCTGGAGCATCCTGGCCACCAAACTGACTGTCTCAAGCAAAGTTTTCATTTCACTAATCCGAAATGCCCTGTATGAATCTTCTCGATTGTATCTTTCCGCATTGAAGAGGGTATTACTATACGACTCCCATACAAAAGAAGGTTGTTGTTAATTGATAGGCTGTGGCGATCATTGTAATAACTTCTCGCTTCCACCGAGACCCTCGACTGTTGAGGCCATCCTGATTGGCAAAGAGTTTTCACTTCCGACAAAACTCGATCTTCTACTTGAGCTTTTTCAATTTCCCTCAAGCGGGCTGTCGTCGCTGGTAGTTCCTCTACGATGTTATTAACAAATGATTCGATTTCTTCTTCGTCGTCAAAATCCTGAGTTTCTCCTTTAGTTGAAGGTCTGCGCGATAGTACATCCGCTGCAATGAGATCCTTGCCAGGGGTGTATCTGATTTTGAAAGTGAAGATCATCATCTTCATACGAAAGCGTTGAATCCGTGGTGTAAGGTCATCCAAGTTTTTTGTCGTGAAGATAGGAATCAATGGCTTGTGGTCAGTTTCCACTGTAAAATGGATACCTTGAAGAAAATGCCTAAATTTATCACAGCCGGCCCACTTAATACCGAGAGCCTCCTTCTTCATTTGGGCATATTTTTTCTCGCAATCAGATAAGGTACGTGAAGCGTAGGCTACTGGTTTAAGGATTTCGTCCGTATCGACTTGCCGCAGAACTGCCCCAAGTCCATATGACGAAGCATCTGAAGAGACCACTGTCTCATGTGTCGGATTATACATTTTTAGCACTGGGGCCGAAGTTAACATCTGTTTCAATCTCCTAAAGGCTGCTTCTTGACCAACATCCCATATAAATGCCGTTTTAATTTTCAAAAGTCCATTTAAAGGCTGACTTTCATGAGATAAATGAGGAATGAACTTACCCAGATAATTTACGAGACCAAGAAATTGTTTGACTTCGGTCACATTTTGTGGCGTTGGGAAGTCCGAAATCGCTCTAATTTTTGAATCACATGGATGAATTCCCTTTTCGTCAATGTGATGGCCCAGGAAGGTAACGGAAGTGATTCCCACGCTGCACTTATCTCGATTTAAAGTGACCCCTCCATTCCTCAACTTACATAAAACTTTACGAAGATTTGTCATGCGATTCCCTATCCTTGCCATATACTAAAATATCATCAGTTTGACAAACAACCCCTGTAGTCCCTTCTAAAATTCTTTGGATTTGTTTTTGGAAAAACTCCGGTGCGGATGAAATACCAAATGGTAGGCGAAGAAAGCAGAATCTTCCAAATGGAGTTAAAAACGTTGTCAATAGTTGTGATCGCGATGACAATTTGACCTGCCAAAATCCATTTTTAGTATCCAACTTAGAGAATATCTTCGCTTCGCCCAGTTGACCTAGCGTATGATCAGCAACCAGCATTGGATGTATTTCCCGTAAAATTGACAAGTTAAGACGTGACAAATCAACACATGGCCGAATATCCCCATTTGCCTTCGCTACAATCACCATTGGAGAGCACCACTCAGTTGGTTCATCGACCGATTTGATCACCTTTAACCGGATCATCTCGTCGAGTTTGTCTTTCAATTTCGGAATCAACGGAATTGGTATACGACGCGCCGTATAAATCGAAAAGGGTTTTGCGTTTGAGTCGATTTTAATATCGTATTCGCACTTGAGGCAGCCAAGTTTATTAAATAGTTCTGGGAACTCCTCTTCTATATTAACACAAGATCGTTTAGTGTTTGTTTCACGATAGTTCCTTTGGGTCGCATTAGTTTTTTGTTCCAAGTTGTTAACGCGTTGAATAATTTTTAAATCTTGACACGATTTTAAGCATAGAAGTGGAGATTTCAATTTATTTATTACGAAAATAATCGATTGTACCTCACATTTACCACATTTCAAAAAACACTGAAATTTACCCAGAATTTCTCCCGATGGACCTGTCAATTTTTTGTTTGTGTTTGTTAGTTTTTCATTGTGAAATACCGATTTAAAGGTAGACAATGGCAACACATTAACCGGCGCACCTGTATCTAGCATGAAGTTCACCATTGATTTGTTTACCATTACCCTAGCTGTCCACCTCTCTGCGCCTGTTTCTGTCACCTGTTAATTGATTTATTGTAATACGACGACGATGCTGCGTTTGTTGACATTGGAGGTTGTTTATGAAGTTTTATTCGGTTTACCGCAACACTTGTTGCAGACAGCTCATGTTGCTGTCGACAAACCGCATCATGTTGACGAACCGTTTGGATGGCTTTCTCAAGTGTCAAGTCAGATTCTAATTGTAAACGTTCAGAGAGACGTCTATCTCTCACGCCCACCACTAAACGGTCACGTATCATTTCCTCACGTAGAGTCGCGTATGTACAATTTTCGGACAGCATATAAAGTGCGGTTATAAAATCTTCGACACTTTCCCCTTCCAACTAAGAACGGGAATTAAATTTTGCACGCTCGTATATAACATTATGTTTTATTACGAAGAATTGTTCAAACTGACGAATGACAGGCGCATATTTCTTTTTTCCGCTTCGGACAATTGAAATGAAAGAAAGATGTCATCAGCTTGATCTCCCATTAAATAAATTAGTGTATTCACTTGTTCTTCTTCCTCACTTCTGCTTAATCCCGACGCAATCCGAAATCTCTCAAACCGGCGCTTCCATCTAGGCCATTCGGAAGGGCTAAAGGAAAAATGTTCTGGAGCCTGAACCGTAAAATTATTATTATCCGAAACTGGCACCGCCACCGCCATTTATTTATTTATTTATTTTTTTTTTCCGATACCGAATTATTTAAAAAAATACAATTTCTCCGTGGGTGCTTAAAGCCCCGCTGCCACCATGTAGTGTTCGTAGCCGTTAATAATACAAGTGAACGACCGATCTGTTGTGAGTTCATTTATTAACTGACTTCATTACATATGATACTTATAAACTAGACTAGTGTGAAAGAGAGAATAGGAGAGAGTGGTATTTAATACAACATCAATCAATACATGTACATTGTGTAAGTAGGCACTCCACACGCAGCTCTATCCTTTCAACGTTTTATGCACGCCCTCACGAGAGAATTCGATTTTTGCTTTGTATATAGCATCTCAAAGCGAGAAAGAGCATCTCACAGACCTGGGAGTTATCTTGCGCAAGCTGCACGAAACCGGGCTGGTGGTCAACGTGACCAAGAGCGTATTTGCTCAACCATCTGTTGATTTTCTCGGTCACACCATAAATTCCGATAGTATTCGACCAAGGCAGGATAAGGTTGAAACAATCAGCAAATTCAAGCCGCCAAAAACAGTTGTCGAAATGCGCCGATTCCTCGGGATGATAAACTTCTACCGAAGGTTTATCCCCAACGCAGCTCAATCATAAATTCCTTTAACCCTGAAAAGATAATCTGCGTCAAAATGACTCATTCGCGAGCGAAATATACCGCTCTTTTGCTGATTATTATGAATCACGGGATGGGCGTTCGTGACTTTCCAGCCAGTAGGTATCAAGAGCAGAAAACTCCCGTATCATTGAGTTAAGTCTCATCAATTTGGAAATACTCACAACCCCGTGAGTAAATTCTATAATTGAGTGTAATTTTATACATCAAAATATGATTATCTTTCTAGGGTTAAATAAGTTCACTGAAGGCAGCAAAAAACGAAACGATAACCGTGAGATAGGATGGACACCGGAAACATATAGGGCCTTTGAATCATGCAAGCTTCAGCTACAGGAAGCAGTGGTTCTGGCATTTCCACTCCCAAACGCTGAGCTAGCACTAGTGGTCGACGCTTCGGACTCGGCTATCGGGGCCGTGGTCTAACAAAAATTTAAGGGAGATTGGCAGCCCTTTGGTTTTTTTTCAGTTAAGCTCACCGGTGCTCAAACCAAATACAGCGTATACTACCGTGAACTCCTGGCAGCCTATACCTCCATACGTCACTTTCGACATTTACTTGAAGGGAGGGCATTCACCCTTTACACGGATCACAAGCCGCTCGTTTACGCTCTGCACCAAAAACCAGAAAAGGCGTCTCCACGACAACTCAGGCATCTTGACCTGATCTCGCAATTCACTCAGGGTTACCAGATTGAAAATGACGAAAAGGGGGACATCGCTAGACAAAATAAGTTTTTAAAAAATATAACACCAGCGTAAAAAAAGTGAAGTAAAAAAGTTAAAGCAAATTAAACATGTCGCATATTCAGGACCTTCTTTGCTTTTTGTTATCCACTCGAAACACTTTTCCCAGCACTGATTATATGCTCACTTTCTTTTTTATTCGCTTTTTCAGACATTTTATATTAAACGCAAGCGAAAATAATTTGTAAATAATTGGTAGACAAAAACTGACAAAGGACAGATAGCAGCACATATATTGACAGATGAAACTTTTGCGCGTGAAGTGATATGTAGGTCATTGAGTGGATGCATTAAGCTTTGAAAGGATTTTGAACTTCAAGTGGATGTGCCTACGAGAATCTATTTAAAAATATTTAATGAACATATTTTAACAGTTTTAAATTGAATGTTTTCTCTTTTTGAATTGTACTTAATAAGGGGGTCAGAGGTTTGCATATGGGGGACAAACAGCATTTTGGTATGAAAAAGCGGGACTGTCCCCCCTAAAGGGGGACGTCTGGTAACCCTAAATTCACTTCAAATATCCGGCATGTACCCGGCGACCAAAATGTCGTGGCGGACACCCTGTCTCGAATGTACGAGCTAGCCATGCCCGGAAGCGTGGATTACGAAGAAGTGACGGTGGCACAGAAAGGGGACGGGGAGCTGAAACGTATTCAAAGCGATTGTTCATAAACAGTGTAAATGTATACACATCATAAATGCCCAAATACTATGTACATACTATGTCTATTCGCGTTGTTCATATGCTTCTCATATAAATAATATCGGGTTCAACAAACCTGATAAAACGATACGCGAATAGACGTAGTATCAGGGCAACAACACACGACAAGAATATCGACTATGCGAAACATATGCCCAACGCTCACCTTGAACTCATAATGCAATTCAACAACCGAACAGGTGCAGTAGTGGAATATGTTTCGCATAGCCGAAATTCGACCCTTAAGTGATTTACGAGCTCACACAATGTTCAGGGTTGTCGATTATAGCTTAGTAAGCATCTTTTAATATTATTTGTACGTTCCTATATATTTAGCACAGTAAGCACATTTGTATATTTGTTAGTTAATCCAATTAGTATTAGTTAGCAATAATTGTATATAAATACTCCCGTTCATGGGACAATAAATCACTTACCTTTTCAATCTCACGTAGAGCGTTTTTATTTGATTAGCTATCCCCCACCAGTGGTGAGGTGCCTAATTCATAATTACGTTGAAGATTCGCACCAGTCGTCGCTTTTAAACTTGGTGCAACGGTACAAGAACCATTGCATCCACTACAGTAGTCAAGGTACAAGAACCTTGGCTATCGTCGTTGAGGCAAAAGAGCCTCACCGTAAACATAGGGTGACCACGACGTGATTGAAAAGTCGTAAGTAACAGCGTATACTAGGGCTATACACTAGTACAACTTGATTTAAACTTCGTAAGCAACAGCGTGTACTAGGGCTAACACTAGTACCAACGCGCGCCGTCAGGAGCTGCTCATCAATACGGACTAGATAAACCAAAACCACACATCATGACCGTCGACGATTGGGCGAAGCAGCAAGAATTAAATGCTGAGCAACTATCAAGAGTCATAACAAATTACAAAAAAGACTCTTGTACAAGGAAAACAGAAAAAGGGTACTATGAAACCAGATTGGGTCGCTTGGAAGAGGCTTGGAGCGTCTTCGAAGAAACAGACTCTAAGATTAGGACATCACCAGCGATGTCAGTCGACCATGAGTATTTTGTGAAGGGTCTCTATGATACGACCCTTGCAAATTATACAACATTCAGAGAACACTTCGAGCAGAAGATTGCTTCCTGTTCAAAGATGACGAATGCCGAGCAAATCAGCGACAAGGCATTACAAAAGGGCAATGATGGTGCAGCAAGTACCAGCCAGTCAATGACCAAGGACGCATCAGCAACCGCACTAGCAGGCATAGTGAAGCTGATTACACGACAAAAAGGAATAGCAGATTTCCTTCATCGCGTCTTGGCCAATATCTACCTCAACACGATTCCACATCAGCAACATACAAAGGAGTATGTGGAAAGGAAAATTAATACACTGGAACAGTATCGAACCCAGTTGACGGATCTACACAATTCCATATGGCAGCTCAGTGATAATCCGGCTGCCGCATGAGTAAAATCTATAACTTAAATGTAAACATTCTTGACTTTAATCTTAACAAAATTACACTTAAAAATGTCTTGCGTAATGTAGTTCCTCGAACATAAACTCTAATTATGTATATTTGTTCTTATATTTGTTTATTTATTGCTAGTGGTAGTGTTGAAATGTAGCGTAGCCTAACCACTAACACCAGCACTAAATGATGAGCCTGTTGATGCATATTTTGCCCTGGCAAATTTCTGCTTATGACTGTTGCTTGTATTAAGCACACCATGACACAGATCTGATAGTGTTAAAAAAAAAAAAGGAAAAAAAGAAGGATATGATCCCGAAGAATATTTGGAGTTAGAGGAGCTGGTCGAAAAACACATGCTAGCCCTAACTGCCAAGTTACGAAAAAGCATTGAAGGTGGCTCCAGTTCATCTGCAGTGATACCACCAAATAATAACACAACTTTGCAACTCCCAAAGATTACATTGCCAAAATTCGATGGCGATTACTTAAAATGGCGACAATTTCACGATTTGTTCGTCCAGATGATCCACAATCACCCCATGGCGAATTGTCAAAAAATGTGGTACCTGAAAACGAATCTATCAGGGGAAGCTGAAAGGCTAATAGGACATTTCACAACGTCCGACGACAATTACAATGCCGCGTGGAAAATTCTAGTTGATCGCTATGAGAATACGAGACTTTTGGTATCTGCGCTAATAAACAAGCTGATGAATCAACCAAGCAACATGGCCGACAAAGGTACAGCCAGTACCATAAGGACACTCCATGACACCACGCAAGAGTGTCTACAAGGATTGAGAAATATTGGTGTAAGCACCGATCAATGGGACCCGATCGTCACCCATATTCTTCTCAAGAAGTTAGATAGGGATACTCACACTCTCTACGAGCAGTCGCTTGAAAATCCAAGAAGCGTACCAACTGTCAAACAATTGTTAGAATTCTTGGAAAGACGATTCCAATCATTGGAAGCTCTGGGCAATAAAGGAAGGTCAATAGAAGAGCCTCGACGATCACATCTTGTAAAGACAGTGTCAGCTCCAGCAGCGCCAACAACACCATCCTGTGTAACCTGTAAGAACAGCCATGCGTTGTACGCTTGCCAGGAGTTCCTGCAAATGACACCCAGCCAGCGACTGAACCTGCTGAAGAAACATCATTTATGCGTTAATTGCCTCCGAGTAGGCCATCAGGCGGTGAACTGTACCCGGAGGGGATGTACGAAATGCTCCAGAAAACATAACACGCTAGTACACTTAGAGGCATCAGAACCAAAACCGAACTGCGGTGCAGCTTCCACCAACAACAGTCAGCGTACCCCGGATCAGAGACAGGATCCATCAACTACATCCAGCGTGGCTAATAAACAAGATCAAGCACATGTTTTATTGGGTACTGCCCGAGTCAAGTTAGAATCCAGGAATGGGGACTTTATTGAATGCAGAGCGTTGTTAGATTCAGGATCTCAGGTCAATTTCATAACGGAGAGACTAGTAACAAGGCTGGGGCTTTCGACAAGGCCGGATTTTATGCGTATCCAGGGCATCGGCCATGCTTCTCAAAAAACTCATAGTAGAGTGAATATCCACTTACAATCCAGACTGAATGCATTTTCCACCAGGATCGAGGCAATGGTCCTCCCAAAAATACTCTCACCGCAACCGTTACAACTGATAGACATCTCGCAATGGATCATCCCAAGGAACATCAAGTTGGCGGATCCAACGTTCAACTGTCCAGGACAGGTCGATTTACTGATAGGTGCAGAACTTTACCACGAACTTCTCTCTGTCGGTCAAATAAAATCCGATGAAGAGATGCCCACTTTGCAAAACACGGTCTTCGGGTGGATGGCAACAGGAAAAATCAGGCGTCCTCCAATCTCGTCAATGACGTGCGGTATGTGCATCGAAGACGAAAATCTAAACTCGCTTATTGAAAAATTCTGGACAATTGAAGACCCCGAGGAACCACAAGGAACGATAACGACAGCAGAGAGGTGATGTGAAACACAGTATGACCAGACAGTACAACGGGATAGGAATGGCCGTTTTATCGTAAGGTTACCATTCGCAGATGAACCATCAAAACTGGGGGTATCAAGGAACATAGCCTTACGAAGACTATATACCTTAGAGAGGCGATTGGCAAACAACATAGAGCTTAAACAGCAATACCATCAATTCATGGACGAATATATTACGTTAGGACACATGAAGGAAATAGCTGCTCCACCAAGCGATTCACCACACTATTTTCTACCTCATCATTGTGTACAAAAGCCCGATAGCAGTACTACTAAATTAAGAGTAGTGTTCGACACTTCCGCCAAAACATCATCCAATCTTTCCCTCAACGATATCTTACATACTGGTCCAAAAATTCAAGATGACCTATTCGCAATTTTGTTGAGATTTCGCCTACCACGGCTTGTGTTTACGGCCGAAATTCAAAAAATGTATAGGCAAGTGTTTGTACACGAAGAAGATAGAAAATATCAATTAATCCTATGGAGGAAGGAAGCATCAACTCCAGTTAAATGTTATCAAATAAACACCGTAACGTATGGTACATCAGCAGCTTGCAACATCTATCCCAGTCAGCTCGTAAAACTCATCCCGTCGGCAGTAAGGTACTTCAGCAGAATTTCTACGTAGACGACGTAATGACTGGTGCCAACAACATCTACGCTGCAATAGACATGCAAAAGGAACTAATTGACATACTTCAGGGAGCAGGATTTAAGCTGCGAAAATGGTGCGCTAATCATCCGCGGTTGCTACAAAATTTTCCACCAGAAGATAAAGAGGTGGAATTGGACTTCAAATTGGACTCTGAAGACAACATAAAGACTCTGGGCCTTACTTGGCTACCAAAGGTGGATGACTTTTGTATCAAAACTCATTGGGAGCATGAAACCAAAATAATGAAAAGGATAGTATCATCAGAAATAGCCCGACTATTCGACCCTCTTGGGCTGGTAGCGCCAGTGATAACTGGGATGCAGCGTTACCACAGGAACTGCATTCAAAATGGTCAAAATTTCGCGATGACTTCAAGATAATAGACCACATCCGAGTACCAAGACACATGTTTGGACAAAAAACTCCAGAATTAATACAAGTTCATATATTTGCTGATGCATCTGAAAGGGCATATGGAGCTTGCGCCTACATTCGATCCATTGTCAGCCCTGGTATAGTTGTAGTACGTCTACTGTGTGCAAAATCTCGTGTAGCACCACTAGAAAAGAACAAAATTAAGAAACCGACAATACCACGGCTAGATTTGTGCGCAGCTAAGTTAGCGGCAGACCTCGCTGAACGGGTAAAAAAGGATATTAGCTACGAAGGAGTTGCTACGTTCTTTTGGAGTGATTCGGAGATTGTCTTGGCATGGATCAATGCGACTGCAAAATCATTCCCGATCTTCATCGCCAATAGAATATCATCTATTCAGGCTAATACCACACCGCATCAATGGCGTCACGTGAAATCCAAGTAGAATCCAGCTGACTTATTAACAAGGGGGATCGCTCCAGAAAAATTTAAGGAGTGCAATCTCTGGTTCTATGGGCCCGTATTTCTTCATGGTCAGGAGTCCTCTTGGCCACGTCCATACATAAAACCAGTACAGGGTGAGCAAGAAGCTAAGCAAGGTACGTCAGCAATAGCGGCCTGTGGGGATTATGATTCAACACACTTCATTAACAAAATCTCACATGGAAATTCGTTTAAAAGACTACAGCGGATTACAGCATACATACTGAGGTTCATCCGGTATCTAAAAGAGAGAGGCGAGAAGATGAACCGAAGAACAACACTCTCCACCCAGGAATTAAATAACGCTCTTAATACCATACTTCAAGTCATGCAAAAGAACGAGTTTAGAGACGACATTTCCCACCTAAAACGGTACAATGAATGCAGCAAGGCCAGCTCCATAAGCAGCCTCACCCCGTTTTTTGACGAAAAGGGAATCATTCGCGTAGGTGGAAGGCTAGAAGCATCAACTTTGACATACGATGCAAAACACCCTATCTTACTACGATATGAACACCTTTTCGTAAAGATGATTATGAGGGATATCCATCTTGAAAACAATACAAGACAGCACTACTGGCCAGTTAAATGTAAAACTATTGCACGATCTATATTCCAAAACTGCGTCCGATGTACAAGGGCCAAGCCCAAGTTACTCTCTCAGATGATGGGAAATTTACCACCCAGCAGAGTACAACCGGCCCGTCCATTTGTAAACTCAGGTGTGGACTTCTGCGGACCAATCTGGATCCATTATCGAGGTAGAGGAAGTCGACCACAGAAGGGCTACAAAGCTGTATTTTGCTGTTTTGCTACAAAGGCGGTCCACTTGGAAGTGGTAAGTGCCTTAACAACAGAGGCATTCATAGGAGCTCTAAGGCGTTTTACGGGAAGGCGAGGCCACGTCAAAAACCTCTACTGTGATAACGCGACAAATTTTGTCGGAGCCAGAAACCAACTTCAGGACTAAAGTCAGACAGTACATTCCACTCAAGGAAGGGAGTCCATTATAACATCGTGTAGCAAAGAGGGCATCGAATTCCACTTATTACCACCACGATCCCCTCACTTCGGTGGGTTATAGGAAGCTGCTGTGAAATCAGCAAAACATCTTCTATATCGAAGTACGGCATCAGCATCGTTAACATATGAGGAATTCGAGACTCTCATGATTGACAGGCAATCCTAAACTCTCGGCCCCTAACACCCCTGTCATCGGATCCAAATGATATCACAGCGTTAACACCAGGTCACTTTTTAATCGGTGAACCGTTGATCGCATCGATTGATTCAGAAGCTGAGACAACGAAGATCAACCTGCCCACACGATGGGAATTGGTCACACACCTGAAAAACGAGTTCTGGTGAAGATGGTCAAGAGAGTATCTAAACGAATTACAACAGCGGGCTAAATGGAAACAACACAAGCAGAACTTACAACCTGGGGCTATAGTTATAATCAAGGAAGATAACTCCCCACCAATGAGATGGCCACTAGGTCGAGTCATCCGAACTCATATGGGAGTAGACGGCCACGTCCGCGTGGCAGAAGTAAAGACGGCAACCGGCACTCTGCGGCGAGCAATTCACAACCTTGCTCCTCTCCCACTCGATGATGAAGGCCCCGAACAAGAAGAGACACCATCACCCACAGAGGAATCACGTCCATCTGAAGGTCAAATTAAACGAAAGGCAGAATATTCGACAACAAGAACCACAGATGGGGCAACGGACAACAACGAACCCCCAAAAAGACGGTGTCGAAAATCATATGGCTCGGCAATATTATCATTACTATTGGTCTGTTTGATCTTTCCAGTAACGAGTAGTCAGCCTGTTGAGGTCAGCCACTTCCCAGACCAACTTGGACTTCACTTTGAAGCGTTAGGAACGGTAAATCTAGCATCGAACGATTGGAATCTAGTATTATACTATGATCTGGAACCATACTGGACTGAGTATGCAGAATTTATCAACGGAATCCAGTCCTTGAGGCAACTATGTAAGCAGATGACAACCAATAGTACCTGTTTGTCAATAATCAATCAATTCAATCACGTACAGAACGAACTACAAGGGGGCAATGAGCTCTTCACTTACAACATCCATAAAGTACGAGCGAAACGAGGTCCGCTCAATATAGTGGGAACCATAGCCAACTCGTTATTTGGGGTACTTGATGCCGAATATGCAAATGAAGAGTACGTTCTACGACTGCTGAAAAATCATACGTCCATAATAGACTCGACATTGAAGTTATTTAAAGGAAGCCAGCTGACAGTTCTAGAGAAATTTAGAACAATGAACGAGCAGGTTAATCAAATAACTAAGCACACCAATCAAGAGAAACTGCAGAATTTGTTTTTGGCCCTATCTATCGAACTGACGTTAATCATCTCCAATACACAACGAATACAATCATCTGTAATCAACGTACTGATTGATACCAATCACGGAAAGATCAATCCATTACTTCTATCCACACAACAGTTAAACAAAGAAATAGTCCTAATCAAGGGGCACGTTCCATCATCGCTTCGCTTACCGGTAGAATCATCGGATCTTCTTCAATTATATGAACTTATGTCCGTAAAAGGCATAGTCATGAACAAGCACGTCATATTTCAAAAAAAGTTTCCTCTGGTCAACATGAAAGTATTTGACATCTTCAGAGTACTATCAATACCAGTATTTAACAACGGCTCGTTCATGGCTATCGAACCAGACTCATCGCATTTGATAATCAGTCAGCACCGTGACCAATATTACTCGGTAATGGAACAAGAACTATCAACCTGTTTAGCGACAGGACCATCTACTTATCTTTGCGAACAGACAAGGCCGCTATACCGTAAGGGATCCAGTGTATGCAGATGCGAAGTTTTCTTACTAAACAAGTTTCCTTACTTATCAACACAATGCAAGATAACGCAGCTCATTCAAGATCAAATATGGATTCGGCTTACACACCCTAATGAATGGATCTATGCAACCAAGATCAAAACGACCATTAATACGGTGTGCGGGAACGAGATATCATCAATTCAACTAGTGGGATCAGGTCTTCTAAAAATTCAGCCAAACTGCGTCATCAAGCAAGACGACTTAACATTTCACGGACATAAGATCTACGAAAGCAACACAAAAACATCCTATACTAAACTGGGCACCCTGGCAGACATTACAGTACCGATTAACATGACTCCAGCCAACAATACATCATCATCGGATCAGGTTGAGCTAGAGCGGATCGAAGAGTTGAGCCAGCAAACCAAAAATCAAATCCTAGCGGAGTTGCCACATAAATTGAGTAAGCGCGATCTTCACCAGTACTCCGTGGTATACATAGCACTCATTTTAACGATATCAATCATCATCATCTGGACTTGGAAATCGAGAACATCCCCGGACCACGAGAGCATCAATGAGCCCTCGAGACCGAACCCTATCCCAAGAATACGCAGAAGATTCAGCCTACCTAGAGAAGAAATTTGTTGAATGCTCTCATTCAACGAGGGGGAGTATGTTCATAAACAGTGTAAATGTATACACATCATAAATGCTCAAATACTATGTACATACTATGTCTATTCGCGTTGTTCATATGCTTCTCATATAAATAATATCGGGTTCAACTAACCTTATAAAACGATACGCGAATAGACGTAGAATCAGGGCAACAACACACGACAAGAATATCGACTATGCGAAACATATGCCCAACGCTCACCTTGAACTCATAATGTAATTCAACAACTGAACAGGTGCAGTAGTGACAATATGTTTCGCATAGCCGAAATTCGACCCTTAAGTGACTTACGAGTACACACAATGTTCATGGTTGTCGATTATAGCTTAGTAAGCATATATTTAGCACAGTAAGCACATTTGAATTTTCGTTAGTTAATCCAATTAGTATTAGTCAGCAATAATTGTATATAAATACTCCCGTTCATGGGACACAAAATCACTTACATTTTCAATCTCACGTAGAGCGTTTTTATTTGATTACCTATCCCCCCACCAGTGGTAAGGTGCCTAATTCATAATTACGTTGAAGATTCGCACCAGTCGTCGCTTTTAAACTTGGTGTATCGGTACAAGAACCGTTGAATCCACTACAGTAGTCAAGGTACAAGAACCTTGGCTATCGTCGTTGAGGCAAAAGAGCCTCACCGTAAACAGCGATAACAAATCGGTGCGAATGCAAGCGTTTCCTATACCTGGCTCCAAAGAGCGTATCTACTGCGAGACTTCCATGGGCAAGGCACGCCCCTATATCCCGCAACGTTTTCGTAAAACGGTTTTCGATAGTGTGCATAAACTGTGTCATCCGGGCATTAGAGCCACTGTCAAACAAATTAGGCACTTGTACTTTTGGCCGTCTATAAACAAAGACGTCAGAGATGGGGCTAGAAGCTGCGTTCCGTGCCAAAGATCCAAGGTCCACCGACACGTAATCAGTCCCGCAGGGGACTTTACGGAAACCGGTGACAGATTTGACACTATCCACATGGATATAATCGGTCCTATGCCTACTTCAGAAAACTTTCGTTACTGCTTAACACTAATAGACCGCTACACCCGCTGGCCCGAGGCCATTCCATTAATGGATATCACGGCAGAGACAGTGGCCGAAGCAATCTATCGGGAATGGATACCACGTTTCGGTGTACCCACCACCCACAAAAATAATGGGGTTCAAAAGAACCCGGACAGCCGTGTACCACCCGCAGGCCAACGGTATGGTCGAAAGGTGGCACCAAACCCTAAAATCTGCCATCATGTGCTACCAAAACCCACAGTGGTCAAAAACCTTACCATGGATTTTACTGGGGTTACGCACAACGCTCCGTGAAGGTTTACGCGCCTCTCCTGCAGAACTCGTTTTTTGTAGAAACCTACGGCTACCGTCAGAATTCCTTCAACCTAGCGAAGCAATTCCTCAGACCGAATTTTTATCCCGTTTAAAACTATATTTCGACGAAATACGTCCCGTGCCTTCTTCGAATCATGCTTCCCAAAAACCGATTGTTTACAAAGTCCTTTCGTCTTGCGAGCACGTTTTTATTCGGAACGACACCGTGAGGGCAGCCCTGCAGAAAGCTTTCGAAGGCCCCTATAAGGTATTGGCGCGAAGTAACAAACACTTTACAATCCTCGTTAAAGGGAAAGCCACAGAGACAAGCATCGACCGCCTCAAACCAGCTTTTACAGAAGGGCTGCATCGCGGAAGAGGGTAACGTTCGCCGGCACGGACAATCGCGAAAAGGAACCGGCGTCGGCGATGAGAGAGTGTAGTGAAAGCAATGGAGCTAGGGTCATCACGACGACCCGGTCCGGTAGACAGGTCAGACGGCCTAGCCGGTATCGTGAGCCGCTAGTGGCGTCCACTAAGGCGGGGGTACTGTGGCGACCCACCTCGCGAACACATCCGCGCGGTTAGGCGAATCACATCCACATATCGTGGAACGCGCACCTCGCTTATCGAAAGAGCGGCCATCATACTTTCGCGTTTAACGAACAAGAGCTACGCCATGTTCTTGTTAGGAATGATGTCATTCCTTTACTTACTTTCAACCACGCAACAATGAGCGCAAAGTGTGTTTGGTCACTTCACGTAACGTAAGTCCTATTCGCCATTGTTAAAGAGTTATTAATTTGTATAAATATAGGGTAAGAAATTAAGTGTAATAAATAATGCATCTGAAGTGCTAAATACAGTGTTTCTTTATCCTCAATTGGTATTTTCGAATGCACTTACCCGATGAATTCAACAGATTGGCAGTTGATTCAACAACTAAGCATAGTTGTAAATTCAACATTTTATGCTATTAGCTGAAAATAAAGACCGGACAACGTTCAATTGACTGTCGTTTTCGGTAATTTCAATTTTCTCCGTGTAGATTACTCTTAGTTCATCTTGACTATTTTGGATCGTTTTGTCTTATTCCCACCGATTTATTTTCCTTAAGTGTCCGTAGAACGTTGTTTATTTGTCTGTCAGTGACTTCTTTCAGATGCATTTAACGGTATCGTCGGTATCCACTATGTGATTAACCATGATAACATTTATATTCATATTTGTAAGTCGTTTATCCAATCAAAAACATTACTGTAAAAAGGCCAAGTTCCTATAGAAAATGTAGGCCATAAAAAGTGGTGAGATATCAGCGGCCAAGTTCTTGCAGAACTTTATTTAAGAGGTAAAATAGATGAGTAAGTTGAAGCCTTAAGCCTAGAATCGATTAAACGTATCTATAGAAACTTCAAACCTGTCTAGCATGTAAGTAATATGTACTTGAATTTTTAATAAAAATGCATTAACTTTTGTGAGAAGCATTTCTTAAATTATATTTTTTGTCTGTTCTGATATAGGTACTTTAAATGTGTAGAGTAGAGGAATATATTCCCCGCTGCGACCAATTCACATACTGAGTCATAAATGGTCGTCTGAAGCATGACCTGACTATAGACCTCAGAGTTTAGATCATTTTTACACAGTGCTCATCACAGGTATAAGCCTTAAGCTCTTTCCAGTGTTCGACTACATACTGCATAATGTTTCATCTGACTCTACGGAGTACCTACATAATCGCACGGAATAAATACGATCCACCATCGCCAGGCATGCAAACTAGGAACTAGCCAATAAGCACTTAGCTGTCTATCTCGGATATTTCATATTTTTCCACCCATTATATCGAACAGTTATACATAATGTACATACATATGTATGAACGCTTGTACACATACTTTGTATCAGCTCAAAGTTATATTTATTGAACTCTTTTTTTGCACAGGAGTCTAAATTGAGCAGAGGAGCAGAGCAGAGATTTTGATTTTTGGAAGTTAATTTCAACTCAGTTGACTGTGTGTGGGGAAGTCATTTGATTTGCTGTCAAATTGATGGGAATTTGTACTAGGCTTGTGCAATCTGTAAAAGTGTGTGTGAGCGAAACGTAAACAGTAAGATGACTTTAAACGCACACATAAAGAAAATTTCAGATATTTGTGGCATTTTATACAAAGTCCTTCAACTCAGTTGGTGCAGTGTGTGGCCGAATATAAATTCATGTGTAAACTCAATTGACAATTAAATTGAATTGTGTATGGGCTGCTTTATGCTGACCATAAACCATTCAACTCAACCGTCAACTTAGTCGGTTCATAGTGAAATCAACCCGTGTGTGGCGCTGTCAAGTGATCGATTTGACGGTTGACGAGTTGGTTGGGGTAAAATTAAAAGATTTTGATTTTTAGAAGTTGATTTCAACTCAGTTGAACTGTGTATGGGGAAGTCATTTGATTTGCTATCAAATTGAGGGGAATTTGTACTAGGCTTGTGAAATCTGTGAAAGTGTGTGTGAGCGAAACGTAAACAGTAAGATGACTTTAAACGCACACATGAAGAAAATTCCAGATATTTGTGGAATTTTTTACAAAGTCTTTCAACTCAGTTGGTGCAGTGTGTGGCCGAATATCAATTTATTAGTAAACTCAATTGAGAATTGAATTGAATTGTGTATGGGCTGCTTTAGAGGGGAGGTTGTCGTATGATGTATGACAGTATGAAATACATTTGGCGAGAGAATTCACCACGTTCATCGTTAGTTGTCAATATGTGTGCATTTGTATATGTATTTGTAGGTACCCAGCAAAAAGAGTAAGGCTTATTTAAGGCGTAGGTCAATATAGTTTATTCCTTAGCAGATCTTATCTTATCTATAAGGAATATTTTCTGAGTACAAATATCCTTTATTTTATGCCTTATTTTTCTACAGGCCATGTCCTAGGCAATCAGGTATATACTATTATACCTTACACAAAGCCTTATTTTAACCTTATGATAAGCTTACTTTAGCTTATTTCAGTCTTTCTTAATACTTAGTTTAAGGTAAAAACAATTGTTTTTTCATTACTTTAAAAGCTTTTCTATCAGTTTTTGATAAACAATATATTGTAAAATTAAAATTACTTGTAAACAGCTTGTAAAAAGCCTGGTTTAAGGCTTGTTTCCTTTTGAGAAACAATATTTTATAAGGTTATACAGATTTAGAAACATTTTTTTAATATTAAGTATACAAAATAGAAACAAATTTATTCTTCGTTTTATAGATTCTTTTGGTCCTCTTCTTCATTGTCGAACGGCTCATAAAATATTTCAACAAAGAAATAATAATTAATAATTAAAAATTAAATAAATAAGTTAATTAATTTTACCACTCAAATTTAAGTGCACTTTAAGAATTTACGAAAAATATCTTTATACACTTTAATACACTGCACCATGTTCAACACTCGAATCTAAACTGTCAGTTGAAAATGAAACCGAACGAAAAATCCCAATGAGAAATTCCATAGAAAAACTATTTACGACTTGGTACATGTCTCTCATTGGAATTCAAAATCTTATATATACCTTAAAGTGATGCTTAGATAAGCCTTAATATAAGGCATAAGTAAGAATTACTTTATTTAAACCTTGAAACAGAGAAAAAATACCTAGAATCTTATTTGTAACTTATAATAAACCATATTATAAGTCTTATTTAAGACTTTTAATAGTCTTGGAATAAGGTTTCTAGTTTCTCTCTGCCTTATTTTTCGCTTAGCCTTATATACTTACTTACTTAGTTGGCGCTACAGCTCGAGGTGAACCTGGGCCTGCTTCTCGCAACCATTTGTGTGTGCGTGTTATATTTTTGCACGAATGGAAGGGACCTACAGTTTTTTGCCGACTCCGAACGGCGAGTTGAGAAGCTCAATCGTGACAAATGATACTCTTTGATGCTTGTCAGACATTCGAAAGTGGTGGGCACCGTGAAAAACTTTTAGGTGTTTGCGGCGGGATTCGAACCCAAGACCGCTGGCACAGTAGTCCGACGCACTAACCACTTGCGCTACGGTGCCTTATATGCCTTATAAAATTTTTTGCTGGGTAAGTTTCACACCTCTGTAGTGTATATAGTGTATAATACACCGTGATTTGTTTTTATTTATTGAAAGGATTTACAAGTTAATAAATAAAAGTTTTTTAATTTTTCCTTTATACACATTATAAATGCTACATATGTCCCAAATTTCAAGTCTCTAGGTCTGCTGGAAGTACCATATAGGTTTTGATGATCGTGTGTCAGCTACGAAAATGACGATTTTCGGAGCTCAATATTTCTTAAAGTATAATAGATACAGACTTGGAAACTTGGAATATGATCTAATATTGCGCTCTTCTACTCGCAGCCAGAAAATTTCCAGAAGGTTTCCAGTAGCTAAGGAAGCTGAGTTATAAGGTTAGTTAAATAGCCGCGAAGCGCTTCGGGTAAAGAGTACTGGTAGTGCCGCGTGGAACTTGGCGGTGCACTACCGTGCACCCAGATATTGTAATGATTTAGGCGCAGCAGAGGAAATTACACATATTCTGTGTGAATGCCAGGACATAACACGTAGTGGCAGGAACATTTTAGGCTCCTACTTCTTTAGTTACTTGGAGGAGATAGGCCGATTCAACTATTCAACTATAAACTCGTTCTAAAATTTTGCAGGGTAATAAAATGTTTTGAGGAAATTGTGGCGGTTTAGGTGCCATCCTTGGATGAATTCTTAGGGGATCGCGATAGGCCCACTCTAGTGCCTGGTATTTCGGGATGTCTCAGGGCTCAGCCTCTCAACCTGTCTCAACCTAACCTATTCGTTTAGTCTACATAATTACCAATGATCAGTTATCATGGATAATTTTGCGAGGTAATCGAAGTTTATCTAAATTAATTGATGGCCTAAATAGTGTTGTGTTGATGACTCTCCAAGCCTCCCTGAGTTCATTTGGCATTCAGTTATGCTCCTTCTGACAGTCGAAGATGTATGAATGTATTATTCATATACAGTACTTTTGCATATACATTATGTAGAATCCGCCTCGAAAGCTACCTACAGTTATATCTGAATACTGACATAAACTCATCAAATCAGAGTCTCTTCTACGGAAATCTTTTCATCACATCTTCCTTTTTATGACAGCAACGCGAGTACCTACTTACTCGTACATCAAAATGTTGCACTGTACCTTAACATCCGTCAAAATGTCCCGAAGTACACTTAAATAGTATCTAAATATTGTGCACCACTTAAATCACATTTTACAGCCCCAATAACATTTCTGTTTCTGATTAAATTGAATCCTGTGCCCTTTTATGTTCGCATGAAATTTTCAGCAACAAAAAAATAAATACATCTGTAGAGTGCAATAAAATCCTTCGTCCTCGATAAAATTAATTCCATTTTCTCCAATTACCAAACGAGCTAACGTCAGGGGAACCCCCACTTTCCGTTTCCTGTTATACCCGCTTCGCTCACATAAAATTGAAAGCTCGAGACCTCTACGCCAGCATCCGACCCCGAACGGTGGCCAAAACTAAAACAAAACTTTGTTCCTGATTTCCTGGAATTGGGGAATACCAACTGATTTCGGTCTGATCCTCTCGTCTTCTGCGTCCTTATTCAACTTGCTGAGCGTCATCATCGTTATCCCAGAGAAATACGAAGTTTCTTTCTGCGAAAAACCTGGTTCTCTCCTACTCTTTAATTCCTTTAATTTGTGTAGCAAAACTGAGGATGTAATTAATTTTCTGTGCTCTCGAGAATTTAATTAAAATTGCGTGAATTATTCTAATTCCATTACAAGATTGTATCTAAATATATTTGTTTAGGTATCCGTATCGTATATAGAGGATTCACTGATTCAATTGAATAGTGTTATGCCATCAAACTATCTCCTTATCATCATAAATCTAAAAAAAAGGAATATTTTCTTTAGTAATTACGTAATAGAACCAACGTGAGATAATATTATGTAAGCAATCTTTTAGATCTCTATGCCTCCACATCAAACAACACTTGCTGTTCTACTTAGCTAAGTAAATAATAAAATAATGAAAAACAAAAAATTCTTAATAATTTAAAACTTTCTGTAGCCAACTTGCCAACAATGCGTTGGAAGCGTAAGCCCAGGCAACACAGTATGAACGGGTGCTCTCGTATCTGCTCCAATTTCATTACTTTGGATACAAAAGTTCAGCTGCAGCTCTAGAGTGGGATTAGAGTGTGAAGTTCATACGTGCGTCTCATCGTAATGATGACTGAAAAGTTTGGATTTACACTTTTGCTACTTCTTGTGGCAGTCACTACTATGTCTGTGGTTATGTGTGCGCCACTATCAAGTGTAGTTTGCACTAGTAATTCGCCATATTGCGATGGAGTCACGTCACCAGGCGATTATACTGTGTCCAGAGATGAAAGAGAATCTACAATTGAAGCACAAATAGAATCACCGTTGGACACATCTGTTTGGGAAACGTCAACATTCCCAATGAATTTTAGATTCATTTGAGAAGAAGCTGATAGATACATTATTATCTCTATACATACTTTTACCATGTACAAAAACTTCTCGTTATTTTAAAGTGTATTTAAAAAATGTGTTCCACTTCAAGTGGATATTAATGTAAGAACTCTGATCTGTGAAATATACCCGTTTATTGTTCTGTGTAATTTAAACTTTTGCATGATTTGGGTGAGTGGATTCCATGGATTATAATTGTTTTCTCATCGTAAGGTGTTATCGATCCATTGTCACTGGCCGTAATCTCTTAGTTTTAGATGTGATCACATTACGGAGACATCTGTTTACAGATGTTTCCACCTCGCAACTGATAGCCATAGCGGTCGTCACATTTCAATTAGCATATTCATATAGTTCAGATTGCACATTTTACTGGTACAGTTGAAGGTACTAGCAGTACTAGGTTGGTAGGTAGGTTGTAGGTAAGTATGGCTGTATGGCGTATCTTGCCATACACAATTAGCGATGTTTTGTTACCAAGGCCTTATTTGGTAAAACAAATGTGTGATTTGGGGATTTACCGTTCAAATCTAAGACGGTTCTACGTCTTGTCAGTCATTTATTTATTTATTTATTTTTATTTATATTTCGTCATTTAGAGTTACAGGCTCCATTAGACAACTTAAAACTATAGATGTAGTGTGTATATTGTTACGCATTGGGGCGTATATAACAATAAAATAAATAAATTAATAAAATTTCACTCGGCCGCGGAGTATTACCGTCCGAAAGAAGAACTTAGCGAGAGAAGAAATACGGACAATCAACAAAAGAAAGTGGTTTCCAAACGATGGTCAAGAATGAACAATGAAGCAGCACAGTTTTGGATAGCGTTTAATTTGCTCAAAATTTTTGTTAATAAATATAATAGTGGTAATTTCTTCAAAATTGGTTCAGTAGTTTACGAGTTAATCGGTTGAGAAATTGAATTTTTCCACGTGAATTTCTCAAAAACTATACAACTTAGGAGATTCGCTAAGTTATCTTTAAAAATATAGTTCATTATCTACCAACTGTGATTTTTTCATATTTCTGACTTCAGTAGTTTCCGAGAAGGGGCTTTTTTATGATATTTTTCACACAGTTTTGAGAATAACTCCCAAAGATTTTAACAGAAAAAATTAAGAAAAACATTTTTGGAATATCTGTTTCGAGCCCTTTCGAATGATGTCCCGCATGATATATTTTTCCGAAATTATTTTTTTTCTAGATTATATTTTACCCACCCTGTATAGTTGTTTCACAACATTTTTGAGTAATATGTTGTCCTTAATGTGGACCACCGTAATGTATAAGTGTGCGAAATTTCAAGTTTCTAGGAAGAACGATTCTTGATGTTTTTATCGTGACAGACACATTAAATCGAACTTATTTTGTTTCCCGAGTTCACATTACGCCGTCCTGTAAAGTTGTTTCACAATATTTTTGAGTAATAATGTGTGAAACAGGTGAGGATCATCGTAATGTATAACTATGCCAAATCTCAAGTTTCTACGGCAAACGGTTTCTGAGATAAAAATATAAAAACATGAGTATGACAGGCATTTTGGCAGATATACCTGAAGTCGTGTCCATTATTATTCCCTTTTGTAACTTATATTTGGAATTTGCAGCCGAAATTACACAAGCAGCGGTGGTGCTGAGGGTAAAGCTTTGTCCTATCAAATACAGGGTACTGGGATCGAATCTTGGACATGGCGGTTTTTTTTTTTCCTTTGTTTTTTTTTTCTTTTTCAGTATTCATACATACATATACATTATGTATATTGAAGTAGATTGAGTGGAATTTATTTTTCTTTTTAGGTTTTGTTGTTGTTTTTATTATTATTATTTTAATATTGCTTCGGATGATAAAATAAAACACCAATTCGATAGAATATTCTTTATTTTTTGCGTCCTTCTTTACACACGCGGTAAGACAATCTTCATTGAACCCAAAAACAAGAATAACATCTGTCTCCATCCAAAATGGAAAAAGGATTTTCTTACTTCTAATATACAAGATGGCCGACAAAGTATAAAGTAACAATCGATTGGCAGATGGCGCTGGTATCGACAAAAAGATAATTTTAAACATTAATCGCACATGGGTTGTATTGTTGAGAGCATATTCAACCTGCGATAGCTTGCTCACCCAATCTGCATGATTCACCGGTTCACTGATTTTGCTCAAGAAAGCCTTAATTACTCGGTTGACTCGTTCAACCTGACCATTAGCCTGTGGTGACGCTACAGCTACTTTGATGTGATGGATATTGTTCTTTAATAGATAATCACTGAACTCCAGCGTGGTAAAGCAGGTACCACGGTCCGTAATAATACGTCTGGGTCGGCTACAGTAGCTGAAATACTTATCCATAGATGCGCAAACTTCTTTGGTGCTTGTTGAATTAACTGGGTACAACCGTACGAACTTGGTGAAAGCGTCAATAACAACAAGTAGATGTTTGCGTTTAGAAACAAGGGCCGGAAGTGGTCCAAAGTGGTCCATATGTATTGTGTCAAATGGGATTGGGACTCAACATTTTCCAGCCCCCGAATTTGTTGTTGTAGCATTAACATCTCACGACGCATGCGTAGAAGTTGGAGCTGTGCCTCCAATTGTTGTGCTTCATCGGAAATTACTGCGGTTGGTGTTTGGGTGTTTCTGCGTGTTTGGTCATCGGAGACATCAGCGACTATCCGTTGGAGAACTGCGGATGGCTGCTGAGGGACACTACTTGGTTGCTCCTCAACTAGGATAACTGCGGGTGGCGGTTGCGGGTGTATCTCCGCATACAAAGGGCGCAACTGCGCACTCGGCGGGACCACTACGCCATCCAATGTAAGCGCCTCCGCCATTGAGCGTGTAACCCTTGAGTTTGGCATTATCGAAAATATATCAGCAAAATATTGATTCGATATTATTTTTTTATAATTTTCTGAGTTGAACCCCACACCTGAGATTTAATATTGCTTCGGATGATAAAATAAAACACCAATTCGATATAATATTCTTTATTTTTTGCGTCCTTCTTTACACACGCGGTAAGACAATCTTCTTTGAACCCAAAAACAAGAATAACATCTGTCTCCCACCAAAATGGAAAAAGGATTTTCTTACTTCTAATATACAAGATGGTCGACAAAGTATAAAGTAACAATCGATTGGCAGATGGCGCTGGTATCGACAAAAAGATAATTTTAAACATTAATCGTTAAAGAATATTACATTATGTTTCTTTTGTTTTCTTTCCTTATTCGTGGTGATAGAATCGAGTACCTGGCTGATATTGTTTATGTACGAACTTAGACAACAGATTTTTATAACCGCGGTGGCCGGGTGTGTAGCGCGTCGGTTTTCCATTTTTTTTATGCTGTACTACTGAGTTTTGAGGTCCCAGGTTCGTCCCCTGGCAAAATTTGTATTTTTATTTATTTTTTTTGTATAGCAACACAGTTTTGGATAGCGTTTAATTTTCTCAAATTTTTTGTTAATAGAATAGTGGTAATTTCTTCAACATTGGTCCAGTAGTTTACGAGTTAATCGGTTGAGAAATTGAATTTTTCGACATAAAATTGAATTTTTCGACGCGAATTTCTCAAAAACTATACAACTTACGAGATTCGCTAAGTTATCTTTAAAAATATAGTTCATTATCTACCAAATTTTTCACACAGTTTTGGGAATAACTGCCAAAGTTTTTAGCAAAAAAAATTAAGAAAAACATTTTTGGAATATCTCTTTCGAATGATGTCCCACATGATATATTTTTCCGAAATTATTTTTTTTCTAGATTATATTTTACCCACCCTGTATAGTTGTTTCACAACATTTTTGAGTAATATGTTGTCCATGAATGTGGACCACCGTCAGTGTCGTAGCTAAGGTCATGAGCGCCCCTGGCAAGATTTGAATTTTGCGCCCCCCAAGACTTATTTTATAGGAACAGAAACAACACAATAACTTTGAAAGTATAATTTAAGTACGTCCAGAATTTAAAAAAAAATTGCTATTTTTTTTTCTACAGATTATTATTCTCTATAATTTTAGGCGTATTTATGTGAAAGCCGATTGTAAACATGCCCCATAGATCCAAAGTTATCATAGAAAATGTTACGGCCCCACGAGAGTCCGAATCGGGCAGGTGGCATTTGTTTGAGGCAGGTTTTTTTCGGAGTCCTTCAGCTTTTCAGTTCTTTTGATATCCTAAAGTATATATAGGGACATTTATAAAGCATGAGGAGAATATATTAAGGTTTCTGAAATGAAGGTTAGTTGTATTTGATCGTTCAAAGTGAGCTGCGCGTGACCTCGAGCGTAAACTACTTTTTCCGGCACGGTCGGCATGATAACTCATACAGTTTTTAATATTTTTTGATGCATTTTTTTTTTTAAATGTTTGAAATTGTTTTCTCTATAGTCTGCCAGGCCGGATTTTTGATATTTTGATTAAAAAAAATTATAAATATAATTAAAGTGACATTTTTAACACAAAATGCACACTTTTTTTTAAACTTCCGTAAATTCCAAAATTTTTAACTTAACAAAAGTTTTTTTACATTTGCAAATCCATCAATATTTCAAGGAGAAATGATGTCGACCATGAAGCAACTTTTTTTTCATAGTGCCTTGCAAAACGTGAAAGTGAAATACATTTTTTTATAAAGTTTAAATACGAGTAAACCATGTTAAAAAGTTTTTTTTATCCATTTCCATTGGTATCCCTTCTAAAAACAGTTTTTCTTTTAGCGCATTTTTGGCGCTGCTGGGCGTACATATGTCCAGCCCCCGTAAATTATGTTAAGCATAAAATGAGTCCCTACTTACTACTATGTAGTTCGCTTACTAAGGCATTACAAAATCTCGTAAAGCTTACTTTTCAGGCTTTTTCTAAGGCCAATTTGTCAATAATATGGTCTTTAAACTCTAAACACAACTATATAGTTGGCTTTGTATTTTGTATTTTAATGCTGGGTCAGCAGAAGAGGTGTCGTGTAACGAAAGTCCTGTTAGGAAACCAAAATCAGCAGTTACGGCAGCTAAACTTTGAAATCTCCGCCCCATTTGCTGAATAAGTGTGTCTAGTGCCGAGTAAAACTGAATTTTAAACTTTTGAAGTGGTGTCATTATGGCCGCATATCATTGGCCCTTTCGTCGAATATTTTTTAAGCTTTCGTTTACGCTTTTCGAAAAATTACGGTTCTATCGACAGCTCGTTTACTACATTTTTAGCTGAATCACACAGCTCTATTTGATTTTCTCTAAAATCATTCAAAAAATCCACAAGACAAGTGATGTTCTCATACCTGTCTTAGAACTATGAAATTCTACCAAAATCAGTCAAATCCTGTTCCCGTACGAAGATTTTTCGTAGTTTGTCACAGAAGAGAGACCTAACAATAGAGTAAGAAACTTCCACATGCTGCAAATTTTAGCCCAAGAAATTTATTTTCCCATTTTTTGTTGTTCAATGCTTTTCTGTACTTTTTCACACTTTTACCTCTCTCTGAGAGATTTTTCCCCCACTCCATGAAATTTGAGAATCTGTGAATTTTGGGGTAGACATTACGGGAAAGCACCCACGCCACGGTGTGCCGGAGAGTGGAAAAACGACACAATTTTGGTTTGTGTGTAAAGTTTTTTTTATATCTTTTATTAAGTGTTCGGTACAAATTGTATGGGTTAAGTCAGGGGCACCGTTCCTAATCTGTGGGGGCGCCTATCGTAATCAAGTTCAAGTTTTTTTCAAGTGAGTTAGCCTAGCAGAATGTTTTAAATTTTTGTGCTAGTGGCTCTGTAAAGTGCGCCCCCCTGAGGGTTGCGCCCCTGGCAGCCACCCCCCTGGCCAGCCCCTAGCTACGACGCTGACCACCGTAATGTATAAGTGTGCCAAATTTCAAGTTTCTAGGAAGAACGGTTCTTGATGTTTTTATCGTGACAGACATTTTTGAGTTAGAGCGAACTTATAATGGTTCCGTATTACCATATGGGTACGGAACCCTAAAAATTAACTTTATTTAATGACAGAACATGAGTGACTTAAAAAAATGTATGTCTTACTTCTAACTTATCCCTATGCTGCACACGCAGCCCAATATAGCATACGCAGCAATACTTGCACACGCCGCCCAATCTTACATATTTGTATTTGTATTTATTAATTCATCTTGCTAGGTATACAATTTATAAAATGTAATTAGAACAATTCAGAGAAAAACATTAATGAGTTACAAAAATAATAGAAATAATTAGCGTTATAATTAACAGAAAACCATTAGTGTATTACAATAAAATTATACTAATACAAAAATTTACAGTGATCTTCAAAATAAATCATATTTAAAAACCCAGCAAAATTAGGTCTGAGACACTCTTTAGCTAAGCTGAAAGCAAGAGCTAGTGGCAAGTGTCCCATCAAAAACAAGAATTCAAACGTAGTTGTGTGCAGGGTGAAGATATTATTATTATTATTTTTTTTTTTTTTTTTTTTTTTTTTAGCTGATTGAGGATAATATGTGTTCAATTTGAGTGTGATCGTGATTAAAAAGCCAGGATTTTATTTTGTGTAGGAAAGGTGACAATTTTCTTAGACTTCTGATAGAGAAAAAAATTGAGGGGGCTACTACAGTAAAGAATTTTTTAAAATGTATTTTATTGTAAGCAGGGATATTAGGTTAGGTAGCAGTGGCTGCCAGTAACAAGTACCAGCACACTTAGGCCTATAGAGGCCCATTGTGATACCAAGGATCTTGGGGATAATTACCCCGCTACTCAAGAGAACCATTTGGAGCTTTGTACAAAGCGAAGAAGGCTTCCTACGTCTTTTTGTGTTAGATCACTTAGATCATCGAAGAAGTATTCTTCTAGGTGAAGTTTCCTACTACGAGAAAGAGCTGGACACGAGCAGAGGAGATGTGTTGGACTTTCCTCCTCCTCTTCGTCTCTACAGCTTCTGCAGAAGTCTTTCGAAATGACGCCAAGTCTAGTAGCGTGTTTGCCTATAAGGCAGTGTCCTGTGATGACACCGATAATCGTAGTAATATGTAGTCTTTTTAGTGACAGAAGGTATCTAGAGCGGTTAAGATCTAATCTAGGCCAGATTTGCTTTGTAGCAAGGCAGGTGGTTCCACCTTCCCATCTAGCGTTGGTTTGATTGACTGTGTCAAGTTTGAGTGCTAGCTTGTAAGTAGCGAGTGGCATACCTATATATTTCTTATCGGGTAGAATAGGTATTGTTGTTCCTATTTTAGCGAGCTCGTCAGCTTTGCAATTCCCTGGAATGTCTCTGTGCCCCGGCACCCAGCAAAGGTGAATGTTAAACTGCTTAGCCATCTCTATGAGAGATGAACGGCAGTTGGAGCTGGTCTTAGAAGTGGATGAGACTGATTCTAGAGATTTCAATGCCGCCTGACTATCCGAGAAAATGCTAATATCGTTAGTGGATATTACATTCCTCTTGATCCAGGACAGTGCTTCCGAAATCGCCATGATCTCCGCTTGAAACACGCTACAGTGATCAGGGAGGCGAAAGGAGAGATTAAAGTTTTTGTCAAAATTGGGCTTGGGTACAGTGTAGTCTATGTTTTCGGGAAGGGTAAGATTGTCTAGTATTATCGAGTGGCCAGTGTAGTTACTTGACCACTGTGAGATTGTTTTGAGTCTTATGGCAGAACTGGTTGCTATTTGCTTACCAATTAAGTCTAGGGGTGGGAGATATAGAAGGATGTCTAATGCTGCGGAGGGTGTTGATCTTAATGCTCCACTAATGCACAGACACGCTAATCTTTGTACTTTCCCCAAGCTGTCGCGATGTATAGCTTTATCTATGGCGGTCCACCAGACCGCTACGCCATACATCAGAATCGGTCTGATGATAGATACATAGAGCCAGTGGGCGATGCGGGGTTGAAGACCCCATTTGCTGCCGATGGCTTTCTTGCAGGAGTAGAGTGCTATGGTAGCTTTCTTTACTCTTTCTTGGATATTGAGTTTCCAACTGATGAGACCTAGGTACTTTGCTTTGTCGGTGAAAACTAACTTGGTACCATATAAAGATGGGGGGTCTATCTGAGGGATTTTATATTTCCTAGTAAAAAGAACCAACTCCGTTTTCTGAGGGTTAACCCCCAGTCCACATTTGTCGGTCCATTTCGAGAGCTTATTTAGTGCATTTTGCATGAGTTCATTGATCGTGTGAAGATGCTCGCCGGAAAAAACTATAGCGACGTCATCAGCATATGCGATTACTTTGCATCCCACGCCTTCTAGGAGTAGCAAAAGTTCGTTTACTACAAGGTTCCAAAGAAGAGGGGATAGGGCACCACCCTGGGGGGTACCTCTGCTGACAAATCTCCTGGAAGAGGACTCGCCCAGCTTGGTGTTGATAATTCGACTAGTAAGTAGTAAATTAATCAATTTGCGAAGCGAGTGCTCGACCTTGAGTTTTGAAAGGGCATCTACTATAGCCTCCGATTTAATATTATTGAAGGCACCTTCTATGTCTAGGAAGACAACCATTGTGTATTCTTTGCAGTAAATCGTCTTCTCAATGGTGCGTACCAGGGAGTGCAGTGCAGTTTCCACTGATTTACCCTTACAGTAAGCATGTTGGGATTCTGATAGCAGTCTTGATTCGATGCTGCTCCGAAGGTGGGTATCGATCAGTCTTTCTAAGGTTTTTAAGAAGAATGATGATAGGCTAATAGGTCTGAGATCTTTTGGACTGGCGTGAGAGCTCTTTCCCGCTTTGGGAATGAAGACTACTTTAACTTCCAACCATAATTTGGGGATGTAAATATTGTTTATACAAAACGTAAGTATAGTTTTCAGCCAAGGCAGAATAATGTCAGTTGCCGACTGGAATTCAGCAGGTATTATGCCGTCAGGTCCCGCAGATTTGTATGGTTGGAAGCTGCGTAGTGCCCAAAGCAGTTTGTCCTTTGTGACCAGACAATTTGTGTTAGTTAGTGTAAGTTGAGTAGGTTGTGTACTGTTAGACGAACTACTAAGTGGAGAAGAGAAGCTACCAGGAAAGTGTGTATCTAGTAGTAGGTCTATTGTTTCTTCGCTTGAAGAGGTCCAAGAGCCATCTGGTTTCATCAGATAGCCAGGAGTACTTGGATTGGTGGAGAGTATTTTTCGTAGCCTTGAAGCTTCCGAGAAGTTCTCAATATTGTCGCAGAAAAGTCTCCAGGATTTCCGTTTGGCTTTCCTAAGAGTACTTTTGAATACTGCGAGGGCCTCCTTATAAGAGGTCCAGTCTAGGGCACTTTTTGTGAGTTTGGCCCTATTGAATAGCAGTCTGCAGTATTTTCTTGTGCTGCTAATATCGGAGTTCCACCATGGAGGTTTCGGTTTCCCCTTTGGTCTTTTTGTAGGGCATGCCACATCTAATGCTTTATTGCAGGCGGAAGTGAGTTTTCCTACCAAGCAGTCAAGCTCTTGTGTACTGCTCGGGACCGGGGGTATTGAAGAAGGGATTAACCCCTGTAGTGTTTCCCTGTATTTAGCCCAGTCGGTTTTCCGGAAGTTCCGAAAGTCTGGTTTGGCTGGGGGATGGTCGTTTAACGAAAATTGGATGTATCGATGATCTGAGAACGAATGTTCAGCCGATACTTTCCAGTTGTAGATCAATTGGGAGATATTATGAGATACAAGTGTAATATCTAGAACTTCCTGTCTATTACAGGTTATAAAAGTTGGTGTGCAGCCTATGTTGCAGTAGGTGAGGCTTGTAGTAAGAAAATAATCAAAAAGTAGCTCACCTCTGTTGTTGGTGTCGGAGCTGCCCCAAATAGAGTGATGCGCATTTGCGTCACAACCCAGGATTAGTCCATCCTTGCGCCTCTCTGCATCAGCGATTGCCTCCCTCAGGTTGTTCGGAGGGCCTATAGCATCATGAGCGAGATAGGCCGAGACCAGCCAGATTTTGTCCTTGCCAGTCTCCAGTTGTACCACTACTGTATCTCGATCGCTGTAATTAGAGAGTAGGAATATATTAAGATTACTCTTTGCGAGAATGCAGGCTCTTGGCTTACCTTCATTCCTCTTGTGGTAAAGAGTATAATTAGGAGTCCTGAGTCCAAGTATCGAGTTACCATTAACCCAAGGTTCTTGGATCAGGACGACGTCTTCTCCTAGTTGTTGAAGTCGGAGAAGAAGTGAAGCGGATGCCGCTTTGGAGTGGTGGAGGTTAATCTGAACTAATCGCAGCATTGGAGCTACAATCAGGCGGATTTACCTCCACTACTGTGGAGTTAGCCTCTGGGTCAGAGTCCGAAGCTAGAAGCTCGTCCTCACTCAGGCATATGATTGGCTCAATCTCCATATCCGAGAACGGTTCTTCCAGGGATGGGGGGTGGGATTGAGATGGTGGTGGTGGTAGTGGTGAGGGTACCGTCTTTGAGTCATTTGTCATTGCACTGGATGACATCTGTGAGCATGACAGTAGCTCCGAAGTGGTTGTGAGGTCACTGGGTGAAGGGTTTGACTCTGCTAGTGCCTCGTCTTTTTTGTATACTCTCAGGGTGATGGAGTCAAACCCGTAGCTTATAACGCCGTTAGTTTTTGCGAGAGGAGCCAGGGATTCCTGATTGATGACAATGCAGGCACTCCTAAAGAGACCCCTGGCTTCGTCTAACCTGCCAATCTTCCAATTGTGCGTCGGAAGTTGCGGGTTGCAGAGCTTGATGACGCTAAGCACATCGGCGGCAAGTGGGGGTTCGGTCGGGATCCAGGCCCGGGTTCTTGGTCTGCTCGGGATATCATCCTTTGCTACGACCTCCAACCTGGCGCCTGGCCAAATCTCGCCCAATTGGCTTACTACCAGCTTATAAAGCTGCGCCGATCTATCATCGGCGCAGGCGACCAACTTCACATGGCCTTGATGCCATCCATTGTCGCGACATAGGGGGGGAGGACCTGGGTGGTCCTTGATGATCCTGAGGAATCCACTGTGCAGCCGGCTGTTGACCAGCAGCCACCTATCAGGGGAAATCCTACCGTCTGGATCGCTGCGGTCGATGACTGCAACCACCAAGTGATCTTTAAGAACCTCGCTGAAAGGCCTTGATGTGATGCTGGACGTCTTAGGTGTGGTGTTGTTCACCTAAGCTTCTTTTTGAGTCCGGATGTGACTCATCCAGCGACCTTTGTCTTTTTGACGTAGAGTCTGAAGACGCAGCGGGTGACCTTTTGGTGATTTTCATCGCCCAATCAAGAGAGGCCCTTTGCTGTGCTGATCAGGCCTCTTCTGTAATTTTGCCAATTCTTTCCAGTACATTGGCAGCAGTCTTACGGTCCCTATAAGCCTGCTTGGAGGGGGCGATATACCGTTTCCGGCGTACCGTCCCCGAAGCGTCCGAAGCGGACGACCGTGGGTGATTGGAGGATGTGTTGGGAGACGGGCCAGAAGCTTTCGGTCTTCCCAGCGCATCCAAATGGGTATTTAGAAGTGGATGCGCGCCTTTGCCAGCAATGCTAGAATCCAGCTTGGGTAGCAGATTCTTTGCTGCTGCTTGGCATCGAGCAACCTCAGCAGAAGACCCTGAGGTCTTGCTGCCGGCCGGGATTGAAGAGGACCCGGTCTTGGAATTATTGTTATTGTTATTGTTGTTGTTCAGCGATATTAACCAGAATGTTGGAGTTCACTCGCAGATTATGCACCGAGTTTGTTCTAACTGAAAGGTAACCACTCCTAATAAAAAATATTTTAAGAACTTTAAAGTAATAGAGATGCCTTAGAGGTAGAACTTTTAGCTCCTGAAACAATATGAAGCTGCTATGGAAGCGATGTTTCTTACAGATAATACGCACAATATGTTTTTGGGAAATAAGAATTGGATTAATCTTGTTCATATAAGTCCCACCCCAACAAGTTATCCCATACTGAAGCTTTGAGTGAGCAATACCATAGTAGATCATAGCTAATAATTTTTGTGAGCAATACAAGCTTAGATTATAAAATTGCCTAGAGCAACATAATAAGTACTTTTTCAGTGCGCTGGTGTGATCGGACCAGTTCATTTTACTGTCGAGTATTATTCCAAGGTATTTGAAGAAGTGGACAAAATTCACCTGAAAGCAATGAGCCGAGCAGGGTGCATTAGAATCAAATGAATTACTATCAATTAAATTGTATTTGAATTTTATACAATCAGCAGAATGATAAAATAAATAACAATCATCTATAGTATGGGACTCTGTAAGACTAACTTAAGACCATTCTATTGATGGCAAACCAGCGCCTTAGAATGTCCAAGTCTGAGTTGATGTCCAAAATTAGGCTGAGCAGGGAGCTGCAACTGTAGGAGAAGGCCTTATCATCAGCAAAAGCTGTAATTAAGCCCTTAAAATTCTGTTTGAATATTGAATTGATGAAAATCAAGAACAGCAATGGACCCAGTACAGAACCTTGCGGAACACCAATAATTATGTTGCGAAATTCGCTAGAGCAACCATTTATTTTAACATTTTGCTTTCTATCTTTTAAATAAGAAGCTAGCCAGTTATAAACGAAACCCCGCATTCCTGCCTTATATAATTTGTTCAAGAGAATTTCGTGATCAACTAAGTCAAAAGCTTTGGTTAAGTCTATGAAAAGTCCAGCCGTAAACAGATTATCATTTATGCTTTCGTAAATCTTACTGCAGAACTTTAGCAACGCATCTTCGGTTGACCTACCGGCTCGAAATCCATACTGAGATTCATTAAAGAAATTATTTTTATTTAAAAACCCCAAAATTCTCCTTTTCATCGCCTTCTCAAAAATTTTCGAGCAGACAGGTAACAGAGATATCGGTCTGTAATTATTCAGATTACAAGAGTTGGACTTTTTGTGGAGAGGAATGACTTCAGCTATCTTAAGCGCGCTAGGGAAAATTCCACAGTATACGCTTTTATTGAAAATATGTGCAAGCACATCGACAACATTAAACGCAATTTTTTGTAGTCTGATTTTAGTTGAGCGTTATTTGGGTATTTCTTACATTTTAGTCGTAGCTTATTTTTTTCGTTTACTTTACCCAATAGATACCCTGTCATCCATTCTTTTAGACGTTTGGATTTATTGTTAGTTTTGACCGAACTAATAGTACAACTCTTAAGGAGAGTACCGAGTTTATTTATGAAATTGTCATATGCGATAGATGGATCACTTTCATTATAAACACTGTCCCAATACTCAAATCGCAGAAGCAAGTTGAGCTTGACAAAATCAATTTTTATAAGTTGCATGTAGGATACATCTGTTTTATTTTCATGCATGATATCCAAAAAATTAAGGCTAGTCATACAATGATCCGTGATTCCTAAGTCGGCTATTGAACTCACTAAACTAACATTACGAGATAAACTACTCCTGCAAAAAATATGATCAATGCATGTCCTTGAATTATCACCAATACGTGTGGGCTCGCTTATACAGCAGTCTAAACCGTAACTATCCACGAAGTGGGTTTTAGAAAGAAGGTCAATATTAATGTCACCCAGAAAAATAAAGTTTTTAGTTTTTTCAGCCAACAACAAATTGTTAAGTTCTTCCAGAAAAACATCTCTACTACTATCATTAAACCTATAGACACACACAACGCAGTGTCTTTCGTTATTTAGATTATATGTTACCTTTATAATATCCGCAGATTCTAAATTTTTGCTAACAATATCACAACCAATGTATTTATTTTTAAGGAAAACACCAACACCACCAGCAGAATAGGAATTGTTACATGTGGGGAAAAAAGTATAACCTGGGATTTTATAGTTATCTCTTTCATAGTCAAAAATCCAAATTTCTGAAACAAAAACAAAGTCCGGCTTATTTGAACACGATTCAATATAGAGCAATAACAAATCGAAGTTTGCACGAATACTGCGGATGTTTTGGTGTATAATTTAAAAACTATGGGGGTATTTATGACTATTTTGAAAAACACTTGACAATAAATCACTTTCAAACTTACAAATAGATACTAAATTATCTTCAGGATAAAAACTATCAAATGGCATTAAATTTAAATGTTATTTAAGTCCTCTAAACAATTAATTTTAATAACTTTATCACCTTCTTTTTTTCTCATTAATAGTTCAGAGTTTTGTAACCACAGAAACTTGTAGCCGTTGGCTTTTTTCGCGATCTCAGCAGCTTTCCGAAGTTCACGGGTGTGAAAAGTCAAACTATTGTTTATGTAAATAGTACCCTTCTCGTTGGAATTGTTTCCAAATAATTTGGCTGACAAACGCTTTTTGATCTGCACTTTTTTCTTCATTAGCTTAAGCTTGGTGTTCTGCGCGCAAAATTTTACACACAAAACATCAACACCAGTTGCAGGGCCGGCCCAAGCCAAACGAGCTTTGGCAAATTCAGCAATAAGATCATCATAGTCTAAAGATTTCAATAATTCCTTTTCTATAGACATTATAGATAAGCCTACCAATCTCTCTTGAGTCATAGTTGTCCTGAGATAATTTTTAATAATTTTAAGTTTAGAAAAACTACGTTCTCCTGAAGCTACTGTAACCGGGATTGTATTTAGAATTTGAAGAGCAATAACTTAATTAGGAGCAAGATCTTCAAGGCTTGAACTGAATATAAAATTTAACACATCTAAAGATGAGCTTTGTGGTATAACAAGCTGCGAAATGACTGTTAGCTCTTGATACAATTCTGCTCCATCTAAATCTTTAAAATTACCAAATGTTAAAACATTCTGCAAATTAAGGCATGAAGAAAGTAAATTTTTATTTTTCAAACATTCGTTTATGTTACTTAAAAATGAAAAATTGATACTATATGTGTCAAGCTGCTCAAACCTTTCTGTAATTGATTGAATCGCTTGATCAAGTATTTTGAAATAAAAATCTACTTTAAATCTTTATTTCGGTTCTAATATAGTTTCAGGACATTCATCAGCATAAAGTCTTTTTCTCCGTCGGGATCGCAATGATGAAGCTTCAGGAAACATATTTGGTATTTCAAGGGAACTAGCAATATGCTCAGTTAACTGAACATAATCATTAAATTTTTCATCGGAACGCATTGCAATCAAACTATTTTTGGTATTTTCTAAGACTTTTATGCCTGTTGACAGATTAACGGATGGACTTTGCAAATATTTACTAGTTTTATTAATGTTTTCTAAAATATCAAACCAAATAAGCAGGCAACAAATAAATGTAAAATCAAAAATTTTATTTCCTAAAGATTCTGCAATGTTTTTCGGCTCCGGATTTCCTATTTCAGATATTTCTATAAGGGCTTTATATATGTCTTCTAGGTTTGTTTTTAAAGGCTTTAATGCGTCTAACCTGCTCTCCCATCTTGTTTCAGAAAGGGGCTTCAAAGTAAGATTTGGCACTTTTTTTTTATAAATATCCCACCGTGTTGTGGAACTTGAAAAAAAATTATATAAACATTGAATTGTATCAAAAAACTTAACAGCATATAATGAGCACCGAGCAGCATGGAACAAAATATGCTCTTGGTTCCAGGGTTCGAATTCGATTCTGTACACCCGCTTCTTTACCTTTTATATTGGAACCATTATCGTAACTTTGGCCTCGACAATTACTTATTAAAATTCCATGCAAATCAAGTTTGTCTAAAATTAACTGTGTAAGTCCCATTCCGGTCTTGTCTTCCCCCTTCAAAAACCCTAAGAAATGCTCTTGCACTGTAAAGGTTTTCTGATTCTTGTGCACAAACCTAACGACAATAGTTACTTGTTCTACGCGACTTTTATCGGTTGTAGAGTCTACAATAATTGAAAAATACTTTGCTTCTTTAAGCATTGAAACAATTTTACTGGTAATGGTTGTGGCAAAAATACTTATTATTTCATTTTGTATGTTTTTGCTTAAATATTTATTTTGGGTTTCTTGATTTGTTATTCTCCTCAAGTGCTCTCCTAAAATCAAATCAAATGAAGCTATTGTAAAAAGTTACCATTATTGAACTCAAACAATTTATCAGAAGAACCACGAAAAGCTAATGATTGAGAACCAAGAAATTTTACAACACTGAATAACCTTTGTAAAACCGCTCTCCAATGCTTTGTTTCAGATTCGACTGAACTTTCAAATATTGTGTCAATTGCTGTGCCTGATGTCAAACCTTTTTCTAAAAATGTCCACGATTTGAAATTTTCTAAGTGGAAAATACTAACCTCGTGACTTTTTAATATTGCGCTTAAATGTGGCCAATCGGAACTCCCTGTACAATAATTGGGATCATTAAAAAAATCATCTGTTAGAACTAAAGATACCTCTTCTCCTGGCCCTAATGTGTTACCTAGTTGCACCTCATCGATATTATTTAAATTACTTACATTAGTTTCATTTACCCCATCTGCATGTTCGTCGCTGCGTTTTAAAAATTTGATGAAATTTTGGCTTTGTTTTTTATTATCGGCTTCAACAAGCCTTCGCCTTTTTCTAAATTCTGCCCCCGAAGCCTTTTTTTTGTCCATATTGGAAGAAGGAAAAGAAAAACACAATTTAGAAAATAGATTAACACTTGCACTTCGATTAAAAAACACGTTATTTCTATTGAAAATTGATATGTTTAATGTAAGCCGACTGAGTGAAAAACAATCAAAAAAATCTGCACCAGAGTATATCTAATAGTGACACTGAGTATAGGTCATTGCCCGTGCACTTTTTTGAAATTTGAATTTGCTTTCACAATCATATTTATCGTAGTAAGCCGGGCACAAAACATGTAGAATGCTATTTCAGTTAAGACGTAGAAATTCAAATGTGCCACATATACACACAATATGACGTCACCCACAACCCACTGTTGGCTGTTGGCTGTTGGCTTCGGTCTCCATTGATAGAAAATCGTAGATGAGAAATCCTATACATACATAATGTGCAGAATAAAAACCTGCACGTTCGAACACAAACGATTCCGTAGGATTGAACTTTTTTGTTTGACATATTTTAGAAGAGAGTACTATATTTTCATATACAAATATACAATACAAAGCTACTTGTTCTCTTTGTAAGAGAAATTTGTTTCTTTATTTCGTTGATGAGAAATCCCATACGTGCAGAATAAAAACCTGCACGTTCAAAGGTCAAACAAACGATTCCGTAGGAATGAACTTTTTGGTTTGACATATATTTTAGAAGAGAATACTATATTTTCATATACAAAGCTACTTGTTCTCTTTGTAAGAGAAATTTGTCACTTTATTTCGTAGATGAGAAATCCCGTCCATATGTGCAGAATAAAAACCTGCACGTTCAAACACAAGCCAAACACAAGCGATTCCATAGGGTTTTTTTTTTTGTTTGACATATTTTCCTATGAAAATTTTACGAGTGAATGTGCAAGAAATAAAACCTGCACATAGGTGGTGGAACTTTTTTTGTTTTGAGATTTTTGAACTAGATTCTTTTAGTAAAATGTAAGTGGATGTACAAGAAATATACCTGCACGAACCGGGTGGAATATTTTGAGATTAGGTAGGTAAGAAATGAACTTGCATAGGTCTAGTGGGTTTTTTTAGTTTGCAATATTTTGAGTTAGATTCTTATTGAAGTTCCAACATTGCAAGTGATGTGAGTTAACCTGCAAGAAATAATTCAGCACAGGTGTGATGGATGTTGTTGTTTTGGGCTTATTTGAATAAAGTTTTTGCTTAAAATGCAAATGGCAGTAGGTATTTGTTCGCGCATGATTAAATTAATTTTTCCTACTCCTAGCAATACGCCCCCAGAACTTGGCGCCCTGTGCATTTGCACATCTTGCACATATGGTTGGTCCGGCCCTGACCAGTTGAGTTTTCACCAGCAGAATTAACTTTTGAAATATTGCTTCTGATTTTTTTTATGTAAAAATTGTCGATTTGCTCTTCAGCTATATTTTCACCAAGTCCATCCAAAAAAAACTTAAGAGCTTTTTCTATTGCGTTTGATTTATTTAAGTCCGGTATACCAACAATCTCCACAGTATTCTCTCGTTGTTGTTGCTCAAGCGAATTCACTCTAAACTGAAGTGAATCAATTCTCTTTTGCATGACTTTCTTATCCTCTTTTAACGCATGCATAGCAGACAAAAGATCAGCATTAGACTTCTTTATCTCCAAGATTTCTTTGTAAATGGCTTCTAAAGAAATCCATGGTGGTATGGGTTTGATGACAGTAGAAGCACTTGCTGTAGAAGTGGTGGCGGTGACAGCGTAGGTGGCGATTACAGTCTGAGCAGCAGCGGTAGAATTGGCGGCAGCTGATCCGTTGGGTGGCGGTGTAGTTGGCAAAGAAGAGAAGAGAAGCGATTTACGGCGAAGAGTAGTACACGCAGAACAGCGAAACGGAAACGGAGTACCGCTCTTCTCCAAATAATCCACGTCACTATCGAGAATATTGACGCAGCTAGCATGAAATATCGCTAAACAATCGCCACAATTCACTTTAGAATTATTTCGTTCAACTTTCTTGTTACAAATTGCACAATAGCTAGGCATTTTTATTTCTCTTTTTTTGTCTATTGAATTTTTATGTTTTTTGTACTATAGCTTTGAAGAGATTAATACTTTGTAAGATTATGAAAAAAAAATAAAAACAAAAGAGTACAGCAAAGAACGTCTTCACCTCGACACAATGACAATTCTAGAATGAATATGCAGCAGAACTTGCACACGCGTGCCGTTCAATATTGTATATGCAGCAAAACTTGCACACGCCGCAATTATGGTATTGTGTCTGATGAAATTTTATGTAAATTGATGAGAACGAGGATATTGTTGTTGGGTGTAAGTTGGGGTGCATCCGTAACAATATACAAAAATATCTTCATCGTTAATTATTATAAAAGAGCATTTACATTTATTTTCTTTTTCTTCTAGTCTAGAATTTTGAGAAAATCGTTTTTTTTTTTATTTCATATTTTTAAAGATTGGACCTTCAAAAATGTATCCTCCAAACGTTTCCTGAATTATCCTACAGAAAGTCTCTTATACACCATGAATTCTCAGAAAGTCTCTATGTGAAGGTCGTTGTATCGTATTTCTTTGAACGCGTTTTTCTCGAAACTAGTTTTTCCAACACGTCTGAAATGATTTCGCAAGTTCTAATGAATCGATTAACTTGAAATTTGGCGTGGATACATCCCTCTATCGCAGGAACTAGAATTATGAAAAAAATTTGTTTTTTACTATTTTTAAAAAATTATAAACTTTGAAAACTTATAAACGCGAAAAATCACTTTTTTTTCAAGCAGCCGCTATTTTGTGAAAAAAATTTTGTTTTTTATTTCCGTAGTTCAGGCGATAGAGGCATTCTTACTGATTAAGAATCTTTTTGCTTTTTTTTCGTATCACCAGAAGGGTTGGAATCATGTCAACAAGAACGCACCCTTATTTTTCACCGGCCCACTAGCCTTTTTCAATTTTCAAAAAAAAAGTTTTTTGTATTGCTAAAATATTAATAAATATCTAATAAAAGACTGACTAGTAAAAATATACTTAGTATTTTTTTTATCGAATTCAAAAAAACAGCCAAAATTCGTACCGCTAGACTAGACTACCCCCTTAAAAGAGTTTCTCGAGCAATGTTCAAGAATGTCTAATTATCAATAACTAAATTTAGTTCCCCAACACAAGGCTCAATAGGTTCATTTCTGCAATAATTTGTCCTGTGAGGATGTCCACGAAGATGAAATCTCATGCGCAGAATATAAAAGGAAATGATAGTTTGTTCGCGGGCAATTTATCATGCAAATTGACTATATCCCTTATCAGCATAATACAAATCGTCGGCTCAGTATTGGAGTGACATAAATGCATTTTTGTAATTTTTGAGTTAAGAATGTTTTCTAAGTGAAAAAACAAGATCTTTCGATTGGTGTAATAAAATCTCTCTTATCTCTATCATTTCAAAAGATATCAGTGTTACAAATAACATATACGCACTTCTGGGAAGAAATTCTTAGTATTGATGTGCCGCATAAGCCCTTGTATGGGAAAGTCATATTTTTGTATGATTTTTTTTGAAATTTTGAAATGGTTGAAATGACCTATACGTACAACTGAGCTCAGACATGCTGCATTTGCAAAAACATAATTCTGTGCTGATATACATACAATTTCTATTCAATATTGCTTCATATGCATGATTATTTTTCAGTGTTGGAATGCTTCATAGCAACAAAACGAATCGAAGGTCCAAGCATTTTAAAAGATTACAGTGTATAAGTGACACAAAAGTACAATTATTAGGTATGTTCCGTATCTGTAAAAAGTTATAAAAAGTTGGGTTTTTAGATATCCATTATGACGTAACGCGTTTATTTTTACGAGTTATTTTTCTTTAAAATGTTAACTAACCTTTATTTTTTTATAAAAAGCGAAGCTAAATAAAAACAATATGTTTGAGCCTCATCCGCATAAGCTCACGGAGGAAGTGAACACTTATCCAATCCAAAGAGCAGTTGTGTATGTGTAATGTGCAAGAGAAGAAGAAATTTGTCTAGTACAATCGATAGAAAATGTGTAATAAAATTTAGTAAATATGAATGTTAACTTGACTATATTTTTGTAATACAAATTATGAAAGGAACAGTTATTCAAAATTTCATTATAGGTATATAGAATTTGTTAAAGATAGATAGATCAATATTTTATTCATAGTATAAAGAATTATTACAAATTTGCTTAAGTTATTGCACAGCACAGAGATATGACAATATGGTTGTCTTACTACTGAAAAAATATGTTTGGTAAAAAGTCTTTTATATTCTTAAAGTCTTTACCAACAAGGTGAAGTGGCTTAAGTCGACATAAGCCAAAAACTGTTTTATTTAATATTTAAAAAGGAAAAAAAATTAGCTTCAATTCGGTCTAGTCGGCTAGTTTCTAGCCCCCCTGTAAGTCTGTTTTCAAATTTCCTAAAACGGCTTAGTTACTGTTAACGAAAAAGTTTGCATTTGGAATAAAGTCCTAAGTCAGAAGTATTATTTGTGTGCAATTATTTTTTGGCTTAAGTCTATCTAAATCCTTCTTTATATTTAGAAAAATTTAATTTCATAAAAAGGAGAAATGAATTATGTTGTCTTAGGTCACTTTTTCAAATTCAAAATTGTATGGAACAAAATCTTTATGTTTTTCTATTGAAATAATTCTTTTGTAAATGTAAAATAAATTCTCCAGTAGAAAGATATAACTATATATCACATCTCTGTATATCAAATTCTGTAAATTGTGCGATAACACATTGTTAATTATAAACGAAATAAAATCTAATCTAATCTAAAAATCTTTATGTCGACTTATGCCGTTTTTCCAAATTGGAATGGTATACAAAATATATTTATGTCATCATAAGCCATTATTACAAAATAAAAAAAAATAAATGCAGATATTTAATTTTTTTGTAAAAGAGCTTACTTAACAGAAGCCGGTTTCTCAAATCACATACCCAAAAAATTTCAATTTTAAGTACAAATAAGCCGTTTTACCACGTGTAAGATATGTATTTTAGATTGAGAATTCAATAAAGAATAACAACTAAAGACCATTTAGGCCTTACGATTTTATCCAAAAAGCCTCAATAGTTTTCCGAGACACAAGACGGTCGCAAAAGGAAATCGCCGAAAACCTTTATTTTGATCCTGACTCATTTTATCGGAAAAGTCTAATCGTGATATTTTAGTGCTTGTTCTGTGTTTATTAAAGAACTATCAGATCTGTGTCGTGTTGTGCTCAATACAAGCAACAACCACAGGCAGAGATTCGCCATGGCAAAGTATGCATCAACAGGCTAATCATTTAGCGCTGGTTTTAGTGGTTAGGCTTCACTACATTACAACACTACCACAGCATTGCACAAATAAATAATAACAAAAAATATTCATTATTAATATTATAGGTATGTGCGCGGGAATATGCAAAACATTTTTAATAGTACCCGTGTAAGGATTAAAGTCAAGAAAGTTTATATTTAAATTATAGAGTTTACTCACGCGGTTAATTGGGTCATGTATCCCATAATTTGTTCTATGATGAGGAACTTGCAGTAAATCTTTAGTGCGCAGGTAATACTATCCCCCACAAAAGTTTAATCCTAAACATGATAATAAGTCAGGTGCATCAATCAGATCTGAGATCAGGTGATGCATAAAAATTATATCATGATTGACCTATCTTTGAGCCAAAGCCTGCATTTGCAACAGTTTTATCCGATGCAAATATGGGGGGAGGTTAAAACGATCGTCCCAGGGAAGACCTTTCAATGCGAATCGAATGAAACTTCAGCGGACGGCTTCAGTACGAGTATTGAAATTTTTCTTATAAGGTGTCCATACTTGCGAAGCATATTCGAGATAACGACGGACAAGACTGGTAAATAGTGAGAAAGGGACATAAGGATTTTTAAATTCTTTAAACCATCTTTTAACGAAACCTAACATTCATTGAGTTTGATTTATTCACAGTGATTGATAATATACAACGATTCTGGTTAAATTTGCGAAAAGAATCTTTGTATAGTTAGCGAAAGAAAAGAAGGACCAGAACTTGCAGAGATTGGTAGAGAAAGCGACGAAAAAGTGACAAGAAAAAGAAGCGACGAAAAAAAATTTCCTATTGTGTATTTGATGTAGGTACTTATCTCTCCTGAGAGCAAGAGTAAACTAGGAATTATTAATGTTATGATGATTGTTAGCATGAATTTTTAGGGTAGTGTTTACATGTTTGGCAAAATCGAACAAATAGATTATATTAATGAAATATGAATTTAGCAGTTTTTTAATGTTGAATTTTGAATTTTAAGCGAGTTATTATATTTCCGAACATTCCGCCGCCCCTGAAACAAGTTTCAGCTTATAGGGAGTGGTGCCAGTTTATGGATAGGTCGAACTAGATTCCCATTTGCGGTACGTAGTGTGACAACTCTGACATGCCCGTCTTTTCCAGGATGGATGTTGATGATACGTGCCATAGCCCATTTTCCAGGTGGCAAGTTTGCTTCCTTGATGACCACTAAGTCGTTTACTTGCAAGTCGCGTTGTGGCTGCGACCATCGTGGACGTTGTTGTAGCGAGGTCAGGTACTCCATACTCCAGCGCTTCCAATAGCCTTGTATTTTCGATTGGATGGATTGCCAACAAGACAAACGATTTTGGACGATGTCAAGCGATGGTTCGGGCACAGCTGCGTATGATTCACCTAGAATGAAATGGGCGGGGGTTAATGGATCTAAATCATTATCAGATGCTTGACATAAAGGACGACAATTTAAAAGGGCTCCGATTTGTGTAAGTAGAGTGTACAGCTGTTCAAAGGTCAGAACATCAGAGCCAACGACGCGTTTGAGGTGTTGTTTAACTGACTTCACCCCTGCTTCCCACAGTCCACCGAAATGTGGTGCGGAAGGGGGAATGAAGTGCCAGGTGATGGCATCGCGAGCAAGTGATTCTGCTACCAAGGAGTTGTGCTGTTCAAACATGATAATGTCATGCATTTCAGACAACTGTTTGGCAGACACGCGAAAATTTGTACCATTGTCTGAGTACATGTGCGATGGTTTTCCACGACGAGCGGTAAAACGGCGAAGAGCTATTGTATTGTATTTGGAAGGGGGTTGTCTCCTTAGAGACAACAAGCACGTAGACCTGTAGGCCCATTGTACTTTGGTGAAGTACCACCCCATTCGCTGAATTAGCGATTTGTTGCTGAGCTACATGTCGATCTAAATCTGCCCGTCGCTTTCGCAAAGCGAAGCAATAGGGCAAGATTGAGCTCCAGTAGATCAACGTCCCGTAGGACGTAGCTGCCTAGAGTGGCCTTTCTGATTCGAGCAAAGGCCGGACACTCGCTATTGAAGTGCTCAGCCGTCTCATCTTCTTCCAGGCACATCTCGCAGAGGCCCGAGCTTCTGATTCCAATTTTGTTCAGGTGCTCGTTTAAGGGAGTGAACCCAGTGACCAGTCCTGTGAGCATTTTGAGGTAATTTCTACGAAGGTGTAACAGAAACTTAGTTCTGTTTGCCCTGGGCGCGTCTACTAACATTTTGGCCTGTCGGCATGACCTAAGTTCGTGCCAATGGTTGTAATGCTGTAGTCGCAGCAGTTCAAGAAGCTTGTTTTTGGCATAAGTTGAACTGCAGCCAATAACAGGCTCAGGACCGATAAAAGTGGTCGCTGATCCAGCTCTAGCCAGAGCATCAGCTTTATCGTTTCCCGGGATGTCAGAATGTCCCGGGACCCAGACCAGTGTGATCTTATTACATCGCCCAAGCTGATTCAGTTTGTTGACAGCTTCCTCAACAATTTTTGAGTTGATCAACGCTGCTGAACAGGCTTTGTTAGCTGCTTGGCTATCAGAGCAGATGTAGATGGGCTTGGATTTCCACCTCTTGTTAAGTGCAATGTGCGCTGTAGTAGCGATAGCATACACCTCTGCCTGAAAGACAGTTGTAAATCTACCCAGTGGAATAGACTGCTCAACGTGGAATTCTTCTGAGTAGACACCTGCTCCGGAGAGCTCATCCATTAAGGACCCGTCCGTATAGAAGACTATACTTCCTGATGGGAAACCAGACCAACCTCCTCTGTTCCATTCAGAGCGATCTGGAAGGAGACATTGGAACCTTCGCCCGAAATTGTATTTGGAGCTTGTGGTGTCCAGAGCTCCCCCCAAGGCTCCTGGTACTAAATCGAGAAGCTCCCCCACCCTGCTACCTCTACTACCTTCACTGAAGGTAACTCGCCTTCCAAGAAGCACACCTATGCGGTATACTGCTTTTCTAGCTTTGTTTTCAATGAAGATATGCAGTGGAGGCAAGGCAAGAAGGATCTCAATGGCGGCGGTGGGTGTCCCTCTCATGGCCCCGGTAATGCTAATGCACGCTAGGTGCTGAAGTTTTTCAAGGCAACGTTTGAGAGGCTTCGCTTTGTACCACCAAGCTATCGAGCCATATATGACATATGGCCTGACTATACTCGTATAAATCCAGTAGACCATTTTTGGGCTAAGCCCCCATGATCTATTGAACATTCTACGGCATTGCCAGAGTATGTTGGTGGCCTTAGTTGTTCTTGCAACCAAGTGGTCTAGGAAGGTTAGTTTTGGGTCCAACAGGATACCCAAGTATTTCACCGTACTAGAAGGTTTAAGCTGGGTGCCTAGGAACGTAGGCCATCTTATAGGAGGCAACTTCCTTTTGTTTGTGAACAGCATCATCTCGGTCTTGGAGGGATTGACCGATAGTGACTGCTCACGACACCATGCTCCAACAATGCTAAGGGCGGATTTCATCCGCTCACAGAGTGCTGGTAAATTGCTACCACTGACGATGATGCATTCATCATCAGCGAATCCAATTGTTGGATATCCTCCCTCGTTAAGTCTTCTCAGTAAGGAGTCAACTAAGAGGTTCCACAATGGTCGACGGGACTCCACCTTGCGCAAAGCCTTTTACAGCTTGCACTGTCTTGGAGTAACTACCTAATGAAGCTGTTGTTGATCTGCTCTTAAGCATCGCCAGGATCCAACCGATGAGTGTCGGGTCAATTCCTTTTGATCTTAGTGCAGATTCAATCATTTCAAAGGTGGGATTATCGAAAGCTCCCTCAATATCGAGGAATACAGCGAGGCTATAGTGCTTCCGGTCGAGAGCGCATTGCACCCTGCCTGTCAGCTCCACCAGCGCTGTCTCCGTCGACTTGCCTCTTTGATAGGCATGCTGGCTATCATGGATTGGCGCTACACTTAGCGTTCCTATCTTAAGCTGCACGTCAATCAATTTTGCAAGGCCCTTCAAAAGGAAGGAAGAAAGGCTGATAGCCCTGAAACTTTTTGGAAGATCATAGGCTGGTTTATCCGGCTTGGGGATGAAGACAGCCTTGGCCCTCCTCCAAGATAGAGGGACATAGCCTAGAGCAATACTTGCTCGGTAGATCCTAGTGGCAACGGTAAGATCGATTACTTGCCTTCTTTGTCGAGTGACGAAGGTAGGATCGGTCCCTAGATTAAGTATCTCAAGATGGTAGGCTGCGAAGTAGTTTAAGAGAGTTATTCCTCTCACGTTTGTATCAGTACTTCCCCAAACGCAGTTATGTGCATTTGCATCCATACCGATTATCAACCGTTTGTTAGCTTGCCGAGCGTATTCAATAAGCCTCATCATCTCTGCCGAGGGGGGTGGCGAGATGGAGTCGTAGGGCAAGTACACCGAAGCCATAAATACTTCTGTGCTGTTGCCACCTCTTTTATAGCTAATCTTGATCGCAGTACAGTCTTGGGAACTGTATTCAGGCAGTAGACTTGCATCATAGCCTTTAGCAACAAAGACGTACGTACGAGGTTTCAGTGTTCCTGGTTTGACGAAAGTCGCACCTGGTGCTTCAGCGATGCCCCTTACCGCCTCCTTGTATACATAAGGTTCTTGTATGAGGCACACGCCTGTGTGCATTTTACCAAGACGCCTACACAATAGATGTGAAGCCGCCTTGAGTTACATACAACAAGATGTAACCACCTCCCATACTGTAGTTGACTGTACTTTTCCGCAAGAACAGCTCGATACAATACTTTCTACCAAGCACATATCGTGTTGCTAAGTGAAAGACCAGCGTCTTGCTTACAAGCCGCGATCATCAAAAGAGAAAAAGCCCGAATATGTATGTTGTGTTTTGTGTACATGAGTTGTCGCTAAGCTCCTATCCACGAAAACAAATATGAGTGCAAAGCGAACAGGTGGATAAGCGGTTGTTGCTGGACTCATAAGTCTGTTTTACGTTTCTCTTCGTTTATGTATTCTGTGTCTCTCTTTTTGTATTTCTCTTTGTAGTTTGTACATATGTTAAGTAAGATTTAACAGAAGATAGAATGAAATAGAAAAAGATAAATAAGTTAGCTGCTAAGTTAAAAGAAAAATGTAATGTAGTCTTTGAAAAGAGTTCTTATTAAGAACAACCAAATAAAGAATTAAATTAAATTACAAAAACGTGTTTCATTTTTCCTATTTTTTTTTACGTGGTTCGGCCCACGACTATAACTGGCGCAGTCGAAAAAAAAAACGCAGATTTTTATTAAAACCAAGTCTGCGAGTGTACAAACAATAATTATAAAATAATATATATTTCCAGTTTATCGAAAAAAAAAAACGATAACTGTGTAGACAACGTTTAGTATAAATTAACTAATACTTACAAAAGCAATTAAGTGGAAATAAAAAGTTGAAATTTTAATAGAAGTTGAATCTAAGAAAATATTTAAAGTGAAAGAATAAGAAAAATAAGTTCAAAAACAAAAAAAAACGAAATCCTTAAACTACATACATATGTACATATAAGTACGAAACAAAAAAAAATATTAATAAAATTAAAAAGACAAAAAAAAAAAATCAAAGCCATAAACTATTAGTGCAAAAGAAGAAAAAAAAATAAAAAAAACCCAACGGACGATACATACATACACATGTGCGAAAAAGCAGCCACAGTAGCAAAGCAAATTGACGGGATCATCAATCAGGAAACAAACAAATAGGAGCGGACATCGAAGAACACCAAGAAAAAGTAACTGAAACACAGGTACAACAGCTATGAATATGATAGACTTAATAAATAATATAAGTAGTTATACCGGCTTACCCGAAGAATTAGATTTATTTATAAAACAAGTAGATTATATACACAATCATTTAAAAGATTTCGATGAATTGTCTAAAGGTTTTCTTGAACTAAAAATAAGGCAGACAATTAAAGACCGCGCGAATTTAATCTTAATAAATAATAATAATCCCACCAAATGGGAGGAAATAAAATCAATTTTGAAAGAAAACTGTTCAATCGATGAAAGCATTGAAAATCTTATAAATAAAATAAAATTGGCTAATGTCAAAAAACCCGGTTGAACAGTTATATGACCATATTCTAAATCTTTTGACAAAGCTAAACATAAAATCCGGACTTGAAGATAACATTCCGGCTTGGTTTAATAGCGAACAGAACGAGGATATGGCCTTAAAACTGTTCATTAATAAACTCCCAAGTGAACCTAAACTTATCCTTCAAGCCAGGAATCCATCTAGATTTAGAGAAGCAAAGAAAATTTTAATTGATACAGACAATTTCCACAAAACCTATTATAATCCGAATCGATTCCTTTCCCAACCAAACAATAGTATGCCAATAGCACCAACATTTTATCCGAACATCCCCAATCAAAGCCCCAGATTTAGTAATATCAGAACAGAAACTTACCCAAATAGCTTTCGTCAAAGCAAGCTGAATTCTCGCAATCCAGGATATTTTAACCAAAATAATTACGGAGATAATAAGGCCACTAGCTCTACATACTCAAAAAGAAATTTTTCCGGTAATAGTAGGTTAAATAATCCAAACAATGTTGCGCAAAGACCACAGTTTTCAGGGCATTCTAGAAGGGATCAGCAGAGAGAGATGGAAGTTGATCATATCCGGACAGAGGATCAAACTGTTAATCAAGATCCGCATGATTCGCGTTTCCAAAATTTTCAGTCGGGCACCTCCGATCTCTTCCCTTTGTAATAATAGAAACCAAATCAAGTCCAATCAAATTGCTAATTGATACAGGGGCGAGTACATCATTAATTCAGAAAGGCATTTTTCATAGATCCTTCAAAACGGACCTTGAAAAGCCATTATTACTTAGGTCAATAAACTCTAGCATTTCTGTTAAATCAAAGGTTACAATTCCACTCTTCAAGGAATTTGACAGACCATTAACTAAGATCGAAATGCTGGAGACTGAACTAAACTGTAATTTTGATGGAATTCTTGGATGTAATGTTCTAAAGCCATTACATGCAAAAATTGATCTAGAGAAATCGCAGTTAATTACAAATGAAGCTACTCTACCCCTAATCTTTAGCAATTCTGCCACTCAATCAACATTGGAAGAAATTAATCCTCTTATTAAAGACGAAATAGAAATCAATTTTGAAGAGCCAGATATTAATGAAATTACTAAAAAGCTTAGGTTTGAGAACCTTAATTCAGAAGAAATAAAATTTCTATCTGGCACTATTCGGAAGTTTAAGAAAGTTTTTTTTCTTGAAGGTGACAAATTAACGCCAGTCCCAAAATATTGTCATAAGATCCCTACAAAAAACGATATTCCTGTATATTCTAAGGCATATAGGTATCCAGAGGCACATAGGAATGAAGTCAACCAACAAATATCAGAGATGCTTCGATCTGGAATTATCGTAAATTCGACAAGTCCGTATAATGCTCCGATTTGGATAGTCCCGAAAAAAATAGACAATTCTGGGGAGCAAAAATGGAGAATCGTTGTTGATTATAGAAAATTAAACGATGTAACAACAGACGATAGGTTTCCGATCCCAAATATTGAGGACATTCTTTCCAAACTTGGTAACGCCCAGTACTTCTCAACGCTTGACCTCGCTAAAGGATTTCACCAAATCCCTATTAGTCCGAATGATAGGCATAAAACTGCTTTTTCAACAGCGAGCGGGCATTATGAATTTACAAGAATGCCTTTCGGGTTGAAAAACGCCCCAGCATCTTTTCAGCGAATAATAAACGAAATTCTTTCTGACTATATTAATAAAATCTGTGTTGTATATTTGGATGATATCCTTATATTTTCTACGTCACTTCAGGAACATATTGATTCTTTAAACAAAATATTAAAACGACTTCTCGAATATAATTCAAAAGTTCAAATCAATAAATGTAATTTTTTAAAACATGAAACTGAATATCTGGGCCACATAATTTCAGGGGATGGTATAATGCCCAACCCAAATAAAATTGAAATTATTAAGCAAATAAAAATACCCCAGACCACAAAACAAATAAAATCCTTTCTTGGCATAACAGGATTTTACAGAAAGTTCATTAGGGACTATTCTAAAATAGCCCTTCCAATGACGAAATGTCTCAAAAAAGGAAAGAAAATAAACACAAAAGATATGCAGTACATTGAGTCTTTTACTAAGCTTAAAAAACTTATATGTACTTGCCCAATCTTAATGTATCCGAATTTTGAGAAAACGTTTACGCTTACGACCGATGCTAGCAATGCAGCTTTAGGGGCAGTTCTTTCACAGAATCATCACCCAATAGCATTCGCTCGAGAACCTTAAATCGCCATGAAACTAACTATAGCGCTATAGAAAAAGAATTGCTTTCTATATAATGGGCCACTAAACATTTAAGGCCCTACTTGTTTGGTCGAAGGTTCATAATACAGACCGATCATCGTCCGTTAGTTTGGCTTAACTCGTTGAAAGAACCAAATTCAAAACTGCAAAGGTGGAAAATTAAATTAAACGAATTTGATTTTGAAATAGAATACATTAAGGGAAAAGAAAATACGGTCGCTGATTTCTTGAGCCGGGTTGAAGTAAATTGTGTAGATAATGAAGAAGTTAGGTCCGACTTAGCTACAATTCATAGCGGCGAGGAAAATCTAAACGACCACATATATATTACCGAAACACCTGTCAATATTTATAAACACCAATTGATCTTAGAGAGTAGACAATCTAATTCGCATACCACCAAGTTTTTATATAAAAAGAAAAGGAAAACCACAATAAGCCTAAGCAGTTACAATGAAGAGTTCGTTTTGAACATCTTAAAGGGACTTTTCCCATTAAAGGGTACAGTTGGCCTGTATTGCAAGGACGACGATATGTTCATCAATTTCCAAAAAACAATAGTAAAGTACTTTTCAAACGCTCCGAACTTTAAAATGCTTAGATGTACAAAGTTTCTCAATGACATTACTTGTAAAGAAAAGCTTTTAGAACTCATAGAAAAAACTCACCTCGCGAAAAACCATAGAGGGATCGAAGAATGTTTTTTAGAGCTTAAAGACACATATTACTACCCCAATCTGAGACTCGAAGTTCATAAGTACATCAATAGCTGCATTTTCTGTAACATGAGCAAATACGACAGAAACCCTGTAAAGCCATTGTTGATGATCTCAGAGACACCTAACAAACCAAATGAAATAGTCCACATTGAAATATGGTTTTTAAATAAACAAAATATGTTCTTGACATGCATTGACAAGCTTACGAAACATGCATCCATTTATCCCATAGCAGATAGAAATTCAATAACAATAGTCGAAATTTTAAAACACAGATTTGCAACCTTAGGTAAACCAGTAAAAATTATAGCAGACAACGAATTTAGAACAGCATATGTAAAAAACTTTTTAAACCATGAAAATATTCGCTAGATAATAAAAGATGTAAGGGAGAAAGTAAGAACGTATTTTAAAGATAAAGATGGATACAAACGTGACAGACAAATAATCAAAAGAAAATATAAGTATCAGAAATCTATTAAAGACATAAAATTCGATTCGAAATTGACAGGTAGAGACTACACTAAAAGAAAAAAACCAACAAAAAGAACAAATGCAAAAAGAACTAATCCGGCGTTTTAAACAAGCACAAACATAAAACAGTAATAAAATAAAATTTTGGTTTTAAGATTGTATATCTTTAATTTTCTGCTAATTTAAGAGTGATAAAAAACATATATGTAAATACATTGTATATAGAAACATTATCATACGCATCAAAAATAACATACATATGTGTACAATAGATAGGTTGTACAGTAGAGATAAATACAGATAAAACAAACACATTGTATATTCAATAAAAAAAAAAAAAAAAAAAAATTATGTTAACCCTAACAAAATATTCAATAATAATAAACAAAATAAAAAAATTTAGTTATAATACCACAAACATTGTAAAATATGAATAAACTATGTTGATATAAAACATTGAATTGAGAAATATGAAATAACACGCATACGCCTTAGTATACGAGTATGTATAAAATGATATGTATATAAAACTTTTTAATGATAAAAGCCCTACAAAAAGAGTATATATATTTGTAAACAATTATATTATAATATACATCTTAATTATGTATGTACATATGTACACATATCCACACGATAACAAAATGATAGCTACTAAATAATAAATAATACAAAAAAAATCGACGACAAACTAAAATAATGCAAAAACAGATAAATTGAACATGAGTCCATCGTACCTACCAACCGCAACATCATACAGTAATTGCACATCACCATCATCCAACTAACCTACACCAACATTACAGTATTATGGACATTCACGTTCTGCTCGTTCTGTCCATACAAGGGCCGGAGGAGTTACATACAACAAGAGGTAACCACCTCCCATACTGTAGTTGACTGTACTTTTCCGCAAGAACAGCTCGATACAATACTTTCTACCAAGCACATATCGTGTTGCTAAGTGAAAGACCAGCGTCTTGCTTACAAGCCGCGATCATCAAAAGAGAAAAAGCCCGAATATGTATGTTGTGTTTTGTGTACATGAGTTGTCGCTAAGCTCCTATCCACGAAAACAAATATGAGTGCAAAGCGAACAGGTAGATAAGCGGTTGTTGCTGGACTCATAAGTCTGTTTTACGTTTCTCTTCGTTTATGTATTCTGTGTCTCTCTTTTTGTATTTCTCTTTGTAGTTAGTACATATGTTAAGTAAGATTTAACAGAAGATATAATGAAATAGAAAAAGATAAATAAGTTAGCTGGTAAGTTAAAAGAAAAATGTAATGTAGTCTTTGAAAAGAGTTCTTATTAAGAACAACCAAATAAAGAATTAAATTAAATTACAAAAACGTGTTTCATTTTTCCTATTTTTTTTTTACGTGGTTCGGCCCACGACTATAACTCTTGGAGTGCTGCAAGTTAATCTGAATGACCTCTAGAGATGTGTTAGCCATGGCGTTAAACATCATTAGAGGTCCCAGCTTTTTTCCTAGCGCTTTTTTCAAGCTTACAAGTAAGCCTGTTGGCCAAGAAGTACGGCTGGAGGTTACGCCTCTCAAGAGCCTCCACTGAGTCCTCATCTATACCAATGGTGTAGAGCTTACCATCTTTGTTTGCACTAGAATGGTAAACTTTCCACTTTTCGGTAAGCAGACCCGGGTTTTGGCCCTTAAGGAGCGCAACGAAGGTTCCTTGATCCAGACTTGCATCCGGGACGAAGACCTTCATCTTAATGTAGCCCCTAATCTCAGATGGGTGCAAGACATTGAGGTCCTGCTCATCTAATTTCGGGAAGATGCGAGCAAATTCAGCTTTGATCCATTGATTTGTGGCTTCATCAGCGCAGCAGAGGATAAATTCTCCACCACTTTTGACGATGCGCTCAAATATAGGACATCCGCCTTCCTTTACCCGACTTAAGATTGCGTCATTCAAGGCCTTGTCAAGACTGCTGATGTGTTCTGCAGTGAATTTTCGCATGTGCTCGTTCGCAAAAACCACTGACAACCGCAGTCCTAGCAATGCCGAGTCGACGAATTGTTTTTTCGGGGGGTGAGTTCTTTCGCCAGTTTGACTGGTTCCGGTTCTCTTGCCACCTTTTACTACATGAGATGTAGTCTCTGATGGCTTACCACCCCTTCCCGCAGCAACTTCCTTCTCAGCCGAGACTGATCCAGTAGAAGCCGAAGGTTCTTTAGGAGCTGCAAGACTTAAGCTCGTAGGGACCGAGTCCGCCAACTTGGTAGCCTCTGTGCCGAGCGTTAACTCCGCTTCTTTGGCCTCCTTGTTAGCAAGACGGTCTCTCGCTCGCTTCTTTTTGCGCCATGCCCCCTTCTTCCGTTTTCTCTTCTCTTTTGCCCCTTTGACCTCAAAGTTGCCTTCTGCACAATGTGCATCGGACTCGAAAGCCTCTGAGTCTGAAGAAGAGGAAGGTGGTAGTACCCGAGCTTCGTTAAACGACAACTTCTTGAATTGCCTCCTAACGCCGCTTTGACCTATGGTGGGTGTCTGGATGGATGAGTCACTCTGCGTGCTAGACAGGGTAGCCCGTGGTCGCTTCAGCATGTGACCATCACTTCCATTTCCACTACTAGGCACGGCGGCAGTTACAAGTCCAGTCGCCGGGTCTGATGAGCTCAATGCTGCCGATTTGGTAGCCGAACCCTCCATGTTCGATGACAGAACCTGTGTTTTCTTGCTGTCTCCACTAGAATAGGCCAAGGAACATCTCAGTGATGAGCGTCCAGCCTCTAGTGGTTCGAGCTTCGATTCAAAACTCACAGCAGCGACTACCGCTGCCTTATTGAGCTCCACTGGCGACCTGGCATTATCCAATGCCAAGCCAACACCGGTAGCCGTGGTAACTACCGACTTTCGGGCTTTTTTATTCGCCCTCTTCTCCGTCGTTCCTCTTTTCCCATGATCCCCCGGTGGAGCTTTCAGTTTGGAAGAGCTCAAGGATACGTTGACCGTACCCGAACCCTTCCTTTCAGGAGTCCCCACCTTTTGGACTTCGCTTTCCCCGCTAGAACAAGCCGAGGGAGTTCCCAGTTTAACTGAGACCTCAGCTACATCCAACGGTTCAAGCACCGAGTCAGGAATCATGGGGTTTTCATAAGCGACTACCGCTTCTTTAACAGGATCCACTGGCGACTTGACACTTTCCAATGCCAAGCCATCGCCGGTAGCCGTGGCTTCTACCGACTTTTGGGTGTATATCCCCACCCGTTTTTCCGTCTTTTGTTCTTTGCCTTTTTCCTTTGCGAAGAGCTGCGAGGAAGCACTCGATGCAATCATGGGTTATCTTTCTTAGAAGATTCCTGAAACCAATAATCCAGAACTCCTGGCGAATCAGAACGAATAGTGCTGATACACCAGCATGTAGCATGCGTTGATGGAAGTCGATGGCGATGAGTTGGGTAACCCAGTGTCCTTTTGGTATGATGATCGGATGTTTGGTGTTAAACGAGACGTTTGCTTCTTGAATTCTTCCTCCAACGCGCAATATCTGATCGTCTTCTAAAAAGGGAGATAGATTAGCAATCTTCGAACTCTTTCCGAAATGACCATGCTTCTGGTAATATAACGTATCATCTCCAAAATAGATATGCTGTAACCATTTTATTAGATTACGTTTCGCGTTGTAAATTTCCTGGGGGCGAAGTTGAGGTGCAGATTCATAAGCTAGTTTACGACTTTTTGCTATGAACCGAAAGATGAAGCGACGATTCGCACAAGCCGAATCCAAGAAGATACACGAGGGACTAGTATATGAAATGGGTGATCCACATTTATAGTTAAGTAGGACTGTTGGAATTGTTTTTTCTCCTCCTGTTTGCAATCTGGGTGTTCTTGAAGATGTTTTTCGATAGGCCAATGGTTTTCACTTTTTTCTAACCAATGGGGACCTGTCCACCAAATTGGGTGATGGACTAGAGCCGATGGTGCTATACCGCGCGCAGCACAGTCCGCAGGGTTTTGGTCAGATCTGATATGAAACCACCTGCTTCTGGGAATGGTATTCAGTATCTCAGAAGTTCGATTTCCTACGAAGGTATCCCAGCGACGAGAAGGAGACGAGAGCCACGACAGAACAACCTGTGAGTCACACCAAGCGAAGACGTTTGAAAACGTAGTATTTAACGACTTTTGGACCGCTACGAGTAATCGTGCAAGCAATAGTGCCCCACACAATTCCAGCCGAGGAATACTTAACTGTTTAATTGGTGCAACTCGACTCTTAGCCGCGACGATGTTTGTTTGGACTGATCCGTTGGGTAAGACGTGACGCGAATATATGACGGCGGCGTAGGCTGAGGCCCAGGCATCAGAGAAACCGTGCAATTGGAATAATGAATCTGAAATGCCTATGTACCGGGGTATACTGAGTTTCGTAAATTCAGGAAGTTCATGTCGATTCTTAGACCATTGTGTAATGATGGAGTCTGGGAGAGGATCGTCCCAGCCGAGTTTCTGATGCCATAATTCTTGAAGAATGATCTTTAATTGCACGATTGAGGGAGCGAGAAAACCGAGGGGATCGAAAATTCGAGCAACTTCACGAAGAATTTGGCGTTTTGTGACCGATTCGTTGGGTATTAGATTTAAGCGAAACGAGAAACGATCGGTGTTAGAATTCCAGTACATACCGAGTACTTTAACCCAAGAACCTGCTTTATTATCTAGTGGGATAATCTCCTTTTGAATAAGTTCTTCTTCTTGCAGAAGTTCCTTGCAATTACTTTGCCACTTGCTCAGTTTTAATCCACCTTTTGCAAGAAGCTCGATTAAGCATTTTTTTTTAGACATAGCATCAGTGAGTGAATCTCCACCTGAAACAACGTCATCAACATAAAAATCGTTAAGAATTATTTCTGCTGCGACAGGGTACTCTTCGCGATAATCATGCGCCTACTGTTCTAGGACGCATACCGACAAATAGGGAGCGCACGAGGTTCCATAAGTAACCGTACATAATCGAAAATGTTCTATAGGATCTGATTCCGATTTTCGCCAAACGATCCGTTGGTAATCCGTATCTTCGTCTGATACCCAGATCTGGCGGAACATTTCTACTATGTCCGCGGTGAACACATATTTGTGGCGCCGAAATCTCGAACAGACGGAGAAGAGGTTTCGTTGGATGGGTGGACCAATCAATAGGGAATCGTTTAGAGAATTTCCGCCCGTGTCATTAAAGGAACCGTCGAACACAACACGAAGCTTCGTTGTTGCGCTCTCTGGCTTTAGTACTGCGTGATGCGGTAGATAAAATACATTGGGCTTCGATATTTCTGACGCTGGTATCTTACGCATGTGCTCTAGAGACAAATAATCCTCCAAAAACTTTGTATACGACTGGGCGAGGGTATGATTTTTGGAAAATTTCCGCTCCATTGCCGAGAGACGAGAAATTGCACCACCAAGAGCTTTAGCGAAAACAGGTTGGGTTTTAAATGGAAGTTTGACAATGTATTTGCCATCTTCACCCCTTCGATGCGTATTAACGAAGTGTTCTTTAATTGCCTTATCTTCCGTTGAAAGTATTGATTTTGGGTCAACTTCCTCGATTGTCCAAAAGGCCTGCAAGGTCGAATCAATATCGATGAGTGTGTGATTTGACTGAATGTTTTGTTCCCATCGCGAGTGTAATTGTCCAGCCAATACCCAGCCAAAAATCGTCTTTTGGGCGATTGGTCGACATTTTGAGCCGTGAACTATTTCACCTTGGAGAATTTCCCATACCTTGTCTGCCCCGAGTAAAATGTCTACTGGACTAGGTTGGTTGAAAGAAGGATCAGCTAAGTTCAGATTCGAGATCTGATCCCAATCTGTTATGTCGAACGATACCGATGGCATCACTGAGGTTATGTTTGATAAAATGAAGGTATCTACCGAGATACTAACAGAATCAAACCGAGAAGAGATGACTATCGAAGCTAGACCTCTAGATGTCCCAGCACAGGTTGCACCAATCCCGCTTATTGGGATGCGAGCATTGGTTCGTCTAAGGGCGAGTCTTTGAATACAAGATTCGGTGATGAAAGAAACCTGTGATCCAGAGTCTATCTGAACATGAACAAGCTGATAATTTCCGCGGCCATCAAGAACTTTACCAACCGCGGTTGGTAGTAAGGTTTGTGGCAAACACTGAGCGATATTGATGCTGTGGTTTGTGAGGAGATGGGGTGGATGCGACGACGATGACGATGAAGACGAAGGATTTGGTTCAGGCGACTGATTTGTGTTTTTCGACGACGACGACGATGAAGACGAGCTATTATCTGAGTTGAGTGTGGGGGGGTGGACAAGAGTATGATGGCGAGACTGGCAGCTTCTGCAGCGATATTTTGATTGGCAATGAGCTGAGTTATGACCACTCCGCAAACAATTAAAACAGAGTCTTTTAGACTTAACCAACTCCCTCTTTGCCCCTGTATCCATTGCGATGAATTCTGCACATTGCGTGAGAGAGTGCGTTGAGTTACATTTTGGGCACTGAATTGACGATGAAACGTGCATACTTTTGAACGCTGTAGGCTTCTTGATAGATTCCCGAATATTCCCTTTACAAGATTCGAGAGCCTCACAGCGTCGTTCGAGAAAGGTTAAGAATTCCAATATAGTGGGGTGTTCTGAATCTACACTATCCGCAGACCAAGCCTGTCGAGTGTCTGGATCCACCTTGCTGACTAACGCGTAGATCATCCATGGATCTCTAGAAAGGGAATTCAGAGAGTTGAGACCTCGAACCACCTCATCTGCACAGTCAGATATTTTTCCGAAGAGCTTTTACGTTAGAACTCTGAAGCGAAGGCAGTTGGATTAACGTTTCCAAAAGGTTTTTGGTAATGTACCGTGGTCTATCATACCTTTTTCCTAGTCGTTCCCATGCCTGTTGATATGTGGCATCAGACAACGGAATATGGGTTAGCAAATTAAGGGCATCACCTCTAAGAGACGAGCGAAGAAAGTGAAATTTTTGTATTCGTGACAAGTTTGGTTTTTTATGAACTGAACTCACAAACATGTCCCGAAACGATGGCCAATCACGATAATTTCCTGAAAATGGTTCGATATGGATCTTTGGGAAGTGGTCGATAAAGTGTGTACATGGAGATGCACTAGATATATCCGACGATGTGTCCGACACTTCGTCTTCAGGCGCTTCTACATTAGGCGAAGGTTGGAGTTGAGAGGGGGTCGATTCTGATTTCTTTCTGCCCCGAATCGTAGAAATTAGGACCGATTTAACAACAAGATATTTCGACTCGAACTCCTCGAAGTCGTTTTCAGGGTCACAATAACCTTCCTCATCCGCCAAAGTATACATTTGTTTTTGCGAAGTATCGAATTTTACCCATAAGTCATCAAGCTTCTCTAGCCTAACTTCGAGAGCCTCTAAGGTAACCAACTCGGTGATCTTTTCCGTAAAGGTTCCCCACTTGGTTAGTGAACCCTTTAAATTACCTCGGATCAAACGTAAAACAGAAAGACTGGTATCTTGGCTCATCTTGAATGAACTATTTTAGAAAATTTCTAAATCCACGCGCGAAAATATATTTAAGTATAACAGCTTATGAACCCACGTGCAAATTTAATAGTCTATATCACCAGGCGAATGAAATTATTCTTATGCAAATGATTGTTCTACGTATTTCGATGCATGCGAATTAAATTGTTCATGCAATTATTAAAATAAGTTACACGTTAGCCCCAACGAGATTGTCCGCGAAACCGATACGAAAGGTGCACTCAATTTTTATACAAATAACGTGGGATAGAAATTTATTTTCTTTTCACCACGTGCGAAAGTCAAATCAAATTTATCACGAACTGTAACCGATTTATATGTATTTATAAATGCACATGCGCTGCAGCGATTGATATTCGATAATGATTTTGATGAAGGGCAGGTCCGTTAATTAATCCCAAATGACAACGTAAGTGGAATACTAAATTCCTGCTTCGAGACAAAATCCAAAAATATCCAGATCCGGCTCGATTTGGACCAGAAAATGATTGATAATATACAACGATTCTGGTTAAATTTGCGAAAAGAATCTTTGTATAGTTAGCTAAAGAAAAGAAGGACCAGCACTTGCAGAGATTGGTAGAGAAAGCGACGAAAAAGTGACAAGAAAAAGAAGCGACGAAAAAAATTTCCTATTGTGTATTTGATGTAGGTACTTATCTCTCCTGTGGTCGAAATCCAAGTGAACGAGAAATCGATCTTGCACACAGTTGATTGAATCATACATAATATTACCAACGGTAATTCTAAACAATTTTTTACATATTCTGTGTAAGACTAAATGAGACTAAACAGTAATCAAGTGAGATTGAGAGCAAGAGTGAACTAGGAATTATTAATGTTATGATGATTGTTAACATGAATTTTTAGGGTAGTGTTTAAATGTTTGGCAAAATCGAACAAATAGATTATATTAATGAAATATGAATTTAGCAGTTTTTTAATGTTGAATTTTGAATTTTAAGCGAGTTATTATATTTCCGAACACACAGTGTGGTTTAAATTCTATGTGAAATCCAGTTTAGGGATACAATAAACACCGAACTCCTTAATACTATAATCCGAGAGGTAGAATGATTCGATATCAACATTTATGAACATAGTCAGTACCCGTTTCCTAGAGAATGTCATTAGTTGACACTTGAGTGTCACTACCAGGTACTAAAGTTATTAATATCTGATATCAGAAGTCTACAATCATTTGTGGTTGTAATTGTTTTGCTGATCTTCATATCATTTGCAAATACTTATAAGGATGTTGCTATGACTTCTGTTTGCTGGAATATCATTAAAAGAAGGAATAAAAAGTGGACTTATGTGACTTCGTTGAAAGTCACTTTATAAGCGAAATGAGGATATAGTTACAGGTATGTAATTATTTGGCTTATTATTCCGTAACAATATACCAAAAGATGAATATGTACCGTTCTTTGTTTCAACTGATTTAAAAATGTTCTCTATTTAAGCTTTCCTTGTGTAATATTGTGAGTGATCATTTAAGTATGACTAGTGGCTTATGATGGCATAAAGTTAGAGAAATCTCGCAAGCATAACAGAAATCATATAACCATTAACGGTTTACGAATGAAATGGCTACCTACTGGCACCTTGTGGCATAAAGTAGAAGCTACTTTTCGTGATGGTAACCCTGATAAATATTAAGATTCAGGGTAAACAAATTGTTAAGATTTATAAAATGAGAGTGCAATTCGTCAATGCTCCGGGACATTTTTTTTCTTTTAGTACCTCATTTGTTTATACGTTGAATTAATGTTTGATCGCAATAACTTAACTCATTTGCACTTTTTCAAAGGATTTTTTTTTCACTGAAAAAATATGTTGGAACCATTTAAATAGGTGCAGAAGTGAGCTATCAGGAAAAGTCACAAGCTTGTGCGCTAGCGATTTGATTATATAGAATATTATATGATGCTTTTGTTTCATAATTATTAATACTCGTAAATAATTTTGGCCTGTCGTAGTTGATTTTCAATACTTAAAAAATGAGTGTTTTACACCATAATGCCTACTTTAGTTTGCATATAAACTTGTTTGCGATGCGAAACGACAGCACACTGAAATTAAGTGTATATTAGAATCATCTCATCTGAAACATAAGAATTTTCAATTATCATAATAAAATGGCACAGTCATATATCACGTTTTGGTATTAAAGTACAGAGATATTAAATTCGAAGATAATTTCATTAAATTATGTATATACAAGCTGCAAACATTTAAAATATTCAAAATTCAACATCAATTAAGGAAATGACTACGTCCTGTGCAGAAATTATTTTATTTCAACGTAGAATTCGCCAATTTTATTTAAGATAAAAGGCTTATGTGCTAAGTATTTTATCGATTTTGTTTTAGCTTAAAGAGCTTATGTTAAACTAAGCCAACTAACTGTTTTAATTAAAATAGGGTAAAACGGCTTAACTGACTCAAGTCAAATTTTAATTGATTTCGGTAAAAATAATAATGGCTTAAGTCGGTTTTTCAGAAATATCTTCTTAATTTAACTTTTTTTTAAAATATTGAAAAGTCTCCTAATAGCAATTTGGCTAACTAACTTTGAGTTTTATGTTTTTTGAGTAGCAATATGACTAAAAACTTTTAATGAAATATGGTGTCCTGTATATGTTATATCACAGAAAGTGGATATCTAATGATAATTATATAATTTTATAAAAATAGAATGGATAAATATATATAAATACATAAATAAGCAAGAAGCTAGTTAGTAATATTGAATAATTAATAAATAACAAACAACAGATAACAAATAGTAAATAACAAATAATGAATAATAAATAATAATAAATAGTAAATAAACAGTTAGTAAATAATAAATAAATACATAAATAAATAAATAAATAAATAAAAATTAAATAAATAAATATATAAATTAATAAATAAATAAATAAATAAATAAATAAATAATTGAATAAACAAATAAGTAAATAGATAAATTAATAAATAAATAAATAATAGATTTAGATTTAGATTTAGATTTATTTATTAATATGTACTAATGTCACAGTAAGTATACACTTATAAGTATGTGAACAATAAATAATTGGTATGATATAAATTTAAATGAAGTAAAAGTAACAATTTACAAATATTATTATAACAATTTTTAAACAATTTTTCAAATTCGTCTGTGGGCATTTTATATTTATAATTTATAGATTGATTGTGTTGAGGTTGCTTGAAGGGGGGGTAGGGAAGTCAAAATTTAGTTGCCTTGATTTGTTAAGAAAAACTGTAACTCACATTTAAATCGACGTGCGTCATTCAATTCTCTCAAATTGCGCGGAAGTGAATTCCAAAGCCGAATAGCAGCAATAAAAAATTGTCGTTCAGATGTTAGGCAAGAGAATTGTGGAAGAATTAAACAAGCCGATCTGTTGGATGCCGAAAACTGGATTTTATTATAGAGATATGCCGGTTGCCTCGTTCTTATAACACTGAAAAGAATACTGAGAGTACGAAACTTGACGTAGTTCTGGAAAGTCATATCCAACAAGTTTTTTGCTAAATGTGAGATGTGGTCATATCTTCTTAGACTGTAGACATAGCGGATAGTGCTATTAAATGCTACTTGACGCTTCCTTTTACTATCCGCATCACAATTATAGAAGATTTCACATCCATAAGTTAGCACGGGAATAACCAGAGCCTTGGCAAGCGCCAGACTTGTCCCTGGTGGTGTAAACTTTTGAGCTGTCGACAATGTTCGAAGTACGCCGTATGCTTTACCCGCGATAGTGGTTTATATGGTTTTTATGGTTATTCCATGTAAGTGTTCTATTGAAAACCATACCTAAGTTTTTTGACGTTTCAACAAATTCTATTGCTGAATTGTTCAACATGATAGAAGGAAAATAGGATAGCTCTAACTTCTTTTTTGAAATAACTATACATTTACATTTATTTGGATTAAGTGTCAAGCTATTTTTCGACAACCAGTTCGATATCCGCTGAAGATCCTCATTTAGATCATTGGCGCAGTTTTCGATAAGGCCAAGGGCACAACTTCTATAAATTTGAATATCGTCAGCGTAAAAGTGTTTAGATGAGTTTAAAATAACGGATTCAATATCATTTATATAAAGCGAGAATAGGAGAGGTCCCAAAATCGATCCTTGGGGAACGCCTCGCAGCAAAGGAAGATATTCTGATAGAGCACCACCAAGAGACACTGCCTGCTTCCTTTCACTTAAATATGATGAAATTAACTGTATAGCATAGGGAGATATATGAAAGTAATGACATAATTTATCGACAAGAGTGGTATGGTCAACCATATCAAAAGCTTTCGAAAAGTCTAAAAGGATCAAGAAAGTAACATGGTCTTTATCCAGCTTCTCTCTTATATCTTCTACTACGCTCATCAGAGCAGTGGTACAGCTATGCTTGGCACGAAATCCAGATTGAACTGAAACCAGTAGATTATTACGTGTAATATAATCATTTATTTGCTTATGCATAATTCGTTCACAAACTTTGGAAAGAAAAGGTAGGATAGATATGGGTCTAAAAAATCATCACCTTTCGAATTCTTAGGGATTGGTATTATTTTGGCCATTTTCCACTGTCGGGGAAAGATGCCGGTCATAAAGATTGTGTTGATCACATGCGTAATATACGGAAGCAGAAATGGCAATACGGCTTTAATAAAACCAGGATGTACTCCATCCACTCCTACAGCATTTGATTTTACAGACAAAAAACTTTCGACTATATCCGTGTTTACTATTCTTGTGAAGAAAAAAGATGCATCTGTTGGAACAACAGCACCACTATTAATAAAATGTTCATCTCCTGCTGAAGCTCTAGGGTGTGGAGTGGATAAGAACCTATGATTTAGCTCATTGCGATCAACATTACTTGAGCAATTCAATTTTTGTTTACAAGTCCCAAACTCACGGAGGTTACTCCATAATTGTCTGCCATCTAAGTTGGTATTTATGCGATTTGAATAAAACTGTGTCTTAGCAACTCTTATTTCACGAACAACAGTATTTCTTAGATGTTTGTATATATGGTGGAGCTCGTCTACCCGAAAGCATTTCCATCGGTGGTAAGCCTGATCGCGTTGCATCATTAAGACTCGAATTTCGTTCGTTAACCAAGCTCTTGTCTTATCCCTTACCATTCTTGTTGTTATGTGAAAATGCGTATCAAAGAGATTATATATGTTGCTATGAATAAAATCAACTTGATCATCCCATAAACGAGGTCCCATGGAAAGCAATTTAAGTGATGTTCAAGAGCAGACCTGTCTAAATTTTTAAAATCTCTGAAACTATAACTTGGCGATCTTGTGGAGCCATTAATATCAAAATCAAATGTTAGAAAGATGAGATCATGCTTAGAAAAGGTGATCATAAAGAAGTACCCTGTCAGTATTATTTACAAAAAACAAATCTAACAGCGTACTGGAAGTACTCGTGAAATGAGTAGGGACCTGGGTATTTACTCATGTTTGCAGTAAGATGACTTTCCACCAAAAGGTTACTGTTAAAGTCACCATAGACAATTAAATTATTTCCGCTTGTTGAGCTTTCCTCCATCAAATCATAAATAGGTGTTCAATTAACATTCCTATTTGGTCTATACACATTACCTAAACGAACAGTATTTTCACCACAGACGATGTCTACAAAGATATACTCAATATTGCATTCATTAGATGAGTGGCATTTTTGCTTGCAAGTTAGACCCTCTCTTACATAAATTGCTACACAGCCACCAATGCGGTCACTCCTATCAGAACGGAAAAGTTTGTAACCACTCAAAGCATATACGGCGTCATTCACATCTCGGGAAACCCAAGTTTCCGACACACAGATTGCATCAACTTCGGAACCTACCAAAATTTCTCGAAATTCATCTATTTTAGGTTGCAAACTTTGTGGATTTAAGTGGCAAACTTTGAGTCCTTGCCTATGACGACAAAACACCCTAATCATAGAATGCAATATAACATCACCACCACCGTCGCCCACGGAATTCACCCCGTCCTCATTTAGTTCCATTTTGAGAAATAAGAATTAAAAATTCGTAGGAGAACCAAATGGCACACATATTATGTAAATCAGTAGCAACAGCCGCTTCCCTTCTCTCAAAGCAACGACATAATAGTACATTTAGAAAAGAATTCAAGCAAAAACAACACAAAGGAAAAAAGAACAAATGTAAACACAAATATGTAAACACAAATAAAAAGAAAAAATACAAATAAAAAGAAAAAATTACTGATAGTGATAACATTTGTTGAGTGTAGACGTCGATCATCATTATCGTTGTTCTTCTTCTGCTGGTACCTTGGTTTGACAACTCGCGGCTATGGCATTCTTCATTCGTTCGTTTGCACTCTCCTTTACATAGACGGACCCAAGGTGTGTAAAAACAGAAAACAGCTGTTTATTACGCTTTAGACGTACAGCTCTGTGGTATAATGAGCGGTTTCTGCTGGTCATACTCCCGTACATTTGGATAATTTTGTTGTTATCAGCTTTGATGCCAACATCTTGGAGACACAGCTGTCTTTTGTTTTTGCAAAAGAGAGCAACAACTTGCAGCACGGTGTTTCTTTCGCTGGGAGAGCTGAATTTGACTATGATGGGTATGTCTGTTCTGTCTATGACGGGCTGCCCGCTATTTCGTCGCTGTCGCTGAGAACGAAAAACTGCTTTCAGTGTTGGCGGCAAACAGTCAATGCTATGGCAAAGGTGATGAAAGATTGTCTTCAAGTTTTCGTTCGGCAACTGCGGTATTCCAAAAATAATAGCGTCGGCTGCAATTTCTCGTCGTTCGAATACATCACATCGTTTTTGGAGATCAGCTAATTTTTCCTCGATAGTGTGCGATTCAGCTAAGTGCGATTTTATCTCATCTACATGCTCTTGTTCATACTCTTGTAGACTTTTGACAGATTTTTCTACCTCTTGAATCTTAAGCTCAGTTTTTTCTTGACGGGTCTGTAGCTTTTTAAGATATGTTTCGCTCATCTATCTTCAATGAGCGAGATACGATTAACTACGTCGTTTCGCAAGAGATTCACTTCCGTAGAAATTCGGCTGACTATATCATCAGTAAGCTTGGCAAGTCTTTCCTCGAAATCGATAAGAGTTACAGCTTGGGCAGCTGGTGTACAGTTGTTTACAGCTCCCTTTCTCCCGGCTGGGGTAGGGTGTTGCTTCGGAGCAGACTCTTTAGCCAGTGGATGTGTGGGTCGCATAGTTGCCTGCGTTGTTGGTGTTGACTGCTTCTCTTTCTCGGAATTAATTGTGGATGGTTTTTCCCACCATTATGCTCTTACTTTTATTTTATATTTTTGTTATTTAATTTTTCATTTTTTATGGTAATAGTATGCGAGTATGTACGGTTTTCTTATACACACGGATAATTATGATATTGTCTATCTTGTCTTGTCTATGTTGTTAATATTATATTATAATGTTATATTGTTTTCAATGTGTTGTGGGTACCCCACGTAACGCTCTTATATTTTTTCAATAATTTCATAACAAACTACATAAAATCATGAATAGTTGTCTCTGTGTGAAAAAGGTTGATCGTAATGATCCAACTAAAATCAAGTGTTGTGACTGTGGTGTTGTTTTTCATGGAAAATGTGTTAAACTGTTGCCCGCGGACATTGAATTCATGAAAATTAATAAAAAAAAGTAGCTGGAGATGCTCTCAATGCACTTCGGCCCGAAGACGTTCTATTTCTACAAGTGGTATAGTCATGCCGGTCACACAAATAACAACAACAGATGAACAATATAACATAAGTGAAAAGACCATATCAACCCCACCATCCCCCATAATAACAATAGAAAACACTGAAAAAATTATCGTACATAATATCAATGAACGGCATTCATACAGCTAAATTCATTCATTTTTAAGAAAAATTCATTGATTTTATGTACAAAATCATAAAAAAATAAAATGTTTTTATGAACGATTCATTGTTTGTATGAAATCGCGTTCATAAAAATATTTGTATGAGAAATTTGGGGTATGAACGCTGATTCTTATTTTTAATGAATTTTTTCATAAGCGTATGAACTATTCTTACAACTGTCCATCAAGAGTTTTAAGAAAAAATACATTGAATTAATGAAAATAATCTTTGAGTTAAAGAAAAAAAGAAAATGAATGTATAGATTCATATGCATTATGTATATATTCTCAAAAAGTATGTATCAAGTCATAAGCAGTATACCGATTCATAAGGGGTATGTATTTTGTCCATGAACTGTAAGTATAGATACATACTCAAAGGTTTCGAATGTGTAAATAGTTATACACACAATGCATTCGTATTTACTTTATGGCTTTGGCGTAGTGGTAGCGTCGTCGCTGGTCACGCAGAAGGTCCGCGGTTCGAATCCAGATTTATGTAAGTATTTATTTCTATAAAAAAAAAAATAATATAATTTGAACAGTTTCAGAAGTTAATAACAAAACCTACTACTACGAGAAGGCATAACACTGGCAGTGGCAGTAGGAGGATAGTATGGCATGGCTGAAAGAATTCACCACACAAAAACTATAATAAGAAGAAACATCTGTAAAAACTTCTGTGAAACATATGCAAGTACAAAAAAAAAAAAACTCTCCAGTTATCCTAGACACCAACCCATAGAGTTAGTTGAAACCTTACAACCTACCACTACGCCGATCTGCTTTTTTTCATCTGTCTGTCTCTCTTCTCCTTCATGTGCTCGTGCTAATTTATGAATGTCATTCATTAATTTTATGCATAGATTCTTACTTTTTATGAACGATTCATAGTTGTATGAATATATTCATAAACGTATGAACGGGAATACATGTTCTGTAAGAATTTGATGTTTAGCTCAATTTTAATGAACTTTTTCATTTAGAATATGAAATTTTTCATTTATATCATGTACCTTTTTGGTTCAGTGAAAGAACCTGAAACAAGTGACATTACTATGAAAGCTATATATTTATAAAGAAATATTGGAACTGAAAAAAATGCACCACGACTTCACATTGCGCGTAAACGAATTGGAAGGTGAAAATACCGAACTAAAATCAAAAATGAATTTGCTGCAAGAAAAGGTTCAATGGTTAGAACAAGCCAATCTCTCTAACACCCTAGAAATTGTAATATGCCGAATATCGATAACCGAAGTGCAGTAAACGCAGCCTTGCAAATAGTTCGCGATGGTGTAGGTGTGCCAATTAATGAGACAGATATAGACTCTTGCTTCACAAAAAAAATATACAATAAAAACAATGTAAACAAAAACAGTAAAACAAATGTTTTGGTTATAAAATGTACGCGTCAAAATACAAAAGATGTAATAATAAAAACTAAATCAAAGAACAAAATTAAACTCAACACAAAAATACTGGGCGATCATCACGACGGTACCAACATCTACCTCAACTACAGCATGACGGCGCACATACGACAGCATTTCAATGCAGCGAAGTAAACAAAGGCCGAAAAAAAATTCCAATATATGTGGATGAGGAGCAACGTAATATATCTGCGAAAGCAAGAAGGAGACAATGCAATACGAGTGAGGTGCATAGAAGACCTTAATGGTCTCTAATATTTCTTTTTCTTTTCTCTCTCTCTGTAAACAAAATCTGAAAATACATTCTTCTTCTTCTAAATCCTCAAAATAATGTCAAAGCCTTAAGCCAAATAATTTATTTCTAATCCACCAGAACATCCGCAGCATGAGAGCAAATTTTAATTACTTTGTTTCACATTTAAATGCGTTAGACTTTGAAGCGGACTTTATTATTTTGTCAGAGATATGGGTATTTGACAATGAGCTATCTGTTTACAATATTCCAGGTTATGAACCTGTTGCCAATTGCAATAATACTTACAGAGCGGGTGGTGTTGCTGTGTTTGTAAAAGAATCGTTAGTAGCAAAATGTGAAGTAGGGCGCATAAGTAGGAGTAGTGCAGATATGATGCAAATCAATTTTAAAATAGGAAATAAAATCTTTACTATTCTCTGTGTCTATCGCTTGCACGAGAACAATTTAAACAAAAGCGTATTTATAAATGAAGTTGGTGATCTGCTTATAGGTATTAAATCAAAGAATTTATTGGTTTTAGGAGACATTAATATAGATATCTTAGAAGCTAACAAAGACTGCAACAATTATATGTTTCTTATGTCATCATTTGGGCTCGATTCAGTTGTTAACGAACCTACTCGAAGAACAAATGAAACCCAGACATGCATAGACCACGTCTTTGCAAGATTTCGTAAGAACCTTATACATGAAATATACAGTGAAGTTATGGATCAAAGAATTACAGATCATTGCTTAATTAAAATACAAGTAACGCATTCAATCCAAGAAAATAATTGTACAGACCGATACATACCATTCCCGGAGAAAAAAACAATTGATTTCCAAAAATTAAATGATGACGTAAAATTTGAGTTTTGGGAAGAGGTATATGAACAAACCAACCTCTCGTTAGTTTACGATATTTTCTTAAATATTTTAAAATCACATATCGCGAATTCTACCGTATTTCAATCCAGGCCACTAAATAATTCCAAGTCAAAGCGACTTAAGCCCTGGATTACAGAAAATCTACTGAAAAAGATTGTCAAGAAAAACTCAATGCGGAAAAAATGTAAAAATAACCCTGGAAATCAGATCCTAAAGCAAAAATTTATTAAATTCAGTCAGGATGTTAAAAAAGAGGTGAAATCATGTTACGATAAATATTATTGCAGAAAATTTGAAAATTGCAGAGGTAATGTAAAAGAGGAATAGAGGGTAGTTAACCATATTCTTCAGAAGGACAAGAAAAGGGAACCGATACTTGAAATCGAAGATGAGAATGATTCGATTATTGGCAACCAAATGGACATTGCAAACAACTTAAATAAATTTTTTGTTTCTGTTGCTACTGAATCTAAGCCATACTTACCGCAATCTGATTGCAGATGTGATCTATATTCTGATTTAGTTGACGATGTCTCCCAAAGTAAAAGTTTCTTCTTCGAACAAATTACGTCAAACGAAATCTATAAATGTATTATGACTCTTGATAACAAACAATCGTGTACCTCTGACGGTATTACAAATTGTATTTTAAAACGCATCGCGTTTTATATCACAGATGTATTATCTTACATATTTAATTTGAGTGCGAATTGTGGTATTTCTCCCAAATCACTGAAAACTGCAGAAGTCATTCCTTTATTTAAAAAAGGCAATCGAAAAAAAGCGAGTCAATATAGACCAATTTCTCTTCTCCCAACCTTCTCTAAACTGTTTGAAAAGTTAATGAAATTCCGCTTTGGGTCATTCTTAAACAAAACTGGGTTTTTAAGTGGAAAACAATTTGGTTTTCGGGAAGGTATGTCAACCGAAGATGCAATCTTGAAATTAAGTGGTGAATTATATTCAGGTTTAAATAGCAATCAAAAAATGTTAGCGTTATTTATAGATATGACCAAGGCATTTGACATGGTCGTTCATAGCATTTTGCTAAACAAACCCTATAAAGCTGGATTTAGAGGTGCAATCTACGATTGGCTTGCTTCATACCTAGGTGAAAGGTCTCAAAAAGTTAAATTGGACAACATTTACAGTGAGGAAATGAAAATGGTCACTGGTGTACCACAAGGTTCAGTCCTGGGGCCATTGTTATTTCTTATTTATGTAAATTCCATATTCGAACAAAATGTTTGTAGTAATATTACGGCTTTTGCCGTAGCAAAAATTTGTATGAATCCGTAATAAAACTACAAAGGGACCTACAAATTTTGATCTACAATATATGATGTCGGTAACTCGAAACATGTTCTTCTTAAAACCATATTGCTCAAGAAATCTGTTGCTAATGATATATCATGGACTCGTACACTCGAAACTGCAGTACGGCATATCAAGTTGGGAGGAACATATTTTAGCACAGTTGAGCCTACTGTGATAGCACAGAAGCATATCATTAGAATAATTTGCAACAAAGGAAGACTTGCCAGCAGCTGGCCTCTCTTTCAGGATTTCCATATCTTACCTCTTAAACATCTTTATGTGTATAAAGTTCTTAAAATTTTCTACAACCGTAGTGGTTTCACATCCACGAACAGAAGCTCCGATGTATACAATTTAAGAGTGAATTCTAAAACTCTTGTTAATGTGCCAACATCCAAAAAGACTCATTACTCGAATTTTTTTACCATCACAGCGCCTAAGCTCTTTAATAAATTGCCACAAGACATAAGAGTAACAAATGTATGTAACATCTTTTTAAACAAATTAAAGAAATGGCTTTTTAAAATAGATAGCTCTGAAGTCAAAAACCTGCTTGTTAGTATTGTTTAGAAAAAAATACAAACTATTGTTTTGTCTAATTTGTAAAATTTTTCATAAAGTCTGCTCTTTCGTTCATCGATTAGTTTAATTATCATATCAACTTTACCACTTTATAATGAATTTTTTGCGTTCTTACCCCACACTAGTTATTAGGTTCTTTTTGTAGAATCATACGCCACTAGTCTTACATGGCTACAGTATGAAATCCCATTAATCTTTTTCTTTTACAAAATGCATTTTTAGAACTTTGCAATTTATTGAAATTTTGTAATTATTTTGTAAAGAACAAAACATTAATAAAACATTATTTAAAAAAAAAAATAAACTTTCGTAGAACTACCGAAATTTGATGCTTAACCGGACGAGATGAAATACACGTCACTCTTCACTCATTATATTAGATACACTCCTACAGATAAATAAATAAATAAATAACAAATAAATTAATAAATTAATAATAAATTATTAATAAATCGATTAACAGAAATAAAATGATAAATAAGCTGGAAAACATTTATTTTTAGCATACGAGTTCGTTGATCAGCGGATTTTCAATATCTATACATTTTCTAAAAAATGTTCATTCAATAATTCAATTTTCCTTGCAACTGGAAGAACTTCGGCTCTTTCATGCAAAGCCATGGTTGAAAAGTACCAAGGTAGTTGAAGCATCATATTTAAGATCTTATTTTGTGAAATTTGGAGCTTTTTGATGTGGGTGGGTGCACACTTTCCCCAAATTGGGGCTCCATATAGGATTAACGCTTGAAAAACTACTTTGAAAATTGTTATTTAATTTTTCTTGCTAAGCAATGATCGGCGATTTATAAGCGGATATAGGATTTTAATTGCGACATTTACTTTATGTAGGGTCATTTTGATGTGTTCTCCAAATGTCAATTTCTGGTCCAAGTATATGCCTAGATACTTGACAGAATCAACCCAAGGGATATCACAGTTATTCATTTTTAAATTACAACTGGGTAAGTGACAATTCTTTCTTTTCCTGGTGAAAAAGATAGCTTGATTCTTCTCAGCATTGACTTTTATTTTCCAGTGTTTGTAGTACTCAAATATTATATTAAGTGCGACCTGGAGATTATATTCTATGGTGGAGCAACACTGATTGGATGAGTATACAGCAATGTTATCTGCATACTGCAACTTCGCAGTTTCTGAGATTTGGAAAGTCAGATGTAAATAAATTATATAATGTTGGTGCTAATACCGACCCCTCCGACTCCCGCTGGGACTCCCGCTGGGACCATTTTACGGGAAGAGCATGTTGTATTTCGCGATACCACAAAACTTCGACTATTTAAAAAACTTTGGATAATCTTAAAAATATAGTGAGGACATTCAATATTAATAAGTTTATAAACCAGCCCCTTATGCCAGACTGTGTCAAAGGCTTTTTCCACATCAAGCATAACCATACCCGTTGAGCACTTTTCAGCGAGATTTTTCTTGACGTGCCTAGATATTCTTATTACCTGGTGTGACGTACTATGATATTGCCTGAAGCTGAACTGTTGTAAAGGAATTATATTATGCTCCTCCAGAAACTTTAAGAGTTTTTGTCGAACTACTTTTTCGAGTATTTTGCTCAAACTGTTTAATGAACTTATTGGCCTGTAGCTGCTGGGTTGATTTCGCGGCTTCCCGGGTTTCAGTATTCGTATTACCTTGGCCGTTTTCCATTTAAGTTGATTATTTATCTTGTCTAACCCTGGAGCTTTTCGATTTTTCAGATCAAAAATAATATCCTCAATGTCTTCTGTTGACACTAGTTCACTACTAGGGAAAACAGTTATTACTCTACTGAAATCATTAATTGTAGTGTCAACTAAGTGCTGGAAACTAGATATTGATTGTAAGGCAGAGTGATTCAGCAGAAATGTGTCAGCTAATAATTCAACTTTAGATTCATTGGTAACAAAAGTATTTCCAGCTGATTCAAGGAGGGGAATTTGTGAATTTTTCTTTTTAACTATTTTAGATATGTTTCAAAATGGCTTCGAGTTTGGTTCTAGTGAGCTTAGCTTGTTACTCCACTCAATATTCCTAAAATTTGAAATTTCTCTTGTAATACTACGGTTGAGAAAATTCATATTTCTTAACCCTCACTCGTTCTTTATTAACCTGGGTTAATATGGGCACTTTTATTTTATCATATCTTGGATACTTTCGAACTAAATATTTTTTCATCCAGACTCAGTGACTACATTTTTGACATATTTCGAAAAATATAGATAAATTTCGACAGTGTTTCGACTGATTTTTCGTCAAATTGTGGCAAACGTACCTTACTAACCCAGGTTAATATTTTAACTTTTGTATGAAAAAATTCTAAATTTGTCATATAACTTTTTCTCCATTTTGAGAATGCATACGAGTTTGTATATATTGTAAGAAGTTGAATTATATTGTGTGTCGGTCTGTACTTGTTTTATGCTTACTGTACTTGACTTTATAAAATAAAGTAGGAAACTAGGATTTATTGTCGAAGTACACATTATGAAAATAAATAATATATAATAAAACATTTAATCGAATAGTTTATTACATCTCAGAAGTGGGATTTAAACCAAATAAACGATACGTTCGGCAAAATTAATGCCATTGAGATCAAGAACTCGTACCGAGATGGCACGAGCTTTGATAGATGCAGGATTTTTCGTTTCGGAAACAGCGAGCATTACACAAATGCGCCCGCTATACGACGAACTACCGATCCATTTGCGGGAGTCAGACAGATCATCAGAACCTGATGAAATAAATTTGGAGGCCGAGAAACAATGTAATTCGGCCCACCCTGCTGCCATTGCCTATGCTGCTGCCCCTACTTCTGCTGCTGTCCCTACTTATGTTGCTGTCCCTACTTCTGCTGCTGTCCCTACTTATGCTGATGTCCCCACTTATGCTGCTGTCCCTACTTATGCTGCTTCACCCGCTGTCACCACCACTGCCGCCACTGTCGCGAAGCCAACTTTGAATTCTCCTGCTATTACGACCTTCGCCTATGAAAATATTGAGCAAGAGATGTGCTTCCTCCGGAAGCAGCGAGAACTGTTGCTGCTGCAAAAGGAGGTGGACCTGCTTCAGAGCCAGATGAAGCGAGACCTACCTATCGACCCTTCTTTCATTGACTCAATGGTGAATCGGTTTTCCGGCGACGACTCCTACGAGGCGGGTAAATGGTTTGCCGATCTAGAAGACGCATTCAAATTATTGAAGTCCAGTGAACACACCAAGTTTGTATGTGCGCGTCGTCTGCTAGATGGAACAGCAAAACTATTTATTCAAACCATTCGTGCAGTCGATTACAAAGAGTTAAAACGGTTACTAATGGAGGAATTTGGAAGAACTAGATCATTGCTGGAAATTTACGAACAATTAAGAGATCGAAAACTGAATCCTAACGAAAGCATCCAAAGGTATGTCATCGAGATGAGGACCATAGCCGAGAAAGCAGATATACCTGAGTGCGACTTAGTGGACATCATCATTGGTGGACTAAATGATAGGTCCTCTTTGGTAACCATGTTGTACCAGGCCACAACATTGCGACAACTTCGGACGCAGCTTGAACGTTATGAGAAGTTGCGAGCGAAATCCCAAGCAGGACCTGAACAGGCATCACAACAGCCAAACACTGCTATTGGTTACAAGCAGAAGACGATTACTGCTACCAGGTCCACCGTTCCAGTTAAGACTTCGTCCGTCAATGATAGCCCACGCTGCTTTAATTGCTCGCAGTTTGGGCACTATCAGTCGCAGTGCCCCCACCCAAAACGTGCACCTGGTGCCTGCTTCAAGGGTGGTGAAGTAGGTCACTTTCACCAAGTATGCCCCAGAAGAAGAAATGTCATTGCAGCCATCGAAGAGTCATCAAGAGACGCCACCGAAATTGAAGCCCGATTGTCCAGTGAGGAAGCTAGATTGGTGAAGGCAGTTAGCGCTATGCAAATGGTAAGTGTCGCTTTCTTGAGTAAATCAAACAAACGCACTGATGTTAATAAAATTATGGCTCTTTTGGATTCCGGTAGCCCGAAGAGTTTCATTAAAGCATCTGCTGTCCCCGTTCCAATCAGTTCTACATTAAAGCCTACTAGATACCGCGGCATTGGTAATGCGAAGTTGAACATTTTTGATAAAGTAGTATGCGAAGTCATCATTGAAGAGCAAGCAGCTGTACATTTATTTTCCGTTTTACCAGATTCAGACTTATCAGTGCCTATGCTCATAGGTCGGGATCTGTTGAAGAAATTTTGTATTTTCCTATGTAAATTTAAAAAGAAAAAGTATTCGAAAGAAGAACTTATTCGTATGAAGTATATTACTAAAAATTTGAATTCAGAACTTTTGCTTAATAGTGCGTTTGATCGATTTAATTTAAGAAGAATTGATAATACTTGTGACGGGGGTTCAGATGGGTCGCGTTTCGCAGACGATGGCGAGTTGATTCAATCAAATTCTACTCCGGGCTCAGATAAAGTAAAAGTGGCATGTAGGGTCCCCGCTCCAGGGTGTTCGCTGGTACCTGCAGTAAAAGAATATAGGTTACAAATTTATGCGGCCGAACTTGTTGACCACGATAGAACAACTTGCGAAAGAAGTTACGAACAAGAGGAACTAATAGAGCAAACCTCGCCTATGGTGATGTTGGATGCAGAGTTGGGTATAGACATCGACGTTCAGTTAGATGATAATAAAAAAAAAGTTTTACAGTCTGCAATTTACAGCACGTATTTCAAACCAGGGCCTGAAGCTAAAATAGAACCTTATGACAGCAAAATGAGAATAAATTTAACTGATGACACACCCTTCCACAGTGCACCTCGAAGGCTCTCGTACTCTGAAAAGGCAGAGGTACAGGCAATTGTTGATGACTTACTGGAGAAAGGGATAATTAGGCATAGTAATTCGCCGTATGCGTCAGCGATTGTTCTAGTTAGAAAAAATAATGGAGAAGGTAGGCTTTGTATTGATGATAGATTTCTGAATGAGAAAACTATCCGGGATAACTTCCCGATGCCTCTAATCGAGGAGTGCATAGAATACTTGGAAGGGAAGAAGTATTTTTCTGCATTGGATTTGAAGAACGGCTTCCACCAAGTACATATGGATGGAGATTCAATTAAATACACTTTATTTGCGACACCTTCAGATCAATACGAATATGTGAAAATGCCATTCGGGCTTAAAAATGCTCCAGCATTCTTTCAAAGGTTTATTAATGAGATATTAAGGGACTTGGTAAAATCAGGGAAGATTGTCATATTTATGGACGACATTGTCATTGCCACTGCGGATTTTGAAGCCCATGTAGCTTATCTGAAGTTCTTAGCATATTGTATAGAAGAGGTTTGGAATTAAAAATGAACAAATGCAAATTTGGGTACAGCGTGATAAACTTCCTAGGATACATTGTGTCGGCAGAAGGTATTCGCCCAAGTGAAGTGCACGTAGAAGCAATACAAAAGTTTCCTTCACCCCGGAGTTTTAAGGAGCTGGAACAGTGCCTCGGCTTATTTTCTTATTTTCGAAAGTTCGTACCTGCTTTTTCCTCGATTGTGAAACCTCTAACAAACCTACTGAAAAAAGACACTCCGTTCGATTTTGATATAAAATGCGCAGACGCATATTATAGACTGAAGGACTTATTGATTTCTTCCCCTATATTGGCTATATATAGCCCCAAGAGAGAAACTGAGTTGCATACGGATGCAAGCAAGCTAGGGTTCGGCGCTGCGTTGATGCAGAAACAGGACGATGGTAAATTTCACCCTGTCGCATTCTTTTCGAAAACTGCATCTGAGAGCGAATCAAAACTACACAGTTTCAAGTTAGAAACATTAGCTATAGTCTATGCGCTAGAACGGTTTAAGACGCAGTTGAAGGGGATTATGTTTACGATCATCACTGATTGTAATGCGTTAGCGCAAGCTATGAAAAAGAAACAAGTGAACCAGCGCATTGCGAGATGGCTTTTTAGCTTCGAAAGTTACAACTATAAAGTGAAACACCGTAGTGGAACTTCAATGGGGCACGTAGATGCACTAAGTAGGTGTCACTTAGTCAGTAGTATCGACATTCATGATTTGGATTTAAATATTCAAATCACGCAAAGTCGGGACGCCAGAATTAAAGCGTTAAGAGACGAACTCGAAGATCGAGTGGTGCAGCATTTTAAATTAAAAGATGGACTAATGTTTAAAATAAGCAAGCATTCAGAACACCTTCAGCTTTACGTTCCTTCCGAAATGGAAACAAACATAATAAGAACCATTCATGAGAAAATAGGGCATTTAGGAGTTGATAAAACAACAGACTAACTTAAGAAAAACTACTGGTTCCCAAAGTTAAGGAAAAAAGTTACGGGTTACATCAAGAATTGCGTTAAATGTATAATTTATTCGCCGGCATCTAGAAGTAATGAGCATAACCTATTTAATATTCCAAAAAAACCTATACCTTTTGATACTATTCATATTGATCACTTCGGACCATTACCTTCGGTCCGCTCAGTAAGGAAACATGCGCTCGTGGTGGTAGATGGGTTTACGAAGCACGTGAAAGTATACGCAGTAAAGACTACCAGTACTAAAGAAGTGTGCGCTTCCTTGCAGAAATATTTCGACAATTATAGTCGGCCTCGACGAATAGTGAGTGACAGAGGAACGTGTTTCACATCTAACGCATTCGCAAACTTTATGGAAAGGAATAATATTGACCATGTGAAGGTCGCTGTAGCTTCCGCTCAGGCTAACGGGCAAGTAGAAAGGGTAAATAGGGTATTAAAATCAATGTTGGCCAAATTGACCGAACCAGTTTACCACTCGGACTGGGTGAGCAAGCTAGTTAATGTGGAGTTCGCTATTAATAATTCCGTTCACTCCTCGACTCGGAAGTCTCCCTGTGAGTTGCTATTTGGTGTAGAGCAGAGAGGCAGGATAGTTGACGAATTGACTGAATACATAGGGGAAAAGACTGAGGTTTATAGTCGCGACTTAAAGAAGGAGAGGTCAGACGCCTTAGGATCTATAGAAAAATCACAAACATACAACCTTAATTACTTTTTGAAACATAGTGTACCAGCGAAAACCTTTGAGGTAGGAGATTTTGTTGTCATGAAAAATATGGATACCGCTGCGGGGTCGAATAAAAAGTTTATCCCCAGGTATAAGGGCCCTTATCAGATAAGAAAAAAGTTGCCCAATGACAGATATGTTCTGGGGGATATTGATAATTTCCAAGTTAGTCAAATACCTTACGACGGGGTGGTTGAATCAAATCGCTTACGAATGTGGCTGACTCCAGCGATCCCACCTGAATCCGCAGTCACGGAACTTGAAAGCGACACTGACCCTTTGGACATTTCGATCGAGTCGATCGAGTAGTCAGGAAGGCCGAGTTGTAAGAAGTTGAATTATATTGTGTGTCGGTCTGTACTTGTTTTATGCTTACTGTACTTGACTTTATAAAATAAAGTAGGAAACTAGGATTTATTGTCGAAGTACACATTATGAAAATAAATAATATATAACAAAACATTGAATCGAATAGTTTATTACAATATATAAACCTTTAGATATGTATGCGCATGTGTATATACCGATGTTTTTACATATGAGTATGTTGCACATGCAGTTTCAGTTGGGTGATAATTGCAAGCTACATCTTTTTTGTGAATAAAAGAAACTGATTTGTTGTTTATTATATTTCAGTGGGAGTCGGACAGAGTCCCGAAAACCAAAATCCCGAAGTCCAAAATCCCGAAAACCCAAAATCCCGAAAATCCAAAATCCCGAAAATCCGTAATCCCGGAAATCCAAAATCCCGAAAATCCAAAATCCCGAAAATCCAAAATCCCGAAAGGCCAATATCCCGAAAACGAAAATAAAAATTTGTTTGTAGGAAAAAAAATTAGAAAAATGCTTATTTAACATATTAAATAAAACTAGTATGGCCTGTGGTCGAAATTCGACCGAATGCGAGAAAAAATGTATTATTTTACTACTTTTTTTCCTGGCTAAGGTACAACATTTTTGAAAAAAATTACATGCTGCACTGCATGGCTTCACAACCTTTCCAACAACAGAAATTAAGCGAATGTGTTGTGTTTAAGGCAGTTTAAAAGGGGTTGAACTGTTTTGCCTTCGCCTATTTATATAATGATAAGGATAACAAACTTCAAATAAATAAAGCATAGCAAAACAGCTCAAGTCTTATTGACAAAGCAATATCTGATACAAGTCCATATCGAACGCAATCTCCATTAAAAACTTATTTCAAATCGCTCGTTACGTTCCGCGTGGATTTTTTTAATTTTGTTTTCCATAAAGTTTTCTTATTCTTTGGTTTTCTTTTTTCATCTAAAAGAGCGATTAGTATACGCCAAGGTGTGAAACTAAAATCTAATCTATCAGCTATCAAACTGAATGAGGTCAACACAACTGAATGCACATTGGGAATTGAAAAATATTACAACACTGACGCCAACGGGAATGGACAAACATTTGTCTACTTTCCTTTTAAAAAAAAGTCCCGAAAACGGAATCCCGAAAAATTATATAAAATTAAAAATTTGCGCAAATTCGGGATTTTTTTCGGGATTTTGGATTTTCGGGATTTTGGATTTTCGGGATTTTGGTTTTCGGGATTTTGGTTTTCGTGATTGTGACCCCAACCCTATTTCAGTATCTCTTTTATGTAGATTGTATGTACATTGTACATTGTTACATTTATAGATTAGTAGTTTCGCGCTTCATAATTGTCAAACTATGCATCTGTCGAATTGGCTTCTTTCACAGTAGGTATGCAACTCTTTCGTGTTGCTCTTTTCCTTCTCTGTTTGCTGATAACATATAAAGCAATAACATTTGGCGACCTGAAGATTCTTCCAGAAGCATCATAAGGCAAAAATGGCTGGTAGGTATGGATGGTGTACAATTTGATCAATTGGAACCCCTAAAATGCATTTAACTCTGATTTTTACGTGTAACTTTGCCGCATTTCGAGGAATTCGAGCTCTTCTAGGTATTGTAGGCGTAAAAAAGTGCTCCTTCAACTCATCAAGAAACTCCCTGAGTTGGCTCGACTTCACATTCCTAGACGTTCGTATTATTGGACCGAAAGATTAAGTATGCGGCATACTGTATGCCCCTAAGTCAGCTAAATAATATGTCTAGTATACTGTGAAATGGAGCCAGCAGCGGTTTGTTCCTATCTTAGTTGTCTACTGACCAAGCTTTTGATCCATCACATCCACACCTCATTTTCTTAAAGATTGTATGCTATTTTATTCATCATCATCATAATAAAGTGTATCAGGAAATTGATTTCAAGTATTGTTGCTGTACTTCGCTTGCCAATCTTCAACAAAAATCATATCATGTATCAATCAAATTACACGTCCCATCTCCCTAATTGTATGTGATATATAAATATTTACCTAGTAATGCCCACACTTGAAAAAAATTTAAACTTATTTTGATCACAAATAAAATTCGCAAGTGTACTGATTGAATATAATTGCCAAGCAAAGTTGATGAGGAAATTCGCGCAATTCACATAAAATTTAATTTCCCAATGTAAATCATGCTAATGGGGGATTCCCCTTCTGCTGTTTTCCAGTGTGCACAAAACTATAATTTACGAAATTTATTCAAAAAACAACAAAGAACAATTAAAAGGAAGACAGGAAGTAAGAATTTTGTTTTCGTAGACCATAGTACCCATAGAAAGAGGAAAGGAATAAAAGTATTAACCTGGGTTAGTAAGATACAGATTAAGGGGCAAACATTGTCGCCCGTGTGAGGGTTAAGTCGTTATGTAACCTGTATGTTTGCCACTGTCTTCTGATCATATTTCTTACTTTGATGAGATTAAGAATTGAACGAGGTAGAATAACAACTCTTTTGTTTATTGTTTTTTTAGGGACTGACACATTTACACTTTCAAGAACACTTTTTTCGAACAAATCAACACTACAATCAGTATTTTCAGAAACTAGGACGTCTTCTAAATTACTAGGACAATTACGAATGCTTGAAGTAAAATGAGATCTATAAAGATCCCAATTAGCATTCTTAAAGTCTAAATATTGCACATTGATTAAGCTAGGGCTTAGTAAAATATCACAGTAAATAGGAGGATGGCTCAGAGAACTCAGAGCATTAATCGTAGTGGGCTGAGTAAAGCAGTTTGGAACAGATCTAGAGTAGAGGGGGAAGATCTGCTGGAAGCGGGTATATATGTCGGACTTTTTGGATACATGAGCGTAATTGGATACCTCATTACGAGATCTGACAACGCATTTGCTCTCAAGCAACCCCATTCTCGGTGTCTGCAATTAAAATCATCACCTATTAAAAATCGGTCATTGCATATTAGTTTTCTAATATCGTTTCTAAAGCAGCCGATCTTTTGTGCATTAGATAAGACCACAGGAAAATAGATATCAAACAACTTCAATTTGGTCGAATTTGCAAGTAATAATTCCACTCCAATTGCTTCAACTACGCTTGTGTTAACAATTGGAAGCAGAACATGTTTTATGTGTTTTTTAATTAAAGTGGCAACACCGCCGCCTCTCATTCCTACACGATCTAATCTATGACAAACGTAGTTATTATTGGAAAACTGAACACTCACATCTAGCCACGTTTCACACACAAGACATATATCTACATCCAGATTGCAAAGGATATTGAAAAATTCTGTGCTTTTGTTGCGTATCCCTCTCGCATTCCAACTTACTAATTTCATTGAGTAACGATTATTACTTAACATTATTTGAATATAAATACTTAGTTGCTAGCTGTGCAATTACATTGAATTGGTCAAATTTGGATTAACATTGTTTCAGCTTAGTGATCATCTCCATCGTAATACCCCGTCTCCACGAGACATTTCCCAAGCCATGTTCTTCAACTTGACATGCAAATGTCTCGTGGAGACCCCTAATTTGATGTCCAAATTAAAAACATGTCCGCGATGTCAACATTTTAGTTTTGTCTTCTCGGCAAACTGAAATCCAGATTTTTCTCTGACATTTGGCCGTTTGGCAGGTAGATTTTCATTCGGTGGGTTTTTCGGTAGAGTGAAAATGTCACGCTGAGTTGGTTTGGTAAGTAGATTTTCATTTTAGGGTATTTCCGTAGAGTGAAGATGCTGGTTGGGTAGGTAGATTTTCATTCAATGGCATTTCCGTAGAGTATTTCACTGCATTTAAAGCGAGAATTGTGCGTTGTTTCTTTCTCGACGTCAGCTTGTAGATTGAAATGTCTTGGCATTATTTGCCCAGCGAAGGAAATCAAGAAAAAAAACTAGTTTCTAGTCAAGATGTAGTTTTGGCAGAAATATGTCTCGTGGAGACGCGGTGTAAGAGAGGCCAGTTCCTCCTGAGTAAAAAGATCATTCTCTCTGGGAGCGTAAACAGTCGAGTTTGTAGTTACTCTTGTAGTTGGTGCATTTTGCGGCTTTGGTGGTGAAAATAATTGACGCGGCTGCTGCTGATGCTGATTTCTCCATTGTGTGGGTGGTTTCGGAAGAGACGGAAAATCATCTACACTCGCAAAATTGAATGATTTCGCTGTTGTTGGTTGCATTCATGGTATTGTTGGCGCGCGTTTGATTTTTCTAGTCGCACTCTCTTTTAGTTCCACGTACTTAGATCGGCTGACGCAGGTTTGATCAGTTGATCGGTGGTTGCCCTTGCAGTTTGCACACTTGGATATGCCCATAACATCACACTTAAAGGTTTTATGTATACCAGAGCAGTTGACACAGTGAGTTTTTACGTGGCAGTGTCTCTCGCCGTGGCCAAACATTTGGCAGTTGTGACACTGAGTAATTTTATTTTTAAATCGACGTTGGAACTCCCATCTAACTTGGGTTCGAAATATTGTTTTGATATTTTTTCGCAAATTGAATAGACGAACCGAGCCGTTCTCCAGATACACAATATAAAAAATGTCTGTCAATGTGTCACGTTGCTTAGATATCATTTCGATGTCTTTACACTTTAAACCCAGTGATGACAGTTCGGATTTAAGAGAATCGGTATTTATGGCGTCTAAGCCAAACAATATAACTTTGAATGCCCTTTCGTTTCCAAGGTCATGAGTAAAAAACTGACAATTTTTTTCCTTAAGGGAACTGATTACTTTTGTATATGAGTCCATTGATTCGCAATGAACTTTGATACCAATAGATATTTTTTTGATGAAATAATCTGTGATATTTAAAGATTTAAGAAATGCATGTACAAAATCACTGTTTTTTTGGTAACATTTTGATTGGTGGGATAGAAAGTTTTTTGCTTGATTTTTGCACATTGTTTTCTTCACAGTCGTCCAAATCTAATGTTTGGAGTGGACTAAAATAATTTGCACTGCAGGATGTCATTTTAGGAGAATTCGGTCTCCTGGATTTAATGACTGAGGATGTTAGATCCTCGTAGCTGTTTGAGCATCTTTTCCCAATATTGGATTTTTAAACTCGGTAGGTATAGGATTAAATACGGGTTTAATCAACACAGACACGTCTTTAGCCAATGAGAATTTGTTAATAACTCGACTTCAGCGCCACCAGTTTTTGTAGTTTTCTCTTTTGGTACTACACCAATATAAATTGTCAATATGGATCATTTTGGTCATTTAATAAAGAAGCTGCTAGTAACTTGACTCCAGCGCTACCTAGCGAGCGGTTTTTTCGCCTATGTCATTCCTCAGGTCACAGACTATCTCTTTGCCAAATTACATTACAATTGATTCAGCGGTTTAGGCGTGAAAAGGTTTTGTTAATAACTTGACTCCAGCACCCACTAGCGAGCGGGTTTTCCACCTATGTCATTTCCCAGGTCTCAGACTATCTCTTTGCCAAATTACATTACAATTGGTTCAGCGGTTTAGATGTTAAAAGGTAGACAGATAGACAGACAGACGGACGGACGCACGGACGGACAGACAGTCAGACAAGCGGACGGACGGACAGACAGACAGACGGACAGACGGACAGGCGGACAGATAGACAGACAGACAGACAGACAGATGGACGGGCAGACAGACGGACAGACAGACAGCTGATGTATACATATTTCGCCGGTATGGAATCATTTTTCCGTTATCGAAACACATTTATCGAAATTTATTGTAACGCATTTATCGTAACTCATTTATCGTAACTCGTTTTCAAAAATAATGCGTTGCTAAAGAAGTGTTCACTTCAAAAATCATGCCCTATATGTGATTTCCTTTTTTTTCAAGTTAAGATAATAAATATTTCAAATTCAAATAAAAAATGGAGTATAAGTTCAGCTCAGTGGCCACTATTTTAATAAATTTTTAAGTGGTAGTTGTACATAAGACTTTTGTTTTATTCAGTTTCAAACTTCAAACGTCGTTTTCTAGAAACTAGGTTTTTCTCGTATAGATCACTCCAATACTGAGCCCACGAAATACGTCTGTCTTCAAGAGTTAGCAAATTGTGTTGCGGTAAATTTGATCGCAACAAGAGGCATCCTCTGCTTTCTCTCCTCTCCCGCTAACTTTTGAATCCCTCATGCCCCTTCAATATTCTGGGAAAGTGGAGGGCAGCCATGGTCCCATCAGCCATAGGCCCACTGTCCTAGCAGATTGAATTGGCACCAAAACAGGTTTCTCCGAGAAGAGACAGAAGGTCTCAACAATAAAGACTGATTGTCTAAGAGGAGACGGACGGTCTCGGAAGGGCGGTCATTCCCAACACAACATTAAACGAGCAGAATCAAACAACACTTGGCGAGCATAAACCAACGCAAAGACAGTAAGATGACAAAATAATTATGAGACGGATGAATCCCAAACATCAGAAAAACAAACCAAAACTTGCACTGCGACGTACAAACATATACTACCACCATCACAATAACTCATACTAAACAACAATAAATATAAATAAACATAAATGAGACGGATGGGTCTCCACCATCAACAACAATACATCACGAAGAACGAGACGAGTAGACAACAAGCAAACGAAACCAGGAGACTAGACAACGGGACGGATGGTCCCCAACGATCAACAATGGTCGAGGGCCCAACCTAATTTAAACTATTTTGTAAAGGAGGCTGAAGAAAAAAGGGCCAAATTATAAATTATAAATTATAAATTGGTGACAGAGTAGTGGAGTGGTCGTGGAAGAAGAATTTCCCGTGAGTCCGGCGAGTGGTGTCAGAAAGGGGCACTTACCCAGGAAAACCAAGGGGAATCACGAGTCAAAATTAAAGATAAGTAGAGGTAGGACACTTTGGAAAAAAAAGTGTGAACTCCGGTAGGCTTTTGTATGGCAAAATCCCGGTGAATTGCGGGACACGCGACCCCCATCCATATACATATATATATTTTATTTGTTCGGGACCGTACAGTTGCGGGCCATTTTCAACGGCGATTTTTTTATTCGTTTGTTCTTTGTCAATTTGGGTTGGTTTTTTTTCATCCATCCCACCTGGTGGATTTTTTCCAGCCCCACCCTAAAATTAAATTTGGTTTAATTTGACATTTAATAAATCGACCATCGCTTATAACGTGGTATAAAAAAAAATTCTAAAAATTCGACTTCTTTCTTTTTCGTTTCTCCAATTTCAGAATCCGCCGTCGGTTTTCTTCTTTTCTTACAAAGGTTTCCCAATCCATTTACAAAAAAATTGGGTGCCGCCCATTTTTTTCCCCCAGTGTACACGTTCGTCGAACCCACCCCAGCTGAGCGGGCGGCGCAACTGCTTCCAGTCAGCAGTGGTTGCACTTTCTCCTCCATCCAGTCAATTGACATTTCGCGATTTTATTCTGCTGCTGTTTTACTTTTTGTGTTTGTGTCATTTAAATTAATTAATTCGCGGCGGAACAAGTGCAACAATTGACGCCCAACGTGTGGGGCTAGTCTTTTGATATCATAAATAAATAAATTTCGTGGAATTTTGTTTAACCCTTTTGACGGTGAAGTGGAATACTTTTGTTGTTGGTTTTGTTTCTGTGCCGTTTGATGTTATACCCCGTCTCCACGAGACATTTCCCAAGACATGTTCTTCGACTTGACATGCAAATGTCTCGTGGAGACCCCTAATTTGATGTCCAAACTAAAAAAATATTTTTATTCGGTGGGTTTTTCGGTAGAGTGAACATGTCGCGCTGAGTTGGTTTAGTAGGTAGATTTTCATTTTAGGGTATTTCCTTAGAGTGAAGATGCTGGTTGGGTAGGTAGATTTTCATTCAATGGTATTTCCGTTCACTGCTTTTAAAGCGTGATTTGCCCAGCAAACGAAAACAAGAAAAAAACCTGTTTCTAGTCAAGATGTAGTTTTGGCAGAAATATGTATCGTGGAGACGCGGTGTTAGGGAAGTTTTACGCTTTTCTTATGTTCGATTACTTTTAATATTTTTTCTTTATAGAAGAGTCTACATTTTCAGTCAGGCCGGAGCTTTAATGCAACACGCATCGATCTACGAACCTCACTAAACTAATCTTACAGTTTTGCAGTTTCTCATAATTTTTCAAAATTCGTAAACGCGCGAGATCGCCAAATTCCGAGGACAACCCTTTGTCCTCGGATAAAAAACATAAATCGGTACCCAAAATGGTTTTAACTAAAAAGGATTCCAATTATTGGAGCCCGTTACAATGTTTGCCAGATAGTGACATTGAAAGTGATGATATGGACGACCATGTGTTGCCAAAACAAAACATGAAATTAGTGATCCCGCTAATAAAACTTTTACAAAAACCCTGTGAATATGTGCACAACTTAATGAAATCTATTAATGTATCTGATTATTTCATTAAAAAAAATCTCAATTGGCATTAAGATTATGTGCGAAAGCATGGAATCATACAATTCTGTAATCGATAAACTAAAATCAGAAAATAACCAATATTTCACCCACGATCTCAAAAGTGAAAAAGCTTTTAAAGTAGTTTTATTTGGGTTAGGTGCATACGACACTAGCAAATTAAATGATGAACTAATAAAACTTGAACTGAAGTGCAAGGAAATTAAAATGATAACAAAAAAGTATGAACACTACACTGATACTTTTTACATTGTTTCCTTGGAAAGTGGCTCAATCAAACTTAATGAGTTGAAAAAAAATGTTCGTTCAATTTTCCAGACCCAAATGAATTGGATTTATCTTCGTAAACAGAAAAATAAATTGACACAATGTCGAAACTGCCAAATGTTTGGCCACGGCGAAAAAAATTGCCACGTAAAAACATTCTGCTCTATTTGTGCAGGTCATCATAAGACTGTCGAGTGCAATAACCCAAATATATATAAGTGCGCGAATTGCAATGGAAATCACAAGTCCACAGATAGCGCATGCGTCAGTAGAAACAAATATGTTGAAATGAGACAAAAAATCGTTACTAAAGTCAATCGCCCTTCGCCCACTCATAACAACAATAATACCAATATCTCACTGCTGTCAATGAATGATTTCCCTGCTCTACCAACACGCACAGGTACGCAGCATGTGAGAAGAGAAACAATCAACACCAACTCTCGCCCGAAAGCTTGGGAACACACTTCAGCTGTCATTCCACCTACAGACAACAACAATGCATCTACAATCTGCGGCAATGGAGATCTATTCTCCATGGACGAACTGAATTCGCTTGTAATGGAGATGGTTACCAAGCTAAGTACATGTAAAACTAGATTAGATCAATTCAATGTTATCGCACAATTAGCGACTAAGTTCTTGTACAATAATGTTAAGTAATTTAAATAATAACAATATAAATATTATTACTTGGAATGCCAGAGGCATTCGTAACAAACATGTTGAATTTATTAGCTTTTTAAATAATAAGAAAATTGATATTGCGTTAGTAACTGAAACATGGCTTAAATCTAATATTCAAATCTCTACATCCATTTTTAAATGCTACCGTGTAGAAAGAGAAAATGGAACAGGGGGAGGTGTAGCGATTCTGATTAGGAGGTCAATAAAACATGAGCTTTTACCTTGCATAAAAACTAACTATTTAGAAAATGTAGGAATTCAAATAACGCTAAGTAACCGTAGAAAAGTCAAGATTTACTGTGTCTATTTCCCAGGAAGAATTATAGAAGGCTTAACACAGGATCAAAGAAGGCAGAGGTTAAAAAATGACCTTCGAAAATTATTTAGTATAAATTGCGCATTTCTAATTGGAGGTGATTTAAATTGTAAACACAGAGATTGGGGCTGCATTAGAGCAAACACCTGGGGAAATATTCTGTCCGACCTTTCTGTTATGATGCCAATGTCTGTTATGTTTCCAAATAGTCCCTCTTATGTCCCAGCTAGTTCACGTGGTAGTCCCTCTGTTATCGACTTATTTGTTACTAATGTATTCAGTCTTATATCTCAGCCAATTGCTTTAAATGAGCTTAGCTCTGACCATAACCCATTTTTTTGTGAAATTCGTTGGTCAGGTGTGGAAAGAGTGCAATACATTCAAAATTTTAAAAAACGCAAACTGGAAAAGTTTCCGGAGGGAGTTACGATGAAAACTTCAAACTATTCCTACAAACATTGACACCATCTCAACAAACCGTGATGTAGACGTCATTATTCAGCATTTTTCGGAACATATAATTACCGCAGCTGATAATAATATTCCAAGAGTTCCAAAAAAATCCAGTGTGTACAATTACCAGCTCATATCTTAGAACTCATTAGAATTAGGAATATGCACAGAAGAAATTGGCAAAGATTTCGCCAACCTATCTCACGAATTCAATTAGCACACTTTAACAAGCTAATAGAAAGAAATATCCAAGGGTACCGAAACGTAGAATGGAACAAAAAATTGAATACTCTAGATAAAGCTACTAAGCCCTTCTGGAATATAGTAAAGATAGTAGAAAATAAAAACCGACAAATACCCAGCCTTAAAAATGGTTCTGATACATGTTTTACAGACACTGAAAAAGCGAAAGCACTTGCGTTAAATTTCTCACAAAATCATCTTGTATCTCAGCATTTAGGAGATGGCAGTACTAACACTTGTGTAGAGAATGCCTTACAAGCCTTTAGTGCGGTTACCGCTCAAACTCCATCAAGTGAATTTGTATCTGAAGCTGATACGAAATACTTTTTAGATAATTTAAAGATTAGAAAAGCAGATGGAATTGATAATATTAAAAATGTATACCTTAAAAAACTGCCTAAAGAGGGAATAAAATTCCTTACATTTGTTATTAATGCTTGCCTGAAAATTCAATACTTTCCAGATACGTGGAAACTGGCAAGAGTAGTCCCGATTCCGAAAGCGGGAAAACGTCTTGATAGTCCTCAGAGTTACAGGCCAATAAGTTTGCTGAGCAATGTCAGTAAAATTTATGAAAAAATTCTCAAGGAGAAAATTGTTAAGATCATCGAAGATCTGAAAATCTATCCCGATGAGCAGTTTGGTTTTAGGCCTAGTCACGGAACCTCCCATCAAGTTTTAAGAATATGTAATAGCATTAAGAGTAGCCGTACAATAGGACGTTCAACTGGTATGATCCTACTAGACATCGAAAAGGCTTTCGATTCGGTGTGGCACAATGGTCTTATTTATAAAATGTTGAATCTCCATTTCCCGCCCTTCCTCTGTAAAATTGTACAAAGCTTTTTAGCAAATCGTTCTTTTAAGATACATGTTAATGGGAGTGTCTCCGATAAAATAAATTTTCATGCGGGAGTACCCCAAGGTTCTGTTCTTGGACCAGTTCTGTACAATTTATACACATCTGATATTCCAAATTTACCTCAATGCGAAACAGCAATATATGCCGATGACACAGCAATATTTTCATCGCATGAGTTCGGTCTAAATATTGAGACGAATTTAAAAAATGCGATTGTAATACTGCAGAGTTACTATTCCAAATCGAAAATAAAGCTAAATGCCGACAAAATCCAAGCCATCTTTTTTTCCCGAAAAAGAAAAACTTGTTTTCTGCCGGCTAACCAGTTAGTAATCAGCGGTCATGCAATATCGTGGAAGCCTTCTGTAAAATACTTGGGTTTACATCTTGACTCAAAATTAACATTCAAAGAACATAATACACAAACACTCAACAAAATAAATATTGCCATAAAAATGTTATATCCATTTATTAACAGAAAATCATTATTATCAAATGAAAACAAATTAATAATCCCCAAAACTATATTTCAAGCAATCCTATTGTATGGTTGCCAGGTTTGGGGAAGTTGTGCAGCATGTCATATCAAAAAGTTACAAATTGCACAAAATAAATTATTAAAAATGATGCTGAATCTCCCCTGGCATTACTCTACATTAGATTTGCATACAAGAGCTGGTGTTGAATTGATCTCATTCAGAATACGCAAACTTAATGACACCTTTAAGATCAGATTTGATATTCCTGATAACCCCTTAGTTAATGGTTTAAGCCTTTAATATCATGTATTTTCTGTTTATTTGTTACTTATATATATGTATGTTTATCTGTTAATTTATATGTATATTTGTTATTATGTTAATTTATTTATTTGTTATTTATATATATATATATATATATATATATATATATATATTTATTATTTATTATTTATTATTTATTATTTATTATTTATTATTTATTATTTATTATTTATTATTTATTATTTATTATTTATTATTTATTATTTATTATTTATTATTTATTATTTATTATTTATTATATATTATTTGTTATTTGTTATTTATTATTTATTATCTATTATTGATTATTTATTATTTATTATTTATTATTTATAATTTATTATTTATTATTTATTATTTATTATTTATTAGTTATTATTTATTATTTATTATTTATTATTTATTATTTATTATTTATTACTTATTATTTATTATTTATTATTTATTATTTATTATACATTATATATTATTTATTATTTGTTATTCATACGTAATTTTAAATTCCTATGTGCATGTATAAATGGGTAAATTTTTTTATTTTTTTTTTATTTTTACTTTTTTTTTTTTTTTTTTTACTTAAATTTGAGGTTTTTCCGTTATTTCCTCGATATATGTTTTTTTGATTGAAATAATTTTTTTATAAATCTAAAATAAATTCTCCAGTAGAAAGATATAACTATATATCACATCTCTGTATATCAAATTCTGTAAATTGTGCGATAACACATTGTTAATTATAAACGAAATAAAAATCTTGATCTTGAAGAGTCTACATTTGTGGGAAGTGTGAGACAATCTTGATTTGTAGCTGAAAGTCATTTTGGTGTCGAATTCTGGAGTGGTGGAAAGATTGGAAAAAAAAGAAGCAGGAATTTCTTTTCGGATTCTTGCGTTACAGTGGAGTGCCCTCGTTCGTAAAGTAGCTTGCATTGGATTCTCAAGTAGCTGTATTTTTATTCTCTATAGTGGCTGGTTTTTTCTTGTACAGTCATATACTGCCCAAATTGTAGAACTTTTGCTATATAAGTAAATATGTGCATTAATACATACCTACGTAAATAATTGTAAATTAAATATTAATATTTGCATTCACCTCATATATTTTTATACGTCATATACGCCATTACGATATACACATTATAACAACATTTTCTGAATATCATATTACGATAACTTATATATTATATTTTGTGTTTTCATATAGTGTTACATATTCATACACACGTATTATATATCCTACATATTCAAAGTGCATTCTTTCTTGCTGTGGCATAAATTTTAGCGATGGTTTTGTTTTTTGTTGTTCTTTGATTTTGATTGACAGTTCGGGTTAGGGCTCGCAAACCTTTTATTTTTGGGATATATAACCTTTTGGGTCGGTGTTTTTATTTTTGTGGGTTCTTCTGATTTTTTTTAAATATACACTTAAGTTGTTTTTTGTTAAAGTAAATAATTGCTATATTTATCATTCTATTTTTTACTGTGTACTACTGTGTACTACTGTAGTTTCTATTATCTCTTATACTTCAATTTCACTCAATCTAACTTTGTATACTCTTTATACTTACTGTAATGAATAAACATATTGAGTTCAGTTCAAACTTGACTCTAAAAACAACAGGTTATGGGCCCAGGCACCCAAAAACAAATCTTAACACTGTTACTGCGTTAGCATATAGAGCAACGGATTTTTTTTGTTTGCCAAAAAAAAAAAGGCATCACCCGTTTTTTGTACAATAAGTAAAACGTACAGCCGATCGTACAGTCAATCATACATATAATTTTTTTTAATTCTTATTGTATATGAAGTCGGCTACGCCATGGATAGTGAACTCGCAAAAATAGAAAAACTTTCAAATAGTGAATATTGGACGCTATGGAAATTCCAATTGAAAGTTCTGATGAGAGCGAGTGATCTGTGGGATGTTGTAACTGGTGCCAAAGTGAAGCCAGAGTCTGGAGATGATTTGGCAAAATGGATTAAGCTTGACAATAGAGCACAGAAGATGATTGTGACGACAATTGGGCAGGAGCCTATGTTACATATCATAAACTACGACACATCGGCAGACATGTGGGCGAAGTTGGAGAGCGTTTATGAGCAGAAGTCGGAGACCAACATACATCAATTATTCAAATGAATCAGATGATACAATTGCTGTACATATTTCCAAACTTCAAAAGATTGCACAGCAGTTGAAAGATCTTGGAGAAGAAGTCTCAGAGAATATGCTTATAACGAAGATTCTGATGACTCTCCCTGAGAACTTTAGTCATTTCTTTACATCGTGGGAATCAACAGAGAAAAAGGAGCGCAATTTGAATAATCTTACTGCTAGGCTTTGCATGGAAGAATCAAGATTGGGTGTACAAGGTAATATTTCTGGAGCTTTTTTGGCTAAAAAGGAGAAATATAGAGGTAATGGTCATGCTGGAAGTCATGCTAGTGGTTCTCCTGGAGGTTATGGTCGTGTTCATGGTGGTGGCGGTAAAAAACGCGGCAAGTGTTTTATTTGTAAGAAGGATGGTCACTGGAAAAATGAATACCCCAAAAGACATTCCAGCTCAGGCAGAATTGGAGACGCTTTTGTAAGTCAAAAAATCACATGGGATGCTGCTGAGGAAGATTGTTGGTTCTTAGACTCCGGGGCTAGTGATCACATGTGTTTTAAAAAGGATTGGTTGCGGGACTTTAAAAGTTTTCCTGAACCAATGTCCATAAGGGTTGGAAATGGCAACGTGATTAAGGCTTTTGGAAAGGGACTGATAAGAGTTGAAGCATTTAATGGTAAATCTTGGTGTGAAAAGTTCTTAATTAATGTATTGTATGTTCCAGATATAAAGTTAAATCTATTCTCATCCAACTCAACTTTGGACAAAGGTTTTAATCTGGTGGCAGACAACAATTTTTGTGAAATACGGAGGAAGGACGAGGTCGCTGTAGTTGCTTTTCGGGAATCAAATAAACTTTTCAAACTGTGTATTAAGGTAATTGTTCCATCAAATGGTGGAGTAGCAAATTCTGCCATCTCGCTACCATTGATGTCATGGCATCAGCGGCTATGTCATCAAAACATAATGCAAGTCAAGAGTGTTCTAGCCTGTCAAAATATACCTTTTAATGATGAACACCAATTTTTTTGTGATGCATGCATTTTTGGTAAGCACCATCGAAAACCATTTAGTTCAAGTCTCAACAGGGCCAAGGAACCTGGTGAGCTGATTCATACGGATCTCTGCGGCCCAATGCAAGAGACATCTTATGGAGGAGCCAAGTACATGCTTTTGTTTCGTGACGATTTCTCAAGTTATCGGAGGGTTTATTGTATCAAATCGAAGTCGGATGTCAAACGATATATTGAACTGTTCTTGGATCAGGCACGCATGGATACAGGTTTGCATGTTAAAACATTCCGTTCAGATAATGGACTCGAGTTTGTGAACGAAGAAGTTAGTGACACTCTGCGTAAGGACGGTGTACGTCACCAAAAAAGTACACCTTACACTCCCGAGCACAACGGAAGAGCGGAACGAGATATGCGAACCATTGTCGAAGCCGCTAGGTCAATGATTCACGCAGTCGATATGTCTTACAAGTATTGGGGAGAAGCAGTGACAACAGCCGCTTATACCCTCAATCGAACAGGATGCAGCCCTCAAAAAGGTAAGACCTCTTTCGAATTATGGTTTAACAAAACTCCAGATATAACACATCTTAAAATCTTCGGTTCTGATGCTTTTGTCCACATACCTAAGGAAAAACGACTCAAACTTCATCCTAAAGCAAACAAAGGGGTATTTGTGGGATATGAGGAAAATTCAAAAGGATACCGTATATGGTTACCTGAGAGCAGAAAGGTGGTAGTTTCCCGAGACGTCATATTTAAGGAACGTCCTTCGGCAGCAACTGTAACAGTCCGAAATGAGAAGCCGGCTGGTGGTGGTGAAGGTGAGGATGGAGGAACAAAACAAGAACAGGATAAGTTAGAGGAAAGCTCAAATCCAGTGGAAGAAACCATCAAAGAAGAGGTAATTGACAATATTGAGCCTGATTTAAATGTCCGTACACTGCGTTCTCGTACTATTCCCATTTGTGCACTAAGTGAAGGTCTCGCATTTTTGGCTGAAAATCAAGAACCGCAAAGTTTCGAAGACGTTGAAAAATCCTCATTCAATAAACAGTGGAAGTTGGCAATGGATGATGAAATCGCGTCACTTCAAAAAAATCATACTTGGGATTTAGTGGAGCTCCCACCGAATAAAAAAGCGATATCGAGTAAATGGGTATATAAATTAAAGCTTGGTGCAGATGGTAGTATAGAATGACATAAAGCACGATTAGTAGCGAGAGGATTTGCGCAGCAGTATGGCGTGGACTACGAAGAAACGTTTAGTCCCGTAGTGAAATTCACTTTAATCAGAATGATACTTGCCATTTGTGCAACAGAAAATCTAAAGCTCAGACAGTTCGATATTAAAACGGCCTTTTTGTATGGAGAGCTATGCGAGAATGTTTACATGACACAGCCGAAAGGTTATCATGATGGAAGCCAAAAAGTCTGCAAGTTGCGTAAAAGCCTCTACGGGTTAAAACAGGCATCCAGGTGCTGGAATTTAAAGTTTACTCAGTTTTTAAATAAATTCTGTTTTAAGGTAAGCGCTGCTGATTCTTGCGTTTTTGTTAGTATGAGAGATGGTCGAAAAATAATACTTGCCTTATATATTGATGATGGATTAGTTGCAGCTGAGGATGAAAATGACATTGAGTCTCTTGTAGTCTTCTTAAGCAAGGAGTTTGAAATTAAAGTATCTATGGCTAACTATTACCTTGGATTGGAGATGCAGTAAGTCTGGTTAGTCGCCACTTAGATGATCCAAAAGTTTGCTACATTGTTGCTGTTTGAATTTTGAATTTTTGAATTGTATAGAAACTAATGTAAAATAGAATTCTAAAAGTGGAAGTGTTAAAGTAAATAATTGCTATATTTATCATTCTATTTTTTTACTGTGTACTACTGTGTACTACTGTAGTTTCTATTATCTCTTATACTTCAATTTCACTCAATCTAACTTTGTATACTCTTTATACTTACTGTAATGAATAAACATATTGAGTTCAGTTCAAACTTGACTCTAAAAACAACATTTTTATTATTATTTTACATTGAAATACATTTATATTATTTTATATACGGATTTGCTCACTTCTATTTCTTATTTTTGTGGGTCTCCTTTCGTAAATAAATTACGTTTTCTTTGAATTTTTTGCAAATCTGTTTTTATTCCATTTGTTCAGGTTAAATATTTTTTTGGTTTTTTTAATTCGTGGGGTCTCGAGCTATATTTTAATTACGCTTAAGCATACGCTTTAGTTTAATTTAAATTTAGTCAGTTCGATTTAGTTAGAGTATTGGTTAATATTTTGTGTTGTTAATATGGAGATAAATAGGTTATCACAGGACGAATTGACGAATTAGATGGAAGCTCGAGGGCTTCAGGTCGCCACCGTCGAAGTGATGAGAAAGTCGTTGAGGGCAACGCGAGTCCTTGAACGAAGAGGGTCGTTTGGCTTAAGTCAGAGCTACCCATTTCCGTTTGAGGAGGATCGTGAGGCAGTTAAGAAAAAAATAGTAGAGATAGGAAATCTTCTTAAGGATTCACCAATAGACCCGAAGTCGTCGGAGTACTTGAAGATTGAGTGGGCGATGGGCAGGATGGATAGGTCACACGCGGTGGAGAAGGAGGATATAGATGAGAAAATGAGGATTAGGAACCAATTGATTTTATTACTGGAGCTTTAGCACATATTGAGGAACAAGGACAAGAAGACTTAGAAGACTTGCTGCAGGACAAAGCAAGCACATCAAAGCTGGATTCCCCAAGGATAAAGGAGAGGGGTTCAACCGAACACACCGTCGGAGTGCGAGCAGAAGCTCCTCCGACTTATGAGAGATGCACCGAACGCATTGAAAAATGGGACGTGAAGTTTACTGGTGAACGATGTGGTGCATCAGTAAACTCGTTCCTTGAACGCGTAGAGGAGCTGAGGGAGGCGAGGGGTGTTTCAGAAGCCCAACTATATAAATCTGCTGTGGATCTTTTTACTGGGAAGGCACTCATTTGGTATAGGGCGATTACGAAAAGTGTAGGGACTTGGCAGGAATTGGTTAGGGAGTTAAAGTTGGAGTTTTTGCCACCCAACTATGACGATCTCTGAATGGACGAGATCAGGAGGCGTACGCAGGGAAGGGAAGATACCATCGGGGTCTACGTTGCGACTATGCGCAACATGTTTCGAAGGTTGTTAGAACCTTTAATGGAGAGGAGGAAGTTAGCTATCCTCCAAAAGAATCTGGCACCTTTTTACCAGACGCAGCTGGGTTTGGCCGATCCTAAGTCGGTCAACGACCTCGTGGCGTTAGGAAGGAGGTTGGAGACGGTCCGAGCGAATGTAGAGACATTTGCTTCCCCTCCTAGCAATCGAGGTCGCCACCTGCTCGAGCCCATAGTTGCCGTCGTGTCGAGGGACGTGCAACCTGATAGGAGTATTAGGTGTTTCAACTGTGGGAAAGGCGGTCATTTCGCTAGTAATTGTTCCGCTCCTAGGCGTTGTTTTGGTTTTGGTACGGTAGGGGTTAGTCGTAGGAATTGTAGGCGTTGTTCGGGAAACGCGCAACGGACTCTTGGGTCAGCAGGACAAGAGGGTCGTCGCAATTAGTTAGGTGGTCTAGCAGTTGGCGGCAAAAACAGTTCGGTTAGGTTTCACTTTGGAGGCAAACGGTGAGGATAGGCGTCCATATTTAGGGATTAGTGTTTATGGAATTAAGTTGTAAGGGCTATTAGATTCTGGCACTTCACGCACTATTGTATGTAGGGACGGGTGGAAGGTTTTAAAAGAGTTAGGGTTAGCTTTCGGAAAAAGTAATATAAAGTCAGTAACGTTAGCAGATGGTGCTGGAATAGGAGTTTTGGGGGTTGTGTCTCTACCAATCGTGAGTAAGGACAAGTTGGTATTTTTAGAGTGTCTAGTCATCCCAACGTTACCACATGTTATGATCCTGGGTGCAGATTTTTGGGCACGGGAATCGTCCCGGATTTACGATAAGGCATGTGGAGATTTTTGGGTCAAGAGGTAGTGGCCTCGATTACCGCAATTGCGGATAAATCTGAGTTGGATGACAAAGACACTAAGGCTTTAGTAACCTTAGTTGAAGGTGCTTTCAAATCTATGCCAGAGGGCTTAGGTGTTACACGATTGGTGTAACACAAGATTAGGGCGTCCGCAGAACCTATCAAGCAGAGGTATTATCCGGTGTCACCGGTAATGCAGGAACATATTGATAAGGAGCTTAAGGAGATGCTAGAAGCGGGGGTAATAGAAAAGTCGAGTAGCCCGTGGGCGTCTCCGATAGTCCTTATCAAAAAAAAAGATGGTTCCTATAGGTTCTGCGTTGACTATATGAAATTGAATAAGGTTACAGCTAGGGATGCATACCCATTACCCTACATTTCATCTACTTTGGATAAGATTCGAGACGCAAAGTATCTTTCGTCTCGGGATATTAAGTCGGCCTATTGGCAGATTCCGATGGAAAAGGAATTTCGCCCGCTCACAGCTTTCACGGTTCCAAATAGAGGCCTTTTCCAGTTTAAGAGAATGCCCTTTGGCTTACACAATGCTCCGGCTACGTGGCAAAGATTTATCGACAGCGTCTTAGGTGCCGATCTTGAGCCGCACGTCTTTGTGTACTTGGACGATTTCATCATCGTCACAAACTCTTTCTCGAAACACCTGGAGATACTGGAAGAGGTTTTTAAACGATTGTGTGAGGCAGGGTTAAAAGTTAGTCGCGAAAAATGCAGCTTTTGTAGGTCGTCTTTGAAATTCCTGGGGTATGTTGTAGATCGTAACGGGTTGCATGTAGATCCAGAGAAGGTAGAAAGCATGGTTAGGATCCCAGCACCGAAAAATGTTAAAGAAGTAAGGAGTTTTGTAGGTACTATTTCGTGGTACAGATGCTTCGTACCAAATTTTGCAACGTTAGTTAGGCCTTTAACGGACTTGTTAAAGAAGAGTAGGAAATTCATTTGGTCAGAAGAATGTGAGGAGAGTTTTAGGAAAGCGAAAGATTGTCTGGTTACGGCACCCATTTTGACATGTCCGGATTTCCAACAACCGTTTGTGGTTCAGACAGACGCGTCGGACTATGGTATTGGGGGCCATACTTTCGCAGAAGTTAGAGGGTGGGGAAAAGGTAGTACGCTACCTGAGTAGGTCTTTAAATAGGTGTGAGAGGAATTACTCAACCACGGAGAAAGAGTGTTTGGCTGTCATATGGGCTGTAGAAAAGTTGCGGCCGTACATTGAAGGTGTTCATTTTACGGTCGTGACAGATCATTATTCTTTGGTGTGGTTGAGTAATATTAAGGATCCGCAGGGTAGATTAGCTCGTTGGGCCGTAAGGATGCAACAATTTGATTTTGAGATCATCCATCGCAAGGGTAAAGAGCATATAGTTCCAGACATGTTGTCACAAGGAGGTCCGGTAGTGGCCGAGATCTCAGGTGTGGATTTAGACCCGTGGGTGGTAAAAATTATCTCAGAAGTCGAGTCAAAACTATTAGACTATCCGGTGTGGAGAGTAGAAAATGGTCGACTTTTCAAATTCGTGAAATCGAATCATGTTGTAGTTCTCGAAAACAACGATGAATGGAAGTTAGTCGTAGGCAAAGCAGATAGAGTAGGGATTTTACAGGAATGCCACGATAATCCACTAGCAGGGCACATGGGAGTTAGGAAAACAATTGCTAGAGTAGGATCAAAGTATTATTGGCCCAAGATGAGAGCCGATATAACTAGGTATGCTAGAAATTGTAAAGTTTGCCAACAAGTGAAACCAGTGAACAAGAAGCTAGCTGGTCTGATGACGGAGAGGGTAGGAATTTCCAGGCCTTGGGAAATGGTTTGTGTAGATCTGGTCGGTTCACTTCCGAAGTCCACCAAGGGGTTTGTCTATATTCTAACAGTCGTTGACTATTTCACCAAATTCCCCTTACTTTTTGCTTTGAGGACGGCTACTGCTTAAACAGTTTGCAAGGAATTAGAGGATAATGTCTTTCTTCTGTTCGGGGTTCCTAAAATTGTGGTATGTCACGGGTATGTTTGTATGTGGTATGTAACGGGCCACAATTTAAGAGTAAGGAGTTGAAAACTCTGTGCGAGGGTTACGGTTCTAGGCTGCGATACACAGCGCATTACCACCCGCAAGCAAATCCGGCGGAACGGATAGACCTAATTATAAAGACTACGTTGAGGGCCTATGTCCCAGAGAACCATCGTAGTTGGGACTCGCAGTTGGCGAAAGTTGCGTGTGCCATTCGCACAGCCCAACACGAGGTATTAGGAATTTCGCCGTACTACGCGAATTTTGGTAGGGAGATGATTACTCACCCAAGCAGTCGGGTGACGTTGAGTGAGCAATCATCTGATAGGGACCAGGATTTTGTAGGAGTAGGAGAACAGTTTAGGAAGCTCAGAGAGGAAATAGCTAGGAAACTAGAAGCGGCAACCAGGAAGTCCGCGAAAGCCTACAACCTCCGACGGAGAGATGTTCAATATCTCCCGAACGAGTTGGTATCGCACAGAAATTTCGTGTTGTCAGATGCCGCTAAACTGGCTCCTAAGTTTGTTGGTCCCTTTCGCATTCGAAAAGGAGTGTCCCCTTGAACGTAAGTTCCCGAAGATGAGAACGGTAAAGAGCGCGTTACGTGGCACGCGAAGGACCTTAAGTCGCATAACGACGAGAACTATGTCTATAAGTTCCAGTAGAGTAACATTTTTCTTCTTCTTTTTTTTCACTTTTACAAATAGACTGGCAGGTCGGCCTTGATGGAAAATCTCTCCCCTTGTGGTGTTGTATACCTAGCAGAGCCCCGTAAATGGCTTGCGGTTTTTTTCATAACCGTAAGTTGATTTCCCTTCGAGGTAGGTGGGGTTTATTGCGGTAAATTTTATCGCAACAAGAGGCATCCTCTGCTTTCTCTCTGCTCCCGCTAACTTTTGAATCCCCCGTGCCCCTTCAATATTCTGGAAAAGTGGAGGGCAGCCACTGTCCTAGCAGATTGAATTGGCACCAAAACAGGTTTCTCCGAGAAGAGACAGAAGGTCTCAACAATAAAGACTGATTGTCTAAGAGGAGACGGACGGTCTCGGAAGGGAACTTCTTCTGCGATCGGTCCAAAAAGTAAATTAAAAGTAAGTTAGTAGAATTAAAGTAATTGGGAGAAAGCCCAAAATACATTTTCTTTTTTTAATTGAGCGCTTTTTTTCACTCCGAAAAGTCAGCGAAATAAAATCGCTGAACTTAACCATAGGATTCGCAGGTGCTGGAAATGTCCCAATGTGCTGCGAATTCCAGTATGGATGCGATGCGTGAGAGAGCACAGTGGGGAACGAAAAACGGTGGCGTATTCTAGCCAAAGAGCAGAATACCGCTTGATAAGCCGCAAATGGATCCCACTGTGGCTGAATGCATGAATGTGTGAGTGCAAGTGGGTGGGATTCTTTGTGTCCGAGGTGGAAAAAGTAACCCACTGGAATGGTCACTTCACTTCTTAGTTGACCGAGGTGTTATGAAGAAGGAGATAGGAAAAAAAAGAGAAAAAATGAAAGTGCTAGAGCAGAAAGAAAAAAAATAAGAAGAAAATTAAGATATAGAGAAAAAGGAGGCTGAAGAAAAAATGGCCAAATATTATAAATTAGTGACAGAGTAGTGGAGTGGTCGTGGAAGAAGAATTTCCCGTGAGTCCGGCGAGTGGTGTCAGAAAGGGGCACTTACCCAGGAAAACCAAGGGGAATCAGGAGTCAAAATTAAAGATAAGTAGAGTGAGATTTTGTGTAGTGTAAGTGAAGTTCGGTGGTAGGACACTTTGGAAAAAAAAGAGTGAATTCCGGTAGGCTTTTGTACGGCAAAATCCCGTTGAATTGCGGGACACGCGACCCCCATCCATATATATATATTTTATTTGTTCGGGACCGTACAGTAGCGGGCCATTTTCAACGGCGATTTTTTTATTCGTTTGTTCTTTGTCACGGGTTGGTTTTTATCCACCCCACCCGGTGGATTTTTTCCAGCCCCACCCTAAAATTAACTTCGTAATTTGGTTTAATTTGACATTTAATAAATCGACCATCGCTTATAACGTGGTACAAAAAAAAATTCTAAAAATTCGCCTTCTTTCTTTTTCGTTTCTCCAATTTCAGAATCCGCCGTCGGTTTTCTTCTTTTCTTACAAAGGTTTCCCAATCCCTTTACAAAAAAATTGGGCGGCGCAATTATTCTCAGGGAATAATTTGCGAAGTGGGTTTAAATTTGATCTCACGAGTTATTTTTATTTAGTATTTATTTATTTCAAAGCAACAATCATTTATAATAGACTTTATATCATCTTTAATAAATAAATGAGAAATAGAACAATGAGCAATATTCTGAAGTTTATAATGAATTTAACATTACGATTATAGTTTATAACATGTATAGTAATTTATAGGAGAAATTAAAATTCTTATGACAGTGAATTAGAATAATTTAATTGCCTTTTGTGAATCTACATATATAAGTATATAAAAACTAAGAACTAAAATATTGTGCTAATTTGCCAAATGCCGAAAGAGAGTTTCCCTAAAACTATTCGTACTGCAAGATCTCCTAATGTTGAGAGGAAGCGAATTCCAGAGATGTATAGCATGAACGAAAAATTGCCGTTCTGTACTCTGATAGGATACACGCGGTTGGATTAGAGTTAGGGAGCGGTGCGAGCGTGAAAATTTTAGTTTTTCGTATAAATATGGAGGCTGCTTGGTGGTAATTATTTTGTATAGGTACTTGATTGTGCAATACTCAAGATATAACAAAAAGAACACCGATCTGCACGCACAGGCAGAAGAAAACTACGAAACGTCAAACTCCACTGGATGGAGGAGAAAGTGCAACCACAGCGGACTGGAAGCTGTTGCGCCGGCCGCTCAGCTGGGATGGGTTCGACGACGTGTACACTGGCGCAAAAAATTTAAAACCCATTACGAAGTAAATGGGCGCCACCCAATTTTTGAATAAAAGGGATTGGGAAACCTTTTTAAGAGAAATAAACAACCGAACGATGAATTCTGAAAATGCAATATTAATGAAATAAAGTAGAAATTGGTGAAAAAAACCAACCCCAAGAACAAGAGAATGAAAAAAAAAATCGCCGTTGAAATTAAAATGGCCCGCTATTGTACGGTCCCGAACTTTTAATATAATCTAAACGGTCGCGTGTCCCGCAATTCACCGGGATTTTTTCGTACAAAAGTCTACCGGAGCCTTTTTCCACCAACAAATTCTAATGTATTTCACACTACTACTTATCAGGATACACCTGATTCCCTTTTTGCTAGGGAGTCCATCTTATCTCTTTAAAAGAGAACATGTTCTCTTTTTCAGCTCCGATCTTTTTTACACTATCTTTTTCTGTAAGGATCTTTTTTGTTCTCTTTTTTCTTGCAAGCCGCTTTTTTCATGAATCTTAAGCAATTTTAAACAACATAAATAAACCATGGTGTAAAGTAAAAGTATTCATGTTTTTATTGGATGGCTCTAAAAAAAAGTTTAAAATGGGAAGACGTCGGATTTACTATTGTTTATTTAAATTCTAAAAAGGTTATTTTAAATGATAGTAAATGTTTTGATGAATTTTGTGAATTGAATAACTTTTTTAAGAAGAATTCGAAAGATTTTAATTTCAATAAATCACTTTCAAGTGAAAAATGGACAAAGTTTTTTCAAAGTTTAAATTATCCTGAGTACTTTTCAGAGCTTTCCAAAATTTGTGAGTTTTTTTTTTTGCAATCCCAGGACAAAATGCAAACGTAGAAAGAATATTTTCTCTTATTGGGGGCCAATGGACAAAAGAAAGAAATACACTCAAAATTTATACTGTCAAATCTATTCTTTGTGTAATTAATAGTAATAGAAAAACCTGCTGTCAAGATTTCTATAAAATTCTATTGAACGACAAAGCCGTACTAGAGAAAATTTTGTACATGTTCTTGTTCTTATAAAAAATGAATTTTTAGTTGATTATGTTATCTTTCATATAAAAAAAATTTGTGTTTTTCAAATTCAGAATGTTCTCTTTTTTGTGTTTCCTTCAAATTTCTCTAGACCTCTTTTTTTTCTAAACGTTTGTCTATTATTTTTCGTTTTCCAACTTCTTTTCCTTTTTTCTTTTTGACCGCTCTTTTTTTTCTCCTCTCAACAACAGCTCGGTCAACCAAGAAGTGAAGTGACCATTCCAGTGGGTTCCTTTGTCCACCTCGGACGCAAAGAATCCCACCCACATGCACTCACACATTCATGCATTCAGCTACAGTGGGATCTATTCGCGGCTTATCAAGCGGTATTCTGCTCTTTGGCTAGAATACGCCACCGTTTTTCGTTCCCCACTGTGCTCTCTCACGCATCGCATCCATACTGGAATTCGCAGCACATTGGGACATGTGCAGTGCCTGCGAATCCCATGGTTAAGTTCAGCGATTTTGTTTCGCCGACTTTTCGGAGTGAAAAAAAGCGCTCAATTAAAAAAGGAAATGTATTTTGGATTTCTCACTACGCGAACTACTTCGGTGGACTTTCGTGCAGATTTGGGGGTGGAGGGACCTACACCTAGTGTGTCATTTTATACAAAATAGTTTAAATTAGGTTGGGCCCTCGGCCATTGTTGATCGTTGGGGACCATCCGTCTCATTGTCTAGTCTTCTGGTTTCGTTTGCTTGTTGTCTACTCGTCTCGTTCTTGGTGATGTATTTTTGTTGGTGATGGAGACCCATCCGTCCCATTTATGTTTACTTATGTTTATTATTGTTTAGTATGAGTTATTGCGATGGTGGTTTTGGTTTGTTTTTCTGATGTTGGAGACTCATCCGTCTCATGAGTATTTTGGCGTCTTACTGTCTTTGCGTTGGTTTATGCTCGCCAAGTGTTGTTCCATTCTGCTCGTTTAATGTTGTGTTGTGAAGGACCGCCTGTCCCTTCCGAGACCGTCCGTCTCCTCTTAGACAATCAGTCTATTGGTACTTAAGACATTCTGTCTCTTCTCGGGGAACATGTTTGGTTTCGAAGTCATGTGTCAAAATAAGTAGACGGCAATATTGAACGTCCGACGTCAGCATCAATTTTTTCGATATTTACCTAACCTTAAACTCTGAAGTGCGCGAAGTGTATGTCCTAAAGTCAACATATTTGGCAAAAACTTATTAAACATCGCCCCAGTGAAAAATCCATTTAAAGAAACTTTAATTAATTTCTCACTTCGATCTGCCATTTCCATTAAAAATTACAAATACATACATACACAATGCGACCCGCCAGATCAGTAACACAGCTGAAAGCATCTCTCTCCACGCCTTAACCAAGTTCTCGCCCAGCGGCGGTTTCGAAACAAAAGAATGTCAAGGGCAACTGTGACTCTCCTCTCCCCATAGCAAGTTTTGAAGAGCGCCTAGCTGAACACACTGACATGATCATCACCCGCATAACGCATGAGATCTCTAAAATACGGGGCGAACTTCTCCTTAAAATAGAGCAAATCGAATTCAGCTGAGTGAAGTAAATAGTGCAATGTCTGAAATTATGCAGCGAGTCGACTGCATTGAAGCCAATTCAACCAACGCAACTGCACTTGATGGTAAACTGAACAACGTAAACACCGCGATTGCAGACATTATGCAGCGAGTCGAACGCTTCGAAGCCTCATCAGCTGACATACAACCCAAGCTGCTAGCACTAGAGGAACAACTCGATGTAATCGAAAATAAAAAAATCGAGGCAGATGCTGTTCTGTTTGGAATCCCTTGCCTGCCAGAAGAAAACCTTACTTCTCTTTTCAATCAGCTGTGCTTAGCAGTCAAATGCGAGTCTCCGGTCTGGACAGCGTCATACAAACAGCAGTGCGCCTATCATTCTGAAATTTAACAGTGTGCAGGAGAAGAACACTCTTCTCAAATCCGTAGCAGAATACCGCAAACACCAACAACGCCGTCAACTCTGCCTCCGTGACGTAGGACTTAAATCAGACAATGCATGTTTTTTGAATGAAAGCCTAACTAAAAATACTCGCTTATGCAATATGCCGTCAGAATGAGAAACAATCATGAACTGTACTCTGTGTACACGAGACTTGGGTCTGTTTTTATTAAACTTTCGGCTGAAGGGAAAAGCTTCGCTATAAAAAACATCGAAAATCTACATGCTGCCGTGACGACGTCATCAACTTAATTTTGCCGTAAGCTGCGATAAAGAACACTACCATGCTGTTTGTGACTTTGATCAATTCATCACTTAGAATTTTACTACCCACTTGTGGGTCGCAATTTCTGAAAACCATTTCACTTCTTCTCAATTGGGTTATAAATGAGGTTTTGTCGTATTGTAGAACTTTGATTTTGTTTTCTTTGTGTATTTTTTCAATTTTTTGCTTTATTTCATATTCTATTAATAGAGTTTCATGATCTCCAATTTTGAGCTCTAGGTCGATTTTGGCTGTGGCCGGGGTAGAGTCAGTAATAACGTAATCAATTAATGTACGTGTTTCGTTTGTGATTCTGGTCGGTTCTTGTATGATTTGTTGACACATATTTACAATTTCTATCGTTTTTTTCATCTCTTTTGCATAAATGTTTGATGTATCCAGCCAGTCAATATTAAAATCTCCTGCTAATATAAACTGCCGGTTGAGATCACCAAGATCTTCTATCCAAGCTCTAAACTTATCACAGAATATTCTACATGACGAACTAGGTGACCGGTAGACTGACGCTAGGTACATAGATTGGTTATTCTCTGTTATTTTTATGACTAGCCAGTATATATGTTCGGGGACAATCTTTTCTTGTGTGATTATTTGTACTTTGAAATATTCTTTTACGTATATACACAATCCGCCTGTATGACGTGATTCGCTGTTGCAACGTACTACCTGATAACCATCTATTTCAATCTCGCTGTCTTTGATGCTTTTAGTTACGTGTGTTTCAGACATAATAATAAAGTCAAACTTGGCATTGACAAAACACTGTTCAGCTTCATTTAAATTTCCTGTAAGTCCTTGAATATTGCAGTACACACCTCTGATTTTTTGTCTTTGCTATATTTCGAACCTATTTTTTTCAGCTTGCATCAGCCGATTATAGACTGAGCACTCTTTGTTTCGACTATCATGGTTAGTGTCTAAATCAAGTGTGAACTTTTCATTATACCGTATACAGTTAATGCATTTCAGTTCATTGGAACTACATTCTCTTGTGTCGTGATCTTTACTACACTTAGCGCATTTCATTTCATTTTTGCAATTTTTCGCGATGTGGTGATACCCGTTGCAGTTAAAGCATCTATTCACATTGAAATATTCGAAAACTCGACACTTCTCCCACCCAATGTTTATTCTCAGATTTCCCAGTATATTCTTATAGTCAATTTGATCAACCTCAATCACAGCATAAAATACCTCTTTGTTTTTATTTTTAAAATCTCTTACACATTTTACCGTTCCTACGATATTGTTTTGTTTCTTCACAGCTATTTCCAGTTCCTCTTTACTCCATTTTTCATTCATGTCGGTAATCATTATTTGCGGTCGTCTATTGCTAAACACTCTCACATCATATTTTTCACCAAGTTTCTTTTTCATCTCGCTCTCTATTTTTTTTTTTTTTTTTTTATATATATGAGCTCTCATAGCTCCCATGCTTACCAGTGCAGCTAATAGCGCCAGGGGGTTCACTGGCAATAGCACGGAATCGAATTTGTTCAACATGATCCGAATTCTGCGAGCGCAAAATGATGGTCTAAGAATTTGTCGCATTAATGCCCAGAGCCTGACCCCGAAACTGGGGGAGTTTCGTTATCTGTTTGATGACTCTCAAATAGACATTGTTTCTGTGGCCGAAACATGGTTTCAATGTGATATTCCTGATGTTTTTTATCAATTGGACGGTTTCAAACTCTTTGGAGCCGACAGAAAAATTAAAAGTGGCGGGGGTGTCGCTATGTACGTGCGTGATGGCTTAAGTTGCAAGTTTGTTTGCAAATCAGACGATAGCTGTCCTTTGGAATATGTCTTCGTTAACGTCATATTTAATACCGAGAGTATTCTTGTTGGAACAGTTTACAGACCATACACCTTCCTTAGTACTGATCCACTCATTAAAACACTGGAATCAATAACTTGTTATTATCAAACTACTGTGCTGTGCGGCGATTTCAACTGCAATCTATTGGAACCAATTCTAGCTACAAACTTTCTGAATACTTTTAAGGCACTCAATCTGAGTTCGGTAAACAGTTGCACTCCAACACACTTTTGTAAACAATCATGTTAAAGCGTGATGCCGCATACAGCCATTGGAGATGCTACAAGCTTGAAATGTTCCACCAAACTTACCGTCGACTCCGGAATCTAGTGGTCGTTAAAATCAGAAATGCGAAAACACTCCTTTTTCAACACAAACTTGGTTTTTCCACCTCAGGCAAACAACTGTGGAACAGCCTGCGCGAACTGGGCATTGGGAAACAGCGTCTGACAGCCTCTGATGATATCGACTGTGAATTTCTTAATAATAATTTTGTCTCCACGCCAACATCAGCGTTACCGTCCTTTCCCCACTCAAATGGAATCCACCAACAGCACCTTAAACTTCAGCAGACTGCAGCAAGAAGATATTGTTGAGGCATTGATATCGATCAAGTCCGATGCTACTGGGCTTGATCTTATACACCCCAAATTTTTGAGACTGCTGCTTCCTCATATTCTACCCATATTTTTAACAGCATATTGACCACATCTGAGTTTCCAACTGAATGGAAAAAGGCAAAAATCAATCCTATCCCTAAAAAGCGAACAGGTAACTCAATAGAATATAGGGCAATTGCTATCCTTCCGTTCCTCTCGAAGGTATTTGAAAAAGCTCCTAAAACAAATTCAAAAATACTTGACTATCAATAAGCTATTGAACAATTGCCAGTCTGGTTTTCGTCCACAGCGGAGTTGTAAATCAGCCCTACTTTTTGTCACTGATGAAATAAGGAAAGCAATGGACACACTTTTAACGCTTTTAGACTTCTCTAAAGCATTTGACACTGTTAACCACTCAATTCTTTGTTTCAAATTAGAAAATAATTTCGGGTTCTCCTTAGAATCTTGTAAATTAATACAATCCTACCTTAGTGGAAGGCAACAGTGCGTAATGGCTAATGGATTCTCCTCAAATTTACTAAATGTTCCGGCTGGCGTACCACAGGGTTCAATCCTCGGACCAATTCTTTTTTCGCTCTACATCAATGAACTCCCGCGAACTGTGAAAAATTGTGTAATCCATTTATATGCTGATGATGTTGAACTCCTAATAAGCCGCCCTTTTTCTGAGAAAAACGAAGCTATAGCATTGATGAATGCCGACTTGTCTTCCATTCTTCATTGGTCTAGAAATAACGATCTTCTTCTAAATCCACAGAAATCGAAAACCCTTCCTATATACAGGAAACCCTTCGATATGTCAATCTTATCCGCAATTTCTCTTGGAAACGACATCATAGACTATGTCAGTAGTGCTAGGAACCTTGGCATACTTTTTAATCGCACCTTGACCTGGAACGATCATTTAAATAGTGCTATTGGGAAGGTCTATGGTAGTCTTCGCGTCCTTCATGTGTGCCAAGGGTTCATTCCCACAACAACAAAACTACTATTAGCTAGGACGCTTTTATTACCTTGTGACAGCGAGTGGGTGGTGCGCTTCGGATTTAGTAGCGCTATGCAATTGAGTGAGGTGGTAGCGGAGGTACCTGTAGCATAAGCGTCTCGTGGTCGTCGGGTACTTTCACCAATTATCCCAAAAAGCACTAAATAAAATAAATACACTTATATCACCGCTTCACACGATTTTAGTGAACTCTTACCTTGCGTGCGTTTAGGCTATGGTTTTTTTCTTTTATAATTATGCACTTTTATGCACTTTTTAGGCAGTTTTATAAACTGTTTTTACGCCAAGTACACTTGGATATCAGAAAAACCTTTTTTTTTGTTTTTTTGTTTAACCTTACACTCACTCGAATTGATGATTATCGCACTCACTGTCACAAAGGAATAGGAAGATGATTCGAGATTGTCCATGCTTATATGCAATACACATAACCACACAACACCAGTCTTTTCAGACATTTTATTCACGTTCCATTTCCTTCGTTCGGTAAGTTTAAGCGTGCAGTGGCTCTGGAAGTGCGTGGGTGCCATCTTAGGTGCAAGTTTAAAGTTGTCGGTTAATTTTCGGATGACAAATAAAAACAAAAAAAACAATAGGGGATATGCTACAAAGTCATGAATTTGTCACCAGACTGTGGGGCCAAAGACATGAAAAACAGATCCGTATGTTTTTTTTTTTTTTTTTTTTCTCAAAGGTAGTCAGATTCAGTAGGCACTCGACCCATGACCCTGATGCTGAGGAAATTTCTTGTTATTGTAATTGGAAGAGCTGAGGAAAAGAGAAAAAAGTGTTAGAGGTTTAATGCCGCAAATCCTTGGCATGGTAAACCCCAATGGTTTTGCCTTGGCCGTTCTCAATTTCATACAGCGATCTTCCAATTTGTCTAACGATTCTACATTTCACGAACTTTTTACACAGTTTTGCATTAAAATTTTTAGACGCATTACTAAGCACGAAATTTCGCCTGAACACTTCTTCTCCTGGTTTAAAAACTCGGGCACTAGATCGCAAGTTATAAGTTCTTGCACTCCGCTTGAATGATTCTTGCAAATTGTCTTTGACTTTAGCTCTCACTAACTGCAATGCATTCGAATTAGGTAGCATTTCAACTTCGCCGTCGCTTAACGCTCTAAGTTTTCGGGCTAGTTTATACATATCCGCATGCATGATCATATGTCGACCGAATAGGGTGAAATACGGAGACATACCGGTAGACTGGTGGGTCGAAGTACACAGGGCTTGTTGGATTTCTGCCAAGTGAATATCCCACTCCTTTTGATCATTCTTCAGATATGTTCTGATTGCTGATAGTATTGAGCGGTTCACCCTCTCCGAAGCATTCGCTTGTGGAGAATAGACTGCATTTCGTATGTGTTTAGTACCGTATTTCGCTAGGAAGTGACTGAACTCTTGCGAAACAAATTGCTTGCCGTTGTCACTGTGCAAGAACTCGGGTACTCCGAATTTTTGGAAGATTTCTTTTTCTAAGAATTCTATAGCCAATTTGGAGGTGGCTTTGTGCATGGCTTTTAGAAAAACAAATTTAGACAGCTGGTCCAGAACTACAAATATGAAAAGCTTCCCATTTTTTGAACGCACATATGGGCCCATGAAATCAATATAGATCTTTTGAAAGGGGATTTCTATTGATTGCTGGTTTCCCATAGGTGGTCTTAATGTAAAGTTTGGAGATTTATTTTCCTTACATTCGGTGCATTGTGAAACAAAATTCCGAACCTGCAAAGCCATGTTTGGCCAATAGAATGATTCCTTTATTCTGTCTAGCGTTTTGCGAATTCCTCCGTGTGAGCAGTTTGGGGAATTGTGATACTTTTCGATTATAGATTGTGTCAAACTAGTCGGTATCCACAACTTCCACTCAGATTCCACGTGCACAAGGTCACTTACATTTGGAAAAACTCGCTTAAATACTAAATTGTCAACGATTTTTAAATCTGGAAGATTGTCTTGATTTTCTCTTATAGTTGCCAATAGGCCTAAATACTCGATGTTCTTAAACTCAGGTGATGTTAGATCTGGTAAAGTGTTATTATTATTTATATTTAATTCCGATAAATGTTCCACATACGCCCTCGATAACGCATCGGGTACTATGTTGTGTGCGCCTTTTCTATGTTCGACGTTAAATGTGAACGCTTGGAGCTGCAACGACCAACGAGCGAGTCTGCCGCTAAGATCTTTCATGGACATTAGCCACTTTAGACTCGCATGGTCTGTGATAATGGTGAATAAAGTACCTTCCACATACGGTCTAAATTTGTGCACCGCCCTTACTGCTGCTAAGCATTCCTGTTCTGTAACGCTATACTTTTGTTGGCAAGCGTTCAGTTTTTCGGAAAAGTAAGCAATCGGCTTTTCTTGGTTTTCTTCGTCAAATTGTATCAATACTCCACCAATTCCTTTTGAGGAGGCATCGCATTGAATAACAAATTTTTTGGAGAAATCCGGATTGCTCAACAGAGGTGCAGAAAGCAAAGCACATTTTAAGGCTTCAAAGGAGGCCATAGCGTCAGAGGTCATCTCAAACTTGTTTGCCTTTTTCAAGGTGTCAGTCAGTGTTGATGCTATTGATGAGAAATTCCTGATAAATCTTCGGTACCACCCACAAAGGCCCAAAAATCTCCTCACCTGTTTCTGCGAGGTTGGAACTGGAAAGTCTTGTATGGCTGATACCTTGTCTGGGTTAGGCTTAATGTGTCCTTGACCGATGATGTATCCCAAGTAGCGAAGTTCCTTAAAGCAGAAGTGCGATTTCTCAACATTGATAGTCAAGTTCGCCTTCTGCAAACATTCGGCTACTTGCTTCAGTACCAATATATGGCTATTAAAATCCGGTGACATAATAAGGAGATCATCAAGATAGACGAACACGTTTTCCCTTAGTGCACTGGGGATCACTCTATCCATTAACCGGCACATCCTTTGGGGTGCATTACACAACCCGAAAGGCATAACGGTGAATTGATAGAGGGGTCGACCTGGCACAGTGAAAGCGGTCTTCTCTCTTGACTTCTCCTCTAGAGGTATCTGCCAGAACGCGTCTTTGAGATCCACACTACTAATGTAATGCGTATCTCCCAGACGGCTGAGCAGACCCTCTATATGCGGAAGCGGGTACGCATCTCTCTTTGTTAGAGAGTTCACTTTGCGGTAGTCCAAGCATAATCTATTCTTACCCGGTTTCCGGATGAGGACTATGGGAGAACTCCAAGCACCGTGACTCTCCTCAATAACACCCAAAGAGAGCATGCGATCAAGCTCCGCATAGATTATATTTTGAATTATTGGGGAGACCGGGTAATGCCTTTGCTTTACCGGGTCAGCGTCATTCGTGTCTATGATATGCTTCTCGAGTGATGTTTTTCCTAGGCCAAGTTTTGCGAATGAAGGGAAAAGGGATATCACCGTTTTTAATTGACATTCTTGTTCGAGGGTAAGGTCGTGCATTGGTGGGTTGTGCTTAGGTTTATCCACCACAGCTTCTTCGTTACTCAAGACTGTAGAAACTTCACTAATTAAATTCGGGGCGATTTGGAACTTAGACCAGAAGTCTATCCCTAGATAAAGTGGTTGACTGAGACCTGGAACCAGGTACAGATCGAGTTGTTTTATGGTATCGCAATACTCTACCATAACCGATAACCGTCCCACTATCTTCTATCCTTTTCCATCCGCTGTACTTACCTCCGAATTAAACTTCATGATTGAAATATCCAGTTCTTGAACTAACTCGATACACCCTTTTCCTAGACAAGAAATCGAGGCACCACTATCCAAAAGTCCTCTAATTTCCTTCCCTTTAAGCAAAATCTTGGCATACGGCCTACTATCCTGAATGTTACCTCCGAGAAAGGATTCACTAATAAGCTGTTTGTAAACGCGTCGCTTCTTATATCTTCGTCGCATTTTAAGTATTTTACATGGAATGTCTGGTTGGTCAATTTGTTCTAGGTTAAATATTCTGTTTCGAACTCGATTGTAATTCTGCAATCTCTCTTCGAAAGACAATTTGTGGCGAAAAGATGAAGAAGATGTGGTTTGATATGGTAAGTCCCTTGCTTTTAAACTGATCCCAATACCTTTCGAATTATCCGGGATAAGTTCCTCCTTATCAATTACATCGGGATCGCTGTCATGTAAAGTGTTTGAGGTATTGGTGGAAGCATCTCGTTTTATTGTTCTGGAGGCGTCTGAGTCGAACGTGCCTGTCCAGAATTCACCACGTTCGTCCTCACGTTTCCCTTATGTGGGTGACACTTGGGACAATCTAGTACCGTGTGGTTTTCAGTACCACACCGATAACAAAATAGGTTTAAAACAGGAGAATGGCAATGAACGAAAATATGGCCAACTTTCTTGCAGTTAAAGCAAACGACATTTGCATTTACTTTGTTATTATCTGGATTGGCCGAGCGATTATCAAATGATACAGCTGAAATACCTTCATACGAATCGGAACGAACATCAGATAGATTTTCATCGTAACTATGTAATTCGTGAATGTTCCTATTACTATACATCCGATTTTGCATTCCATATCTCAACTGTAGCATCTTTTCTGTTCGCCTGCACTCATCTCGAAATTGTTCAAACGAATCTATCCTCATTGGATAGATGAAATTCATGAGTCGTGTATTTATATTATTTCTCATTATTTTTATGAGATCCTGATCTTTTATCGGATCCTTAAGCTGACTTTTAAGTTGAATAATCGACTTATAAAATTCATCAAAGGCTTCATTTGGCATCTGCCGCCTATCCATAATTTGCTTAAGAATCTCAAAATCGTTCTCATGGTGCTTAAACTGTTTTAGCAGTGCTGCACGAAGTAATGGCCAATCACTCCTTGGATTGCTCCTCAGGTGTTGCCAATACCAGTCTTGGGCAGTGCCTGATAATAAATGGTGAAAATTGCGAGTAATTTCTGTCCACGGACAATTATAATTGTATTTGAGTACTTCTACTCGAAAAATAAAGTCTTCTATAGACATCCCTTTTGTGGTATCATCAAACCGTATACCCCACCGATCTAATTCAAAACGTCGGTTATTCGGTCTGTCGGTGTGATCAGGAAACTGATTTCTTTCCTCTAGATTGCGAGGCAGGTTATCATTAAAGGGATTGAACAACTGCGCACGTTCATTTGAGGGAACAAAACGGTTATTCTCTCCCATCTCAACTCTTGAACTAGCCGAAAGATTACCTGACCTGTCATGATTTTCTCTTGATTCCTGATGATAAGAAATGTCTGGGTGAGTTAAGGGAATTTGTTGAGACTGATTGGTGTAATTCCTATTCTGTGGAACATTTTGAATTAACATTTGCTTCATGCTTTGCTCCACGTTTTGTTTTATTAGATTTGGTAGATCTCTGAATAGTGCGTTTTGCATTTCGTTTAAACTAGCATCTACAACATTTTTGATGTGTGAATGTAGATGACTAGTTGGGTATTGATGACTCGAAGATTGCTGTACATAATTGTTGGCAGAGTTTGCAGCCGACCTGTTATCAACGCTGCTTGCATTTGACACACACACCGTAGGAGGGAGATCAGCTGACTGGGTTGCGCCAGCAGACATAATCGGGAGAGCAGAATTAGCATATGACATTGTGGTCACTGCTCTAGTGGAACCAGTTGTATATATACCACTTGCCGATGTAATGCCAGACGATGGCACTGCGCTCTCGAGAGTCCGATTTTGTAGTTGATTGGGACTTCTATTAAGAATAATATCATTACTAGGAGATATAAAATCGATCGAATTATCAATGTTCCTCCTATACGGGGGAGAATGACGAACGGGGTTAATATTATGGGCGTGAGACATTGTGACTGAAGTGTCGAAATTTAGACCACGGTTGCGAGTTTGCATGTTGTGTCTATTTGAATCGAATACTACTGCACGCTCTTGTTTTGGAATAGTACCTGTGTTGTTTTGTTTGTCAGCCATATTTGCAAGGTTTAACTTGATTGGTAATAAAGATTATATAATTTGTTTTAATTGGAAAATATTTGTTGTTTTGTTTTTTTTTTTTTTTTTCTCAAAGTTGAATAAAAAAAAAGAAAAAGATGTGTTAATAATTATGGCGGTCTAAATGATCATAAATGATTTTGGCGATGTTGCGGCGGATATGGTGAAGGTAGTGAAGTGAACATGGCGTAACATACTGACAGTGTTATAAAATGAAAGGGTGAAATTATAGGGACGAGACTCTACACTTAGAATGTTAAAAAAAGTGATGCGTTTTTGAAGGACTATTTTGAGGCATCTATCTATGGGCGATTACGATTCAAGCTAAAGCTGAGACTGCACTCGTATGCTCTCATAGATGAACTTCCTATATGTAACAACGCAAACACGCCGACGCTAAATCATACAAAATGTCTTAGTGCAACTAGCTGATTCGATGTTCTATCTTTATAAGGCCGGACTCCTAAGACACCTTGAGCAATCATAGGTTCTGGACGTGTGAAACTGAAAAGGTACTAAATATAGAAAAGACGAAGACGTTGCAGCTATTATTCACGAGTATCCGCAAACAGACTCGTGTCGCAACTATCAAAATAGGTGGTGAATACTGCTATTTGTATTTTTGATGAAGTTGCTTGTGTGGGGTATAATGTTTTCACATCGGGCCCCACGTTTTGGGCGCCAATTTGTAGCGAGGGGGGAGGTTAGGTGTTTAAATATCCTTTGAAGCAGAGGGTGGCACGCTTGCGGATGGCCGGGCTGAAACTCGTCGGATATGGGGGGGGTTCTTACTGCTTTTAACCTCGATACCAAATAAAATTATCGTGCCAATTATCCATGTTGTCTGGATAAAAGAAAAGAGAAGAGACGTCATCTTCCGTCTGTCCCTGAAGGAGATGTGAAAGACTTAAGTTTAAACGTGAGAAAATAAACCGAAAGGAGAAGAGACAGAAAAAGCGGGAATTCGATTGAACTCGCGATTCGTAGAAGGAAAGAACGAAAAAGAAGAGAATAATCAAAAATAAAATTTAAGAGGAAGAGAACAGTCCGATGATATTGACTATGCAGCGGCATATGCTCTCGCTGCACGTTCGGCTATGCCCACCCGCAACAGCTGATTGTGTCAGCTGCTCCTTGACTACCGGTCGCCGGATCATATTCATAGGTAGCCCCTTTACTTTGGATGTTACGTCTTCACTTCACTTTTTATCACCAGTCATTGCCGCGCATCACCAAAAAAAAATGTTTACCACGTCATGGTTAGTTGCGTCGAACCAAAGATCAATTTCATTTTTCTGCACAATTTGTTTTATTGATATTACTTAGAAACTACTTTACTCATCATCCATCTAAGCGCGATTCTCCCTGACTAAGGAAGGAGCGAAGTATACGGCTCACTACGGCAAACAATGAACTTTTAACTAAATATTAAATAATTGGTTTTCACGATGTGAGGATTTTACCACTAGTGCTATTTACACTTAACAATGGTAGTTCAAATGAATGCTAGTTCTATATATGTACTAATCCAACTAGGTAATTTTAATATGAAGGTAGGTACTTATATATGTAATATATGTTATGCATGTAATATAATTAATGAGAAAAAAAAGCAAAATATAAGAACGAACAAAAGTGTGATATGTCTTGGCCAAAAGAAAATGTTTTGCTTACTCTATGACTTACTGTTCATATAATTTGGTTTGTGTGAACTTGGATTATGGTATAGATGTGATGTGAATTGTTATTTTGTTGGTTGAATTTGTTACGTGTTAAAGCTGGTCGACTCCGTTCTTGTGCGCACAAAATCGTATGTCCCGCTGCTTTGTTGACTGTTTAAAAGAATTTAAATTTGTATTATAGGAATGTAAGCATATATGCATTGTCTGAGGGCCTTACCTGGGAGTACCTTAACCTGTCTTAAACTATAATATGTGAATTTAACATACAAAACATATGATAGTGCTGAAGGCGGAAAAAATGATACTATAACTAAAACTAAAGCTAAAACTAAACTAAAATAGATGTGCTGTTGCTTGGGTCACTTCTGGGTATAATGTTGTCGATGCAGGGAATTTATGGAGTGCAGTGAAAATGCACATGCGTCTAGTTTGGTCTGGCAAATCGGCGGTTTCTGTAGGGATTGCTAATCGTATATCGAGCTGTTCCGATTCGACCCGATCGTTTGCTTTTTGTGGTCGATGATGTTTATTATCAGGCTTTCCAGTGTCGTTGTCGGGAGAAGCGAGAGGCAAAGCACGTGCAATCCTTAATTCATAAATTAATTTCCACCGTATATTGGGGACGGGGAGGATTGAACCGTATTTTGTGACAGCGAGTGGGTGGTGCGCTTCGGATTTAGTAGCGCTATGCAATTGAGTGAGGTGGTAGCGGAGGTACCTGTAGCATAAGCGTCTCGTGGTCGTCGGGTACTTTCACCAATTATCCCAAAAAGCACTAAATAAAATAAATACACTTATATCACCGCTTCACACGATTTTAGTGAACTCTTACCTTGCGTGCGTTTAGGCTATGGTTTTTTTCTTTTATAATTATGCACTTTTATGCACTTTTTAGGCAGTTTTATAAACTGTTTTTACGCCAAGTACACTTGGATATCAGAAAAACCTTTTTTTTTATCGCACTCACTGTCACAAAGGAATAGGAAGATGATTCGAGATTGTCCATGCTTATATGCAATACACATAACCACACAACACCAGTCTTTTCAGACATTTTATTCACGTTCCATTTCCTTCGTTCGGTAAGTTTAAGCGTGCAGTGGCTCTGGAAGTGCGTGGGTGCCATCTTAGGTGCAAGTTTAAAGTTGTCGGTTAATTTTCGGATGACAAATAAAAACAAAAAAAACAATAGGGGATATGCTACAACCTGTTTTGTTGTATGGATGCGAAATTTTTTGCAACGTGGACTCTATAGCTACTCGAACCCTTAATGTTCTATACAACAACATTGCTCGCCATGTTTTTAATATAGGAAGATACGACCACGTGTCAGCCTTCTCGAAAAGAATTTGTGGCTGCAGTCTCAATAACCTCCTAAGATTTCGCTCGCTGTCCTACTTGCATCAAATCATGCAAATGCAACAGCCTGATTACCTATACAACAAGCTGAACTTCCATCGATCAACAAGGTCATTCACGTTGATTCCTTCACGATCTACTGAACGACAGTTCTTTATTCATGTTGTTCGCCTTTGGAACTCCCTGCCAATCGAGTTGAGAAGAGTCAGATGCACAAGGAGATTTAAATCACTTCTTTTCATTTATTTGGCAAATAATTAAGCTTAATTAACATAAAACTTGCATACTGATTTATAATATTTTTAGCTTTAGTTTAGTTTTAGTTTAGTTTTAAATGTAATTTCCTCTTTTTTATTACTTATCGTCAACCTAAAGGATAGCAATACTTTATACGAAATTATGTCCTACATTGTTATCGATTTGCTTAAATAAATAAAAAAAATTCAATATTATATATATCTTATTTTAAATATTATTGAAATTTTACATCGGTGCCAATACTTATTCACTTACCAGGCGTTACATTTGTAAGATGTTTTTCTCTCAAAAGCATTCTTGGAATGAAAATACAGTTATTCGACTCAGACAAATCCAAACATGACCAACTCAATTTTTTCGATTTTGCAGCATTTCAAGTTTGGGATTGAAGTTTGGCAGTACGTTTCAGTATAATTAATAATATATAATAACAATAATTTAAGAAGATTAGTAAATGCTTAAACGCCAGGATGTAGTAACTAATGCTTTCAATACCCTCCACTGCTGAATTAACTGATTCCCTCTACGGCCAATACTAAATGCTTAGACGCCAGGATACAGTAATTGATGTTTTCAGCAATTATCATTCACCGCGGAAATAAGTGATTACTGGTAAGCCAGTTGGTAGTTGCTTACCACCCTAGGATCTCCCCATGTAAATGTAATCGATTCTGTAATAAGGAAAGTAAGCGCTCGTAAGCTACCTTAGGTTAGGTTAGGTTGGTTCGCTATCCCTATCATATGGTTGGATTCATTTAGACACTTAAGTAGGTTCATTGTGTTTACCAAATGGAGTCGATTGTTATGGGTACTCCCCTACTCCTACTCCTATGTCAACAACACGTGGTGTTTCAAAGCGGTCATTCATCTAAGTACTAACCGCGCCCCACGCAGCTTGATTTCGGTGATCTAACGAGAACCGATGCGTGGTATGGTCGTTGACTTGGTAGCTTCCTTACACTTACAGAATCGATTCAGTAAGCAGTAATTTCCTACTGGGTTATTTTGTACTACATTTGTGTTGAAATAAATATAAAGATTTAAATACAAGTTTCTTAATTATATTTATTTATTTCGTCAATCAAGTTTCATACAACTTTTAAGAGACTACAGAATAAAAAAAAAAAAAAAAATAGCAATCATAACAATTCCATAATAATATTCTTAAGAGCTAATCTATTAATATTAAAATCTATAGCATAATCGAATTGATTATAGGTAATACAAGCAGATGTAATTGGATTATTTCTTGCATAATTTGTAAAATGGTAAGGAACATGTAAGAAATCAAACTCTCTTGGTCGTAAGCTACGAGATGGTGCATAAATTTTAAGCATTGAAAGTAACAGCGGACAATTTATTTGAAAATTTAAGACATCAAAGGCAAAAAGTGTCAAATATAATTTTCTTCTTGAGACCAACGGTTTCAATCCAATTAATCTACATCTGATCTCATACGTAGGAATATTTGAATTTCTAAAAATCTTTCGCAAAGCAAACTTCGTAAATCTTTTCTGAACTCTTTCAATTCGATAAATTCAGTTCTTGTTTAGCATTTGTGTGGGGTACACGCGTATCGAGAGCTTTTTCCCAAATTCATTAAATTTAATTTTTATTCATAATGCCGTGCGGAATTTGTAAATCTAAAGTTGATAGAACTGAACTTAAGGTAGAGTGCTGTGATTGAAAGATTATTTTTCATGCCAAGTGTGCTAAGCTCACCGCCACCGAGCTTGATTACATGAAAAAAAGTAATTCTTTCTGGAGATGTCCATCATGTACCAGCCAACGAAGAGAGTCTCATTCTCAACCACAACCTCCGAAAGCAATCTGCCCACCGACTGCCGCCCCACCGCAATCTTTACCATCAAAGTTATTGCCACTACAACCTTTGCCAACGCCTTTAAACCGATCCAAATCAACTTCTGAGCCTACACCAACCAACGCGCCAGAACAAACAGATAAACAAATTACACTGGAGATGATTTATCATAAAATTGTTCGAATTGAAGAAAATCAAAAGAATCAAATCGATGCACTTATGGCAAAAAATGCCGAATGCGAAAGAAGAATACTGTTTCTTGAACAAAAGGTCAATAACCTGGAACAGCAGCTACTCTCAAATAGCGTGGAAATATTTAACGTTCCAATCACCAACACAGCTCTGTCAAACACTGATCTCGCCCTGAAAGTTTTTCGTGATGGATTGAACGTGAATGTAAACGAAGGAGATATTGACCAGTGCTAGCAGCTAGTACGAGTAACAGTTCAACGAGCACAAAAAATATTCTCTTCGTAAAGTTCGTGTCTCATCTATGCAAGGAGAAAATAATCAAAGCAAAGAAAGAAAAAAAAGAACCGCTGACAACCAACTTACTTAACGCACAAGCAATACCGGAGAAGATGTTCATTAACGAATGCTTATCGTATGAAAGAAGACAACTACTAAACACTGCAATGACAATGAAAGCCACAAAGGGGTATAAATATGTTTGGACAAGAAATGGGACTATATATAATATGAGGAAGAAGGAGGGAGACAGCTTTGTAAGAATAAATTGTGCTGCTGATTTTGTAAAAATATGAATGTTGTTAACTCTGTCCCAGTCGATCCAACTTATTTTGTAGAAAATTGTCTTTGTTTACATCAGAATATACGTAGTGTGAGAAATTTTTTTTCGATTTTACTAGCCCATGTTGAGTCGCTGGTGAATTTACCTGTTATCATAGTATTGAGTAAAATTTGGATATATGACAATGAAGTTAGTCTCTATAACATATCTGGTTATACTTTATTTGGCAATTGTAATGATTCGTATTGTTCTGGAGGTGTTATGTGTTATGTTAAAGATGGTTGTGTGTGCGATTGTTCTAATTTAAAATTATCTAGCGCTGATATAATAAAATTATCGTTTATCTATGAAAATGTGAGTTACACTATGCTATGCATATACAGACTGCACGAAGTTAGTAAAAGTGTTTTCATTGAAGAATTTAGCGACATTCTTAGCGTAAATAAAGCAAAAAATTTAATTGTTATAGGTGATATAAACATTGATATACTTAATGTTTTTGATAAAGACACCGATAATTATTTGTTTACAATGGCTTCTAATGGTCTTAAGAGTTTTATAAACGAACCTCCCCGTGTAACCGATTCCTCTAAGAGTTGCATTGATCATATTTTTCTTAGAAGTCGCAAAAATACCAACGACTTTTTTAGTGGTAAAGTTTATGATCTTAAGCTTACAGATCATAGTATGATTGCCCTTAATTACTGTAGCGATCGTGACCATTCTAAAAGCAAAAAACAATTACCTAATGCAATGAAATATCGCGTTGATTTTGATTTATTAAGTGAAAGATTGAAATATGAATTCTGGGAGTTTATTCGGAGACTAATCCCTCTACTGCCTTTGATCTTTTTATCAACATTTTGCAAAACCACATTAAATCATGCTCATTGCTATTAAAGCATAACTCCGGCAAGAAGAAACGTTTGAAGCCATGAATGACTACTGATCTCCTTAAACATATCAGAAAGAAAAAAAAGTTTAGTATGAAATGTAAAAAACATCCAAATAATTTAAAACTTAAAAAGCATTATGACACTATGAGCAAAACCATTCACAAAAATATCGAAGATACACGTAATAACTACTACTCTGATTTGTTCGCAAGAGCTAATGGGAATGTACGCGAAGAATGGAGAGTGGTTGATAGTATTTTAGGGAATGTTAGAAATCGTGCTGAAATCTCTAATATTGAAGTTGAGGGAACTACCGAATCGAATTTATGCACTATTTCAAATAAATTCAACGAGTATTTCACTGAGGTTTCTGAAAAATTAAAACCAGTTGTCGAACCCTGCATAGATTGCGATTGCTCTATTTCTTTTGTCCAAAATATTCAATCTAACAGCTTCGTTTTTGATGCTATTACTTCAAGAGAAATTTACAATACCATTCTCTGTCTAAAAAATAAAAACTCTTGTACGAGTGATGGTGTTTCGAGTGTATTATTGAAATATATCGCCTCATATGTTGTCGACGTATTGAGCTTCTTATTTAACCTTAGTGTAGAAATGAGTTGCTTTCCCCAACATCTTAAGAGTGCGGAAGTCATACCGCTATTTAAAAAAGGAAACAGGAAAAATATTTCGGATTACAGGCCTATATCTCTTCTTTCCACATTTTCTAAGATCTTTGAAAAGTTAATTAAAGTTCGCATTGTGTCGTTTTTAGATAAGTTTAACTTTTTTGGTAATAATCAGTTTGGATTTAGAGCAGGACTATCTACAGAGGATGCTATTTTGAGGGTTTGTAGTCAACTTTATGGTAGTTTAAATAACAATAAGTCCACTATGTGTCTATTTATTGATATGACTAAAGCTTTTGACATGATGGACCATGAATTATTGCTTAGTAAGCTATTTAATGCTGGTTTTCGGGGTAAGATTATTAAATGGTTTAACCCTTTGACGACCATTGGGACAATAGTGACCCTTTTACCTCTGAATTTTTCCTGAAAAAACTATGGAACCGATTTTCCTCAACAATGTATCTATAGCAACAATGCTGTATAGCTTATGAACGTAGCTTTCAGGAACTATGCATTTTTTGCGGATGGACTTAACCCTTTGCATATCAGAGCCCCCAAAAGTCTGAAAATCTCACCTTTTTCTTCGACTTTTTCTTATGGCAATATTTTGGTAGTGGGCTGAGCTTGAGGTCCAAAATTTTGTGAGAAATTGCGGGCGACCTTCCTCTTTTCATCAAATAAAACATAATCTCGATGACCCATTTGGATCACCCACGGGACCACTATATTTGATGGGACCTATATGTCCCAATGGTCGTCAACGGTAAAAATTTATGACAATTTCCAATTTTGTTTACGAGTAACTTTATATGAGAAAGAAAGATTAATTTTTGCATTTATTGTCGATACAATGAAAACTTATTATTTGTGACATTTGTTAAGCTCATTGGTTTTCAGTTCTAACATAGATTTCGAAAAAATAACACATTTCTGCTCACAGTACGTTGGCTAGTCGACGGTTGCGGTTCTTCATACGCAGTAAATACATCGCCGATTACGTTTCTGTACCTGGCTATAGAACAGCATCATCTTCAAGAAAAGAAATATCTTCTTCGTCCATTTCGTCATCGCTTTCACCAGGATTCACCAGTTGAACAATTTCTTCCTCTTCGAGGCAGAAACGTTGTGATCTCGGCATTTTACTTACTTACATACTTACTTGCTTACTGACTTACATTAATCTATGAAAGTATATAATAAAAATGAAATGATGATGGTTGGTAACAGCATTACTTGAGATTGGCTAGACCGATTTGGCACATTTTTATTTTTAAAAATTCGTTTTAGGCCGAATCAGGTTCTTACGGAAAGAAAAAAATCGATATTTACTAACCAAAATGACTCATATTCCCAACATAGGTATATATGTATGTTTATTCGGTGCCAAGAGAGAAAATTAAAAAGTCTGGACCATATAGGTAGCGCTGTAGTCAAGTTATTAAAAAATTCTATATTTATTGACCAAAATGACTCATATTTACAACATATGTTGGTTTATTGCCTAGAAAATTACAAAATCTTGATCCGATAGGTGGCACTGAAGTCAAGTTATTAACGAATTCTATATTTTTAATTGTATTGGAGCAACCATTCGTGGAGCAATCTTTTTATTAGTTGGTGATTCAGATAGACCACGATCCACGATCAAGACCAGCAGATGAGTTCAATGCTTGTCTCAAAGCCTAACATCTTTGGCATTATGTACAAAAAATTTGTAACTGCCAAAATTTAGAACAACTTTTAGATATAGGAGACGGAAAAGTACCACACAAAATATATGAAGTATTACATTTCCATAAAATTTTTGTGTCATCGTGTCATCTATATGGGACAACCACTAAGTTCAGTTTATAAAGAAAAGTATAATGTCTTGTATTGACTCTAGAAATGTTTAAAATTATTTTTTTTAACTTAAAAGAAATTGAAATATAGAAGAGCCACTGATTGCTTCCTATCATACTTTCTATCATACTACTTCCATATATGCATACATTTTTACCATTGACGACCATTGGGACATATGTGTCCCACGGTTTTTTACACCTTTCGCAGGTACAAAAAAAAATGTTTGCTAACACTTTTGTCTAGTAATTTGGGGTCTTTGAACACGAATCCGTCCTCGGAAACGGAAATTTCCGTGCCGTTTAGGAGCGGTCGTCAAAGGGTTAAATCGTATCTGACGTACAGAAAACAAAGAGTTAATGTAAACGGAATATTTAGTGAGCCAAGACTTTTAAGAAACGGTGTGCCACAGGGTTCTGTACTTGGCCCATTGTTTTTCTTGATTTCCATTAACTCTTTATTTAAACTAAAACTTAATGGTTGTTCAACCGAATTTGCTGACGATATAGCTCTCACCTATGAATTCCAAACTGAATTTGATTGTATCACTAAAATCGAGGAAGATCTTGAAATCCTACGATCGTGGTTTACCTCGCATAAATTAATTATTAGTGAAAAAACGAAACTGATGTCCTTCAAGATATCTGGTAATATGGTCTGGCGCACTCCAAGTTGCAATACTATATTACAAGCTGGGGTGGTTCGTATTCTAATACTTTTGGACCCTTATTAATAGCTCAGAAGCATTTAATTAGAATTATTTGTAATAAAAACCGGTTTGCTGAAAGTTGGCCGTTATTTAAGGGGTTGCTAATTCTACCAATGCGACATTTATACACTTAAAAACATTCAGATTCGTACGATGCGTTTTTTCACAAAACTACTTTATTTAGGACGAAAAAAATGCGATTGTGTTCTTAAGTGATCAACATGTTACGTTATATTTTATTTTGTTCGCAGTAAGAGCAGAAAAGCGAGAAAAATAACGTAACGTTACATTTTGTGTACATTATTAGTCATCGATCTCAAAAGAGAACAAACATTCAGTTTCGTACGAGGCAAGTAGCGTCACTTCAGTTCAGTGTTATAAAGTTGTAAAATTCAAATTGTTCCTGTTTTGATAAAGTAAATTGTTTTTAATATAAATTTAAGGTAAATTTTTTATTCAAATTAAATTTTTATTAAAGTGGTTGGATTTCTTAGAATGGGTAAAAATATTACCGAAGACATACGATCCCAAGTGCTTTTTCATCGAAAGGAAGGAAAATCCTTGGGTGAAATATGAAAAATATTACAGCTACCGAAGTCTACGGTGCAGTATATTAACAAGCGATACCTTGAGGAAGGAAGAATTGCAAATTTACCTAGTAACAAAGGACCCCGAAAAATGACTAAGTCGTCTATTAAGTTTATTTTACGTGAAATAAAAGGAAATCCAAAGCTGACTTCAGTCGAATTGTGTAAAATGCTTACAGAATTTGATGGAATCAACGTGAATCCAATCACCATTAGGCGAACATTAAAGAAAAATGGTTACTTTTCACGGGTATGTCGCAGAAAACCATTGATCAGCGAAGTCAATAGAATTAAAAGACTGAATTTCGCCAAAGCACACAAAGATAAACCGTTAGATTTTTGGAAAAATGTCATATTCGTTGACGAAAGTAAATTTTCACTCTTCCGAAACGACAAAAAGCAACAAAAAGTCTACCGCTAAAGCGTAACGAGGCCTATCTTTTAAAGAACTTATCGGCCACTGTAAAACACGGTGGAGAAAGTGTTATGGTTTGTGGTGCTATGGGATGGGAAGGTGTTGGAAATTTGGAATTAACTCAAGGCAACATGGATAAAACGATGTATCTTAATATTCTTAAGTAACATTTGAAAGATTCCGCAGACAAATTGGGTATAAAGGATACATTTCATTTTTACCAGGATAATGATCCAAAGCACAAGGCCTTAGACGTGCGTCTTTGGCTACTGTATAACTGCCCGAAATGCATGGAAACACCTCCCCAAAGCCCAGACATTAATCCCATCGAACATCTGTGGGAGCATTTAGAACGACAAATTCGCAAAACAAAGGCCGTCAGAAACAAAAAGGAACTTCAGAGTCTCGTTTCGGAAGAGTGGAATAAAATTCCGTCCGATGTTACAAAAAAGCTGGTTGAATCACTTCCCAGTAGGCTTGCAGCAGTTATCAAGCATAAAGGAAACCCAACACCGTATTAAGTTTTCTTCTTTTTGTTTTTCTTAAGTAAGAGTATTAATTCTTAGGTATCGTACGAAACTGAATATTCAATTATTTTCTACGTTCATATGAATTTGTTCCTTATTTATAGTTTTTTTTATTGAATTATTATTTAATTTTGTATATGTTCAAGCTCTTTGTATTACACTAGAATTTAAATAATACCAAAACAGAAAAAAAATTTTCATTTTCCTTAAAAATAACAAACAATTTAAATAAAGTGTCCTCGAACGAAATTGAATGTTTCTAAGTGTATGTATTTAAAGTATTAAGAGACTTTTTTAAACAAAGTGGTAATATTCCGAGCAGAAATTCTCTAAAGTACAATCTTCGTATAAATAATATGAGTCTAGTCAATGTTCCGCTTGCACACAGAACACATTTTGCACATTTTTACACATACACAGCTCCAAAATTATTTAATAAACTACCAATGCATATAAGAGAAACTCTTCGATTTTCTTCCTTCATTAAAAAAGCTATATATTATGACTGCATTGAGTCATTTATCTAAATTCTCTCCGTATTCACCAGAACAATAATTAATTTAAGTTATAATAGGCTTCAACAATGTACATTTATATTGAATTGTTTCGTTTAAATATTTTCTGTTGAAATTCTTATTACTTTATATTTATATACTATATTAAATATTACTAAGTAAAACAATCATTGATGTTACCCCACATCAGATGTGAATTAAATGTGAAAAATCATTGATGTGTCATTCACCACTAACTATTTAAGTTAAAGAATGAACACTGTTATTCCATTTTTCTTCTTAGATGAATTTTATATGAATTTTGTTAATTAGCTTTTAAGTAACGAATGAATGAATAAAAAATTACTTACTTTACTTTACTTTACTTACTTTGATGATAATCAGCATGTCCCCTTAAGACAATGAAAAATAGAAAGACACCTCCGTGGTGGTATAAGGAGCTATCAGGTATTAGAAAAGAAACTCGCAGACTTTTCAATGCTGCTAGAAGAACAAATCTGGACTGTGACTGGGCAAATTACAAATCCAGTCAAAGAAAATTTAAAGCTGAAACACTAAGGGCCAAACGCTGTTCATGGCAATCCTTCTGTAGTGATATAGAAAGCACAACAAAATCAGCCACACTACGTAAAGTTCTCTCTAAGGACCCAACCATATTTGGCTCCTTAAAGAATTCTAATGGCGGTTGGACAGAATCATGTGCAGACACGATACAGCTTCTGATGAGTACTCACTTTCCGGGCTGTACAGTCTTCGATTGCGCATCCGCTCAGAACGCAGAAAATGGTACGGTTATGACCGTACCTCAAGAAATAATCACGGTTGAGAGAATTCAATGGGCAATAAGCTCCTTCTCACCCTATAAATCGCCGGGTATCGACGGCATCTTTCCAATGATGCTTCAAAAATCCGTGCACAGTATATCGAACATCTTATTGAATCTCTTCATAAGCAGCCTTAAGTACGGATACGTACCTAGAATATGGCGCGAGGTCAAGGTGGTTTTATCCCCAAGGCCGGTAAGCCAAGCCATACAAATGCTAAGGACTTTAGACCTATCAGTCTGTCCTCTTTCGTACTTAAAACCCTCGAAAGACTCATTGAGATTCATATTCGTAGCAGGTTGAGTACCAGAGACATATCTCCGGCACAACATGCTTATACGAAAGGAAAAAGCGTTGAAACAGCGCTTCACAGCGTTGTTGGTACAATTGAGAAGTCACTCAGAGTTAAAGAATTCACACTTGCTGCTTTCCTAGACATTGAAGGAGCCTTCAACAATGTCAAAACGGAAGCAGTGTGTGGGGCATTAAGAAAACTAAAGGTAGACGAAACACTTATTCACTGGATTAGATCCATGCTTAAAAACCGATACATAAACTCAGAGCTGGGCGATGTACAAATTAAGGCTATCGCCTCAAGAGGTACACCGCAGGGCGAGGTTCTCTCCCCACTACTCTGGGTATTGGTAATGAACGACATCTTAGTTAAACTTAGATACAGCGGAGTTAAGGCTGTTGCATACGCCGATGATGTGGTGCTACTAGCAACAGGAAAATTCCTCCCAACCATCAGTGAGCAACTTGAAGGGGCTTTGAAAGCACTAAACAACTGGACCAAACACTGTGGACTTGCGGTCAATCCACAGAAAACTGAACTGGTACTGTTCACCAATAAGAGATCTACTCCGCAATTCAAACTCCCATCTATTGAGGGAACTACCCTTAAGATCTCTGACAGTGCCAGATACCTAGGGCTAGTGCTAGATAGAAAACTAAACTGGGGACTTAATGTTAAAGAACGGGCAAGAAAGGCGCAAATAGCCTTTTATACTTGCAACAGAATATTTGGGAAAACCTGGGGACCCAGCCCTAAAATTATCCTTATTAGACCCATTCTTACCTATGGTAGTTTGGTCTGGTGGCATGCCGCCTGTAAGACCACGAATCTAAAGTTAATGACGAAAGTACAAAGAATGGCCTGCATTGGTTCAACCGGAGCGATACGCACCTCACCAACAGCGGGATTAGAAACCATTCTGTATCTTCTTCCCTTAGACCTATTCGTGCAGGAGTCCGCAGCAAAAAGTGCCCTGAGACTATCACAGTCTCAAAGTTGGAAATCCGACCAAACAGGCCATGCGCAGATTTTAAATAAATACATGAGTAAAGTAGAAAACACAGATTACCTGATACCTTATCTAGACTTTGATAAACCATTCTCCTGTTATTTTCCTAGTAGAGAAGAATGGAAAGCAGATCAGGTGCTCAAAGATAAAACCATCTCCGTCTACACGGATGGCTCTAAAATGGATATAGGGGTAGGAGCGGGTATCTTTTCGGAGACGCTCAAATTATCCATAGCAATCAGACTTCCAAACTTTGGCAGTGTTTTCCAAGCGGAGGTTCTGGCAGTAACAATAGCCGCTCGTGAAACCGCATTGAAGGTGATACCGCGAGACGATATCACATTTTTCATTGACAGCCAAGCGGCAATAAAAGCAATTTCTGCCACTGAAATAAAATCGAAGCTTGTACGTTGCTGTCGCGAAGAGCTACGGGTTCTTGGCGCACAGCACAAAGTAAAACTATGCTGGGTTCCTGGACACCATGGTGTACCGGGTAATGAAAAAGCTGATGCACTTGCTAGGGCGGGATCGGCTTTAGGCATAGACCAAGCCGACCCTTCAATTCACATCTCACTATGCGCCATCAAGCAAAAAATAGAGAGTAGAACGCTTATCAGAGCAAACGACAGGTGGAAAACCCTCAACTCTTGTATAAACACAAGAAAGATGTGGCCAATTTACGACAAAAACAAAACGGATAAGATATTAATGAAGGACAGAAACTCTCTGTCCAAGCTGGTAGGCATAATAACCGGGCACAATATGCTTCGGCACCATGCCAGCAAACTAGGTCTTAATGTTAGTGATCTCTGTAGAGGATGCGGTGACGAGGAAGTCCACGAGGATACACCCCACTTCCTCTGTCATTGCCCAGGTCTCTACCACATAAGGCATAAAACTCTAGGTAGACATTTCTTCCAGGACATAGAAGAACTCTCCGGATTCCCGGTAAAGGACATCTGCAGCTTTATTAAAGCTACGGGTTGGTTTGACAATCCTTAATCGCCGTCATCCAAACGAATAAGGAAACAACACTTATGGGCATCACAATGGATCTGTATTGATCTAAGTGTGGCGCCAGATGGGCATCCCTCGGCGTCAACCCACTAACCTAACCTAACCTAACCTACTTTGATGATAGGGATTCCAAATAACGCAGCAATATTCAAGAATAGGGCGAACAAGCGATAAATATAAAGTTTTTAAAGTGTACGGATCTTCAAACACCTTAGAATTTCTAATCACAAATCCTAACATTAAGTTTGCCCGGGAAACCATATGGTCAATTTGTAAAGAGAAATTCATTTGAGAGTCAAAAATAACTCCAAGATCCCTTTGGCTAGTTAACCTTTGCAAGACATGATTTTCAATTTTGTATTGGAAGCAAATGGGACTGAAAATCTTTGAGAAGGTTACCACACTACATTTACTAGCATTAAAATGCAAACCGTTGCGATTACACCAATCAACTATAGAGTTCAGATCGGTTTGAACTTTAGTTGCCTCTGATAAAGAACTTATTGAACTGAAAATCTTGAGATCATCAGCATACAGAAGACACTTCGCAAAGGACACCTGAGATGGTAAGTCGTTTATAAAAAGAAGAAAGAGGAGCGGTCCAAGGTTACTGCCTTGGGGTACACCCGAAAAATTTATAATTTCCTCAGACAAAAAATTTCCAATTTTTACAAACTGTTTGCGTCCAAGTAGATAACTTTTTAGCCAATCAAGAAACTTAGAATGAAATCCAAGCAGCTCAAGCTTTTTTATAAGGATATTATGCTGTACACGATCGAAGGCCTTTGAAAAATCGGTATAAATAGTATCGACTTGCGAGCGATTTTCTAAATTATTAAGACAGTAATTACTGAAAATGGATAAATTAGTAGTGGTAGATCTACCACATACAAACCCATGTCGATACTCTGAAATATGATTTTGTACAATATTGTAGAGTTTCTTTTTAACGATTGCCTCAAACACTTTAGGTATTAACTGGAGCTTAGCTATAGGTCTGTAGTTATCTACAGAACTTTTAGAACCAGATTTGTGAAAAGGAGTTATATACGAATGCTTCCAACAGTCTAAAAATTTGCCTTGTCGTAAAGACATATTAAAAATGAAGCAAAGAGGATTCGCTAAACTCATCTTACAGGGTTAAAGAAGCAACGGTGGAATATTATCAGGAGCAATGGAAATATTGTTATATGGAGTTTACGCCAAAGCAGTTTTCACAATCAATCCTCAGATCAATAAAATTTGATTGAAAAAAAGATGCGAAACTGTTACATATTTAGTGTAAATCATTTGTAGAAACTCCATTGTAGGTCATGTTAGATGGAATCCCAAGCGATCTACGTTTTTTATTCAAAAAAGCCCAGAAAGATTTAGAATTATTTTTAATTTTTGATTCAAGAGACCATATGTATTGCCTGTATATAATTTTTTTCAGAAATTCATACTCCTTTCGTAATTGATAAAATTGTTCTCGAAAACAAACCGATAATTTTCTTTTTTTATGAAGCTTATTCATGACATTTTTAAGTCTGGATAAACTTTTATTAAACCAAACCGATCTCTTAGAATTCTTAAAAATTTTCTTTGGGACAGAATTAAGAATAGCAGAATCTATAATGTTTCGAAACATTGTAAAAGCTGCATCTAAATTAGTACTAGCGAATACATTTTGCCAGTTTACAGATTCAAAAAAACAATTCATAGCAACAAAATCCGCATTTTTAAAATCATAAATTGGAGCTATAATGTTACTAAAAGAGTTTGATTCACTAAGAACAGAAAAGTTGAACATGACTTCAAGTGCCTTATGAAAAATACTATTGCTTAGTAATGGAAAGCTTGCTTCATCCAATTGCACCTCAAGATCTTGATCTATAAAAACCAAGTCTAAAATACGACTCATGGAATTACAAATATCATTAACTTGATACATATTCAAAGAAGTAATACCGTCAATTAAATTAACTTCGAAATCATGAGATACATTATAAGGCAAAATACGTTTTTCTTCATCTGAAACTATCCATTTCAAATTTTGTAGATTAAAATCTCTTAAAGCTACACAATAGTTATTTTAATCCAGATTTCTCATAATATCACTAATATTTTTTATGTGAGCATCGTATATTGAACAATTAGAAGAAGGAGTAATATAAGAAACAAAAAAGTATATATGAATAATTCTATTATCAGCATACATAAGCAAATCCACACAAACACAGATTTGTCCAATCTCAGGAGATGAATTAGGTAAAATAATTTGTCTACTCTTAAAATTAGAACGAACCACAAATAAAACACCACCACCTCTACTTAAACCAGCTTGATCGTAGCATCGGTCCTTCCGGATGACATCGAAATCAGATGTAAACAATTCTGAGGTAAGAAAATTATTGTTCAACCAAGTTTCAGTGAGAACGATGATGTTGCGAGGACAATCTGCAGCAGCAATAAAGAAGTCGTGTATTTTAGTTCGCATTCCCCCTACATTCTGATAGAACATAGAGAGAGATTCATTGGCCGCATCAGTCACAGAGGCATCGGCAGATTTTATGTTTGGTCCCCTTGTTAACCAGGTGCACCGTTTTATGGACGGCTTAGAAACTCCTTTATCTGGACTCCGACAGGCCAAATAGACGGTTGAAGAGCAGCATTGAATGAGCCAGCTGCGATACCAAGTTTAAAATTTATAAAACGAAGAGAAGTTATATCTGTTTCCCTTTTTACTAACTTGGAGCAACCATGCTGGATTTTCAGCCTGCGTGATAAGTAATTCATAATATCGTCTTCGGTGACTGTATTACAAAGACGAGATAAATGTAGAAAACGCAATCTTGGTACAGATGGTAGGTTAGTGACAGCTTCAATATCAGAGCCAAACAGATGTTTGTGTTTTTTGCTTTTTGTTGCGAACAACAGACCATACAGGTGCCGAAATACCACCAGCAGTTTCTAGAGTAGCAACAGCATCAGTCGGGCCAGCAACAACAACATTCGGACAAGCAACATCAACAGCAACATCGGCGATAACATCGTCAATAGAAACCACAGCAGCAGAAGCAGGTGGAGTAGAAACATTAGCAACATCGCCCGCAGAATCAAACGAGAGAATAGGAGACGATGATGATCTTGTCAGTTCTATTGACTCCGGTGCAACAACAACAGCCGTGGCGTTAGAAAGAGAGCAGGTTAAAAGTTTACGGTGCTCTGAGGAAAGACGATCAGATGGAGTCGATGATAATGTAAGTGGAACATGCCGATCAGCGGAGGTGGACAGCCGTTTGTTGGGTTGATTGACCGATGGGATTCTTTTTGCACGAGTGGAATCGCGAATATTATAACGGCTTGAATTCGCAGGCAATGTTTTTGCAAGCAAGCTCCTCGAGGAAGAATTTTGAGAGCTGCTTTCCAGCAAGTACACTGAGAGTTCTCTCATTTTTTGAATGCATGCATGCAATGGAATATTAATGCACTTTTCACATTTGTAAAATAAATTCACATAAGAGTTTATAGTTTTTATGTCTCTTCTGTTGATATTGCAACCGTCGAAATGCGAGTTTAAACCACATAAGCCACATGATAAAAGATTCTTATCAGGAATTAATTTCAAACACTTATTGCATTTAGAATTCATGATAAACGGAAAAATCGGTAAAACGCGTGCGTACACGATTAAAGCAGTCGACTAATCGAACCACCCATTTTAGTACAAATCTATCACATAATAAAGGAAAACAATTCAGTGTTATAAAAGAATGCAATCATTTTGAAATGCATTCTTTTATGAATTAAATTTTTTGATTATTCATTGATTTTATTTTGAGACTTCCAGAAAAAGAATGCCTAATACCATTCATTAAGCACTCAAAAGATTGCATTATTTTTTTTCAACATTCAATCGAATGCAATCATTTATGAATGCGTTTGCACTCTTTGCATTTATTGGTTAATTTTAATTCATTTGGTAGGGGAGACTGGGTACGGTTGAAACGATTACTTATTACTCAAAAGTTTGTGTGCGTAATGCTTTTTCCCCAAAATTATGCAAAAAAAATTAATGATGCTCTAGACATTTCTAAAACGACAGTACTTTTATTTTTATAATACAGGCGCGCTAAAGGGGTTATGAATACCCTTAAAATGTCTTGCACAGCACGGGCCAAGGGAAATTTTAGGGAGGATGAAAGAGGAGATACCGATGCGCATTGGTCTTAAAAGCTTGTAGATCGTAACGGGAGGGGAAAATCGTGTTTGGTAAATGATATGTTTTGTGCTTACCGTGTCCAGTAACTATGAAACGCACGCTTTCAAGTGTAAGATAATACTGACTTTATTGATCATATAAAGATGGGCTTATACATAAGTATGCACGAATGAGCTTTTACAGTAATTCATATCATAACATCCTCCTTTCTTTATTTTGTTAAGTTGAAATCAAGTAACAAACTAAGTTTCTCGTAAACTTCACAAATTAGTAATATTATGCTGATGTTTGCGAATTCAAAGTAAAAATTATAAAGCAACGTATTAAATTTAAAATATAAAACAAAAATAATATAATTATTCTTTTCAATTAATATGGTTTATACATTTTGAAAAAAAAAAACAAATAAAAACTTCAAAAAACTACAGTTTATAAAGGAGTAATTCATTTTTTTTTTCTTTTTTTTTTAATTCATTTGATTTGAAACATGTTCCTCATTGATGGCAGGCCCTACCAGGGACGAAAAATGGCCTTCCTGAAAAAAAAATTATATTGAAATTGTACTAGTTTATTTTTTTCAACTTACATTGTGTTTTAATTCGCGTAAGCCGTTGGTTTGTGATTAAAGTATTTTCCCAATAAATTGTGATAAGTTGTACTGCATTATCATGCAACAACCAAAATATTAATCAAACACAAAAAATAGATTCGAAATAAATTTACCATATTTATATGGTATGGGTAAGTAACGGCTATTTTCAAATTTTTTTGTCGAAATTCTGGCAGTGGCATCTGTTGGACTCAACCCACAAACAATTTGAAATCAACGTATTTTCATAGTAACTCGTTTATAAGGTAACAAGATGGCCACTGTTTCTATGTAAAATTTGCTTGATGGCGGACAATTGTTTCACTTTGCTATCGCTACGAAACACGTGGCGCTAGTTATGTTGGAACCAAATTATAGAAAAAATTAAGCTTAAAAAACTAAGACCCGACTAGGGGGAAAACTAACTAAAAAAGTAAAAAGTAACAAAAGTAAAAGTAAGAAAGAAACAATGTGAAACGAAACTATGATTTTCAGAGTATAAGTAGCTGTAGCATGCTCCTTTGTCAACGAATGCGACCACGGCTTTAGTCTGAAAAATTGAATTTAGAATGACGTCATATCGTATTGTATTCTACTCGCCAAGCCGGTTGTAAAGAAAAAGAAAAAGGAGGTAATCCGCCATCTTACTTGGTGCGCCCGCCATATTGAATTTTCCTGTGACGTCACATAGCCTAGGACCCGCATCAAGACGAATCCAACGACACCTTATTTGTTGAAATCGATTCCATAGTTTGAGCTGTACGAGGTGACATCCTTACATACAAAAAAAACCCAGCCTGTTAAAATCATAACCCATCCTCTGCGTAGTCGGGTAAAAAATCAGTGATTGTGAACTGACAACAAATGGGTTTGTTCAGTGAAATTGATATAAATTCGATTTTTAGTAGCAAAAGCAAACTATGTGATGTTTTGGTTTTTTAAAACATATTTTCTTGAAGAAAATACCTACTAAATTAGCAGCAGCGCAAATTGTATCGAATTTTATTAAAGTGTATTTGTGTACTGAGGCAAGGTCAATTGTATCGAAAACAGTACAATTGTATCGACTTTTGCAACCCAGGGCCCTACTGTATGTGTCATTTCTTCTGGCTGTACAGGCAACGGAGCTTCTTCAACTGGCTCGGTTGCATTTGTTTTTTCCTCACCTTTATAAGCGCAAGATAAACGAATGTGTTGACGATTACGGGTATAGTCAACCTCATCCACCCGGACGACTGCTTGACGATCAGACGGCAGGCTGGTAACGGTTCCCTTTTTCCACTCTTTGTTGCGTAGCTGCACCCACACGTCTTGTCCAAACTCTAACTTTGGCAACTTGCGACTCCTCTTATCGTGAAAATACTTCGAGATCTGTCTCCTCTTCTCAATATTCTGCTTAACGTTTGCCTGCACCACCGGAGATAACCTTTTATAGCTGACTGGAAGACTACACCTTGTACGACGGGACTTCAAACGCTGCACTGGACTGCAACCAATTCCATTCACGGTATTCCTCCACTCAAGTAACGCCTTCCAGAAACATCGATTGCTGCGTTGCGCTTTTCTGAAAAGACTTTTCATTATTTTTCCACATGCCTCAGCCTTAGCATTGCCCTGCTGATGGTTTGGTGAGCTTCTCGAGTGTTGGAACTCCCACTGTTTTGAAAACTCGCAGAACTCTTTGTTGATAAATGGCGTTCCTCCATCAGTAGTAACAACCTCAGGAATTCCGTATCGGCTGAAGTTTCTTTTGCAGATTTTGATAACTTGTTCTGCCGTTGCTGGATCAAGCGCATCAGCTTCAAAAAAATCAAAGTAATAATCTGCGATTATCAGGAATTCCTTTTTTTTGCTCCCGTCTACCTCGCAAATATCCAGACCCACTCTTTGGAATGGATAGTTCGGAATAGCCGTAGTTTGCAAAGGTAGCTTTGCTTGACTGGCTGAAGCTTGCATACAGATTTCACAGTTGTTGCATATGTCGCGAATATTGTTTGATATACCGGGCCAAAAAACAGTATCCCTTGCTCGTCTCTAACATGACTCTATCCCTTGATGACTGTAGTGTAGTCGTTGCAAAATCTTCTTTCTTAATGACATCGGAATCACAATCCGGTCACCCTTGAGTAGATACCCATCCTGAGATGTTAACTGGTATTATAGTTCTAATACGGTTTTACTGCATCAGGAAGATCATTTTTGCGATCTTACTTACTTACTTAGTTGGCGCTACAGCTCGAGGTGAACCGGGGCCTGCTTCTCGCAACCATTTGTGTGTGCGTGTTATATTTTTGCACGAATGGAAGGGACCTACAGTTTTTTGCCGACTCCGAACGGCGAGTTGAGAAGCTCAATCGTGACAAATGATACTCTTTGATGCTTGTCAGACAATCGAAAGAGGTGGGCACCGTGAAAAACTTTTAGGTGTTTGCGGCGGGATTGGAACCCAAGACCGCTGGCTCAGTAGTCCGACGCACTAACTAATTTTTGCGATCTGGCCATCAAAAATGTAACCTTTCAAAACCTGCTGAAGGATGTCGTCCGTCTTTGTTTCCTGTTTTATTTCCAACAAACGCCAGTCTTCAATTGCAATATAATTGATTCTATTTATATTACTGAGGTCACCAAGAAATTTTTTGATTGACCTCCATTTGCCTACTATATAAACTTCTTTCTTTTCATCCGATTCATTGCTGCTACCTTTTATCGAAGCTCGAGAGAGCGTATCAGCGAAAATCATGTCAGTGCCTTTCATATACTTGACATGTATGCCGTACCTTTGGAGAGAGAGTCTCATTCGCTGCAGACTCGAGGGCTGTCTAAAATAGATCTCTTAAAAATCGTTTGAAGTGGCTGGTGATCGGATTCCACGACGATGTTTGACTTCCCACATATATATTGATCGAATTTCTTGACGCAAATGCGACTGGGCGATCCTCTTGTAGCAATACAGCTCCAAGTCCATTGGAGCTTGTGTCACATTGTATAACTGTTGTTGAACTTTTTTCTCCGACGCGAATAATTATTTAATTTATAATTTAAACAAAAACAAAAAAACGAACCGAGCTGCGCACGCAGGCAGCAAAAACCAATATGAAATGTCAAATTCACTGGCTGAAGAGAAAAATGCAACCACAGCTGACTGGAAGCTGTTGCGCCGGCCGCTAAGCTGGGGTGGATTCGACGAACGTGTACACTAGGGTTAAAAAAAAATGGGCGCCACCCAATTTTTTTTGTAAAGGGATTGGGAAACCTTTGTGAGAAAGCAAAAAAAAACCCGGACGGTGAATTCTGAAACTGAAGAAGCCAAACACAAGAAGTAAGGCGAAATAGATTTGCTTTGTACCACGTTATAATTGATGGTCGATTTATTCAATATTTAACGGAAAAGAGATGGAGTGAACGTAAATTAGAATTAAGGTTAGGGTGGGGCTGGAAAAAATCCACCGGGCGGGGTGAATGAAAAAAACCAGCCCAAAATACAAAGAAAAAAATCGCCGTTGAAAATGGCCCGCTACCGTACGGTCCCGAACTATTAATATCTATCGAAAGGGTCGCGTGTCCCGCAATTCACCGGGATTTTTACGTACAAAAGTCTATCGGAGTCAACTTTCTTCCAAACTATCCTACCAACGAATTTCACAAAAACAAAATATCACTCTACTTATCTGTTCTGTCTGATTCCTTTTTTTTTTCTTGGGTAAGTGTCCCTTCCTGACACTCTTTATTTCCCACTCAGGTGTATCCTTCTTCCACGGTCTCACTCCTTTATATTTCTTCTCTGGTACTTTTTCTATACTTCAAAAAAATTTCTAAACTCCTGATTTTTCCTTTTCTTTGTTTGAGCGCTCTTTTTATATTCCTCTCTCTCAACACAAACTTCACTGCACACCGGCCAACCAAGAAGTGTCGTGGCCATTCCAGTGGGTTCCTTTGTCCACCTCGGACACAAAGAATCCCACCCACTTGCACTCACACATTTACGCATTCAGCCACAGTGGGATCCATTTGCGGCTTATCAAGCGGTATTCTGCTCTTTGGCTAGAATACGCCACCGTTTTTCGTTCCCCACTGTGTTCTCTCACGCATTGCGTCCATACTGGAATTCGCAGCACATTGGGACATTTCCAGTGCCTGCGAATTCTATGATTGAGTTCAGCGATTTTATTTCGCTGACTTTTCGGAGTAAAAAAAAAGCGCTCAATTAGAAAAAGGAAATGCATTTTGGGCTTTCTCCCAATTACTTTGATTTTACTAACTTAATTTTAATTTACTTTTTGGACCGATCGCAGCAGAAGTTCACTACCCCCGAGGAAAAAGGAATCGGTACTTTTAATTTTAAATTACCACGCGAACTACTCCGGTGGACTTTGTATTTGTATTTGTATTTATTTATTTAGAAATTATGTTTACACGTAGATACAATATAATCTTTTAATTGTGTAACATTATTAAAAGGTTGAAACAAAAATAGATAATTATAATTATAATATCAATAACAAACATATGTACATATTTATGAGTAAATTTTAAATTTTATTAGTCTTAAGTCTTTATTAGTCTAGTAATTGAATTAAGAAAGAAAGAAATCCCTAAAAAAAAAACCCCCAAAATCAGTTATTGTCTATTTTATTTTATTTTATTAGGTCATTTATTATTATATTTTATTAAGTCATTAATTGTTTATAATTATTATGTCATTAATTATTATTAGCTATGTTGAAAAGTGTTGCGTTAGTTGTCTCTGAAAGTCGCGTATGCCTGAAGATCTCCTGATATAAACCGGAAGCGAATTCCAAAGTCTTACGGCATATACGAAAAACTGTTTCTTTGTAACGTTATAGTTATATTGGTGGAATGAGACTTCTACTTCTAGTGGAAGATGCGAATTGTAATCTTTGGAAAAGATACTCTGGGGTCTGGCTTTTTTTAAGATTAAATACGAAAGTCAGTATTTTGGCGTCAAGGTATTTCTGTAGGTCTAATCCCAGAAAATTCTTTACATGACCAGAGATGTGTTCCCTTCGACCTATGTTATAGACAAATCGCACTGTACTATTAACAGCTACCTTCAGCTTCCGCGAGCTGTAACTGTATAAATCACAAAAGATCGGATGTGCGTAAAACAGAATCGGCAACAGCAGTGACTTAACTAGCATAGCTTTGATCCTTAATGGAAGACAGTTTCCTACTTGATACATAGCGCGCAGAGATCCGTAGACTTTAGACACTGTGTTCGTTATATGATTCTCCCAAGTAAGATTCCATTTAAATATTACACCTAGATTTTTCACGGTACTGACGTAGGTAAGGGCTGATCCATCGATAAAAAGTTGGGGGAAGCTTTGGGTATCGGGACTTGATCGGCTGATTACAATTGCTTGACTTTTGTCGGAGTTGAGCATAAGCCTATTTTTCCGCGACCATGAAACTATAGATTTGAGGTCTTCATTGACTCGCTCAGTGGCATCCTCAACTAGAGCCAATGGATAGCTTAAGTACAACTGGACGTCATCGGCATACATCTGAACCTTGCAGTATTTTAAGGTAGAATGAATGTCATTATTGAATAAGGTGAATAATAATGGGCCCATTATCGACCCTTGTGGAACACCGGCTTTAGTAACAAGAAAGCTTGACAATCTCTTGTTTGCATGTACAGCTTGAGTACGACCCTTAAGGTAGCTATCCATTAGCTTTAATGCCGTAGTATTGAAGCTGAGATAGTTTTTTAGCTTAGCAAGTAATATCTCATGGGACACTGTATCGAAGGCTTTCGAGAAATCGAGCAATACAAGCGATGTTACTCGATCTTCATTCATTTCAACGCGAAGGTCGTCCACCAAATTCAACAGCGCAGTAGTACAGCTGTGCTTTGGTCTGAAACCGGATTGGTATGGTGAAAGGAGATTAAACTCATTAAGATATGAATGGATTTGATGGCTCATAAGTTTTTCGAAAACCTTCGATATGAATGGCAGTATCGAGATAGGACGGTAGACTTTAATCCTTGAGGCTGAGTTTTTAGGAATTGGTATAATTTTGGAAGCTTTCCAAGCCATCGGATACGTGGAGTAAGTCAAAATATTATTAAATATATAAGTAATTTCAGGTAATACTCCGTGAATTATCATTTTTAAGAATTTTGGATGCATGTCGTCCAGGCCAATTGCGTTCGACTTGATAGCAGTGATGGCATTAAGTACATCATATTCATGAATTCTTTGAAAGTCTCTTGAGGTTGTCGGGTTAGGTAACGCTTCAATATTATAAGGCGTATTATTTCTATGGTCAAGTGATGCAGCTGAAGGAGCGGCAAAGTCAATATTTAATTCGTCAGGATCTATTTCATTAGTGTCTGTATTTGCTGTCTCTTTTCCCCCTATACCTAGCTCCCTTACATTATTCCAAACTTTCGATCTATTGAGATCTGGCTTAAATTTAGACGAGTACAATCTCATCTTTACATTTCTTATTGCTCTTTTGGCATTATTTCTTGCAGTCTTGTACTCATTGAAGAATTCGGGGATTTTAAATCTCTTTCATCTCTTGCATGCCCTGTCTCTGATTTCAAGAAGCTGTTCGATATTCTGAGTTAGCCACTCACAATTTTTATTGCGAAGGGTAAACGTTTTTATCGGGACATGCTGGTCAAAGAGACTATTAATTTTGGAAGTGAAAAAATTTACTTGGTCATCAATTGATGACAGGAGGCGAAGTTCTTGCCAGTCGATGGAAAAAGTGTCCCAGAGCAGAGAACTTTCATCTATTGCCTTGAAATCTCTGTATGTAATTGTTTTGACCTGAGCAGATTTATTAAAGTCTACATTATGGAAAATAATGATAAGGTCATGCTTTGAAAACCCCGGAACATCAAGTTGGCCATAAAAATTAATACGATTTAATTGGTTAACGATAAATACGTCCAAAAGAGTAGAGTTACTGCAGCTAAAATGTGTAGGTGTTGAGTCATTCACTGGAAACAGTCGTAGTGATTTTATGTTATTTACAAACCGATCCACATTGGAGTTTCTTTTATCCAAAAGATCTATATTAAAATCACCGCACAGTACAATATTACTGTGCTGTGTTGATATGCTTTCAAGCAGGTTAGTAATATTAGCAGGATTTCTGATATTTGGTGGCTTATAGACTACTCCTACTAAGCACTTTTCTCGTCCACATACGATTTCAATAAATAGGTACTCAAAGATATCGTTAACCCCTGATGCATGCAGCGGCTTGCATTGTCTACAGCTCTTAACAAAAATTGCTAGGCCACCGCCTCTTTTACCGATTCTATCAGCGCGATATGCCCCGTATCCACTCAAGTAGATCGTTTTATTGCTAATGTTTGCATTAAGCCATGTCTCAGACACACAAATAATATCTACTTTCCCATTACCAAAAACTAACTTAAACTCATCAATGTGTTTTATTAGGCTCTGAGCATTAATGTGGCAAACAGAAAGACCCGAGTATCTTCTACAAAAAATATTCAGCATCAACTCGGTTTTATGAAAGTTGTTGTTACTATCACCATAAGAAATTGGGTCAACGCTTTCGGTTTCATTCCGTTCTTCGTTCATGTTTATAAACAGAGCAATGTGTAAAAGAGATCAACAAGCAGGAAGCGACAAAGAAGAGACAATACAAGACAATAACAACAATGACAACAACAACAGAAAAAAAAAAAGAGTAAATAATTAGTCATAACTGATTTATGGGAGTTAGCTAAAGTTTGAAAAAAATTGTTAAGTGTTGTTATTGTTTGAAAATAAAAGTATATATATAGTTGAAAATGAATATAAGAATAAAAATAAAAATAAAGCATTGGAGAAGAGCTGAACTTAAGCGTTAGTTTGGGAGCCACTGGCAGTTTGTGGCAGTTGAATTGTTCCATTCCCATTATTATCATTCTTGTCAGCGCGATCGGGAACAACTTCAGTAAGCTTTGCGAGGCTGTCAATATGTACGTTGCTTGTGGTTGGTGTTATTTTAATGTAAACAAGTCCTCGTGTTGAAAAGGCGGAGAAAATTCGTTTTGCTCGTTTTAGCTTAATCGCTTGTCGCATGATTATTCGGTTGTTCGGGGTGAGACTCTCGTGCAAATAAATATATCGGTCGGAGTCGAAACCAACATCACGCAAGCAGAAATGCCGCGAGTGCGTTTTTCGAAATGACGACATAGCTTTCAGTGCCAGCATCTTGTCGTGGGCTGAGCAGAATTTGATTATTACCACGGAGTCGGATTTAGGCTTCACTCGAAAAATTCGGTTTATGGTGATTTGTGGACAGTTTATAGCAAGGCATATGTTGTGAAAGATTGTTTCAAGTTTTTCATCCGGAAAGAAAGGTACTCCCACTAACACAATATCGGACGCGAGATTTTTAGTATGTAGTGCTTCAATTTGTGCTTTGATAACCAGAAGTTCGGTATTCTTTTCGTGTTCTGGCTGTTTTAGTTGCACTAGCTCTTGTTGTAGTTGCTTCTTAATATATGCAACTTCCATTTGCAAGTGACTGACATTGCTTGAACAAGCTTCCAATGCAGAAACGCGGTTTTTTATAACTTCCACTTCCATCTCAACCACTGTAAGTTTTTCGCAGATATTCTTTTCTTTAGAGGCGATTCGGGAGGATAGCTTTTCCTCTAGATCCACAATGGTCTGTCGAATAAACTCACCCTGTTCCGTGATCTTTTTGTGCAGGCTGGAGAAACATTCTGACGTCAGGGTTTTGAGTGATGGTGATTGGAGACTTTGTGATGAAGGTGAGTCCGTCGGCTTTTTCTCTTGCAGCTTCTGTGTATTAAATCGGGTATTCCTGTTCATGGTTGAAAATTGCGGTTGTGTGAGTGATTTATTTATTCAAGTTAACGGCGCGAAAGCAAATTTGAATTTGAATTGAGTGGTTTTGCGATAGATGAAATCTTAAATTTTAAATGTTAAATTACGTAAAATCTTGTGACGAGAACTTTTCGAAATTTTTTGAAAATACTCGTTGGTATGTTAGCAAACGAAAATAACAGTGGTCAGTAGAAAAAATCGATCAGAAATATATTTAAAGATTAGTTATTCGACCCGCTAGGAGAAACACATCTACTCCATACTTTACTTTGAGATACTTTCGTGCAGATTTGGGGGTGGGGGGACCTACACCTAGCGTGCCATTTTATACAAAATAATTTCAGTTAGGTTGGGCCTCGGCCATTGTTGAGCGTTGGGGACCATCCGTCCCGTTATCTAGTCTTCTGGTTTCGTTTGCTTGTTGTCTACTCGTCTCATTCTTGGTGATGTATTTTTGTTGGAGGTGGAGACTCATCCGTCTCGTTTATGTTTACTTATGTTTATTGTTGTTTAGTATGAGTTATTGTGTTGGTGGTATTATATGTTTTGGTTTGTTTCTTTTGTTGTTAACGGCGGAGACTCATCTGTCTCGTACTGTTTTGTCGACTTATTATTTTTGTCTGTCTCTGCTCGTTTAATGTTGTGTTGTGAATGACCGCCCGTCACTTCTGAGACCGCCCGTCTCCTCTTCTTAGACAATCAGTCTTTTGGTAATTGAGACCTTCTGTCTCTTCTCGATGAAACCTGTTTTTGTGCCAGTTCAATATGCTAAGCCAGTGGACCTATGGCTGATGGGACCACGGCTGCCCTCCACTTTCCCAGAATATTGAAGAGGCACGGAGAAGTACAAAAATTAGCGGGGGAGGAGAGAAAGCAGAGAATGTATTTTGTTGCAGTAAAATTTACCGCAACAAACCCCACCCTTACCTCGAAGGGAAATGAACTTGCGGTTATGAAAAAACCCGTAAGCCATTTCCAAGGCTCTGCTAGCGTTATGACACACCAAGGGGAGAGACTTTCCATCAAGGCCAACCTGCCAGTCTATTTGTAAAAGTGAAAAAAAAGAAGAAAAAAAAATGTTACTCTACTGGGACTTATAGACCTAGTTCTCGTCGGTATGCGACTTAAGGTCCTTCGCGTGCCACGTACCGCGCTCTTTACCATTCTCATCTTCGAGAACATACGTCCAAGGGGACACTCGTTTTCGAATGCGAAAGAGACCAACAAACTTAGGAGCCAGTTTAGCTGCATAGAAATTAGCGGCATCTGACAACACGAAATTTCGGCGCCATACCAACTCGTTCGGGAGATATTGAACATCTCTCCGTCGGAGGTTGTAGGCTTTCGCGGACTTCCTGGTTGCCGCTTCTAGTTTCCTAGCTATTTCCTCTCTGAGCTTCCTAAACTGTTCTCCTACTCCTACAAAATCCTGGTCCCTATCAGATGATTGCTCACTCAACGTCAACCGACTGCTTGCGTGAGTAACCATCTCGCTGCCGAAATTCGCGTAATAAGGTGAAATTCCTAATACCTCGTATTGGGCTGTGCGTATGGCACATGCTACTTTCGCCAGCTGTAAATCCCAACCACGATGGTTTTCCGAAACATAGGCCCTCAACGTAGTCTTAATAATTTGGTTGATACGTTCTGCCGGATTCGCTTGCGGGTGGTAATGCGCCGTGTATCGCAGCGTAGAACCGTAACCCTCGCACAGAGTTTTCAACTCCTTGGTTGACTTCGGGAGTGGACCGACAAGATCTACACAAACCATTTCCCAAGGCCTAGAAATTCCTACCCTCTCCGTCATCAGACCAGCAGGCTTTTCGTTCACTGGTTTCACTTGTTGGCAAACTTTACAATTCCTAACATACCTAGTTACATCGGCCCTCATCTTTGGCCAATAATATTTTGATCCTACTCTAGCAAAAGTTTTCCTAACTCCCATGTGCCCCGCTAATGGGTTATCATGACACTCCTGTAAAACCCCTGCTCTATCTGCTTTACCTACGACTAACTTCCATTCATCGTTGTTTTCGAGGACTACAACATGATTCGATTTTACGAATTTAAAAAGTCGACCATTTTCTACTCTCCACGCCGGATAGTCTAATGGTTTTGACTCGACTTCTGAGATCATTTTTACCACCCACGGGTGGTGAGATCTCGGCCACTACCGGAACTCCTCGTGATAACATGTCTGGAACTACTTGTTCCTTACCCTTGCGATGGATGATCCCGAAATCAAATTGTTGCATCCTCACGGCCCAACGAGCTAATCTACCCTGCGGATCCTTAATATTACTCAACCACACCAAAGAATAATGATCTGTCACGACCGTAAAATGAACACCTTCAATGTACGGCCGCAACTTTTCTACTGCCCATATGACAGCCAAGCACTCTTTCTCCGTGGTTGAGTAATTCCTTTCACACCTATTCAAAGACCTACTCAGGTAGCACACTACCTTTTCCCCACCCCCTAACTTCTGCGAAAGTACGGCCCCAATACTATAGTCCGACGCGTCTGTCTGAACCACAAACGGTTGTTGGAAATCCGGACATGTCAAAATGGGTGCTGCAACCAGACACTCTTTCGCTTTCCTAAAACTCTGCGCACATTCCTCTGTCCAAATAAATTTCCTACTCTTCTTTAACAAGTCCGTTAAAGGCCTAACTAACGTTGCAAAATTTGGTACGAAGCGTCTGTACCACGAAATAGTCCCTACAAAACTCCTAACTTCTTTAACATTTTTCGGTACTGGGATCCTAACCATACTTTCTACCTTCTCTGGATCTACATGCAACCCGTTACGATCTACTACATACCCTAAAAATTTCAAAGACGGCCTACAAGAGATGCATTTTTCGCGACTAACTTTTAACCCTGCCTCACACAATCGTTTAAAAACCTCTTCCAGTATCTCTAGGTGTTTCGAGAAAGAGTTCGTGACGATGATGATGTCGTCTAAATACACAAAGACGTGTGGCTCCAGATCGGCACCTAAGACGCTGTTGATAAATCTTTGCCACGTAGCCGGAGCATTGTGTAAGCCAAAGGGCATTCTCTTAAACTGGAAAAGGCCTCTATTCGGAACCATGAAAGCTGTGAGCGGGCGAGATTCCTTTTCCATCGGAATCTGCCAATAGGCCGACTTGATATCTAGAGACGAAAGATACTTTGCATCTCGAAGTTTATCCAATGTGGATGAAATGTAGGGTAATCCCTAGCTGTAACCTTATTCAATTTCCTATAGTCAACACAGAACCTATAGGAACCATCTTTCTTTTTGATAAGGACTATTGGAGACGCCCACGGGCTACTCGACTTTTCTATTACCCCCGCATCTACCATCTCCTTAAGCTCCTTATCAATATGTTCCTACATTGCCGGTGACACCGGATAATACCTCTGCTTGATAGGTTCTACCAATCGTGTAACACCTAAGCCCTCTGGCATAGATTTGAAAATACCTTCAACTAAGGTTTCTAAAGCCTTAGTGTCTTTGTCATCCAACTCAGATTTATCCGCAATTGCGGTAATCGAAGCCACTACTTCTTGGTTCGAAAATCTCCACATGCCTGATCGTAAATCCGGGACGATTCCCGTAAGTGCCCAAAAATCTGCACCGAGGATCATGACATGTGGTAACGTTGGGATGACTAGACACTCTAAAAATACCGACTTGTCCTTAACCACGATTGGTAGAGACACAACCCCCAAAACTCCTATTCCAGCACCATCTGCTAACGCTACTGATTTAATACTACTTTTACCTAAAACTAATCCTAACTCTTTTAAAACCTTCCACCCGTCCCTACATACAATAGTGCGTGAAGCGCCAGAATCTAATAAACCTAACAACTTAATCCCATAAACGCTAATCCCTAAATATGGACGCCTATCCTCACCGTTTGCCTCCAAAGTGAAACCTAGCCGAACTGTTTTAGCCAACTGGTCGCCAGCAGGCGACCTAACTAATTGCGACGCCCCTCTTGTCCTGCTGGCCCAAGAGTCCGTTGCGCGTTTTCCGAACAACGCCTACAATTTCTACGACTAACCCCTACCGAACCACAACCGAAACAACGCATAGGAGCAGAACAACTACTAGCGAAATGACCGCCTTCCCCACAGTTAAAACACCGAACACTCCTATCAGGTTGCCCGTCCCTCGACATGACGGCAACTCCGGGTTCCTCTACTGTGACGTACGCTAGGTCAGGCTCGAGCAGGTGCCGACCTCGATTGCTAGGAGGGGGAGCAAATGTGTCCACATTCGCTCGGACCGTCTCCAATCTTCGTCCTAACGCAACAAGATCGTTGAACGACTTAGGGTCAGCCAAACCCAGTTGCGTCTGGTAAAAAGGTGCCAGATTCTTTTGGAGGATAGCTAACTTCCGCCTCTCCAGTAAAGGTTCTGGCAACCTTCGAAACATGTTGCGCATCGTCGCAACGTAGACCCCGATGGTCTCTTCCCTTCCCTGCGTACGTCTCCTAATCTCGTCCATGAGCAACTCATCATAGTTGGGTGGTAAGAACTCCAACTTTAACTCCCTAACCAATTCCTGCCAAATCCCTACACTTTCCCTAATCGCCCTTAACCAAAGGAGTGCCTTCCCAGTAAAAAGATCGACGGCTGACCTATATAGATGGGCTTCCGAAACGCCCGTCGCCTCGCGAAGCTCCTCTACACGTTCAAGGAACGAGTTTACTGATGAACCACATCGTTCACCAGTAAACTTCACGTCCCATTTTTCAATGCGTTCTGTGCATCTTTCATAAGTCGGAGGAGCTTCTGCTCGCACTCCGACGGTAGGTTCGGTTGAACCCCTCTCCTTCATCCTTGGTGGAGCCTGCTCTGAAGTGCTTGCCTTGTCCTGTAGCAAGTCTTCTAAGTCTTCTTCGTCCTGTCCCTGTTCTTCCGTATCTGTTAATGTTCCTAAAAGTAAAATCAAATGATTTCGAATCCTCATCTTTTCCGCTATGTCCTCCTTCTCTAAAGCTGGTGCCCTATCTATCCTACCCATCGCCCACTCAATCTTGGTAAGGATCTTCAAGTACTCCGACGACTTCGGGTCACTTGGCGGATCCTTAAGAAGAGGGCCTATCTCTTGACGGCGTCGCGATCCTCCGCAAACGAAAAAGGGTAGCTTTGGTTTAAACCAATCGACCCCCTTCGTTCAAGGACTCGCGTCGCCCTCAACGATTTCCTCATCACCTCCACGGTAGCGACTTGAAGCCCTCGAGCTTCCATCTCATACGCTAACTCGTCGTGGGATAGCCTATTTATCTCCATATTAACAACACAAAAAATTTTACCAACAATCTTACTAAATTGAAATGAAACTAAAGCGTATGCTAAAGCGTAATTAAGTTGTAGCTCGAAACCCCACGAGTTAAAAAAACGAGAAAGATATTTAACCTGAAAAAATGAAACAAAAGCAGATTGAACAGAAAAATTCAAAGAAAACGTAATTTATTTACGAAGGGAGACCCACGAAAATAAGAAATAGAAAATGTATTTTAATATAAAATAATAATAAAAACAACTAAAGTGTGTATTTAAAGAAATCAGAAGAATGACATTTTTTGTAGATTGCGCACACACACAAATAAAAACACCGACCCAAAAGGTTTTGTACCCCAGTATCGCACCGACCCGAAAAAAATGTTTGCAAACCCTGACCCGAACTGACAATCGAAATCAATAAACAAAAAAACAAAACAACCGCTAAAATTATGCCACAGCAAGAAAGCGAAAATCCCGTATGCACTTTAAATATGTATGTATGTAGATATATGTAAGAATATGTAAAATTTATATATACATATATGAAAACCACAAAATATAATGTAATATGCACAAAATTTTGTTATATGAGTATATCGTATTGACTGTACAGTGTACACGAAAGAAAAAAACAAGGGTACTACAGAAAAATAAAAACACCTACTTGAGAATCCGATAATGCAAACCACGAAGACAATCCAAACGAAAGAATCCAATGGTAATAATCCTGTTGTATTTTTGTTCCTTTCGGCTCACTGTCCACTAATTGATGCACTTCTAAAAAAGAAAGAAGAAAAGTAAACGATCTAAACGAGACAGATGTTCCACTTTACACCGTCAAAGGGTTAAACAGAAATTCCAAGAATTTTATATTAATAATAAAAAGACGAGCCCCACATTGGGCGCCAATTGTTGCACTTTTTTCTCCGACGCGAATAATTATTTAATTTATAATTTAAACAAAAACAAAAAAACGAACCGAGCTGCGCACGCAGGCAGCAAAAACCAATATGAAATGTCAAATTCACTGGCTGAAGAGAAAAATGCAACCACAGCTGACTGGAAGCTGTTGCGCCGGCCGCTCAGCTGGGGTGGGTTCGACGAACGTGTACACTAGGGTTAAAAAAAAATGGGCGCCACCCAATTTTTTTTGTAAAGGGATTGGGAAACCTTTGTGAGAAAGCAAAAAAAACCCGGACGGTGAATTCTGAAACTGAAGAAGCCAAACACAAGAAGTAAGGCGAAATAGATTTGCTTTGTACCACGTTATAATTGATGGTCGATTTATTCAATATTTAACGGAAAAGAGATGGAGTGAACGTAAATTAGAATTAAGGTTAGGGTGGGGCTGGAAAAAATCCACCGGGCGGGGTGAATGAAAAAAACCAGCCCAAAATACAAAGAAAAAAATCGCCGTTGAAAATGGCCCGCTACCGTACGGTCCCGAACTATTAATATCTATCGAAAGGGTCGCGTGTCCCGCAATTCACCGGGATTTTTACGTACAAAAGTCTATCGGAGTCAACTTTCTTCCAAACCATCCTACCAACGAATTTCACAAAAACAAAATATCACTCTACTTATCTGTTCTGTCTGATTCCTTTTTTTTTTCTTGGGTAAGTGTCCCTTCCTGACACTCTTTATTTCCCACTCAGGTGTATCCTTCTTCCACGGTCTCACTCCTTTATATTTCTTTCTTGTACTTTTTCTATACTTCAAAAAAATTTCTAAACTCCTGATTTTTCCTTTTCTTTGTTTGAGCGCTCTTTTTATATTCCTCTCTCTCAACACAAACTTCACTGCACACCGGTCAACCAAGAAGTGTCGTGGCCATTCCAGTGGGTTCCTTTGTCCACCTCGGACACAAAGAATCCCACCCACTTGCACTCACACATTCACGCATGCAGCCACAGTGGGATCTATTTGCGGCTTATCAAGCGGTATTCTGCTCTTTGGCTAGAATACGCCACCGTTTTTCGTTCCCCACTGTGCTCTCTCACGCATTGCGTCCATACTGGAATTCGCAGCACATTGGGACATTTCCAGTGCCTGCGAATTCTATGATTGAGTTCAGCGATTTTATTTCGCTGACTTTTCGGAGTAAAAAAAAAGCGCTCAATTAGAAAAAGGAAATGCATTTTGGGCTTTCTCCCAATTACTTTGATTTTACTAACTTAATTTTAATTTACTTTTTGGACCGATCGCAGCAGAAGTTCACTACCCCCGAGGAAAAAGGAATCAGTACTTTTAATTTTAAATTACCACGCGAACTACTCCGGTGGACTTTCGTGCAGATTTGGGGGTGGGGGGACCTACACCTAGCGTGCCATTTTATACAAAATAATTTCAGTTAGGTTGGGCCTCGGCCATTGTTGAGCGTTGGGGACCATCCGTCCCGTTATCTAGTCTTCTGGTTTCGTTTGCTTGTTGTCTACTCCTCTCATTCTTGGTGATGTATTTTTGTTGGAGGTGGAGACTCATCCGTCTCGTTTATGTTTACTTATGTTTATTGTTGTTTAGTATGAGTTATTGTGTTGGTGGTATTATATGTTTTGGTTTGTTTCTTTTGTTGTTAACGGCGGAGACTCATCTGTCTCGTACTGTTTTGTCGACTTATTATTTTTGTCTGTCTCTGCTCGTTTAATGTTGTGTTGTGAAGGACCGCCCGTCACTTCTGAGACCGCCCGTCTCCTCTTCTTAGAAAATCAGTCTTTTGGTAATTGAGACCTTCTGTCTCTTCTCGATGAAACCTGTTTTGGTGCCAGTTCAATATGCTAGGCCAGTGGACCTATGGCTGATGGGACCACGGCTGCCCTCCACTTTCCCAGAATATTGAAGAGGCACGGAGAAGTACAAAAATTAGCGGGGGAGGAGAGAAAGCAGAGGATGTATTTTGTTGCAGTAAAAGTTACCGCAACACTGTTGGCTTCGTAGTGTCAAAATATTTTAAAACTGGTGCTGTTAATATCAGCCTTTTTAGTTTTCTGAACGCATTATCCTGCTCTTGGCCCCATTGCCAAGTTGCGCCTTTGCCAATGACGTTTCTGAGGGGTTCGGCAATTTCGGAGAGGGTTGGTAGAGATCTTGATAAGTAGGTGCAGAGCCCCACAAATCTATGTGTAGCCTTCATGTCTCCTGGTATTGGCATTTCTGAAATTGCTTCCACTTTGCTGCTGTCGAAAGCCAGGCCCTTATTCGTAAGGAGATGTCCAAAAAATGGAACTTCGCGCATACCCATTTTACACTTGGTTTTATTTAATTTTAATTTCTTATCTCTGAGTCTCTCCAGTAATCTTCTTAGACACTTTTGGTTAACTATTTGGAAGTTAAAAGCTTTATTGATACCGTTAATTTCGCATGCAATTTTGGCAGCACCAAGAGGAACAATCAAATTACCACCAAAACCTTTCAGATGGACACCACTTTTTTCAAGTACATGGTTCTTACTCCTACACAGTTTATTAAAATCTTTATAGTATATGACATTCGATGACGCGCCGGTGTCGATCACACACATTAACCCATTACCGGCCAACCATAGTAAAAATGGAAAAAAATTAAAAACATTTTGTGAGTAATTTATTCAGGCTCTATTATTAACAACAAAATGATTAAAAATAAAAAATATTATACAGGGTGGTCAATTTAGGGGTGTACTCAAGCGAGTACACTGGCCCAATGTGGGTGTACAAATTCAAGCTGTATGATAGTTTACGAAGCAATCCTTTTCAACGCAAAGAGTAGTATTACACTTTCTACAAATCCATCGAACTCGGCTATGACATATTGTGCAGCGCAATTGTTTTGAAACTCGATTTGGAAAGTGTCCACCCTCGCTACTTATTATTCTTCTTGGATTGACCGCTTTATTTGGTGTTTTTGTTAGAGGCAATGATCGCAAATATGTTCTCGACATATTCCAACCGAACCTCAATAGATCTCCTCTTTCATTATCATTGCTAGTCAAGCAGTGAAGTCGCCAGGCATTAACCACCATCGAATTCAGCATGGCCACCACCACTTTTTTCCGCGAAGTCTGATTCGGTAAGTAAGTAAACTGGTTGGTCATGAAGGTCGACTCCACCCATTCCTTTGTTATAAGTGGCCAAAGGTTTAGGCTGAGGGACATCAACTTTTCGTTTTTCCAATGCCGACCATCGCTTAACTTTCGTAAGTGGCTCTAGCTTGTCATAGTTTGTGGCAATTGTCACTACCGCATTGTCCTTCCATCCAGCGAATAAAATTCCATTCTTACTGTCACACTTATGATGGAAGGCGCCCGTGGCCGTGGTGGTTAGTGTGTTGGACTACTGCGCATGCTGCTCGGGTTCAATTTCAACCCGGGTCTAACACCTAAGAAAGTTTTTCACGATTGCCACCTCTTTCGAATATCTGACAAGCAATCAAAGAGTATCATTTGTCATGAGAAGCTTCTCAACTTGCCGTTCGGAGTCGGCAAAAAACTGTAGGTCCCTGCCATTCGTGAAAGTAACACGCACACACAAATGGTTGCGAGAAGCTGGGCTTGGTTCGGTGTAGGACTGCTGACGCCGTATATTTTTTTTTTTTTTTTCATCCAAAAAATGTTCCAATATTTGCACTTCACTATCCAATTGCTTCTTCTCTCACCTGTGCAAGAAGAACATCATCTTCACTTTCAAAACCATCATTCACATCCACTCGCATTTCAATTGTTCCAGGAACGTCAGCTGGAAAATCAGAATTGGACAAATTATCTATGTCAACTTCGTCATCATCCGTTTGGACGTCTACTTCCGGCGGAATTAAAATAATGTCCGTTACATCCCCGTTATCGGGAATATCATCTTAAGCCATGGACAAGTGTGGATAGCGCATTCCATAAAAACTTCGGCAATTTATTGTACGGAAATCCATTTTCTAAAAGTTCCACAAATAAAATAAAAATTACACTACATTCGACCAGTGTACTCAAGCGAGTACACCCATTTTCTGCCCAACTACCCAAGTTCAAATATTTTTATTTTTGTTCAAAGACCGCTTTCTATAACTTATGTTGAACTAATCTTAGTACCTATTTTATTGTAAGAACAAAAAAATAAAGCCCAAACCAAGTTTTTTCTCAATTTGATTACAATATACCTTTTCTGCAAAAACCACTAAATTAATTTCACCAATAAACTTCTTAGCTTTGCAAATAACCAAACCAAAGTAATATGGCTGTCAACACAGATGTTTATACTTACTTTCAAATCGAAAAGAAAAGAAAATCAATGCCTACTTTTCAAAAAATAGCAAACTGAAAATTAAAAAAAATGCTGTACTCAACCGAGTACAGTGGCAGCTAATGGGTTAAGGTCTTTGCTGTGTTTCCAATCGAAAGCTTAATTTTGTGTTTTAATATACTAGACTCATCTGTGTGCATACAGCCAATATTTACTACCGTATACATGCAAGATTCTTCCGTTTCTTCTCCACTGATGTTTTCGTCTATGTAGTTAACTGTTTTCCTTTTGAAGTCTGCTGATTTGCATACTGCGGCGAAATGATTAAGCCTATTACATTTTGAGCATCTCTTTCCATATGCCGCACATTTTCCTCTCATATGAATTCGCCCACAATATTTGCAATCACCCGTTGCATCGCTATACGATTGTGAGTGTTTACTTTCTCGTAAGTGGGTGTTTGCCCTATATCTCTCTAACGTATTTTTCTTGCCTCTTTTTTTCTCCATATAGTTTACGTCCTGCTCGTCCACCGTTGCTTTATCATTCAGTTGTTTCACTTGCTCTTTTGTTTGTTCCGCTAATTTGCAAATCTCTAAAGCTTTCTTTAATGTTAGATTTTGGTCCAGCAAAAGACTTCGACGCATGTCATTGCAAGCTATTCCTGGAATAAGTCTGTCACATATGAAATCATCTAACTAGATCGATTGATATTCACAGCTTTTTATCAAATTGCGTAACCGACAAGCAAATTAATTTACTGATTCGTTTTCACCTTGTTTTGCCGTATTGAAAATAAATCTTTCATACATAACTGACGGCTTAAAATACTTTTGAACGGCGTCGAGGATGCCTTTAGTCGTCTTTGCTTCTTCTGCCGAAATATCAAGTTTAGTTAGAATGCTAAAACATTCGTCACCCAAACATGCTTTTAAAATAGCCACTTGTCTTTCCTCCGACTGCTTTGACAAATCTGCCGCCACCTGATAGTTTTCCCATTGTTGTCTGAAAAGGTTCCAATTCGATACCACATCGCCTTTTGTAACCATACTATTTGGCGGCGGTATATTCATGTTGATCGGTGTTGTGGATTCAAAGGTTGCGGTTATTCCGTTATTGTCACCCACGCTGATATCAACACTATCGTCTGAACTTTCCGAAATTAGTATTTTTATTTTTGCTCTGGAATCAGTGTTCGACATCTGACACCATGTTATGTTTTGTGCTTACCGTGTCCAGTAACTATGAAACGCACGCTTTCAAGTGTAAGATAATACTGACTATTGATCTTATAAAGATGGGCTTATACATAAGTATGCTCGAATTAGCTTTTACACTAATACATATCATAACAGTAAAGCATTCCACATTCGTGTTGAGCGGTTAAAGAAAGTATCCCTATATTTTACTGTACGTCCGAAGTTGGGCTTAATGGTAAACTGATTTGTGAATGTTAAGATCTTTAAGTACTCTTGCAACTATACGCTGTCAAGTACAGGCGGAGGCAAAGCGCAATCTGGAAGCGTTGAGCTAGCTGCAAAATAAGCAGCAAGCAGATTGGCCTTGTCCAAAGAGCTGACAGCTGGAATGTCATTACAAATGAGCGTCGGAATTGATAACGAGGCAGAATTCTTAATGTTTTTTTACGAATGAACAAAAATGTTTACTACCCTTGGGACACTGAAGTATTTTTTGCCTCAATTTTTGGTCATGGAAGAATTTCACACATCAAATATGAGCATTGCAGTCATTTCTGGCTTGTTTAAACTTCTTTCGGTTATCCTCAGTGGGGTTGGCTTTAAAAGACCGAAAACTTAACTCCTTTATCGCGATAGCCTCTTTGCAGCTCGAGTCACACCACGCTTTTTCCTTAGGCTTGATACCCTTCATTCTGTTGGGAATGAAGGTTTTCATGCCAGAGAGAATAGTATTTGTGATCATATCAGTGGCGGCGTCCAAGTCGCTATCGAGGAAGCATAGTAAATAAAAGTAATTTTGTGATTATTTATATGCAAAAATTTTGTATACTTTATAGATTAATCATTTTAAACATTTAAACTTATTTTAATATTTTCCCTCCAGTTAAATAAAGTTAAGTTGCAAAAAAAAAAAAATAAAATCATTTATATATTTCTAAACAGAAACTAAAATTATATGTAATACATATTCACCTACACCAATTAAGTATAGAATAAAGTAAAATTAAAATAGTTAAAGAGAAAAAAATTTTGTTAACTACATGCAAAATTTAACATTTAAAACTTCGCAAATAACTTAATAGTAAAACAAAAATATAAAACGAAATAAACCATAATTTTAGACTTTAAATTTCACACACCCCTCCTATATTGATTTATGAACTAAGCATGTTGTAGCAAGATTCTTGTAAAGGAGGGAGGAATGTAAAGTTGCATTTTCTCATAACGTCCGGTCGAACGAAAGGTGAATTACCTCGAAGCCCATTTAGCAATGCGAATGCGCGTGCTGCTGAGGTATCAATTCTCAATGCACGCGTTGCTCGTATTGCGGAGTAGGCTGGACGTTTGACCGACGACGTATGAGAATGCGATAAATTAAATTATGCTACGTTAAATTGTTATAAAAAAAACAACTTTATTTCACTGAATCCAACTTAAGACTAAATTACACAAAATATTCTAACTATAACTTAACCTACGCTTATCGTATTGCATCAGCCAGGTTGACGACCGCCAGGTGCAGTATTGCATTTCGTTGCCCTGGTTGGAGCCAGACGCTGAATCGGCAAAACGGATGCTCGTGTCGAAATGTTATATTATGTGCCGTTAACTCCTCCCTTCTAAGAATGATGCGTCCTCGCATCTTTTACATGAATGGAATATTGTAAATGCTGGGATACCTTTGTGCGGGTGCTGGGTGAATGACCTCGGATTGTGTCGTCATTGCAATTATAGGTGGTGCTGTTATTGTCTTGACGGAACTTCTTCTGGCAGTGTACCCAATTGCTGTTATGGCTAGAACTAGTACTGCGAATGTTCCATATGTTATCATCTGGTGCATCTTCTTTTCGGTTTGAAGTTTTTCGAGGTGTTTAGTGTTTCTTGTATGTAGCTCTTTCATAAGTTCCAAGGAAAGAATTTCTTCGACTGCCGAATTTTCGTATGTTGGGTGTAACATTGGTGGCAGGACTTGCAATCTCACGATCTGCTCGGAGATGTATCGTTGATTATTTATCACGATGCTTTCATTGGTAAATTTGATGACAAATGTTCCTTTTAATGACTGGGTTCTGTTGCGAATTTCTATAGTTCCATTAAACTGGTTGAGCACGATGATTCCTGATGCTATCTCTTCAACCTGAGGGATGTGTTGGCTGTTTGTGGCGTTGCACGATGCATTCTTATTTTCTAACAAATTGACGATACAATTATCTTTACTTATATCTATTACCTTTAAGCGTTTACATAGAGACAATTCATCGATTAGCTTACAGCTATCTTTAAGTCCAAACAATGATTTATTTTTTCTTAAAATATTTTTGAATTCTAATTTGTGGATAATCCCATTATTCTTCTTTATTGGTACTAATAATAGTTTTTCGTATAATTCCTTTTTCGTTTTTGGAATATCGATTATGTAAATTAAACTTTTTGAATTAGAAGCAATTTTGATTTCTGCAAATTTAAGTGCTTGTTCTATATTTGAATACGGAATTACATCTTTTTCTAAAGTATCTATAACTAAATCTAGTTCGTTCTTAGCAAGAATATTTGAATTAACAATATTGGCTTTAGCTAGTTCAATAGCATATATAATATTACTTAGTTCTTCTTTAATTAATTTCAGTTTATATAAAAGAGTTACATTGATTTCATATTGGATTATACCATCCTTTTTAATTGTATTAAGTATTTCATTAGTTACATTTGTAAGTGCATTAATTCTTTCTTCGTACTGTTTATTTATAATGATTTGACTGTTGCCATTATCGATTACATTATTGATTTTATTTTGAACTAATTCAAAGTCATCATGGTCGGGATTTCCGGCTATCCACTTCCATGCTGACCCAATGAAATTTAGAGATCTTTTCTCTCTGTTTACCTTTAAATTTTGAATGTATTTCATTACTTGTTGAATTTCGAACTGTAGGAGCGGGAAGAAGGGATTGGTTCGGGGAACTCGGGTCTGTATGATGGGAAGAATTTCTGCAATGAATTTCTCGTACGGTGCTATTTCGATGACATGCATGAGTTTTAAAGAGCCTTCCATGATTTTTGCCATTCCATTATGTAAGACGATCATCGGGGAGTTGGTATAGTCAAGAACATTTACATCTCCTTGACTAGTTCCAAGCAAGAATCTGTTGGGTTAAAAATGAATGATTTAATTCCGAATGTTTGCTTTGTGTACGATTTTGCCTGACTCTGTTACTACGGTAGTAAATTTGTTTTCCTTAACTATCTCTTTTTTATACCTGGCTGATAGTTTGGAACCTAATCTTTTGTTAACTTTAATATAGATTATATCTCCTGGAGAATATCTATTGACAGAAGGTCTATTTTTGTTGTGGTATGCCAAATCGGCTTCTTGTTTCGATTTCAATTTTTTTGTGTTGTCCAAACGTGCGTTTTCGATTTGTGTAGGATCTGTACCTATATTTCTTCCAAAGAATATGTCAACGGGTTTTTTGTTGGTGACTGAATGAACTGAGAAATTATAAGCATGAACAGCTGCTTCTAAAAGTTCTGCAAAGGACGGGTACAATTTTTCTCGTTTCAAACATCTCATGATTTCGGCAAGGGTCGAGTGGAAACGTTCTACTTGTCCGTTTGAGGTACTTGTGTAAGGAGGTGTTGTGAATACTTGAATTCCAAGTTCATTTTCAACCATGAAGGTGATACGGGATGAATTAAAGGATTTTTCGTTGTCGAAAACTAAAGTTACTGGGACTCCGTAGGCGAAGATGATATCCCTTAATGGTTGCCTTATGTCTTCGACAGCTTTTGATTTTACTATTTTGGTAATGGCGTATTTAGAAAATTTATCAATGGCGGTGAGGACTAGTTTTCCCTCTGTGGAGAAAATATCAATGTGAACAATCTGACCTGGATAATTAGGAATGGGTGTAGCTTGAATTTCGACTTTGTTGGGATGACGGTCATACTTGTTTTCTTTACATATTAAACAAAGTTTAACTATTCGCTTAATTTTTCTTGACATTCCAGGGAAGTAATACTTTTCTAAGATCTGAATTTTATTTTCTCTGTCGTTTCTATGGGCACGGTTATGGGTCTGAATTATTAAGTTTTCCTGATCTTGCTCGTTCTTTACATCGTCAACCATTGCTTGTGTAAAACGTACGCGGTATGTACTGAAGTTTGTCCTGTAAATGTTTTGGATCATTCCCATTATAGGTTCAGCTGTTTTGATACAATTTGTAACTGTTGGATTAAGACGTTTTTTCAGAATTTCGACTAGTTTTTGTTCATTATAAAAGGGTTCCGTGATAGTATGTCTGTGGATAGTTGGGAATACGATTTCGAATTTTTCAGAGGATGATGTACCTACCAGAAGGAGAATTTGATTTTTAAATACGTTGATAGGACATTCAACGCTGCATATCAGACCGTGAGCTGAGCTCTCATCGCTATGAGTAGTGGGGGTCATTGAATTGATTTGGCTGTACTGTGGTGGTCTAGAAAGCGCGTCGGCTACTACGTTGCTTCTGCCAGGTTTGTACTTGAGCTCATAGTTGTAATCTTCTAGCATAGCTTTCCATCTCTTCAGTTTGGGGTTATTGTTTTTGCTACTAAGGGCGTAAGTGAGGGGTTGATGGTCAGTGTAAATGAGAACTTTCGTCGAACCGTATAGGTAATTCCTGAGGGAGTTCAAAGCCCATATGATGGCTAGCATCTCCTTCTCATTAGCGGCGTAGTTCTCCTCGGTTTTACTTAATGTTCGCGAGATGAAGGTTATGGGTTTGGTTTCTTGCGACAAAACTGCACCTAGTGCATAATTTGAGGCGTCTGTGGTCAGTTCAAAGGGTTTTTTGAAATCTGGGTAAATTAAGATTGTATCTTCTGATGCAAGTGAGTTCTTAAGTTTTTTAAAGGCATCTTGTGCTTCGTCGTTTAGATGTATTAGCTTCTTGCTAGAAAGATTCTTGGACACGCGTCCATCCTCCCCTCTTAAGAGGGATGTCAAGGGTTTCGCGAGATTAGCGTAGTCTCGAATGAAACGGCGATAATACCCTGACATGCCGAGGAACGATCTCAAGTCTTTCAAGGTTCGAGGAGCTGGAAATTTCTGGATTGCCTTTACCTTTCCGGGGTTGGTTTTAATACCTTTTGCGGATACAATAAATCCTAAGAATTCTATTTCTTGTTTGAAGAACTCGCACTTATCAAGCTGTACCTTCAAGTTAGCGTTACTAAGAGTTTCAAAGACTTTTCGAATATCTTCTAGATGTTGCTTTGCATTTCTGCTATAGATGATTATATCGTCAATGTAGACGCGGCATATTTTGCCAATGTGCTCACGCAAGACATCATCTAATGACTTCTGAAAAGTTGTAGGGGAATTTTTTAATCCCATTGACATTCTGGTAAACTCATATTTAGCGTGGTTGATTGAAAAGGCAGTTTTTTCCATATCCGATTCCTTGAGGGGGATTTGGTAAAAACCACTTTTTAAATCAACAACTGTGAAATACTCGCTTCCACCTAATTCAGATAAAAGTTTTTCTATATTTTCTAGTGGGTATTTTTCAGGGATAGTAACACTGTTAAGCTTACGATAGTCTATGACTATCCTATATTTCTTTTTTCCGGAAGCATCAATCTTTTTCGGTACAATCCACACGGGGGCATTGTACGGGGATCTCGAAGGCCTGATTATCCCATCTTTTAAAAGTTTCGTGATTTGATTCTCAACCTCGTCTTTAAGAGACATTGGGTAGGGGTAAAATTTGGCGTAGACAGGGGAATCTGTAGTTGTTCTTATTTCTGCCTTAACGTTAGTGGCACAGGTTAACTTATTATCGGGATCGTCGAATAACTTAGGGAATTCCTTTACAATGGATTGGATATGTAATTTTTGGTCGGTTGTCATGTGATCGGTTCGGATATTAATAGAGTTTACTGATTGTGTGACCAGCTGTTTTATTTTTACTTTGATGTTATTGTTAATTACCATGTAGTTGTCTTTCGTGTGAATGACAGCTGAAAGATCTGATAGCGTATCATTGCCCAAAATGGCATGAAAAGATTTTAGTTCTGGCATTAAGAAAAATTTAATTCTGATGTTATTGAGTCCGAAAAGACTTAAGAATGTATGGTGACTGATTTTTAAGTTGCCTCCCATGGAATTGGCATAGAAAGCCTTCTCATTTAATTTAGGATTTTTAATAAGAGTGGGTTGTATGTAATTTTTATTTGATCCAGTGTCGATCAAAATTTTTAAGACTTCTCCGCTCTTCGTTTTACATTCAATGTACGGAAGAGAGGAGCAGTTTAATCTAAAAAATGGATATCATTAAATTCAAAAGGTTCTTCTGAGTTATCATTGTCACACTGCTGTTGAAATGATTCAGAATATTCCTGAAGACTCTGATCATATTGATTGTCTTCGGAGCGAATCGCTTGCTCGTATTGGTTCGTATCATCAAGTGTACTTGGAGATTGTTCAGGTTCGATGGTGTTTAAATGGAAATTCCTCTGCATCTTGTTTGGATGAACTTGCTGCGATGTTGAGGCAAACGGCCTTTTTGGTGCGGATGGCCAGTTCTTTTGCTGAGGTCTGTTCATGTAGTTTATGTTGTTCGTTCGGATAGTGGACGTTTCCATAGGCGTTGGTGGAGATTTGGATGGGTAATTATTCTGCGGCGGATTGAAAGGAACGAAGGGTCGTTGAGGCCTTGGGGGAACCATTGGTCGGGGGTTAGAATTCATTGGAGGCCTTGGGTAAGGGTTTGTTGGGTACTGATTGTTCCAACTCATAGGATTATGGAATAGCTGCGGGAAAACTTGGTGTCTATATTCAGGATGTGGATGGTGAACTTGCGGATGACGTTTTGGTGGGATAGGGGGTGGTAATGGATGCGTTCTTCTATTATGTTGATTATTGGCATTCGCGTACTGTGCTCTGAAGGTTTGGTTTTCAAGCTTCAGGCAGAGGTGCAAGGCTTGGGGCAAATCCACAGGTTCCCGGATACCAAGAAGCCTGGGTAAATCGCCTCTTAACCCTCGGACGAAGGTGTCGAGTGCCTTGTCTCTATAGGTATGCATTAATAAATTTAGGGCTTCTTCGCCAACATCCATGCAAGAAATTTTATTCAGTATGAGTGAAAGGTGAGAATAAACCTGTTGGTAAAACTCTTGTATGGAGAGGTTACCTTGTACCAATGATGTGAGTTGGTATTCTAGTGTGCCTAGGTCACGTTTATCTGCATAATGCAGCGTGAGGCATCGAGCAATACAATTCCAATTTAATGGGGTGTTGTACGACTCTAGGATGTGGTCCGCATGGCCCACAATCTTGTTTCGAATCACATTGATAATGCCGAAATATTTCGGTGATCCTCTAATAGATTCGTAAATACGGAGGATCCTTTCAACGCTTTTCCGCCAGGAACTGAATTCTCCTGGTTGCCCAGAGAATTCTCTTAAACTGCGAACAACATCCGGAATTTTATCTAGTTCCGATATGTTGGCTTGCTGGTCCTGGTTAATAATTTGATCCGTTCCTGCAAACTGGTCTGCGTTAGGGTTTAAAATCGATTGAACGATGCTCCTTCCCTCAGTTTGTAGGGCATGGCTTACGATTGAGGAGATTAAAGCTTGCAATGCAGGATGAGATATCGGGGCGGCGTTTGGGTTTTGTTGCTCTTGGGGATCTTGAAGGTTTAGGACTGGAGGTCGGATATTAGGGTTAGCCATTATTACCAGAAACTTGGAAATGTGAAAATTCAATCAAGTAATGCGGAAACAACGAAGGAATGTTTGTCGCGGCAAATACAGCGGTTACAGACGAGAATTGATTTTGAGTAAAAAGAAATTAACGTTCTACGTAATGGTGAAAATTAAAAGGAATGAAAATCACGATAATTAGCGGTGGCAAAAGTCAACTAACTAACATGATATGGTCACATACGATTTATGAGAAAAATTTAAAATGATTTTTTAGTGATTTCTTTTTTTTTTTTTTTAATTCACAATTTTAGCTCTTAAATTTCTAATATTCTATTCAAACAAAAAATATCTTATTTGCACTTTCTTTCTATATATTCGTAACACTAGATCTTTTGGCACTTTTTATTTAAATTTTTAATTTCTATTTCTTTAATTAATAAAAATTATTTCTTTAATTCTTAAAGGTAATTCTTTTATTGGATTGAAATTTGAGGTTTTAATTTTTCTCTTATACTAACTTACATTACAATAAGTATCAGCATTCCTGCGGCACTCCTTTTGAGGACTCTTGATACTTGATGGTGTGGGCAGCGGCTAGTACTACGTACTTCCTGTTCCTCCCTTTATTCGAAAGGGTTACTTAGGGGCCTCGTTTCTGCACAACCGGGTTCGTGGGACCGAGAGGTTAAGACGGCACTGTTAGCACTATGTTGTTCTGTTTTTACGCGGGCACTACTTTAGGGCACTGGTAAATGTTACGCGGGCACTACTTCAGGACGCTGGTAACGGGCACCTAATTTAAGGGCACTAATCGACAACAATTAAAACACTCCCGGTCCCTGCTCGGGCGCCAATTAAATTATGCTACGTTAAATTGTTATAAAAAAAACAACTTTATTTCACTGAATCCAACTTAAGACTAAATTACACAAAATATTCTAACTATAACTTAACCTACGCTTATCGTATTGCATCAGCCAGGTTGACGACCGCCAGGTGCAGTATTGCATTTCGTTGCCCTGGTTGGAGCCAGACGCTGAATCGGCAAAACGGATGCTCGTGTCGAAATGTTATATTATGTGCCGTTAACTGATATAGATATATGTAGGTATGTAGGTAAGTTAAGGTTTAAGAATATTTGGTAGCAATAAAGAAAAATCAAGTTGATGCGAAAAGCGAAACTGACTGGTCGTAGTTTTATTTAGCTCGATATACACAACATATTGAACGCAACATTAAATCTTCGCTTGGGCTCGTAGTCGCACTTACAAAATATCTCACTACAGAAGAGAATAATCGAAATAATTAAGGATTTAGCCAACATTCTAACTGGTGTTATATTCGCATAGACTTTGCTAAACGTTAGTCTAATATTGTTATCCCAAGTAAGTTTTTTAGTTTTTGGTTCATCCAAGATTTTTTGCTAATTCAAAGAATTCAAAAACTGTGTTGTTTAGATATATTTGGTGAAAATATGAGGTGTCGCTAGGGGTCCTGGAAATAATTTAACATTTTAATTTAAGTTTATTTAAACAAAGATTTTACGGGACCAGATCACAATTTTAATCCAATCTTCGTTGACCTCATGTACACCATTTTCAACAAGACTCAACGGAAAACTATTATATAGGGTGGTCCGGTTTGAGTTACAGATAATTTCGGATCTGCTTCATTAGTTCATGCTATGAAAAAAATCGAGACCTTATACCGGCAAAACTGTAAGCAATAGTTAAAAACTTTTTACGGTGAATTTGTAGGTGACATTATGGCGCATCAAAATAATAATAGTAAAAAAAAAAATTATAAGCACACTTTCCCAAGATAAATGCGTTTTCACAAAAATTGGTTAAAAAAAATCTGGGTTAGAATACCAATATCTCGAAAATTAAAATACGGGTGGTAATACTTTTTTACTGTTATAAACATTTAATTGTCTATTAAACTACTACTACTTTGGTTGCTCTACTACACAAGAAATTATAATTGAATAACTGTTGGTACCATTATCTATGAAGGGACGTTTTTAAACACCCTGTAGCTCAGTGGGTGTTCCAGATAGATCCACACTCCCATACGATTTTTTTCATAGCATGAGCCAATGAATCAGATCCGGAATTATCTGTAACTCAAACCGGACCACCCTGTATAGTTGCACATCATCTGCGTACATGTGCAGTGCATGGTGGACTTAAGTGAACAAGTAGGGAGATCATTTTTGTACATAGAAAATAACAAATAACAAATAGCCCAAAATTGAGCCCTGAGGAACACCTCGATGCAGAGGAAGAAATGAGCACATTGAGCGCACTCATTGCAAATACATATAACCGATTCGTAAAAAGATCGACTACAGATTTTTGATCTACTGTTGTCTGTAGAAGACAACACATATTGTAGAGACTAAAAGCGGTTTCAGGAGTAACAGAACACCACATTTCAGTTGTATGAAAAAAAAAATTATGGAATAACAATCGAACAATTTTCTTCCGAATTTATGTTTTGAAAAATGTTTGTATCCTTTCGGCATCTGCTTTCGTGTCTCTCCTAATAAAAAAAAGTAAAAAATATTCAAATTGATAAAATTAAAAAATAATTCCACATTTGACATCTCTTTGAAGAAGTGTCTTTTCACTCTCGACAGGAGTCAGCAAATAAACATAGTTTTACAAAATCACATTTGCCTCTCCAGTCAAACAGGAGTTGAAGACACGAGTGCGACTACGAGTACCTACTTCAAATTCAAATTTCATCATCGTTTCATCATTTATTCGAAAGTAAAAATTCCAACTTAAGCACGCTCTTCATTTTCTCATTTTTATCCGTCATCCACCATCCAATGTCCGCATATTTTTATCAAAAAAAAAAGAAGAGAAATATACATATGTACATATGTACATACATATATGTATAACTCAGGAACCGAGTACCTGAAAAAGAGGGTGGTTTAGGAAGGTATATGCATTTAAATTCCACTAACCCCAGTGATGGGTAAGAAGAATCTACTGAATAAGTAATAACTTGCAGCATGTAGTTGCACAAAAAATAGCAGTTGCATATCCTTACACCACATCCACTCGTACACATTTGCAATTTTAATTTGGAAACAGGGTGACTTTCAATCTGACTGTCATCATAATGGGCGTTCATGTGTAATCGCGTGTGTGCCCTTGTGTCCTTGAAAAGAACAAATTCAGCTTTTTCAAAAAATAAATAAAGATTTTTTGATGCCGCGCTATCTTCGCCGCCAACGCCGCCCGCAGGCCGCTCTCTCAACGCCATTCATTGTCGTACCACCCCCGCCGCTTTGTTGATAAAGAATAACTTTCATTCTGTTTTCTTTCTTTCTTTTTTTTTGTTTATTCTTATCATTCATTCTATCGTTGGTTGTAAAATTTTATTGAGATACTTTATGAGTTTTAAAAAAGAGAAAAAAATATTGCTCCTGGTATGCATGTGTGTGTGTTGGCACTGATTTCATCGCCGAAATGTCCTTCTTCCTGTCATTGTGAAGAAAAAAAAAATACAAAATGTGAAGAGAAATGACTCGAAAAGAACATGTCGCCAACGCGGATGTCACTGTCAATCAGTACTCGCAACACTTACTCCCTGGTGTGGCGGCACCATTACCGGCAAATGGCAAAGCTCCTTAGAAACCTCTCCACTCCACTCCACTCTGCACGCAGGGGCCGGTGCGGAGAGATAACATAAATGTCACCCTTTTTATGGATGCGGTTCGGTATTAAATTGAACGAAAGAAATATCACCGTAGGTGGGTAGATCCTATTAAATGTCACTCTATCTCTCGTGCTATACGAGTACCTGTGTAATTTAACGACAAGGTAGGTACCATCTTTTTTTTTCTTTTTTTTTTGTTAAAGAAGTCTCGTCGTGTGACTTTGAACCGGTGGAAAAGTTCCTGGAGACAAGACCCCCTTTTCCGACGGTCTCAAATAATTAATCACGTGAATTTATTACACGGTACAGGATTAACGACGGGATAATTAAGCACACTGCAGCTTAAAGCTAAAGAGTGCGAGAGAGAGAGAGTTTTCTTTTACAGAAAAACCCCCACCCCTCACTGGTGCTGGCATGGCAAGTGCAACAGGAAGACTCAGGGCCATGCCATAATCGCTTGTAATTGCAATGTTAATTATGGAAAATTTAAATGTTAATTTTCCGAAGCATGGAACGACATAATTACCCTCGACGGCGATATGGGTGTACGTTTACACTTACAAGTATCTGTGTGCGAATATGCATGGAAATTGACAAGGAATTTTATGGGTTTTCTGTGAACGATGAGTAGATTGTTACTGCGGCGTGGATTTATTTTTTTATTGAGTAGCTTTATCGTTCATTGAAAATGCTGCCGTTGTATTGTACAGAAGGACAGGATTTTTTATTTGTATACTTACTGGCTTCCGTTAGTCCCTTAATCTTCTTTTAAACTCTTATGACAAATTTTAAACTACTCGTATGTAGAGTATAGGCACTAGTAGCCGGACAGTTAACACAAATCTTAACTTTGACTTCTTCTTATTTTTTAACTATTAAAGCTTCAGTGAAAAGGTTTGGATATATAAATAATATAGATAATTTCTAAAAAGGTAGTAAAACTCCTCAAAAATATTTATTATTTTGGATAATTGTTTTTTTAATTCTTAAAAAAAGTTCTGTTTGCGCTAGTATCCGGACAGTAATATTTAGTATCCGGACGTTTTAGTTTCAGAAGCCGGACACCAAAATTTCATATCAACTTTTAACGTTTTCTTTTTGATTAATGAAACATTTTATTTAGTTTTATACGATAAAAATAGGATTTATTCACATTTTTGTTCTGAGGTTAGGAGGTGACGGTGAGTCCAAAGTGTTCTTGGGTGGCAATCTCACGTATTTTTTTCTTGTTTCAGTGTTTCGCAACATTGCCCCCTCCTTAACACTCAAAGTTCCGACTGAGTGCCACTCCGTTTTGTGAATGGAGCTAAACGGTCTACGTGAACCACTCTGGTCTTTCGACTGCCCGGGATTTGGATTCGATATATCAAATCTGATAGCCGCTGACTTATTCGGACGTTTCCTTCCCAGTCACTTTGGAGCTTCGGCGAAATTCCTTTGCGACGCTTTGGATTGTAGAACCATGCCTCATCCTCTGGGTCGAATCTCACTGCATGCGTTTTGATATCGTAGCGACTTTTCATGGCATCAGCTGACAAACGTAAGTTGTCCCGAGCGATTTGGTGTATTTTCTGCAGATTTGCTTTCAACTCCAGAGCATACTTGGGTGCAGTAACTGCTTCCATGGATGGCGAACCGAATGTTAAATCTGCTGGCAGTTTTACTTCTCGACCAAGGTTAAGCAGAGACGGGGAAAATCCAGTGGCCTCATGTTCTGCTGAACGATATGCCAACAGTGCTAGTTGTAGATGGCGGTCCCAGTCGGTTTGATGTTGATCGACGTATTTCGCTAAGTAATCCAACAGCGTGCGATTGAACCGCTCTACCATGCCGTCCGACTGTGGATGTAAGGGCGTTGTTCTGGTCTTTTCAATACCCAAAATTTTCATAGCGGCTTGGAATACTTCACTCTCGAAATTACGGCCACTTTGTAAAGTAGTCCATTACAATGGTGATGTAGCGGTTGCCATCGAGTGTTCGAGGAAGGGGTCCGAGGATATCAATCGCTATTCGCTCAAACGGACAACTAGGGCGGCTGGGCTGTAGTTTTCCTCGCACTCGCCGATTGGGACCTCGTCGAGCTGCACAGGTCTGACATGTCAAACACCACGTCTTAACATCCAGCGTGCGTCCAATCCAGAAGTAGCGTCGCTTAACTTTAAAAAGTGTCTTCTTTTGGCCTAAATGACCACCACTGGGACTGTCGTGTAATGAAGTGAGTATTTCAGGTACACACGACGTTGGTACTAGTGGTAAGTGCTTTGTGAGATTTGTTTTCTCTTCCCACATCCGTACTAAAACTCCTTCTTCCAGATTAAGCTGGTCAAACATTGTCCAATACGCCTTTAAATCGCTGCTATCGCTGATGATTTCTGGTTTTTCGGGTCGAACACCATCCTCCTTCCATTTTATAATCTAGGCGAGGACTGGATCCTTTCTCTGTGCCTGCGCCAGGGTGCCCAAAACTGACGTAACGTGGATGTGTTGGGTGGATTCCGCCTCCCGCTGTTCAGCTTTATTGCAATGCTTGCAGTTCTCGCATCCTCTTCTGGAGAGCGCATCCGCGTTGCCATGCCGGGGGCCAGGTCTGTGCTGAATATTGAAATGGTACTGCTGCAGACGTTCAAGCCACCTAGCCATTTGACCTTCGGGGTTTTTGAAATTGCAGAGCCAACGCAGAGATGCGTGGTCGGTGCGTAGGGTGAATTTCCGGCCGAATAGGTAATGATGGAAGTGGTGCGTAGCCAATACAATAGCCAATAGTTCCCTCCTTGTGACGCAGTAATTTTGTTCTGCGCGATTCAGAGTTTTGCTGTAGTATTCTATTACTACTTCCGAATCTCCTTGACGTTGACTCAGGACTGCACCAATACCGACATCTGACGCATCGGTGTCGAGGATGAATTCATCGGTTGGGGTAGGAAAGGCAAGTATGGGGGCCGTAGTTAAATTAGTTTTCAGCTCCCTAAACGCAGTATCACAGGCTACACTCCATGCGAAACGACGACGTTCCTCCGTCAGCTCGGACAGAGGTTTAGCTTTGGTCGAAAATCCCTCTATGAACCGGCGGTAATAAGAGCACAGACCCAGAAAGCTGCGGACTTGTTTTTTATTCTTCAGATACGATGTGTCCAAGATAGCGTACACTTCTTCGGAGAAAATGTCATTTACCGGGACTAAGCTTTAGGTTTGCTGCTCGAAGTCGTTGAAACACCGCTTCAAGATTCAGAAGGTGTTCATCGAATGTGGCAGTGTATACGATGATGTCATCCAGGTAAATCAACGCGGTCTGCCAAGATATTCCTCGAAAAACCTCATCCATGAGTCGTTCAAACGTGGCCGGTGCGTTGCATAGTCTAAAGGGCATGACGTTGAACTGCCATAAACCAGTACCTGTTGAAAAGGCCGTCTTCTCCTTGTCTTTAGCGTCCATCTCGACCTGCCAGTATCCACTTTGGAGGTCCATCGTCGAGAACCACTTGGCCCCTGCCAAGGTTGAGAAAATGTCGTCCATTCTAGGAAGATGATAAGAATCCTTTTTCGTGGCATCATTAAGTCGTCGGTAATCGACACAGAAGCGGGCAGAGCCATCCTTTTTCCTTACTAGCACCACTGGAGATGCCCACGGACTATTGGAGGGCTCTATCACATCTCGGTTCCTCATGTCCTCGATTAAACTCGCTACTTCTCGCTAATGGATTTCTCCGGGCTGGTACTTTCGTAGGCTTTGCCGTTCCAGTTTCGATGGTGTGTTTGGCTAACTTCGTTCGTCCATAGTCAGTCGATCCAGTTGAAAACACGTCCTGATACCGAAACAAAAGTTCTCGGTAACGAGATGACTGTACTGCCGTCAGATCGTCTGGGACTTGCTTCGATAGCTCTTGGAGATGTTCTGCCGTCGGTTCTGCTATCTTCGAAGCATCGAGCAGTTGAGCTGTGCACACATGACCAATGATCAAATCCTTTGGTAGGGTCACTGGGCTTGCCGAGATATTTGCCAACCTCACCATTAGCTGAGTCTGTGTCCGATCGATGAAGCTGCGAGCTAGAAGTACACATAAAGGAAGCTCGCTTTGCTCGCACTGCTCGATAAGGGCAGTTTCTCCACTCAGTTGGTCAGGCATGGGCATGGGCATCACTATTTCTGAGAACGCCGGCAATATTTCGGAGCTGGTGATCAGCAATAGGCTAGTGTGGGATTTGGTTGGCAATTGTAAAGGGTGTTTTCTTCCTCGTATTTCCAAGCATAGTTCCTCAAAATCCACGTTGCATTTATTCTCTGTCAAAAAGTCGACGCCCAGGATAGCGGGCACACTTTGGCTGATCACGGCTAAGGGTATTCACAGTGGTTGAGCACTAGTGGTAGTTCAGCGATTCCAATGGCCCAAAGTGTTCCGCCAGAGATTCCCTCTATACGGATCGGTGGTCCGGTGGGTCGAATTGATGAAGGGAGGCATGGTTGACTGATGATAGAGATATCTGCTCCCGAGTCGATAAGAAAGGTGTGCCTTTTTCCGCTAATGTAACCATCCAGTGAAAGTCCGGCGCCCTTTGTTGCGCCCACGAAGCTTGTATAAGATGGTGATGCAGGGATGGAAGGTAAGGTTGGGTAAGTTGGGTGGGTTGTTTTTGTTGGTCGATGGGGTAAAGCGTTTTTTTTGATAACTGCTGATGTTCGCTTCGATGCATCGGCAGCTTTTAGTTTTCCGCTTGGTTGGATGGATTCTGACCGGAACTCGCTTCGGCCTTGTTCTGTTTCCCTTCGTTGCGTCGATTGGTGGGCGCTGCTGAGACCATGTGGATGTTTCTTTGTCCTCGGCGCTCGAATCGGATTGTCATCTCTTGGGCAATGCACAAAGCTTCTTGCAGATTATGTGGCCGTCCAACAGCAACCAAATTCTGGACTTGTTTATCTCTAATTCCGTCAATAAATTGGTTCAGCACGACCTCATCAACCACTGTTTCCGCACCTACGGGAAATGCCGCCGTTGCGAATCGCTGTAGCTGGATTGCAAACTCAGCTAGGGTTTCTTAAGAACGTTGCAGACGGTTTCGTAGGGTCGTGTAGGTCGTTCGGCTATCCAAGCTGTATCGCTGTCAGAGCAGTCCTCGCAGTACTTCGTAAGATAGCGATTTGCCGCGCGGCATTGCGCTAAGTACTGACAGGGCATCTCCTCGTAATTGCATAGCTAGTCCATGGGCTTTTTCCATCTGGTTCCATCCATGAAACTTTGCGACAATTTCAAACTGCGTCTCGTAGTCTCTCCAGGAAACGCTCCCATCATATGGTTGGACAACTGTTGGGTTGAAGTTTCGCACGAGAGCACCACTCGAAAATCGTTGTTGTTCTGTTGGTGATTGGTAGTCCAGGGTTCCATGCGCATTCTGAGCATCGCTATTAAATCTTCCTTGACATGCGAAGGAGACCGTGCGTGTTCGTTGTTGGTCATCGAACTCACTTGATTGCCTTTCTTGAAACGACAGGTGGGCTAAAGAATAGGGTCCAGCGTTGTGCGCAGGGCGCTGCATATGTGGGTCCTCGTCGACCGGTCGGTTTCCTTTCGCTTCGGGCTGCTTCGGGCGGTACCGATTGCGATGGCTGCATTTGTGGGCCCTGTGGACTAAGCTGATCACTCGGGTTCGAACCAGAGCGTTGTTGGCCACCCTGTATGGAAGACTGCATCTCTCCTGGCGTAGCCCTTGGTGATGAATGGGACGGCACTGCTGCCGCAAACGCACCGTTAGTCACGGTCTGCTCCAGGTCTTCGAGTCTTCTTTGAATTGTGTTGTGACGAGCGGCAATTTCACCCTGCCACTGGTTCATCTTCCTTTCCCAGAACTCAGTTTGATTCTGGGCGTGTTTTTGGAGTAGGCTCTTCATCTCTTCGACGTTCATGGTTTTGTGTTATGATTTTATGTGGTGAGAATTAGCCTGAATTCTGTCCGAAATTACCCCACACCTGACATCAATGTTACAAGAATTAGGGGAAGGGGGAGGAGCAATTAGCTAATCCCACCGGTAACCGATGAAATGACTGAGGAATTCAGTAAAAGAAAAGAAAAACAAACGAGCGACTAAAATTTTGGTTCCCGAGAGGGTTTTATTATTTTTGTTGCTTCAAATCTTAATTCACTCTTAACTGATGAAAAATGACTCAATTTCTCCTCGGTGCAGCGGCTCTTTATATCTGCCCTGTCCTTCTTCCAGCGATCTTCCAGTCTCCGTCTTCAAATTCCTGGAAATTCCAGTGCGTCCGCCATGATTGTAAAATTTGCCACGCCTATTTTCCACCCCTTTACCATATACGTGGAAACTAACATTTTTGTTAAAATCCTCATGAAATTTCCTTTCCAACGATGGGTCATATGTCCGCAAAGAATGCCAGCGCCAAATTGAAGAAAATCGCATCAGTGATTGCATTTTTATTTGTTTTTTACAATTTACTGCGAAAGCTTTGGATGCGCCCACCGTCCATTTGGCATGGTGTCGAACGCAGTTGCTGGTTTTCCATTGGTAACCATGACGAAACGTCAAAGTTCGTGTTGTTTTCTTTTTGTGCTGTGCGGCCGCGTGCTTTTCGGTTCTTTGGATCTCGCTTCTTGGGATGGAATCTTCAAGCTATCTGGGCTTGGGTGAAGTCTTGGCTGGCGATGACGATGGTGGAAGTGGTTACCTGCGCTGGATTTGGATGGTTGCCGATGCATACTGGTGTTCTGAGGTTAGGAGGTGACGGTGAGTCCAAAGTGTTCTTGGGTGGCAACCTCACCTATTTTTTTCTTGTTTCAGTGTTTCGCAACAATATGTATGTATTTAGCCATTTAGGTAATACTCTTTAACTAAAAATAAAAAAAATGCATAAAAGATATTTAATATAAAGATAGGTAGGTATTTAGTTTTATACAAGATATTAAGTTTTAATCACATTTTTATTAACAACTTAACATAGTTAATTTATTAAAAATAAATATACATACATAAATACTCTTTAACCAAAAAATAAAAAGGAATTCATAAAAGATATTTAATATAAAGAATACCTACTTGTAAAAGTATGTTAAGTAAGTTAATGTTTTAAATTTGGCTTTCCGAAGGATCCAAAATTGGGGCATACTTTCAACGATGTCCTTTAGAGGGCGTACGTATGGAAACGGTACCATAGGTTCACAAAGTTTTTCATCAACCGATAAAACAATTACCTAGTACGGTTATCGTTTCTTTTTCATTACCAGCACATGTTTGGTAAATATGTTTATAATCCTTTGGTGCTATTACTTTGCCAGTTTTTGGACAAAGACAAAAAATCCTTTCATCGCCGTCGAGGATCCTTGATGGGTCGTGCATTATTTTCTCCTAGTTTATGCTCTTTAAAAAGTCTTCCAGCTTTAACCAATTTTAATATATTTATATTTTGATCATCTTTGAAAGGTGTTTCCCTTTTCGAGTCCTTAATTATTTTTTGCACCGTATTAAGGAGGTCATCAGTCTTTAGGGGAAACCCACATTTGCACATATCGGTGCACCACTCAGTATATTCTTCTTCAGGTGTTAATTTTGGATCTGGTCCCTTTTTTGTTGCCTTTTCACCAATGAACCTTTTACCATTTCGTCGATCATGAAGAGTTGACCATTTTTGGCAGCTGCTTTTCTTAAACATTGTTTTTTCCGAATATCTTCTAAAGCCCGTTTTAAACTGCTTTCCTCCATTCTTAAGTAATTAAATCTAAAAATATGACATTTTTAACGTTTTACATATTTAAATGCGTAAAAAACAACTGTCCGGATACTAAACCTAGTACTTAACCTAGTACTCGGGCAGCCAGATACTTAATTCAAAAATACTGTCCGCATACTGAAATTATTAAAGAAACATGCAATATTCTTTATTTAAATTAAGCAAAATACACGTAGGTATTGTTTAAAAGTATAAAAACATGAATTTAAAATTTGCATTAAAGTTTTAGTACCCGGACACTTTGTCCGGAAACTAAAATCAGTATAAAATTTGGGTTCCAGTATCCGGACACAAAATAACCCTAATTGTACCAGGTTATATTTTTTACACAAACTACCGCGTTGTGACTCTCAGTCACATGTGTAATGTTTAAGAATGCTAATTTAAAAAAATTGTTGGTACATGCAAATAAATAGAAAGCAGGAACTTTATTAAACATTTAATCACTTATTTATAAATTTTCAGCAGGGTAGCTTCAACAGTTGTGTGGCTTTGTTTTAACCCCATACCAGGATGGATTTCCTTAAAGCATTTCATTATCTTGCAAAATTTTAAAACGAGTCTATAGTTGATTAGCCCTGCCTCTTCTAGATCACTAAAGAAGTATCTCCCTAAGAAGTATCTCCCATGTGCGCGATATCCTCTGATATACCTTTGTAATTGCAGTGCATCTCTGCAAATGTATGTGCCTGTGACTTCGGGCATCTTGGCGTGTTTACCCAAGTAGCAGTACCCAGATAGTAAAGACTATACTTCACACCGAAATGATTGCCCGGGTTCAATCCCAGCCAGCACGTAAAAGTTTTTTCACGGTTTCACCTCTTTCGAATGTTTGACTGATACTCGTAAGCATGCAAAGAGTATCATTTGTCATGAGGAGCTTCTCAACTCGCCGTTCGGAGTCGGTAAAAAACTGTAGATCCCTTCCATTCGTGCAAAAATATAACACACACACGCAAATGGTTGCGAGAAGTAGGCGCTGGTACAGCTCGAACTGTAGCGCAACCTAAAGAAAGAAGATACTTCACATAATCATTTTAATTTCTGTATCTTCAATTATTTTTCCACCAAATTTTAATTTTGCATTACTGGCCATCTATTTGTTTTTCGTTTTACCAAGTATGCATGCGGATGAACTTTTTTATGGGCGGATTACCCACACTCACTATGTAGTTACTATGATATACGTCATGAAATACACGTACAGCCACATTTTGAAAACGCATGCTATGTTTTGAAATTCTGGCTACATCACAACGTGGTAGTTAACGTTAGTATTTTTAGAATGGTAAAAAACAATTCAAACCAAGAACTAAAAATTAATTTAAATTAGCGCGTTGTATTAAGAACTGTTTAAAAGTAGAATACACAAGCCCAAAATTAAATTACCGACGTTATTTACAGAAATACAAGCGAAATAATTTCGAATGTGACTCAAAGTCACAACGTGGTAGGATTAGGGATAATTTGCATAGAATTTAACAATTTTTTCTTTTTTTGAATTGAACACAGATATTATTTATATTTACTTAAAATAAAACCTAATTTGATGTGCAAATGCAATAAATAATGTTTAAAATACTTATATTTTGAAAATAGCGTCACTATTTTTTTTAGAGAAAAAACGCACCTAGCTGCACACTGCACGACCCTCACATACTAAGTGAAGCATATCTCACAAATCAATTATCTGATCTATTGAGAACTACGTGTGTGTATGAAAGAAATATAGAGGATTGTTTTTCTATATAATTTTCACACGAAATCCGGAAAATGCTCTTATTTTTTGACAATAAACGACGAAGTGTCCGGATACTAGCACTGTCCGGATACTAGTGCCTCTACCCTATAATTTATTTAAGCGGATATATATACATATATAGGCTAGGCAAATACAAGTCGGGTGATCGATTGTTTTGGTGGCTGCATTGGAAGTGTCTGCAGGGTCTTTGGTTAAAACATTTAATTTCAAATTTCGCTGAATATTTTTACTTGTCAATCATGGAATTATCATATTTGGAAGCTGCAGCGCACAAATAAGTCCGTTCTCGTTCTTATGAGCAGGAGTATGCAGGTATTTTATGGATATATTTAAGAAGGGTTTAGTGACTCTTTTAGCCTGACAAAGAACATGGGTTATTTCCCAATGGGAAGCACACATTTTGTTTTCCCAAATTTAGATTTGTAGGCTTATAGCTGTGCTCGGAATATTGTAAACGGCTAACGGCCGGTAAAGAAATCAACCGAACCTGTGCCAGTTCGTCGGCTTTTTCGTTTCCATCAATTCCCTCGTATCCGGGCACCCACCAAAGTTTGACTTTGATTCTATGGGAGAGGTCTTGAAGAGTATTGTAGCAGTTCAGGACTGATTTGGAATCAATCAGGTTTGAGCCTAGTGCTGTTAAAGCTAGTTGACTATCCGTGAGTATATGAATGAGGACACCTTTAATTCCCGATTCGAGGATGACGTTGGCGCACATTGAAATGGCATGAATTTAAACTTGAAATACACTGGTACTATTTCCCATTGGTATGGATATTGTAGTGTTTGGGCCAAAAATACCAGAACCCACCCCGGTGCCCATCTTTGATCCATCCGTATACCACTTGTTACCTTTTACTTTTAGGTCTGAGGTTGGGTTTTTATAATTTCATGCTTCGCGGCCTGGGATAACTTTATCGAACCTCCTGCCAAAGCATAAAGTTTTAGGTAGGCGGTCATCTACCGCTCAGATCATGTCAAGCTCTGGGATTTCGGAGAAAAGATTTACTTGATGTGTGTGATCTATGTATTTAGTTCATTTCTCCTCTATTTGCATTAGTTTGACTGTGCTGCTGATTGTCATCTTTTTATGATATGACATATATGTTTATATATATGTGGCGCAAGGCCAATTAGCGCTTCTATAGCAGCTAGGTGCACATAGCGCTTGTAGTGCCAAGGCATGCCAGTCTTTGTAGCTTTTGAAGCTTTGAGATGGTGGGTTTCTTTTAAATTTTGCTCAAACATATAACTGGTGGATATGTGATGATAGGTCGTATCGTCATTGTGTATATCTAATGTGTGACCTTTGGGGTTATTCCTCGGGTCTTATTGTACATACGACGATACGTCACATGGCTATTGTTGCTTTGGAAATTTTGTTTTTAACTTTTGAGTTCCAAATTAGTTTTTTCTTATCAAGAACAATAATATATATATTAATAATATTAGTCGCTGAATAACTACGAATGAGAGATTGAACGCCTGCAAAATTTGAGCAAAATTGTTTCAATGTGAAAAGTAACTGTAATTCAGAAAAGATTGATATGGGTTCTGTTGTATATGCTTCTAATTTCTATAGACATCCAGCAATCTAGTAGTGGTACGCAGTTTGTTTTGATTTACGTAAAAAGAAATTGTGTGGATAAATGCAGCTACAGTGTATCTGCAACATGGAAATAGTTTTGCACCTAACTGTGTGTATACAGTCGACTCCGCTTAACTGAAACGGCAATTTGACACAAATTTTATTTCACTTAAGCGGTATTTTCACTAACGGACTTCAGATAACTAAAAAATTGTTGAACTTAACCGAAGCTCGGATATCTTAAAAAAAATGTCATCCAATCTGAAAAACCAAGAAACACTAACACATTTGACAGCATTTTTATTTAAATATTAAATGTTTTATTAAAAGTAACGCAACATCAAAGCTAAAAACCTAAAAAGTAAACTTAAGTGCTTACGAGCTAACTCACAGGTCGCTTTAAAAATTCTATTATAGTCGTTTGTGGTAAGAGTGCGCATTTTGGAACTCGGACTTAAATCGTGGAAAATTTACAAAAGATAATAAACAAAAGAGCCTATTATTTGGTAGCTCTATATTTTAGGAACAAATTTATACCAAAAAGTTTTATATTTTTTTCAATTTTTCATGTTTTAATCAAAAAATCAAAGTAAGTCAAGTTGCACGCTGTCAGCGTAAGAATGCGTAGAGGTATGGGTAAGAGTGCGCAATTAAATGGTTTGAAACTGTGCTTTCACTCAAACCAAATTCTTTGGTAGCCAGGCAGATTTGCTTTTGGGTTATCAATTTCCTTTCCGTTTGTCTTTGGTAGAGAGGTACTTTTCTGGAAAAACCAGAAAGATAGTGCAGCTACGAGCTACAGACTTCCACCTACTACTATGTTGTGTTCATTGCATCTTACGACAGAAGATAATAGCCTAAAAATTGTTACTATCCTAATTGTATTCTAATCAGCATATAGAAAATTAAATACTGGATAAGAAAGCACTGCGCACTCTTACCCACAGAACGACTGCGCACTCTTTAAAATCTAAGAACGAATAATAAAAGCCACTAAAATATAATCCTAAATCGAACACACACACACACTGTTTATGCCTACATACTCTTTATGGGGTATCCAGTTGCCACGCTTTTCCGACACAATTTTAAAATTTGACTTTTTCAAAATAGGTCTGTTTGGTAACTCACGAATTTGTTCGAATGCGTAGGTTCTTACGAATTTCTTGTCTGGTGACAGCCAAAAATGAGAGAGTAAAAATATTCCCCTCAACTTAGAGCTTACGAATTCTTAGGTCCGTTCTCGTACTTTTTGCACTAAATATGGGTTTTCTGTCCAATCTCTAAGAGTGGGGGTAAAATTCTCTCAAAGACAGAAAAATCACGAAAAAGTAATCGAACGCATTAAGCACCGAAGAATGAAGAATGTATGTGATTTGTCAGTTTTTATAATATACCCCAAAGAAATTTCTTGGACTAGAATTCGTAGCATGAGGAAATTTCTTACTCTCTCGTGAGCACTCTCTTCTACGAAAAACTAAGAATATTTTGCGTACGCGAACGGGTTTTCGTTGTTTTTCGTTATTTTTCGTGAATTTTCGTTGTTTTGGGAGGGTACGCGAACGGACCTCTTACATCGTCTTTTTCTTTGGATAAGGTTGAACGACTCTGTCAAACCAGCCATCTGACAATTGTGAAATGTCATTTTCATTTCTCAATTTTTTTAAAAAGTAAAAGAAAAGTTTGGTAAACGTGGAAAATCAAAAAAAAAAAAAAACGTAGTAAGACAAAACAGAAAATATTAATTACTGCAGACAATTGAAGATGAGTTTATTGTGTTAGTTTATATTCAATAAGATAAATGGAAATCTTTGGTGCAAATTCATAGTCAGCCTTTGATTAGGGTATAAAATCGATTCTATTTAAAACCGGTTTTAAATTTAAAACCATATTTTAAATTTTGTTATTCATAGATACATTTTTCCCATCCTCTAACGAGTTCCTACTTTAAAACCTATTTTAAATGTTTTTTTGAAAAAAACAAACCCAAACGTCAACATAGATAGGTAGGTACTCCGACAGAAATCTAGTAAATTCACATAAAAAAATAATTCAAACTTCAAAATGGATTCAAAAATAGAAACGAAGATAATTTCTATTATTATTGTTAATTTAAAACAATTTTTGGTGTGGATGTTAGTCCGGCAGCGACGTCATTTTGAATTTCTTTATTGTAGCAAAAAAAAAAAATTACATCATTGGATACTATTGCACAATTTACAGAGATGTGGTATTATACCTATATTACCTTACTACTGAAAAATTACTAATGTGATACAAATAATATAATACAAATAATCTAGAAGGAAAAGCTACAGGTAAAAACCTTCACTAAAATTTAAAACAATTAGTTTTCATGCATGTATGTACCTATGTACATACATATATATATGTATGTATAGGTATTTCCGATAAAACGAGACGGGGGATAGAATTGGAAATCGATAGAAAGGGAAATGCTACGGCAATTTGTGGAACGGCATTTGGAAGTGTTGGAAAACAAAGGCAATGAGCTAATGATGAAAATACCAATGGATAGCAATTTGTGTAATATGCTTATAAGTACATACATATTTATATATCTTACCAACATCACACTGATTAACATTTCTTCCAAAAAAGTGTAAAGTCACTAGCACTTGTATATGTATTGGAATTGGTAGCGCACGATTCGTTTGAGGTTATTTCATATCAAGGATATCAATAAAAAATTTAGCAGTGGTTTTGTCGAACCTATACCTCGAATAACATTCTTCTTCGTCCAACTCCTCAAATGGGTTCGATCGGGTTGTATACATTTTTGATTTTGTTATCAATTTAATATCTTCCAAAATTTGGAAATCACGATCCCAGGAATCATTTTAATAACTTTATTTATTGAATGCTGAAACAAGCAGTTTTTATTTAATTAAAATGACGTTTGACTCATTTTAAATTTAAAATGGCTTTCTAAGTTTAATATGGACTTTATGACAACTATGAATACCAAAAACCGGTTTTAGCTTAACTATATAGGTAATTAAATATTTTTAAAATGGGTTTTATCTGACTATGAATTTGCGCCTTTCTTTTTAGTGGAAAAAAAAGAAAGCGAACAAAAAAAGCATCAAAGAAAAAAATAAGAATAAAAGACGAAGGTGAGTTAAATCTTTCTGGTTTCTCCTTCGTGTTTTACCAAATTTCCTCTCCTTCTAACCAACTTAACATTGAGACGAACAAAACAAAAAAAAAAAGAATCATCCAAATCAGTCTCGCCGTTCTCAAGTTCTAACTAGATTTTAAATACATATAAAGATTTATTTTTAGTGACAAATGGACAAGATTACAGAAATTTATGTGGAATTATCTCCACGAACTTATTTAAAGGTTCAAGAGGGTAAGTACACTTTTCGGCAGGAGTTTAAGTATTGAAATTTAACTTTTATATATATTTCAGATGAAGAATATAAAATTAGGCTGATTGAAAGTATTAGGGCTTCAGAGGGACATGACTTTCAGCCGAACGACTGCTTTATTTTCCGGACGTTAGCTCCGGATGTAGTCGGTAAGTACATACAATTTTATTTGAACACTAAAGACTCGAAAAAGTCAAGTAGTGTGTTTTTGTCTTTTGCGAATCAAGCGCATGTATAGTAAGAAACAAATTCTGATCATTTCTTTAGATGAGATATTAGAATCAGGTGAAAGTCTTGCCAGCAGCTGTTGCGTCTATATATGTATGTATATAGTTACATATCATTATCATTATCATTTCTATCTTTCTTCTTCTTCTTATTCTTCTTCTATTATATAAAGACGTAACTTCAAAAAACTTTGTTACCGATAATCTCCACAAATACTGCACCGATTAACGTGAAATAAATTCTATAATAATCGTTATTTTAGTTAAAACCAGTTAGGCTATGTTTTTATTGTTTAAATGTTGTTTGTTCTTAAGAAAATTTTTTTTTTTATTTTTTTATACCTATTCTATTGAGGTTGACCCACATATTAGCTCCTAAATTTAAAGCAGTTAAACGAATTGGCAAACAAAAAACGTTTGCATAAAGTCAATATATATACGCAAATCTTAAGACCTTAATCTTTTCTTAACTCTACGTACATGCTGAGAAATAAATAAATAACTATTTTAAAAACATAAAACAATTCATGAAATCACTTCCATCAGAGGAGACCGAAGCCAACAGCAATGCAGCAGTGGGTGACGTCATAGTGTGTGTATGTGGCATATTTGAATTTCTGCGTATTTACTGAAATTGAAATAGCATTCTATTGATGCCTACTGCGATAAATATGATTGCAAAAGCAAATAAGAATTTTAAAAAAGTGCACGGTCGGGCAATGGCGGGCGGGCAACAGCTGTATAATAGAAATGTATTAGAAGAAAACAATTTGTTTTCTATTAAAAGTTGCAGATGAGCGAAGCAAGGCGAGCACGGGTCAGCTATCTCTATGTGTAAAACAGTTCACTGACTGACTGACAGACAACGCACAGACCCAACCAATGGACCTAAAGAGCTGAAATTTGGACAGTATATTGCTATATTAACATAAACATCCACTTAGAGAGGATTTTTTGTAATCCCATCTGTAAGTGGGTGAATTCGGAAAAATAATTCGGCACTCATCTCCAATACAATTTGTTTTGCCTTAACAGTAGCAGGGGGGGCGAAGCAACGCGAGCACGGGTCAGCTAGTATAGTATATTTTTGTATTCATATTCTATAAGGAATGACCACTTAGTTTTGTTGTGTATCACGAAGGGAAAATAAAACACCGCACATCCAATTCAGCACAGTTCAATTTATTAAAACTAGATTCAAGGTATATAATTACAAAGGACTGTTTGCTCGAGAACGACTTAAATGTGAGTGACGAAAAGTACTGACCGCAATCACCTTGTCACTTCGCATGTATGCGTTACATGTAACCTTATGTACATGACGTGATGTTAACGTTACAGACTTCAGTAAAACATACAGTTAATATTAAATACATAACATACATTGCACTCTCCGCCACTCAATTTTAATTCACCTCTTACATAGGCACAAAACAATATTTCATTTTTATATAACTTAGTATTTATAGTTACGTTTAATTACCTTTCGCTTAGCCTTTTCATAGAGCTATTGGTAAATCTACATTCTGATTGTTACTAGCCGTTCTTTTATCAACATTTACAACAATATTCTTTGAAGTTTCTTGCTTCACCGACACTGGAACATCAACATGCATATCAGCAGGTAGCTTAGAATTATTTCGCTGATTTAAAGCATTAGTGCGAACTTGAGAATTAGTTTGTGCATATTTTTTTAACTGATTTTGATGAGCATAACGAATTTTTGAGTTCAACTCAACAAGATATGTCAGATTACTAATAACTTTTTTGACAACTGCTGGTATCCATTTGATGATGTTCTTCAGTTCGCTTCTATATAGAACCTTCTCCCCTATAGAACAATTTTTAGATTCATTAAGGTTAATACTTTTCTTTTTATCAATTTGACCATTTTCGTTATTCCTCTTACAAAAATTCTTAACTTTATCTTTTTCCATACTATTATTTTCATAGCTATACCCACTTATTTTGGGGTTTAGAAAATCTAAAGGTTTAAGAGGCTTAAACGAGAACATGAGCTCCGAAGGTGACTTGCCAGTTATTGTACATGGAGTATTATTGTGTACCATTAAAAACTCGAAGATGCTATTTTCCAAATTAGAAGTACCCTTCTTATCTAAAACGAATTTTACCAACGAAGACTTAGTTGTTTGAACGCCTCGCTCAGCCAACCCATTACTTTGGCTGTGATACGGTGGTGTCGGCTTGTACTCAATTTTGTTTGCATGACAGTACTGCTTAAAAAGAGACGCGCTGAATGGCGGACCATTGTCAGTGACTATGCATCTTGGATAACCAAAAATTACGAAAATGTCCTTGAGTTTATTTAAAAGTGCAGACAATGTGGTTGAGTTCATGACTTTAACCATGAAAAACTTGCTGAAAGCATCGACTACTATGAGACATGTTTTCCCAGAGAAATGAAAAAAATCGAGATGAATTCTATCAAATGGTTGGTTAACTTTTGGCCACTTAGTAAGACATTTTTCCTTAGGAACATTTTCCGTCATTTTACATACATCACAAGAACCTGCGTAAGCCTTAATATCTTTATCGACGTTAGGCCACCAGACGTATGACCTACTCAACATCTTCATGCGTACGATGCCAACATGACCAATGTGCAAGACTTTGAGAACAGCGTGTCGCAACCCCTGAGGAATGACTAGCCGATGATTATAGAATACACATTGGTCCTCTAAACAGAGTTGATTATTCTTCAAGAAAGATGGACGAAGATCATCCTTAAATATTTTCGGCCAACCCACACGAAGAAATTCCGATACCCGACTCAACACATCATCTCTTGACGTTTCTCTTTTTACCAATTCAAAATCCAACAATTTTTTAGAGCTAAAATAATAGATAGGAACGTGTTCGATTTCTGACCCCGTATTCAACGGATGTCGGGAAAGAAAATCTACATGACACATGTTGGAACCTCTCTTATAAATGATTTTGTATTGGTATTGTGAGAGAATTATTGCCCAGCGCTGTAGCCTGGCAGATGCAACAGCCGAATTGTGCTTACCCGGACTAAAAATTTCCTTTATGGCCAAGTTATCTGTGTATAAGGTAAATGTATGACCATACACGTAGGTATGAAATTTCTTAATTGAGAAAATAACTGCGAGCCCTTCTCTATGCAACTGAGAATAGTTACGCTCCGCAACACTTAAGGTACATGACGCGAAGAAAACTGGCTTTTCGACCCCATTCACAACATGAGCCAAGACTGGGCCCCAACTCCGACTGGGCTGGCATCAGCTGATACGACTATTTCTTTATCAGGATCGTAGAGCTCTTAAAGACCATTATTGACTAACGACTCTTTACACTTTAAAAACGCACTCTCACATTCAATGGACCATTGGAACCTTTGATCCTTGCGCTTTAAACAATTCAACGGACAACTATCAGTTGCAAAATTCGGAAGAAATTGATGATAAAAATTCATCAAGCCCAAAAATGACTCTAACTGCTGAATACTTGTTGGAGCAGGTGCTTCAAGAATGGCCCTGACTTTTTCCTGGTTTGGTCTTAAACCTTCGCCAGAAATGGTATGACCCAAAAAATTCACACTTGGCTCTAAAAACTTACATTTTGGCAAATTAATCCGCACATTATGCAATGAAAGTCGACGAATAACTTCAAATAAACTTGTTTTGCATTCTTCAACCGACGAGCTCCTATTAGTATAACATCAACATAGCACTTTACTCTTTTCAACCCTAACAAAATCCTGTCCAAAATTGATTGAAATATCCCTGGCGCACTACTCACACCGAGAACAAGACGAGTGTAAGCGAATAACCCTAAAAAGGTGTTGATGACAAGCAATTCTCTACATGATTCACTAACTTTCACCTGCAAATATGCACCTGTCAAATCAATGACACAAAAAAATGAGCATCCCGAAAGCTCCGCAAAAATCTCTTGGATCTTTGGGAACGGATGGTGCATGGTATATATACATTTATTCAGCGTGACCTTACAGTCAACGCAAATCCTAATTGCGCCATCTTTTTTTGGTACAACGACAATAGGACTGGCCCAACGACTGACCGAGACCTTGACCAAAATTCCTTCACTGAGCAACCGATCTATTTCAGCTACGACTTTGTCTCTAAGCTTGAACGGAACATTATATGCCGTGTGAAAAATCGGCACTGCGTCTTCTTTTAAAACGATGTCTGCTTCAAAACCGATTATAGGCGACTTTAAATTTAAATTTACCACAACAGGAAACCTAGACCTTATTTCGGCGACAATATCTACCTCATTTTTGACTTGACTCACTGTAACAATATTTGCGAAATTGTTCCTCCAATTTGGGAAAATAGCATCCAACCAATCGCAACCCATCAAGCTTAGTTGTGGATTATTACCTTTGACCACGACAACTGGTAAACAATATTTTTTTCCGGCAAGCTCAACTTCAGACTCCATGACTCCCAGTTCCTCGATTTTACTACCTGTAACAGTTACGAGATTAGCACAATTTTTTACAAGACTATGGTTGAAAAAAACTTAGATTATATAACTCCTCATTCATTATAGATGTTGCAGCTCCCGTGTCAATTTCCATTAAGACATCTTTCCCGTTGACTGTGACGATGTAACGTTGAGGCTGACTGACTGCATTGACACTGTTTACTACTTTAATGCTTGAGTTCCCTCTTGCGCGGCACATGGTGGAAATGTGGCCTTTTCTGTTGCAGACGAAGCATTCCCAATTGATTGCTGGACAATTCCGATGAGCAGGTCGCCCACACCGTGGACATTGACTACCATGACTGCTAGACTTTTGACGTGTTGCCCCACGTGTTGTGTTTTGTGATGTCCAATTACTTGTTTGCAAAGCTTTTGACTGTGCGTTTTTTTTTGTGACCTTTGATCTGTCTGCCTGGTAGATAGCATTTGTTGAGACTGGTGCTTGTACTGCTGATGCTGCTTTCTCTGATGCCTCTATAGACAAAGCTTTATCACAGTACTGATCAAAACTGAGATTGTCGTGCTCCATAAGCGACTGCTGAATTTTCTCATGCTTGAGCCCCACAATGAAACGATCGGACAGCTGATCGTCTAATATTTTTAACTTATATACTCCCAGTTTTACATCTACGACTACCTCTTCTGATGGACCTGAGGAGTTGGCGGCGGGGGGGGGGGGGGGGGTAACACTGATGACGGGTATTGAGCTGACTTCTGATGGAACAAGCGAATTATCCAGAAAATCACCAAAGCAGCACTCCTGTGAAGCGGCTTTTAATCTCACTATATATTCACTGATTGACTCGCCGTGATGTTGGACAATGTGATGAAATCTAAACCGTTCTGCCTTCTTGTTGGGTTTAGGCGCGAATTGACTTCGCAACAGGGCAATGTTCTCTGCAAATTACTTTTCACTTGGTTCTGCGGGATAGGTGAGTTTAGATAACAACTCATACATCGACTTTCCCATGATTCCGATGAAATACACGTTTTTATCCGCATCCTTTATTGCGTTTAATTTAAAAAAATTTGTCAAACGATTCTCATAATCTTTGAAATTATCTCCGATTTCGTAGACTTCGACATAACCAATTAACTTTGACATCTTTCACACACGTGTTTTATGAATTTCACCAAATTATACTTTTTTTTTCTTATTTTTTTATTTTTTACTTTTTTGTCCTCGTCGCCAATTAATGTTGTGTATCACAAAGGGAAAATAAAACACCGCACATCCAATTCAGCACAGTTCAATTAATTAAAACTAGATTCAAGGTATATAATTACAAAGGACTGTTTGCTCGAGAACGACTTAAATGTGAGTGAGGAAAAGTACTGACCGCAATCACCTTGTCACTTCGCATGTATGCGTTACATGTAACCTTATGTACATGACGTGATGTTAACGTTACAGACTCCAGTAAAACATACAGTTAATATTAAATACATAACATACATTGCAAGTTTCAGTTTATTTATTATGATACTTATACTTACTTCATGGGTATGTTAGCGATATTTAAATTATATCTTATACCCACTGTCCTTAAGCAACTTTCAAGAATAATTTCAACGCCCGTCTTCAATGTTTAAATTGTATTTATTTTAATTTTAAAAAGTCGATTAACATTTAAGAGAGAAAACAATAAACTTCAATACTTTAACAAACAAACAATTCCGTTTTCAAATTCATCAAACAAAATTAATCTCCGCGACCAAAACTCTATCCTTCCGACTTCAAATTCCAACTCCGCCGTTCTTCTTTATATTTTCCTTCTTATCGGTATTCTCTTCTCTTCGCTTTTTCTCGCCGAATTCGTCAAAGGCTCGACGTTGCCAGATTCGCTAACAGGTATAACTAGATTTATATTTACTTATGTTATTTTGCAGATGGGAAACATGAGGTCACCCAGCAGCTAGGTAATGAAGATACCATAGGTTAGGTTAGGTAAGCGGGCTGATGAAGATAGTTATATAATCATCACACTTAGGTTCATGTGAACACATTGTGGTACCCATTGTGTTTTCCCACCCGTGATATCAGTGGCTTGGTTCCAACCATCCGGACCTCCTGGCAAACTTGAGCAGACCTGACGGTGAACGGTCAGACAGCTCGTCGATATGTTCGAAGAAGAATTGTCCCAGGGTTCTATTTCTTAGTTGGCAGAGGTTAGGACAGTGACAGAGGAAATGCGCTGTGTCCTCATGAGCCTCTTCGTCACCGCATCCCCTGCATAAGTCATCATTGTTGAGCCGTAGTTTTTTCATATGATATCTTAGCATATTGTGGCCAGTTAACACTCCTATCAGTATTGACAGGGATTTCCTATCTTTTTGTAGAAGTTTTTCGGTTTTTCCCTTATCATATTCTGGCCACATCCTTAGCGATTTCCACCTGCTATTTGCTTCAGATAGTGTTTTTTGTTCGATTTTGGCCTTGAGGCTGCAGAGTGGAGGTTTAACCGTGTAATCTGCTTGCTTTATGTCTAGGGCTGAGCCCTTTCTGGCCAATTCATCCGCGGCTTCATTGCCTGGTATCCCTCTGTGGCCAGGGACCCAGCAGAGTTTTACATTGTGCTGCGTGCCAATAACCTTGAGCTCTTCGCAGCAACTTTTCACAAGCTTAGATGTTATTTGCGTAGCAGCTAATGCTTTCATGGCCGCCTGGCTGTCAATGTAAATTGTGATATCCTCTCGGGATATTGTCATCATTGACACCAATTGGGCAGCCTTTGTCACTGCTAGAACCTCAGCTTGGAAAACGCTGCTGTGGTCTGGGAGTCGTGTGGAACTGTTAATTCTTAGGTCTTCCGAGAAGCAACCCGCTCCTATACCTATATCAATTTTTGACCCATCAGTGTAGATGGATTTAGACTCGTTTGATATTTCGTTGTTCTCCCATTGTTCTCTGCTTGGGAAGACGCACGAGAAGGGTTTATCGAAATCTAGGTATGGGACAATGTAGTCTGAGTTAACGTTACCATTGAGATAGTTGCTAAGTATCTTGGTGTGCCCATACGCATTCGGTCTCCAGTGTCTTATTCTGACTGGCTTATTCTTATGGCGCTCTTTGCTGCCGCTTCTTGCATGTAGAGATCTAATGGCAGAAGGTTGAGAATTGTTTCCAATCCCGCTGTTGGCGTTGTTCTCATCGCGCTGGTTGTACCAGTACATGCTATTCTCTGTATTTTGGTCATTATTCTTAAGGTTGCTAGTTTTGGCGACTGCATGCCACCAGACCAGTCCACCGTACGTAAATATAGGTCTAACTATCGCAGAGTACATCCACAGTGTTATTCGTGGACTGGATCCACAGTTTTTCCCGAAGAATCTACTGCAGGTATAGAAGGCAACTGATGCCTTTTTCACTCTTTCTTTAATGGTCAGCTTCCAGTTTAGCTTCCTGTCGAGTATGAGTCCTAAGTATTTTGCACTCTCTGACAGCTTAAGGGTAGTGCCCTCAATATTCGGCAGTCTGAAGGCTGGTATAGTTCTCTTGTTAGTAAACAGCACTAGTTCGGTTTTCTGAGGGTTTACCCCCAGTCCACATTATTTTGTCCAATTGTTTAGCGTGTTTACAGCTCCCTATACTAGTTCGCTGACAGTATTTAGGAATTTGCCCGTAGCAAGTAACACTACATCATCCGCATATGCAATTGCTGTTATTCCTCTGTATCTGAATTTCACTAGTAGTTCATTTATGTCTGTATTACCTTCATCATGGCTAGAGTTTCCACCTTTTCTTTGCTGGGTTGGTCCATGACCATGATCCTAAGAAGGGGGGATATGACACCTCCTTGCGGCGTACCTCTGGATGCCATTACTGTCTGACGGGTTCCCCCTAGCTCAGCGTTAATGTGCCTCCTATTAAGAAGGTTGACTATAAGTCTGGTCACGGTGCGTTCAACATTATTGTCTTCCAGCGCTTTTTTGATAGCATGTGTCTCAACATTGTTAAAAGCACCTTCAATGTCGAGGAACACTGCAAGCGTATATTCCTTGACGTATAGGGATCTCTCAATTGTACTAACTGCATCGTGTAGCGCTGTTTCCACACCCTTGCCTTTAGTGTAGGTATGTTGTGCTGTGGACATATTCGTACAGTTGAGCCTACCACGTATGTGCACGTCGATCAGCTTCTCAAAGGTCTTCAATATAAAAGATGTAAGGCTAATTGGTCTGTAGTCTTTTGCAGTAGTATGGCTCGGTTTCCCAGCTTTGGGAATGAAAACCACTTTCACTTCCCGCCATGCTTTAGGTATGTGACCGCATCTAAGACTACCTTGAAAAATTCTTTGTAAGGTTGGTGCCAGTAGGTGCTTGGTTTTTTGCAGCATGATTGGGTATACCCCATCGGTGCCTGGTGACTTGAAGGGCTGAAATGATTCAATGGCCCATAGGATTCTTTCTTCAGTCACCATTGCCGCGTTGAAGAGTTTACGTGTTTCTTTCCTCATGCACGAAAGCTCTTTGTTCCACCACGGCGGTGAATTTTTATTGTATATGTTCTTGGTAGGACATGCCTTTACGTATGCCGTATTGAGGATAATGCCTAGGTCCTCTATTGCAGCATCAATCTCCTTCGGTGTCTGTGCCTTCTGCTCTTGCAGCTTGCTATTATATTTCTCCACCTCATCGACAAAAGTATCCCAGTTTGTTTTTCTGGGATTTCTGTATTTTACCTGCGGTAGTTTATGTTCACTTATTCGAATTCTATAATTCTGTGATCCGAGAACCATATATCGGATGAGACTTTCCACCGGCTCACAGAAAAAGAGTCCGAGTTGTTCATTAAGGTGACATCTAGAACTTCTCGCCTATTTTTAGTTATGAATGTGGGTTCATTCCCAATATTTGCTATCAACAGGCTATGTTCTATAATAAATTCAAAAAGAGACTCACCCCTAGGATTGATATCTGTACTTCCCCACTGCGTATGGTGGGAATTAACATCGCACCTCATGAGTAAATCCCATTTCTCCTGCTCTGCTTTCCTCACGAGTCTGCCCGTATTTTCAGATGGAGGTCCATCCGTCAAGTCATACGGCATGTAGATGGATGCTATCGCAATTGAGGGCTTGCCCCGCCTCTCGTATTTCACGACTGTTTGGTCATTGTTGCTGTATCTAGATAAAAGAAAGAGCTTAATTTGTTCTTTAGCAACAATACAGGTTCTTATCTTACTTTCATCGTTTGGTATATCGGTCTTGTATGTTCTTAGGCCTTTTAGGTTCAGTCCCATAATTTTGCCTCGGATAGTCCAAGGCTCTTGTATGAGAGCTATATCTATGTTTTTGTCTCCCATAAGGAAGGCAAGGTTGGCACTAGCCGCCTTGCTATGATGAAGGTTTATCTGTATTACCTTCATCATGGCTAGAGTTTCCACCTTTTCTTTGCTGGGTTGGTCCAGCAATAGGCCTTACCTTGCATCGGGTAATCCCAACGCGGACTTTATAGTTCCCTTCGCGGAGTAATGGCATCGCACGGGGACTGAGCAGTATGGTTACTTCCATACCAGCTTCAGTATGTTCTCCAACTTCTCATACTTCCCAGTCTCTGCTGAGAAGGGGCGAGTTCGTAAACGCAGTAATCTGCGAAAGTCCAATCACATGCACATGCACGACAAGCAGGCTGCAGTCATTTTACTAATTTGTGTTCATAATCGTCTTAAGAGCGCAGAGAGTTTTAAATATTATTCTAAGAGAATTAGCTATGCCGAAAAGAAAGTGGAAATGCACATAGTTCTTGATAGGCAAATGAAATAAAAGACAGCTCCTTATAATTAATATTTGTAAGCTTAGTGTATAACCGTTTAGTGCCTAAAATCATGAATGTAATGATCACTATAGAAAAACATGATGATGATACATACAGGGTGGTCTGGTTTAGAATACAGATAATTCGGGATCTGATTCATTGGTTCATGCTATGAAAAAAAACGCATGGGAGGGGGTGTCTATCTTCAACATCCATTGAGCTACAGGGTGTTTAAAAAGAATCCTTTAGAGAACAACAGTTCCAACAGTTATTCAATTATAATTTCTAGTTTATTAAACTTAGAGCAACCAAAGTGGACACATATCATAGACAATTATATTTGTATTTGTATTTATTTATTTAGAAATTATGTTTACACGTAGATACAATATAATCTTTTAATTGTGTAACATTATTAAAAGGTTGAAACAAAAATAGATAATTATAATTATAATAATAATAACAATTTCTTAAGATCAATAGAAAAACAACAGTAAATTAACAGCAAACATATGTACATATTTATAAGTAAATTTTAAATTTTATTAGTCTTAAGTCTTTATTAGTCTAGTAATTGAATTAAGAAAGAAAGAAATCCCTAAAATCAGTTATTGTTTGTTGCGCGACTAAGGATCATCTACCGATTTTCAATCTTATAGACTACTTCAAATAATCAATATTAAGTTAATCAAAAACCAATGAAAAAACGCGTTTTCTAAATTCTGCTCGTGATAAGCAAAAATCAACTTCATTGCACAGTTCATTGTAAGTGCTTATGCACCTTGTAATAGGCTCATTATAACCATAATTGGTTCTATGCCTTTCTGGGAAAAACAAGCTTCTAACCCGCAGAGACCTTTGGGGAGCATATATATTTAATAGAAAAACCAATTCTGGTGAAATAATATGAAAATTAATAATATCGCGAATAATAATATATTGTCTATTTTATTTTATTTTATTAGGTCATTTATTATTATATTTTATTAAGTCATTGATTATTATGTCATTAATTATTATTAGTGTTGCGCAGAGCAAAAGAAAACGCGTCCGATTAGGTTAAGAGTTTATTAGGAACTAACTTATGTAATAAGAGTACAGTAAATGCAAAGTACATAATAGGTAAAGAGTAGAGAATATTCATATGCATTGTAAAGTATTAGTGTATAGTATATTATATAGTTTGAGCATTGCTCTATGGTGAATAACTGCTAGCAGTATAATTTACTATTTACTCAACACTTCCCCTCAATGCTATAACTATATTAATGATATGAAAAACAAAAATAATAAGAACATTTTACAACATTTGTGTGTACATTTCATTGTACATATATACATACATATATACTTATATTTATACATGTAAGAAGGAATACTAAGTTAAACCTAAAAGTTTACAAAACTTGTAATGTTTGACTTTTTGCAAATTTTTCGTTAAAATATCTGCAATCATATCGTTGGTTGAAATATAGCTGATTTTAATTTCGCCATTTTTGCAGACTTCTCTAATGTGATGGTACTTGATGTCAATGTGCTTACTGCGAGGATGATGTACCGGATTCTTGACAAGCTGCTGAGCTCCTAAGTTGTCACCATAAATGTTTACTTCTTTGCTAACAAATTCAGAGCCACCCAGCTCTCCAATGAGTCTTTTCAAGTATACAGCTTCCTTTGCAGACGCCTACAGAGCCATATATTCCGCCTCTGTACTACTTAACGCGACAGTTTTTTGTTTTTTAGACTCCCATGATACCACAGCGCCTCCCAACATGAAAGCGTACCCAGTATACGATTTTCGATCGACAACATCTCCACCCCAATCAGCATCGACAAATCCCTCTAAAGGCTTTCCTGTTTGAAAGTAACATAGTTTAAGGTTAATAGTGTTATTTAAGTACCTTAACAGATGTTTAACAGCAATAGCGTGTTCTTCGTGGGGATCCGTATTAAAACGTGCTAGTTTGCTGACCGAATGTAAAATATCTGGCCTCGTTGATATGGCCAGGTACATAAGCGACCCAACAATGGATTGATACTCCTCTCGGTTAGCCCTTTTACACTGTTCATTTGTACATGCAAACTGCTGACCAGCATTCAGCGGCGTTTGATTTTTCTTACATTCAGCCATGCCTGCCTCCTTCAATAAGTTGATGATTAACTGCTTTTGGGATATTGAAATCGCGCCTGTTTTACCATCACGTGTTATCTCAAATCCCAAGAAATGATTTAACATTCCCTTATCAACTACTTTAAAAGCTTGTCCAATCTTGAATTTCATATTGTTGATAGATTCTTCATCAGGTCCGGCTAAAATTAGGTCATCGACGTACACCGCAACAATGTTCAAGTCACCCCCTCTGTTTGCGATATAAATACAGGGCTCACTACTACACTGCCGTAACTTTATATCCTTTAACACTGAGTCCAACTTATTATTCCATGCTCTTCCAGATTGTTTCAACCCATACAGCGCTTTTTTCAGTTTGAGTACTTTATCAGGGTACTTTGGATCTACAAAATACTCAGGCTGCTGCATATACACATTTTCTTGAAGTTTTCCATTCAGATATGCGGACGAAACATCCAATTGGTTAAGGATTAACTTTTTTTCAGCTGCCAGAGCCAGCAACACTCGAACTGTAGAGTATCTGACTACCGGTGAAAAAGTTTCGGTATAATTCACTCCGAGTTTCTGCGAAAAACCCTTTGCTACGAGCCGGGCCTTATACGTTTCCACATTACCATCCTTGTCTCTTTTTATATTAAAGACCCATTTGCAGCCTACAGGTTTTTCTCCTTTTGGAAGATCGACCAATTCCCAAGTTTCATTCTTAATTAAACAATGGTATTCGTCGTTAATAGCTTTCTTCCATCTATCTTTTTCTGGCGACGACAATGCTTCTTGAATAGTTTGAGGATTTTCAAATTGTTGCTCTATTCCAATTGAATGGAGGACATTGAATTCCTTCCTAGGCCTTCCTGGTTTTCCATTTCGGATAATTTTTGGTCTGCCTGCTAATTTCTTAGGTGCCTGTGCTTCTGCTTCTTCATCGTCGGTACTTTCATAAGATCTTCTCCGCTTTTGGTTCCTTATTATATGCTCATGGGTTATTTCTTGTTCGCGATTTGTTTCACGACTTACTTGATGTAAGGGGTCATCATCTTGTTCCTTGTTTGCATTGGTCAATTTGGTTGGTTGTCACTTCTTTTTGTTTCTGATAGATATGGAATCCTTGATCCTTTTTGTCCTGGACTGTATTCGGCATAGCTGTTGATGGCTGCTCTTCGGTTTCAATAAAAGCACAGTCCATTTTGTTTGAATCAACTTGTGGTGTGCGGGCGTCTTCAATAAATAAAACATCACGACGCTCTATAATTCTCATATTACCTTTATCAAAAAGGCGATAGGCTTTAGAAGTATTTGAATACCCTACCATTACGAATTCCTCCCCTTTAGGTTGAAATTTGGACAAATTTTTGGATTTGTTTAGAGATATACTCGTGCATCCAAAAACTCTTAAATGGGTTACAGTTGGTTTCCGATTGCTCTACATCTCTTCAGGGGTGATATTCGGTAATACTTTCGTTGGACACATGTTTCTTAAATACACCGCCGTGTTGACCGCTTCAGCCCATAAATATTCCTTTAAACCAGATTGTATAATCATGCACCTCGCCATTTCAACAATGGTTCTGTTTGCCCTTTTCGCAATTCCATTTTGCTGCGGAGTATAACTTACTGACAACTGTCGTGAAATCCCACAATCTTCAAGAAATTTGGAAAAATCGTTGTTTATGTATTCAGTTCCGTTGTCACTTCGAATAGTTTTGATATGCTTGCCCGTTTCTCGCTCAACCATTGTTTTGAATTTTTTAAATGTGTCGAAAACCTGATTCTTAGATTTAAGAAAATAGACAAATATTTTACGGGATTTGTCATCAATAAAGGTAACAAAATACCTTGCACCACCTAGGGAAACACTCCTCATAGGACCACAGACATCTGTATGAACGAGGTCTAATAAATCTTTTGAACGTGCTAAGGACTCTTTAGGAAACGATTTCATGCAAATTTTTCCTTTCATGCAAGTTTTACATTTAAAATTAGGGGGAACAGATCCGAGACTTAGACCTTTTACAATATTGCATGCAACTATTTGGTTTAGACTTTTTAAATTGAGGTGTCCATATCTCTCATGCCACTTCTGGAAATTATTCGGTTTGGGCTGTGCTATAAATAAATTCTGGGGCATGCAATAATTGAAAATAAATAAATCATCGCGCGAATTTGCAACCAAAACAATCTGACCATTTTGTTTCAAAATTTGCGCACATTTGCTGGTAAACTGAACGGAAAAGCCACTCTCGACAGCCTTACCAACGGATATGAAATTGGCACATAAATTGGGAACATATAAAACATTTAGCAGTTTCAACTCACATGTTTTGGTATGTATGATAACCGTTCCTATTCCAGCAGCTGTAATGTGATTGTCCCCTGCTAACTTTATTTTCTCTGAACTCACTCGCATATAGCTGAACATTGACTTATCGCAGCATATGTGTGATGTTGCACCGCTATCAATACACCAACATGAAGCGTCAAGTACAGTATTATGAGAAGCTGATAGCATAGAAAAAGAAGATTGAGGCTTTTGATTATGTTGTGATCTCTTTTGCTCTCTACAATTGGCTGCAAAATGTCCCATTCTCCCACAATTATAGCACTTTTTGCTTGCTCTATTTACATATTTACATCTAGGCTTTGTTCGCGCCAAAAATGCATGTGGGTGAGTTGGGACTTCTTCCTCACTCACAGCATTGCCCTTTTCTACACGTCGGTCGCCTTCTTCTAATAATTTAACTTTCAACGAACTCAACTTCGGCAGCTCATCACGTGACTCCATTGCTACAACAAAGTTTTCCATCGATTTCGGAAGGCTTGAGAGTAGGATGATAACTAATAATTCCTCGTTGACTCCAAACTCAATTTCACTTAGCTTTTCGACAACATCCGAAAACCTATTAACGAAATCCGACATATTTTCCCCTTCAGATAATTTTATGTGCAGCAATTGCCTAAATAATGCGATTTTCCTCGCGGGACCGCGTGGTTGAAAAACATCTTTTAGCTTATCCCATGCCAACTTTGATGTTCCGCAATGCTTAATATGATTTATAAGTGATGGCTTAATATTTAATATTATTGCAGCTAACGCTTTACCATCTTTAGTGTCCCATGCAGACTTTTCCTCCGCCGTCATACTCTCCGTTTTCCGATTTAGCCCACCGACATATGGCCAAAGATCAGTAAAGATCAAGACGCTTTTCATTTGAATAGCCCAGCCATCATAGTTTCGATCATCGAGTTTTTCAATTTGATAAAGTGACGAACTCATATTTATCAATTAAAATATACTATGTGGTTTCGTACCGTTTCTATAATAATTAATTTTTTTTTTGTTTGCTCTTTACATTCGCGAGTAACTGCCTGGGCCCATAACCTGTTGCGCAGAGCGAAAGAAAACGCGTCCGATTAGGTTAAGAGTTTATTAGGAACTAACTTATGTAATAAGAGTACAGTAAATGCAAAGTACATAATAGGTAAAGAGTAGAGAATATTCATATGCATTGTAAAGTATTAGTGTATAGTATATTATATAGTTTGAGCATTGCTCTATGGTGAATAACTGCTAGCAGTAGATAGATAGATAAATATTTTATTCATAGTATAAAGAATTATTACATATTTGCTTAAGTTATTGCACAGCACAGAGATATGACAATATGGTTGTCTTACTACTGAAAAAATATGTTTGGTAAAAAATCTTTTATATTCTTAAAGTTATGATTGAACAGTAATGGAAGGAAAAACTACGACTAAAAACCTTCAATGAAATATGGTGTCTTGTATATGTTATATCACAGAAAGTGGATATCTAATGATAATTATATTATTATATAATTTTATATAAATAGAATGGATAAATATATATAAATACATAAATAAGCCAGAAGCTAGTTACTAATATTGAATAATTAATAAATAACAAACAACAGATAACAAATAGCAAATAACAAATAATGAATAATAAATAATAATAAATAGTAACTAAACTAAATAAATAAATAAATAAATAAATAGATAAAAAATAAATAAAAAATAAATAAATAAATAAATATATAAATTAATAAATAAATAAATTAATAAATTAATAAATAAATAAATAAATTAATAAACAAATAAGTAAATAGATAAATTAATAAATAAATAAATAATACAGATAAATAAATAAATAATACAGATAAATAAATAAATAAATAAGAAATAAATTAATAAATTAATAATAAATTAACAGAAATAAAATGATAAATAAGCTGGAAAACATTTATTTTTAGGATACGAGTTCGTTGATCAGCGGATTTTCAATATCTATACATTTTCTAAAGAATTTTTCATTCAATAATTCAATTTTCCTTGCAACTGGAAGAACTCCGGCTCTTTCATGCAAAACCATGGTTGAAAAGTGCCAAGGTAGTTGAAGCATCATCTTTAAGATCTTATTTTGTGAAATTTGGAGCTTTTTGATGTGGGTGGGTGCACACTTTCCCCAAACTGGGGCTCCATATAGGATTAACGCTTGAAAAACTACTTTGAAAATTGTTATTTTATTTTTCTTGCTAAGCAATGATCGGCGATTTATAAGCGGATATAGGATTTTAATTGCGACATTTACTTTATGTAGGGTCATTTTGATGTGTTCTCCAAATGTCAATTTCTGGTCCAAGTGTATGCCTAGATACTTGACAGAATCAACCCAAGGGATATCACAGTTATTCATTTTTAAATTACAACTGGGTAAGTGACAACTTTTTCTTTTCCTGGTGAAAAAGATAGCTTGACTCTTCTCAGCATTGACTTTTATTTTCCAGTGTTTGTAATACTCAAATATTATATTAAGTGCGGCCTGGAGATTATATTCTATGGTGGAGCAACACTGATTGGATGAGTATACAGCAATGTCATCTGCATACATAGCAACTTCGCAATTTCTGAGATTTGGAAAGTTAGATGTAAATAAATTATATAATGTTGGTGCTAATACCGACCCCTGCGGGACTCCCGCTGGGACCATTATAATTTACTATTTACTCAACAATTAGCTATGTTGAAAAGTGTTGCGTTAGTTGTCTCTGAAAGTCGTGTATGCCTGAAGATCTCCTGATATAAACCGGAAGCGAATTCCAAAGTCTTACGGCATATACGAAAAACTGTTTCTTTGTAACGTTATAGTTATATATTGGTGGAATGAGACTTCTACTTCTAGTGGAAGATGCGAATTGTAATCTTTGGAAAAGATACTCTGGGGTCTGGCTTTCTTTAAGATTAAATAGAAAAGTCAGTATTTCGGCGTCAAGGTATTTCTGTAGGTCTAATCCCAGAAAATTCTTTACATGACCAGAGAAGTGTTCCCTTCGACCTATGTTATAGACAAATCGCACTGTACTATTAACAACTACCTTCAGCTTCCGCGAGCTGTAACTGTCTAAATCACAAAAGATCGGATGTGCGTAAAACAGAATCGGCAACAGCAGTGACTTAACTAGCATAGCTTTGGTCCTTAATGGAAGACAGTTTCCTACTTGATACATAGCGCGCAGAGATCCGTAGACTTTAGACACTGTGTTCGTTATATGATTCTCCCAAGTAAGATTCCGGTTAAATATTACACCTACATTTTTCACGGTACTGACGTAGGTAGGGAAGCTTTGGGTATCGGGACTTGATCGGCTGATTACAATTGCTTGACTTTTGTCGGAGTTGAGCATAAGCCTATTTTTCCGCGACCATGAAACTATAGATTTGAGGTCTTCATTGACTCGCTCAGTGGCATCCTCAACTAGAGCCAATGGATAGCTTAAGTACAACTGGACGTCATCGGCATACATCTGAACCTTGCAGTATTTTAAGGTAGAATGAATGTCATTATTGAATAAGGTGAATAATAATGGGCCCATTATCCCCTTGTGGAACACCGGCTTTAGTAACAAGAAAGCTTGACAATCTCTTGTTTGCATGAAGCTGAGATAGTTTTTTAGCTTAGCAAGTAATATCTCATGGGACACTGTATCGAAGGCTTTCGAGAAATCGAGCAATACAAGCGATGTTACTCGATCTTCATTCATTTCAACGCGAAGGTCGTCCACCAAATTCAAGAGCGCAGTAGTACAGCTGTGCTTTGGTCTGAAACCGGATTGGTATGGTGAAAGGAGATTAAACTCATTAAGATATGAATGGATTTGATGGCTCATAAGTTTTTCGAAAACCTTCGGTATAAATGGCAGTATCGAGATAGGACGGTAGACTTTAATCCTTGAGGCTGAGTTTTTAGGAATTGGTATAATTTTGGAAGCTTTCCAAGCCATCGGATACGTGGAGTAAGTCAAAATATTATTAAATATATAAGTAATTTCAGGTAATACTCCGTGAATTATCATTTTTAAGAATTTTGGATGCATGTCGTCCAGTCCAATTGCATTCGACTTGATAGCAGTGATGGCATTAAGTACATCATATTCATGAATTCTTTGAAAGTAGAAGTCTCTTGAGGTTGTCGGGGTAGGTAACGCTTCAATATTATAAGGCGTATTATTTCTATGGTCAAGTGATGCTGAAGGAGCGGCAAAGTCTATATTTAAATCGTCAGGATCTATTTCATTAGTGTCTGTATTTGCTGTCTCTTTTCCCCCTATACCTAGCTCCCTTACATTATTCCAAATTTTCGTTCTATTGAGATCTGGCTTAAATTTAGACGAGTACAATCTCATCTTTGCATTTCTTATTGCTCTTTTGGCATTATTTCTTGCAGTCTTGTACTCATTGAAGAATTCGGGGATTTTAAATCTCTTCCATCTCTTGTATCTCTGATTTCAAGAAGCTGTTCGATATTCTGAGTTAACCACTCACAATTTTTATTGCGAAGGGTAAACATTTTTATCGGGACATGCTGGTCAAAGAGACTATTAATTTTGGAAGTGAAAAAATTTACTTGGTCATCAATTGATGACAGGAGGCGAAGTTCTTACCAGTCGATGGAAAAAGTGTCCCAGAGCAGAGAACTTTCATCTATTGCCTTGAAATCTCTGTATGTAATTGTTTGATAAGTTAAACTATTACAGTTAAAAATAAACAGTTAAAAACTATTACCATCCGTGCTTTCGTTTTCGAGATATTTCTCTTCAAATACAGATTTGTTTTTATTTTTCTTAACCAATTTTTGTGAAAATCGCATTTATTTCGGCAAAGTGTGCTTATTATTCTATTTTTACTATGTATTATTATTTTGATTCGCCATAGCGTCACCTACAAATTAACTTTTCAAAGTTTTTACCTGAAGCTTACATTGATTCTCTGTTAGTCTTTGTTCATGGTTGCCAGAGTCAACTACCGCGACCCTGAGATTGCTTCTGACAATATCAGAATGGGTCCTAGCTTTCTTCCTCTCGGGTAAGGGTTGAGAGGTAGTATCATCGTGCCTGCCTCTTTTTGAGCATCCCTCTGCCTCTGTAGGTTCGGACGTGAGTGCCTAACCCACATCAGCAGGGGGTCGCACAAGCCTGTCAGCAACTGAGGCGGGGGGTAAGCGACCTCCCTTCCTCGTCGCAGTCAGCCTTCCGCTAGCCCATTTAGAGGCATGCGCCCTAGGTGGATTCTGTTGTCCTGATTTAGACCTATCTACAGCTTGTTCTACCTTCTTCTTTGCCTTATCTAGCGCCTGGACATCACTCTCCGTGTAGGACGTGGGGTCGCGCTTACTGAGCCGCCTAATAAGCCTCTTTGCATTGGCTACCTGTCTACGCTCCTTTCTTAAACTGGCTACCAGCTGTCGTGAACTAGAGCGGGCTTGCTGCCCTGCGCTCCTTACAATGTTCTCCTCAGCGGTCGCTGGAACTTCGGGTGACCCCGAGCTATGGCAGTGCTTTGGATTACACTGTGCGGAAACGACAGTGCAGTTGCTACCCAAAGTGGAGTCAGCGTTTCCCTGATCTTCGTTCCCTTGCTCCTCATTTTCTTTGCACTTCCCTGATTGTGATAGGGTTGACGAGCGTCGACTTGTCGCGACGTTATCGTGCTCCACACCCATCTTCACCACCTGTGAGATCCCATCGCCAGCAGCCAAGATTGTACAAGTAAGAGACTTGCTGCTATTCTCGGTTGGTGAGTCTGGTGATCTCGCAGTCGGGTCCTGCTCCTTTCTGGCCTCCTTATCTCCTTTTCCCTCCACAGGTGCTGGTGAGATCATCCTTTGTCCCGACTGGCTACGGCAAGTCACAGACCCAGGTGGTCCCATCAGCCCCTTTATGCCTGAACCTGACGCAGACACTGTTTCCCTCGAGCAGCTAGCTAGCGGCTCACTATCTCGTGAGGACAGCTCTTGTATATAGGCCTTGGCATTGTGAAGCCTTTTCCTATCCCCGTCCGTCAGCTCCTCCCACTTCTTTCTCCCTAGTCTTTTTATTGTCTGTTTGCTATTGGCAATCTTGCTGCGGTCATTTCATTTTCATTTTTAATGCATTTTTATTTGTTAATTCAAGTATTCCTTACATGCTAGACAAAAGTGCTTAAAACTAGCTTAACTAACTTAACTATCGTACTCTAACTTACTGGCCCCACACGGGCACTCTAAGCTAAACTTAATACCTATACTATGTCTTTCGACGTAACCTAACATAAAGTATTGAATTTTAATTAAACTTACAATTTATAAGCTAAGAAAAATTTTAAAAAACTTAGCAAAAGAACATTTTAATTTTTGTTTAAAACTACCTGAAATAAAACTTACAACTACTTAACCTATCTTAACTCTAGCTACGTAATTAAATACGTAATTTTTTTTGTTTTTTTTTGTGCTGTGTTATTTTATAATTTTTTTTTGTGGTTTTTTATTTGTTTTTATATTTTTTTTGTTAGCAAAGTGCTGTTTTTTTTTTTTTTTTTTTTTTTTTTTTTTCGTTATTTTTTATAAAACTTAAATAGACCTATCCTACCTAAACCTACGTAAGGCCACGGCATGTCTACATGAATAAACATAACAGGCGGCCAACTATGCCTTGGGGTCTACCCCGGATCGAACGGAATCGACGAGGGAATTCCATTTGCTTCTAACAGCCACCAGAATTTCTTATGTTGCTGTTCAACATCGTGCCCATCGCGCCCCGAAACCGACCTACTAAACCGGAGGCGCTCCGTTTGGCTCTGTGCGACGTCTCTGTCGTAGTTGAGCCGCCTATCCACAGACTTGCGAGCAACATGGAAGATTAGCGGTACCGCTGATCTATCCTGGATCAGACCCTGTTGGTCAAAATAGAGGAATGCTTCTGGTGGAACGAAGCCGTTAAGGCGCACTCTTTCGTGGTACGTGAAATTGGGGTAATAAGCCCCGAAGATCAGGCTATTCATCGAACTCATTGCTCTTGCAATGTGCCTTCGAGTCATCTTGATCAGGAAATTATCCACTCTTATTAAGTTAGCCCTATTGTATAGGACCTCATTGGAATAGAATTTTTTGTACTCAGACTCTGGTGTTCTGTATAAACGAAGGCAAGCCCGAAGACAAGCCCTCTCAAATACCCGAATCCTTTCCATCGAACTTGGTCCGACGTTGAACCACACGGGACAACCATATGCTATCATTGGCCGTATAAGGGCCGTGTAGCAGATAACCTTTACCCTTGCATCGAGTTGGCTGCTATAAAACAGTCTCTTTGTAAGGGCAAAAGCGCCTCTGGCTCTGGCCAGAGCAGCATCTATATGTTTGTTAAAATACAGATATTGGTCTAGCCAGAGCCCGAGGTATCTGACTACATTTCGACATGCAAGCAATCTTGCTGCGGTTTGATGCAGTAGATTGCAAGGAGATGCTGGACGAGCTAGCAACCGAGCGACTGTCATCGTCGAGAAGAAGTTTCTCTAAGTCGATGTCAATCGCTCCGCTGCTTTCACCATCCGAAGTAGCTGTTCGTCCCTGGGGTTCTTCCAGGAGTTTTTCTTCGTCGTTACTGTTTTGTGGGGTTTCCCCCGAAGGTTGTGTGTTTTGTTATTTTCTGTTATTTTTATTTTTAATATTTTTCATTAGGTTTGATCCCACGAGTAAGCCGGTGGGAAAAAGTGCCACCACAGCATAGCCGGTTCTACTGTGGTGGGGCAATGAATACGACAGGCCCCCGCCAGGGCACCTGAAGGAGCTCGTTAAAGACTGATTTATCCCTCAGCCTTGCATCCTTGGGCACGGTTTACTATATGCTCACACCACCACTGGAATCAGGTTGACTACTCTTTGGCTTCGGGCCCTCATCCAGAGACCTTACAGCTTGGGTAGCCCTGCTGCAATCGCCTTCTGGGGTCAACAGGACCTACTGAGCCTCCCCACCAGCGTCAAGGTAAGTAGTCGAAGAGGAGGAATGAATATACCATAGGTACTGCTGGAGAAAATTCGCCAAAGATGGTTTGGCTAGACGCGCCCACTAGACTCTTGTTGTCTCTGCTCCAAAAGTAGGTACCAACCTAAAGTTGGTAAGAAGTTCGAGCTGAGCAACAAGAGGAAAATGTGGAGGCTAATTAGCCAAACTATGACGACTGCGGCAGACACCTAATGTAAGAATATTTGTATAGTATAGGTTTTTCTTTGCAGATTCGTTGGTAAGCAAATGTTTATATTTTTAACATTTGTATAAATATTTAATTATTTATTTTCATCATATTGTGGTTGGTAAGATATTTATATGTTTTATATTTTAACATTAAGGATTTTTTCATTTATACATACATATATATATTTCATTGTTCTTCTTTCTTTTTGCGTGGCAAAAGGCCCACCGACAAAAAGATTTAAGCCGATTGATCCAGGTGTTCTGCTCAGACGCGATCAATAAGACGAAGTCCGATTACTCAGATAAACTCTTCGAGTACTTAGCGCGGAAAGAGAAAAATAGGACGGAGAAGTTGCGGGAACTCTTGGCAGAAAAGCAAGACCACAATGAAAAGAATAGGTTGCTTGTAAAAAAAAAAAATATTTTAAGAAACCTTAACTCCTATAATTTACCTATAATGCATAATCGTTTGTTTTTGTTGTGCTTTTTTAATTTTATTTTTTTTTGTTGCTTTTATTTTCAAAGAAAACAAATATAATATTAAAAACTCAAAATTTCAAATTTTTTAAGAAACCATCAATCAAGTAAATAACAAAATAATCGTTTATTTTTGTTTGCATAAAGTCAATATATATACGCAAATTTTAAGACCTTAATCTTTTCTTAACTCTACGTAGGTACATGCTGAGAAGTAAATAAATAACTATTTTAAAAACATAAAACAATTCATGAATTCATTTCCATCAGAGGAGACCGAAGCCAACAGCCATGCAGCAGTGGGTGACGCCATGGTGTGTGTATGTGGCATATTTGAATTTCTGCGTATTTACTGAAATTGAAATAGCATTCTATTGATGCCTACTGCGATAAATATGATTGCAAAAGCAAATTCAAATTTTAAAAAAGTGCACGGGCAATGGCGGGCGGGCAACAGCTGTACCTATGTATACTATAATAGAAGTGTATTAGAAGAAAACAATTTGTTTTCTATTAAAAGTTGCAGATGAGCGAAGCAAGGCGAGCACGGGTCAGCTTTCTCTATGTATAAAACAGTTCACTGACTGACTGACAGACAACGCACAGACCAAACCGATGGACCTAAAGAGCTGAAATTTGGACAGTATATTGCTATATTAACATAAACATCCACTTAGAGACGATTTTTTGCAATCCCATCTCTAAGTGGGTGAATTCGGAAAAATAATTCGGCACTCATCTCCAATACAATTTGTTTTGCATTAACAGTTGTAGGGGACCATCTATAATAGACAAATTAATCGGATTTATAAAAAAAAAAGAAAAAAAAAAAACAAAATATAAAAATTCTAACTTCATTGTTGAACGCAACCCAAACATGCAAGTGCATCAAGTACAAAAGCCGGAAGAAATATTGTTTCGAATTTGAGCATAAGTCCGTAAAATGCTGACAACTTCATACTAGTACTAGTACCCGACAGCATACGTGCACCCGCCTACAAGAATTCATGTTTCTTTTTAACTTTGATTCTCGGCGATGGTGGTACTCTCTAAGCAATACTAGCTTAGCTTAGATAAATGTGCAATATACATACATATTGCATAAAAGGTAAACTTATTCTTTGGTATGTATCCTTAAATACATATAAGTTTTATTTAAATAGTGCTGAAGAAAGTGTAAAAAAAAAAGAATAGTGTTGAACTGACTCAAACACACGCTCGTGAATTCGCTTCGGGTGAATCGAGACATCCGTGTAGAACGAATATTTCGCCAACAATCCCACGAGTTACCCAATGATCCCAAGAGTTAACCATAGCCATCATCGGTAGGTATAACAATTCTCCTTTTTTTTTTTGTAAACCCTAAATAAATATTGCCTATCCTAAAGCCCGCCAGTACAGGCTTATCTTTCTTTTGGGCGAATTTTGTCTTCAGCACTACCAAAATTTGCCTAAATACGCCTGAACACAAGCTAGAAATCGGATAAATCGAGATTAACCTCAATACCGGAAAAGCCACATCAAGAATATCAGCGATCAATCGATCGCATAATTCAACCCAATCTCTAAGCAAAATTGCAGTCCATCAGCAAGCAGAACTAACAAACAAAAAAAGCAACAACATCAGCGCTCAGAAGCGGTCAACCCAATCACCAAGGAAACTTGCAGTCCATCAGCAAGCAGAATCAACAAAGAACAACGAGGAGCATCCGCACCAGCAACCAGGAGTCACCCACCTGACTGTGTATTTGATCACATCTGATCAAGTGCCGGAGATCGAGCTTTATTGCTCTCCCCACACGCACCTGTCTAAATCTGTCACCTAAATTGCCCTTACTTAAAACTTATCCACATCATACGTACCACCACCATACACTCTCAAGTAATTAAGAAAAAAAAAATAAATTAAAAAGCTAAGTATTATATTTTGTTCTAAGTAAACTGTTCAATTGTTTCAATTTCGTTTAATTTCTTTCCAATTAGCATTTAGCAAAGAAAAATAAGATCCACCAAAATGCTGTGCACAACATCTTGGAGAATCGACAACAACAACTTTTAATTCTCCACATAAACAAAAATACCTACCATAGATGCAGTGAGTCCAATTTTTTTATTAAACAATTGAACTATTTATTTGTTTTTGCATTTGAATTTTTTCGCGGGTATTTGATTGTTTTTGTTTTTCCTTTTTATGCTGCACTTCGTGTGCGCTGAAAAAAAAGAGAGCTTAGCGAAACAAGTGCGTGCATAATTACATGATAAGATTTTTTTTTTTCATGCGCAAGCTTTTTTTTGTTATCACAGTGTCATTTATTGAATAGATCGGCACAGTCAATGTTTATTTATGTTTTTCTTTTTTTGATAACAATTTTGGAGTGGCTATGTTTGTGATCGCCAAATTATCGTGTGCATTCATACAAAAGAAATGAAATTCGAATTTAAGTTTAAGAATTTAATATCAGTTGATTTAATTTAGTTTTTATTGAATTGTAAATTATTAACGATGAATTTTGATATTTTGTTTTTGAGTTATATGAAACTTGACTAGTAATCTCTTCTTAGATTTAAGTTACTATTTTTCTTTCTCATTATAGTAATATAGAACTTTTTATTTCCAATAAATATTATTTCTTTTGTTTCATATTATGGTAAAATTATATCGTTTTGATTTGGTTTTTGGATTAGGCTGAATGAATTTCAGTATGTTTAGAGTTTAAATCTTGTTGTGTCAGTGGGAAAGTGAGTGTTAGGATGAAAGGTGTAGCAACGAAAATGTGAGTGATACATTAAAGGTCATTCATATTTACATTAGGGGCTATCGCGAATATTTTAAGAGTGGAGCGGTGGCCTAGGTAGTCCTATCCTATCACAGGATAGTGGACAGTGGGAGGGTCACACTCTTCCTTTTTATGCTGCACTTCGTGTGCGCTGAAAAAAAAGAGAGCTTAGCGAAACAAGTGCGTGCATAATTACATGATAAGATTTTTTTTTTTCATGCGCAAGCTTTTTTTTGTTATCACAGTGTCATTTATTGAATAGATCGGCACAGTCAATGTTTATTTATGTTTTTCTTTTTTTGATAACAATTTTAGAGTGGCTATGTTTGTGATCGCCAAATTATCGTGTGCATTCATACAAAAGAAATGAAATTCGAATTTAAGTTTAAGAATTTAATATGAGTTGATTTAATTTAGTTTTTATTGAATTGTAAATTATAAACGATGAATTTTGATATTTTGTTTTTGAGTTATATGAAACTTGACTAGTAATCTCTTCTTAGATTTAAGTTACTATTTTTCTTTCTCATTATAGTAATATATTTACATTAGGGGCTATCGCGAATATTTTAAGAGTGGAGCGGTGGCCTAGGTAGTCCTATCCTATCACAGGATAGTGGACAGTGGGAGGGTCACACTCAGGTAAACCAAATCCAACTTTAGGTTTACCAATTTTTTTTTTCGGATTTCAATTAGATTTTTTTCGAATTTACTAACTGGATTACTAGACATCGAAAGTTAGCACTGTTTGAAGTGGATAGTGTTTGCGATCACAGATTCTTAGATGTCCTGGAGATCACGGTTCATGTGAAACCATCTCTCCATCGCTTGCATCAAGAATTTTGTCCCGTACAATCATTATCTTCAGCTTCAGATTTTAAGATTCAAGTTATGCAATATATTTCCGATTTAGAGTTTATTGAAATCCAAAATTTTTGTCGTTGCAAAAATACACTTGCACTTATCACTTTCCCACACACAAGTATCTATATTCATATTTTCTTTGATTTTTGTTTTATTATTTTTTGATTTAGATTTTCTTTTACAATTATTTGTCTGATTTTGATTTATTTTTTTTTTTGATATATTTATAATACATATAGCTATCTTTGATTTATTTTCGACCATATTATTTGTACATTGCTTATGCTGTAAGCAGACACATTTCAAGACTGTATCATTGCAAAACTGTATCATTCCCATTAATTTTTTTTTAATATAAAACTATAATTATGCCTCCAAAAGGTCCAAACCGAGGTAGTTTAAATCAGAACCCTCACAATTTACGTGTAAATCGTAGACCCCAGGCAAATATTCGCGAAGATGGGGAAAGGCCTAGTACATCTGGCGTATCCAATTTGCAACCTCGGGTTGAAGATGTAGAAGACGAAAGCTACGTATCCGATCTGCAACCAGAAAATTCGTTACACGCGCAAAATGATAGCCATCGCGAAAATGTTGCTAATACGCACAATAACTCTGCAAATCAGTCATTTCGTGCTAGTCAGAGCTTAACGCGCTATATTCAAGAAGAAGTTACAGCTTCGATAGGACTTGGTAGATCTGCAGAACTCCGAGCGATTCGTGAAGAATTTGCAAGGGAATGACAATCGATGAAAGAGCAAGTCGCAGAAACAATTCGTTAAGTACTTCGAGCTACTACTCCTCAATACAATGCTGAAGAGTTTAATTTAAACCATCCTCAACCATCTCACAGCACCATACATAGGCGTGCTCTTCAACCTTGCATTGCAAACGAGCGGAGAGCACGCGAGAATCAGTTAAATGAAGATCCAATTCATCTCAGTGCAAATGCTCAATATTTCATTAATCAACTTAATGCCATGAACCTTAATCAAGATTCTCCTCGCGAAAGAAATATCGCATCATGTACCTCTCAAAAAACCATAGAATTCCAGAAATGGGGTTTGAAATTCGATAACCAGCATATGACGGTTGACGATTTCATTTTTCGGTTAAATCGATTGAAGGAATGTTATGGAGTTTCGTGGGAAGATATCTTCCTACATTTCCATCTTTTTGTGTCAGGTCAGGTAGAAAGCTGGTACTGGATGTATCTGAAATCAAATCTAGCTGCCGATTGGCGTACACTTCAGATTGCGCTAATAGAGCAATATCGAAGTCTCGAAACCGACTCAGAACTTTCTCGAAGAATGTTCGACCGACGACAAGGCGACAGAGAAAGTTCGATGACTTCTTTAACTCTATTTCGCTGATGAATACCCGTCTTCACCACCCTAAGACACATAGAGAGCTCATTGACTTGATCAAACAAAATGTCAAGCGGCGTATTGGCGAGCTTCTTGTTACGTACAATACCAATAGCCTACCAGAAATGGTCTACATCTGTAGAAATATAGAAAAGTACGTAAACCAAACTGATAGCGTACGTACAAGACAGTTCGTTCAACCCAACTTCAAAAGACATGTGAGCGAACTTGAAATACCCAGTACAGATCAAATGACTCTTGATGTTAATGCTTTGCAGATATCTCATAGCAAGCGAGACCCAAATTTATTTGCAAACAAAAAGGTCACTCTTTCGTTCAATGCCCTAGTCCGCAACGAAACCTATTCTGTTGCAAGTGCGGATTAGAAAACACGACAACACCACATTGTGTTAAGTGTTCGGGAAACCGGACACCGGGCGAACCGAGGACTGGGGAGTTTTGCCCGCAAGTAAAAAATCCCGGAGAACAATCTTTAGTAGTACAACAAACGTCTGATTTACATAACACTGTTCAAAATACCCAATATTTACATTTTCAACCTGACTTACAAAACATACCTGATTGTCCAAAAACATCTGATTTTCCTCCAAAAATTACAATTCTTAAAAATCCGATGGATACTAGCAGTAATCCGACTTTTCAGAAGGAACCAAAGTCTCTTCACGAGCGATTGGTAAATTATTACAATGTTCGAAGTCGAATTTTCGGATGCAAAGTTCCGAAATATATTTTGAAGCTTCGTGAACGCTTCAAACAGAAAAAGGAGATTTACCAATCTATATCGTCTTCTGAACTTTGTAGTGCTAATGATCCACGGCCTTATGTAAATGTACAAGTTTTCGGCAAACAAATACTTGGACTATTAGATAGCGGAGCGAGCATTACATGCTTAGGTTCAGGATGTCTAGAGATGTTGGAGAGTGCTAATGTAGCTTTTAAGTCTTTCTTGTCAAATATTAAAACTGCTAGCGGACAATCGCAATCAATCGTAGGGAAAGTAAAGACCCACATTATATATAAAGGAGTCTCGAAAGAGATAACTTTGTTTTTAGCTCCTTCACTAGAACAACAGCTGTATCTGGGGGATAATTTTTGGAAACTCTTTGAAATAGCGCCTCAAGTGATTTCGGAAATCTCGTCCAGATCACTGCAGACGTCTTGTGATTCAGATGTACATGATTTAACGGAAGATCAGTCCATGAAACTTGACTTGAAGTGTGACGAGTTTGTTTCCGTCTTGTGCTAAATTTGGGCTTGGACGAACAACTCTCGAAGAACACTACATTAACACAGGAAATGCTGAAGCCATTAAGCAAAGACACTATCCTGTTTCTCCAGCGGTACAAGCCCTTGTATATGAAGAACTGGATAGAATGCTCAGTATGGATCTAAAGGATTCCTTTTGGCAGATTCCTCTGGAGAAGTCTTCACGGGAAAATACTGCGTTTACGGTTCCTGTATCAGTTTACGGTAATGCCCTTTGGCCTCTGCAACGCGGCTCAACGCATGTGTAGGCTCATGGACAAAGTGGTACCACATAATCTGAAACAAAATATATTTCTTTATCTGGACGATTTACTAATTATATCAGGTACATTTGAAGAACATTTGGAATTGCTTTGATTGGTTGCTTCTCGACTAACTTCAGCAGGTCTCACCATAAACCTCTCGAAATCAAGATTTTGCTTTGAGCAATTAAAATATCTGGGCTATATTGTAGGAGAAGGATGCCTCAAAACGGACCCTGATAAAGTTTCGGCGATAAAGGAATTCCCTATCTCAAAAACACAGCGACAAGTTCGTAGATTTTTAGGTTTGTCCGGATGGTATAGGCGATTCGTGAAAAACTATTCCACTCTTGCCACCCCCATCACCGACACCTTGAAATCTTTGGTCCGGAAGCTATTGCAGCATTTGAGCAAATTAAGATAGCCTTAACATCAGCTCCGATACTCGTTAACCCTAACTTCAGCAAACAGTTTTTGATTTTGTGTGATGCATCAACATCTGGGATTTGATGCGTTTTATGTCAAAAAGATGAAGATGGCGTTGAAAGACCCATCTACTATTTTTCATACAAGCTCAATCCGGCACAGCGCAACTATAGCGTTACCGAATTGGAGTGTTTGGCTGCTGTTTTGGGAGTCGAAAAGTTTCGATCTTATATGGAAGGACAGGAGTTCACTATAGTGACTGATCATGCGAGCTTGAAGTGGCTCATGAATCAGAAAGACCTAAATGGGCGTTTAGCGCGGTGGAGCTTAAAACTCCAAAGATTCTCTTTCAAAATAGAGCACCGAAGGGGATCACAGAATGTAGTGCCGGATGCCTTATCTAGGGTATATGCCATTGATGAGATAGTGCCCGACACGACAGGTAATGTGAAATCCTCCGATGTCCTATATATACTGATCCGTCCTTTAAATCGGAAGACTTTGTAAGGTTGATAGAAACGATAGAGAAGAACAAAAACCAGCTACCAGATCTTCTTGTTTCAGACGGTTTTGTATACAAGAAGGTCAAACACTGCACAACGAATCTCAGAGACGATGACCTTGTGTGGAAACTCTGGATTCCAACTTCGCTGACCAAACGCCTGGTTCTTCTGGCACATGATCCTCCGAAAGCATCGCATGGTGGAATTGCAAAGACATTGTACCGTCTACGTGAACGTTTCTACTGGCCTAGTATGGCGGCCGAAGTAAAAGCGTTCATCGCGGACTGCAAGGTCTGTAAGTCTTCGAAAGCACCTAATTCAACTCTGAGACCACAAATGGGTCAAGCTTTTACGGTTGATAGGCCATTCCAACATATTTACATAGATTTTCTTGGTCCGTATCCGAGATCGAAAAGTGGCAATGTATATATGATAGTGTGTCTTGACCAGCTAACAAAAATTGTCATAGTCACTGCGTTACGAAAAGCAACGAGTGAATCGGCCATAAAGTTCCTTGAAGAACAAGTTTTCATTACATTTGGAGTACCTGAATCGATATTATTTGATAACGGGAAACAGTTCACTGGAAAAGAGTTTGCCAAGTTTCTTTCCAACTATGGCGTAAGGCACATCAAAACCGCAGCTTACTCCGCTCAAGCTAATGCAAGTGAGCGTGTCAACCGCTCAATACTATCAAGCATTTGAAATTCTTGGAATTTACCCTCAAAATCTCGCACCACAAGCTACGATTTTTGTTTCGCAACAATTATTTTTCTCGCAACGATTTTCGTTCTAGGAATAAGGGGCTTAAGTATTATATTTTGTTCTAAGTAAACTGTTCAATTGTTTCAATTTCGTTTAATTTCTTTCCAATTAGCATTTAGCAAAGAAAAATAAGATCCACCAAAATGCTGTGCACAACATCTTGGAGAATCGACAACAACAACTTCTAAGTCTCCACATACACAAAAATACCTACCATAGATGCGGTGAGTCCAATTTTTTTATTTAAACAATTGAACTATTTATTTGTTTTTGCATTTGATTGTTCTTCGTGTGCGCTGAAAAAAAAGAGAGCTTAGCGAAACAAGTGCGTGCATAATTACATGATAAGATTTTTTTTTTTCATGCGCAAGCCTTTTTTTTGCTATCACAGTGTCATTTATTGAATAGATCGGCACAGTCAATGTTAGGTTAGGTTAGGTTTTCGGGCTGATGAGGATGTGTGTGTCCTCATCACACTTAGGTCCATGTGGACCCATTGTGATACCCATAGTGTGATCCTACCCGTGGTATCAATGTCTATGCTTTCATCCAACCCGACGCCTTAGCAAACTCAAGTATATTAGATGGTGATCCATCAGAAAGCTCCTCGATGTGATCGAAGAAGAATTTGCCTAGGGTTCTGTTTCTTAGTTGACAGAGGTTAGGGCAGTGACAGAGGAAATGGGTTGTATCCTCATGTACCTCTTCATCACCACATCCTCTGCATATGTCATCATCATTCAATCGTAATCTTTTCATGTGGTATCTTAAGGTATTATGCCCTGTTAGCACCCCAATTAGTATTGACAACGACTTTCTATCTTTTTGTAATAGTTTTCTAGTTCTTGTTTTGTCATACTTTGGCCATAGTCCTCTCGATATCACACAGGTGTTTAGCGATCTCCACCTATTGTTCGCATCAGTTACTGATTTTTGTTCAATTCCGGCCCGAAGGTTGCAGAGTGGAGGTTTGACCGTCCCGTCTGCTTGTTCTCTATCTAGGGCTGAACCCTTTCTAGCCAGTTCGTCTGCGGCTTCATTGCCCGGTATCCCGCTGTGACCAGGGACCCAGCAGAGTTTTACATTGTGCTGCGTACTGAGAACCTTAAGCTCTTCGCGGCAATACTTTACAAGCTTCGATGTTATTTGCGTAGCAGCTGTCGCTTTTATGGCCGCCTGGCTGTCAATGTAAATATTGATATCCTCACGTGATATTGTCATCATTGACACCAATTGAACAGCCTTTGTCACTGCTAGAACCTCCAGCCCCAGTTTTTTCCGAAGAATCTACTGCAGGTATAGAAAGCGACGGATGCCTTTCTTACCCTTTCTTTAATATTCAGCTTCCAGTTAAGCTTTCTGTCCAGCATGAGGCCTAAATATTTTGCGCTTTCAGACAACTTAAGGGGGGTACCCTCAATGTTTGGTAGCGTGAAGGCTGGTATAACTCTTTTATAAGTGAACAGCACTAGTTCGGTTTTCTGAGGGTTGACCCCCAGTCCGCATTGTTTAGTCCAAACATTTAGTGTGTTTAAGCCTTGCTGAACTAGTTCACTAACAGTGGTTAGGAATTTCCCCGTGACAAGTAGCACCACATCGTCTGCATATGCTACTGCTTTTATTCCACTGTATCTAAATTTCGTTAACAATTCATTAATGACCATGATCCAAAGAAGTGGGGATATGACCCCTCCTTGAGGTGTGCCTCTAGATGCGATCACATTTTGACGGGTTCCCCCGAGTTCAGCGATGATGTGCCTATTATTTAGAAGGCTAACTATCAATTTGGTCACGGTGCGTTCAACATGATTATCTTCGAGCGCTTTTTTAATCGCATGCGTCTCGACATTGTTAAAAGCACATTCAATATCGAGAAAAGCTGCCAGCGTGTATTCCTTAAAGTGTAGGGATCTTTCAATCGTGGTGACAACATCATGTAGCGCTGTCTCCACGCCCTTACCCTTAGTGTAGGCATGCTGTGCCGCGGACATATTCATGTGGTTGAGTTTACCACGTATATGCACGTCTAACAGCTTCTCAAAGGTCTTTAGCAGAAACGAAGTGAGGCTAATAGGTCTGTAGTCTTTTGCGGTAGTATGGCTGGCTTTCCCAGCTTTGGGAATGAAAACAACTTTCACTTCCCGCCACGCTCTGGGTATGTGCCCACACCTAAGACTGTTCTGAAAAATTTTATGCAAAGTTGGTGCCAATAGGTGCTTAGTTTTTTGCAGCATGATCGGAAAAATCCCATCAGTTCCTGGTGACTTGAAGGGCTGAAATGATTCGATTGCCCATATAAGCCTTTCCTCAGTCACCATTCCTATTGGTACCATCATCTCTTCTGGTCGATTATCAGTTACCAGATTGCTGGCTGGAGCCTCGCATCCCGGAAAATGTGTTCTAAGCAGAAGATCCAGGGACTCAGAACAGGATTGCGTCCAGTTACCACTGGAATCCTTGAGATAACCTGGTACGGACGGTTCTTTTGCCAGGATCTTTCTTAGTCTCGCAGCTTCTGTAGTATTCTCGACATTGCTACAGAAAGTACGCCATGAGGTGCGTTTTGAGCTGCAGACTGCGCTTTTAAATTTCCTTTGACTGGATTTATATATTTCCCAGTCGCTTTCAGTATTGAGTATTTTCGCCGCATTAAAGAGTTTCCGCGCTTCTTTCCTCATGTCGGAAAGCTCTTTATTCCATCACGGCGGCGACTTTTTACTGCGCATGCTCTTAATAGGACATGACTTTAGGTATGCTTTATTGAGGGTAGTGCATAGCACCTCAATTGCGGCATCAATTTCTTGCGGTGTTCGTGCTGTTTGTTCTAGTAAATTATGTTCACTATTTCCCACCTCGCTGGCAAAGAGATCCCAGTCACACTTTCTGGGGTTCCGGTATTTTGCCTGCGGGGGTTTTGGTTCGTCTATCACGAATCCTATTATTCTGTGATCTGAAAAAGATATGTCAGTGGAAACTTTCCACTGATTCACATGAAAAGAATCCGAGATGTTCGTGAGGGTAACGTCTAAGACTTCTCGCCTATTCTTGGTTATGAACGTGGGTTCGTTCCCAATATTCGCTATCAATAAATTATGTTCAATAATGAATTCGAAAAGAGACTCACCCCTTGGATTGATATCAGTGCTGCCCCATTGTGTGTGATGGGAGTTTGCATCGCATCCTATGAGCAGGTCCCATTTTACTTCCTCCGCCTTATTCACCAGTCTGCGTGCGTCCTCAGATGGTGGCCCATCCGTGGAGTCGTATGGCATGTACACCGATGCCATCGCAAGTGAGGGTTTTCCCTGCCTGTCGAGTTTTACGACTGTCTGGTCACTGTTGCAGTATCTGGATAGAAGAAATAGCTTAATTCGTTTCAACTTAATTCGACAACTTTAAAGTAAAAACTGTATCCCTGTCCGAACTTCGAATGACAGTAAAAAAACTGAAAAATAACAAGGCTCCGGGATATGATTTAATCACTGGCGAAATTTTGAAAGAGCTACCGAAAAAAGTGCTGGTTAAGTTGCTCTACATCATAAATGCTTCTTTAAGACTATTATATGTCCCAAGGCAATGGAAAGTCGCCGAAGTTATTATGGTTCCAAAACCGGGGAAATGTGCAAATGACAAGAAATCATATAGACCCATTTCACTTCTGCCAATAATATCTAAGGTCTTCGAGAAACTTCTGCTGAAACGATTGCAACCAGTAATTGAAGAAAGACACTTGATCCCGGATCATCAATTCGGCTTTCGGGTCAAACATTCCACAATCGATCAGGTGTATCGAATAACGAACGAAATTGAAAAAGCTTTAGAAGGGAAAAAAGTATGCTCTAGCGCTTTTCTCGACGTATCGCAAGCCTTCGACAAGGTATGGCACGAAGGCCTAAAGTATAAGCTAAGGGTAATCTTACCGGAAAAGTTGTACAGACTATTGGAATCTTATCTTGAAAACAGACTTTTCCGTGTTAGACACGGGAGTGAATACTCGGATTTCAAAGAAATCTACGCCGGTGTTCCACAAGGAAGTGTTCTCGGCCCAATTCTGTTCCTGCTCTACACAAGAGATATACCACAAGATGAAGGGACCGTTGTAGCAACGTTCGCAGACGACACGGCTATCCTCGTAACGGATGAGTCAGTCGAATCATCAACGAGAAAACTCCAACGAGCTTTGAACAAAGTATTCGAATGGACAAAAACCTGGCGAATAGTCCTCAATGAGACAAAATCAACGCATGTAAATTTCACGCTAAGAAAGATAAACAACTTACCTATATACATTAACTCGGTGCAAATACCGTACGCAAACGAGGCAAAATATCTAGGAATGACCCTAGACGCAAAACTTAAGTGGAAACCACACGTTAAAAAGAAGCGCGAAGAGCTCGAAATCAGATTTAGAGAAATGTATTGGTTACTCGGGAAATACTCGAAGCTAAGCACATATAACAAACTGCTTCTGTATAAGCAAGTGCTAAAACCGTCTTGGACATATGGTATACAACTTTGGGGTTGTACCAAACCAAGCAATATGGCTCTACTGCAAGCATTTCAAAACAAAATACTAAGAGCAATCCTGAATGCTCCTTGGTATATAAGGAATAGTGATATTCACAGAGATCTAGGAATTGCTACCGTGACGGACGAAGTAACAAACTTTGCTCGCAAACTTCGTAGCCGTCTTCATGTTCACTGCAATAATGAAATAATCCGTACTATGGACGTGACAAATCTTGAGCGCCGACTACAAAGAACAAGACCTTTCGACCTAGCGCCGTAAGGAAAACCGCATTTAATGACGGTATTAGTAGGTGCTTTCACTGGAAAGCTACCTACCTAACGCGATTAACACTACAGAAGCGTAAACTACTTGTTAAGGCAACTTAGTCGTAGTCATCACAAAAAATGAAAAAATGAGAGGGTCGAATTTCCTACTACTATGAGTACGCGCAGCCGGTTCTCATAGTGCCTCTCTGGGGGGGGTGAGGTTTAGCCCGTAGGCATATACTGACTAGCACTGATGGCATTGTCAGATATATGAATCGGGCATAACCAATGGTACGGACCATTGGTATCTTTTGAAGATTCCTGCACCTCCAGGCGCAACAAAAAAAACAAAAAAAAAAAAAAAAAAAAAAAAAAAAAAAAAATTCGTTTCTTTGCAACAATGCAAGTTCTGATCTTACTTTCAGGGTTCGGTGTATTGGTCTTGTATAATTCCAGGCCTTTTGCGTTTAGTCCCATAATGTTGCCTCGGACAGTCCAAGGCTCCTGTATGAGAGCAACGTCAATATCCCTATCTCCCATAAGGCAGATAAGGTTGGCACTGGCCGCCTTACTATGATGAAGGTTTATCTGTAATACCTTCATCATTGCAATTGGAGCCTCCTTCTTTACCTTGCTGGACTGGTCCAGCAATGGGTCTAATCTTGCATCGGGTAATCCCAACGCGTACTTTGTAATTTACATCGCGGAGCAATGGCATTGACCGCTGACTGAGGAGGATGGTAACTTCCATCCCGGCCTCAGTGTGTTCTCCCACTTCAATGACCTCCCAGTCCTTACTAAGAAGTTCTGGGTTAAGTAACCTTAAATACCTCTCTATCCTATCCTTCGGGAGATAAGGACCCGTAAGGAGTAAGCGACCTTCTGGTCGAGTGAGGTGGATCAGCTCTTTTTTCTCGATCACCTTCAGGTCGGATCTATCCCACGGAGCTTTGGTGTCAGAGATGAACTTTCTTAGCCATTTCAAGGTAGCTTCATTGTCACACTCCATGACCTTGAATCCCTTGAAGGTAGTCAGCTGTCCAAAAAGTGGATATGGTTCCAAACCTTTAAGGAGAGCCTCATTCACACCATCAAGGATCCTGATCTCAAGAAGTCAGTGAGCTTCCGATCTGGGTTGCCATAGTCGAGTTCTGACTCTTTTCCCAGGCAATGATGGAGAGATCGTCTCATCCTGCCTACCTCTTTTAGAGCTTCCCGCAACTACTTCCTCAGGTTTAGACTCGCGTCCGCTACCTGCAGCAGTTGGGGGTTGCGAAGTTCCGCCCGCGGCAGAGGTGGGAGGCGGAAGGCCGCCCTTCCTCGCCGCGACCAGCCTATCGGTAGCCCTACCAGAGGCAAGCGCCCTGGGTGATCTAGCCTGTCCTACTGGCTTACCAGAGGCATGCGCCTTAGGTAGTCTGTCTTGTCCTGCTGACCTTACTACAGCTGGCCCTACAATTTCTTTTGCCCTAGCTAGCGCCCGGTTGTCCTTCTCCGTGTAGGATGAGGGGTCTTTCTTTTTTAATCGCCTTAACAACCTTTTGGCGTTGGCTCTCTGCCGGAGCTTCCTAGATTAGCTGGATATCAGCAGCTGGGGGGCTTGCTGCCCTGTGCCCTTTGCCTTGCTCTCCTCAGCGGCCTTCGGAGCATCGGGAATACCCAAGTCCTGGCAGCGCTTCGAATCGCACTGCGCGGAAACAACAGTGCAGCAGCTTCCAATTGTAGAATTGGCATTAGCCAATTCGTCTACGCTATCTGCGCATTCCACTGGTGATGATAGGGTCGGTGCACAGACCTCACCCGACGAGCGTAGGCTTGTCGAGGCGCTGTCATGCTCTTCTCCTACCCTCACCGTCTGTAATGCCCCCTCTCCCCCAGCCAGGATAGTACGAGTAGGAGACTTGCTGCTAATCCCGGTTAGAGGGTCTGGCGTCCTCACAGTAGAGTCTTGCACCCTGTCTCTAGCTAATACCCCACTAGCCTCACTAACATTTGGAGCTTCTGATGGGATTGACCCTTGTCCCGACTGGCTAAGGCAAGTCACAGACTTGGGCGGCCCCATCAGTTCTACGGTGCACGAGTCTTCCGCAGTCACCGCGACTCTCGAGCAGCTAGCAGTAGGCTCACTGTCTCTTGAGGACGGCTCCCGCAGGAAATCCCGCGCACTTTGTAGTCTCCTCCTGTCATTCCTGGACAGCTCCTCCCACTTCTTCTTCCCTAGCCTCTTAATCGTGAACTTGCTATTTGCCTTCCTACTGTGGTTTGACGCAGTGGAAAGCAGGGAAAAATTGGACGAGCTATCGATCGACCGACTGTCATCGTCGTCGAGAAGAAGATTCTCTAGATCGATGTCAATCGTTCCACCGCTTTCTCCATCCGAAGAGACTACTATCGACGGTTCTGGAAGTGGGGCTTTCCCCTCTTCCTCCATCGAGCGATTTGGGGTCTCCCCCAAAACTGTTTTGTATTTTGTTTGGTGTTTAAATCATTCATTAATTGGATCCCACGAGTAAGCCGGTGAAATAAGTGCCACCACAGCATAGCCGGTTTTACTGTGGTGGGGCGAAAATACGACAGGATCGATTGTGAAGTAATTCGTGACGCGAGTACAATCTCAACGTAGGCTTCCAAAAGGGAGAACACGAACCTTCCAAGGCCGGTGCCCTAAAACAAAAAGGTTCGGTTCGGTTAGGTTTTATTGAATTCTTTTCTTTTTTTCCAGATCGCTAGAATCATCCTCTGAAAATCGAACCAGAATGAACATAAGCGTCCTGTAAGTGACAGGACAATAAAGCAGTATGCATAAAAAGAAAGTATTAGTGCGAAAAGTGTGCTACGGCAATTTTGTGTGAACGTGCTGTGAAAACCCAATGGCTTAAAGCCAAAAGAAGAAAAATTAATAAATTAAAAAATAAATAAGAAAAATAAAGAATAATTAAAGAAAAAAGAAAGAAAACTGTGCTAATTGTGTGTGATACGTGTATCGAACTTAAGAAACTACAAGGTAACAGTTCTAACGTCCACAGGGCGCAAAATACACAAAGCACAAGTAAAAAATACTTAAATTTATCAATATTATATTATATAAAAAAAAAGAAAAAAAAGGGGTATAGCACAAAGCACATATGCACAAAGCACATGTAACTTTAACCACCAGCCAAGCACACGGATCCAAGCACACAGGACTTAAATTTTTTATTTTAATTTTTTTTTTTTTTTTCCTAAGTAAATTATACAATATTAATAATGTAAGCTAAGTAATCTTAATCTAGTTAATTCTTTTTACCGTTCTTTGTAATTCTATGTAATATTAAGTAATTATAAAATCATCATTGAAATCTAATGTAATTTTAACACTTAATGTTAAGACTAAGGTAAACAATTCAAAAAATTCCATTTGTATAAATTTGTTCTTTTTTCACAATTGATTTTGCCTTTACAATGTACAACTATATTAAAATGTTATACTTCAATATTGTAAATATATCCTTTTTTATTATTTTACTGTAAATTATTATTATATTACCTTTTAAATGTACCACACAGCCTTTTACTAACGACGGTCGTGCAAGGGTTTAGCATCTTCGAGTATCACTCCCCATTAATATCTATTAAAGAAGGCAAGGGATGGATCGTCGATGAACATTTCAAGCTCGTACACATCATTCGTCTGGAACAATTCGAAGAATTGCTGAAGAAGATGACGGAAGCAGTAAAGGGCGAGATCACGGGAGGAGACAGGAAAACAGTGGCACAACATGACTTGACTCAAGTCTATGAACGCTTCTACTCACTTAAGGGAAGAGCTCAGAGGAAGCCTAGGTCAATCAACTGGATTGGATCCGCCTGGAAATGGTTGGCAGGGAACCCCGATGCAGCCGACTGGGACAAGGTGCTCCGCAACGAGCAAGACCTGATCGAAAATAATAACCAACAGTATCAAATCAACAAGAGGGTCCTGAAAATAGCCGAGAACATCACACAGAAGATCAACTGGGTAATCGGTAATACAGCAAACCAACTTACGTCATCAAACAGAGCGAAGTTCGAACAGGATATCATCAACGAAATTATGGTGATTAAAGAAGAGGTCAACGAAATTATTCGTGGTTGCCAAATGGCGATGAGCGGTATAGTCAATACTTATCTTCTAGATCAGGAGGAAATCAACAGAGTCATCAGCGAAGTCGAAACCCTACCGTACTCAAAGATAGTGGAAGCCCTGCAATATGGTACACCGTCCGTATTCACGAATGAGTCTTTGCTGCTGTACGTCCTATCTATGCCAAAGGTTAGCGAATCTGAATACAATCTTCTGCTGACGAGATCATCGATAATTAATGGAAAACAGGTGGATCTGCAGTTCGAAAGGATTTTAGTAAACCACGAGGAAACGTATGGGGTGTCATTACGCTACCCCATCATGGGCAACATGACGGTGTGCGAAAGGAATTCATCGGAGAAGCTGCAAGAGGACGATTGCATCGCCCGTCTGCTGAAAGTAGGTCACGCTGGTTGCACATTCCGTTCGAACACTGCGGAGGTCGTCGAAATTATCAAAGAAGATACAATATTCGTCACGAACTTCAACGGAGAACTTACCAGCGGAGAAAGTTCAAGAAACTTATCTGGAACCTTCCTGATTCACCTTAATAACGAAACAATTCACCTAAACAACAGGACATTTGAAAGTTTCGTCACAACTTCACTTCAGGCTCTGCCGCCTGTCCTTGCAAACATCACTGCAGTTCGACACAAGATCGACATCGAGTACGTGCACGACATCAGCATGGGCAATATCAAGATCCTTCGAGAACTTACCAACAAGATGAAATCATCAGCGGTTGCTGATGTTACTATCCTCCTTATTATAGCTGCTGCGGGCTTGACCATCTGGTGCAGGATCAACAGAAAGGTGGACATACCTAGAATTCATCTGCCAGAACCGGGGATACATCCCCAAAATATCGTCCTGCAACATTGAGATCTACGGAACGTGGGAAAGTGAGTGTTAGGATGAAAGGTGTAGCAACGAAAATGTGAGTGATACATTAAAGGTCATTCACATTTACATTAGGGGCTATCGCGAATATTTTAAGAGTGGAGCGGTGGCCTAGGTAGTCCTATCCTATCACAGGATAGTGGAAAGTGGGAGGGTCACACTCAGGTAAACCAAATCCAACTTTAGGTTTACCAATTTTTTTTTTTCGGATTTCAATTAGATTTTTTTGCGGCTCTTTTGATAATTTATTTTGAATGTTACTTCTCCTAGGCATGTACAAATGTACGGTAGTTCAGCGGCTGGTGCAAGAACCCACCCATTTCGACGAGCTAGATTCGTGCTTTACGCAAGCATGCCTACCCGCACTCCGTCGACTGAACACCCCACCAAACCACCCATTGATTTCTGCAGGATTTCCTGTGATCCTGGAAATTTATGGGATCGTAAAAGTTGTGTTTGGTGGGACCAGCATCCGTTACACAGTGGCAGGGGGGGCCAAGCAACGCGAGCACGGGTCAGTTAGTATAGTATATTTTTGTATTCATCTATAAGGAATGACCACTTAGTTTCAGATTATTTATTATGATACTTATACTTACTTCATAGGTATAACTACTTAGATTTATATTTACTTATGTTATTTTGCAGACGGGGAACATGAGGTCACCCAGCAGCTAGGTAATGAAGATAGCATAGGTACTACTGGAAAAAATTCGCCAAAGATGGTTTGGCTAGATGCGCCCACTAGACTCTTGTTGTCTCTGCTCCAAAAGTACCAACCTAAAGTTGGTAAGAAGTTCGAGCTGAGCAACAAGAGGAAAATGTGGAGGCTTATTAGCCAAACTATGACGACTGCGGGGTCCAGGCAGACACCTAAGGTAAGAATATTTGTATAGTATAGGTTTTTCTTTGCAGATTCGTTGGTAAGTAAATGTTTATATTTTTAACATTTGTATAAATATTTCATTATTTATTTTCATCATATTCTGGTTGGTAAGATATTTATATGTTTTATATTTTAACATCAAGGATTTTTTCATTTACATACATATGTATATTTTATTGTTCTTCTTTCTTTTTGCATGGCAAAAGGCCCACCGACAAAAAGATTTAAGCCGATTGATCCAGGTGTTCTGCTCAGACTAGACGCGATCAATAAGACGAAGTCCGATTACTCAGATAAACTCTTCGAGTACTTAGCGCGGAAAGAGAAAAATAGGACGGAGAAGTTGCGGGAACTCTTGGCAGAAAAGCAAGACCACAATGAAAAGAATAGGTTGCTTGTAAAAAAATATTTTAAGAAACCTTAAAGCTTAAATCCTATAATTTACCTATAATGCATAATCGCTTTTTTTGTTGTGCTTTTTTAATTTTATTTTTTGTGTTGCTTTTATTTTCAAAGAAAACAAATATAATATTAAAAACTCAAAATTTCAAATTTTTTAAGGAACCATCAATCAAGTAAATAATAAAATAATCGCTTATTTTTGTTATACCTTCTTATTTTATTTGTTTCCTCTATGTAATAGGAAGAAAACAATTTTATTTATTTATTTATATGAGATCTGTTTGGTGTGCAGTAGAATTACGTAAAATTATTGAATCTGTCAAAAATCAAGAGAAAAGAGAGGCAAATGAGAGTGTCAAAAAATTCCCCTACTACGAAATCGTGCTACACTAGGGACATCTATCAAACAGCCATCTGACAATTCCTGAAATGTCAATCTTCATTTTTGTTTGTGCAATTTGAAGGTTCTGAGAGGATTTTCCCTTACTTTTCAAATTATTTACTTATTGACAGCACACCAAACAGACCTATATATTCACTTAATTAATTCTATTATTAATTGTTCTTAATTGTACTTCTTACTACTTACTTAATTTCAGTTATTATGTGCTAATTACTATTGCTTATCACTATTATTAGTTAATCTTACTACTAACTACTCAATTCTACTTATTACTAATTACTATTGCCTATCACTACTTTTACTTATTCATCACTAATTTTATTAATTTTTTTTTTTTTTTTTTTTTGTAGGGAAGGTGGCATCGAAAGCCAGTGTGTGGGACTTTAACCCTAACTAAAACCACCTCTGCTTCCAACCCCATTTCCCGACGATGGTACCAAGGCATATCGTCTACCGGGGGGGTTCTTAGCCGTGGATTCCATAGCGTGGGAAAGCATCCCAATTATAAAGAAAACACCTATTATTACAACTGAGAGTAACTCTCATCCAGTAATTTTTCTCTAATATATTGCAATATTAACGTTTTGGAGGGGTGAAGTACATTAGCTGACCCCGAAACTAACTTTGTAACCTGAATTTTACTTATGTATTCACCCCTGTGACTGGAATTACAAGGGAAGAAATCAAAATTAACGGATTTTTCCGAATTCATCCCTTATAATTTTGTCCGTTTTCAAACCGGTCGGAATTCATCACAGGGGCGATTATTTATTCAAAGTTAATTATAAAAAGTAAGTAATACAAAATTCACGAACAAACCGTTGCGAAGATTTAAAATGGAATTGAATTGAATTGATTTTATTAAGACTTCAATGTTACATTTGCTTATTCAACTAAAGTATACAGTTTGTTCATTTATATTATTGATGATAAGTGAGAGGCTTTAACGCATGGCCTTCTCTTTCTGTTACGTGTATTCTTATAATGCCTCATGGCAATGATTAAAATATTGTGTCTGCTCTTGCTTACGGAGCAGAGGGCTGTTTCTTTGACGTATGTGTCTATCACAATGTTTACTTAAACTACCTTAACCTAAACTAAAACTAAAAATAAAAACTAAAGAAGCGAGAAGAAAAGAAGGAATACTGTTCAAGTTCATGTTTTATTGTAGTATTCTTCCTTGTCTTTAACATGTTTTTCTTTTTGTAAAGGAAAAGGAAACATTTCTTTTTTCTTATCGATTTAAGCAAAAGCGAGAAAAGAGTATTTTCAATAGGTTAAAATCCAGTGTTCTTTAAGTTTATGTGGAAATCAATTTTATTTTTAGAACAAAAAAGAGAGGGAAAGAAGATTACCTTTAAAGTGGCATATTATCCTTCCCTGTCTTAAGTGTACACGAGAAAAAAGATATGTACTTACAATGTTGTTTGACAAGTTGTAAAACGAGATTTTTTTCGCTTTTCTTTGTAATAACATTAAAATAAATCAAACTTACGACTAGTTAGAACTTGGAGGTAGGAAATTCTGTCCACTAATATGATTCGAAAGGAAAAGAAAAAAACTTTTAGATTTTGAAAATTTCGTTGATCAGCGAGAACGACCACGGTGGGATGGAGTTATCCTCTGTTCTGACCATGTATTGTGTGGCAGTAAAATGCAATTGGAGAGCTGTCTGGAGGAGTTTCATCGACTGAAATTATCCCGATGGGTGACAAATAGTTTGAGTTGGACCAAGAGGAGTTCTGCTGAGATGCGAATGATTCGGTAATCAGTTCGTTATCTAGGTATGGAAGTTTTAGGATAAATTTCTTTGTCAAGTGTAACATATAGTTTAAGATTGGTGTGATTTTCGCCTCGCTGTAGATGTGAGAATTGGAAAATCTTTTGTTCCTAGTTTCGTAGTTGAGATCTATGCAGTGTCTAAGGATTTTTCTCTCGAGCACTTCAAGTTGTTTAGCGTTAGTCAGAGAGATGGAGAACCAAATGGGGAATGCATAAGTTATTATCGGTCTTATTAGTGTTTTGTAAAACAATAATTTAGTTTTCTTGCTGAGTGCCTTATGTTTTAAGTAGGGCATCAGCATGTTAGAGATTCTTTGCGCTCTCTCTTGAACATACATCGCGTGATTGTTGAATTTGAGCAGATTGTTGAAGTTAACCCCAAGGTATCTAAGGTTGTTTTTAAAGTGAACGACCGAACCGTCCAGAATCAGAACCAAATCCTTACTTTCTCTGACCGCGCCTGGAGGGCCTTTTCCACTTGCGTTTCTAATACAGATGCCTTCGGATTTTGTTATGTTAATTTTGATGCCCCAGCATTTGTAGTAATAGTTGATGATCTCTTAATGGTCTTTTAAGTGACTGAGGGCAACTTTCGGGCTCTCAGAGCTTGCATACGCAAAGGTGTCATCTGCGTATAAGAGAGCTCTTGAGGTGATAGTATTGTTGGTCAAGTTGGTATGAGGAAAATCAGATAGGAAAAGGTTGTATAATCTTGGGCCCAAAATTGAACCTTGGGGGACTCCTTGTTCAGAAGGTATTTCTTCTGTTTGAGTGTTTTGGATCTTTATAAAGAAATATCTATCGGAGAGGAAACTCCAGACTAGTTTTACTATGTATTGTGGGTAGTCCATTAGCATTGTTTTGTGGATTAGACCTTCCCTTCAAACGCTGTCAAAAGCTTTTTGTATGTCCAGCGAACATGCCACTGTGCATTTTTTTTCCCTTAGGTTGAGAGTCGCATCGTTATGAAGTTTGAGGATCAGGAATAAAGTCAATATGGTTATCCGTGTGGATATCCATTTTTCTAATTAAGATTCTCTCTAAAATTTTACCTACGTTTGAAAGCAATGAGATTGGTCTGAGGTTCTCCAAGGAGAAATTGTTCGGTTTCTTGTGAATCGTAAAAAGGATTGCTCTTTTCCAGATTTTTGAGAAATATCCATTATTAAGACAGTTATTTAGAAGGATAGTTATGTATGTAAGTGCTGTTTGTGAAATTTTTTTTAGAACAAAGTTTGATATGTTGTCGGGCCCCGAGGATTTTTTGGGGCGGAATGACTTTATGATCTCAGCTACTTCGTCTAAGGATGTAAAGTATTGGGTGGCAAGCGGATTCAGGGCAGGGTTCTCATTGTTAAAGTTAAAAAGTCCAGTCTGAGGGCAATTAGTGAGCTGCCTTATGGAGTCCAGTACACTGAAAAAATTATCGTACATAATATCAATGAACGGCATTCATACAGCAAAATTCATTCATTTTTAAGAAAAATTCATTGATCTTATGTATAAAATCATAAAAAAATAAAATGTTCTTATGAACGATTCATTGTTTGTACGAAATCGCGTTCATAAAAATATTTGTATGAGAAATTTCGGGTATGAGCTCTGATTCTTATTTTTAATGAATTTTTTCATAAGCGTATGAACTATTCATACAACTGTCCATCACGAGTTTTAAGAAAAAATACATTGAATTAATGAAAATAATCTTTGAATTAAAGAAAAAAAGAAAATGAATGTATAGATTCATACGCATTATGTATCTATTCTCAAAAAGTATGTGTCAAGTCATAAGCAGTATACCGATTCATAAGGGGTATGTATTTTGTTCATAAACGGTAAGTATAGATACATACTCAAAGGTTTCGAATGTGTAAATAGTTATACACACAATGCATTCGTATTTACTTTATGGCTTTGGCGTAGTGGTAGCGTCGTCGCTTGTCACGCAGAAGGTCCGCGGTTCAATTCCAGATTTATGTAAGTATTTATTTCTATCAAAAATAAATTAAAATAAGTTGAACAGTTTCAGAAGTTAATAACAAAACCTACTACTACGAGAAGCCATGACACTGGCAGTAAGGATAAGTATGACATGGCTGAAAGAATTCACCACACAAAAACTATAATAAGAAGAAACATCATCACAAAAAAAAAAAAAAACTCTCCAGTTATCCTGGACACCAACCCATAGAGTTAGTTGAAACCTTACAAATGAGTTTCCTACCACTACGCCGATCTGCTTTTTTTCATCTGTCTGTCTCTCTTCTCCTTCATGTGCTCGTGCTAATTTATGAATGTCATTCATTAATTTTATGCATAGATTCTTACTTTTTATGAACGATTCATAGTTGTATGAATATATTCATAAACGTATGAACGGGGATACATGTTCTGTAAGAATTTGATGTTTAGCTCAATTTTAATGAACTTTTTCATTTAGAATATGAAATTTTTCATTTATATCATGTACCTTTTTGGTTCAGTGTACTTGCATGGCCGTGTTCTGGCAGTGCGAAGGAGTTTTTGCCTTATATACTTCTTTGAAGTATGTGGTTAGGACTTTAACTTTTTCCGGCTCATCTGTAATTATAGTGTTATTTATTTCGATTTTGTTAACAGTTTGATTTTTTTTTTACCAATAAATTTAAAAATTTCCTTAACCCATTAATGACGAGAGTCCAAAATGTTCGATACAAGCCTGAAATTTTAAGGCGCGGCTTGTATTGTGTGCAGAAACCTAGATCAGATTTTTTAAAATTTTTTTTTAATAAGGTTTGGTCACACTAGGCCGTTACATATATGTAACGTTAGTCCTGATACCACAAAAATCGTATAAATAATAAGACTGTATACATGCAAGCAAATCATGTATTTTATTTCAGTATTACTTTACTTTAGGTGGCGCTACAGCTCAGGGTAAACTTGGGCCTGCTTCTCGAAACCATTTGTGTGTGCGTATTATATTTTTGCACGAATGGAAGGGACCTACAGTTTTTTGCCGACTCCGAACGGCGAGTTGAGAAGCTCGTCATGACAAATGATACTCTTTGAATGCTTGTCAGACATTCGAAAGAGGTGGTACCGTGAAAAAGATCTTTTAGGTGTTGGGCCGGGCAGCATTGCGTAGTAGTCCAGCGCACTTACCACTACACCCCGGTGCATTTTATTTCAGTATTATTTTTATTTATTTCATAAATTTAAAGATATGTAATGATTTTTCTGGAAGCAAGCTACACATAAGCCTACATCGCACTTAGAACACATTGTAGTACAGTGTGATCTGCATAGCGAACCTGCACATCGTTATCTTTTTTTATTGGGGATCTTAATAATCAAATGGTCCACTCGATCATAGCGAGCATTAGCATGTTCGGTTTCCATTTTATGTCTACGAAAACCATCAGGAGGTTTCGGGTCACCAAGAGTCCGCCAATAAAACCGTGCTATCGAATGTTTGAACTGAAGTCCAGGTAAATTGGAGCCAGCTTTTTTATGGAGTAACCAAGCGTTTTGATTTGAAACATCTATCAGTCAAAGCCAAGTTAAAATGGACGACCACCATTTCTTCCCTCTAACACTTATTCGGTAGTTGTTTACATTTCGGTCCATACGGTCCGTGCCACCCATGTTTGCATTATACTATGCAATTGAATAGGGTCGTGCAAGATCCATAGCTTATGCTCTTTCCGGAAATATGTGGACACTTTTGTAACTGGATTTTTTCCAAAAAGTATAGACGCAACACTCACAATGGAACTGTCAACCCATTTCAGCAGAATTACAGTTCAATTGTACCACGATTTGAATTCTTCAATTCCTTTTTATTTCTTAACTGACAAGAAGCCGGAATGCAATTTTCCCGGATGGTTCCGGTTCCGTTGTAACCTCTTTGTTTTATCCTACCAAGACGAATAATACAAAAATTAATCAGATACAAAGCCTGCCGTATGCAGACTAATGTTACATAAATGTATTTTCTGTCACAAATTATGTTATGTTATATGCGGACTAGCGTACCATATATGTAACAGCATCCAAAAACCAGAGCGATAAGGCGAACGGATTTCCAAAAAATATTTTTGTTTCAGGTATTTGCTTCTATACATATTATACAATAACACAACATTCATATTTTTTCTTACAATATACAGTAAGTTCACTAAAATAATTAACAAACAAATGCCTACCTTCCGCTCATCCCCATTTTGCTATCAACTCAAATTCAAATATGTCAAAAAATCTTCTATTGTCAAAAAAATCACAACCAAAATGCAGTATTTTCGTGTTATTCTCTTTAGAATCCTTTACACTTTACATTGCATAAACTTTAAACTCAGAAGTCGATGAAAAACAAATAGTAATTGTTTTAAACAAATAAGGTGACCCAGTGTTACATTTATGTAACGTTAGGCTAAAATGAGTTAAAGGCGCTAGGACCCGGTTTTATTTGAGAAAGTCTTGTGGCGAATTTATTATTCAGCCATAATCTGACTTTGTCTGAGATTATCTTTTTAAGAAGCTCAATTTGTGTTGCAAGATGTTTATATTGAAATGAAGATCTGTTTAGATTTTGGTGGAAAATTTTCTTCAGCCTTTTTTGCCAGTAACGTTTGGTCGTAAAAAGGCCCTGAATGTCAGCTGGGAGGTTTGTGTACTTTTTCGTGGAGGTAACCGGCTGGCTTGTGTGTTGTACGATGGTGTTATTAAGGGAGAGATTAAATGCTGAGATGTGATTATCTATTTCGTCATACGTAATGCGCGATAGATGGGGTGGGAATTGGGGTCTCAAATTGAAATCCAGGTCCTCTCTGAAACTTTCCCAGTCAGTGTGTCTGAACGAGAGTGCAGAGGTGGAGGGCGAGATAGAGATTTCAATTTCCCCCGTGTTTATTTTGAATAAGAGTGGGAAATGGTCCGAAAAGGTGGGAAGTGTGTTGATGACAAAGTTTGGTGAGACTCGGTTGATAAGGTGTTTTGAGACAAGGAATTGGTCGAGATAAGAGGCGCTCCTCGGAAATGTTGGGGTGTTCGATGTTATGTTTGTGAGTAATGTGTTATGTTCGTATAGCCAGTGGGCTAAAGATCTCCCATTCGAGTTCAATAAGGAGTCCCCCCAAATCGGGTTTTTTGCATTCAGGTCACCACCAAGTATGGCGCCATCATATTTGCTCGATAAAGAGTTAAAACGGTTTAGTTCTGTTAGGATTGAGTTAGAGGGCAGATTCGTGGGTATATAGATTGAGCCAAGGAGGAGTTTTCTCCTAATGCCACCTTGGTTAATAGCGAGTGTCTGGGATTTAAATGAGTTTCCTGTAGCATAGCTACCATACAGTCGTTAGCTAGGAGTGTGAGATAGGTCAATTCTCCTACTGTGGCTAACTAAAGACGAAACGTTAAAAGGAATAATCTTGAGGGGCATTATTTGGAAGAGAGGAGGATCTGGTTTAGAAGTTCCAGATAAGCTTGTCTCTTTCTTTGTATGGAGTCTTCATTGTTGATATTAGTTACGAATTCCTCGATCCTAGCTAACAGGCTGGATACATCACTACCGAACAAGTTATTGGATAGTTCCAAAAAGGAACTAAGAAAGTTCGATTTCTTGCTTGCTACTGCAGGGGTAGCTTGAGCAACGTTATTTTTGAAAAGACTGGCAAACGATACACCAGAGGATGGTTTAAATAGACCTGTTTTTGGTGTGTTAGAGTTGTTTCTCCTTTCTATTTGGTTTTTTCTGTTTTCGTATTTTTTATAAGCTGGACACCCTTGGAAGTTAGCAGGATGCTCACCCTCGCAATTCTTGCATCTAGCCTTTGTTTCGGCCCCCTTGGTATTTGGGCAAAAACCCGGTAAGTGGCCACCGAGGCATTTGACGCAATTATAATTGCTGCCGCAGTTATTGGCTAGATGCCCGAAACGTTGGCATCGCCTACGTTGGAGGGGTCCGCTGTTACCCTTAGGTTTCTCCCATTTAATTTTAGTGTTAAATAGGTAGTTAATGTTACATATATCGTTAGGGGGCGTATTCGGCCTCAGTCTTACTAAAAAAAGGTTATATATGAAACCCTTAGACTTAGAAGCCAGAGTTTCGAAGTGGGAGACGTTCTCCACCATATTTGGGAATCTGTTCTCAAGTTCATTTCTGATTTCGAGAGGTCAAAGTCTGAAGTAAGTCCTCTTAATAAGAGGTTAACCGTTCTATCCTCTGGAAGGGTAAACGAAAAAGCCTCTATGGTTTTCAAATCTCTGAACCTCTCCATCAGCTCTCTGTGCAGTGAACTGTTGTCAACAAAAATTTTGCTCCTCCCCCCACTGAGGTTAATGACGCGAAAACGAAAATGTAAAGTATCAGCCTTAATTTCAAGGTCTTTCACGAATTTGTGAGTGTCTAAATTTCTACATTTGATAGGTGGACAGAATTTCGTACTTACAGAATCATTAAAAATCTTCGGATGCCCCAATGTTTTTGTACAGTTGTTGCCGCTATTGCTGCTGGTGCCGTTGTTGCTGCTGGTGCCGATGTTGTTGGTGCCGATGTTGTTGCTGGTGCCGTTATTGCTGCTGGTGCCGTTATTGTTGCAGGTGCCGTTGTTTTCACTGATGCGTGTGTTTGCATTTGTCGTTGACGAAGATGAATTGATGATATTGGATGATGATGGGAAAGTGGTATTTTGAGAACTACCAGTCCCCCTTTCGTTAATGGTGAAGTCTTGTAGAATAGCAGCAAATCGATTTTAAGTTTTAACTGTGACATTTTCTGCTGAACGGTTGTCCGAAGAGCTGCTATGGCACCTGAATCTTTTATTGGGGATGCTGAATTGTTGAAGATCCTCTAAGTTTACTTCCATGTCATTAACAGGGATGTTTGGGTTCTCGTTATGATCGATGCTGCTGGAGCTCATGTTTAGAAGAGCGTGAGCTGCCGCAATTTTGAGCGGGCTCTCGTTGGGCGAGGATACATTAGAATCTTTACCCACTATTTTTTTTTTTTGTATTCTTCATGATGGTTTTTTTGTTTGTAGTTTTCATATCGGTCTCCACGTGCAGCGCACTGAGGAGACCGGCGCCGCTGGTGGTACCGAAAACAATTTCAGATAGTATATATATAATCCGGTGGAATCGACCGCATGTGGCGGGTTGCCGAGGTAAAGTTCCTCCCAATCGTTCGTAAAATGTTAAAATAATAATTTACTTTACGTATTTAATGTTAAAATTAACTTTCTGCTTATGCGAAAGGTAAAACAAACACAAACTGGAAAAAAAAAGGAAACGAGATAAATCACCACTTTTAATCACGTTGTACAACCTTCTTCCTCGATGTCCGCCAATCCAATCCGATTTAAACTGGAATGATGATATCATTTCTGCCTGTGGCGCCAGTAGAAAACGTCTGTACTTCGTTGCGCTTGAGGCGACGCGTAGTTTCCGAAGTGAGCATTAGAGAAAGAGACCGCCACAGGTACTCTCCCCCTAGTGACGTTCAAGATAGAAGGGAACGAAACATTTTTGTTTTTCTGGGAATACGTTTTTGCTTACAGATATAACTTTATCAACTCCATTGATTTTGATTTTGAAGAGATGGTCATTGATGCGTTCTACAACTTCAAAAGGCCCAGAATAGGGAGACTCAAGTGGACGTTTCACAGCATCGCTCCTGAGGAATACATGCGAAGAAGAATAAATATTTTTCATTAAAAACATACGTGCTTTGACATGGTGTTCTGTTGGTGTCGGCCGTAGTGCTCGGATGTGCTCACGATACTTCTCAATAAAAATTTGAGGGTTAGCTGGCATGTCCTCAGAGATGAAAAATTTGTCGGGTACACGTAGATTTGTACCATACAGAAGCTCTGCAGGCGAAGCACGTGGATCCTCTTTGTAGCAGGTGCGAAGTCCAAGGAGTACAGTTGGAAGCGCTTGTGGCCAAGTTATTTGAGCGTTGCACATTAGGACTGCTTTCAGTGTACGGTGCCACATCTCGATGATCCCATTCGCTTGCGGATGGTATGCTGTTGTTCGGATACGGTCAGCTCCAATCATTCTTGTCAAGGCCCTGAAGAGTGCAGACTCAAATTGGGAACCTTGATCAGTGGTGATAGTCATAGGTGTGCCAAACTGTGCTATCCAGTGTGTGACAAAAGCTGTGCAAACCGTATCTGCAGTCATGTCTTTAAAGGTCACTGCATGAAGTTTAAAAAATACCTGAGATTGTCCACCGTAGGAAGTTCGATCAAATCTAGATGAACGTGATTGAAACGACTATCAGGCACATCAATTTTAGTTGGGTTGAGGTGATTGTGGCGTTGTATTTTCGACCGCTGGCAGGGAATGCAATTTCGAGACCATTCCAGTGCGTCCTTCTTAATGCCAGGCCATACAAATCGTTGTTTGAGTTGACGACATGTGATTCGACCACTTGGATGGGACAGATGGTGTCGAAAGCTTGTCGCCGTAGAGAACGAGGTATATACGGCCGCACGGATTCTGAAGAAATGTCGCAATAAATTACAGAACTACCATCGATTGACAGTCGTTGAAGCTGGAGAGAAGTTTTGTTGTTGAGTAGCTTCTGTAATTCGTCATCACCTTGTTGTTCATCTTGAATCCTCTCGGCAGTTAATACAGTTGGCATGGAAATTGCGTTGAGTCTGGACAGGGCGTCAGCTACTTCATTTTCTTCTCCCCGGAGATAGACAACTTCAGTGCTGAACTGCGAAATAAAGTCGAGTTGAGTGAGTTGTCGTGGTGATGCTTTCTCCGCTCTTTGGGAGAAGGCATAAATAAGTGGTTTGTGGTTGGTCTTTATGATGAACTGACGTCCTTCAAGGATGTGACGAAAAAATTGTACAGCAGCGAACATAGTAAGCAGCTCTCTATCGTACGTGCTGTATTTGACTTCTGTTGGGCTGAGTTTCCTGGAGAAAAATCCGATTGGTTTCCATACGTTGTCTTCGAGTTGCTCCAAAGCTGCGCCTATGGCGGAGTCAGAAGCATCAGTACAAAGTGACAATGGAGCAGTTGGTGACAGGAAAGCTGGTCGAGCCGCGGAAACAACACTTTGTTTGCATAATTTTAAAGCCTTTTCAGACTCAGGTGTCCAAATTACTTTGCGCTTGTCGTTCTTTAGTAGCTGAGCAGCATTTGAAATGCATTTTCGATAATAATTCAATACCCCAAGGAAACGACGTAGATCTGTGATGGTATCTGGTTTCGGGTATGCGAGAATCACATCGACTCGTTCTGATGGAGGTCTGTATCCGTCCTTGTTGATTGTGTAGCCGAGGTAAAGCAATTCTTTTTTGCCCAACTCACACTTGTTGGTATTAATGGTGAGATTGTGCTTTCGTAGGATAGTGAAAACTTGCTGCAGATGTTTAACCCTCACACGTTCTTTATTAACCGGGGTTAATATGGGCACTTTCATTATATCATATCTTGGATACTTTTGAACTAAATGTCTTTGCATTCAGACTCAGTGACTAAATATTTGATATTTTTCGAAAAATATAGAAAAAAATAAGTTTTGACAGTTTTTCGACTGATTTTTCGTTAAATTGTAGCAAACGTACCTTATTAACCCAGGTTAATATTTTAACCTGAAATTCTGAATTTGTCCTATAGTTCTACTTTTTTTTAGGAAAACATAGCTACATACATACATACATACATGCCTACGAGTTTGTATGTATATATATAAACATATAGATATATATGCACATATGTATATACCGATGTTTTTACATATGAGTATGTTGCACATACAGTTTCAGTTGGGTGGTATCTGCAAGCTACATCTTCAAATTTGTGAACGAAAGAAACCAATTTGTTGTTTATTACATTTCAGTACCTCTATGAACATGCATAGGTAAGGTACTATGGTACTATACATATTACATTTATAGATTAGTATTTTCGAACTTCGTCATTGTCAAACTACGCACTTAGGCTTCCTTCACTGTATGCAACTCTTTCGTGTTGCTCTTTTCAATTTTTTTTTTTTTTTCTGATAACATAATATGAAGCAAGAACCTCTAATTTTTGGCCACCTGAAGATTCTTCCTGAGAAGCATCACCAGGCAAAAATGGCTAGAAGGTCTAGGTATTGTGTTCAATTCGATCAATTGGAATACCTAAAATGCGATTTTTAGTGTTACTTTGCCCACATTTCGAGGAATTCGAGCTCTTCTAGTTATTTTAGGCGTACAAAAATGCTTCCTCAACTCTTCAAGAAACTCTCTGCGTTGGCTCGACTGTCTTAGACAATCGTATTATTGGACCAGAAGATTAAGTCAGCTACATATGAATTAGGGATGTTACGGATGTAAAAATTTTGACATCCGCGGATGCGGATGCAGATTTTAGGAGACTCACATCCGCGGATGCGGATGCGGATGAGGATTTTAGAATTTGTTAAATATATTACATTTTAAATACATAAATAAATGAAAATTGATTGATTTTTATAAAATTTTATTTGAATATGAATATAAATGAAAATTTATTGAATTTAATTTTCTTATTTAATAAGAATAAAGTTTAGTAATTAAAATTAGAAATAGGTGAGTTATATTTAATAAATAATAATATTGCAGCCTTCTCCGACTCCAATCTGTTTCTTAATGCATTGTGTGCAGGTAGTAAAGAAACTAAAAAAAAAACATTGAATCGCATCCGCAAAAACTCCGCATGAGTTGATGCGGATGCGGATGCAGATGTTGGAATTAATACGAATAATCCGCGATTGCGGATGCGGATGCGAATATCTTCAACACCCCTGATATGAATATGCGTGCATGTCCATGATGTTGTAAAATAGAGCCAGCGGTTTGTTTTCATCTTAGTTGTGTTTTGACCAAGCATTTGATTAATCACATCCACACCTCCTTTTGTTAAAGACTGTATGCAATCTGTTTCGTCAGAACATCGTCATCAGCATTATCAAATTCATCGTCATTAATAATAATTATTGTACCACCGTAGATGGTATAAAATTTGAATTTGCCGCCCAATCGGCCATATTTAGTTTTAACGAAAATGGATAAAGAAAAAATAAAATTGAATAGAGGTAAAAATAAAATTCTGTCGGCACTTCTTATAACCGACCCCAAACGGAACACACGCGTTTTTCTTTATTAAATTCTGAAAGTTAGTCCATTCTTTTCTTTTAACTAAATTTAAATAAGTTCTTTATTAAGAACAATTTACAAAAACTATTGTAAATTGTTCATGGCGCCCGAGCAGGGACTATCTTAATTTAATTTTCTAACGCGACGTGTTGTATATCGGTGGAATTCCGAATCGCACAGTTAGTGTCGTACTATATAATAAATTAAAATAAAAATGTAATATACAGATACAAAAAAAAGAAAAAAAAGTAATAATAAAATAAAATAATAAACATCGTTCCCGAGACGTTCGCAGCATTTACCAGCGTTCCAGCAAATAGACGTCCGTGCATAGCCCTAGCGCTCCAACAGTCAAACCAATGCACATTAATTGCAATTGTGCGCAGTGCCAGAAGGAAGTTGCTACAAGGGAAGTTTCCAAAAATAAAAAACAGGTACAACACAAAAATTGAAAGTGCATTTTGGTCAATTAAAAGCAAATTGCTAAGATCATTTTATCGGTATTCCAATTAAACCGAATTGGTTAATCAAAGTACTAACACTTTCAATTCTTGTCATCTTACATACTTACTGTATTACATTATCTATTGCAAATGCTCATGTATGGAAAAAACAAACAAAGTGCGTGATTCGTAAAATTAAAATCGAAATTTATTGATTGTCTTATAAACAGAACAATTAAAGTGACTTAAAACTAATAATGCACAAAAAGCAAAAAATAAAGTGACTTAAAACTAATAATTCACTAAAAACAATAATTTTAATTTAATTTTTCTGCTCGCTCTGTTGCTATATTGTCACCACCGCCACCTCCGCCTATCGCCCGTATTCACCACAACTCGCCATTCTGAACGCTATTCTCACCACACTTAATTAATTACGAAAATTAAAATTATCAATTCAATCGCAGGTAATTAAATTGATATCAAAACTTACAATTCACGCTCGCGCAATTCAATTGTTTTGCAATCCAATTTGACAGTTCTTGTTTACATACCACATTAACTAATTTGCCAAGTGTGGGTGCGTTCAGTAAAACAATTGGTCTTCGGAGTTGGTGCTCGATGCGCATGTTCAGCGATAAATATTTAAATCGAATATTATTTGCATATTAGAAATAAATTAAAGGTGGATTGCATATTAATCATCGAGGTAAAGGGAAATTTACTATAAATTAAATCGGTTATTTGCACACAAATTTTTTTTGCGACGATTTGTACACGAATGCGGTTACAATAACTAACTAATTTTACGTGATAATTAACGTTTGAAAATAAACTAATTTTTCAAAAATTTCCTGAAAGTTTAATTGATAACCAGTGCAAATTAAGCAAATATTTGTGGATAAACTAAATCCACATTCAATAGTGCAAATTTCATAGTAAATTTCGAATACCTTCTCGCAATTAAAATGGCAAGCAAAAAGAGACAGAATTCTCCGAGCAAAGGTGAAAACATTGAGCAATTAAAGCATCAGCGGTCACTTATTACCTCGAATATTACGCGGATTAAAACGGCATTGGAACAGAAAACGATATCGCAGAATCCAATCGAATTAGAATGTCGACTGGATATTTTAAATTCATATATCGATCAAGCCATGAACTGTCAGTCAAAGATAGAATCTGCTGATCATCGTGATACGTTTCGCGGAGAATTAGAAGACATTTGTGTTAATACGAAGTCCTTAATAATGTCAGTGTTAAGTAAGAGGCGTAAATCTAGCGCAGTTGAATACTCCTTTAGTGGCGCTCATCACTCTAGACTTCCGAAAATGTCTCTTCCGAAATTTAGCGGTAAATATGCTGATTATAAAAACTTTATCAGCCTTTTCGAAAATTTAGTGGACAATGATACCACGCTTCCAGATATTGAAAAATTCAATCATCTGATTTCTTGTCTATCCGGTGAAGCTTTAGGAACGGTCAAAGCCTTTCAAATTACCGAGCAAAATTATCCAAAAGCTCTGGCTAGTTTAAAAAAAGTGTATGATAACAATTGTTTGATATTTTTTGACAATGTTTCAACACTGTTTGATTTACCAGAGATCACTAAGCCGTCAGCGTCTGCACTACGCAGTATGATAGATACAGTTTCTGCAATCGACGATTCGCTTTTGTCATTGGGCGATGAAAAGAATATCACCAATGCGATTATTATCCATTTAGTGATGTCAAAGGTTGATGCGGTCACAAGATCTAAGTGGGAGGAGCAGCTAGATTACAGCACTCTTCCCTTATGGAGCCAGTGTGAAGCTGCGCTTAATAAAAGATACCAGCATATCTCCGCTGACGAAGCTTCGACTTCAAAGTCAAAGCCATCTGATAGACAAGTGAAACCACAACAGGATTTCGGTCGAAAAAAGAACCCCAAATCCTCGTTATCATGTGTAAATCCACAACAACAACATCATCAACAACAACAACAACAAACAAAACAAAAATGCTTACTCTGCAAATCAAGCGATCATTACATAACTGCATGTCAATCGTTTACTGCACTGCCAGTTTTACAAAGATTCGAGTTCGCGAAAAGTGTTCCGATCTGTATTAACTGCCTTAGAAAAGGACACACAGTTTCAAAATGCAAGCTTAGTCGGTGTCACGTTTGCAATCGGCCGCATCATTCGTTGTTACATCAATATGCTACAACCTTTAACAACTCGCCTCAGCCGTCAACTTCCGGGGGGGTCATGCATGCTTCTGTTTCGAATGATCAAGTTATTCTTGCTACCGCTGTTGTTCGTATTAAAGGCAAATCTGGCGAGTATTCTTTATGTCGAGCGTTACTTGATTCTGGCTCGCAAATAAATTTCATAACTGAAGAGCTTGCACAGAGGTTGAATCTTCGTAAAGAAGAAAAATATCTGAATTTGATTGGCATTGGAAAGGTAAATACTACAGTCAGCAAGAAATTGCATGCAGTAGTAAAATCAAGGTTGAATGATCATTCCTTTTCGGCAGATTATTGGGTCCTGAGTTCAATATCAGCATATCAACCAGATCATGCTATAAACACCGCAGACTGGAACATGCCACGTAACATTGAACTAGCCGATCCATGTTTCCATAAGCCACAAAAGATTGATTTGTTGTTAGGAGCAGAAACCTTCTTCGAATTGTTGTCTGTTGGGCAAATTAAACAAGGTCCTGAATATCCTACCCTTCAAAAGACGCTGCTTGGTTGGATTGTATCTGGAAAATATTCCAAATGTTCAAATTCACATACCAGAGCCTGTAACATGATAGGCCAATCGGATGAATTGCCATCTCTAGACAAATTTGTTCAGAAATTCTGGTCGTTGGAGGAAATCCCGGGAGAATCAAATAAAATTCTCACAACAGAACAACAAATGTGTGAAAATCACTTTGTTGAAAATACGCAACTTTTGCCGACAGGTCGTTTTGAGGTCAAATTGCCATTCAAAGCACCTCCTAGCTCGCTCGGATCATCATTTGAAATTGCCAAACGGCGGTTTCTCGCACTCGAGCGAAAATTATCAACAAATGACGAGCTGAGAGCTATGTACATGGAGTTCATGAATGAACACCTGTCTTTGGGGCATATGTCACCCACGAATAACGAAATCCCGAATCGCCCGCACTACTTCATTCCGCATCAGTGTGTCTTACGACCACAAAGCACAATCACTAAACTGCGAGTTGTCTTTGATGCTTCGAGTCGTACATCGACCCAAACATCGTTGAATGACATCTTGATGGTTGGGCCAACCATTCAAGAGGAGCTGTTTTCGACGTTGCTCCGTTTTCGTAACATAAATATGCCATGAATATGCCATAAATGTACCGTCAAGTTCGTCTTGCAGAAGAGCATTCGATTTACCAGCTCGTGGTGTGGAGGCAGCAGCCATCTCAGCCACTGCAACATTTTCGATTGAACACTGTCACATATGGTACTGCGCCAGCGTCATTCTTGGCAATACGGTGTCTCAAAATGTTAGGCGATTCACACGAAAGCACTCACCCTATAGCGTCAGGAGTACTTTGTAAAGATTTCTACGTTGATGATCTTCTAACTGGTGCCGATGAACTTGAAACCCTTAAAATAATACAAAATGAGATACAAGAGATATTAAAAAAGGGTGGATTCCAACTAGCTAAATGGTTTTCAAACCATCCAGCGTTTTGCAACGCTGAGATCACTGAAAAGTCAATCAAATTTAATGACTCAGACTCCACAAAAACACTAGGAATCCAGTGGCTACCGAAAGAAGACATTTTTTGTTTCAGCTTAGAAGAAAACTTTCATAATCTACGAGCGACAAAGAGAAACATTTTATCAGTTTCCTCTCGCCTATTCGATCCTCTTGGATTACTGTGCCCTATAGTCACCAAAGCAAAAATCCTACTACAAGAGCTTTGGATTGGAAAACTTGACTGGGATGAGTCGATTCCATTGCGCCTTGATACCAGTTGGCAGAATTTCAAAACCAATCTGATACAACTTCGCGAGGTTAAAATACCACGGTTTGTGGAAACACATTCAAACGCGAGAATTCAAATTCATGGTTTCGCCGACGCTTCAATGAGAGCCTATGGTTGTTGCATTTATATCCGCAGCCAGACTACGAAAGGTATCAAGTCGACGCTATTAACAGCAAAGTCCAAGGTGGCCCCTTTGAAAACCAAATCGCTCCCGCGATTGGAACTTTGCGCAGCGCATACTCTGTCCAAATTGTGGATGAGGGTATCGGCAATGTTGAATTTTGACGCCGAGCAAATTGTATTTTGGACTGACTCCGAAATAACTTTGCATTGGATAAAAACACACCCTTCAACTCTCGCAACCTTTGTTGGAAATCGTGTGTCAGAAATCCAAGAGTGGACACAAAACATAGCATGGAGACATGTCCCAACAAAACAAAATCCCGCGGATATTGTATCTAGGGGTTGTAACGTGGATGAACTTAATAGTTCCATTTGGTTCAATGGTCCACAGTTCCTCCGCGAAGATCCAACTGCTTGGCCAATAAACACTCATTTCGAATTATCTCCAAATGATGAGGCCTTAGAAAGACGAAAAACTAATGTCGTCCTAATTGTAGTCGAAAATCCAAGGAAGTATCTGATCGATTTCATCGATAGATACTCCTCATATGCTAAATTAGCCAGAACATTCGCATATATAATGCGATTTATTCGAAAACTAAAGAATAAAACACTAATGTTTAACGCTTCACCGTCAGCAAAAGAGTTGCATTTGGCATTCTTAAAAATAATTGAAATTGTTCAATGTCACGAATTTCCTGAAGAAATTCATAAATTAAAACGAAATATCGCACTTTCGTCTAATATGCAAAAACTCAATCCATTCATGCAAGAATTCAAAGACGATGATTGTACCTTCTCGCTACTTCGAGTAGGCGGACGTCTCTTGCATGCACCGATTGAGTATGATACCAAGTTTCCGCTGTTACTAACAAAAAACACGCATTTCATAAAAACGTATTTGCGGTACCTGCACATTAAAAATCACCATGCTGGTCCCAAAGCATTGGTAGCGCTGCTTCGTGAAAGATTGTGGCTAGTAAATGCCCAAGAAGCATGCAGAAAAATCATACAAGGTTGCGTACACTGCTTTAAGTATCGGCCAAAGTTGCTGACGCAAATCATGGGTAACTTGCCAGCAGATCGGCTTAGAGCACAACGCCCATTTTTAATATTTGGAGTTGATTTTTGTGGTCCCGTACATACTTCTTTAAGAATTCGCGGGCGACCACCATACAAAACGTACATCGCGGTTTTTGTTCGTTTTACTTCCAAAGCTGTACATTTCGAAATAACCACTGATCTGTCTTCTGATTGTTTTATTCTCGCCCTTGAAAGGTTCATCGGTCGCCGAGGGATTCCCCAGAAGATACACTGCGACAACGGGACGAACTTCGTGGGAGCTCAGAGGAAACTTCAGGAGGTTCGCGAGCAGTTCGAACGAGGGAAGGAAGCCGTTCATCAATTCGCAGCAGAAGAAGGGTTCAGCTTCGTCTTCGTACCACCAAGGGCTCCACATTTCGGCGGTCTGTGGGAGGCCGCAGTGAAGTCCGCGAAGAACCTGCTACATCGCACCGTGGGGAACGCGCTGCTAACAGCAGAGGAGCTACTGACCGTGCTGATCGAGGTCGAAGCCGTCCTCAATTCAAGGCCGATCGCACCCCTAAGCGCAGACCCCAACGACGGCGAAGCTCTTACACCGGCACACCTACTAATAGGCGGTCCATTGCGAGCACTGCCGCCGGAGCCATTGCCGGAGCATCAAATGCGTTGCTTAAAAAGATGGCAACTTGTATGCTTTCTCAAGCAGCAGTTCTGGCGGAAGTGGTCAAGGGACTACCTGCTGGGCCTTCAGGCTCGCAGCAAATGGGTACAGGAGCAGCACAACCTCGTCGTCGGAAAGGTTGTCGCAATCCACGAAGACAACACGCCTCCACAGCAGTGGACAATAGGACGAGTCGTGGCAGTCGTCGCAGGGCAGGACGGAAAGGTCAGGGTGGCCGACGTCAAAACCAGAGGCACGAATATTAGAAGACCAATCGTGAAACTAGCTGTTCTGCCAGATGAGTTTTGAAGACTACAGCCCTTCAACGCGGCCGGTGTTTCGTCAGAACATCGTTATCAGCATTATCAAATTCATCATCATTAATAATAATTATTGTACCACCGTAGATGGTATAAAATTTGAATTTGCCGCCCAATCGGCCATATTTAGTTTTAACGAAAATGGATACAGAAAAAATAAAATTGAATAGAGGTAAAAATAAAATTCTGTCGGCACTTCTTATAACCGACCCCAAACGGAACACACGCGTTTTTCTTTATTAAATTCTGAAAGTTAGTCCATTCTTTTCTTTTAACTAAATTTAAATAAGTTCTTTATTAAGAACAATTTACAAAAACTATTGTAAATTTTTCACTATCTTCTTCATCATCAGAATAAAGTGTATCAAGAATCGATTTCAAGTATTGTTGTTGTACTTCGTGTGCCAATCTTGAAGAAAAATCATATCATGTATCAAATTGCACACCCTAAATCTCCCTATCTAATTGTATGTGATGTGTTAATACTTTACATGGATAATGCCCACACTTGAAAGAAATTTAAATTTTACTTTGATCCATTTTCACACAAATGAAATTCACAAGTGTACTGATTGAATATGATTGTCAAACAAATTTGATAAGGAAATTCGCTCAATTCACATAAAATTTAATTTTCCAATGTAAATCGTACTAATGGGGGATTTCCCTTGTTATTTTCCAGGTGCGCAAAAAATATAATTTGCAAAATTTATTCAAAAAACAACAAAGAACAATTAAAAGGAAGGCAGGAAGTAAGAATTTTGTTTTTGTAGACCATAGATCCCATAGAAAGAGGAAGGGAATAAAAATATTAACCTGGGTTAATAAGGTACTGATTAAGGGGCAAAAATTGTCGCCATTCCATTGCTAATTTCTTAAAATTTCTTAAGTTGCCTATGCTCTTAATGTGTACTGGTAACATATTAAATAGGTTAAAACCCTTATAAATAAGTGAATTCTGTGCAGATGCTGTTAAAAAATTTGGCAAACGAAAGTCGCTTGCGTTCCTAAGAAAATATGGCTGTATATCACTTACATATTGAACATATCTTGTTAAATACTTTGGCATTAACTTATTTTTAATTTTGAAAACGAAAATCAACATATTTAAGACAATCCTCTGTTTCACACTTAACCATTTTAAAACATCTAATATATAATTGATCGTGTTATACCTATTGCACTTTAATATATTTCTCATTGCCTTGTTCTGAAGTAACTGAAGTCTTGAGATTTGGCCTTCATTGCACAAAAATAAAATAGTAGAACAATACTCGTAATGGGGCTTGACAATAATATTATAGATTTTAATTGCTGTTAGTAATGACACATCTATTCGTATTCTTTTCATAAAGCCATTCTTTTTTGCTATTTTTTTACATAAATAATTAATGTGACTTTCAAAAGTTAATTTGTTATCTATTACAATGCCTAGGTATTTTATTTCATCTACTCTTTCTATAAAATCGTTTTCAATAATAAGGTTTGAAACAAAATTGGAACTATTTCTTATAATCATACACTTTGTCTTCTTAGTGTTAATTTTTAGCTTGTTTTGGCAAAGCCAGTGGTGTACGCTGTCCAAATCCTGTTGAGTCTTACGGTGGCATTCATCAACGTTTTCTCCGTCAACATACAATAGCGCGTCGTCCGCAAACAGCACTAGATGACAGCTCCTCACTACCTGAACCATATCGTTTATGTAGATAATGAAGAGAAGAGCTCCTAGCAATGATCCTTGAGGAACACCGAGTAGCACTTCCTTTTGGCCAGACATTTTGCCATTTATTTTCACTCTTTGACTTCGATTCGTTAGATAAGTGTTGAACCAATCTAGTTCGTGACCCTTAATGCCGTATTTGCTTAGTTTTTCGATAAGTATTCGTCTATCAATTGTCTCAAATGCTCGTTTTAGGTCAAGGAACACACTATATACACTAAGACCATTGCCGATACACTCCTTCCATTTTGTTAAAACATAGTTAAGCGCACTTTCACATGAGTGAGATTTTCTAAAGCCGGATTGAGATTCGATTATAAAGCCATTGCTCTCAAAATAAAATTCTAGCTGTTTATAAACTATTTTTTAGATAACTTTTTCATACAACGGAAGGGCATTTACTGGTCGGAACTCGTCGCATTTTATTGTATTTTGAACTTTAGCGATTGGGCTTACAATTGATTCTTTCCACGAGTTAGGGAAAATACCTTCTTGGAAGGATTTGTTAATAACTGATTGCAAGGCTGGGCCTATAATGTCAAAATTGTCTAAATATATTTTTGGGCACCTGAATGTGTAATCTCTTTTATTTTTAATCTGGACCAGTGCTTCACGAATGTCACTACAAAATAGATACAAAACGGAATTTAAACAAAGTGTCTGGTTGAGTTATTAAATTTACATATGGTGCATTTGGGATGGAGTCATTAATTTACGTTACACTATTAATAAAGAATTCGTTAAATTTATTAGCTATTAACAAGTCATCTCTAGCACTTACTCCATTAAAGTTAACACATGTAATCACGTTTTCTTCTTTTCTTAGAACGAACTTTTTTAAATTGCGCCACATTTCTTTTTGGTTTGTCGCGTTGTCTACTTTACTTTTTATATAATTTCGCTTAGATTTTATTATTTGTTGCTTATATTTGTTTCTGGCCAAAGCATATTCGTGCCAGTCTTCTTCGCTATTACTAAAAATTGCTTTTGCTCGCATTCTTGATTTTTGATTCTTTAAATCACGTAAAAAAGGACTAAACCACACATTTAAAACATACCTTTTGTTTTGGAATACCAAGAATTTGTTTGTTACAGAACTCAATTCACTTATCATTGTATCAGCTGCAACATTGAGATCAGGAATATTTGATACCGAAGACATTCGACTATTTCGTAGTTCTCTTTTGTAGACTTCCTTTTTATATTTTAGTATCTGAACATAACACTCATCACTGTTTACCTTAACTTTAGTATCTAGTTCAATAATAATAGTTTCGTGGTCACTTATTTTCAGATTTCTGTCGATTCGAGCCTTAACGCGATTGTTATTAGTAACCACGTAGTCTAATAAGGTTTTCGTATTTTTAGTAATTCGCGTAGGTTCACTAATTAATTGGTGGCAAGAGTTATAGGTAATTAATTTTGCGATCTCCTTCTCCTTCTGAGGTGGAAAGCCAATTTATATTAATGTCTCCCATGATAATAAAGTCTTTCCCTAAATCACAGACTTCTTCAAGCATTGACGAAAAATCGACACAAAACAGTCTTGCTGACGAACTAGGAGATCTATAAATACCAACAACAGAAAACATATAGTCACGGTAACATAGACGACATAGCTCCATAAATCTTTGTTTTTAGCAAACTTATTCACTTTTGACACACGAATAAACCTTTTTATATACATAATAACACCATCTGTATAACTAGATTCACTATCACATCTTAAAAACCTATAATTATTAATAAATATCTCGTTGTCGTCTATATTTTTAGTTACATGCGTTTCTGAAAGCACTATAATGTCAATGTCATTATCATTCACTAAGCTTTGTAACTCGTCAAAATTGTTTATTAGGCCACAAATGTTCAGGTAGATAATTTTCGGTGGGATTAATGGCTAATAGGATATTCTGTTCTTTTGCAGTTCAATTTTTTTCTTAAATACTTCACATACATGGCTTCTACAGACATGATTTACGTCGAGATTTAAACCTAGGTTCTTATTAGCTATATCACAGTTATTGCACTTAATGTTTAGTTTATCATAGTTCTTAGTTTCATGGTTTTCTCCACATTTGGCGCACACAATTTTGTTCGCGCAGTTTTTTGCCTCGTGATTAAAGCCCCAGCAATTAAAGCAGCGCTTAACTGAGACATGATTAAAGACAGAACAGCGATCCCAACCAATATTAACTTTTCCTCTCTCTAAGATAGCCTTGTGATCATTGCTTTTAAGTTCAATAATTGCTTTAAAACTTCTGTAGTTATCCTTTACCGCGCCAAAAACTTTTATACATTTAACAAACTCGATTTTATTTTGGTTAGATATGGCATTTTCTAGAGGTTCTTTTTCCCACTCAATGTTAATTCCACATACTATCACTTGCGGATTTCGTAACTCAGGTGTTTTAACTTCATAATTTGTGCCCAATTTTTCTTTTAATTCTTTCTCAATAACTTTTTTTGACTCACTGTCCTCACAATTTATAACAACAACACCATCTCTTTTCTTAATAACACTCTTCACTTTTACTGACAGATCAGCAGGGTTAGTGCTCTCTTTAATTTCATCTTTTGTTTTGTTATTATTTTGGTTATTCTTAGGTCTAACAACCACTGGTTGGTCAGATTTTAAAGATTCTGCATATGAAGGTTTAACTTCACTTAATCGAACTTTCTTTAATTCACGTAACACTTGATCCTTTTCACTATTTATTTTTTGCACGTTATGTAATATTGCTTCTATGTTTTGCTTTTCAATTAGCTTATTATTTTCGTTAGCCTCACTAATTTTTATTTCCTTCACTAATTCTTTTTGAATTTCTTTTACATTTTGCAATACCAAAAGGTTATCACTTGCTATTTTTTTTACATCCTCACATATCTTCTCATTATGCTTCTTAAACCTCTCGCTATGTTCACTCATTTTTCTAATTTCGTTTACACTTTTCTCACACGATTCTTGAGCACATTTCATTGTTTTTATTCTTTCCATGTACCTGGACTCAATTGCCTCGAGTAGACATTTAATTTCCAGTTCGTTTCTCTTAAGAGATTCATCAAACTCGGTTTTATACTCTCTTAATTGCGAACCGTTTTTTTTAACAACTTATTAACGTCTTTTAGGGCAAGATCAACATTGTGTATGTAAGTCACACAGTCATCACAGATGAATTTTAACATTTTATTTGTGTTGAGTGCATCGCTACAGTGACGGTCTAGACCACTACATGTCGCCGCGAGATGAAAAGTTTTACCGCAAATTCCCGCACATTGAACTCCCGATTCACCGCGGATTAGTCTTTTGCATTTAAAACAATCCATCATTAGTTAATATTCATAGCCAGAAGAAATGAAAAACTAAATACACTTGCACTCTCTTCTATATTTATTGAGTTAAGATATTCTTTAAAACACATTCAAATTCGATTTTAATAAGATTTCCAAGAGAAACACCAAAACACGTCTGCACGCTTTAAGCTCTTCTCTGAAACTGTTGTTTAAGATCTATAAGTAGACTGAAGTACACGATGAAATCAGCCCCTATGATTGCTGATTTAACGTTAGCAATGATAAAGGACCATTTAAATGCTCGGCGTAGTCCAAGATTGACAGTTAGCCTTTGTTGTCCATACATGTTAATGGTTGATGAATTAGCTGCGTACAAATTGTATGATGTTGGTTCTAGTTTTCGCTTGAGTAAAGTCCGTGGTAATACAGAAACGACGGAACCAGAGTCGATGAGGAATGTCAGGTTGGTTGTTTTGTCGTAGAGATGAAGACGGTATTCCCTAATAGTTTTTGAGTTGAAATTGCTGCTGTCGCCAACCACTTCAACAGACGACAGCATAGCTAGTTTTCCATGTTGGTGGTGGGTGATTTGAAGGCACATGGCGGCACGCATCGATGAGCCTTTGTACCAAATCTGCGGTGGTAGTAGCACCCTTTAGAGGAAGTTGATGTTGAAGGACGAGAGCGAGAATGCCTTTGAGGATTAAAACTGAGTTTTCTGGATAGCTCTTTGAAGGACGCTGCGAGCTCGGAGATGCTTTTTTCTACGTTGTACATTCTTTGCTCCATGAGTGCTGCGTCGTGATGCTTGGTAGGCTTAGGCTCATCGGTGTGGCTAGTGGCCATGACGTAAGAGTTGGTGTTATTCTCCAACAAACTATCAGCAACATCAGCAAGTTGGTCAAGTGTTGCCCCACGAACAGCTTTTAATATTTTGCAAGCCGTCTCTGGGAGAAGACCAAGCCACTTAGTGCGCAACAAATCTTCCGTTGCTCTGCTACCACCAAGGGTACGCATAGATCGCAACAGTTGTGAAGGCTTGCGATCACCTAATTCGAGTTCTGTGAGGAGTATAGTTGTCGTTCCACGGAATCTGTAAAACGTTTTATTAGGTTTTGTTTAAGATGAAGAAACTTATCTTTGTCGGTGGGGGGGGGGGGGGGGGGGGGCTCTGATGATGTCAGACACCTCCTGAAGTACATCTGCATCGAGCGTGGCGACTACTCCACTTGTATAAACCACAATCCAGGATCAGTTTTCCAAAACGGTGGCAATTTAAAATTGGCAACTGCGACGATGGAGTCGTCACTATTGCGTCTTTGAGCCTCGAGTTGTAAAGGGTGATTTTTTAGCTGGTTTGGTTTTGGCAACACTGGTTTTGACAGCTGACGTGTGTTTAGTACCTTGTGTCACTGTCAAACAGCTTCAGTTTGGTTTGCAATTTAACCATGGATCGTCTTACAAATGAACAACGCTTGCAAATTATTGAATTTTACTATCAAAATTCGTGCTCGGTTCGAAATGTTCATCGCGCGCTGCTTCCATTTTATGATCGGCATTCTCGACCTTCTGAGCAGTCTATTCGGAAGATTGTGACCAAATTTCGCACCAAATTTACTTTGTTGGACATTAAACCACCAACACGTTTACGTACTGTGCGTAGTGAAGAAAATATTGCGGCCGTATCAGCTAGTGTGACAGAAGACCGCGAAATGTCGATTCGGCGCTACCGAGCGATGATAACAAACTTTTTTTTGCCCGAAATGGAAGTTCTTGACTTGCATGATATGTGGTTTCAACAAGACGGTGCCACATGCCACACAGCACGCGAAACAATGGCGCAATTGCGAGGCGAGTTTGGTGAACAGTTAATTTCACGTTTCGGGCCGGTCAATTGGCCGCCTAGATCGTGCGATTTGACACCATTAGATTATTTTTTGTGGGGGTATGTCAAGGCTAATGTCTATAGGGACAAGCCCGCTTCGATTGACGCACTGGAAGCCAACATCCATGCATTCATTCGTGAGATACCGGCCGATATGTGTGAAAGAGTATGCCAAAATTGGACTCAGCGGATGGGCTACCTGAGACGCAGCCGCGGTCAATATTTGCATGAAATTATCTTTAAACATTAAATTGCAAGGTTCAAACTATCGATTCAAATAAATATTTCATTCATTTTTTCGAACTTTTGTGTTTTTTTTTTAAAAAAAGTTCTCAACCTCTTAAAAAATCACCCTTTATATTAGGCTCGTTTTTTTTTTTCAAATCTATATAGATTTCGAAAAAGCTCTCCATACAAAAATAAGACTGGATAATTATCCAGGCTAAGGTTTGTTGTATTTAACATTGAAAACATGTTGCGGAAACATGTTTAGCCTGTATAGGTTTGAAAAAAAAACACGCCTATTATCAACCACGATTGGTGGCGGTGTATTTCCACGCGACATTTAAAAAATAATAATTTAAAGTTTTTTGTTTTAACAGAATTTTATTATGTAAATAAATGTGATCGTCAGGGTCACCATTTCTGGCCTTTTGTACCACTTGTATTAAAACATAATTGATTACGTTATAAAATATATTATTTATTCAAAGTAAATTATAAAAAGTAAGTAATATGTAAACTTGACTTTATTCTACAAAAAATTTAAAATATCTTACAAGAAATGGTATTTAAGTTATTTTTTTCTTTCAAAAATGTCCGTTCGCCAGCTAGTCCGCACAAAGAAGAAGGAAAACATCTCCTACGGGTAGGGGATAGAATATACCCGAGGTAGGCATGCCTGTCGTAAGAGGCGACTAAAATCCAATCTCCGTATACCGAGTGTATAGTGTATACAAAAATGCAATGGACAAAACAAAAAGATTAAATACCCCAGGTGGCAGTCCAGCTTTACTGGAAAATCCACCCTCTTCGGAGGTCGGCTCTACGGATTCTGGGGAGAGCCATTTATTGCAATCCAATGACCCTTTCACAAGAAGTGCAAGGGTATCTCGATCTCCTCCATCAAGATCGAATAACTCCGGGAAAAAAAGTCCGCCGGGAGCGCCGCAGCGCGAAAATCAGGACTTAGCGAAATATAAAAGCTTTGAGGAAGAAAATAAAGTACTCCGAATAAAGCTTAACGAAATGGATCTACTCTATCAAGATCTTAAGAAAGAGATAGATCTATTAAAAGAAGAGAATAAGGTTCTAAAGAACACACACTCGCAGAAAGAGCGCGAATGTGCTCCAGCACTATTAGATAGTCGGGAGTACCACACCGATGAAGAAGAGCTAGCACGCGAAACGAATCGGGTCCCTAAGAAAAGACCTACTAAAAAACGGAGAGCCGGTTCTTCGCCCGAAGTCGTGCCCTTAAACGAAGAAAAGCGTAAAGAACTGTAAGAAAATCAACGCAAAACGCAATTTCGTTTACCGCCACCAATAAACACCGTCGGGATAACGGAATATAATAAGTTGCATAGCCTCCTTAAAGGAACGATAACATCGAAATTTAAGGTCACATCTTTGAGGAATAATGCGTGGAAGATTAACGTCGATGACCATGACGACTATCGCGCACTGTCCCAGAAACTTAATATCGATAAGATTCAGTGGTATACTTTCGAAATCAAGTCAGAAAGGCCACATCGTGTTGTAGCAAGGGGACTTCACCCCTCGTGCACAAAAGAAGAGATTATGAGCGACCTTCAAGACAAGGGCTTTAAAATTCTTGATGCCGTTAATATCATCAAGAAGGAGAAGCAACAATCCGAAATAGATAAGGACATCTTGGTAAGGCGTGGACTTCCGCTTTTTATGCTAACATTCGATAAAGCTGATAGTATCGACGATATTTATCGAATAAAAACCATATTGAATATCGTGGTCAAAATCGAGCCCATGCGTAGAAATTTAAAAATAATTCCGCAGTGCAAACGTTGCCAAGGATTCAATCATACGCAAACGTATTGCAAAAAAGAACCACGGTGTGTGAAATGCGCCGGAAATCACCTCTCCCAAGACTGTCGAGTAAACAAGCAAGCCTCTGCAATCTGTGCTAATTGTAAGGGAAAGCACCCGGCAAATTATAGAGGCTGTGAAGTAGCCAAGGAGTTGCAAAAACGAAGAGATACACTCCATAAGCCTCAAAATAAAATAATAAAACCGCTAACTAAGGCAAATGGTAAGATCGGTCAGGAGAACGTAAGCAAACGAAAACCACCGGGTTCAGAGCGGAAGAAGGTGGTGATAGCAGAAAAGCCCTCGACTTCTGGTCTTAAAATAAACGGTAATAAAAAGCCATTAGAAAAGACATCGGGTAATAGCCCTCGGACAGCAGGAGTGCAGACCTACGCCCAGGCTGCAGCATCCGAAAAATCAAAAAACCTCGAAATCCCAACGGACCCTGCCTCTCAAGTTTTCTCAATTATTCTCGCGAAACTTGAAGAGCAAAGCAAAATAAATGAAATGATTCTCGATAGGTTGGTTAAGCTCGAGAGCTATTCACGGAAAACGCGTACTTCACCTAGAATATGAATGAAAAAAGAATGTTAAAAATATGTACTTGGAATGCAAACGGACTTTTGCAAAAACTGGACGAATTGGAAATATTCATGCGAGAAAAAGATATTGACATTTGCTTGATTTCTGAAACTCACGTGAAAAAGGAATCGCATTTAAAAATAAAAGGCTATACTGATTACCACGCTTGTCACCCTTCGGGCAGAGCGAGAGGCGGATCTTCCTTGTTTATTAAAGACAGCATTAAACAATGCGAAGACCTAAAGATAGAGCTTGAAACTCTGCAACTGTGCACAATTCGAGTTAAAAATAGTCAGCGTACTATTAAAATCTCATCTATCTACTGTCCACCGCGTTCCGCGCTTGAAAATAGTGATTTTAATAACTTATTTAAATCGCTGAAACCTAATTTCATCATTGGCGGCGATTTTAACGCGAAACATACGTTCTGGGGCTCTAGATACATCTCGCAAAAAGGTAGAATGCTCTATGGGGCACAGTTGTGATTTTCATTCGACGGGCAAACCGACTTACTGGCCAGCTGATACTTTGAAAATACCTGACCTGATCGATTTCTTCGTGGTGAAAGGAATATCTAACAACCACATAAAAGTTGAAGAGAGCTTTGATCTGTCGTCTGATCATTCCCCAGTTATTTTGACATTGAGCGAAAAACTAGTATATAACCGAGAGCCAGCAAAATTAACTGGTAGAACAACTAACTGGGAAGGCTTTAGGAACGAAATCGAAGTAAATGTTGAACTGAGCGTACCGCTTACGACACCCTATGAACTTGAGGTTGAAGTCGATCGCTTCGTTCAGATAGTACAGCTCGCCTCTTGGAATAATACGCCCAATCCAAGAAAAACGCCGGACAAATACGGTCTACGATATCCTTCTGAAATAAAAGAATTAATCAGGGAAAAAAGAAAAGCGCGTAAAACATGGCAACAGAGTCGTGCTCCACAGCATAAAGCATATCTGAATCGTCTCTGCAATTTGTTAAAGAATAGCATTAAGGATTTTAAAAATCGTGCGATAGGCTCTTACCTTGAGAGTTTAACAGCGAAAAAAGATTCCAATTATTCCCTTTGGAAAGCCGTAAAAGGCACCAAAAGGCCCAAAATCCCTGCGCCGCCCAAAATGAATGGGCAAGGGAAGATAAAGAAAAAGCGGATATTTTTCCTGCCCATTTGGAAGAAACCTTTAAACCGAACGTTGGTCAAGTGGTTCATGACAACATCAACATCACAAGGATGGTAGTTCCACCATCTGACGATTTAACGCGCAGATCTGCGACGCTTAGAGAACTCGAACGTGAGATCGCGAAACTAAAACCTAAGAAAGCTCCTGGTTATGATTTGATTACCGGAGAAATTCTCAAAGCCTTACCTAGAAAAGCATTAACTAAGCTTCTCCATATTATAAATGCTGCACTCAGATTAAAACACGTACCGAGCCAATGGAAAGTTGCGGAAGTCATAATGGTTTTAAAACCAGGAAAACCGTCATATGAAGTAAAATCATACAGACCAATATCGCTTCTTCCAGTCATATCCAAAATTTTCGAGAGGATATTACTAAGGCGTCTACAACCGGTTATAGAAGCAAATAATCTAATACCTGACCACCAGTTTGGGTTCAGAAGTAAGCATTCGACGATTGACCAGGTGCATAGAATTACTAACGTAATCGAAAAAGCACTAGAAGAAAAAAAGATATGCTCAACCGTATTTCTTGACGTCTCGCAAGCCTTTGATAAGGTGTGGCACGATGGCTTGAAATGCAAACTACGACAAGTACTTCCCGCAAACCTATACGAGATTTTGAATTCATATCTCGGGAATAGACTCTTCCGTGTTAGAAATGGCAACGAATACTCCGAGCTCAAAGAAATTTTGGCCGGCGTACCGCAAGGAAGCGTTCTGGGGCCGCTTCTCTATCTGTTATATACTCGTGATATACCGAAAGAAGATGGCACTATCCTTGCTACGTTTGCCGACGACACCGCTATCCTAGCGGTAGGTAAAACAATCGAGGAAACGACTGCCAAACTGCAAAACGCATTAAATAAAGTAAATGAATGGACGAAGGACTGGCGGATCGCCCTTAACGGAACTAAATCTGTTCACGTGAATTTCACTTATAGGAAAATTAATGACTTGCCCATTTTTATAAATTTGGCCCGAATACCCTTTGCAAATGAAGCCAAATACCTGGGAATGACACTCGACGCAAGGTTGAAGTGGAATTCGCACGTGAAAATGAAACGTAAAGAACTAGATATCAAATATAGAAAAATGTACTGGTTGATCGGAAAACATTCCCACCTCAGTACCGAGAACAAACTGCTTTTATACAAGCAAGTGCTAAAGCCGGTGTGGACCGGTGGTGGTATACAACTTTGGGGTTGTACCAAGAAAACAAATGCCAATATTTTACAAACCTTTCAAAATAAAGTGCTAAGAGAAATTGTCCAAGCACCGTGGTATGCAAGAAACGACGATATCCACAGGGATCTCGGAATTCCGACAATCGAAGCTGAAACTAGAAGCTTCGCGCGAAAACATAGAAACCGACTAATCGGACATGCTAATAATACAGTCCTACTTATTTTGGATGAGAGCAATTTATTGCGCCGACTACAAAGAACAAAACCTTTCGACTTGGCGAGATAAGGATTAACCGCGTCTAAATTGTGGAACATGCAGGATCTTTCATTGGAAAGTAACCTGCGAAACGTTTATATTTCGTGATAGAAAAATTGCTTGATAAGTAGTATAACTTAGTTGCAGTATCTAACAAATTTATATCGAAGGGTGGTGTTTTTGGTCAGTAAGAATCTGACACTACTATGAGCACGCGCTTGCTATTCTCATAGTGTCTATGGAAGATTTTCACCTACCCTCGGCAAAAAAAAAAAAAAAAAAAAAAAAAAAAATCCCCGGAAAAGGTTTTTTTTGAAGATGGTTGCCTCGTCTTCGTGAAGTTGTCGCTGCTGCTAATTTATTATATTAATGCAATTCGTTATGACATTTTGAAAAACCGATCGTTACAAATATATATATACAAAATTATATTACAAATAGAAAATTCACGAACAAACCGTTGCGAAGATTTAAACTGGAATGATATCATTTCTGCCTGTGGCGCCGGTAGAAAACGTCTGTACTTCTTTGCGCTTGAGGCGACGCGTAGTTTCCGAAGTGAGTATTAGAGAAAGAGACCGCCACACAGCTAGTCCCACGATGGGATGGTTATCCGCTGAAGCCATTCCTTTAATGGAACCTATCGAGGTTGTTTGGCACAAAATAAAGCAGAAACTGCGACAAGAACCAGCTAGGACTCTTCAGGATCTCAAAACTAAAATCAGTAATATTTGGCAATCATTTACTGCTGAAGATTGTCAAAAATTAGTAGATACTATGCCAAGACGAATAGCATCAGTAAGGACAAGGACAAAAGTGACGTTACATTGTGGTAAAATAAGAATTTTGGCTCATAGACCTACTATTATGCATTAGATCACTCATTTTCATGAATCTATTTCGATTACTTGTTTATTTTGTAATTATTTCAACTGAATTAAACTTAATATCAATCAAAAGAAAACTCGTTATTTGTTTCAAAATTGCCAATAATAAGTACAATGTAAATAAATTTGCTTTGGTAGACCAACTATTTTGCATTTGGGCTAGTATAGATGAAGAGTGAGTATTTTCCAGTACTTTTGAAAGAGTACGGTACTCGTATAGATGAAGAGTCTGAGTATTTTCCCGTACTTTTGAAAGAGTGTGGTATAACATGCGGTTTTTTTCGCATTTTGTTATTTCGCTGCGGTTTTTTTCGCATATCTACAACTCGCATTTTGTTTCTTCGCATTTTTTATTTCGCAAACTTTTATTTCAATTTGTAATTATTGTTCAAAGTTCTTAATGCTATGTACTTATGTATATAAAATCACATTGTACAAATACTTTTTCTTGTCACTGTAACTCTTCTGTAAAGCGCTTACCATTTAAACCTATGTATAAGAAGGGTTACCGACAATTCGCGGTTTTCATCTCTCAAACTGTTATCTCGGGTGCCGTGAAATAAAGTCGAAGGAAATAAGGTCGAATCGACTTTATTGCCATTTCAGATTGGAAATAATGTCGAATTCCACAAATTTTTGTGTTCGACTTTATTTCCAAAAAAAAATGAAAAACTGGAAATAATGTCGATCACTTCAATAAGATCATTTCCATCGTCGACCTTATTTCCCCGCTTGAAACTCATACAAAATAAAATTTTAAGCAAAATTCGATTTTATTTCCAAAAAACAATAAATATAAATGTTCGTATATAAATTTAACATAACAAAAACAAAATGTTCTTAATTTATTTAATAAATTTCTTCTTCTTCAATTTACTCATGAACAAAATTATTATCGGATATAATGAAGTTTTCTTTTTTCGTTAACTGGTTAAAAAAATCGACCAGTGAAATTCTGTGGTCATCTAAGTTTTGTATTGTTTTTTGTATGACAAAAAAACGATCACATGTTTTTTTTTCCTCGGTTCGTACATTTGAACACAGCCATCAATAGATTTTAAAAAATTACTAGTTTTGCTGAAGTCCTGATCCAACAGCACATCTAGAAATTTAAAAAAATTACCTCGCTTAGCCAGCTTCGTAGAAAGTATGCTGTTGAATCCCTCTAAGGAGCTGGTAGTCCTATGTAAGGTTTTGTAGCACGATCTTTTTTCAGGTCCTTCCTGTATTTGAACAGATTAATTAATTTTATTTTCTTTTAGTGCGTCGATAGAATAGCTTAATAATCTAACATACAATGAAAAAAAGATATAAGTAATATTACAAACCTTTTTCATCCACTGATTTTTAATATAAAGCAAAAACGGATTAAAAAAATGTTGAATTTCCAATTCTGTTATCTCCTCTCTTAAAATTTCATAAGCCGTATGTATATTGGCTTAAAAGTGGCAGTAGTAGAAATTTTTTTATAAATTCTATTCTTTTCTCTATTTTTCTTTAATTCCGAAATAAAGTTTGTAATCTTAGTCGCAGCATATCGTCGAACTGTTTGCGTGTAATGAAACCAACATCCAACAAATTTGACTTCCGGATATACATTTATTATTCCATTACGAAGAGCCGTTTCGTAGTCTGTTGTAAAAGATGTTGGTTTCAAATCAAAAATATTTCGTTTTATGAACTCGAAAGCATGTGTAGGTATATGCAGCTGTAGATTTGGCATTTGGCATCAATATGTAGAGAAACGGAAACGTCTAAAAAAACAAAAATATATCAACTAATTTTTGTTGTTTATGTTATATTAACTTACTACTTACGTGTTCACCATTCACCATGTTTAAAAGCGCTGCATGATGGAACAATATTAAAAGTACCGTCAATTAAGTAGTCTCTCTAAAGGTGTTCTTTTGATTTCATTTCCTGAATTATTTTAGCGGATGCAAAAATGGAATACCCGAAATGTTCCTCAACTATCGTATCTCGATAGAAAGGAAGCTCGGCATTTTTTTCATCTTCGAAAACATTAATAATATCATTGAAGCTGTTTGGCGATTTTGGAAAAACTTCTTTTTTTATATTGAGCAATTGTCTTCGCATTCTACCGAACTCAACAGAAGTTGAAGCTTCTGGGTTAGTTTTACATTGTTCATCGAAAATTTCTCTTATGTTCGACCGTTTTAAACTAACGTTTTTGCACTCATTTTTAATTGAATTTACTAAAATTAACTTTGTATAAAATTCTTTCTGATTTTCGTGATTGTGCTCTAAATTAGTTTCTGCTTTTCTACAGAAATTATCATTATTAAAGTCAATAACCACCGATGCACGACAGTCCTTTTTATAACAAACATAATAAATTAAATTTCCCGACACTTTTTTTCTATAAATTTGATTAGTTGAGGCTATGAATAATAATTTACTATTTTTTCTCATGCCTGGGATGATTTCGTATTCAAAAACATCACCGTTTATATTTTCACACATTTTAGAATTTTTTTTTTAATTAGGTCCGACCGATAGCACTTGTTGACCGTTCAAACTTAAAATGATTGTAACTCTTCAGAGATGAACTTAAAATAAGCTTATCCTATGGGAACTTATGACAGCAAAAGCAGGCCTCTTCTTTGAGAGAACTAACGCTATAACTTCCTTTTTTTTTTTTGACCTTATTACCATTTTGCTATGGAAATAAAGTCGACAGTGAGAAAAGGTGGAATTCGACATTATTTCCAATCTGAAATGGCAATAAAGTCGATTCGACCTTATTTCCTTCGACTTTATTTCAGGGCACCGTTATCTCGCGACTGTTTAACTTTATTTCCTTTATTTCGCAGAACTCATGTGGCACATTGTCATTTCATCTCGCATTTGGTGTTTTTGCATTTCCTTATCTGCCAAACCGTGAATTCACGCAATGCTATTTAGCCGCTTGTTCCCTTGTTTTTGAATTAAATTTTATGTAAATAAGGATTATTTATATTGAATACGTTCTTTGGTGTTTTGTTTAAATAGAAAATTATTATAAAGGAAATCAAAAACTATTGTTTATTATTAATTTTTTGTTTCCATGTTTTTTTAAGCAGCATGCTTAACCGGTATTGCTGTATTTTATTTGGCAAAATATTATTTTGTATTTTTAATTTGTTTGGTTTTCGTTTTATCACATGTTAAGAATTTCGCTCGAAATGCAGAATAACTGTAAGCAATATGGGAAAAGGCAAACACGTTTAAACAATCAGGATATATATTTCGGAATGAGAATTCTATAATTAAACATAATTTAAGTAAATGGAAGAGATAACTACAAATAAGTATAAGTATATATTTTCAATAATAACATACTCATACATATGCCGAAATAAATACAAATCGAAATAAAAGTTTGCGAAATAACAAATATGATATGCGAAAAAATAATAAAGTGTGAAATGATTGCAGCGAAATAACAAAATGCGAGAAAAAAAACTAATCATTTGCATAATCATGTTGTGTGTTCGATAGCGGAGCCAAAATCATTCGGTTTTATTTCACCAATTGCCTATGTATTCAATGACAAAAACCAAAAAAAAACCATTATTGTATTCCGTTAGATAGGTTAGGTTAGTGGGTTGACGCCGAGGGATGCCCATCTGGCGCCACACTTAGATCAATACAGATCTATTGTGATGCCCATAAGTGTTGTTTCCTTATTCGTTTGGATGACGGCGACTAAGGATTGTCAAACCAACCCGAAGCTTTAATAAAGCTGCAGATGTCCTTTACCGGGAATCCGGAGAGTTCTAGAGATAGATAGTGCAGCTAATAATGTTCATTTAAGCTAATTTTATTATTCGGTTTTTGGAAGTCAAGCGCGAAACAACTTGTTGCATTTTAAGTTATCTGCTCGTTCATCAATAAATAACTATAAGGTATTGGAACCTTGCTTCTTTTTTATTTTACTTAGTCGCGATTCTTCATTTTATTGGTTTTCAAAAAAATAAGTCGAAAAATATTGAGTTATCATACATTGGCGACCGTGATAGAACACATGCTTTGATTTGGGAATTGTTGTCGGAGTGCTACATAATTTTAACTGTGCATTTTGGATTTGGATCATTACTCTTGGATTACTTTTGATTGGTTTCTGGAATAATTGGGACGCTAATACTATTGTTGGATTTCATCGCGCTAAAAAGATAAATAAATAGTAAATATATTTAATTTTTTCGATTATGACTGAACATTCAGATTCTGCTACGCTGCTAGCGTCGTACAAAATGAAAAGATCCTCAGTCGCTGGACAACTTACAAAAAACCCTCAGTTTCTGGAACTGGGGCTGCTTTTGCAAACGAATCAACTTTTCTATACATGAGGCCCAAGGCTACTCGATGACCTAACATCAAAATGGAGCTGACTCCCTCTCAATGATTGAGACGTTAGTAGATAAAGATGAGGAGCTAACAATCATCGAAAAGATCCAGCACTTAGGTTCCTGTTTATCTGATTTCGCCCTTAGAATTATCTGGTCGCTTGAAGTCACAACTGAAAATTATTCTAAAGCTATTGAACTGTTAAAAAGCAGATTTATAAACGTTTAATCTTAATCTGTCGCTATGGAGGACATTTTCAATTTGCGCAACGTCGCGTCGATTGTATTTCGGTGCATAAACTGTGCGAGTTGAGCGATAATGTGAACTCTCACCTAAGGGCACTTACTACGTTGGGTAGTAAATCGGACATTTTGGATGAACTGCTGATTCATCTCGTCGTAAACAAGCTGGATTCAAAAAACCGGACTAAATGGGATAAATTATCCACGTTCATAGAAAAATGATGCCAAACCTTTTTAGCTGTTCTTCGAAGATTCATCGCTAGAAGTGGTAAACCACAAACAATTTTCTCTCATAATGCTACAAATTTTGTGGGAGCAAAACGAGAATTAAATGAGCTACGGACGTTGTTTTGCTCTCAGGCGGCCATATCGATTCGGTCTACCAAACCTGTCTGAGTGATGGTATTCAATGGAATAATAGCCGTTCCCTACACTTCGGAGGTTTGTGGGTGTTCTCAATAAAATTTGCTTAATTTCACGTGCGTCGTGTTGCTGGTTATGCTTCTTTGTCCTTCCAAGAGTTGCATACATTAGTTTTTCAAGTTGAATCCATCATTTATTTTCGTCCATTCAGTCCCATTTCAGACGATCCCGGTGTAAGTACGATTTCGACGTACTTACACCGGGGCATTACTTGATTGGAGCTCCACTTACTGCAACTCTAGAACCAAATATTACAGACGTCAACATAAGCAGATTGACGAGGTGGCAGAGAGAAGAAGCCAATGTCGTCGTGGGAACTTTGGTGCTTCTGGAGGACGATAATCTGCCTCCGTTGAGGTGGTCACTAGGCAAGGCAGAGTAGCTGAAGTCTTCCCTGGATCTGATGGCTTCCTCCTAGTTGTCAAAATTAAAACGCCAAATGGAATTGTGAAAAGAGCCATAACAAAAATCTGCAAGCTCCCCATCGACGCCGAACAACAATAGTCTTGAACGCGGGGTGAATGTTCAGAGTTATTGTATGTATATAAAATCATACTGTACAAATACTTTTCCATATCACTGTAACTCTTTTGTAAAGCGCTTACCATTTAAACCTATGTATAAGAAGGGTAACCGACAATTCGCGGTTTTCATCTCGCAAGCTGTTATATCTCGCGACTGTCTAAATATATTTCCTTTATTTCGCAGAACTCATGTGGCACATTGTCATTTAGTCCTGCGTAAGATTAACTCGCATTACTCGCATTTCTATATTTGGCGCTTTTATCGACTGGCATTTGGTGTTTTTGCATTTGCTTATCTGGCAAACCGTTAATTAACGCAATGCTATCTAGCCGCTTGTTTCCTTGTTTTTGAATTTTATTTTATTTAAATAAGGATAAGTATTTATATTGTTAATGTCGTTTAGTTTTTTAGGACACAACAAATAAATACAAAAACGATAGTTTTTGATTTCATGTACAACAATTTTCAATTAACGACATTCAATATAGGGAAGAGGAAGGGCATATGCAAACAAACTGCCAAACAAACAAACAAACTGGCGCTGATCAAAATGATTTTTATTCAAAAAATATGTTCGTTTAGTAGCAAAAGAGAAAAGTACAAAAACTGAGACCGACAGGTAGCGCAGCTAAATAATAGTAGAAAAATGATGCTGCTTTTTACTCACACTTTGAACATTTGGTGTGATTCAACAAGGTTAGTCGGATTTGGCAGTTCTTATTTCTACCCAGAACCACATAACTAGAGCAGCGTTTTGCCTAATATGTTAAGTAACGCGACTCTTTTAGTACACGGGCGAAGCCGCGCGGAACAGCTAGTACGTTGAACGTTGTACGTTGCTAGCACTGCGACCAAAGTTGGTCTATTGTGCCCCCTTTTACGTCTATGACTAATACAGAATTTTATAAAAATTTGATAATCCCTCTGACTGGAATACTTTTGTAATCTTCTTCCGTTAATATGTATTTGGCGAGTTTTTTTTGGCTCTTCTTTTTGTTAGAGAAGGACACTCTGAGATTAGGTGCTCCGTAGTTTATTTGTTTTGTTGACAGAATCTGCAGGTTTTTTCAAGTTGATGTTCCATGTTCGATTTTTTAGTTGGTTTGTTGCTCATTCGCGATGTTGTTGTCTTCTCTTGTGAAGCCATAGTGAGAGTCTGGTCCAATAAATGGAATGTTGGCTAAGATATCAGCGTTTTTTTTTGCCCTAATGTTCTTCAAGCCGTGGCACTCGAATCAGTTAAACTATGTTTTTCTCTGCTAGTAGGTTAAGGTTTGAGTGGCATTCGAATGTGGCTTTTAATTTGCAGTTGTGACTTCTTAGAGCCTTAAGTACAGCTTAAGTCAGACAATATGTTTATCTTCGTTTTGTTTAAGTTTCTCTCCAGTGGGATTTGTGCGGCTGTATTGATGACAGATCTATGTACCATTATTATTATTACACTGATCAACACTCAATTTTTTTCCTGAGATACAAACAATAGTTTTTCTCTATCAGCTCTGGTTTTTCATTTATACAAAGGTACAATTTTCTGCAAAAATACAATATTTTTTATAGTTTGCTTACTATTTAACCCAATAGAATTTTCTTTTATATGATTTTGTCGAATGTATGGCTTCAGCTTGATCTCCTTGTGAACTCCAGCAGTAATCGGCCATGATATGGACATCTTACCTTCCTTGATAGCGCTCTTCTTTCTCCGTATAACTTGGTGAAATCTTTCACCTTGCTCTTTGCTGAAATCGCAAAGGTTTTATGAGAATCGATCTAAATGAGTGTACAGATAATGAAGCTTGATACATACTCATATTGCACAGAAGATCTTTTAAATTGGATAGCATACACTAAACTAACGCAGTACAGTTGCCCGACTTATTGTTCCAAGAACATTTCTAAACACCGAAACAATGGATTTCTGAGCTTTAATGCATTAAAAAAATTTGGGTCTTAAATGAGTTCTCTGATTTGCGGCCCATCAAATATACTCGATTTTAACTTTTCTGTGCTTAAATTCGAAAACTTACGTGACAGAAAACAAAACATTCACTGTTTTTGTCAGGGGCCTATTCAAACTGTTTCATAATACCGCGTTTGATATGTAGTGTTTTTTTTTTTATAATTCACACACCCTTAAGGGGTTATGAATACCCTTAGAATGTTTACATACAGCGCGAGCGTATGAGAAACAAGAACGAGACATAGACAGATCGGCGTAGTGATTGGAAACTCGGATGTTAGGTTTCAACTTACTCTTTGGATGGTGTCCAGGATAACTGAAGAGTGGTGGCAATATAATGCGATCTCGATCAGCTTAACCCTTTCGGGATGCAGAAAAGTTTAGTGATTTACATACAATCAAAACCTTAAAGATAAAAGGTTCAGAACAATAAATTTGACGACTGATAGCTGCAAATATATTAAGATACCGTTACTAAAATGTTGGAAAACGATCTGGTGCCGATTTCAAGCAAATCAGAGGAAATGTTTGGTTGTTAGGGACGTTTATATTTTTGGTGGTACATATACATATGTCCCGAAAGGGTTAAGGCGACTAACGGTATTTTTTTATGTATTCATCACAAATATAACAAAACACACCGGGACTATTTATACAACATCTTCTTAATGCAGACATAATGACAGGAAAGTAAGTGACCTTTGCCTGATACGGGAGCGTCACGAATTCACGATTGACCGCAAACCAAAATCTCTAATAACGAAATCTCGCATTTTTTTATAAAAACTCGCATTTACAAAATCTCGCATTATCAAAATCTCGCATTATCAAAATCTCGCTTATTATGAAAATCCCGAGTATTTAGAGCAGCCATGTGTAATATTTATTTATTTATTTATTTATTCATCTAGCAAGTACAATGAAGTCTTTTATAGATTACATGCTTAATAATAAAAAAGAAAATAAAAAAGAAATACATTTTTTTTTTTTTAAATAGAGATTCAATAAATAATAATTAAAGCTACTTTTTACAAACTATTTAAAATATTTATTTTACAGGAATTTCTGCTTATATTGAAATCGATTAGATTTTCCAAACTATTAAAATTAACACAAGCGTAGGTTATGGGTTCACTTAAGCCATAAACTGTTCGATGTCTAGAAATATAAAAGAAATCATTTTCCCTTGGACGAATATTACGTGAGGGTGCATAAATGTTAAGCAGAGAAAGTAAATAAGGGCAATCGATGTGACCAGTTAAGATATCACGTACAAAAAGGACGGAATAATAAACCCGTCTTTTATCAAGACGCTTTAAGCCGATAAGAGCGCATCTAGCATCATAGCAAGGCATAGAAGTGTTCCAATATATATTTCGAAGCGCTAACTTAGTGAATCCTTTCTGGACCCGTTCTAATCGAATAGCAGTATTTCGGAAATAAGGGTTCCAGACAACGCAACAATACTCAAGTCTAGAACGAACTAAAGATATATATAGAGCCTTAAGAGTATAAGGGTCTTGAAAATGTTTAACGTTCCGCAATATAAAACCCATCAAAGAGTTTGTTTTTGAAATGACAAAATCAAAATGCATTGCAAAATTTAGCTGTGTATCAAAAATAACACCTAAATCCTTATTGTGGCTGACTCTTTTGAGAACAGACTGATGTATTGTATAACTGTGACTCAAGGGAGAAGATGATCTTGTGTATAAAATAACTGAGCACTTTTCAATATTGAAATGCAAACCATTGATAGAACACCATTTCAAAACGTTATTTATATCTCCCTGAAGTTGTAGAGCATCAGGTATCGAATTGATAGATTTAAATAATTTAAGATCATCTGCATACAGTAAACAATTTGAAGAAGAAACAAACGAAGGTAGGTCATTTATGAACAGCAAGAAAAGAAGCGGGCCTAAATGGCTGCCTTGCGGAACACCAGACAGATTAAGAATCTCCTTTGAAAGAACGGATCCTATTTTAACATACTGTCTACGGTTCACCAGGTAACTTCTAATCCATTTTAATACATTCGAATGAAAACCGAACAATTTTAATTTTCTAACCAATACATCATGTTGGACCCGGTCAAATGCCTTGGAAAAGTCCGTGTAGACAGTGTCAACCATATTCAGGTCTCCATTTTAAGTAAACAGTAGTTAGTGAAAATGCCTAGGTTTGTTGTAGTTGATCTACCACTAACGAAGCCATGCTGATATTCAGAAATCTGGTTTTGCACCACGGTATACAGCTTATTTTTGAAAATTGCTTCAAATATTTTAGGGATGAGTTGAAGCTTAGCAATAGGCCTATAGTTACTTATCAGTCCTTTGGAATCAGACTTAAAAATTGGTGTAATAAGAGAATATTTCCAGTAATCTAAAAATACCCCTGTAGCCAAAGACATGTTGAAAATTATGCAAAGAGGCTTTGCTAAATTATTCATACATTTTTTAAAAAGAATTGGTGGAAAATTGTCGGGTGCAATATTGGCACTAGAATCAAGCGATGCTAATTCTAAAAGAACTTCATCTTCAGTAAATTGCATGAATCCAAGATTAGTAATAGGATCACCCAGTGTCAACAAGTTGAGATTCAATGGCTCATTTATGAAGTTGGATTGGAAAAATGCTGCAAACATGTCGCACACTTCATTCAAATTGTCGCTGGTAATTCCATTAAAAGTCATAACAGATGGTATACCAACTGACTTACGCTTAGTATTGATGAAGCTCCAGAACGATTTTGAGTTGCGCTTGATATCTAATTCAACCGACCAGATATACTGTCTGTACACGAACTTTTTTAAAAACTCATACTCCTTTCGTAACTGACGATAATGGCCGCGAAGAGATATGTCAAAACTACTTCTTTTATGAAATTTATTCGAAGTGTTTCTAAGTCGACACAAACTTTTATTGAACCAGATGGGTTTATTATTGCGACTTATTCGTTTACGGGGAACAAACTGGGAAATAGCTGATTCTAATATATTTCTAAACATACTATAAGAAGCTTCTAAAGAACAGTTTAGAATAACATTCCAATCAAGAGAACAAAAATAACCATTCAATACATCATAATTTGCTTTGTTGAAATCATATTTAACTAAATCAGAATGATTGTCGGACATAAACGAATTTAAAATAGACAAGTCAATTGAAATAAATAATGACTTATGGAATAAACTATTATTTAACAATGGAAATTCAACTTCATTTACAGACATTTCAATTTCATTATCAACAAAAACAAGATCTAGGATATTTCCCAACGAGTTACTAACTAAATTAGTCTGGCGAAAATTTAAAGCTGACATTGAATCAATTACTTCAATTTAAATATTATTTGTAACATTATACGGGATAATAGAATTTTCATCATCGGAAAACTTCCATTTAACACTTGATAAATTAAAATCACCTAACACAATAGCATATGATTTGTCATCTAATGATAATACAATATTTCGTATGTTATTGATATGAGCTTTGTAAATTTCAATGTTAGATCCAGGACGAATATAACTAACAATAAAATATAAAGTAATCAAACTACTATCAGCAGACTTAATAAAATCAACGCTTACGATTTGTTCGATGTCAGCTGAAGGAAACATTAAAGCAACTTCTCTGCTCTTGTAAGAAGATCGAATAGCCAGCAGCACACCACCTCCTCTCTGCATACGTGTGTGGATGGGACAACGATCTTTGCGATAGACATCAAATCCAGAAGAGAATAATTCGGAAGAATGAAATGCATCATTCAACCAAGTCTCGGTCAAAGCGATAACAGCATAAGAACAGTCAGCGGCAGCGACGAAAAATTCATTTGTTTTTGTTCTCATTCCCCCCATATTCTGATAATAGAGAGAGAGAGATTCTGACGCAATAGAAAACGGCACAGCAGCAGAAGTGGAAACTTGTTGTGTTATGTTTGAGTGACGGTTGGGTTCCCCATGTCATTTTTTTGATGAAAAGTGAAAGGGCGTACATGAAGTCCCTGTGGCCAAGCATCAGAATTTAGAAATATCGGTAACATTTCTTCAGGAACTCCTAATTTAAAATTAATATGCTTAAGTGAATCAGTATCAGTGCCATCTTTTAATAGACGATGACATGCCAGTTTCGATGGATCCACATTAAAAGCTGATGAAACATAGTCAATAAGTGTCTGGCTAGTTGTAGACGGCTTAAATGATGATAAATGTAACCATTTCAGATGGCTAACAACTTGCAGGTTTATTTTGTTGGCATTTGTGTTGGTACCAATTATTTGATTTCTTTTTTTGTTCGATCTTCTAAACCTCGCCGTTTGCCATGAGTTGGAATTAATGGATTCTGGTTGATAATTTATATTTTCAACAGCAGCGGCAGCAATCGAAGCGTTGGGAAAATCAACAGAGGAACCAGAAGCAACAACAATATCATTAGAACCATTATCCGAAATGGGATGCGCGGTTAACTCGGTAGACACAGTATTTGAAGTTGAATTGGCAATTATATTTTTAGGAATACTGGAAACAACAGTAGCAGGGGCGGCAGCAGCAGCAACAGTCGCAGTAGTCACAACTTTAGGAGTGTGAGGGCCATTTGAGTTGATTTGCTTGCAACAGTATTTTTTCGCGAAGTAGAGTCTCTAGGCAACGAAGGAAAAGGGACGCGTGTTGGTTCATTGTCCTTTGCTTGCGCGCGTGTAGTCATTTGTGTTTTACCACTATTTTTGCTAGAAGAGCTAGTGAACAATTTTACTTTCTCATTTAATTCACTTTGAATTTTAGCAAGTTTCGATATAAGTAAGTCATTATCAATTAAACTTTGGTTACACTTTGGGCATTGGTAGTTAGACATGATGACCAGAGTAAAAAAAGGAGAAGAAAAATAAAAGCAACTATAAAACAAAAAGGCAGTTGGAATTACTATACACTTGCGCAAAAAACACGTCTGTACGCTAAGGAATAGTTTGCAGAACTGAATAATAGTATTTAATATAATGCAATTATTTGAGTTTGGAGTATGTACCTACATAGCTAATATAGATAGAATCTCGCGAAATAAAATAATTCGCGGGAATTAATAAATATTTGATTTCCATGCGAGATTCTTGTTTTCGAGATTTTGATTTGCGAGATTTTGATATTGTGAGTTTTCGATGTACGAGATTCCGATAATGCGAGATTATGATAATGCAAGATTTTGTTATGCGAGATTTTGAAAACGAGATATTAAAAAAAATTAAAGCTCTCAGGAAAAAAATACTGTTGCATTTGCAGTCAGTGCAAATTTATTTTATTTTTTTGACCAGTGTTATTATTGATATTGAAGGGTGATATGCACGGCGACTTTAAGAACCCACAGGCCCTATACGAAGGATTATCCCTCCCTTCATCATTCCTATTGAAATCGGTTACAGAAGGAGAATTTCGGGGAGAATTTCCCTAAAAAATCGCAGTAGGATGTTGAGTTCTATGAGCGATCCTGTGCTATAATTTGGTATGTAGGCAAGCACTTGAATCTTTTCTGGGTTAATGCCTCAAATTCCACCAGTATATATTGGAGTTCCGCTGGACTCATTGCAAAATCTGCATGAGTCTTCATCTGATAGACCTAGCTTCCTGAGATGTCCCTTGAGTTTACAATGTCCCGTAAGGAACACAGTCAGGATGCGGAGTTTGTTTTTGTCAGGGCTGATGTAGGTAAGCTTTGAATATCTTCAAGTTCTGGTTACCTAAAAGTTTCTTCGCCTGTCTTAGACCCTGAGTTTTTGCCCAGGACTTAGTCCTGTTTGTCTTTTCCAGTGGTTGGAGCTCCTCTTTTGTGATGTGTTCCCCTATGCCGCAGAAGAGTTCAGGACCCACAAAGTGTGTGGCAGCCCTTTCCTGGTAAGTTTGTCCGCCTGTTCATTACCTTCTATCCCCAAGTGTCCTGGTACCCAGTAGTTGTGACGTTCCCTGGTGATTCTAGATACCATTGTCGGACATCGCTCTTGATCCACTTTGCCATTCCATTCGTCTCAGTTCGGGACGAACGTTTCATAGTTTTTAACGAGGCTTATTTTTAGGGGCATGTGATCGCTGGCACTGGTCTTTTTTTTAGCTAGACGATAAAAAAAACATACAAGCAAATGTATCTTGAAAATGTATCTTTTTTTTTAAATAATGCAGCTTACCTATGACATTTTTTAATGTAATTTTGCTCATTTCCATGGCTTTGAGGCATTTTCCTAGCATTGACAAGTCAACTCCTAACGATTCAGACAGTTCTTGAATTCAAATAAAAATGCTGCGAATTATTTCCAACTCCCTATAAATAAATGATCTTGGAGATTTGGCTAGAGATTGGAAGCAGATATCGCAGATTGGTGTCTTTTCCAATTTGGTTGGCATAAAGGGTCTCACAATATTGTCTAATCATAAGATTATAAACGCTGTCATTGCTAGGCACTCTGTTAGCTTTGGAAGTGTGATAGATAATCCATTTTGAATTCAAGTTCACTGTCGATCTGCTATATGTCTGAATCATAAAATCGTCCTTTATCCAACCAAAATCCACCACTTCTCCTCCATTGCTAGTAAACTAAGAACTGTCCGCTCAAATTTATGAAAGGGCTCCTTTTCGTGTTTTTGGTTCACCTTTCCTTACCACCGCTACGTTATCTGATATCTGTATTCGCATAAACTCCAATCGAGTGGAAAGGACTATAATTTTCCCCTTCTCTATTTTTTTTACCAGATTGTAAATTGAAAAATTCCTTCTTTTGCCACTACTGTTGTACTTTGCCACATCAGAATTCCATACAGCTAAATTCAATAACAGAAAATGGCCAATAAATACACAATTCCTCAATGGACAGTTCGAAATCGAAAGAAATTAAGCAATACCCGTTGCCCGAAGTCAACCCTTTCTTGGTAGAGGTTATATGTTTTTTTTTTCGTTCCTTTAATGACTCCTTAGTCCTTTCTTTCTGCATCATAAATTTTATAGCAACTTCTGGTTTACAATTCATGGTTGATATCTTCCTTCAGTTCCTTTTGTTGAGTTTTTCCTTTTTTTTTATTTTTCACTTGGAAAAAAGGATGAAAGGGAAAGAAGAAAATATTTGCAGTCAGTAAACTTTTTCAATGGCTGAGGCTCATCTTTACATTAATTAGGAGGAAAAGGATTCAAAATATACGCACGTTGATTTAAGCACAGCACAGAAGGATATCGGTTCCTGCAAAGATGAGGTTAGAGTCTCATTAAACTTTTCAGCGAAAAGTTTGATATTATTAATGACTTTCGTGCACGAAAATGAGCAATAAAAACACATCAAATGGAATGGAATGGCCATTGGAGAATGTAAATGAAAATTAAATGGATACTTTGTAGGGGTTGGGAACTTTACAACGACAGTGTCTTAATGGTCGAATCCTTTGTAGGTAAAAAGTTTATGTGTCTGTTAATGGTTGTGAGATTAAAGTCTATGAATGCAGAATGACTTATCTGCTATTAGTGCTTTTGAAAATCCTTTCTTTAGATTTAATGTCAACCAGTTGAGCATTTTAAATCACTAAATATTGTATTCAGGTAGTAAATGTTGCTTCTTTTTTCCTGGTTATGGTGGACATTGGGTTGCACTTCTTTTCTATTCATGTAACAATGTTACATATCACAAAAGTATAAGTATAACTAAAGTGAACCCGTCTTTCTGTTTTAAATATTCGTGGGTAATGAATTCCATAACCTGACAGAGTATACAAGAAAGAGACGCGAGCAAATAAGGTATATATACAGTTGAATCCGCTTATCTAAACTACGGTTTGGTGAAAAAAATCGGTTAATTGAAACCCTCCGCTTAACTGAAAAAATTATAACGTTCGAAATTAATAAATTATACTGATTCGGCTCTGCATAACTGAAACAAAGTAACACATTACTAAAATTGATTGCACTACCTAAATGCTTCGTTGAATTGGTTGTGAAATGTCTGGGCAAAAGCTACAATGTGTTGAAAAGATACGTAAATATGAATTTCCGTGCTTATACGAAATATCTCAGTCATCTGGTCTGCGAATAAATGCATAAGTCTGTCATTTCAAAAGAAGCTGGAAATCTTGAAAAGAATTGAAACCATGAAAGAATCAAGAAAATACATTTGTACAGAGTTTGGTTGCAGAGCACCAACTTTAACAAGAATCGTTCACAATAAATATTCAATTCACAACTTGCCACACAAAACCAAAATTTACCCAAAAAGGGGCCGAACAGGTGCTAATAACCCTAAATGCTTCCGGAACTCCATAGTTCCTGTGAAATATTTCGCAAACAAAAAGGCTATAATAAGGGAAAGGACACATGCATTCGATAGTAATCCATATGAAGCCGATTCCGACAGCGAAGTAATCACAGAGCCTCGAACACCAAAATTGGAGGAGGCTTTTAATGCTCATGGTATTTTAAAGGAATTAGTTTTCTTCACAATATGCAGAATCGTAAGCACAGGCATATCGACGACTCATTTAACCCGTGCAACTAACCAATTTATGCAATATAAATTATGTAGAGTCGTTTAATTTTTCTTTATCTTAATTAGCTTTTCTTGATTTTTGTTTGTTTATAAAAGGTGATTTTTTAAGAGGTTGAGAACTTCTTTTTAAAAAAAAACACAAAAAATTCGAAAAAATGAATGAAATATTTATTTGAATCGATAGTTTGAACCTTGCAATTTAATGTTTAAAGATAATTTCATGCAAATGTTGACCGCGGCTGCGTCTCAGGTAGCCCATCCGCTGAGTCCAATTTTGGCATACTCTTTCACACATATCGGCCGGTATCTCACGAATGAATGCATGGATGTTGGCTTCCAGTGCGTCAATCGAAGCGGGCTTGTCCCTATAGACATTAGCCTTGACATACCCCCACAAAAAATAATCTAATGGTGTCAAATCGCACGATCTAGGCGGCCAATTGACCGGCCCGAAACGTGAAATTAACTGTTCACCAAACTCGCCTCGCAATTGCGCCATTGTTTCGCGTGCTGTGTGACATGTGGCACCGTCTTGTTGAAACCACATATCATGCAAGTCAAGAACTTCCATTTCGGGCAAAAAAAAGTTTGTTATCATCGCTCGGTAGCGTTCACCATTGACAGTAACGCTGCGATTCGCATCTTTCGCGGTCTTCTGTCACACTAGCTGATACGGCCGCAATATTTTCTTCACTACGCACAGTACGTAAACGTGTTCGTGGTTTAATGTCCAACAAAGTAAATTTGGTGCGAAATTTGGTCACAATCTTCCGAATAGATTGCTCAGAAGGTCGAGAATGCCGATCATAAAATGGAAGCAGCGCGCGATGAACATTTCGAACCGAGCACGAATTTTGATAGTAAAATTCAATAATTTGCAAGCGTTGTTCATTTGTAAGACGATCCATGGTTAAATTGCAAACCAAACTGAAGCTGTTTGACAGTGACACAAGGTACTAAACACACGTCAGCTGTCAAAACCAGTGTTGCCAAAACCAAACCAGCTAAAAAATCACCCTTTATTTATCACTCTTTCTTTTAAAATTGTTAACGCCACAATGAATTGTTGCTATGAAGTGGCATTAACTCTATTTTTATAAATATAAATGCCACTAACTATTTTCTTACTTACTATCTATTGTAAATTTTGATGAAGTATTAAAATTATATATTATGAATGTAGACATAGATTGTAAAATGAGAATAATGAATAATACAAAAAAAGAGTGCGCATTGCCATTTTTTCCGTGTGGAAGAATAAGCAGAAATCGCTAAATGAGAAAATATGGGCTTCGCTAACCGCCAATAAAGAACAACTTCTACGAAAGTTTCTCAATTTACAGTACAGATAAAAATAATAAGAAAAAAAAATTTGTGCGTAGAAAGCTGCGCGATAGAAGTGAAACTTGACTTGAAAAATGTGATGTAGATCACTTAGCTTATTTTTTGTCTTGTCAAACCCTTTGATTTGATACCCAGATAATGGAGGTCGTGAAGATAACAGTAGTCCGCCATCTTGGTGGACCTCCATGTTGAATTTCGAATGACGTCACTAAGTGTATTGTTTGACTTGTCAAGCGCTTTCATTTCATAACCATATTAAGAAGGTCGTGAAGGTATCGGTAATCCGCCATATTGGTGTAACACCATATAGAATTTCGAATGACGGCACCTAGCTTATTGTTTGTCTTGTCAAACCTTTTCATTTGAAACCGATATAATGGAGGTCGTGAGTAAACGGTAAACCGCCATCTTGGGGTGTCCGCCATATTGAATGTTTCTATGGCGTCATATAACTTTAGATACTCTTCGGGTCAAATCGAATCCAACGACACTCTATTTGTTGAAATCGGTTAAGTAGTTTAGAGCCGAGTTTCCTAAAGTGTGCTCCGCAGAGCACTTGGTGTTCCAGTAAACAATACAGAAACAAATACAAAGTAGATTTCAAATTTTTGAAATGGCAGTACTTGTAGTAGGCAATCAGGCGAAAGTCGAAAAGAATCAAGTCGTTGTGTTGTTTTGCAGTTGATATGCAAAAAAGAAATAAAGTTCTACGGTTCTACTGTTGACAATTTATTGCAACCGATACAGTATTTATTCAGTCGAAATTCACGTAAAAACGAATCGTAGTGTCTTGTAGATTATGTGTAATGCTTTTACTTACTTACTTACTTACTCAGGTAGCCCTACAGTCCGGGGTGGACCAAGGCCTCAACCAACAACCTCTTCCAGCTAGCCCGGTCCTTAGTTAACTGCCTCCAGTAGCGCACACCTAGTTGGTTGAGGTATAATGCTTTTAGTGAGTGATTTTCAATTAGTTTTTGTATTTTGTATTTTACTCTTACTTTTCGGATTTATCGCCGTGAAAACAAACAATCTTGTTTGCTGCTTAGTAATACAGAAATAGAAAATATCGTTATAGAAAAGATCGTTATATGGATAGTTGCACGGGATTGGGTGTGGGGTGTTTATTGCAGTTCGTTCTCAACTCAGTTCCAGCTTACTCAGTGTTCCTTTCCCTTCGAACACAGAAACTATTTGTATTAAAGTTTGTATAGAGGACAAAACTGTCTTTATTATTAATTCATACATTCCTCCTAATAGTGATACATCATTGTATTCTGAGCTGTCGCTTATCTTAGAACACATTCATGACTTATCCTGCTCGGAAAATAACATTTTATTGTCGGCGACTTCAACTTGCCACAAACGATCTGGGTTCCATCGGAGGATGGATCCTATCTCACAGCATCGTTTAATTCCGCTCAGCAGGAGCTTATTAAACTGGACGTCTTTTGACTTACAGCAAATCAGCTGTATTAAAAACTACAATAATCGAACTCTCGATTTGGTATTTTCCTCTGACCCTGTTAGTACTGTTGTTCAAGAATCTTGTTCAAGCATAACTAACATAGATAGACATCATCCACCCTTGGATGTATTTTTTGACTTGAGCTGTCATATATATGATAATAGTGACACTAATGATGGCTCGTATATCTTTGACTTTCGACGGGCTAATTATCAGCAACTGTCTGAAAGAATAAGGTGCTCCAATTTACAAAACATTTATGTTTCACCTAATATTGAGGATGCAGTAAAATGCTTTTATAGTATCCTAAATGACTGTATAAGTAGTTGTATACCAACAAAATTATCGAAAAATGCAATATCGAACCATCCTTGGTACACTAAAGATCTGAAAACTCTACGAAATAAAAGAAATAGAGCATGGAAAAATTATATTAAAAGTCTCAGCCCAAAGGACTTTAATATTTACATTGCATTTTCCGATGAATTCAAACTGCTTTCAAGCAGCTTATACAATGACTATATAAGCACAATGGAAACCTCACTTAGGAATAACCCGAAACAATTTTGGAGCTTGGTTAATTCCAAGAAAAGGTCTGACGGATATCCAGCAGAGTTTTCTTATAATAAACGCGTTTTTAATGACCCTGTTGATATTTGCAACTCTTTCGCGGATAATTTTCGTAAATCTTTTAACGATGTGCCGCTTAGTATTGATGATAATTACTTTGAGCATCTCAAAGATGCTCCTCAGGTTGGCTTTACCAACATTGCCTTAGACTTGCAGACTATTTCGAAATTTATTTCATTTCTGAAAGATGATTACTCTTCAGGTCCTGACGGCGTACCTCCAATAGTCCTGAAAAAATGCAGTGATGTCCTTGCTCTGCCGTTGAAGTCTCTTTTTGAGATCTCCATATCAACTGGCCATTTCCCTAGCTTCTGGAAGCAATCGTTTATTACGTCCGTCTTTAAGAAAGGCGATAGAAATATTATTACGAACTACAGACCGATTTCAAAGTTGTCATGCATACCAAAATTATTTGAGCAAGTTGTGTGTGAAAGTCCTACTTTTCTTTGTCGGGGTGTTATCTGTACAGAACAACATGGATTCGTTAGAAACAGGTCTACTGTCACAAACCTGTTAACATTCTCCCATAACTGTTCCAATGCCTTAGAAAGTGGTCATGAGGTGGACTGTGTGTACACTGACTTCTCCAAAGCTTTCGATCAGTTTTCTCATGATATTATTATCTACAAACTCGAGGCGTTAGGTTTTCCCCCAATATTTATTTCGTGGGTTGGCTCTTACCTCAAGCAGAGGTCATATCAGGTTAAATTTAGAGGTTGTCTTTCAGACTCCTTCTTAGCAGGATCCGGCGTCCCTCAAGGGAGCCACCTAGGTCCACTTTTATTTATTCTTGCTATCAATGATGTTCCATCAATCATAAAACATAGCAATATTCTTATATTTGTCGACGATATGAAGATCAGTAAAGCAATTACAACCATAAATGATTGTAGACTTCTGCAATCAGATATTGATAGTTTCAGTACCTGGTGCTCTAAAAATGGTTTAGTCCTTAACCCACTCAAGTGTCAGTCCATGACTCTCTCTAGGAAACGGGTACCGACTATATTCAACTACTTGATATCGAATCGGGTTTATAGTTTTAAGGACCTGGGTGTTTACTTTAGCCCTGAACTTGATTTTAAAGAGCATATACACCACATTGTGAATAAATCAAATTCAATGTTAGGTTTCGTTAAAAGATGGTGTAAAGAATTTAAAAATCCTTATGTCACCCTCTCACTATTTAACAGTCTTGTCCGTCCTCACCTCGAATATGCTTCGCAAGCATGGACACCTTATCAGAAAAATCTCAATACTCGTATTGAAGCCGTCCAGCTACTAAATACTAAATACTAATGCGTCATTCGATTCGCATTGAAAGGTCTTCCCTGGGACGATCCTTTTAACCTCCCCCCATATTTGCATCGGATAAAACTGTTGCAAATGCAGCCTTTGGCTCAAAGAAGGGTCAATAATGATATAATTTTTATGCATCATTTGATCTCAGGTCTGATTGATGCACCTGACTTATTATCCTGTTTAGGATTAAACTTTCGTGGGGGATCGCATTACCTGCGTAGTATAGAGTTACTGCATTTTCCTCATCACAGAACAAATCACGGGATGCATGAGCCTATTAGCCGCATGAGTAAAATCTATAACTTAAATGTAAACATTCTTGACTTTAATCTTAACAAGATTACACTAAAAAATGTATTGCGTAATTTAGTTCCTCGAACATAAACTCTAATTATGTATATTTGTTTATTTATTGCTAGTGGTAGTGTTGAAATGTAGCGTAGCCTAACCACTAACACCAGCACTAAATGATGAGCCTATTGATGCATATTTTGCCCTGGCAAATTTCTGCTTATGGCTATTGCTTGTATTAAGCACACCATGACACAGATCTGATAGTGTTTAAAATAATATGGATCGCTAGCTAAAGTCTGGATCCTTAAAAGAAACCGTGAAACCGCTTTGTAATTTAAATATTTAAATATGTTGCATATTTGAGAATTGGCTTTCATAAAAACGAATTATTTGTGTCTCACTACTACGCTTACTACTACGCAAAGTCAAGGCGTACCGTTCTCAGTTTCAAATGAAGAGTTTTTGAACATCGGTGCTCAACCGATTATGGTTGAATGAAAGTAGGGTAAAGACGTGTTTCGTAACAGCTCCCAAATTAAACTAACAGTAAGGTGAATGATAAAAAAAAAAAAAATCTGTATTGGATCAAATAATAATAAATAATAGACAATAAAAGTTTTCAAATGTTATTTGAATTGATACGAGTAAAACCTTAAGATGCAGAGGTGCTTGAAGTGTAAAAGTCATATTCGTGGCGAAACGGGACTACATAGAAAGGTATACAAGAAAACATAAATCCGGCATCTCTCTCTCTCAAGGTAGATAGTGTTTCTGAGAGGAAAAAAGGAGCGATAACTATAAACTGTAGAGGGGAGGAAACAGTATACATAATTGAAAAAGAAGTCAAGCAGAGGTAAAAATACCCAGCAAAAGACGCCCACAAATGATGATAACGAATATGAGTAAAAATGAAATAGAAGTAGCAGTCAAAAAACAAAACAATATCTCTGAAACGGTCACATGTGTAAAAGAGTTTAAAAACAAGAACAGGGAATCATACTCCGCAATTATCGAAGTAGATGAATGTGAATATAAAGCTATATTGGAAAAACGGCGAATAAACATTTGCTGGGAAAAATGCCGTGTATATGAACACCTCAACTTGAATAGATGCTTCGCATGCTGTGGTTATCACCACGTAGCCAAATATTGTAAAAATAATATAAAGTGTGCGAAATGTAGCGGCGATCATAATACCATTGAATGCAAATCGACGGAAGTAAGCTGCATTAACTGCATACGATATAATGATACTCTCAACCTTGACACCAAACATGATAGTCGTGACAAGAATTGCTCAGTCTATTTGAGACTTATACAAAATGAAATAAGACCTTTACCATATTTCACGTTGGGTCAATCTTGATTCCTACTTGAATAACATGAAACCTCCTCACCAGCAGTCTATGCCACCTTGGGAACCATGTCTGATAATGGTTCCCCAGGTGTATCGTATTGTACACGCTGCTGTATGCGCGCGTGACTGCTGAGCTGGCGTTTCCAAGCTGATTGCAAACTATGTTTGGTCAATGCCGGGACAGTTCCATTCGAACCTTCAACACGTATTAATCATTACATGGCGACCGTGACAGCTAATAAAAAAAAAAAAAACTTTTTCTCTATCATAAGTTAATATAGGAAAAAGTGTGTTTGAAAAAGTTTCGCAAAACAAAAAAAAATCCCAATAGCCAAACAAATTGGGAAAAACGCAATCGAAAGATGTAAAAACGGATAATGCCGGCACAATAGTTAATGATATCATTTTGCAACGCGCATCAATAGAAAACGAAGACGTAATCTTTTTTATATATTTAATCAGAATTAGCTATACAAATTCTAAATCTCGCCATAACTTTATATAAAATGTGGCATAGAAACCTAAAGAAAAAGTACATAACACACGCGCAATCTCGTGAGCAAATATAAAAAAAAAAATCGAATGACACGCAACAAAAGTGCAGTTATGAACAGTGAAAGAGAAGAAGAAATAAAATGGTAAATAACAAAATTCAAAGTCGAATTATTGCACTGTGAACGAGAAATATAAAATAAATAAAACAAAAAAGTGTTCAGACTATTGACATAATAACTAGATCAGCAGTTCTTACTTCGGCAAAACATATGTACATACCTACATATATTCAAATGGATAACCGAACACCAGAAATAAAAAAGGGCACCGTCAAAACAACAGCATCATCAGATCAGTATCAGACGTACATACAGGTAACCAGCTGCTATTCTTTTATGGAACGTCGAAAAATAGGTTAAGCAAAATACTCGTATTAAATTGTATTAGATATATTTAAAAATGCGAAAAAAATAAATTAAATAGCTTAATACATACATACATATGTAAAATGAGTTTATCCACCGTTTCTGATCAAAACTCAATTTAATTGGTGTTTATTTCGTGTTACGAATTTATTTTTGCATTTTTGAGTAACCACACGTGCTCATGACCATAAATGGACAAGTGGTCCAGACTATTAGATAATATTTTGCCCTACAAAGTAGAATGCATTAATAAAAGTGCCCCAATTAACGATAAAACAGTTCACCTCCACATTAAAATACTTATTCAAAATTACAATAACATAAGAACTCTACTTAATGTACACTTTAGTAAACTTACAACCGAACATAAAAAAGAAGCTTTAGAGATCTTCCATAGTTTTAGAAATAAATTACTTTAGGTCTTTAGCAGATATGGGATTGAACTATTTATTCCCTTGGGCATAAACGAAGAATTTACGTATGACCAACAATTGAACTTAACTGACGACAGTACAATTTCCAGACACACACAAACTGACAAAGACGAAAAAAAATACTCAATGGTTGTCTCACCAATAGAGTTTATGAATTCAGCCGCAAAGATCTTGCCGGAATTTGACGGCAATCCAAGCAATTTAAAAGGTTTCCTTGATGCGATCTCCCTTATAGAAACAATCAAAGAAACACATGAGGCAATAGCAGTCACCCTGGTAAAAGCTAAATTAAAGGGATCCGCTCGCGATCTCGTTGTGGCGGAAACTACTCTACAGCAGATTGTAAACAAATTAACATCAGAGATTAAGGCCACATCATCTGAGATTATAATAGCAAAATTAACAAGCACACAGCACCTACAAAGTAGCACAGGTGATTTTGCCACTAAAATAGAAAATTTGACGAAAGCCCTTAATTCTGCATATATGTATATCAGAAGGCTTCACGCCTGAAGTAGCAAAGAAAATTTCGACACAAGCTGCAGTTAAAACTCTCATAGACAATGCAACCAATTCCGAACTTCGAATAACCATGCGATCCAGTAACTTTGGAAACGCAAGTGAGGCAGTTGCCAAGTATGTCCAAACCCATATGGAGGAAATATTGAATCAATAGGTATTATAGAAGGAGACCTAATAGTAGACAATTTTTTAATAGCACACGAATTTCATGTTGTACCAGATAGCTTTCCAATACACTGCAATGGTATATTAGGATTAGACTTTTTAAAGAAGTATAACTGCATAGTGGAATACCAAAAGGAAAACGATCTTTTGATAATACGTCCCACTAACTTTCCTGAAGACATTGGGATACCAATGCAAAATGCACCATATAAAAATTCTTTACTTATACCAGCCAGGTCAGAAGTTATTAGAAAAATAGATATAATGTCGTCTGAAAATTAATTTTTAATTCCGAATCAAGAGTTGGAAAATGGTATATTCATCACTATAATTTCAAAACAGAATCCGAATGTCCGTCTTATAAACATAAATCAAAATGACCATCAATGTCTGAATACAATAGCCCAGTACTGTTAGTCCCAAAGAAAAGCTTACCAGGTAACATACAAAAGCGATGGCGACTTGTCATCGATTATAGACAAGTCAATAAAAAACTGGTAGCCGATAAATATCCGCTTCCCCGTATAGATGATATCCTTGACCAATTAGGACGAGCAAAATATTTTTCATGTCTCTACCTAATGTCTGGTTTTCATCAAATTGAGTTAGAAGAAAACTCAAGGGATATCACATCCTTTTCATCTGAAAAAGGTTCTTTTCGTTTTAAAAGATTGCCATACGGTTTAAAAATAGCTCCAAACTCATTCCAGAGAATGGTGTCATTAGCATTTTAAGGTTTAGATCCAACACAGGCATTTCTCTATATGGACGATTTAGTGGTAATAGGCTGCTCTAAAAACCATATGCTTAAAAATCTCACAAACGTTTTTCAAATTTGTATGAAATACAATTGCATCCAGTCAAATGCGTTTTCTTCCTTTTTGGGCCATAACTGCACGAGTGAAGGAATACTGCCTGATGAAAGTAAATTCGATATAATCCTTAAATATCACACCCCAAAAGATGGCGATGAGGCAAAAAGGTTTGTCGTTTTTTGCGACTATTACAGACGATTCATTCCAAATTTTGCAGATTATGCACGACACTTAACCCATTTGAGCAAGAAACATGTTAGTTTTGAATGGACTGATAACTGTGAGGAAGCTTTTAACTATCTGAAAAATTCCCTATTGAGTCCGTCCGTGTTACAGTATCCAAACTTTCAAAAAGAGTTTTGCATAATAACTGATGCAAGCAAATACGCTTGTGGAGCAGTGCTTTCTCAAAAAATCAATGAAACGTATATGCCGATAACTTTTGCTTCCAGAGCTTTCACGAAAGGAGAAAGCAATAAATCAACTATTGAGCAAGAACTCACTGCTATTCAGGGGTAAAGAAAATTATGTAGCCGACGCTCTGTCAAGAATAGATTTTAGTGAAATTAAAGCTATCAGAACAGAAAATACGATAAACAATGTAACAACTCGACAAGAAACAAGAAAAGCACTAAATAAACCAACCTCAAACAACACCAACAGAGCTTGTGCCGCCAACGAACCCAAAGTTCATGAGGTTAGTAACGCTAAAGACGTTAAAAAATATACAGAACTGAAATTTGAAAAACAGAAATGTTATTTTAAACGTGGCGCAATAGAATTAAAAAAAATTGGTACTAATGGAAAGCTTTGTTTAGACAATTTTTTTTGCAGAGCTTCAAAAGGAAGCCGGTATTAAAAATTTAACGAAATTGCGGCTATCACTAAATGAAAAAATATTTGAAAATACCATTGTTAATGAATTTAAAGAAATGGGCAATAAATTATTGAAAATAGCTGTCCCGCCCGGCTTCGCCCGTGTCGAAAAAATATAGTGTTACTTACAATACATATACATATTGTCATTTAGTTCGAAGAATCGGATGCTCTGTCTGTCTGTCTGTTTGCCAGTCTGTCCGTCAATCTATGTATCTATCTATCTGTCGGGCTGTCTATCTGTCTGTCCGTCTATCTGTCTGTCTGTCTATCTGTCTGTCTGTCTATATTAATTGACCAACATTTTTCATATTCACATTTCACCTGTAATTACGAAATTTTGTATGACAGGTACCAAAACCACCGGTTGTTGTGTAACCACACTGATACTATGTTGTATTCTATATTTAGAAAAACATACTCTGAAAATTTTACCAAAATCGGTTGGGATATATACTTAGATCTAATAATTTGACTCCAGCGGCACCTATCGGGTCCAGATTTTATAATTTTCTCTTTTGGCACTGAACCAACATATATTGTTGTTATGAGCATTTTTGGTCAATAAATATAGAAGTTATTAATAACTTGACTCCAGCTCCATCTAGCAAAATGCAATATACTTTACAACCTATTTTCATACCTACCAAATATACAAAAAAAATTTCATAAAATTCGGTCGAGCCATTTCGGAGGAGTGCGACTTAAAAAAAAAAAAAACATTATCAACTCCACACGATTGCCACTGAGGCAGTGAGTGATACACATTAAAAGTCACTCAGTATGCTTTGAAAAAAGAATCAAAACCCCACTACGCGGCCTGCTAGAAATACGAAAATGAGTGGAAAGAGAGAATCAAAAAAAAACTCATCTCCAACTCCACACGATTGCCACTATGCTGTTGCTGTGATGTGATATACATTAAAAGTCACTCAGTATGCTTTGAAAAAAAAAATGAAAAACCCACTACCACTACGCGTACGCATGCTAGAAATAGGAAAATGAGTGCATTGAGAGAATTAAAAAAAAATCATCAACTCCACACGATTGCCACTTAGTGCTGTGATTCAGCTTCTGCTTGAAAAAAAATTAGAAAAAAAAACGACTTTGGAATGATTTTGTACTATTATGAAGCTTCTAGTAATTGCACAGATATGATTTTGGTCTTTAAATCTGCGTATTGAATGTAATTAAGCTGAGAAAAGATATCAATCAAATGGGAGAAGCTGTTCTGAAGTAATAGCCATTTGTTTTAAATTGAATATTCGTTTTCTCATTTGTAGTCCCTTAAACTCTAAAACTGAAAATTTATCTAATTTAAAGCTAATTGATAAACCTTCTCCGAGAAATTAGTAATCTTATACCAAAAGAATCGTTAAAATCTATTCAGCGGTTCTTGATATCCTTTACTACAAACGTAATATGACACCGATCGGGACTTTGCTTTATACTATGTAAGGACAATACATATAGCGCTAACCAATAAATTGATTTTTCCTGATTTCTACAATTATATAAATAAGTTCGATATATTTCTTCTTTTCGAAACCTTCGTCGATAAAAATATGGAAAAATTTGAAACATTCTTCCGTAATTATACACTTCACTGGATCCCAGCGTCGCGAACGTCCATCTATGGTAGAGATGGGACTCGAGTCGAATTTTACTCGAGTTACTCGTATTATTCAGTTTCAACTCTTTCAACAATAGGTATGTGTACCTTTTTTTATTGAATAAGTTGTCAAAAGATTTGTGAACTTGCAAAAAACCATGTAACTCGAGTCAGATTTCTACTCGAGTAGAACTCGATTATTTTTGTAAATGACACGAGTGACTCGAGTAAAATAAAATCACTCGAGTCCCATCACTAATCTATGGCAGAGCTAGCGAAGGATGCCTGTATGGCATCAGGAAAGATATCAACGACAGAATTGAATGCAGATTTGTAAACAAACTTAACAGAACCTTAATTGAAATTGTCACCAAAAATTCTAAGATGTACGCAGTACCCATATACATTAATTGTAATGCGTGGTTGGACGGTTTTTCGAGCCTGTATAGTTTCTCATTGGAATTTGGGAAAAAAAATATAATATAACTGCAACGGAAGAATGGGGAAGACGCAACTACGAGAAGTGAAACCAGAAGATTTAACAGAATCAATAAATGAAGAAAGATGTTCAGAAGATACGAAAATTGATACAAATGGAAGATTATTTATTGAAATGTGCGAATCTGTTGGACTCACTGTATTAAATGGGCGAACTAAAGGCGACGAGCAGGGACACTTGACATTCATCAGAGGCACAGCATGCTCAACGATTGATTACTGTCTTGTGTGGGGGGAGTGGTTGGAGTATGTTACAGACTTCACCGTGAGTAGACAGACCTTTTCGGATCACATGCCGTTAACAGTTCCGTAAATCCAGAGACGCCACCACAGACAGCCACACCACAGATGAATCTTTTACCAAAAGTTCAATGGAAGGAACGTTCAGCACTCACATATAAGTCTGCGTTAAATCGTAAGCTCAGCACTATAGACAAATCGGAAATCAATTCAATTGATGGCTCGGATATACTCACCGCCTGCATCGTGGACGCAGCTAAGTCCTTTCAATCGACAGGAGGATTAAGGAAAAAACAGCCATGGTACGATTGGGAATGTGCAGGAGCCAGAAAAAGAGCATTCGCATATCTGCGATTAGTACGAGAAGAAGGCAGCAGTCTCGCAAAATCCATGTACCAGCAGGCAAACAAAACGTACAAGACCCTATGCAAAAACAAACAGAAAAGCTACGCTCAACATCTGGCTAGGACACTTGTAGGGATTAGAGACAGTGGTGCATTCTGGAAACTTGTCAGATCGATAAACGGTACGCCTTTTGCACGGAGTATGGAAGTTAAAGCCCCGATTCTAGCCGAACATTTTGAACAGCTTCTTAACCCACCATGTAGTGGAAAACAACTGTATTATGCGCTGCCCTTTCAAAGAGTCGATGCTTTTATGCCATACGATTAATCGAATAACTATATTCATTAGTTGTATGAGTTCAGACACAATTAAGTGGCCAACCGAGGACAAGAAAAGGGAAACGTGCGAGTTCTTTAAAATAAAACCGGAGTTTGAAGGGCAATACGTAAAAGCACGTTATTCTTCGAAATATTTCTGTACCAACATATGATTTTTTTCAACACAGGTTATATAGATGGCGCTCATATCATCATTAATCCGCCAAAGCAATCAAAAGACGATTATATTAACTGTAAAAACGTGAAAATTATTAAACTCCACTGTGCGAATGGAGAAACAATAAAATAAAACTTCAATTGAATGACTTAAAAGAATTACACTTTATTGGCTATAATAAATCAAAATTCCTTTTAAGCAATTAGGTACTGATCAAGTGCTCAACCGATTGCGTCAGCTTTAAAAAGCCAAGTGCGAGAGAAACGATGCCGGAAAAAGCATCCAAGCAAAAATTAATAAACTGCCATATTGGAAGTTTTCTTACTAGTTAATATTACAAGTTGTTACAATAATTGAATATCTGAACGCATTACGAATGACATTTGTAGGGTTTTCTTTACATATCGTTTTAGGGGTAAAAAATACTACGAAATAAAATAATACATTTTATGAAATTCTGAAAATTAAATTAATACATTTATGAAAATCTGATCTGAACATTCCGGCCGCCTTGCAGCTACGGATGCAAAAAAGAAATATATGTGGGATTGGGGAAGGGGGAATCCTTTTTAAGAAATGAAAAGATTGTCCATTTATAATAATCCACAGTTTAATTTTTATTGAAAATGAAAATTAATTAAAAAATTAAATTGAAAATTAAATATTGAAAAATATAAAAAAAGAGTAGGAACAGCAAAAACTTGGCAGCTTAACCGAAACCGCTTAACTCGACCGCTTCGCTCGACCATAGCAGCTCGACTCGCTCTTTCCTTCTTTTTCGCCGAAAGCTGAGATTATCTGCATCTTGTTATCTCCTGCTGCGCTGAGCTTCTCTTCGATTGGACGATCGTGGAAAGTGTTATACAAAACAGGGTGACCCTACATATATATATATGGAGATTTTAATTTTGATTAGTTATAAAGCTTAGTACGTTCTGTAACATGCTTTTAGTGCATTGCATTTAAGGTATTACTTAATGGAATGTGTTTATTATAAAGAAATTATAAACTTAATAACTCATACGTACGTACATACTTACTCACGAGAAAAAGAGAGATTATTGTTAACACGGAAATAGCACACAGAGCTTGGCGATAGAACGAGTTACGATCCCTTTTTGGGTTTGAACATCGACGACACGAACTCTACTATCTGGACCGCGATTGACCTTCAAGACCTTACCAAGACGCAGGCGCTACTCATTCGGAGGAAGTTGCTCGTTTCTTAGTACAACAATGTCATCGACTTGGATATCCCTTTGAGGATATTTCCATTTGTTGCGTTGGAGAAGCTCTTTAAGGTATTCTTCCTTCCACCGCCTATTGAACTGATGATGTATGATTTTGAGTGTGTTCCATCTTCGAATTAGACTTATATCTCTATGAGACTCCGAGGGTTCTGGAGGACTGAGCAAGGGGCCACCTATCAAATAATTTCCGGGGGTCAGAGGAATGATATCTTCGGGGTTATCCGAAATTCGCGATATGAGCCGAGAATTAAGACACGACTCAATACGAGCTAAAAGGGTTGAAAATTCTTCAAAAGTATATTTTGAATTCCCAGCGATTTTCTTAAAGTGGATTTTGAAACTTTTCACTCCTGCCTCCCACAAACCACCCATGTGGGGGGAGCCAGGAGGAATAAATCTCCAATTGATCTACGAAAAATTCTGAGAGGAATCGTGGGAATAGCTCATAAGAGCCCTTTGCAAATCGGACATCAAAAGCTTAGAGGCACTGACAAAATTAGTGCCATTATCGGTATAGAAACAAGCGTGAAACAAAGCGAGTGAACGATGCGAGAAAGGCCTTGGTGGAAAGATCGCTAACGGCTTCCAAGTGGATAGCCTTGGTGGCGAAGCAGATGAAAAGACAAGCATACCCCTATTCTAGTCGACAACTTCGACCGAAATAGTTCCTAATCACAAAGGGACCAGCAAAATCTATACCGATATTGCTAAACGGTAGGCTCAAAATCGTTCTCTCAGGAGGCAAGGCTCCCATGATCTGTGTGCGAACAGATTTTTTATAGAGAATGCAGGGCTTGCAAGTTCTAATACACTTTTTAATGAAGTTTTTGAGTTTAGGTACCCAGTACTCGGACCGCAGTATACGGGTCATTAACTGGATTTCACCATGTAAAGTTAAGTGGTGAATATAGGATATTAAAAGTTCCGTTAAATAGGATTCATACGGAAGTAATATGGGGAAACGTTCATTATACGATAAAGTGGAAGCAGCAAGGCGTCCATGCGACCGCCTTGTCAGTGTCCAGAAAGGGGGGACCAGAAAGGGGGTAAGCGTTAGAAGACGGCTCTTCAACTTTAGTTTATCTTTGCGGGACAAGGCTTCGTATTCCTTGGAAAAATATTGACGTTGATTTAATAGGATTATTTTAAAGTTAGTGAACTTAATTTCTTCATGAAGAAGGGTTTTCGATCGATATTTGTTGCGAATCGGTTGTTTTCGGGTTGAATTGCAGAAGCGGATTATATAGCTTATTACTCTAACAGCCTTATGCCAGGCAGAGAATCGACGCAAGATTTCATTTTCGAAGTCGGTATCTACAAGTGATATATTTGCCTTGATTGGTTTGTACTCAGAAAAGGATTCGTCCGGGGGATGGGATAAATTAAACAATGGCCAATGTTCTTCCGTCTCTTTTAACCAGGAGGGACCATTCCACTATAGTTGGTGTGATTGAAGTTCGCTAGGAGAGACTCCGCGGGTGGCTAAATCGGCCGGATTTTCGGGTGAAGGGACATGACTCCACTTGATCTCAGGAGTGTTCGATAGGATTTCTGAGGTCCTGTTGGATACATAGGTTTTCCAGGTATTGGGGGGCTTGTTTAACCAAGCTAACACAATAGTGGAATCGGTCCACAACCGAAAAGTGACACCACTAAAAATTTTAAATTGATCCCTAAGCATTCGGATCATTCGTGAAAGCAGGACAGCACCTTGGAGTTCCAGACGTGGAAGTGAGATAGAATTAACTGGTACCACCTTTGACTTAGCCCGCAACAAGTGAGTAGAAGTTTTCGAGGAGCTCTAATCCATCCGAACATAGACAGCAGCTGCATAAGCCTTCTCGGACGCATCGCAGAACCAATGTAGCTGTAACGTCTTCCACGGAACATAGTCAATCCAACGAGGGATATTGATTGCCTGAATATGTACGAAGTTATCTGCGAAGAATTCCCATCTTTCTGCGGAGAGATGCGAAAGAGTTTCATCCCACCCGGTCTTATCTTTCCATATTTGTTGCATTAAAATTTTTGCCGTAACAATGATGGGGGAAGCCAACCGGCAGGATCATAGAGCCTGGCAATTGCTGACAAAACAGAGCGTATGGTTATCGGGTGTCTAGGAAGACTCTCAGAATGGGTTGAAAAAGAAAAGGTATCGGAAGACGCATTTCATCTGATACCGAGAGTTTTAGTGGAACTATCCTCTTCTAATTTTAAAAAATCCTTATTCAGCAGGTGGTTTCTAGGAAGATGACTAAGCAACTCTGAATGGTTGGCCGTCCACTTTCTTAAATTGAATCCGGCGGATTCAAGAGCAGTGATCAGTTCCTTTTGTGCTCTCTGCGCAGACAAAATGTCGTGGGCACCCGATAGAACATCATCAACATAAAATTCCTAAGTCAGGATTTTCGATGCTAGGGGGTAAGAAGTTTTGACATCTTCTGCGAGTTGATGCAGAGTTCGGATAGCCAAATAAGGAGCACAATTGACTCCGAAAGTTACTGTATTGAGTTGGTAGTCGATGATTTTTTGTTCAGGGCTAGGGCAGAATAAAATGCGTTGGAAAGACGAGTGATAAGGATGGATGAGTATTTGGCGATACATTTTCTCTATATCGCCGTTGAAAACATATTTATAGAAATGCCAGTTAAGAATTAAAAAATTTATATCAGTTTGAAGAACAGGACCAGGATGCAACAGATCATTCAGACTTTTGCCATTGGAAGAAGCGCTTGAAGTCGAACTTATAGTCATCTTGATCAATGTTCATTGAAAACGACGGTAAATTGCCAGTTAGCCTTTTAAGGACTAGGGCTTGAACTTGCCTACTAAAGTCCTTGGTGATGTTTGAGCACAAGGTGAATGAGCATAGTTTGGATGACGAAGCCGTTACAGCTGAGCCCACGCCGCATATGCGTGCTTGAGCAATCTGTGTGGGTAGGCCTAAACGCTTCTGAATATCTTCAGCTATGAAAGATACTTCAGAACCCAGATCAATCAGAGCTCGCAAATCATAATCGATTCCTTGATGTCGAATCTGGACTAACGCTGTCGCTAATAAAACTTGGCGCATGCTCTTGGTGAACATGACATTATGATCGGTGATTGGAGTGGACTGTATATTTTGTTGATTTGGTGAAGAGGACGATGAGATGGGGGGTGGAGCTGCTGATTGAGTTGAAGGAGTGGAGGTTGGGGTTGGCACTGGCACTGTTCGTTCAAAATGTAACAAAGTATGGGGATTTCCCTTACAGCGAAGGCAAGTGCCTGTACTCTGGCATTGAGTCACTAGATGAGCTAAAGCAAGACAGTTGAAGCAAAATTTATGTTTTCGAACTGTTTTATGTCTGTCATCCACAGACATTTTTAAAACGGTAGGACAAAGCCGGAGTGGATGCTGTTCACTACACACTTGGCATGCTGGATTAATTTTTGTATGAGAATTTCGGATAGGTTTGGATTTGACACTCTGACTTGACACAGGTTTATTCACTTGTTTTTTGATGACGGTATTTCGTCTCATTTCTGAAACACTTTTCAGCACGCGATTACAGTTAGTCAGAAATAAACTCATTGATTCCCAGGTTGGGATCTCAGTGGGTTTGTCCAAAGACTCTTCCCACAAACTGAGAGTAATATCAGGAAGCCGAGTTGCACAAATGTAGGTGATGATAGCATCCCATGATTTTGTTTCTATATTACAGGACTTAAGTGCTATTAAAGCGTCATTGATACTGCTTTGCAAAAGCTTTAAGTCTTGTTGTTGTTGTTCACCAAAACCCGTTTATTCTCATACTGTTCCGTTAAAGCCTCCCACGCGAGCGTAAAATTACTATCCGTTAAAGCGAATTTATTGACAATATTAAAAGCCTGATCCTTTGTCTTGGCGCGTAAATGAAAAAGTTTTTGGACACCACTCAACTTGGAATGATTTATGTACACTGCCGTGAACATATCCCGGAAGGATGGCCATTCTAAATAATTGCCATAAAAATCTTGAGTGTCGCACGCAGGAACTTTGATATGATGGGAACTTTGATCACCGATTGAATCGTTTGTATCTGGATTAAGACCCGTAGCCGCTTTAATATTTTGTTTTGGTTTTGGTTGAAGTGATTTAAAGAAATCAGAAATCTCACTTTTGCATAGAAAATACGTCATAGAAGAAATTTGGTATTTGGTTTTAACCATGCTAAGAGAGCTTAACAACTCTTCATCACCACTGCGAATACATTGCGTGTATGCCATTTTAACGTCCAGCCATAACACGTCTAATTCAGCTTGATACGCTTCCAATAATGAAACCGTATGAGTGGCGTTTGGTTTGGCCTTGAAGCCCGCGTGAAACTCGTCCAGTTGGTCGGCTGCGAAAATTAAGTCAGCTAAAAGACTCATTCTATTGCCAGCTAAAGTACGAAATTAACAAGCGAAAGCGCGGTATAGTATAGCGAGGGAGTGTATAAGTGTGTACGCACAATATGTATCTATGTATACACTTTATTTAAAAATATATGTGTTTATATAATTATATTTTTATCGATAGTATAATATGTAATTTGAAATTTATTTTTATAATGCACTATAATAATTAAATGTTACAAAACGTACCTTCTATTACTGAGCACTGAGACTGGATGATGGTGATGATGACACGATGATGATGATGATGATGATGACACGATGATGATGATGCACAATGATGATGATGATTGTACACCGATGATGATGGGGATACAATGATGATGATGATTGTACACCGATGATGATGGTGATACAATGATGATACACAATGATGATGATGATTGTGCACCGATGATGATGGTGATACAATGATGATACACAATGATGATGATGATTGTACACCGATGATGATGGTGATACAATGATGATGATGATTGTACACCGATGATGATGGTGATACAATTATGATACACAATGATGATGGTGATAGCGTCTGACACGAGCAGTACGCTTCGAGAATGATTGCGTCTGACACGAGCAGCACGCTTAAAGATTGATGGCGTCTGGCACGAGCAGCACGCTTAAAAATTTATGGCGTCTGGCACGAGCAGCACGCTTAAAGATGGATGGCGTCTGGCACGAGCAGCACGCTTGAAGATTGTGGTGTAAAATGCCTGACGTCTGGCACAAGGAGCACTCTTCACATAAAATGGCGTAATGGCGTACGTGCTCTGGCACGAGGAGCGCCCTTTACACTAGATGACGTCTCACGAGCAATCCACATGGAATGATGGCGTAAGTAATTGGCGTCTGGCACGAGGAGCGCCCTTTGTACAAGACACGATGAGCACTTGAAATCAAAATGTAGATTAAAAGATTAAAAGAGAAACGATATGATATTCGATTCACTTTAAAAAAATATCCGGTTCAACTGGACCATGTAAAAACATTAAAATTATTAAATTTGACTGCGCGAATGGAGAAACAATAAAATAAAACTTCAGTTGAATGACTTAAAAGAATTACACTTTATTGGCTATAATAAATCAAAATTCCTTTTAAACAATTAGGTAATGATCAAGTGCTCAACCGATTGCGTCAGCTTTAAAAATCCAAGTGCGAGAGAAACGATGCCGGAAAAAGCATCCAAGCAAAAATTAATAAACTGCCATATTGGAAGTTTTCTTACTAGTTAATATTACAAGTTGTTACAATAATTGAATATCTGAACGCATTACGAATGACATTTGTAAGGTTTTCTTTACATATCGATAATGTTTTAGGCTTAAAAAATACTACGAAATAAAATAATACATTTTATGAAATTCTGAAAATTAAATTAATACATTTATGAAAATCTGATCTGAACATTGACCGAAAAGGCAATATGACTCTTACCATGCAAGCTGTATGTGCCTAGAAGAAGAATTTCATCGATGTGTCCATAGGATTTCCTGGCTCGTGTCATGATTGCTGGATTTTCCAAAATTCTGCTATATCAGGGCCTAGCAACAGCCTGTGGAGGTAATATATATATGTATAATTTCATATATATGTAATAACAATGTTATCCTTGCTTTAAGAATACCACTTACTTGGTGATTCAGCCTACCCTCTCAGTAGCTATTTGATGAAACCCTACAAAGACAACGGTCATTTAACGAGAAAACAGAAATACTTCAATGTTAAATTGAGTTCCAGTCGTGTCGCAATAGAACATGCTTTTGGAATTCTTAAAAAACGATTGCGACAGTTGTACTATTGCAAGTTGAAGAGCATAAAGAAACGGTGTCACTTCATAGGAGCATGTTGCGTCTTGCACAACATCGCTAATGAGGACGACATCGAGTTCTTATTAGAGGTTGATTCAGATACCAATCCTGATCCCGATCACTATGTCAAAATATCTTTAAGCGGAAACGCCGCAAGAGATGCCCTTTGCGAAGAAATGTGGATCAATCCGCAAACTTAAATGAAATGTCATTTTCATTTTTATACCAAGATGGGTGCTGATAACGGAGGTGGTTTCAATGGTGTTAGAGTCCCACACTACTATGGTAATTGGGTACCACCATAGTGTCTATTGAGATTTACACCTTCGTAACAAAAAAAAAAAAAAAAGTAAGATTGTTCGCGTCGTTACCTGTTATCGTAACGACTACAATTATTGGCACCCTTAAGGAAATTTTGACTTTGATTGGCCACAACTTTACTGTTTTTTGATTTATGATAAATGTGGCGACCTGCCGGTTAATTTTTTACTGTACAATAAAAATCACATTACTACTACTTTTACTACATATAGCGCTAACGACCAAAGTGATAACGGTATACAGTGATGAAGAAATAAAAACAGTACTGTAATAAGGTTCTTCCCTATTAAATATCAAAAGATGTACGTAAGGCCAAGTCTTGGTCAAAACGTATGATCTCTTAAATTAATTTACTTGTACGCAAGGTCAAGTCTTTCTTGGTCAATGCATAGTAATAATACAAGGATGTCGAGAGTACGTATTACTTGAGTATCATTCGTTCGCAGTTTTATTATTTTCATTAGATATATATATATTAATTTAATGTAGCAACTAGGTGTGCATTTTAAGTTAACAAATAAATAACAAATTATTTAATTTACAAATTTTAAGTACAGTAGAAAATCTTTTTTTAAGAAGATATTGATATATTCATGTACATATATATCTCTGCTACATTCTCCCCCGCTGGACATAAGATCGTCTCGATGATTGTCCAGTTTAGCGTTGAGTTGGAGGTCTTCTTCTCCTTCTTATTGATTGTATTGGCTTCTTTGCAGCTGACGTGTCCTTAGATCGAAACGGCGTAAGTGCTGAAACATGGTACGTTCCCAAAGGCACATCTGGACCGTCCATACTAGCCATTTGATAAACTGTCTCACCAAATTGCCGGGTGATGATGTATGGACCATCTCGTCTGGGAATGAATTTCGACATTAAAGTCTTACCGGCATTACTAACTAATTACGTTACATGTGTAGTAACGAGAACTCGATCGCCTACATTGTATTGAGGAGCTTTGTTTCTTTTTTTGTTAGAATAGTCCAATCGTTTACTTCTGACACTCTTCTCAAAATTGGCCGCCTCTTCCAGAAAATTTGGAAGCTGCTGAAGAGTGGGCGTTATTTCCGATTTGAAGTTGACATCGTCCAGGTTATGACTTAAGTCATGCGTGATATGAATTGGTGGTCTTAGTTATCTTCCAAATGTGAGATAGGCAGCGGTCCAGTTGTTGAAAACACTGCCGTGCTCATGGCGAAACGAATTGAAGACTGATGTTGGGACCAACTATCATGCTGATTTCCTACGAGGATTGCTAGTTGAGTTTTCAAATCCCGGTTCTTCCTTTCGACTATGTTGGGTTGTGGGTGGTATACGGACGTAAGCATTTGATCGATACCAAGCCGCGATGTTAGGTACTGTATTATAGAGGACATGAATTGGGGACCATTATCACTAATCACACGCCTTGGTATACCGTATCGTTGGAAAACTTTGTGAAGCAATAGACTTGCGCATCTTTCAGCTGTGGCCTCGGCGAGAGCAAATAATTCCACCCAACGGCTGGTGGTATCCGCTACCACAAATATCCATCTGTTATTTTTGCTAGCAGGCAATGGCCCAAATAGGTCGATGGAGAGTGCCTCGAATCTGGTTTTGAAAAGTCCCAAGGGTCGTAAATTACTCGGCTTGTACCTCTGGCATGTTTCACAGTAATTGTAATTGTAATTATAATTTATTTATTTAACAATGTTAACACGTAGATACAGTAATCTTTAAATGTGTAACAGTATGTGGATTTAAGGAAAACAAAATTATTATTTAGAGAAAATTAACAATAAAATATAGTTAAAAGGAAAAACAGGATAAAGATCTTGAGTTAAGAGTAAAATTAGAACGAAACAATAATAGTAATAAGATTGAAATTTTTAAATTTAACTTTAACTAGAGGTAGATAATACAATAAAATAAAATAAAATAAAATAAAATAAAATAAAATAAAATAAAACAAACCCTAAAACCCTACAACAAAATCAATTTGATTTTAATATTTTAATTCTACTTTTTATGTGCAAAAATGTAATTTCAGTTTTCTTTGGAAGTCGTCAATGTCCGTTGATCTTTTAATATTAACTGGAAGCGAGTTCCATAGTCTTATGGCGTATACAAAAAATTGTTTTTTGGTGACGTTATAATTGTATGTGGGTGCAATAAATGCACCACTTCTAACTGATGATGCAAATTGAAGTATCTGGAAAAGGTAGTCCGGGGTCTCATTCACTTGACATCCTTGACATATTTTTTCACTCGGGAGTACATCTTATCCCAGTAGAAATGAGGGGCTATTCTCATAAGTATTTTGTCAATTCCGTATAATAATTCATTCAACCATATAATTCACCCTCTGTACCTTCTGTACATTCGAGTGCTTCTATGATCGGCTTCAGTTTCTCGTCCTTAAATTGTTCCTCTCGAATCTCGTCACTACGACGATTTGGTAACTTTATTTCTGTATGACATACTTCGCATGGTCGTGATAAGGTATCTGCTACCAGATTCGTCCTTGTATTCGTCCTTGTATCCTGGTATGTATTTTATGTTGATATTGTAGGGCTGCAGCTGTAAGGCCCATCTAGCCAAACGTCCTGTCGGGGACTTCAACGTCATGAGCCATCTCAAAGGCTGATGGTCTGTAAGTAGGGTTACCTCTGCTCCCTCGATGTAACATCGAAACTTGTTAACAGCCCAGACAATTGCTAAAGCTTCCCGTTCAGTAGTCGAATAGTTTTGCTCTGCTGAAGTTAGAAGTCGACTGGCGTACTCGATTGGGTGTTCAACGGGACCCTCCCCCTGGACTAGAACCGCTCCTAATGCGTAGCTGCTGGCATCAGTTTTTAAAAAATATGGTTTCGCTGGATCCGCTTGCCTCAAAATTGGTGCTGTTACTAGAAGCTTTTTGAGTCCCTGGAAGGATGTCTCTTCTGCTGTTTCCCATTGAAAAGATGCTGTCTTCTTCGTAAGGCTCGTTAAAGGCTTTGTAATTTTCGTCTGTACCATGAGCACGTCTGGAGGAACATTAAAACTTGCTTAGCGTTTTTGGGTGGTTTCATCTCCGTAATGGCAGCGACTTTGTTGGGATCTGTTTGTATACCATCACTTGAAAGAATGTGTCCCAGGTACTTTACTTGAGCGCAGCAGAAATGGCATTTTGCTTCACTGGCCCTCAACCCAAACTCCCGAAGCCTTCGAAAAACCTTAAAGGTCGATGAACAGATAATAATGTCATCCAGATAAACCTGAACGGCTACGTCGCTTAAGCTGGCACAAAATTAATCCATCAGACGCTGGAATGTGGCTGGAGCATTCCTTAATCCAAACGGCATCCTGTTAAACCGAAATGTTCCGAACGGTGTGATGAAACTCGTCTTGTACTTATCAGCTGGGTTAACTTCGATCTGCCAGTATCCTGACTGCAGATCAATAGTAGACATGTAAGCGGTAGACTTCACAGTATGTAGGAGATCATCTATCCTCGGTAATGGATACCTGTCCGGTGTGGTAATGGCATTGAGCTGTCTAAAATCGACACAAACTCGGATGCTACCATCTTTTTAGGTACCATCACAACTGGCGAGGCCCATGGTGATTCGCATGGCTCTATAACTTTGAGCCGTAACATTTTATTGATCTCTTCTTTTAATTGTTCCTTCCTTGCAGGTGATAAGCGGTATGGAGGTGAGGCAATTGGTTGATGAGATCCTGTTTGAATATTGTGAACCATACCGCGAGCAGCTATTTCGTTTTCCCATTGAAATGTCTTTGAATATTTTTTAACCAAGCCATCGATGCTTGCCTTTTCTTCTTCCTCAATGGCCTCGATATCGGTCATATTAATATTTACTCTGAAATGTGGGCCGAATATCCTGTCATCAAGTTCATCATCTTCATCTTCGTTTAGGTAAACATTCCGAATCTTTCCGGTACCTCGCCGTCCTAAACTCACAACGTGTAGTGGTAGAGAGTCTTTAAAAAAAACTATACAAATTATGTGGTGAATACATGTCTTTCTTTGGTAATGGCGGTGGCTCGTCATCAATTGACATGTTTAGTGCATCACACATTGGTGGATCCTGAATTGGTGATATTGGAGCAAAATATTCGCAGACGAACTGAGGTGTGGGTACCGGGGTCTCAACGCTTTCTGTGTATCTGTAGTAGGGAAAACACACTGCTGGCTGGTCTGAGAAGAACCACATACTCCTGGCAGGGTTGATTACTAGCCCATATCTTTCTAGATAATCGATTCCGATAAGAGTTATGTCCTCACTTGCCTCTGTTAAAATGCTAGGTCCATTTTTCGGTGTACCATTTCTACTTTAGTAGTAGCCAACAGAATGTTTTTAGTTCTGGATACACCATCTGCCAGCGCAACATGCGCCTTCCTCTCCTTGAAGGGAAACTTTTCTGCCTTCAACTGTCGATGTAGTTTTTTACTGGCTACACTTGTTCGAGCTGCTGTATCCAGGTAAGCTACATGCTCTTTATTGTTTACTTGCATTAGCACCGTTGGTATATTTTCGTATGCTTTGATGTCTATAGTATTAAAAATTAAAGGAACCTCCACCTTGGCCGATATTTTAACTGCAATTAGGGCAATTCCTCCGAATGAAACCGATCTTACCGCAACCAAAACATACAGGCTGATTTGGCGGGTTTCGGCTCACTGTTATTGGTAATGTCTGCGGCTGTTGCTAAAATTTAGCCAATTTGCGGCAGTGTTCCTTAACATGGCCAATATGATGGCAGTGACTGCATTTTGGTGGATCCTTTGCTATTGTGTGTAGTCGTTCGTAGTCTCTGGACAGGGAAATCAATTAACTAAAGGTGCTGAATTCGCTTCTTTTGATTGCCTTCTTTAAGTTGTCGTGAAGCATACTGTAGACCATGTCTTTGCGGTGAATTTCTTGCACAGCCGGATCAGGAAGCTCAGACAGCAGGGCATCTTCATCGTTTATTCTACGCACTCTCATAAAAATTTGCACATTGTCCAGGAAATTTTCTAATATTTTTCCATCAAATTCTCCGTAGAATCGTTCGGTGCACTCGCAAAAGCTGTTGTTGCCCTTAAACGCATGACTATTTTGGGAGTATACATCTGTTGGCGTTACGCCGACTCCCCGAGTCGTCTTTGGCATTTTAACCTGCTTACTTGCAGGTGTTGACTTATAACGTCCCTTAGTTTCTGCAGTCTTCTGATTCGTCCGATGGTATGGTCCTGTGGCTTGTTATAGCGACCTACTAAGCTGCCTATGCTTTGGGTTGGCCGACAAAATACCGATGGGTTGGGCACTCGAGCCACTCAGTTGGGCGCCACTGTAATAAGGTTCTTCCTTATTAAATATCAAAAGATGTACGTAAGGCCAAGTCTTGGTCCAAACGTATGATCTCTTAAATTAATTTACTTGTACGCAAGGCCAAGTCTTGGTCAAAGTGTAGCAATAATACAAGGATGTCGAGAGTACGTATTACTTGAGTATCAGTCGTTCTCAGTTTTATTATTTTCATTGACAATGAAAACCATAACTGTACAATAGAAGATAAGAATCAAAAACAATATAAAATGCACAGAATAGATTAAAACAATATATAGGAAGAATTTAAATAAATATTTTATTTTTATTGCAAACTCATTTTATTGTTATTTGAAAAAACAAAAAAAAAAAAATTGGCACTTATTTTTTATTAAGAAAATAAATTTTAAATTTTATAAAAAATGATCATTCTAATTTAAGTATTATCCATAGCTAGAAGCTTGATTTTTAGACTTAAAAATGTAACGAAAAAAAAAAGAATTAGGAATAAAAATAATAATAATTTTCTTACTACTCGATAAATAATAATAAATGATAGTAAATTTAATATTCTCATTTATATAACGTAACATACTTTACTGAGTTTTTCTATGTGCATCTGTATTAAATACTTATTTAACTTTTTTTTTATTAAACTATATTCGCCCATATGTAACTATCTTAAATTACATTAAAATTACATGAGAAATAATTTCTCTACCCAGATTCTCCTACTGTCCCATATGTGGGACACCTATGCTTTTAATTTTTTTGTTATATTAGCAGACGAGATTCAAAAAATGTTTGAAATCTATTTAATTCCTTTGGATATGCTTCCTAGTAACCAACAGAAAAAACCAGCGATAGTTCCCTCATTTTATTTTTATTCACTTTTTTGAGTGAAGGGAAGTAAACTGATGGGACAGTGTATTCAAAAAGGTAAGTTTAACACAATTTTTACAAAAATAGTGTATACATAATATTTGAACAATTCAATGTTAGAATATCAAGTTATTGATTTCGTTCGTAAGATTTATGAAAATCTTCTTGTATTTGGCAAAATAAAGATTTTTTTATTGGTGTCCCATATATGGGACAGTAGGAGATTAGAGTTCATATCTGCTTTTTTTGTAGGTGCGTAAATTTTGACGAGATCATAGCTTTTTTGGAAGAAGACGAATCTATAATAATCCAGCACAGGCTACAATAGCCTTGGTACCGCCAAATAATGCGTGTGGAGAATTGATGGATGAAGATTCATGGGAGAAAAATGAAGTGGCTATATCCAACTTACCACGCAGTCAACTACTCGCGGACGCTGAAGTTGCATATATGATGACGGATTTGATAATGACGACGACATTCCATTATATGTAGCTGTTACCAAAAAAAGAAAATTAAATGCAATTGAAAATCCAACCTGGACCAAAAGAGATTTGCATGTTACTACAGGTGACGCGATATTTAGCAGTGTGCTCAGTAATCAAACGCCAGTAGAGATATTTGAACAATTTTTCGATGACAAATTCAACGAAATGGCAATATCTCTCACCAGTAGTTACGCCATGCAAAAGAACATAAGTTTAAATATTTCATTACACGAAATGAAACTTTTTTTCGGAATACTGTTGCTTAGAGGATATGATGTGCTGGTCAAAACATATCGTTGTATGTACCGAACATCTATAAGGGGGAAAAGTAGTATAGTCCGCTCGTGTCGTATCTTCTCGATGTAACCTTCAACAATTGTTGGCAGTTACAGAAACAAAGTGGCGGTAATATGTATGCGTCTACTTGCCTTTCGACGAAGAATTGCTGTATTGTTATTAGAGTCTAATTGTCATTATAAGAAAAGAGGTCCTTCACGTCCATCTGCATTGGAAAATTTGGACTTCGACCACATAGATCATAGACCATTACGTGGTAGAGCAAGGAAACCGAACTCGCTGTAGAGTATGCCATCTGAAGTCACCAACTCGATGCGAAAAATGCGACATTAGACGATGCTTTAAAATATTTTATATTAAAGAAAATTTAATATTGAAATGTTTATTTTCTTTGAACTCCTACTGTCCCTTATAGGGAACACCCCATAATTCGGGACCCAAAGGTCCAATATTTTTTTTTGTATTTTCTAAATGTTATGTAGACCAATATTTGGTACATAAATAAAATTCATCAATTTCTGATAAAAAAAAAGTTTCAGGAGAATCTGGGTTAAAGATTATTTTAAAGTAAAACTGAAAAAAAAAAAAAATTAAAAAAAAAAATTAACAAAAAAATATAAAAAAACAAAACCTGTTTTCAAGAATAAAGTTAATCCATTTCTTTTGTGAATTATATTTTATCAATTATACAAAATTATCTTTAAAGTATAAGAACATGCATGTTCATTATACGCCCAAAAATACGTATAGGTATTTAAGAATACTTTATCTTATATCTTGTTAAGTCTAATAAACACAAAATGTAATAAAATGTATTAACCCCAAAATTTGAATACAATAAACATATGGACTTGAAGGCATTGATCAAGCATAATTTTATCGTTATAAAATCATGCTTCAAAAGGATTAAGGTGCAATAAGACCTTTACCATATTTCAAGGTCAATCTTGATTCCTACTTGAATAACATGAAACCTCCTCACCAGCAGTCTATGACACCTTGGGAACCATTTCTGATTATGGTTCCCCAGGTGTATCGTATTGTACACGCTGCTGTATGCAGGCGTGACTGCTGAGCAAACTATGTTTGGTCAATGCCGGGACAGTTCCATTCGAACCTTCAACACGTATTTTAAATCAATAAATATTGTATTCAGGTAGTAAATGTTGCTTTTTTTTCTTTGTTATGGTGGACATTGGGTTGCACTTCTTTTCTATTCATGTAACAATGTTACATATCACAAAAGTATAAGTATAAGTAAAGTGAACCCGTACTTTATTTAAAATACAGGTGCAAGAAAGCAATTTATTAAGATTTAGAGGGTGTACTACAGCAGGACCTAGTCTTTTATAGCACATACAGCAATACTTCTTTTACAGGGATATTAAAGGCAAAAATAATAAACGCTACAAGGGTGAACACGAAAAGCTGTTACAACAGCAAAAATGTATTTTAAAATTTCTGTTTTAAATATTCGTGGGTAATGAATTCCATAACCTGACAGAGTATACAAAAAAGAGACGCGAGCAAATAAGGTATATATACAGTTGATTCCGCTTATCTAAACTACGGTTTGGTGAAAAAAATCGGTTAATTGAAACCCTCCGCTTAACTGAAAAAATTATAACGTTCGAAATTAATAAATTATACTGATTCAGCTCCGCATAACTGAAACAAAGTAACACATTGCTAACATTTATTGCACTACCTAAATGCTTCGTTGAATTGGTTGTGAAATGTCTGGGCAAAAGCTACAATGTGTTGAAAAGATACGTAAATATGAATTTCCGTGCTTATACGAAATATCTCAGTCATCTGGTCTGCGAATAAATGCATAAGTCTGTCATTTCAAAAGAAGCTGGAAATCTTGAAAAGAGTTTGTTTGCAGAGCACCAACTTTAACAAGAATCGTTCACAATAAAGATTCAATTCACAACTTGCCACACAAAACCAAAATTTACAAATAAGGGTTCGAACAGGTGCTAATAACCCTAGATGCTTCCGGAACTCCATAGTTCCTGTGAAATATTTCGCAAACAAAAAGGCTATAATAAAGGAAAGGACACATGCATTCGATAGTAATCCATATGAAGCCGATTCCGACAGCAAAGTAATCACAGAGCCTCGAACACCAAAATTGGAGGAGGCTTTTAATGCTCATGGTATTTTAAAGGAATTAGTTTTCTTCACAATATGCAGAATCGTAAGCACAGGCATATCGACGACTTTTTTAACCCGTGCAACTAACCAATTTATGCAATATAAATTATGTAGAGTCGTTTAATTTTTCTTTATCTTGATTAGCTTTTCTTGATTTTTGTTTGTTTATATTTATCACTCTTTCTTTTAAAATTGTTAACGCCAAAATGAATTGTTGCTATGAAGTGGCATTAACTCTATTTTTATAAATATAAATGCCACTAACTATTTTCTTACTTACTATTGTAAATTTTGATGAAGTATTAAAATTATATATTATGAATGTAGACATAGATTGTAAAATGAGAATAATGAATAATACAGAAAAAGAGTGCGCATTGCCATTTTTTCTGTGTGGAAGAATAAGCAGAAATCGCTAAATGAGAAAATATGGGCTTCGCTAACCGCCAATAAAGAACAACTTCTACAAAAGTTTCCCAATTTACAGTACAGATAAAAATAATAAGAAAAAAAAATTTGTGCGTTGAAGTGAAACTTGACTTGAAAAATGTGATGTAGATCACTTAGCTTATTTTTTGTCTTGTCAAACCCTTTGATTTGATACCCAAATAATGGAGGTCGTGAAGATAACGGTAGTCCGCCATTGTGGTGGACCTCCATGTTGAATTTCGAATGACGTCACTAAGTGTATTGTTTGACTTGTCAAGCGCTTTCATTTCATAACCATATTAAGAAGGTCGTGAAGGTATCGGTAATCCGCCATATTGGTGTAACACCATATAGAATTTCGAATGACGGCACCTAGCTTATTGTTTGTCTTGTCAAACCTTTTCATTTGAAACCGATATAATGGAGGTCGTGAGTAAGCGGTAAACCGCCATCTTGGGGTGTCCGCCATATTGAATGTTTCTATGACGTCATATAACTTTAGATACTCTTCGGGTCAAATCGAAACCAACGACACTCTATTTGTTGAAATCGGTTAAGAAGTTTAGACTTTAGAGTTTAGGCTGTAGCGGTAGTAACCGCCATATTAGATTTCGAATGACCTCACTTAGCTTATTATGTTTGTCCTGTCAAATGCTTTCATTTTATACCCATATTAAGGAGGTCGTGATGATAACAGTACTTCGCCATACTGGTACACCACCATATTGAATTTCGAATGACGTCAGTTAGCTTATTGTTTGTCTTGTCAAACCCTTTCATTTGATACCCATATTAAGAAGGTCGTGAAGATAACGGTAACTCGCCATCTTTGTGTGTCCTTATACCTTATACCTTAAACCTTATATACTCTCCGGGTCAAATCGAATCCAACGACACTCTATTTGTTGAAATCGGTTGAGTAGTTTAGGGTTTAGGCTGTAGCGGTAGCGCTATCCACTTTCTTTTTCCCGGTCTCTACCATCGGTTTTCCGCCCGAATGCGTCCCCTACCACGAGCGCTCGTTCTCCTAGTCCTCTGTGAACATTTTCGTTTACCTTTGTCAATATGTACAAAATTGTCAATTGTCAATGTCAATAAACAAGTAGGCTGTTTTTTTTAATGATTTTATTTCTATACCCCTTTAAATTTCTCCTCTGTGAATATTTTCGTTTCATTTGAGTTTCATTTTACTGCCCTACCGCGACATAAGATGTTTCACTTCCAAAAGCCGAATTTTATTAGGTCCGTTTGGTATCTTTTCTGTATACTGCCCTACATCGCTGTCAAATTATAAATAATTTGAAGAGTGGGGGAAAATCCTCTCAGCAGTGGCAAATTCGTAAGAGACGTAACCAAACAGATTGTGGGTAACACCGGGTAAAATCTGTCAAACGCGACAGTCTGAAGGAATATATATGCGTGTTATTTCGAGGAAGTCTGCTGTTTATTCAATAAAAGACTTAAATTTAATAAATTAAAATGTCCAGTGAGGATTTAAAAATTGTGTTGGACTTTCTGTCTTCGAGTGAGTCTGAAATGGATTGTGAAACTTCTGGAAGTATGATGTTGTTGATTGAGTCTGAAATTGAAGGGGGGCTCATAAGTGCGGTTTTGGCGGAAACAAAGAAAGCACGAAATTGCGTTAAAAAATATTTGGAGGAAATAGTCTTCCTTCATATACTGAAGCGGAATTTCGTCGACACTTTCGAATTTCCAAAACTTAATTTAAGCAGCTAACCGAGAAGTTTGAAAAGTCGGAAGCATACACTTAGCTCCGCCCAGACAAACGTTTTTTCGGACGAAAGCATTTGGAAGTATTGTAGCGTACCCCTTTCAAATCCTTATCCTTTCATGCTTACAAACTTCAATTTTATAAATTTATATACATTATATTATATATATACATATAATAAAACTGTAGATTAAAAACTGTTTGTTCGCGTATCACGTTAGAACTACTGGACGGATTTTGATGAAGCATTGACATATGATTGCTTATGTTCTTGGACCATATCATTTATACTTTTTATACCGGAAAATGGCATGGTTTTAAGAAAATATTGAAAAAACTGCATATTTGAAAGGAAAATTATAATTATTCAGCACTTACTCAATAATGGCTTATCAGATTGAAAAACAAAAAGATAGGTGAATTTAGTAGATTTTCCCCTGATTCATTTGAGGTATAAAACATCCTTCTGTGTTGTCCTGAAGCTGAGCAATGTTCAAAACAATTATTCAAAGCAGCGCCCATAATTTTCTTTCAGCGGAGACCACTGCCGTCAGCCGTGCAGCAGTGGGTATCGCTGCAATAGTGTTTGTGTGAGTACATGTGAGCGCTCTGACGTGTTCATTTGTTTTGCACTTCAATGTGCTACAATCATCATAAGCATTTGCGGCTCTCATACTCAACCGATTTTAACAAAGCGGCAAAAGAAAGAGAATTTTCTAGAGCAGTGAACTGCATTTTCAGTTTTTAAATATTATTAAAAAAAACTATCCAAAATGAACTCCTATTGTTTTAAGAGTTAGTTTTGGTTCATATATCGGACTAATAATGCAATACTGTCGGAACTCAAAATATGACTTCTTTCTGAACCATCGAAAAACTGAGTATTTACTTTCTGTTACAGATTATAAAAAAAATGTATAGCTTATTAGGATTATTAATAAATATTTTGTTTCCTGCACTATTCTAACGAAAGCTTATTTACGCGTAGGGAAGTGAATTTTACGCTTGAATTAGGGTGATACATATCTCAAATTTTACAAATTTAGAGTTACAACAGTATTGTATTATTAGTGCGATGTGTATGAATAAAAATGTATTTGCTATATGGAAATCATCTGGGAAGCATTTGTTGTTCATTAGTACGAAGCTAAGGTAATATTGCCCTTGGCTGTGGCGTCGTCAGTAGTTACGATAGTTCTTACGTACTGGCACGTGTCGATGATCAAAGTGCAGAATATATGTCAATCAGCCGGGTTATGGACGAAAAAATAACAACCAGCTATCTGTGGCCTATTTCACCAACTTACAAATTGTAATTTACAAGCACTTTTTCAACAAATTTGTAGAAAAATCGATTTATTCTGTTTCACAAAATATTTGTGCTACAAAATTGTAGTTGTAGTTTACAAAGGGAAATTTGTAAAAATTTCATTATTTCCGTTTCACCAAAAGTTAATTTTCTTTGTTGCTAACAAGTACAAAATTGTTAAAATTCATATTTTTTTGTAAGTTTGTGTTTCACAAAATCAAGAAATTTTACATATTTGTTCAGTTGCTGAAAATTTCTTACAATAGAAAGATCGTGTGTCGATTTAATAACAATTTGTATTTTTCGAAAAGAATCGAATTTCAAACCTAAAAATATCCTTACGTCAAAGGCACCGATAGTGATATACATATAGGTAAGTGTAGATTTTGTGCTTAATAGACCAAGGAAAATATATCGTCCGCGAATTAACTATGAAATTGCAGATTCTTTTGTTTTCAACGAAGAGTTTCGGTTAAAACGAGTTAAGGCAGAGGAAATAATAAGACAAATTGGACCTAGGATTGCAAATGAGTCTGAAAAAATCTTCTGACTGACACCGAAACAGCAACTTCTTATTAAATCGGTGATGAAAATTTTGTTCTGTTTATTAATTTTTGTCCTTGATGCTATCAGTTAGTGTGAACCCACGCTGAATAGAGCAAAACTGTGTTAGATACACATATTTCAATGCGAGTACCCACATTGAATAAAGCAAAACAAAGCAGACTAAGGGTGAATACACACCAAATAAAGCATGGACAAACAAAGCAAAAAAGCCTGTTAGTAACCCACACCAAATAAAACAAGTCAAAAAACACATTTTTGTTTTGCTTCATTTGGTGTGGGCTATTGATAGGCGTGATTTATTAGTTTTCTCCTAGCCAGCCAAACTTTAACTAGCTTAACTACACAAAAATTAGAAAACGAATGAATGAAACATTATTTTGACATTTATGTACACTTAAAGTAATAATTATAATAACAACTAACTTATAATAATAATAACTTAAAACTACACAAAGATTCGAAAAGTATCTACGAAGCATTAATTCCGAAAACTAATCGCTCGCATGTTTCAATCAATTTTGTTTATTTTGTCTGTTTGACTGAGTTGAAATTGGCGCTCTCATTTTTCTCATTTTCATGTATTTTTGTCATTTTTATGCCTAAACTAACTTGACTGTTTTGCTTATTTCAATGTCCGTAGCCCCATAAATACACGTGGGATTTATGACTTAGGCAGTCAAGGAAAATCGTTTGCGTTAGTCTGCTTTGTTTTGCTTTATGCATTGAAATGTGTCGTTTTATGCTTTAAAAAAAATAAAAAATTGTTTTATTTATCTAACACAGCTTTGTTCTATTCAGTGTGTGTTCACACTTAGAGAGCTTACAAATTTGTGAAAAACAGTTGTTGTATACAACTTTGCAGAGTAAATGGTGAAACGGCTTTTTTTTGAATTTGTAAATAACAAATACAATTTCCCTTAATTTTTTTCTCTTTTTAACAGATTTGTTGGAATAAAGTTTGTAGTTTGTGAAACAGAAAATCGGTAAACAAATTTGTAAATGTAATCAACAAATTCAAATTTGTAATTGTACTTGTAATTTGGTGAAATAGGCCACTGGTCGACTTTTTAAATTCTTTATCTGCTCCAGGGATTCCATCACATAAATTAAAACTAAAAGTGGGTGTACCTATTATTCTTCTAAACAATTTGAGCCCACCTAAGTGCAATGAAATCTGGTGGAAGCGAAAGTGTTGACGGGCTGTGGTGCCGGCGAACATGTATTTATCCCTCGAATTCCGACCATACCTAACGTTTTTTCGTTCCAGTTTAAGCGTGTACACTTTCGCATCAGCGTCTGCTTTGCGGTGACGATACATAAGGCGCAGGGACAAATACTGTGTACCGCGGGCATGGACCTCACCGCTTCTCACACGGTCAATTATTCGTGTCTCTTTCCTATGTCAGCGAAAGTAAAAATGTATTTGTTTATGCACCAGGCAACGCAACCTCAAACTTTGTAAAAAAAAATATTTCCATAATAAAATATAGCAATTATCAATTATTTATAGTAGATGATGTTTTATAACATTTTAGAGCATGTTGGTTTTTGAGAACTATGGAATCTGCCCTTAGGGGCTGAAACACATTGAAACGACATTGATAAAATGCAATTAAACAACAAAATCTATTACAAAAAATTGTCTGGACTTGCACAAATACTTTGATGTTTCTTCGCTCCCACCGATATTTCATATTTTGTATGCAAAAGAAAGCCTTAAGAGTGCGAATGCGAAGCAAGCCGACCATGGGTTCAGGTAGTTAATTGATAAAATTGTTGCATAGGCCCGCAGAATAATTTGTGATCGTACCAGTCTATTAGAACTTCCGATTTCCTGGTATATTAGAAAGTTAAAAAATATGTTTTCTTAATACTTCAGCTTTGAAGAATATTAGAATATTTAAAAAATCATTTAAATCGCTCTTGAGGAAATAGGCTTTGCAAATTAGTATAAAGTGGCAGGCGGGCGAAGCGAGGCGAGCACGGGTCAGCTAGTTTAAAAATAACAGCTTAAAATTATGTACACTACATATGGCGCCTACTCGCGCAAGAAGCCGCTGTAAACAACCTAATCGTTACTAACTTCACAGCGGAGATAACCCTATAAAAAGCCATGTGCAGCGGCACACGATTTTTTTTTGGTTCTGGATTGATTTCAAGGTTGCTAGTTGTGAGTGTGAGTGCGAAAAAAAAAGAAATCCTGCGTAAGAAAATCTCCTGTACATTTCACGAAAGGTGGTGCACAAAATAAAAAAGTAATATTGTGGCAGAAAAATACCATTTGGCGCGCTTGAGGTGTAGATAATTTAACCACAACAATCACATGGACAGGGAATCCACATGTCGCGACGCGCTCGGCGCACGAGGAAAATGAGTTACGCATTTAATTTATAATTAGAGTAACATAAAGTGTCCCAACAACAATCCGAAGCACGAAAACGAAAAGTAAATTAAAGCCAACCAATTACGAATAGTAATTATAAGTGATTCAAAGTCGAGAATTGTCACACTCACGAAAACACCGCACCAAATGGCTAAATTCAAATGACGACGTGACCCCAGCAGTGTACTCGATGCATCTGAAATGAAAAAATCTCAACTCTACTTTCGGAGCACTGCAGTCCGAGGATTCGCCCTTAATGTAACTGGAAGGGAATCACCAGGGAACCAGCCAGTCGCCGCCTTCTACTCAAGGAATCTACGGATCACACCCGAATAGTGGGAATACGGAGATGCTGTACCAACACAAGTGTGGTTAACCCTTTTATATTTTAAGATTATTGTGGAAAAGTATAATTGTAGTAGTTTTGTTTTGATTATAATTTAGAGGTTAAAACAGGTAATGCCATTTTGGAACATACATCTTAACATATACATAATCTATTTTTTTTTATTCCACACAGTTTAAGCAATAGCAATATAAGACATACGATTGTGCGCACAAACGGAGTCACCATAACCATACCAACATATATATTACATCAAATTTCCATCTTCGCTTCTTCATCTCAGTGAGTGTTACCTAAACAGCAATTAACGCAAGTGTTCGACTAAGTCGTATTTTCCTTTGGCATTACCCATATTATAAACCTACATACAAATACATTATATACATGTAGGGCTGTATGCATCCATCAGTGGAAGAAACCAACTGCGCACACCCAAAGCGCACCGTTTTTAAACAAATGTCAAAAGGAAGAAGAGAGAATGAACACGACCACCAACGCGAGCGGACGTCTCTCGATTCAACTCCGGTGACTTTTTCCCAATTTTAACCTTCCCAACCTAACTACATATTTGTTCTTTTTTTTTGATTTAAAATAAACTACCATTGAATTAATTAATTCGTTAGACCACTTATTTGTGTTAAAGCCTTTTCGAATTTAAGACGGGATTGAAAAGAGGGGCAACAGAAGGGTAAGCTTTCTCCACATGGTGTCAGAAGAGGGATGCAGATGCATAGTGCAGTGTTAAAGGGAGAAAACAAAATAAGTTACCAAAAAGAAAAAAAAAATTCGAACGTACGGTGAAAAGTTGGTGAAGTGGTCGTCGTATCGTCGCGTAACAAAGAGAAGCGAAAGGAAGCAACGGAAAAGGGGATCGGAAGACTAATGTACTGAAACAGAAACGAGAAAAGAAAAGAACATATTGCACGAGAAGTTTTAACGGTTATGATCGGGGTTTTTTTTTTGTTGTGAAAAAATCATACGACGCGTCGGGTGGAAAAACGAACGGGAAAATAAGGCGAAGATAGTTTTGGATAAAAAACAAAAAAAAAGGGTTAAGTCAAGGACCAAAAAGGAAACGTGGACTAAAAAGTCAGGTGAAAACAGATAAGCTAAGTCGAAAAAAAAAAAAAAAAATAAACCCGTGTAAAGTAGTATATGGAAAATTTGAATAGATTAACTAGTCGTGAAGTGTACGGTATCCTCGCGAAACGTGGTTCGCAAAGAATTGTCGGAAGAAAGACGAACTTGTCGCAAAATTACACGCGTATTTAACTACAGAAAGTGATAGACTACCGGTAGTAGAAGAAGATCCCGAAGAGGAGTTATCCAACAAACCCGAACCAGCAGCGGATAGAACAACACCGAAGCAGAACATGGCAGAGGCGAACTTTTCGTTTAAAGATGTTGAAGACTCGTTGGAAACGTATTCAGGTGAGTCGTCCAAAAATTTCTCTTTATGGTTAAAGGATTTTGAGGAGATTGCCACCATTTGTAAATGGAACGAGGTACAAAAGTTCCTATATGGCCGTCGGTTGCTTAGGGGTGCTGTCAAATTAGCCATTGAACCAGAGGATGGCATAACCTCGTGGCCAAAATTGAAAACCAAATTGCAGGAGGAGTTTAGTTCGGAGCTCTCTAGCATAACGGTCCATCAGATGTTGCAATTTCGGAAAAAACGATCGGGCGAAACGCTTTTAGAATATCTTTTCACTACGAAACAGCTAGCCAATAAGGGAAAAGTAGATGAGGAGTCCATGATCGCCTATATTATCCAGGGTGTTCCAGACGACGCGCGAAATAAGTCGGTATTATTCGAAGCAACTTCGATAACTCAGCTCAAGGAAAAATTAAAAATCTACGAGCGCATTTAAGAACACGACAAACCTAGCAAGTACCAACATGAGCCCAGGGCAGAGGGGTCTAGGCGTAGTGTGGGGGATAGAAAGCCTCAAAAACGGTGTGGGAACTGCGGTGCCTTCGAACACACATCCGAATATTGTCCAGATAAACAAAAAGGGACCAGGTGCTTTCTGTGCAACGAGTACGGATATATTGCAAGCCGATGTCCTCAAAAGAAACCAGCCGGCGGAGATGTAAAGCGCATTTTTGAAAGTTACGGAATGGTTGCAGTTCACATAGGAGATCAGGCGTACATGGCATTAATAGTCACAGGTAGTTGTGCGACACTTATGAGGGATTCTGTTTTTCGAGCGTGTGGGATTCGCAAGTTCACTCACCCTGCCATGCTTCTGAGAGGGTTCGGGTCCGAAAGGACCGTATCGTCGTTGGGTTCCTGCTTAGTTCCGTTAAGAGTTCAGTCAGAGATTTTCGAGGTTATGGCACATGCTGTCCCCGATAGGTTCCTTTCTGATGATGTTCTCCTAGGGAAAAGTTTTTTAGACAAGGCAGTTGTCACGATTGATGGGTGTGAGACAGTAGTAAAGAGAAGAGAATGTCTAGATGTTGTGTATCTGGTGAAGGAAAAGCAGGACGTGTTTCGTGAGATAAGTAGCGTTGTAGTTCGACAGGAGGTTGAGGAAATGGTGAGGAACTATAAGCCCGAAAAGCCGTCGAAGTCATGTGTTCAAATGACAATAATGTTAGAGGATGAGATCCCAGTGTATCAGCGACCGCGTAAGTTAGCACCCAAGGAAAAGGACATTGTAAACAAACAAATCGAAGAGTGGTTACGTGATGGTATCGTTCGACCGAGCAGTTCCAGCTACGCTAGTCCGGTCGTGTTGACGAAAAAGAAGGATGGACCCCACCGACTTGGCGTAGATTATCGAAAGTTAAATCGCAAAGTAGTTCGAGATCGGTTTCCTTTGTCAGTGATGGAGGATGTCCTGGAGGATCTGCATGAGGCACGAGTGTTTACCACTCTCGATTTGAAAAATGGGTTTTTCCACGTAGATATCGATGAGGCTAGTCGTAAATATACGTCGTTCATCACTCCAGACGGGCAATGGGAATTTTGAAGGTACCGTTCGGGCTGTGTAATTCGCCAGCGGTATTTATGCGATTCATCAGTGTGGTTTTCCGGCAGTTGGCGCGGGCAGGGTTGGTGCTGTTCTACATGGATGATCTGGTGATTCCGGCAAGGAACGAAAAGGAGAATTTGGAAAAGCTGAAGCAGGCGTTGCAGGTCGCTCAGGCAAATGGTCTCGTAATTAAATGGGAGAAATGTCCATAGAATTTTTAGGACATATTCTTGAGGGGGGTTCAATTAGGCTATCGGTGGAGAAAATAGTCGCTGCTGGGAAATTCCCGAAACCCAAATGCGCGAAAGATGTGCAGAGCTACTTAGGTCTAACGGGGTTCTTCCGCAAATTTATTCCATCGTACGCCTCAATAGTCAAGCCGCTGACGGATCTTCTCAGGAAGGATAGCCCTTTTAAATTTGGGCCAGATGAAAATGTAGCCTTCGAGACTTTGAAGGACTGTCTAAGCCGCGAACCGATTTTAAAATTGTTTAACACCAATCTAGAGACGGAGCTTCACACCGACGCTTCCAAGGTGGGTTGCGGGGGTGTCCTTCTTCAAAAGCATGACGACGGAAAGTTCCATCCAACGTTTTACCTTAGCTTTAGATCTACTCCGGCCGAGTGTAACTACACGAGCTATGAACACGAAATGCTAGCGGTTGTCAAATGCCTAAAAAAGTTGAGAGTCTATCTTTTGGGACTAAAATTTCGTATCTTAACGGATTGTAAGGCGTTCGAAGCGACCATGAAGAAGCGTGATATATGTCCCCGAGTTGCGAGGTGGGCCCTTTTAATACAGGAGTTCGAAGGTAGCGTTGTTCATCGTTCAGCGACAGCTATGCAACATGTTGACTGTCTAAGCCGATACACTCCAATCCTTAGAATCGAGAATGGTATCTGGCAGAGGATTCGTAACGCACAAAAGAAGGATGAGTACTGCCAGATGGTAACGGGAATTTTAGAGGAAAAAGATCACTACGAGGAATTTACTCTGCGAAAGGGTCTTCTGTACAAGTTCGTCGACGGACAGATGTTGCTGGTAGTTCCACGGCCCCTACAACGGGAGATCCTGAAAGGCATTCACGAGGTAGGACACGTGTGTGCGAAGAGAGTTGCTGCCGTCGCAATTCAAGATTTCTTCATTCCCCAGTTGATATCTCGGGTAGAAGCCATTATCCGGAATTGCGTAGCGTACATACTGGCCTCAAGAAAGGAAGGACGACAAGAAGGATTCCTGAATCCCATATGTAAAGGCGACGTACCTCTGGATACACTGCATCTGGATCACTTGGGTCCACTACCGTCTACAGCGAAGTCCTATAAATACCTCTTAGTGATTGTTGACGCATTCTCTAAGTTCTGTTGGATATACCCGGTCAAGAGCGCCACCTCCGACGAAGTTGTAAGGAAAATGGAGTTTCAAAGTCAAACTTTTGGAGATCCGGCGAGCGTAATCACGGACCGAGGAACCGCTTTCACTGGAAATGCTTTTACGGAGTTTTGTAAAAGTCGAAGGATTCAAACAGTTTTGGTTACTACGGGCGTACCCAGAGGCAACGGGCAGGTTGAGAGGATCAACAGGACGATTATCGATGTCGTAACCAAATTAGCGCTGGATGACCCTCTGAAGTGGTTCAAATTCGTCCCGGACCTCCAAAAAGCAATAAATTCTACCGTTTGGCGCAGTACCAAGAGAAGTCCCTTTCAGTTAATGTTTGGAGTGACGACGAGGAGAGCAGATGATGTTCAATTAGCACAGCTGATCGAAGAGGCCATTGTCGACGACCCACTGCTACAGGAGAAATCAACATCCCTCTTTTCCACTGGCTAACCCTGAGGTACCGCGTTACTAAATTAACGCGCGTATACGGGGTTTTATTACAAAATCGGCGCCCAACGTGGGGCACAAGCAATGATAACCTTACCAAATTGACCAACAGGTGTAGGCACAAACGACGATCACCTAACAAAACTGACTACTTGTAGGCCAGCGATGAAAGCGGTACATCAGCTTCTCACGGTTTTTTTTTTAGGAAATCATTGCCACCCCATACGATAAACAACTTAGAACTAAACAGCAGCAATTAACATCTAGCAAACAGTTGTGTATACGAGTATTCTTGCGGACACTCGTGTGTAAATAGCTGCAAATATTTAAACATCTCTTGTTTATAACATCTTTTGCATTTTAATATTTACGTCGGAACCTTTAATTATTTTAAATATTCTAGGAGTCCTATTCTTGTAAGATTTCACATCTAAGATAAGTTGCACTAGAATATTACTTGATTTTAGAGTCGACGTACGATAACCACTTAGGAAGATCATCTATGAGTCCTGACATTCACAGCGATTAAGCTTATGTTGCAAGTTGCCATAGAAAGACGCCTAAGTATTCTATAGTCTCTTTGCGGACAATTTTGCGCAACCAAAAATAAACATATAGATATATATGCACATATGTATATACCGATGTTTTTACATATGAGTATGTTGCAAAAACAGTTTCAGTTGGGTGGTATCTGCAAGCTACATCTTCAAATTTGTGAACGAAAGAAACCAATTTGTTGTTTATTACATTTCAGTACCTCTATGAACATGCATAGGTAAGGTACTATGGTACTATACATATTACATTTATAGATTAGTATTTTCGAACTTCGTCATTGTCAAACTACGCACTTAGGCTTCCTTCACTGTATGCAACTCTTTCGTGTTGCTCTTTTCAATTATTTTTTTTTTTTCTGATAACATAATATGAAGCAAGAACCTCTAATTTTTGGCCACCTGAAGATTCTTCCTGAGAAGCATCACCAGGCAAAAATGGCTAGAAGGTCTAGGTGTTGTGTTCAATTTGATCAATTGGAATACCTAAAATGCGATTTTTAGTGTTACTTTGCCCATATTTCGAGGAATTCGAGCTCTTCTAGTTATTGTAGGCGTACAAAAATGCTTCCTCAACTCTTCAAGAAACTCTCTGCGTTGGCTCGACTGTCTTAGACAATCGTACTATTGGACCAGAAGATTAAGTCAGCTACATATGAATATGTGTGCATGTCCATGATGTTGTAAAATAGAGCCAGCGGTTTGTTTTCATCTTAGTTGTGTTTTGACCAAGCATTTGATTAATCACATCCACACCTCCTTTTGTAAGACTGTATGCTATCTTCTTCATCATCAGAATGAAGTGTATCAAGAATCGATTTCAAGTATTGTTGTTGTACTTCGTGTGCCAATCTTGAAGAAAAATCATATCATGTATCAAATTGCACACCCTAAATCTACCTATCAAATTGTATGTGATGTGTTAATACTTTACATGGATAATGCCCACACTTGAAATAAATTCAAATTTTATTTTGATCCATTTTCACACAAATGAAATTCACAAGTGTACTGATTGAATATGATTGTCAAACAAATTTGATAAGGAAATTCGCTCAATTCACATAAAATTTAATTTTCCAATGTAAATCGTACTAATGGGGGATTTCCCTTGTTATTTTCCAGGTGCGCAAAAAATATAATTTGCAAAATTTATTCAAAAAGCAACAAAGAACAATTAAAAGGAAGGCAGGAAGTAAGAATTTTGTTTTTGTAGACCATAGAGCCCATAGAAAGAGGAAGGGAATAAAAATATTAACCTGGGTTAATAAGGTACTGATTAAGGGGAAAAATTGTCGCCCGTGTGAGGGTTAAACAAAATGTAGAGCAAAGCATGAAACACATTCTAACGCAAAATAGCCCACAGAATAGAATAATTATAAATACACAGTCTGAATCATTTCAACCTATTTCGAGTCAACAAATTCCACATGACAATAATTTTATTTATTTAGAGAATAATTTGTCGGCTAGCTCAAGATTTAATAATTCACAAAATCAGAGAAATGTCATACCTGAAGAACATTTTAATTTTCATAATCATAATGGAAATGATACACGCTTTGCTAATTTTGATCATCAAGTCGATAGACCAAATCACCGACGTTTTGAGTTGGATCGTTGGGGTATTCGATTTGATGATAATCCTAAAGGAATGTCCATTGAAGACTTTGTCTTTCGTGTAGAAGTTCTTAAGATCAATTACAATTCGCACTTTCATCATTTGTTGTCCGGATCCGCTCAAGATTGGTATTGGCAACATCTGAGGAGTAATCCTAGTGCTGATTGGCCATTACTTCGAGGAGCCCTATTGAAACAATGTAAAGGCTTTGAAAATGATTTTGAGATTATTAAACAAATTATGGATCGGAGGCAAATGCCGAATGAATCGTTCGATGAATCAATAATACACCTCAAAAGCCAATTAGGAGACACAATGCGAGACCAAGATCTTATTAATATTTTGAGAAACAACATCAATACTCGGTTGATGAATTTTATCTATCCCATGAAGATTGATTTATTGGAACATTTTCGAGATGAATGTAGACGGACAGAAAAGATGATTCAATTTCGTTATCTAACGCAACGAGCAAGTAATTTTACAAACCTTCATGAGTTGCACTGTTCTGATGAAAATCAACCTGATGTTCATTCCGATTCATGCGAAAATATTTCAGCGGTCTCTTTTACAAACCGCTTAAATAATTCGCATGGTCGTGAAAAACTTTCGAGTGAGAATGTTAAATGTTTCAACTGCAAGCAGTTCGGACATGGGTAGGTAGGTAGGTAGAAGTGGTGGTTTCGATGGAGGGAAACCCAAATAGCGCGCGGGGCGCCGTTTTGATACCACAACCTCAGGTGACCCGTTTATTAGAAGGTAGAGTTGTGATATTTATATCCATCCTGTGGAATTTAGGAAGAGGATCAGCTCTCTAATACTTTTCCCAGATATATCTTTGAGGTCGTCGAAGAATAGCTTGCCCAGTGTGCGTTGCCTGGCTCTCGCCAGAGCCGGACATTTGCACAGAAAGTGAATTAGAGACTCTTTTTCATTTTCATTTTTGCAGCTACGACAGAAACTGTTGTGAGGGATCGATAGTTTGGCTGCATGGTCTCCTATTGGCCAGTGTCCTGTACTGACTGCCACCACTCTAGCGATGTCTACGCGTGTTCTTAGTAGCAGTTCGTTTGTTTTAGACCTGTTGTAATTTGGCCATAACTTTCTGGATATGACACAGTTTGTCAGACTGGTCCACCTGAGACCGGCTAATTTTAAGAAGTGTGAGAGTATATTGCCCTTAACAGCACCTATGGGAATATGAACGTTTTCCGCTAGTGAGCTGTTAAGGGCTGATCCTCGCCTGGCAAGTTCGTCGGCTCTCTCGTTACCATCAATGGCGCTATGTCCTGGAACCCAGAGAAGCGTGACTCTAGCCTGGTTGCACAGGCGGCTGAGCTGTTCCTGGCAGCGATCTACTAATTTCGAAGAGGTGGTTGCCGAAATCATGGCTTTAATTGCGGCTTGGCTATCCGTAATAATAGCGATATTATGTTTGGGTGTTGGGTCATTTATTAGGTTGCGACAGGCTTCGAGGATCGCCAGTACTTCCGCTTGGAAGACGCTAGCGAAATTTGGAAGACGGTAGGACTTAGATATGCCGAGCTTTTCCGAGAAAACTCCCGCACCCACACCGCAGTCCATCTTTGACCCATCGGTGAATACCGTTGTATCAAAGCCTGTCACCACTCTCCCTCGCTTCCATTCTTCTCTACTTGGGAAGGTTGCGGCGAAGGGTTTCTTGAAGTTAAGATTGGGGATAATATAATCTGTAGGAGACACAACCAGGCCATTTGGTAGTGTATCCAGGATTTTACTGTGACCATACGTCTTAGCAGTCCAGCACTTGGATTCTTTGAGTCTGACTGCACTGCATAGTGCAGTGCTTTTCGTATGAAGATCGAGTGGCAGAAGGTGCAAAAGCACAGAGAGAGCATCAGTTGGGCATGACCTAATTGCACCTGTGATGCCTAAGCTTGCCGTTCTTTGGACTCTTCTGATTCGGTTGATATTGTACTTTTTGCTTAGGGCGGGCCACCACACTAAAGAACCGTATGTGAGAATTGGACGTACAACGGCTGTATACATCCATAATGTCATCTTAGGCTCCAATCCCCAGTTTTTTCCGAATGTTTTGTTGCAGGCGTAGAAGGCTATGCATGCTTTCCTGACCCGTAGCTCAATATTCTTCTTCCAGCTAAGTTTAGAGTCAAGGACAATGCCCAAATACTTAGCACTGGAAGATAGTGAGAGTGTCTGACCGTTTAGTTTGGGAAGATCAAAAGTTTGTACTTTGGTTTTTGTGGTAAAAAGTATCATTTCAGTTTTGCTTGGATTAACCCCGAGGCCGCAGCTCGCCGCCCAGGAGCTAACTTTCTTCAAAGCATTCTCCATGACTTCGCTTATCACAGAGGGAAACTTTCCTGATACCAAAATTACTACATCATCCGCGTACGCTACCGCCTTGACCCCATCGTTGTCTAGACGCACTAAGATCTTGTTCATGACCATTAACCATAGTAGAGGCGAGATAACACCACCCTGAGGCGTTCCTCTGCTTACAAATTTGGTTAGATTGCTGTTTCCTAGGGATGACTGAATAGTTCGGACATATTTTTATTAATTGTAACTCGCCGGTACGGTAACTATTTTGTCAGAAGTGCGGCACCGACAACTATACCGTCTTGGATTGTCCTAAATGTAATTCTCATAAGGGAAACCTGAGGACGAACGTGACAAAATCTGGGGAATCTCGTTCGACACAAACATACCCAGAATAACAAAAAAAGATGCTTCAACAAACACCTGAGACATTCCAAAACACGAAATAGTTAAACCCAACGATGTTAGTTATTCAAAACATACTACTAGCATGTTTACCTTACCAGACACTGAAACAAAACAAAATTTTATACCGTTTTATAAGAAATCTTTTGAACAAAGATTATTTGATTATCAAAAGATTCGTAATCGAATTTTTAACGTAGGAGAGATCAAACAACCCAGACTTTCAAGAAAACTAGTTAAGACAAGACAAAGACATAGGAAAGACATGCTTACCGGAAGCTTATTAATGAAACCTTTCTTGGAGCAAATGTCGACGCTAGGCCATTCGCAAACATTTTACTAAATGGAAAAGAAATCAGAGGATTGTAAGATAGTGGTGTATCTATTTCATGTTTAGGTAAAGATTGCATGAATCTTGTAATAGAACTTGGTATTCAAATTGTGAAATTTCATTCAGAGGTAAACACTGCTGATGGAAAAGGACAGAAGATATGTAAAGGGTGATTTTTTAAGAGGTTGAGAACTTTTTTTAAGAAAAAAAACACAAAAAATTCGAAAAAATGAATGAAATATTTATTTGAATCGATAGTTTGAACCTTGCAATTTAATGTTTAAAGATAATTTCATGCAAATGTTGACCGCGGCTGCGTCTCAGGTAGCCCATCCGCTGAGTCCAATTTTGGCATACTCTTTCACACATATCGGCCGGTATCTCACGAATGAATGCATGGATGTTGGCTTCCAGTGCGTCAATCGAAGCGGGCTTGTCCCTATAGACATTAGCCTTGACATACCCCCACAAAAAATAATCTAATGGTGTCAAATCGCACGATCTAGGCGGCCAATTGACCGGCCCGAAACGTGAAATTAACTGTTCACCAAACTCGCCTCGCAATTGCGCCATTGTTTCGCGTGCTGTGTGGCATGTGGCACCGTCTTGTTAAAACCACATATCATGCAAGTCAAGAACTTCCATTTCGGGCAAAAAAAAGTTTGTTATCATCGCTCGGTAGCGTTCACCATTGACAGTAACGCTGCGATTCGCATCATCTTTGAAGAAATATGGCCCAATAATGCCGCCGGCCCATAAACCGCACCAAACAGTGGCTTTTTCGGGATGCATTGGTAGCTGTTGCAATGCTTCTGGCTGATCTTCACCCCAAATGCGGCAATTTTGCTTATTTACGTACCCATTCAACCAAAAATGAGCCTCATCGCTGAACACAATTTTTCGATAAAAAAGCGGATCCTCGGCCAGCTTTCCAAGAGCCCATTCACCAAAAATTCGGCGTTGTGGTAGGTCGGCTGGCTTTAGTTCTTGCACCAGCTGTATCTTAAAAGGATTTACGCCCAAATCCTTCCGCAAAATTTTCCACGTAGTGCTGTAACAAAGGCCTAACTGCTGGGAACGGCGCCGAATCGACATTTCGCGGTCTTCTGTCACACTAGCTGATACGGCCGCAATATTTTCTTCACTACGCACAGTACGTAAACGTGTTGGTGGTTTAATGTCCAACAAAGTAAATTTGGTGCGAAATTTGGTCACAATCTTCCGAATAGACTGCTCAGAAGGTCGAGAATGCCGATCATAAAATGGAAGCAGCGCGCGATGAACATTTCGAACCGAGCACGAATTTTGATAGTAAAATTCAATAATTTGCAAGCGTTGTTCATTTGTAAGACGATCCATGGTTAAATTGCAAACCAAACTGAAGCTGTTTGACAGTGACACAAGGTACTAAACACACGTCAGCTGTCAAAACCAGTGTTGCCAAAACCAAACCAGCTAAAAAATCACCCTTTAGTTGGACGTATCTCGGCAACGGTCGAATATAATAACATGGCTAAAACTTTAGACCTCTATCTAGTTCCGGATCTTGTTCAACCTCTATACCTCGGCATAGACTTCTGGTGCAAATCCCAAATCGCTCCAAATATCATTAGCGAAATCTCTACTGGTTTAGACAGTAATCAGAATACCAAACTTCAACCACCTATGCATTTAGTATGGCAAAAAAAAAGTTTGTATTTTTTTAATCTAATACCTCTCAAAAGTTGCATTGGGATCCTAGGTGTCAGAATATGTGAAAAAAGTTCCAAGTTGAATGTACTTTTGGCTCCCTTAAATTGGTTGAAATTTCGTAAAAAACGGTTTTCAGTGCTACATATGTTCGCCCATTGCTCGGATATGGTTTAGTGTTCATTTTTCTAAGCAAATTACCTAAAATTAATAAACATAAAGTTTATTGGGAAATAAAATGAAAAAAACATCTATATTACATATTTTTATATTCAATACCTACTGTTGGGCGCAATACGTTTAACGGTGTGGAGAATAGGAGGTTGTAAAAATATGTTTTTTCTTAAATCTTTTTGTTAGTTGATCCATATTTTAAAATTGAATATATTTACTTTATTTGAACCAAGTTCTAGTTTTTGGGTATAGATGTAAAAAAAAATTACACGAAAATAGCCTATTTCTTCAATATCTTCGAAACTTCAAGGTCATTGAGGGAGCCAAATGTACTTTCTAAAATGAAAACTATAGATGTAGTAATTAATTTAAATCGTCAATGCATTTTTTGATAACTATTAGACATGTAAATTCTAAAGTTGAAAAATATGACACACCCTACTATGCATGTACTCACTACAGAACAAGAAAGGAAGCTACAGTCTGCGATTTCAAAATTTTCTTCATTTGTAAAACAAGGTTTAGGAAAAACTACCGTTGAGACACACGTTATTGACACCAATGACGCTGACCCGGTAAAGCAACGTCATTACCCGATGTCACCTGTAATTCAACAAATAATATATAAAGAGCTGGATCGTATGCTTTCGATGTGTGTAATCGAAGAGAGTCATAGTGCATGCAGCTCGCCCGTAGTCCTTATCAGGAAACCTGGGAAGAACCGGCTATGTTTAGATAATCGTAAAGTGAACTCTCTTACGAAGAGAGACGCCTATCCTTTGCCACATATAGAGGGTCTGCTAAGTCGACTTGGAGATACATATTACATTAGCAGTGTGGATCTGAAAGACGCTTTCTGGCAGATCCCTCTAGAGGAGAAGTCACGAGAAAAAACCGCATTCACTGTGCCAGAACGACCGCTTTATCAATTCACCGTCATGCCTTTTGGATTGTGTAATGCACCGCAAAGGATGTGTCGGTTAATGGATAAAGTGATCCACAGTGTACTTAGGGAAAACGTGTTTTTGTATTTTGACGACCTTCTTATTATTTCACCGGACTTTAACCACCACATATCCGTATTAGAATAGATATTTAAAGAAAGCAAACTTGTCGATAAACGTTGAGAAGTCATTCTTCTGCTTCAAAGAACTTCGCTATGGCTATGGCTTTGGTATCTGCACTGCTTTTAAGCAATCTGGACTTTTCAAAAGTTTTCGTCATTCAATGTGATGCATTGTCAAACGGAATTGGAGGTGTATTTTCTCAGCTTGATGATGAACAAAACGAAAAGCCGATTGCTTATTTCTCTGAAAAATTAAACTCCAGTCAACAAAAATATAGCGTAACCGAGCTCGAATGTTTTGCAGCCTTAAGAGCTGTACACAAATTTAGACCATACGTGGAAGGTACGTCATTTACCATTATCACAGACCACCGCAAGCCTAACATGGCTTATGGGCCTAAAAGATTTAAGTGGCCTTCTTGCTCGTTGGTCTTTGAAACTTCAAGCGTTCACATTTAATATTGAACATAGAAAAGGTTCGCAAAACATTGTGCCAGATGCGTTATCGAGGGCGTATGTGGAACAAATCACTTCAACCGATTTTATAAGTAATCTATTTGACTTAAGTTCACCGGAATTTAAATCCGCTGAGTATTTAGATCTTTTATCGAATATAAGAGACAATCAAGATAAATTGCCAGATCTTATAATAAAAGACAATTTAGGGTTCAAATGAGCCTTAGCAAGTGGTAACGATAGTGTGAATACTCAGTACCATTGGTAACTTTGGATACCCACAGGTCCACCCAATTGTTCTCACGGAGGAATTCTTAAGACATTAGAAGGAATCAGAGAAACCTTTTACTGACCGAATATGGTAACACAAGTGCGAAATTTCGTTACCAAGTGCGCAGAGTGTAAAGAAAATAAAGCACCCAAATTCACTCTTAGACCACCTACGGGGGCACAAATGAAAATAGAAATACCTTTCCAAAAGATCTATGTGGAGGTCATGGGACCTTATGTTCGCACAAAGAAGGGTTATCTATTAATTTTTGTCATTTTAGATCACATGTCTAAATTCGTTTTTCTTAAAGCGATGCATAAAGCAACCTCCAAGTTGGTAACTGACTTCTTAGAAAAACAGATTTTTCAATAGTTTGGTGTGCCTGAGTTTTTGCATAGCGATAACGGCAAGCAATTCGTTTCGCAAGAACTCAGCCACTTCCTTTCGAAACATGGAACTACTCATATCAAAAATGCTGCTTACTCACCACAAGCAAACGCATCGGAAAGAGTAAACAGGTCTATTTTATCTGCTAAGTCGAAAAAAAAAAAAAAAAAAAAAACCCGTGAAAAGAAAACTCGTGTAAAGTAGTATATGGAAAATTTGAATAGATTAACTAGTCGTGAAGTGTACGGTATCCTCGCGAAACGTGGTTCGCAAAGAATTGTCGGAAGAAAGACGAACTTGTCGCAAAATTACACGCGTATTTAACTACAGAAAGTGATAGACTACCGGTAGTAGAAGAAGATCCCGAAGAGGAGTTATCCAACAAACCCGAACCAGCAGCGGATAGAACAACACCGAAGCAGAACATGGCAGAGGCGAACTTTTCGTTTAAAGATGTTGAAGACTCGTTGGAAACGTATTCAGGTGAGTCGTCCAAAAATTTCTCTTTATGGTTAAAGGATTTTGAGGAGATTGCCACCATTTGTAAATGGAACGAGGTACAAAAGTTCCTATATGGCCGTCGGTTGCTTAGGGGTGCTGTCAAATTAGCCATTGAACCAGAGGATGGCATAACCTCGTAGCCAAAATTGAAAACCAAATTGCAGGAGGAGTTTAGTTCGGAGCTCTCTAGCATAACGGTCCATCAGATGTTGCAATTTCGGAAAAAACGATCGGGCGAAACGCTTTTAGAATATCTTTTCACTATGAAACAGCTAGCCAATAAGGGAAAAGTAGATGAGGAGTCCATGATCGTCTATATTATCCAGGGTATTCCAGACGACGCGCGAAATAAGTTGGTATTGTTCGAAGCAACTTCGATAACTCAGCTCAAGGAAAAATTGAAAATCTGCGAGCGCATTTAAGAACACGACAAACCTAGCAAGTTCCAACATGAGCCCAGGGCAGAGGGGTCTAGGCGTAGTGTGGGGGATAGAAAACCTCAAAAACGGTGTGGGAACTGCGGTGCCTTCGCACACACATCCGAATCTTGTCCAGATAAACAAAAAGGGACCAGGTGCTTTCTGTGCAACGAGTACGGACATATTGCAAGCCGATGTCCTCAAAAGAAACCAGCCGGCAGAGATGTAAAGCGCATTTTTGAAAGTTACGGAATGGTTGCAGGTCACATAGGAGATCAGGCGTACATGGCGTTAATAGTCACAGGTAGTTGTGCGACACTTATGAGGGATTCTGTTTTTCGAGCGTGTGGGATTCGCAAGTTCACTCACCCTGCCATGCTTCTGAGGGGGTTCGGGTCCGAAAGGACCGTATCGTCGTTGGGTTCCTGCTTAGTTCCGTTAAGAGTTCAGTCTGAGATTTTCGAGGTTATGGCACATGCTGTCCCCGATAGGTTCCTTTCTGATGATGTTCTCCTAGGGAAAAGTTTTTTGGACAAGGCAGTTGTCACGATTGATGGGTGTGAGACAGTAGTAAAGAGAAGAGAATCCGAGAGCGTTGGAAAGGACGAGCCATTTAGTAGTCTAGATGTTGTGTATCTGGTGAAGGAAAAGCAGGACGTGTTTCGTGAGAAAAGTAGCGTTGTAGTTCGACAGGAGGTTGAGGAAATGGTGAGGAACTATAAGCCCGAAAAGCCGTCGAAGTCATGTATTCAAATGACAGTAATGTTAGAGGATGAGATCCCAGTGTATCAGCGACCGCGTAAGTTAGCACCCAAGGAAAAGGACATTATAAACAAACAAATCGAAGAGTGGTTACGTGATGGTATCGTTCGACCGAGCAGTTCCAGCTGCGCTAGTCTGGTCGTGTTGACGAAAAAGAAGGATGGACCCCACCGACTTGGCGTAGATTATCGGAAGTTAAATCGCAAAGTAGTTCGAGATCGGTTTCCTTTGTCGGTGATGGAGGATGTCCTGGAGGATCTACATGAGGCACGAGTGTTTACCACTCTCGATTTGAAAAATGGGTTTTTCCACGTAGATATCGATGAGGCTAGTCGCAAATATACGTCGTTCATCACTCCAGACGGGCAATGGGAATTTTGAAGGTACCGTTCGGGCTGTGTAATTCGCCAGCGGTATTTATGCGATTCATCAGTGTGGTTTTCCGGCAGTTGGCGCGGGCAGGGTTGGTGCGGTTCTACATGGATGATCTGGTGATTCCGGCAAGGAACGAAAAGGAGAATTTGGAAAAGCTGAAGCAGGTGTTGCAGGTCGCTCAGGCAAATGGTCTCGTGATTAAATGGGAGAAATGTCCATAGAATTTTTAGGACATATTCTTGAGGGGGGTTCAATTAGGCCATCGGTGGAGAAAATAGTCGCTGCTGGGAAATTCCCGAAACCCAAATGCGCGAAAGATGTGCAGAGCTACTTAGGTCTAACGGGGTTCTTCCGCAAATTTATTCCATCGTACGCCTCAACACGAAATGCTAGCGGTTGTCAAATGCCTAAGAAAGTTGAGAGTCTATCTTTTGGGACTAAAATTTCGTATCTTAACGGATTGTAAGGCGTTCGAAGCGACCATGAAGAAGCGTGATATATGTCCCCGAGTTGCGAGGTGGGCCCTTTTAATACAGGAGTTCGAAGGTAGCGTTGTTCATCGTTCAGCGACCGCTATGCAACACGTTGACTGTCTTAGCCGATACAATCCTTAGAATCGAGAATGGTATCTGGCAGAGGATTCATAACGCACAAAAGAAGGATGAGTACTGCCAGATGGTAACGGGAATTTTAGAGGAAAAAGATCACTACGAGGAATTTACTCTGCGAAAGGGTCTTCTGTACAAGTTCGTCGACGGACAGATGTTGCTGGTAGTTCCACGGCCCCTACAACGGGAGATCCTGAAAGGCATTCACGAGGTAGGACACGTGTGTGCGAAGAGAGTTGCTGCCGTCGCAATTCAAGATTTCTTCATTCCCTAGTTGATATCCCGGGTAGAAGCCGTTATCCGGAATTGCGTAGCGTACATACTGGCCTCAAGAAAGGAAGGACGACAAGAAGGATTCCTGAATCCCATATGTAAAGGCGACGTACCTCTGGATACACTGCATCTGGATCACTTGGGTCCACTACCGTCTACAGCGAAGTCCTATAAATACCTCTTAGTGATTGTTGACGCATTCTCTAAGTTCTGTTGGATATACCCGGTCAAGAGCACCACCCCCGACGAAGTTGTAAGGAAAATGGAGTTTCAAAGTCAAACTTTTGGAGATACGGCGAGCGTAATCACGGACCGAGGAACCGCTTTCACTGGAAATGCTTTTACGGAGTTTTGTAAAAGTCGAAGGATTCAAACAGTTTTGGTTACTATGGGCGTACCCAGAGGCAACGGGCAGGTTGAGAGGATCAACAGGACGATTATCGATGTCGTAACCAAATTATCGCTGGTTGATCCTTTGAAGTGGTTCAAATTCGTCCCGGACCTCCAAAAAGCAATAAATTCTACCGTTTCGCGCAGTACCAAGAGAAGTCCCTTTCAGTTAATGTTTGGAGTGACGACGAGGAGAGCAGATGATGTTCAATTAGCACAGCTGATCGAAGAGGTCATTGTCGACGATTTTGGTGAACACCGAAAGGATCTGAGGAACGAAGCCAAACAGCAAATTTCAAGGATACAGGAAGAGAATCGGAGGGGTTACAACCGAAGATAGAAAGCGGCGATCAAGTACCAAGTTGATTACCTCGTCGCAATTCAACGTACGCAGTTTGGAGCAGGGTTGAAGTTGTACCCCAAATTCCTCGGGCCCTATGAAGTAGTCAAAATTAAGCGAAACGATCGATATGACGTTAGAAAGGGGGGCAACCACGAAGGACCGAATCTAACTTCCTCATCCGCCGACCATATGAAACGATGGGTAAGCTGTGATAGTGAGGACAGCGGAGATAGTGATAGAGATAGCCTGAGGCAGGCGATTTGTCGGATGGTCGATTGTAGGGCTGTATGCATCCATCAGTGGAAGAAACCAACTGCGCACACCCAAAGCGCAAATGATTCAGACAGCAGTTAAAGCGAAAATAAGAACAACCACAGACGAACCGATATATGCCCAGCAAATATGAGAGATGTCGTCGAGAAAGAAATTCAGAATTTGCTTAAGGAAGGAATCATCCGCCCTTCCAAAAGCCCGTACAACTCTCCGCTATGGGTAGTGGACAAAAAACCTAAACCGTCTGGGGAGAAACAGTACCGGGTCGTCATAGATTATAAGCGTCTGAATAATGTCACCATCTCCGATGCATATCCCATACCTGACATTAATTCCACCCTCGCAAGTCTCGGCCATGCGAAGTACTTCACGACGTTAGACTTAACTTCGGGATTCCATCAGATCCCAATGAAATCCTCCGATATTCCAAAAACCGCATTCTCAACGATGAACGGGAAATACGAGTTTGTTAGATTGCCGTTCGGACTAAAAAACGCCCCGGCGATCTTTCAAAGAATGTCTGATGACGTACTGAAAGAATTTATAGGAAAAATCGGTTACGTCTATATAGACGACATAATCGTCTTTGGGCGTAGTGAAGAGGAACATCTTAAGAACATAGACACCATCTTCAATAGGATTTTAGAAGTGAACCTGAAAGTTAACTTAGAGAAAACTCACTTCATGAGGACAGATGTAGAGTTTCTAGGCTACATAATTTCGTCGGAGGGCATACAGGCCGATCCGAAAAAGGTGTCGGCGATTCAAAAAATCTCACCCCCTGAAACATTGAAAGATTTAAAGAGTTTTCTTGGACTTACTTCTTACTACAGGAAGTTCATACGCGATTACGCGAGGGTTGCAAAACCACTAACTGCTCTAACCCGGGGTGAGAACGCACAGGTTAAAGCGAATGAATCCAAGCGCGTTCGAATCGAATTGAACGATGATGCTTTGCGTGCCTTTAGCGACCTTAAAACTCTACTCATGTCATCCGAGGTCTTAGCCTTTCCTGATTTCGAGAAAGCTTTTAACCTTACCACCGACGCTTCCAATTTCGCCATAGGCGCTGTTCTGTCGCAAGGCGAATGGGGAAAAGACCGTCCAATAGCGTACATTTTCAGATCTCTGAATAGAACAGAAGAGAATTATGCTACCAACGAAAAGGAGATGATAGCCATTGTCTGGGCTTTAGATAACCTCCGCTCATATCTGTATGGCGCTCGGAAGATTCGTATATACACAGACCATCAGCCTTTGACGTTTGCGTTAGGTAATAAAAACCATAATGCCAAGTTAAAGCGCTGGAAGGCCCGAATTGAAGAATACAGCTGCGAGCTAATATATAAACCTGGGAAGTCTAATTTAGTTGCAGATGCGCTCTCTAGGCTTAAGACCGAGGTTAACCACTTGACCGACTCAGAACATGTTGAGACGGAATCTAACGTGGAAAAGGAGCACTGCGATAGCGATTCGGCTGCTGTTGATGCAAATGAAGCAGAGGAAGGTGGGGCAACCGAATCCGCGAGCGAAGTCCAGTCGTCGGGTCAAACGGTCCATAGTGCTGATCAGGATAGCACTGACCTGATCCCTCACGTAGAAGCCCCACTGAACGTTTTCCGTAACCAGCTGGTCATAACAGTGGCAAAAGAACCGAATATGTATGAGGAACCACACCCCGGTTACTCAAGACATTTCGTTGCCATGACGTTTATAAGCAAACGGGAACTAACGGAAATCCTCAAGACAAAGCTTAGGCCAAATATCGTCAATGGCCTCAAAGTCCACGAATGCCTTATGCAATTGCTGCAAGAGGTATATGTGGAGAGCTTTGCCAGTTATAAGATCAGACTGACCCAAAGAATGGTGCAAGATGTAATAGATCCTAACGAAATATGTGAATTAATTATGAAGAAACCATCGTGAAAATAAAGAACAGCTCTTGGAAAACTACTATTTCCCGCGAATGTACAGCCTTGTGAAAAATTATACCAAAACTTGCGAAATCTGCAACACCAATAAGTACGACCGACACCCAATTCACCCTGAATTCCAATCAACCCCAATACCTTCCTATCCCTGCGAAATTCTTCATTTGGACATAATTGAGGTCCAAAATGAGAAATTCATTAGTTGCATAGACAAATTCTCAAAGTTTGGTAAATTATTTCACATCAAAAACAGATCTGTTCTTCATCTCAGGGAAAAAATAATTAAGATTCTACACTTCTTCACTGTCCCCAAAATTTTAGTAACCGATAACGAGTGTAGTTTCTTAATCCCGATCATAATCAATTATATAAAATTACTAGGGATCAAACTCTACCACACGCCTGTGCGTCGTTCCGAGGTAAACGGTCAGGTTGAAAGATTTCACTCAACGATAATAGAAATCTACCGATGCCTTAGGGCGGAACACAAAGACTTAAGGTTGAAAGAACTTTTGGCAATAGCGGTCGACAGATACAACAACACTTTACACTCGGTCACGAAACGAAAACCGAGCGACATCTTTTTCGATCGATCACAAAGATTTAATTTTCAAAATTTACTTAACTTCCGCACTAAAGTAAATAAAGAGTTAAAAGGCGAAATTTTAAGAAAACAAAAAGAAAGTAATGTCTATAGAAATAAGAAGAGAACACAACCTAAAACATACAAAAAAGGTGATGTAATTTACACAGCCTCGAAGGGCATACAAGCCAAAAATAAGCCACTTTTCCGCAAGGAAACAGTAGCAAAAAATAATAGAGTAACTGTAAGACACATATAAAGAACTTGTAACGTAATTATAACAAAAACAAAAAAAAAAAAAAAAAAAGGGGGTGAAACATACTTCTTTGAAACCTTTATACTTTCTTTTATACTCATAAGCATGTATTGCTAATAATTTTATACTTAATTTTATATGTACTGCACTAGAGTAAGCAGATCATGTATTAGAATAGATTATTTGTAGAATTAGTCATTGCATTTATTATTTTCATTTTAATTACTTATACATTTCATTATCACACGCCACAAGAACCAAGACCAGTCTTCACATGTTAGTCTATCTTATCTGCCTGGCAATAGCTGATGGATTGCAGATCTACAAATATACCGAACCACTAATTTCCATTAAGGAGGGCAAGGCCTGGATAGTCAACGGCAACTTCAACCTCGTCCACATGATCAACTTAGAAAGGTTCGAACGACAGTTAGCAGAAGCCACCAACGCCATCGAGAAGAACATCAAAGACCGAGACAATAAACAACTTATAAATTTTCACCTGGCCCAAGCAATTGACCGTGTTGGCTCATTGGGAGGAAAACGGCAGAGAAAACCAAGATCGATTGACTGGATCGGCTCCGCATGGAAGTGGGTCGCAGGGAATCCAGACGCCGCAGACTGGGACAAGATCTTGAGGAGTCAACAGCAGATAATCGAGAACAACAACCACCAATACAAGGTCAACAAGAAACTCTTCGGCGTCATTGAAGACATTACGACGAAGATCAACTGGGTCATTAGCAAATCAAATAGCGAGATCAGGGTAGCCGACATCCAGAAGCTAGAGCAAGACATTCTTAGTCAAGTCCTGACAATCAAAGGGGAAGTCAACGAGATAGTACGAGCCTGTCAGATGGCAAAAGGCGGCATCATCAACACGAACCTGCTGGACCATGACGAAATCAACCTTTTGGTGAACGAGCTTGAATTTCTCCTCTACGGAAACGAAATCGAGGCCATCGATTTTGCAACACCCTCAATTTACGCAAATGGCTCAATGCTTCTCTACATTTTGTCAATTCCGAAGGTGAGAGAAGAGCATTACAACCTGCCCCTAACGAGGCCATCAATCATAAATGGAAAACAGGTCAATGTCGACATCACCAGGATTTTGATCAATCAAAAATCTACCTACGGCGTACTGAAGGATTGCCTTACCATTAGTAACTCCACCATCTGTAAGGAAGAAGCACTAGAAAAAATTCCAGAAGACCACTGTATGTCCAGATTATTGAAAGGAGGCCACGCGACTTGCACGTATCGCACAAACACCGCCGAAGTCATGGAACTTATTGAAAATGACACCATTTTTCTGACCAATTTCAACGGAACTCCACGCAGAGGCTAGAAGGGACATTTATACTTCAACTGAACAACGAGACGATTCTACTAAAAAACAGAACATTCACGAGCTCACGTGCAACGGTACTCCAAGCTCTGCCTCCAGCTTTGTCAAAAATCTCCAGCGGAGGGCACAGAGTGGATCTACAATTTGTTCACAATCTAAGTCTCCAGAATATAGAGCGTCTCAGTAACCTAGCAAGAAGAATGAAGATATCCACACTCTCGGACGGGCTCATCATCATGATTCTGATCATCTTAGCATGTATCATATGGCGAAAAGTTAGCGGAAGGCGGAACCTCCCAGTCGTGGGATCGTCCGATGCAACATCCGTTGCGATCCAAAACTAGGACTTGCCAAATTATCAAACGCTGACGTCATTGATCTACGGGACGTAGATTTTCGAAGGGGGAGGAGTTAACACCGCGCGAACGAGCCACGAGCGAGGAGCTTGATCGGTATTCGCTGATTCAGCATTTCAATTTCATTCAGGTGCAAACATGTTCCCACAGTTGTGGACGAACACATCGTATTTCATCTCCGTTGCACCGGATACACGCGCCGGCCCATAGGACGGAGTCAGCAGTTTTGGACAGTATACATCGGTTGGCGGTGTGATAGTTTTGAGGGAATTAAGTTAGTCTTAAGTAAGACATAAGTTTGTGCGGTTATAATTAAGGACGGATAATAATATAGAACATTGTCAAACAGTAGAAACGGTGTTTCATTTTGTAAGTCGAACGGTTGGGCCAACCCCTTGGTTGGTGTTCGCGTTTTTTTTATGTCCTCCTAAAGGACACGTGTTAACTTATATATATAAATAAATAAATAAATAAATAAATAAATAAATAAATAAATAAATAAATAAATAAATAAATAAATAAATAAATAAATAAATAAATAAAAAATAAATAAATAAATAAATAAATAAATAAATAAATAAATAAATAAATAAATAAATAAATAAATAAATAAATAAATAAATAAATAAAAAATAAATAAATAAATAAATAAATAAATAAATAAATAAATAAATAAATAAATAAATAAATAAATAAATAAATAAATAAATAAATAAATAAATAAATAAATAAATAAATAAATAAATAAATAAATAAATAAATAAATAAATAAATAAATAAATAAATAAATAAATAAATAAATAAATAAATAAATAAATAAATAAATAAATAAATAAATAAATAAATAAATAAATAAATAAATAAATAAATAAATAAATAAATAAATAAATAAATAAATAAATAAATAAATAAATAAATAAATAAATAAATAAATAAATAAATAAATAAATAAATAAATAAATAAATAAATAAATAAATAAATAAATAAATAAATAAATAAATAAATAAATAAATAAATAAATAAATAAATAAATAAATAAATAAATAAATAAATAAATAAATAAATAAATAAATAAATAAATAAATAAATAAATAAATAAATAAATAAATAAATAAATAAATAAATAAATAAATAAATAAATAAATAAATAAATAAATACACAAGCAAACAATGAAATGATCGACATACTATTATAATAGACAACTGAATAAATAAATAAATATTCAGGTAAGTACAAATAAGTTGGACATACTATTATAATAGACAACTGAATAAATAAATAAATATAAATAAATATAAATAGATATATGAATAAATAAATAACGAAATAAGTAAACAAATAAAGAAGTATATACATAACTAAATAAATATTAAATAAATAAATAAATAAATAATAGTTAAAAAAGTATATAGATAAGTATGGATGATTAGATAAATTAACTAACAAATTTACGAACAAAAATTTTAATTTTAGAGAGACATTTTAGGATATAAGGTTTTGTATTAATTCATTCTCTGAGTTTAAACATTTAGCAAAAAAATTTTCATTCAGAATTTCAATTTTCCTTGAGATCTGCAATGCTCCAGTTTCTTCGTGTAATATTTTTGTGGAGTAGAAATAGGGAAGATTAAGCATCATTTTTAACGTCTTACTTTGTGAGACCTGGAGTTTTTTTTATACGTGTTTTTGCACAGTTTCCCCAGACTTGACACGCATAAAGAAGCGCATTCTGTAAAGAGTTTTCAATCGTGTGCCCGATTTCGTTGGAGCTATAGATGGCAGTATCGTCGGCGTACATTGCTATTTCGCAGTTTGGAATATTTGGAAAATCGGCAACATATATGGTGCATAATACCGGTGCCAAAACTGAACCTTGCGGGACCCCAGAGTGTATAGGTTTTACAGAGGAATAGGCTTTACTTACATATACTGTAAACGTTCTGTTGTATATGAAACTTTGTATGATTTTAATCAGAAAAAGTGGACATTCATAGTTCAGGAGTTTGAGCAGAAGTCCGTCGTGCCACACCCTATCGAAAGCTTTCTCTACATCAAGCAAAACTAAGCCAGTTGACTGTTTTGAATTAAATTTCTCTTTAACGTAATTGCTTATGCGTAGCACTTGATGAGAAGTATTGTGACCTTGTCTAAAACCAAATTGCTGATTTGGTATAATGTTTTTGGCGTCAAGGAAATCAATCAGCTTATATTTGACAATCTTTTCTAAAATTTTGCTTAAATTACTCAGAAGACTGATTGGCCGATAACTATTCGGATCATTGGGCGGTTTTCCATGTTTATGTATAGGAATAATCTTAGCATTTTTCCATTTGTTAGGAAAGTATTGCAGTTTTAGGCATGCGTTTATAATTGCGCATAAGAACTTTATGCCAATCGTGGGCAATTCTTTAAGCACAATATTTTTAATTTTGTCAAGTCCTGGGGACTTTCTGTTTCGGAATTCATTGATAATGAATTCAACATCTTCAACTGATACTGGCGCATCCGAAGGTAGTGATTCAGTTCTATTGTTGATGGTGAACAAGGAGTTACGAACATTAGAGCATATCGGATTTGATTGTGATATCAGCGGGTTATTAAAGTTCTGAGAGAAGATCTCAGCGAAAACTTCCGCCTTGTCCTTATTTATTACCATAAGACTATTTTGGTGATTTAGGTATGGGATAAAGTTATTTTTATTTTTAAGGACCTTGGCAATATTCCAGAAGGGCTTAGAGTGAGGGTCAAGTGAACTTAGTTTCTTATTCCACATCTTGTTTCGAAATATGAAAATTTTTCGAGGTTATTTTCGCATTAAGATTTTTCATTTCCATGAGATCAAAAGACTGTCGATATCTATTAATATATTTCCCCATTTATTTGCCCTCTGGCAACCCCACATTCGGTGTCTGCAGTTTAGATCACCCCCTATTAAAAATTTCCCATCGCTTGTTATTAGTTTCCTAAGATCACGATTGAACCAATTCCTCTTATGAATATCTGATAATCCGCCAGGGAAGTATACAGAAAATATATTAAATTTAGTGCTGTCATTTAGTACTAGTTCAATACCAATTGTTTCAATAACTTTGGTACTTGGTAATAAATAAATAAATAAATAAATAAATAAATAAATAAATAAATAAATAAATAAATAAACAAGCAAACAATGAAATGATCGACATACTATTATAATAGACAACTGAATAAATAAATAAATATTCAGGTAAGTACAAATAAGTTGGAGTAAATAACGAAATAAGTAAACAAATAAAGAAGTATATACATAACTAAATAAATAAATAAATAAATAAATAAATAAATAAATAAATAAATAAATAAATAAATAAATAAATAAATAAATAAATAAATAAATAAATAAATAAATAAATAAATAAATAAATAAATAAATAAATAAATAAATAAATAAATAAATAAATAAATAAATAAATAAATAAATAAATAAATAAATAAATAAATAAATAAATAAATAAATAAATAAATAAATAAATAAATAAATAAATAAATAAATAAATAAATAAATAAATAAATAAATAAATAAATAAATAAATAAATAAATAAATAAATAAATAAATAAATAAATAAATAAATAAATAAATAAATAAATAAATAAATAAATAAATAAATAAATAAATAAATAAATAAATAAATAAATAAATAAATAAATAAATAAATAAATAAATAAATAAATAAATAAATAAATAAATAAATAAATAAATAAATAAATAAATAAATAAATAAATAAATAAATAAATAAATAAATAAATAAATAAATAAATAAATAAATAAATAAATAAATAAATAAATAAATAAATAAATAAATAAATAAATAAATAAATAAATAAATAAATAAATAAATAAATAAATAAATAAATAAATAAATAAATAAATAAATAAATAAATAAATAAATAAATAAATAAATAAATAAATAAATAAATAAATAAATAAATAAATAAATAAATAAATAAATAAATAAATAAATAAATAAATAAATAAATAAATAAATAAATAAATAAATAAATAAATAAATAAATAAATAAATAAATAAATAAATAAATAAATAAATAAATAAATAAATAAATAAATAAATAAATAAATAAATAAATAAATAAATAAATAAATAAATAAATAAATAAATAAATAAATAAATAAATAAATAAATAAATAAATAAATAAATAAATAAATAAATAAATAAATAAATAAATAAATAAATAAATAAATAAATAAATAAATAAATAAATAAATAAATAAATAAATAAATAAATAAATAAATAAATAAATAAATAAATAAATAAATAAATAAATAAATAAATAAATAAATAAATAAATAAATAAATAAATAAATAAATAAATAAATAAATAAATAAATAAATAAATAAATAAATAAATAAATAAATAAATAAATAAATAAATAAATAAATAAATAAATAAATAAATAAATAAATAAATAAATAAATAAATAAATAAATAAATAAATAAATAAATAAATAAATAAATAAATAAATAAATAAATAAATAAATAAATAAATAAATAAATACACAAGCAAACAATGAAATGATCGACATACTATTATAATAGACAACTGAATAAATAAATAAATATTCAGGTAAGTACAAATAAGTTGGACATACTATTATAATAGACAACTGAATAAATAAATAAATATAAATAAATATAAATAGATATATGAATAAATAAATAACGAAATAAGTAAACAAATAAAGAAGTATATACATAACTAAATAAATATTAAATAAATAAATAAATAAATAATAGTTAAATAAGTATATAGATAAGTATGGATGATTAGATAAATTAACTAACAAATTTACGAACAAAAATTTTAATTTTAGAGAGACATTTTAGGATATAAGGTTTTGTATTAATTCATTCTCTGAGTTTAAACATTTAGCAAAAAAATTTTCATTCAGAATTTCAATTTTCCTTGAGATCTGCAATGCTCCAGTTTCTTCGTGTAATATTTTTGTGGAGTAGAAATAGGGAAGATTAAGCATCATTTTTAACGTCTTACTTTGTGAGACCTGGAGTTTTTTTTATACGTGTTTTTGCACAGTTTCCCCAGACTTGACACGCATAAAGAAGCGCATTCTGTAAAGAGTTTTCAATCGTGTGCCCGATTTCGTTGGAGCTATAGATGGCAGTATCGTCGGCGTACATTGCTATTTCGCAGTTTGGAATATTTGGAAAATCGGCAACATATATGGTGCATAATACCGGTGCCAAAACTGAACCTTGCGGGACCCCAGAGTGTATAGGTTTTACAGAGGAATAGGCTTTACTTACATATACTGTAAACGTTCTGTTGTATATGAAACTTTGTATGATTTTAATCAGAAAAAGTGGACATTCATAGTTCAGGAGTTTGAGCAGAAGTCCGTCGTGCCACACCCTATCGAAAGCTTTCTCTACATCAAGCAAAACTAAGCCAGTTGACTGTTTTGAATTAAATTTCTCTTTAACGTAATTGCTTATGCGTAGCACTTGATGAGAAGTATTGTGACCTTGTCTAAAACCAAATTGCTGATTTGGTATAATGTTTTTGGCGTCAAGGAAATCAATCAGCTTATATTTGACAATCTTTTCTAAAATTTTGCTTAAATTACTCAGAAGACTGATTGGCCGATAACTATTCGGATCATTGGGCGGTTTTCCATGTTTATGTATAGGAATAATCTTAGCATTTTTCCATTTGTTAGGAAAGTATTGCAGTTTTAGGCATGCGTTTATAATTGCGCATAAGAACTTTATGCCAATCGTGGGCAATTCTTTAAGCACAATATTTTTAATTTTGTCAAGTCCTGGGGACTTTCTGTTTCGGAATTCATTGATAATGAATTCAACATCTTCAACTGATACTGGCGCATCCGAAGGTAGTGATTCAGTTCTATTGTTGATGGTGAACAAGGAGTTACGAACATTAGAGCATATCGGATTTGATTGTGATATCAGCGGGTTATTAAAGTTCTGAGAGAAGATCTCAGCGAAAACTTCCGCCTTGTCCTTATTTATTACCATAAGACTATTTTGGTGATTTAGGTATGGGATAAAGTTATTTTTATTTTTAAGGACCTTGGCAATATTCCAGAAGGGCTTAGAGTGAGGGTCAAGTGAACTTAGTTTCTTATTCCACATCTTGTTTCGAAATATGAAAATTTTTCGAGGTTATTTTCGCATTAAGATTTTTCATTTCCATGAGATCAAAAGACTGTCGATATCTTTGCCATTGTCTTCTATACATATTTCTTGTTTTAATTAAGTTTATTATAAAACGTGGAAGTGTTATCATTCTTTTGGATATTGATTTTACTGGGACTGCCTCATCGATGCTTTCTAGGATTGAATTTGTGAGGATATCGATGTTTGCGTCCACTTCATTGTTATTATTACTATTCGCTGGATCAATTGATACAATTTGAAGACGTTGTTTCACCTGAGCTCTAAACATGTTCCAATTTGCGTTCTTATAATCTAAATATTGCACATTTTCATTTCTACTACTAAGAAGAATATCACATTTAATAGGAAAATGATCCGAGTTTAATGCATTGACAGTAATAGGTTGCGTCACGATATCCGGAACGTTTGTCAAAAATATATCTAGGGTAGAGGGCGTAGCTCTGGTGCTAGCTGGCAAATAAGTTGGGCTATTTGGGTACAAAATACTGATGGAATACCTCATATAAGAATCTATTAATATATTTCCCCATTTATTTGCCCTCTGGCAACCCCACATTCGGTGTCTGCAGTTTAGATCACCCCCTATTAAAAATTTCCCATCGCTTGTTATTAGTTTCCTAAGATCACGATTGAACCAATTCCTCTTATGAATATCTGATAATCCGCCAGGGAAGTATACAGAAAATATATTAAATTTAGTGCTGTCATTTAGTACTAGTTCAATACCAATTGTTTCAATAACTTTGGTACTTGGTAATAAATAAATAAATAAATAAATAAATAAATAAATAAATAAATAAATAAATAAACAAGCAAACAATGAAATGATCGACATACTATTATAATAGACAACTGAATAAATAAATAAATATTCAGGTAAGTACAAATAAGTTGGAGTAAATAACGAAATAAGTAAACAAATAAAGAAGTATATACATAACTAAATAAATAAATAAATAAATAAATAAATAAATAAATAAATAAATAAATAAATAAATAAATAAATAAATAAATAAATAAATAAATAAATAAATAAATAAATAAATAAATAAATAAATAAATAAATAAATAAATAAATAAATAAATAAATAAATAAATAAATAAATAAATAAACAAGCAAACAATGAAATGATCGACATACTATTATAATAGACAACTGAATAAATAAATAAATATTCAGGTAAGTACAAATAAGTTGGAGTAAATAACGAAATAAGTAAACAAATAAAGAAGTATATACATAACTAAATAAATAAATAAATAAATAAATAAATAAATAAATAAATAAATAAATAAATAAATAAATAAATAAATAAATAAATAAATAAATAAATAAATAAATAAATAAATAAATAAATAAATAAATAAATAAATAAATAAACAAGCAAACAATGAAATGGTCGACATACTATTATAATAGACAACTGAATAAATAAATGAATATTCAGGTAAGTACAAATAAGTTGGACATACTATTATAATAGACAACTGAATAAATAAATAAAGATAAATAAATATAAATAGATATATGAATAAATAAATAACGAAATAAGTAAACAAATAAAGAAGTATATACATAACTAAATAAATAAATAAATAAATAAATAAATAAATAAATAAATAAATAAATAAATAAATAAATAAATAAATAAATAAATAAATAAATAAATAAATAAATAAATAAATAAATAAATAAATAAATAAATAAATAAATAAACAAGCAAACAATGAAATGGTCGACATACTATTATAATAGACAACTGAATAAATAAATGAATATTCAGGTAAGTACAAATAAGTTGGACATACTATTATAATAGACAACTGAATAAATAAATAAATATAAATAAATATAAATAGATATATGAATAAATAAATAACGAAATAAGTAAACAAATAAAGAAGTATATACATAACTAAATAAATATTAAATAAATAAATAAATAAATAATAGTTAAATAAGTATATAGATAAGTATGGATGATTAGATAAATTAACTAACAAATTTACGAACAAAAATTTTAATTTTAGAGAGACATTTTATGATATAAGGTTTTGTATTAATTCATTCTCTGAGTTTAAACATTTAGCAAAAAAATTTTCATTCAGAATTTCAATTTTCCTTGAGATCTGCAATGCTCCAGTTTCTTCGTGTAATATTTTTGTGGAGTAGAAATAGGGAAGATTAAGCATCATTTTTAACGTCTTACTTTGTGAGACCTGGAGTTTTTTTTATACGTGTTTTTGCACAGTTTCCCCAGACTTGACACGCATAAAGAAGCGCATTCTGTAAAGAGTTTTCAATCGTGTGCCCGATTTCGTTGGAGCTATAGATGGCAGTATCGTCGGCGTACATTGCTATTTCGCAGTTTGGAATATTTGGAAAATCGGCAACATATATGGTGCATAATACCGGTGCCAAAACTGAACCTTGCGGGACCCCAGAGTGTATAGGTTTTACAGAGGAATAGGCTTTACTTACATATACTGTAAACGTTCTGTTGTATATGAAACTTTGTATGATTTTAATCAGAAAAAGTGGACATTCATAGTTCAGGAGTTTGTGCAGAAGTCCGTCGTGCCACACCCTATCGAAAGCTTTCTCTACATCAAGCAAAACTAAGCCAGTTGACTGTTTTGAATTAAATTTCTCTTTAACGTAATTGCTTATGCGTAGCACTTGATGAGAAGTATTGTGACCTTGTCTAAAACCAAATTGCTGATTTGGTATAATGTTTTTGGCGTCAAGGAAATCAATCAGCTTATATTTGACAATCTTTTCTAAAATTTTGCTTAAATTACTCAGAAGACTGATTGGCCGATAACTATTCGGATCATTGGGCGGTTTTCCATGTTTATGTATAGGAATAATCTTAGCATTTTTCCATTTGTTAGGAAAGTATTGCAGTTTTAGGCATGCGTTTATAATTGCGCATAAGAACTTTATGCCAATCGTGGGCAATTCTTTAAGCACAATATTTTTAATTTTGTCAAGTCCTGGGGACTTTCTGTTTCGGAATTCATTGATAATGAATTCAACATCTTCAACTGATACTGGCGCATCCGAAGGTAGTGATTCAGTTCTATTGTTGATGGTGAACAAGGAGTTACGAACATTAGAGCATATCGGATTTGATTGTGATATCAGCGGGTTATTAAAGTTCTGAGAGAAGATCTCAGCGAAAACTTCCGCCTTGTCCTTATTTGATACCATAAGACTATTTTGGTGATTTAGGTATGGGATAAAGTTATTTTTATTTTTAAGGACCTTGGCAATATTCCAGAAGGGCTTAGAGTGAGGGTCAAGTGAACTTAGTTTCTTATTCCACATCTTGTTTCGAAATATGAAAATTTTTCGAGGTTATTTTCGCATTAAGATTTTTCATTTCCATGAGATCAAAAGGCTGTCGATATCTTTGCCATTGTCTTCTATACATATTTCTTGTTTTAATTAAGTTTATTATAAAACGTGGAAGTGTTATCATTCTTTTGGATATTGATTTTACTGGGACTGCCTCATCGATGCTTTCTAGGATTGAATTTGTGAGGATATCGATGTTTGCGTCCACTTCATTGTTATTATTACTATTCGCTGGATCAATTGATACAATTTGAAGACGTTGTTTCACCTGAGCTCTAAACATGTTCCAATTTGCGTTCTTATAATCTAAATATTGCACATTTTCATTTCTACTACTAAGAAGAATATCACATTTAATAGGAAAATGATCCGAGTTTATTGCATTGACAGTAATAGGTTGCGTCACGATATCCGGAACGTTTGTCAAAAATATATCTAGGGTAGAGGGCGTAGCTCTGGTGCTAGCTGGCAAATAAGTTGGGCTATTTGGGTACAAAATACTGATGGAATACCTCATATAAGAATCTTTAATATATTTCCCCATTTATTTGCCCTCTGGCAACCCCACATTCGGTGTCTGCAGTTTAGATCACCCCCTATTAAAAATTTCCCATCGCTTGTTATTAGTTTCCTAAGATCACGATTGAACCAATTCCTCTTATGAATATCTGATAATCCGCCAGGGAAGTATACAGAAAATATATTAAATTTAGTGCTGTCATTTAGTACTAGTTCAATACCAATTGTTTCAATAACTTTGGTACTTGGTAATAAATAAATAAATAAATAAATAAATAAATAAATAAATAAATAAATAAATAAATAAATAAATAAATAAACAAGCAAACAATGAAATGATCGACATACTATTATAATAGACAACTGAATAAATAAATAAATATTCAGGTAAGTACAAATAAGTTGGAGTAAATAACGAAATAAGTAAACAAATAAAGAAGTATATACATAACTAAATAAATAAATAAATAAATAAATAAATAAATAAATAAATAAATAAATAAATAAATAAATAAATAAATAAATAAATAAATAAATAAATAAATAAATAAATAAATAAATAAATAAATAAATAAATAAATAAATAAATAAATAAATAAATAAATAAATAAACAAGCAAACAATGAAATGGTCGACATACTATTATAATAGACAACTGAATAAATAAATGAATATTCAGGTAAGTACAAATAAGTTGGACATACTATTATAATAGACAACTGAATAAATAAATAAATATAAATAAATATAAATAGATATATGAATAAATAAATAACGAAATAAGTAAACAAATAAAGAAGTATATACATAACTAAATAAATATTAAATAAATAAATAAATAAATAATAGTTAAATAAGTATATAGATAAGTATGGATGATTAGATAAATTAACTAACAAATTTACGAACAACAATTTTAATTTTAGAGAGACATTTTAGGATATAAGGTTTTGTATTAATTCATTCTCTGAGTTTAAACATTTAGCAAAAAAATTTTCATTCAGAATTTCAATTTTCCTTGAGATCTGCAATGCTCCAGTTTCTTCGTGTAATATTTTTGTGGAGTAGAAATAGGGAAGATTAAGCATCATTTTTAACGTCTTACTTTGTGAGACCTGGAGTTTTTTTTATACGTGTTTTTGCACAGTTTCCCCAGACTTGACACGCATAAAGAAGCGCATTCTGTAAAGAGTTTTCAATCGTGTGCCCGATTTCGTTGGAGCTATAGATGGCAGTATCGTCGGCGTACATTGCTATTTCGCAGTTTGGAATATTTGGAAAATCGGCAACATATATGGTGCATAATACCGGTGCCAAAACTGAACCTTGCGGGACCCCAGAGTGTATAGGTTTTACAGAGGAATAGGCTTTACTTACATATACTGTAAACGTTCTGTTGTATATGAAACTTTGTATGATTTTAATCAGAAAAAGTGGACATTCATAGTTCAGGAGTTTGAGCAGAAGTCCGTCGTGCCACACCCTATCGAAAGCTTTCTCTACATCAAGCAAAACTAAGCCAGTTGACTGTTTTGAATTAAATTTCTCTTTAACGTAATTGCTTATGCGTAGCACTTGATGAGAAGTATTGTGACCTTGTCTAAAACCAAATTGCTGATTTGGTATAATGTTTTTGGCGTCAAGGAAATCAATCAGCTTATATTTGACAATCTTTTCTAAAATTTTGCTTAAATTACTCAGAAGACTGATTGGCCGATAACTATTCGGATCATTGGGCGGTTTTCCATGTTTATGTATAGGAATAATCTTAGCATTTTTCCATTTGTTAGGAAAGTATTGCAGTTTTAGGCATGCGTTTATAATTGCGCATAAGAACTTTATGCCAATCGTGGGCAATTCTTTAAGCACAATATTTTTAATTTTGTCAAGTCCTGGGGACTTTCTGTTTCGGAATTCATTGATAATGAATTCAACATCTTCAACTGATACTGGCGCATCCGAAGGTAGTGATTCAGTTCTATTGTTGATGGTGAACAAGGAGTTACGAACATTAGAGCATATCGGATTTGATTGTGATATCAGCGGGTTATTAAAGTTCTGAGAGAAGATCTCAGCGAAAACTTCCGCCTTGTCCTTATTTATTACCATAAGACTATTTTGGTGATTTAGGTATGGGATAAAGTTATTTTTATTTTTAAGGACCTTGGCAATATTCCAGAAGGGCTTAGAGTGAGGGTCAAGTGAACTTAGTTTCTTATTCCACATCTTGTTTCGAAATATGAAAATTTTTCGAGGTTATTTTCGCATTAAGATTTTTCATTTCCATGAGATCAAAAGACTGTCGATATCTTTGCCATTGTCTTCTATACATATTTCTTGTTTTAATTAAGTTTATTATAAAACGTGGAAGTGTTATCATTCTTTTGGATATTGATTTTACTGGGACTGCCTCATCGATGCTTTCTAGGATTGAATTTGTGAGGATATCGATGTTTGCGTCCACTTCATTGTTATTATTACTATTCGCTGGATCAATTGATACAATTTGAAGACGTTGTTTCACCTGAGCTCTAAACATGTTCCAATTTGCGTTCTTATAATCTAAATATTGCACATTTTCATTTCTACTACTAAGAAGAATATCACATTTAATAGGAAAATGATCCGAGTTTAATGCATTGACAGTAATAGGTTGCGTCACGATATCCGGAACGTTTGTCAAAAATATATCTAGGGTAGAGGGCGTAGCTCTGGTGCTAGCTGGCAAATAAGTTGGGCTATTTGGGTACAAAATACTGATGGAATACCTCATATAAGAATCTATTAATATATTTCCCCATTTATTTGCCCTCTGGCAACCCCACATTCGGTGTCTGCAGTTTAGATCACCCCCTATTAAAAATTTCCCATCGCTTGTTATTAGTTTCCTAAGATCACGATTGAACCAATTCCTCTTATGAATATCTGATAATCCGCCAGGGAAGTATACAGAAAATATATTAAATTTAGTGCTGTCATTTAGTACTAGTTCAATACCAATTGTTTCAATAACTTTGGTACTTGGTAATAAATAAATAAATAAATAAATAAATAAATAAATAAATAAATAAATAAATAAATAAATAAATAAATAAATAAATAAACAAGCAAACAATGAAATGATCGACATACTATTATAATAGACAACTGAATAAATAAATAAATATTCAGGTAAGTACAAATAAGTTGGAGTAAATAACGAAATAAGTAAACAAATAAAGAAGTATATACATAACTAAATAAATAAATAAATAAATAAATAAATAAATAAATAAATAAATAAATAAATAAATAAATAAATAAATAAATAAATAAATAAATAAATAAATAAATAAATAAATAAATAAATAAATAAATAAATAAATAAATAAATAAATAAATAAATAAATAAATAAATAAATAAACAAGCAAACAATGAAATGGTCGACATACTATTATAATAGACAACTGAATAAATAAATGAATATTCAGGTAAGTACAAATAAGTTGGACATACTATTATAATAGACAACTGAATAAATAAATAAATATAAATAAATATAAATAGATATATGAATAAATAAATAACGAAATAAGTAAACAAATAAAGAAGTATATACATAACTAAATAAATATTAAATAAATAAATAAATAAATAATAGTTAAATAAGTATATAGATAAGTATGGATGATTAGATAAATTAACTAACAAATTTACGAACAAAAATTTTAATTTTAGAGAGACATTTTAGGATATAAGGTTTTGTATTAATTCATTCTCTGAGTTTAAACATTTAGCAAAAAAATTTTCATTCAGAATTTCAATTTTCCTTGAGATCTGCAATGCTCCAGTTTCTTCGTGTAATATTTTTGTGGAGTAGAAATAGGGAAGATTAAGCATCATTTTTAACGTCTTACTTTGTGAGACCTGGAGTTTTTTTTATACGTGTTTTTGCACAGTTTCCCCAGACTTGACACGCATAAAGAAGCGCATTCTGTAAAGAGTTTTCAATCGTGTGCCCGATTTCGTTGGAGCTATAGATGGCAGTATCGTCGGCGTACATTGCTATTTCGCAGTTTGGAATATTTGGAAAATCGGCAACATATATGGTGCATAATACCGGTGCCAAAACTGAACCTTGCGGGACCCCAGAGTGTATAGGTTTTACAGAGGAATAGGCTTTACTTACATATACTGTAAACGTTCTGTTGTATATGAAACTTTGTATGATTTTAATCAGAAAAAGTGGACATTCATAGTTCAGGAGTTTGTGCAGAAGTCCTTCGTGCCACACCCTATCGAAAGCTTTCTCTACATCAAGCAAAACTAAGCCAGTTGACTGTTTTGAATTAAATTTCTCTTTAACGTAATTGCTTATGCGTAGCACTTGATGAGAAGTATTGTGACCTTGTCTAAAACCAAATTGCTGATTTGGTATAATGTTTTTGGCGTCAAGGAAATCAATCAGCTTATATTTGACAATCTTTTCTAAAATTTTGCTTAAATTACTCAGAAGACTGATTGGCCGATAACTATTCGGATCATTGGGCGGTTTTCCATGTTTATGTATAGGAATAATCTTAGCATTTTTCCATTTGTTAGGAAAGTATTGCAGTTTTAGGCATGCGTTTATAATTGCGCATAAGAACTTTATGCCAATCGTGGGCAATTCTTTAAGCACAATATTTTTAATTTTGTCAAGTCCTGGGGACTTTCTGTTTCGGAATTCATTGATAATGAATTCAACATCTTCAACTGATACTGGCGCATCCGAAGGTAGTGATTCAGTTCTATTGTTGATGGTGAACAAGGAGTTACGAACATTAGAGCATATCGGATTTGATTGTGATATCAGCGGGTTATTAAAGTTCTGAGAGAAGATCTCAGCGAAAACTTCCGCCTTGTCCTTATTTGTTACCATAAGACTATTTTGGTGATTTAGGTATGGGATAAAGTTATTTTTATTTTTAAGGACCTTGGCAATATTCCAGAAGGGCTTAGAGTGAGGGTCAAGTGAACTTAGTTTCTTATTCCACATCTTGTTTCGAAATATGAAAATTTTTCGAGGTTATTTTCGCATTAAGATTTTTCATTTCCATGAGATCAAAAGGCTGTCGATATCTTTGCCATTGTCTTCTATACATATTTCTTGTTTTAATTAAGTTTATTATAAAACGTGGAAGTGTTATCATTCTTTTGGATATTGATTTTACTGGGACTGCCTCATCGATGCTTTCTAGGATTGAATTTGTGAGGATATCGATGTTTGCGTCCACTTCATTGTTATTATTACTATTCGCTGGATCAATTGATACAATTTGAAGACGTTGTTTCACCTGAGCTCTAAACATGTTCCAATTTGCGTTCTTATAATCTAAATATTGCACATTTTCATTTCTACTACTAAGAAGAATATCACATTTAATAGGAAAATGATCCGAGTTTAATGCATTGACAGTAATAGGTTGCGTCACGATATCCGGAACGTTTGTCAAGAATATATCTAGGGTAGAGGGCGTAGCTCTGGTGCTAGCTGGCAAATAAGTTAGGCTATTTGGGTACAAAATACTGATGGAATACCTCATATAAGAATCTTTAATATATTTCCCCATTTATTTGCCCTCTGGCAACCCCACATTCGGTGTCTGCAGTTTAGATCACCCCCTATTAAAAATTTCCCATCGCTTGTTATTAGTTTCCTAAGATCACGATTGAACCAATTCCTCTTATGAATATCTGATAATCCGCCAGGGAAGTATACAGAAAATATATTAAATTTAGTGCTGTCATTTAGTACTAGTTCAATACCAATTGTTTCAATAACTTTGGTACTTGGTAATAAATAAATAAATAAATAAATAAATAAATAAATAAATAAATAAATAAATAAATAAATAAATAAATAAATAAACAAGCAAACAATGAAATGATCGACATACTATTATAATAGACAACTGAATAAATAAATAAATATTCAGGTAAGTACAAATAAGTTGGAGTAAATAACGAAATAAGTAAACAAATAAAGAAGTATATACATAACTAAATAAATAAATAAATAAATAAATAAATAAATAAATAAATAAATAAATAAATAAATAAATAAATAAATAAATAAATAAATAAATAAATAAATAAATAAATAAATAAATAAATAAATAAATAAATAAATAAATAAATAAATAAACAAGCAAACAATGAAATGGTCGACATACTATTATAATAGACAACTGAATAAATAAATGAATATTCAGGTAAGTACAAATAAGTTGGACATACTATTATAATAGACAACTGAATAAATAAATAAATATAAATAAATATAAATAGATATATGAATAAATAAATAACGAAATAAGTAAACAAATAAAGAAGTATATACATAACTAAATAAATATTAAATAAATAAATAAATAAATAATAGTTAAATAAGTATATAGATAAGTATGGATGATTAGATAAATTAACTAACAAATTTACGAACAAAAATTTTAATTTTAGAGAGACATTTTATGATATAAGGTTTTGTATTAATTCATTCTCTGAGTTTAAACATTTAGCAAAAAAATTTTCATTCAGAATTTCAATTTTCCTTGAGATCTGCAATGCTCCAGTTTCTTCGTGTAATATTTTTGTGGAGTAGAAATAGGGAAGATTAAGCATCATTTTTAACGTCTTACTTTGTGAGACCTGGAGTTTTTTTTATACGTGTTTTTGCACAGTTTCCCCAGACTTGACACGCATAAAGAAGCGCATTCTGTAAAGAGTTTTCAATCGTGTGCCCGATTTCGTTGGAGCTATAGATGGCAGTATCGTCGGCGTACATTGCTATTTCGCAGTTTGGAATATTTGGAAAATCGGCAACATATATGGTGCATAATACCGGTGCCAAAACTGAACCTTGCGGGACCCCAGAGTGTATAGGTTTTACAGAGGAATAGGCTTTACTTACATATACTGTAAACGTTCTGTTGTATATGAAACTTTGTATGATTTTAATCAGAAAAAGTGGACATTCATAGTTCAGGAGTTTGTGCAGAAGTCCGTCGTGCCACACCCTATCGAAAGCTTTCTCTACATCAAGCAAAACTAAGCCAGTTGACTGTTTTGAATTAAATTTCTCTTTAACGTAATTGCTTATGCGTAGCACTTGATGAGAAGTATTGTGACCTTGTCTAAAACCAAATTGCTGATTTGGTATAATGTTTTTGGCGTCAAGGAAATCAATCAGCTTATATTTGACAATCTTTTCTAAAATTTTGCTTAAATTACTCAGAAGACTGATTGGCCGATAACTATTCGGATCATTGGGCGGTTTTCCATGTTTATGTATAGGAATAATCTTAGCATTTTTCCATTTGTTAGGAAAGTATTGCAGTTTTAGGCATGCGTTTATAATTGCGCATAAGAACTTTATGCCAATCGTGGGCAATTCTTTAAGCACAATATTTTTAATTTTGTCAAGTCCTGGGGACTTTCTGTTTCGGAATTCATTGATAATGAATTCAACATCTTCAACTGATACTGGCGCATCCGAAGGTAGTGATTCAGTTCTATTGTTGATGGTGAACAAGGAGTTACGAACATTAGAGCATATCGGATTTGATTGTGATATCAGCGGGTTATTAAAGTTCTGAGAGAAGATCTCAGCGAAAACTTCCGCCTTGTCCTTATTTGTTACCATAAGACTATTTTGGTGATTTAGGTATGGGATAAAGTTATTTTTATTTTTAAGGACCTTGGCAATATTCCAGAAGGGCTTAGAGTGAGGGTCAAGTGAACTTAGTTTCTTATTCCACATCTTGTTTCGAAATATGAAAATTTTTCGAGGTTATTTTCGCATTAAGATTTTTCATTTCCATGAGATCAAAAGGCTGTCGATATCTTTGCCATTGTCTTCTATACATATTTCTTGTTTTAATTAAGTTTATTATAAAACGTGGAAGTGTTATCATTCTTTTGGATATTGATTTTACTGGGACTGCCTCATCGATGCTTTCTAGGATTGAATTTGTGAGGATATCGATGTTTGCGTCCACTTCATTGTTATTATTACTATTCGCTGGATCAATTGATACAATTTGAAGACGTTGTTTCACCTGAGCTCTAAACATGTTCCAATTTGCGTTCTTATAATCTAAATATTGCACATTTTCATTTCTACTACTAAGAAGAATATCACATTTAATAGGAAAATGATCCGAGTTTAATGCATTGACAGTAATAGGTTGCGTCACGATATCCGGAACGTTTGTCAAAAATATATCTAGGGTAGAGGGCGTAGCTCTGGTGCTAGCTGGCAAATAAGTTGGGCTATTTGGGTACAAAATACTGATGGAATACCTCATATAAGAATCTTTAATATATTTCCCCATTTATTTGCCCTCTGGCAACCCCACATTCGGTGTCTGCAGTTTAGATCACCCCCTATTAAAAAATTCCCATCGCTTGTTATTAGTTTCCTAAGATCACGATTGAACCAATTCCTCTTATGAATATCTGATAATCCGCCAGGGAAGTATACAGAAAATATATTAAATTTAGTGCTGTCATTTAGTACTAGTTCAATACCAATTGTTTCAATAACTTTGGTACTGACAAGTGGTAATAAATTATGTGCTATTTTTTTTTTATAACAATGGCAACACCGCCCCCTCGTCGTTCATTTCGATCCAGTCTATGACAAAAATAATTACTATTTGAGAATCTGGCACTAATATTAAGCCAGGTTTCACATACTAGACATACATCAATATTACTAACACAAAGAAAATTGAAAAATTCTATACATTTGTTTCTAATGCCTCTCGCATTCCAACAAGCATTCTTAAGAGAATTTATATTACTTAACATTATTATACAAATACTTAGTTCCAAGCTGTGCAATACAATTAAACTGTTCAAACTTAGATTTACATTCACTTAGCTTTGATATCATTTCCATTGTGAGAGAACATAGTTCGTCTTGAGTGAAGAGATCTCTGCTGCCTCTGTTTTCTGCGGCCTCATGAGTAGCGGTGCTTTTCGCATTCCATTTCGGAGCTTGTACCTGTGCAGCAATCAATGATGATGGTGTCGTGTTTGTGCTCGTTCGTCTTGCTTTTGGAAGAGATGGAAAGTCTTGTGTGCTCATGTGGTTTGGCACAATCGTACGATGTTTTGAAAGAGAAACAGTGCGGGTTGTTTTATGACTTGTATTCTCTCTTATTTCCAGATATTTGATTCTACTGGAACAATTAGTGTCCGTAGACTTGTGGCTCCCTTTGCAATTTGCGCATTTGAAAAGGCCAGTGGCCGTGCAGTCAGCGGTTTTGTGATTCTCAGAGCAGTTTGCACAATACGTTTTTACTCTGCAATTTCTTTCCCCATGTCCGTACATTTGGCAGTTGTGGCATTGGGTTATTTTATTTTTTAATTTTCTTTGATACTCCTATCTAACTTGAGTACGGAAAATGGAACGAATGTTTTTCTTGAGATCTGATAGTTTTACAGACCCATTCACTAAGTACACTATATAGAATATCTCTGTGTAATTTTCATATTTTTTCGTAATGATTTTTATGTCTCTACATTTAATTCCTAATTTTAACAACTCGGCTTTAAGTACATCAGTGTTATATTCATCCAGACCGAAAAGAATAAATTTAAGTGATCTTTCGCTTTTGAGATCATGGGTGAAGAACTGACAGTTTTTCTGTTTTAGAGCATCGCGCGCTATGTCGTATGATTTAATAGATTCACAGAATATTTTGATTCCGATGGACATTTTTTTTATAGAATAGTCTTCGATATTAATTTCTTTTAAGAGGTTATGCACATATTCACTTGTTTTATGCAGAGGTTTAATAGGAGGTGTCGGTTCAATTTTCGGTTGCCTAGGTGTTAATATCTCGTTATCATCGCTATCAGAGTCTGGTAGTCCCTGTAAGGGGCTAAAGTAATTGGTGTTTTACCTACGAGGTGGCATATTCGTATTTGTTTTGAAAAATTTAGAACTTGAAGATCTAAGATCTTCGTCACTAAGACTGCGTTCCCGCTTTGCAATTTTGATTTTCGTTGCGTTTGGGTTTTAGATAAAAAGAAGTCTTACTTCACTGCGAGCGCGAGCGCAACTGATCTAATCAGAATGTTAGATTTATATCCGAATGCTTCGAGTACTGCGCTCGATGAATTGAAGCAACAGCGCGCGTCAACGAAGGGAAGCATAACAAAGCTTAAAAATTACGTAGAATCAAAGGCGGATACTCTAACTGCCACTGAACTGGAATGTCGTCTAAACATTTTAGAGTCCTACTTTAAACAGGTGCTTTGTTATCAAACTCAAATAGAGCGGTTAGCACCAACTGATACTTGTCGAAGTGATTTAGAGGAGTTGTATATTTCCGCTAAAGTCAAAATCCGTTCGCTTTTGGTAACAGGAAAAAGAACGAGCACTGCAAAAACAAATTTTTCAGTGCCACATTCGGTAAATCATTTGCCTAAACTCAAGCTTCCACGATTCAGTGAGAAATATTCGCACTACAAGAATTTTATTCACTCATTCACGGCAATGGTTGACAATGACCCAAGTTTAACAAAAACTGAAAAGTTCAATCACTTGTTGACTTGTCTGAGTAATCAAGCGCTCGGTACAGTCAAGGCCTTCCAAGTAACGGAAGACAACTATCCGAAGGCATTAGCCAGGCTTAAAGCTGCGATTACACGGCCATTTTTTTCGAGTCATTTAAAAGACGCTGTGACGTAAAAATCGCGTCACAAAGCTGTCATTTTAATGTCGTTATGTGTGATCGCCATTTTTTGGGATAACATTTTCGGCGTCATTTAAATGATTAGGAAAATGGCAGACCAAATGACATGAATTTTATGCCATTAAAATGACGGGAAAAGTGGCCGTGTGATCGCTCTTTAATGACGCCTAGGACAAATGACTATACTTTTTGGCTGTTGCGTCATTTAAATGGCAGCCTCCAAAAAATGGCAAGGCACGAAATTCATGCTATGCCATTTTTCTACGCAAATGACCAATGACGCAGCATTTAATACGATATCTGTGCTTTCATTTGGATTTTTGTCTCGTGGCGAAAGGACGTGTAAATAATTAATATGGTTTCTATTTTTTTTTTTTTTGTGGTTGTGTTGTTCGGTACCTATTGAGAGATATGAAATACGAACCGTCGCACAGTGGGGCAAATTGACTTTTTTGGTTGCAAAAATCATAGCTCCAAAACGAATGAAGATATCGGGATAATTTCTTTTTTTGTCTGAAGGAAATTTCCAAGGCTATAAAATTTGGAAATTTTAAGAAAAAATATTTACAGAGTGTTTCAGAAAAGGAATCGCAGCGATCGAAAACTCGGACCAGTGGCCAGGTATCGCAGCGTGATTACCAGTCGTGCTTCCGCTGAAACGCTCTCTCTCATATTTGTGCTTTTTTTCGATGTGTGGCTTCACAAACCTCAACAAATAATCGAACTGATTGGCTGACATACGAAGGACATTGCGATATAATTCAGGTTCTTCTTCGCGTAATTCGAGTTAATCCAGCACAAAAACCACTCTTCTCGCGACGGCTCAACTACTTCTTTTGCCAAATATAAGCTCATCTTCACTGCTTTCCAGTACACAGGCTGCTAAATACGCCGTCTCCGCAATTTCCACCATCATCGCAAAAGTTCTTTTTGACATTTTTTATTTCATGTTTTTTTTGTTTTCACTATTTAATTTAATTAAAAAAGTCGCACGTATTCGTCTTCGCTGAAAGAAAAACACTAAATGACAGTAGCTATATATTTCTCATTGGTCATTACCGTCTGATCGCAAAACAGATAAATGACGCGAAATCGAAATAATAGGAAATGTGACATTGGTCATTTTGATGAGGCAAGTCATTACCGTGTGATCGTAATTTTTTCGCTCGTCATTTAATGGCATCCCAACAGAAAATTCTAAATAACTCGCAGTGTCCGTCATTTGATTTTGGGACAAAAATGACGATGATAGTCATTTCGTTTGATTGCCATTTTTTCGACAATGACCAATAACAAATCGTAGCTTCAATGACACTCTAGCTATAACGTCATTAAAAATTCAATATGGCGGACGCTCACAAGATGGCGGATAACCGTTATCTTTACTACCATCTTAATATAGGCATCAAATGAAAGGGTTTGACAAGTAGAATACGATTAGCTTAGTGATGTGATTCTAAATTCAATTCAATTACTTTTTTCTTCTGAAAGGGCGAGTAGAATCTAAAACATATTGAGTAAATGTACTACCCGGTTGCCCGCAGGTATAGCCAAAAAGAATTAACAACAACTCAACCGAAACACAACAATATTTAATTCACCAATAAACTATAATCAATCACAGAATAGCACTTGCTCACGGTGGCGGTCACTCATCGACTGCCGATGACCCCAACTCATACCTCTGCCTATGGTGTGCTTTCGGTACTCTCTGAAGAGATTGCTGCAGTTCGCCACACTCCTCCGATGTTCTTAAGCTTCAGCTTCAATCCCAAGTCCGGCAGACCTGTCTTAGCTATAGGTGTTCCATCATGGACTGGGTTCATAACCTTCGGATCGTTCTCGCTGCCGGTTGATGTTAACGAGGTTCCTGTTTCTGAAATTAAACTTTATGTTATGGTTATGCTAACTACTAAAGGAATTAGTACCAAAACTACAAAACGATTAAGATACTTAACCTGTTTCCGTGGTGCCTGGCACTTTCTTAACATGACTGACGTTGCGTCTGAAAACATTATCATCTGATCGGACCGTCACTTCGTTCTGCTTCCGTTCGATTACCTCGAATTCGGTAGAGTCGAAAGTCGGTGTCAACTTGTTCTGTGGCACCATGTTGCGGAGTAAAACCATATCGCCAACTTTTATGTCACAATCTCTCGCTGCGCGGTCCTTATCCCCTCTCTCTTTTCCTTTTTGTTTAGCTGCTATGTCCAAATCACTTGCTTCTGAATCCAAAATATTATCCTCAATATCATGTACAGAAGGGATTATCTCGTATTCTTCTGTTGATCAGGAGCTCTGAATGGGACTTTCCAGTGCTGCCATGAGGTGTTACGTTATACATCAATAAAAAAATTTGAAGTTCTTTCTTGTAGTCGAGGCCTTCACTATTCGCGATTTGCAGTCTTTTCAAAATGGAACGGTTCATGTTTTCTACTTCTCCGTTTGCTTGTGGCCAATACGGGGGAGATGTTATTAATTCGATGTTATTAGTTCCACATAAGTTTTTAAATTCTTCGCTGACAAATTGTCGTCCATTATCAGCTCTAATGGACTTCGGAAACCCTAATCTACAAAAGATCTCTTCTAAAATACCAATGATTTCAGTTGAGGTTATTTTCCTAACAAATTTTGTTTCTTGGTATCGAGAATGGTAGTCAATTATAACAAATGCAAAGTCATGATTCGCTAGAGGCCCAAGTAAATCTATGGCCAAACACTGCCAGGGTTTATTCGGAAAAGGATGTCGTTTGAATAGTACTGGTGGTATAGGTCGTGAGACCAAAAGATATTCGCGGCAATTCTTGACGTACTTCTCTACCTCCCGGTCGATCAGTGGCCACCAAATCTTCGAGCGCAATCTCCGTTTCATGACCGTTTCACCGGGATGGCCCTCATGTGCCAATTTTAGGACGCGTTCCCGTAGTGATTCTGGAATAATTATTTTGGAGCCTCGCAAAACAATATTACCTAGCGTGCAAAGCTCGTGCCGGAATGGAAAGTACCGGCTTTTCATCTCTGTACTCCAGTCTTCATTTTCTGCCGCCTCCATTATATTTTGTAGCTCCGTATCTTCACCGCTGCTTTGCACTATTTCGCTGATGGTAAGTGCTCGGGGAACAGCCTTTTCGATTATGGCACAGATGTTATATTCGCAGTGCCTATCAAATGAATCTGTCTCTTGAATTTTGCACATCCGTGACAGTGAATCTGCGATGTTATACTTCCCGGGCTGGTAAATGACCTTGAATTTAAAAGCTTGCAGATGAAGAACCTATCTCTCAATTCGGGCTGGGGGCTTTGATGTCGGCTTGAAAATCGCTTCGAGTGGCTTATGGTCTGTAAAACGCTCGAACTCGATTCCAGCCAAATAATAATAAAACCTCTCAACCGCCCAAACTAAAGCCAAGCTCTCCTTCTCCGCCTGCGAGTAGCGCCTTTCTACTCCGGATAGACTCTTGCTTGCAAAAGATATGACCTGGGGGTTTCATAATGGAATTGAAGCAGCACTGCACCTAGAGCCACCGGACTCGCATCGGCCACTAATCATGTTCTATTCTTTGCGTTGAAGTATGAGAGAGACGGTATCTTCGCAAGTGCCTCCTTCAATCTCTGAAAAGCTCGGTCTTGATTTTCACCCCAAACAAATCGAGTGTCCTTATTTATGAGCACTTTTAATAGTTCCGTAGTATCGGCTAGGTTTGGAATAAATTTTCCTAAATAAGTTACCAAGCCCAAGAAAGACCTCATCTCCTCTTTACTGTTTGGTGGTCGAAACTCTAATACTGTCCTGACTTTTTCTGGATCTGCGCTGATGCCTGTTGTAGCCAAAATGTGATCCAAGAACTTGAGCAGTTTAACCTTGAAATTACATTTTTCCTTGTTAAGTGTTACATTCCTTTTTGTGAAGATGTCTAGTACCATCCTCAGTTCCTCTTCATGTTCTTCCTCGGTTCGTCCAAACGCAATAACATCATCCAAATAATTTAAGGTGTTTCTACAGGCAACTAACATATTTTCCATAGTGCGTTGAAATATTTCGGGTGCTGAGTTTACCCGAAACAGAAGTCTTTTGTAGCGATAAAGTCCTCTATGTGTTATGAACGTCGTTATATAGCGTCTCTCCTCGTCCAGCTCTAACTGATGATAGGCGTTTTTCAAATTTAATCTCGAGAAGAACGCAGACCCTTTTAATTTCGCCATAAGTGACTCAAATGTCGGAAGGGGAAAATTTTCCCTCAGAATAGCCTTATTTGCACAACGCATGTCTATGCATAGGCGGATATCCCCAGTTTCCTTGAACACCACCACGATCGGCGATATCCAAGGACTTGGTCCCACAACTGATTCGATTATATCTCGTTCAGTTGCCTCTCTTAGCTTCTCATCACATCTCTCTTCTAGCGCTGACGGAATTCGACGCAGGGGTTGCTGAATTGGATTAATACTTTTATTAATAGCCAAACATATTTTGATGCCCTTGATCTTTGGGAATGGTTGAACGCCTTGCACCTGGTGAACATCTAAGCCTAGTTTTAACATCTTTAATCGTATAGCTGTTTCCCGTCCGAGTAAAGATTGTTTCCCATTTCTGATAACATAAAAAGTCGCAACTATCTCGGTTTTTCCGTCCACCCTTGTCGGCGCTTCAAAAACTAATAAGGTCTCTAATAATTCTTTTCCTGCATAAGCGCGGAACTGATTTCTCGTTTCATAGCGAATATTCCACAACATTGAAGAACTCCGGCGTAGTTGTTCCCAATCGTTTTCGCCTAGCAGCAAAATAGCAAATTCAACCGTGAGCCCACATTTCATACAATTTTTATTTCGAGCTGGGCACAAATAACTATTCCCTGTATGGCCACTTCGTACACACCTTATGCAATCGGTGTCGTCTCTGAAATCCTTTGATCTGTTGACCGCAATCCCATTGATATTACCTGTTGTTGTTGGTAGGTGTTCTAAATTGTCCGTCTGAGATATCTGTTCGTGAGCTTGACACATTTTTATAACTTCATCCAATGAATACTCTTTTTCAAGTAGGCGTCTTTTTAACTCCTTCGGTGCCTAGTCATCTATTAGTTTATCTTTCAAGTTTATTTCCCGACGCCCCAAGCTTTAATTTATAAGCATACATTGGTAACTCGGAAAAAAATTATTTTTTTATTTTTTAGTTCCTTGCTTATTTTTAAAAATCTTTTTTTATCCTTATATTTATTTAATTTATAATCGATTGACAATCAGATAGCATACGATTGGAACGCTGCAGCAGCACGTCGTCGTCCTTAATAGAGTTAATACCGCGACGAGAGATATCCCACCATCGCATCGATGCAAATGATTTATCGATAAAAATCATAAATAAATCGATTTATGTGGCGATTTAATGTGACATAACACTCAAATTTGTATTTTATTGCGCCAAGGAAATTGGGGAATTGAAGGAGGAACAGGAGATGCCGGCAGATGGGGTGAATAACCTGTTATTGTTCATCGCTATCGATATGCAAATTTTCGATGTCGAAGTGGAACGATTTACGAGTGTGTACGAAAATGTTCGCATTTAGATGGACGGGAACGAAGGGGTGGTTGAATTTTGATTGATGTGTTTACCCAAGCAGACATTTAATTGTTTTTCAGATTCGAATAGTCCCTCGAAGAGGGACTGGAAAGATGGAAACGATTTGTGTTGATTACGGAAGAGGTGTATCATGAAACCCTTAGGAAAACCCGTAAATTATATTTGCATATGAATTCCTACAAGATCTTCAGGCTTTGTTGTTGGATTTGCTTTCACAAGCTTTCTTCATTTACTCAATTGTAACAATTATTTCGAGGTAGTAGCCCAATATTAAAGTAACTTCTTTTAAGAAAATATCATAAATATTTCCCTGAGGACTTTCAATGATTTGAGAGCTTTTTATCATCCATACCCGTGGCCTGGTAGAAATTAACTTTCGCTAATATTGTGCTGCTTGGTAATGTAATATCTCCAACAGTCACCTAAAATATTAAAGCTACGAATTCATAGGGCAACAGATAAACTCTTTTGAGACTATTTTAGCATAAATACATCCGACCGATTCTGATATTATTGCGTAATTATCTGGTGGACCGCTCTTGATACGAGTATACTTAAAAAAGAATAAAAAATAGATTCATCGACGTTTTTAAACAAACATTCATTTTTTCTGAAATTCAGGTTTTATTAACTATTATTTTAAAAATAAATTTGGACAAAAAGATAAACGTTAAATAAAAATTTTAAAATTATGTCCAAATATATACGAAAACTGCCGGTCAAAAAATAGTATCTCTAAAAAGGACATAAAGTCAAATTAAGTTTGAAATTTCAACCATGAAAAAGTTTGTGTTATTTACCTTAAAATTAATACTTAGTTGCATGACCTTTATTTGGCCAGCTTTTCACACATTTCAGCCGTTATGGACCTCCATGATTGCTGCACAACTGCCCAAAGGTCATTCCTGTTAGTTGATTTATAACAAGCAACATCCTTCCTAATATCGTACCAAGGGTTCTCAATCGGTTTGAGATTTGGAGATTGTGCCATTCCAATACAGTGACCCTGTTTCCAAAAAAACACTACTTACTTAGCAAGTTTGCTAGTATGCTTTGAATCATTATTTTGTTAGAAGATCCATATAAGAGGCATTTCCTCCTTAGCATAAGGCAGCATGATTTCCTCCATGAGTTCGACCTACAGATGTTGATTCATTCGTTTTTTGAATCAGTACATGGGATCAACACCATAAAGCATGCCCGAATCATTATGCTAGATCCTCCATGCTTTATTGTCTTTATTGTAAATTCTGGATTATATTCGGTATTGGAAGATCTTCTTACATACACATGAAATCCCGATAAGCCATCGAACACGATTTTGAATTCGCCTTTAGGTTGTAATGGGAGCCTGGACAGACTACGCACATGCATAGTGATGGTATGTCCTGGGGATTTAGTAGCTGGTTGGTACGCATGCGTACGCTCGGCTTAGCTCGCCGTACTGGTCGGGGATCTTGCTACAAATCTCTCCCACACAAAGCAAAAAATTATTCGTGCCAGTAAAAGTAAATTGTATAGTAAGGATAAAAACTGTAAAGTATTATGTATGCTTTGTACCTGGGGAATTATGTATTTCATGCGCTAGGTGAATTCGCACAATAGATGATTAAAAAAACAATAAAATATTACCTAAGTTCTGGTCACTACATCCAATTGTCGTGATGGCACCAATGTTAAGTCCACCACTTTGGGATACCCTCCCTGTATGACACCACTAATAGTGTCACACCATGTCATCAACTTCCCAATCAACGTACACAATAACTTGTCGATGACCCCTTGCTCTTAGTTGCGTTTCACTTCATTTAATTTTCACCGATCTCACCTTGGTATTTTCTTCACTCAGCACATATTAACTTTATCCGGTAAACCACAATAAAATGCATAAACCAAATATTAACTTCATATTGATACACGCAATATCATTTAATTCTGTTCATTTAAACATATTCGAATCGTATTCTAATTCAAGAACTCTATATTGCCCCTATTCCGTAAGACAACTTTTGTTAAGTTGAGTTGAAATTTGGTTGAAATTTTAAATTCGGTATTACTGAACACAACTCTGAGAAAAAGAGTTGCCTGTCAACATAAAACCAAGATGGCGAATCCTCTCTAGAGTTGTGTGGGAATTTTTCTGGTATTATGGTAGACAACGCAGTTATGTTTTGGTTGCTAGAGCTGTCAAAAAATAACAACTGGGTTTAAGCAGTTGTTTGAGAGTAAATGTTGAGATACGAAAGATGGAATATAAACAAAAAGACGTATATCGGACAAATGAAATAATGCAATATTATTAATAACGTCATTAAAAAAATGTGTGCAGCTTAAAAGCATATAGTCCACATCAGTTGGAGAAAATAGTTTTACATCTTCAGCACTCGGAAGTGGTAGTGGTATTGCAATTGCACTCGAGCGTCCATGCAATTTTAACAAATCTTTGGTTTCGATTTGAACGAAGCAAAATGCTTCTGTGTTCAGTACAAAAACACTTGTAAATATTTAAAAATAACATAAGTAATTTACACATTGCAAATGCATATTCTTTACTTAGCATTTTTTCTAGTTGGAATTGGAATATTTCACGGATAGATTTTCATATGCGCACAACAATAACAACATTATCTTCATCATTATTATCATTAAAAAAAAAAACAAATCAAAACTTCTTTTCATTCTGTTTTTATTGAATATTGAGTTTCTGTTGGCAAAATTATTTTCTACTTCGACCACCAGAGGTCAGATTTACGTTAAATAGTCAATTTGTAGTTGTTATTCGCATCTAAAAGTATGCAATTTTTTTTACAATCACAACTGAAAAAGGTTGTTTTATGTAATATGAAAAATTCGTTGAGTTGCGCGAAAGTGGAGTTGAATGACAGCCAACTCGAATAAATTGAGTTGTGTTATGGAATAGGGGCATATATAGTTTAGGTAATTAAGGCTTAATTTTTATCTTAGTGCTAGGACGTAATCTAATTTAAGTTGTCATTGCTTTTCTCTTATTTCTTCCTTTCACTTTATGCAATTTTAAGCTATGATTCTCTATTGTTTGGCGAGATAGTGCAACGAAAATATATATACTTTGGATACATACATACTGTGTCGTGGTCAAGCAGGTAGACTGGATGAGCTGCTGCACTGCACTTGCTGTGCGTGATTAGCCGAATTTTGATAGTGTCTCGTGGAGTTTCGTCTATCGCTTGGGTGATGAACTGGGCTGATATGAGCGGAGCTATTGTTTGATGAGATCACAATGCGGCGTGGGGGATTTCTTTGTTGTTTGACTGTCGGTAGGTAGTGGGGCTGCGCAGGGAAGTAACATCGGGTAGTGAGAACGGCTGCTCGGATTTATTCCAGAGTAATATAAGCCAGAGAATTGTGAAGCATGCGTGCTGCTCACCGGTATGTATACCAGGAATAGTTGGTGGGACAATCGTCACCTCTTGAGCGGGGCTATGGGGAAGGGTATTTATTTCCGACCAAGATCAGGTTAGGAGATCGGAAACTTTATTTGCCTTATACCGTGTATTGCAACCGCTCGTGAGGTAAAAATGTTTTCTGAAACAAATGCAAAAAAAAATGCACGTGATCAGCCATGATCAAACAGATTTTTTTACCATAGTAAAACCAAATTACCTGGGTTGCCGAATTTTTCTGGCTTGAAGATCCGTAGTATTATGTTTCACAGTATGTATATACTTGCAGGAATTATCCAAATGACTAATAGCATTTAATAAAATTGCAGTTAGTGAATGGTAAAAATGTGAAACAAAATAAATCTTTGGTTTTACCTTATAGAGACATCACGCTTGCTCGAAGTTCAGAAAGAAAAGGGAGCAAGGTAAAGCGGAAATAGCTTATATGGCGAAAGTTATCGAGTGTGATCTAAGATCACCATCGTGACACCTACAATTTGGGTATGAAACTACATGAAACATTTGACGAAAGGCTTGTCCTTAAACACATTTTAAGGTGCAGGGTAGTACTGAAATTCCGCTTTCGTTTGCCTTTTATCTTTTCATTATTTTATGTGATTCGAAATTGAGGTTCGTTTTATTTTTCTGCATATGTAGCTGCACGTTACAAGGTGTTCTTTCGCAAAAGTAATTTTTTTTGTCGACAAAGGGACTTTTCGCGGACTAAGGGCTACTAGATCATTCTCTCGCGAACGTCTACGAACTGTTTCAACACCAGCATCGGCGCTACAAACAGTACCGAGCATAAAAAATATAATATATATATATAAAAATATATATATATAATATATATATATAGATATTTGTTCCCATTATGTAGACATTTGATTCTAAGCACCACTATTAAATTCAGCTGAGAAGATACCCGATCTGGCACCGTAGTCCATCTTGGCTCCATCAGCAAAGATCGCTCTTTGGTACCTTTATGTGATAAGATTATTTTTCACTCCAATCTGGTCGGGTATAAGACTTTGATGGAAATCGAATTTGGCAGTGGTTTAGTCGGTCGGTGGTGGTCAAGCATGACGGTAACGTATCAAAAGCCTTAACCATAACGCGTACCCAGGACCCTGATTTTCGGAGTCTTAAAGCACTTCACGATACCAAGTACTTGATGTGTGTATCAAGAGGCAGGATAATGCACGTTTAATGCTTCGGGCGGGCTAGACCGCATGAGACCAGTGGCACCTACATATACCTGCCATTCTTTAGACTTTTCTGAGATTAATGATGTTTAAGGCTTTACTGAGTCCTAGCCTTTACTAGAGCTCCATACCACATTCAAGGGACCATCTTTGGTTTTTGATACAAAGCATTATATAATTTCTTCAGCGCCAGAAAGCTTTTTCCTACTCTTTACTATGTAAACGTTATCCTTAAATTCATTTTGTTTGATAAACTTTGAATTTTCGACGAGACAATCAAAACACTCTATCCTTACACCCTTAACCGAAACTCCATGATGACAACTTAAAAAACACCTCAACCAATCTTTTTCAAAACATTTAACAAAGTGCAAAAACTTCCGTATTTTTCCATTGCAGATAAAATTTAAACTCCTCCCAAAAAAGGCAACAAGAAAACTTCCTCTTTGCATTTTACAGTACTGCCATTGCAAAACAAATCCCACTTAAAACTTAAACGTTATATATTTTGTTGATTTATTAAATTAAATAAAGAAAAAAATAATAAAAACATAAGAAGAAACCGTGCAAGTAAAACAAAACTTTTCTCGCCAGATATTTGTTTTCTTGAGCACCACACGACGAAACTTATTCCGGGGATTATATCCTTGCAAGGACTTAGTTCTTAACCAGCAAAGGAAATTATTACATACACTCTGTAATCTATTGGCAAGTTGTCACCTCGTTTTCTGTTGACTTCTGCACTATGTATTTTCTTTAGAAAAAAAGTCAGTAGCACCTCTCCTAAAAGACGCACGCTTGCCGTATCACTGTTTAAGGAAACAAACGGAGCGGCGTTGTCGTTTCGGCAGCGGTCTGGGGCCCGTAGGGCACAATGAGAAAGTTTAGCACTTTATTCTGGCGTTGAACTACTTTCTTAACTTATCGTTGTTTTCAGTTGAGAAATTTATTTTTGTTGTTTCGCTGGCTGATTCTTTTTGGTGAAGACAATTACCCAAGTAATTGTCGCATATAAATCCCATCGATTGTTTCGGCTGAATAACAAAAAACACCAAACAACAACAAGAGGAATAACAACACACCGGGTATCGGTCTCGGTCGGTGGCACAATGTCGGCATCAGTCGAAAATTGTTTTGTTTTCTTTTTGGAGAATCTTAAGTGCTTAAGTGGCGCCATGAAATACATAACGTATCCCATAAATGAGCCTGGCGCAGGACCAGAATTTTGTTTCACCCATTGGTGAAATAAATCTTAAAGCAAATATGGTGAATTAATTACGATCAACATAAATCGATATTTAGTGGAGGTTTGGGTAGGCTCTTATCTTAAGGGGTTCTATACAGTCAAGATGGCTAAAAATATCGATTTTTAAAGTTTTTTTTCTGAGAAAACTTTTAAAGTTATTAATGTAAAAAATTTTACACATATTCTGGTAACTTTAAACTGTTATTCAACATTTCTTATTTGGAAAAATAATAATTTTGAAGGCTGCTATAGCTGATCTCTGGACTGGATCATAGAAAATGAAAAAAACCCAACGGATATCCTTAAAGAAATGTACAATCTAGGTATTAATCAAAGGAATAAGCAAAATAACATTTTTTGCAAAAATAGCGTCCTCTCAAGACAAAAAAAAACATTTTTGACCAAAATTTCGGCATTAAGTTGTTAATAAAAAAAATATACATATCTATCGGTGAGAAAAAACCTTCGATTAATTACTAAAAAATATACCTAAGAAGTTTGTGTTGAAATTTGGTTTTGAGAAAAATGTGTTTGAAATTTGAAAAGCATTGAGTAATTGAGCTCATTGAGTAAAAAAAGCGCTCTGATGTCTTTACAAGTATTCATGTAACTTCCAGAATTGTTTGTGCGTATATATATACATTACGAAAATGAAAATCAATTTTTTGCAAATTCTTACTGTATATAACCCCTTAAAGACAATCATCTTTTCCAAGAATAGGAATTAATGACCAAGAAACAAGAAGACTATAAAAAGTTTGGCTAAGAGATGAGACCTTTTGAGTCACATTTTCTCTGCTAGTATTTCGTTATAAAGGGTGGGCCATCTGCCCACTGACAGCTCTTTCGCGTTCAAAACGTTGACAGAAGCAAAGTATCTATCTAAATCGCTTAACGCTTGAGCAACGTTTGGGAAATATTGAAAATTGATTTCTAAAATAGTTAGACCGGGAGCTGGATGGAGTTGAGTGTGCAAAATCCGAGAACCGCATTCTGTTCATAGTTTTGAACTCAGAAAAGCTTGCAGATTATGATTCTGGATGTTGCCAGAAGGTTTGTTGGTCCATTTATTTTTTATGGCCCATCCTCTTAGATATTAATTTAGTTATTACTAACTTCTATATTTATGGACCAAAAAGGCTCATATTCACAATATATGTTGATTCAGTGCCAAAAGAGAAAATTATAAATTCTCGATCCAATATGTGGCGCTGCAGTCAAGTTATTAACAGCTTCTATATTAATTGACCAAAATAATTCATATTCACAGTTTATGTTATTATATAGACAGACAGACAGACAGATAGAACAAAAAAAATGGAAATTGAAGTTGAAAAATAGAACAGCAGTGATTGCTTCCTACTATATATGTACTTCCTTTCTATCACGAATAACTAAGTGCTCTAGCAAATTTTGAAAATATAGGTGGAGCGAAGCGCACGTGGTTCAGCTAGTCTACATTTTTGACTTCTTGTATATCGGATTTTCAAAATTCGTTTTAATACGGTGCTTGATGGCATTTGTAAATGAGAGTCTCTAAAAAATATATCATCATATTGCTTGCATAGTTTAACCCTAATTGTACCAGGCTATATTTTTTACACAAACTACCGCGTTGTGACTCTCAGTCACATGTGTAATGTTTAAGAATGCTAATATAAAAAAATTGTTGGTAAACATACACACAAATAAATAGAAAACAGGAACTTTATTAAACATTTAATTACTTATTTATACATTTTAGACAAACTAACATTTTCTGAGAGTGCGCATTGCAGACATTTAGACCACACTCCGAAGAATTCTGTTTATTCGCACGCCCTTGTTTTTAATGGACACATGTGGCATCGACTACGAATATTATATGCTGTCGATCTCGATGGAGACGGCTGCGCGGCGTAGTAGTATTACTATGATGATGTTGTTGCAATAGTCAGAAATGAGTTCACACTTGGCATTTGCTCTGCTAAGATATCGTTAACTTCTTCATTGAATGTTAGATGCTACCATATCCTAAACCAACCCTTTTAGAAGAGTTTGCGGCGAATATTTTTCATTGACCTCATGCATTTAGGGTAAAAACTAAGCCACACAACTGTTAAAGCAATCCCGCAAAGTTAGGTTAGGTAGAGAGGGGTTGTTAGGTTGAGCAATCACAAATCACTAGTCATCAGAGTGGGTCAACCAAACTTTGCGGGGTAGGGTAGCTTCAACAGTTGTGTGACTTGGTTTTCATTCCATGCCAGGATGAATTTCTTGAAAGCATTTCATTACCTTGCAAAATTTAGGAACGAGTCTATAGTTGATTAGGCCTACCTCTTCCAGATCACTAAAGAAGTATCTCCCTAAAGTGTTCCTACGACATTTGCATAGCATAAGCGCGATATCCTCTGGTATACCTATATCATTGCAGTATCTGCAAATGTCTGTGCCTGTGACTTCGGGCATCTTGTCGTGTTTACCCAACAAGCAATACCCAGATAGTAAAGACTATATTTCACACCGCGGTGTAGTGGTAAGTGCGTTTGACTACTACGCAATGCTGCACGGGTTCAATCCTAGCAAACACCTAAACGCTTTTTCACGGTTCCACCCCCTTCGAATGTCTGATACTCGTAAGCATTCAAAAAGTATCATTTGCCATGAGGAGCTTCTCAACTCGCCGTTCAGAGTCGGCAAAAACAAACAGGGCCTAGATCCCTTCCATTCATGCAAAAATATAAAACAAACACACACACAAATGGTTGCGAGAAGTATCTAGGCCCTTACCCCCTACCTGACTATCTACCTCGTCGTGGTGTAGGGGCCTAAAAGGTCAAAGACTCTCGGGTCACCAACCCTAGAGGAGATCTCAACCAAAGGATGGTCGACCCCGTCACACCATTCCCATCCTCTATCCCTTCGCTCCCAATCCCGGGCCGGATTAAGGTGTCATACGACCCGTGCCGAGAATCGACCAGGCTGAGGGCCCTTTAAATAGCTCAGTCTTGCACGGAGTATCCGGAAACCTGGCGACATCCGGATTAGCCAGCCTTACCTGCATACTGCGGATCTCTGTGCAGGTGGACCTTCTTTCTCCGCTACTCGTGGGAACTATAATGAACACAAACAACAAAAACAACAATAACAACAAAAACAACAATTCCAAGACCGGGTCCTCTTCAATCCCGGCCGGCAGCAAGACCTCAGGGTCTTCTGCTGAGGTTGCTCGATGCCAAGCAGCAGCAAAGAATCTGCTACCCAAGCTGGATTCTAGCATTGCTGGCAAAGGCGCGCATCCACTTCTAAATACCCATTTGGATGCGCTGGGAAGACCGAAAGCTTCTGGCCCGTCTCCCAATGCATCCTCCAATCACCCACGGTCGTCCGCTTCGGACGCTCCCAATCCCGGGCCGGATTAAGGTGTCATACGACCCGTGCCGAGAATCGACCAGGCTGAGGGCCCTTTAAATAGCTCAGTCTTGCACGGAGTATCCGGAAACCTGGCGACATCCGGATTAGCCAGCCTTACCTGCATACTGCGGATCTCTGTGCAGGTGGACCTTCTTTCTCCGCTACTCGTGGGAACTATAATGAACACAAACAACAAAAACAACAATAACAACAAAAACAACAATTCCAAGACCGGGTCCTCTTCAATCCCGGCCGGCAGCAAGACCTCAGGGTCTTCTGCTGAGGTTGCTCGATGCCAAGCAGCAGCAAAGAATCTGCTACCCAAGCTGGATTCTAGCATTGCTGGCAAAGGCGCGCATCCACTTCTAAATACCCATTTGGATGCGCTGGGAAGACCGAAAGCTTCTGGCCCGTCTCCCAACACATCCTCCAATCACCCACGGTCGTCCGCTTCGGACGCTTCGGGGACGGTACGCCGGAAACGGTATATCGCCCCTTCCAAGCAGGCTTATAGGGACCGTAAGACTGCTGCCAATGTACTGGAAAGAATTGGCAAAATTCCAGAAGAGGCCAGATCAGCACAGCAAAGGGCCTCTCTTGATTGGGCGATGAAAATCACCAAGAGGTCACCCGCTGCGTCTTCAGACTCCGCGTCAAAAAGACAAAGGTCGCTGGACGAGTCCCATCCGGACTCAAAAAGAACTAAAGTGAACAACACCACACCTAAGCCGTCCAGCATCACATCAAGGCCTTTCAGCGAGGTTCTTAAGGATCACTTGGTGGTTGCAGTCATCGACCGCAGCGATCCAGACGGTAGGATCTCCCCTGATAGGTGGCTGCTGGTCAACAGCCGGCTGCACAGTGGATTCCTTAGAATCTTCAAGGATCACCCAGGTCCTCCCCCCATATGTCGCGACAACGGATGGCATCAAGGCCATGTGAAGTTGGTCGCCTGCGCTGACGATAGATCGGCGCAGCTTTATAAGCTGGCAATAAGCCAATTGGGTGAGATATGGCCAGGTGCTAGGTTGGAGGTCGTAGCAAAGGAGGATATTCCGAGCAGACCAAGAACCCGGGCCTGGATCCCAACCGAACCCCCTCTCGCCGCAGATGTGCTTAGCGTTATTAAACTCTGCAACCCACAACTTCCGACGCACAATTGGAAGATCGGCAGGTTAGACGAAGCCAGGGGTCTCTTTAGGAGTGCCTGTATTGTTATCAATCAGGAATCCCTGGCTCCTCTCGCCAAAACCAACGGCGTAATAAGCTACGGGTTTGACTCTATCACCCTTAAGGTGTACAAAAAAGACTAGGCAATAGCGGAGTCAAACCCCTCACCCAAGGACCTCGCAACCACTTCGGAGCTACCGTCATGCTCGCAGATGTCATCCGGTGCAATGACAAATGACTCGAAGACGGTACTCTCACCACTACCACCACCACCATCCCAATCCCACCCCCCATCCCTGGAAGAACCGCTCTCGGATATGGAGATTGAGCCCATCATATGCTTGAGTGAGGACGAGCTTCTAGCTTCGGACTCAGACCCAGAGGCAAACTCTACAGTAGTGGAGGTAAATCCGCCTGATTGTAGCTCCAATGCTGCGATTAGTTCAGATTAACCTCCACCACTCCAAATCGGCATCCGCTTCACTTCTTCTCCGACTCCAACAACTAGGAGAAGATGTCGTCCTGATCCAGGAACCTTGGGTTAATGGTAACTCGATACTTGGACTCAGGACTCCTAATTATACTCTTTACCACAAGAGGAATGAAGGTAAACCAAGAGCCTGCATTCTCGCAAAGAGTAATCTTAATATATTCCTACTCTCTAATTACAGCGATCGAAATACAGTAGTGGTAAAACTGGAGACTGGCAAGGGCAAAATCTGGCTGGTCTCGGCCTATCTCGCCCATGACGAAATAGGCCCTCTACCTCCGAACAATCTGAGGGAGGCGATCGCGGATGCAGAGAGGCGCAAGGATGGACTAATCCTGGGTAGTGACGCTAACGCGCATCACTCTATTTGGGGCAGCTCCGACACCAACAACAGAGGTGAGTTACTTTTTGACTTTTTTCTTAATACAAACCTCACCTACTGCAACAAAGGTTGCACACCAACTTTTATAACCTGCAATAGACAGGAAGTTCTAGATATTACACTTGTATCTGATAATATCTCCCAATCGATCAACAACTGGAAAGTTTCGGTTGAACACTCGTTCTCAGATCACCGATACATCCAATTCTCGTTAGACGACCATCCCCCAGCCAAACCAGAGTTTCGGAACTACCGAAAGACCGACTGGGCTAAATACAGGGGAACACTACAGGGGTTAATCCCTTCTTCAATACCCCCGGTCCCGAGCAGCACACAAGAGCTTGACTGTATGGTAGGAAAACTCACTTCCGCCTGCAATAAAGCATTAGATGTGGCGTGCCCTACAATAAGATCAAAGGAGAAACCGAAACCTCCATGGTGGAACTCCGATATTAGCAGCACAAGAAAACACTGCAGACTGCTATTCAATAGGGCCAAACTCACAAAAAGTGCCCTAGACTGGACCTCTTATAAGGAGGCCCTCGCAATATTCAAAAGTACTCTTAGGAAAGCCAAACGGAAATCCTGGAAACTTTTCTGCGACAACATTGAGAACTTCTCGGAAGCCTCAAGGCTACGAAAAATACTCTCCACCAATCCAAGTACTCCTGGCTATCTGATGAAACCAGATGGCTCTTGGACCTCTTCAAGCGAAGAAACAATAGACCTACTACTGGATACACACTTTCCTGGTAGCTTCTTTTCTCCACTTAGTAGTTCGTCTAACAGTACACAACCTACTCAACTTACACAAACTAGCACAAATTGTCTGGTCACAAAGTACAAACTGCTTTGGGCACTACGCAGCTTCCAACCATACAAATCTGCGGGACCTGACGGCATAATACCTGCTGAATTCCAGTCGGCAACTGACATTATTCTGCCTTGGCTGAAAACTATACTTACATTTTGTATAAACAATATTTACATCCCCAAATTATGGTTGGAAGTTAAAGTAATCTTCATTCCCAAAGCGGGAAAGAGCTCTCACGCTAGTCCAAAAGATCTCAGACCTATTAGCCTATCATCATTCTTCTTAAAAACCTTAGAAAGACTGATCGATACCCACCTTCGGAGCAGCATCGAAGCAAGACTGCTATCAGAATCCCAACATGCTTACTGTAAGGGTAAATCAGTGGAAACTGCACTGCACTCCCTGGTACGCACCATTGAGAAGACGATTTACTGCAAAGATTGATTGATTGATTGGTTGTCTTCCTAGACATAGAAGGTGCCTTTAATAATATTAAATCGGAGGCTATAGTAGATGCCCTTTCAAAGCTCAAGGTCGAGCACTCGCTTCGCAAATTGATTAATTTACTACTTACTAGTCGAATTATCAACACCAAGCTGGGCGAGTCCTCTTCCAGGAGATTTGTCAGCAGAGGCACCCCCCAAGGTGGTGTCCTATCCCCCCTTCTTTGGAACCTGGTAGTAAATGAACTTTTGCTACTCCTAGAAGGCGTGGGATGCAAAGTAATCGCATATGCTGATGACGTCGCTATAGCTATTTCCGGCAAGCATCTTCACACGATCAATGAACTCATGCAAAATGCACTAAATAAGCTCTCGAAATGGACCGACAAATGTGGACTGGGGGTTAACCCTCAGAAAACGGAGTTGGTTCTTTTTACTAGGAAATACAAAATCCCTCAGATAGACCCCCCTTCTTTATATGGTACCAAGTTAGTTTTCACCGACAAAGCAAAGTACCTAGGTCTCATCTTGGATAGTAAGCTTAGTTGGAAACTCAATATCCAAGAAAGAGTAAAGAAAGCTACCATAGCACTCTACTCCTGCAAGAAAGCCATCGGCAGCAAATGGGGTCTTCAACCCCGCATCGCCCACTGGCTCTATGTATCTATCATCAGACCGATTCTGATGTATGGCGTAGTGGTCTGGTGGACCGCCCTAGATAAAGCTATACATCGCGACAGCTTGGGGAAAGTACAAAGATTAGCGTGTCTGTGCATTAGTGGAGCATTAAGATCAACACCCTCCGCAGCATTAGACATCCTACTATATCTCCCACCCCTAGACTTAATTGGTAAGCAAATGGCAACCAGTTCTGCCATAAGACTCAAAACAATCTCACAGTGGTCAAGTAACTACACTGGCCACTCCATAATACTAGACAATCTTACCCTTCCCGAAAACATAGACTACACTGTACCCAAGCCCAATTTTGACAAAAACTTTAAAGTCACTATCCCAGATAGGTCCTTCTGGGATGACCTAGGTGCTGTAACAGTTAAGTCGATACACTTCTATACTGATGGCTCTAAAACCAATGATGGTGTAGGAGGAGGTGTTTTCTCAGATAGATTAAAACTAAATCTCTCCTTTCGCCTCCCTGATCACTGTAGCGTGTTTCAAGCGGAGATCATGGCGATTTCGGAAGCACTGTCCTGGATCAAGAGGAATGTAATATCCACTAACGATATTAGCATTTTCTCGGATAGTCAGGCGGCGTTGAAATCTCTGAAATCAGTCTCATCCACTTCTAAGACCACCTCCAACTGCCGTTCATCTCTCATAGAGATGGCTAAGCAGTTTAACATTCACCTTTGCTGGGTGCCGGGGCACAGAGACATTCCAGGGAATTGCAAAGCTGACGAGCTCGCTAAAATAGGAACAACAATACCTATTCTACCCAATAAGGAATATATAGGTATGCCACTCGCTACTTACAAGCTAGCACTCAAACTTGACACAGTCAATAAAACCAACGCCAGATGGGAAGGTGGAACCACCTGTCTTGCTACAAAGCAAATCTGGCCTAGATTAGATCTTAACCGCTCTAGATACCTTTTGTCACTAAAAAGACTGCATATTAGTACGATTATCGGTGTCATCACAGGACACTGCCTTATAGGCAGACACGCTACTAGACTTGGCGTCATTTCGAATGACTTCTGCAGAAGCTGTAGAGACGAAGAGGAGGAGGAAAGTCCAACACATCTCCTCTGCTCGTGTCCAGCTCTTTCCCGTAGTAGGAAACTTCACCTTGGAGAATACTTCTTCGATGATCTAAGTGATCTTACACAAAAAGACGTAGGAAGCCTTCTTCGCTTTATACAAAGTTCCAAATGGTTCACTTGAGTAGCGGGGTGATTATCCCCAAGATCCTTGGTATCACAATGGGCCTCTATAGGCCTAAGTGTGCTGGTACTTGTTACTGGCAGCCACTGCTACCTAACCTAACCTATCTAGGCCCTGGATCAACCCGAACTGTAGCGCTACCTAAAGAAAGAAGATACTTCACATAATCATTTCTGTAGTCAGTCTTTATTTATTTTTAGAGAAATATCCACCAAATTATAATTTTGCATTACTAGCCATCTATTTATTTGTTTTTCGTTTTACCAAATTTGCATGCGGTATTTTTTAAGTACGGATAACCCTCACTCCCTACGTAGTTACTATGATACACGTCGTTTAAGCAACCAAATACAACTACAGCCACATTTTAAAATCGCATGCTATGTTTTGAAATTATGGCCATATTCAAAATTACTGTGTGTCTATAAGTCACAGCGTGGTAGTTAATGTTAGTATTTTTAGAATGGTAAAGAACCATTCAAACCAAGAATTCAAAATTCATTAAAATTAGCGCGTTTTATAAAGAACTGTTTAGAAGTAGAATACACAAGCCCAAAAGTAAATTACCGACGTTATTAACAGAAATACAAGCGAAATAATTTCAAATATGACTCAAAGTCACAACGTGGTAGGTTTAGGGTTAAAAAGATCTTCTTTCATCTCTTTATTTAAATGGTCTGTTCTTAGCAAATTTGTCATTATCTGGTATGGGTTTTAGTTGATAAATAAAATATAATTTTATACTGACATTGTTGACATTGAAATTGTTATAAGAATCTACTTTTAATGGCTGTTCTAAAAACAGTTTTTGTTCTCGATCTGCAATATTAATCACTTCTATATGAATATAGGTTAGGTAAGGCAGCAGTGGCTGCCGGTAACAAGTACCAGTACACCTAGACCTATAGAGGCCCATTGTGATACCAACGATCTTCGGGGTATTTACTCCGCTACTCAAGAGAACCATTTGGAGCTTTGTACAAAGCGAAGAAGGCTTCCTACGTCTTTTTGTGCTAGATCACTTAGATCTTGGAAGAAGTACTCTCCTAGGTGTAGTTTTATACTACGAGAAAGAGCTGGGCATGAGCAGCGGAGGTGTGTTGGACTTTCCTCCTCCTCCTCGTCCCTACAGCTTCTGCAGAAGTCATTCGAGATGACGTCAAGTCTAGTTGCGTGTTTGCCTATAAGGCAGTGTCCTGTAATGACACCGATAATCATACTAATATGTAGTCTTTTTAGTGACAAAAGGTATCTCGAGCGGTTTAGATCTTATCTAGGGCAGATTTGTTTAGTAGCAAGGCAGGTAGTTCCACATTCCCATCTAGCGTTGGTTTTATTGACTGTGTCAAGTTTGAGTGCTAGCTTTTAAGTTGCGAGTGGCATACCTATATTTTCCTTATTGGGTAGAATAGGTATTATTGTTCCTATTTTAGCGGGTTCGTCAGCTTTGCAATTCCCTAGAATGTCTCTGTGCCCCGGCAGCCAGCAAAGGTGAATGTTATACTGCTTAGCCATCTCTATAAGAGACAACGAGATCGAGAACTGCGCGCTTCGAAATATTTACAACGGTGAACTTGCTGATGAATCTTCTTCGCAATATTTACTAAATGGAGAGGCTATGTTTAGTACATATGAAAATGAGCGATTTGTACTGAAAAGTAAAAAGCTATCCGATCCTATTCAAAAAAGGAAATTTGACAACCTTGTAACTACTTCTGAAAAAAAAGAAAAGTACTTCTAATAAAAAGTTGCAAGATGCAACAGATATAAGTCTCTTTTAAAAAACATTTATATTCGCTAATCCACGTGGATTTGACACAAAAATTTTAGCATCTTACGAAATTTTAAATTACTGGAAGTACCTTTTTGACGCAGAAGGATTTTACAGGAAATCTCCAAAATCTATCTGTCTGTCTGTCTGTGTGTTCGTCTGTCTATATAATAACATAAATAAATTGTGAATATGAATTATTTTGGTCAATTAATATAGATAGTGTTAAGCGTAGAGTGCCTCCAGTAAGCTAGATTATGCCATTTTGTTAGTTTTTAAATTAGATTTAAGAATTTTTGTCTAGTATGTAAGATAATATTGAAAATAGATTAATAAAAAATGTTTTTAAAAGTAAAAAAAAGGTCAATTTATATATAGGGTTTTCCAATGAGAGGTGTTATTGTGAATGGCCCGCTATTTCGGTAGGTGTCACTTTTGAAGCTTTTATTCTTTGACATTTGACAAGTAGAAACTACGCCATTACTAAAAATGGAACGATACACGCTTCAGCAACCCACTGCAATTATTAAAATTCACTACAAAAATGGTGAAAATCTTGCAGTCACAGTTCGCAAAACTAAAGCATTTTTTAGTCGTCGTGAAGTACCTTGTCGGACCGCAATACAGAAATTGGTGGAAAAATTCGAGCTGTTGGGACAAGTTAGTGATGTGAAGAATGAAACCCGTGCACGTCGCTCAAGAACAACTGAGAATATTGCTGCTGTAGCCCAAAGTGTTGAAGAAAACCCAGGTTTGTCCATTCCTCGTCGTTCTTTTGTATTGGGCATTCCACAAACGTCATTACACCGTATTTTGCATAAAGACTTGGGTCTTAAGGCTTATAAAGTTCAGTTAACACAAGAACTCAAGCCGGCCGATCATCAACAACGTCGTGTCTTTGCTGATTGGGTCCTTGAAATGCATGAAAATGATTCGGAATTCCATCGAAAAATCATCTTGACTGATGAGGTCCATTTCCACCTCGGTGGCTCGGAAAACCCAAGAGTTATTGATGAGAAGCCTCTCCATTCTCAACGTGTGACTGTTTGGTGCGGTTTATGGTCCGGCGGGGTCATTGGACCTTACTTTTTCGAAAATGAGGTTGGATCAACAGTTACGGTGAATGGATTGCGCTATCGAGAGATGATTAATGATTTTATATGGTCGGAGTTGGATTGTATTGATCTGGAAAACGTTTACTTTCAACAAGACGGCGCCACGTGCCACACAAGCAACGAAACCATTGATCTTTTACGGGAAAAGTTTCCGGACCGTGTTGTCTCTCGAAGAGGTGATCACAATTGGCCACCGAGATCTTGTGATTTAACACCTTGCGACTTCTTCCTTTGGGGCCACGTGAAAGATAAGGTCTACGCCAACAGCCTAGCGTCGATTCAAGACCTCAAAGATAAAATTCGTGAGGCTATCGAGGACATAGGGCAGCCACTTTGCGATTTGGTTATGGAAAATTTCATGAAAAGGATATGGTCCTGTATGCGTGCTCGTTTGGCTGATGTTGTTTTTTTTTAATGGCATACCTTCCTCTTAATTATGAAATAAACATCCGATCATTTATCTCAAAAAATGGCATTTTTTTTTAATACCAAAATAACACCTCTTATTGGAAAACCCTTTAGAAGCTGTTAATAACTTGACTCCAGCGCCACCTATCGGGTCGAGAATTTATAATTTTCTTTTTTGGCACTGAATCAACATATATTGTGAATATGAGCCTTTTTGGTCCATAAATATAGAAGTAAGTAATAACTAATTTGATATCTAAGAGGATGGGCCATACAAAATAAATGGACCAACAAACCTCCTGGCAACATCCCGAATCATAATCTGCAAGCTTTTCTGAGTTCAAAACTATGAACAGAATGCGGTTCTCGGATTTTGCATACTTAACTTCCTTTGGCGCCTGCACTAAGTGCTATTTTAGTCGAAATTAAGTACCAACAGTGCCGAGAATATTGCTGAAAGTGGAAAGGCGGCATTAACACACGAGGAATAATCTTTCAAAAGTGCATATGCCGACCACATTGACATCATTGGTACAACACAGCGAGCTGTCAACGGTGCGTTTGCGAGCATAGAAATTGAAGCGGCTAAAATGGGTTTAGTGATAAACGAAGGCAAACAAAATATATGCTACCAACGAAAAGGGACACTCAACATCGACAAATTGGACAGAACGTCACAATAGACAGTTACAACATACCCTTCAACTTATGCTATTAATGTACCTACATATGTTTGTATCGAACTACGTATCCAGAGCCGGGAATGCTACCGCATTCTAGTTAACCCACTTATTGCCGAGGTTTTTATTTTTTTAATTTTGGTTTGGACTAAAATATCCAGTTCAAAATAGCTTTCCGGTGATAAATTAAGATATTTTTTTTTGAGTTTGTGCATAGTTAAGTCAGTAATGGGCGTCCTTTTAAAAGGACGGTGGTAAATACACTACCAAATTTAAATTCCAAAATGTTACTTATTATATTTTTCAAATTCATTTTATTCATGTTCTATGTGACAGAAACAAATAATTTTTAACAAAGAAAACAATTATTAAATATCCTACAAAACTGTATGATATTCCAAAAAACAATCTTTTGGGTGTAATGTGACATCGCATTTTCGACAGATAAAATTGGCTCTTTTATGGCAGCGAATGCATTGCGTTTGGGTCATCTTATATTCCACTAGATGATCGTGTCTGTCAAATCGTGAATGCACATGTAGGTTCAAACTTTGTCTAGTTAAACCCTGCTTGGATGATTTTTTAAAAGTTGCAATCTACCTGTTAAAACCTAGTTGATGCAACTTTTTTGATGAAGATGCCACGTATTTGGACATATCCAAACAGTGACTTATTAGTGGACAATACCACATTTTTCCACGTGAAGCCGTCCTGAACAAACTGATATTCTGATCAGATCTATCAACTCCTCCCATATTGCCATTATACCTACATACTTTTGTTTATCTTTGGTTGCTGAACATTTATTCTCTTTTTTTCCATTTGTGAACAGCGTTGAACTGTATGCGTTGGTGTAGTGTATTGGTATAATACACATGCATCGATATAATTACTACTGTGTTTAAATATGTAAAATCTAATGCAATGAGATCAAACTATTCATTTACTGTCGTCTCCGGCTATGTACCATGAAAGCTTATCAGGCGAAGAGAGTCAGTGTATAGACTACAGCCGACGAGTGAAGACGCGGTGCATAGGCTAGCGAGCCGATACCATTTAATAGTACACAACATTTTGGCGACGAGGAGTAATACGGTAAATATAAATCAATAATTTAGAGAATTGCATGTTTATTATTGGTCGATCGAGAATAATATTTTTCATTCTAAAGTGTTAACTATTTTGAGTAAATATTTTGATGGGTGGCAGTTGTAACTGTTTGACGTTTATTATTCTGAGATCGAGAATATTTTATTCGCGACATATTCTATTGTGATAAATTGTTTATTTAAGAGTGAATGTTTGATAAATACGAATAATTTTTTTTGCGTTAAATTGTCGAATATTTTGTTTAATGGTTCCAGGCATTCAATTGCGAACTCGGTATTCGATTGCGAAGAAATCATTTAATCGCGAATAAGGTAACTGATAATCGAGCATTAAATTGCGAAAAGAATGTAAGCATTTCAATCTTGCAGAGTTTCGGAAAATAAGCATTATATTGCGATCATTCGGCATTGAATTGCGAAACACAATTGACCTTCGTGTTGATATGGCGCAGCAGTACACTCTTGAAAAATTTGATTGCGAGGGGGAAGGAAGTTCAGTTGCAATCAGATGGGAACGTTGGAAAAGGGGATTGTATATTTATTTGGAGGCTGCAAGTATCGAGTCGGAGGTAAAAAAGAGAGCGAGTCTACTACACTTTGGAGGTCCAGAGTTGCAAGAAATTTTTTATAACCTTGTCTATGCGAATGTAGAATCCAACGAAGAAAATGGCGGGGAAGTGTTTAATATAGCTATAGAGAAGCTGGATGAATATTTTGCCCCGAAGCAATGTCTTGCATTCGAAAGGCATATATTTAGAAGTTTGAAACAAGAACCAAATGAAAAATTTCAAACATTTTTAGCTCGTCTGAGGCATTAAGCAGAAAAGTGTGATTTTGCGGATATAAATGAAAGTCTTATCAGTCAAGTGATAGAAAAATTCTCATCAATTGCCTTACGAAAGAAAATTTTAAAAATTGGGGATGCAATGACACTAGACGATATAAGAGCAGAAGCAAACATCCTAGAAGCTGTTGAACGGCAGTTGGATGACTTTGGAACTAAAACAGAAATTCAGATTGTGAACAAAATTGATAATGCGTTCTATAAGGGTAAGAAGAAGGGATGTTCAAGATGTGGGAGTATAAAACACTTTGGGCGAGACAACGACTGCCCCGCTAGAAACAAAGAATGTTTAAGGTGCGGGATAATAGGACACTTTCGAAGACAGTGTAGGACAAAATACGTAAAAAAAAAAAGACGGCAAGATACTTAAGATATTGAGGAACATAACGAGATGCCAAACAGATTCAAAAGAACAAATAATGTTGAGGAGGCGGACAGGCAGGGATTAGGAAAGTATACCGATTATATTTTTAACGTTGATGGTGATGCAACAATTACTTGCAGGGTAGGAAATGTGGAAATAGACATGTTAATAGATTCAGGTTGTAACCAAAATTTAATTACCGACAAAACATGGGAAATTTTTAAACGGAAACAAGTACACGTCACAAAACAGGATAAAAGTCCAAATAAGAACTTCTTGGCGTATGGGAGTGAAAAACCTCTGAAACTTCTAGGGTCTTTTGATGCTGGCATTGAAGTTGCGGGTAAAAGCACAAATGCGACATTCTATGTAATTGCTAATGGAACACTCGATTTATTGGGACGAATTACAGCAACGTCCTCAGGCATTTTGAAAATCAATGTAGGTATAAGTCAAGTGCAGGATGAAGAGTTTCCGAAGTTTAAAGATGTTTTAGTTAAGATTCCCATAGACGATTCTGTAAAACCAATCTCTCAACCATACCGCAGAGTTCCTATCCCCTTGGAGGCCAAAATAGGAGAAAAAACCGGCCAAGTGCGAGTCAGACTCGCGCTCAAAGGGTTCCGTAGTTTTAAGACATATATTTTGTTTAAATAACTGTTTCGTTTCATTTCGTTAACACAAAACACGAAAAAGACCCACCTCTATATTCACTTTACAAACTTATAATCAGAAATATTATTCACTATGAGAAATTAGATAAACATTAAGAACGCGGCACTAGTGCACAATTTTGGATAGCGTGATAATTTAAGTGAAATTGGTCCAGTAGTTTACAAGTTAATCGGTTGAGAAATTGAATTTTTCGACATAAAATGGAATTTTTCGACGTGAATTTCTCAAAAACTATACAACTTACGAGACTCGCTATATTTTTCTTCAAAAATATGGTTAATCACCCACGAACTATGATTTTTTCATATTTTTGACTTAAGTAGTTTCCGAGAAAAAGTTCTGGTGCTTTTTGTATGATATTTTTCACACATTTTTGACAATAACTCCCAAAATTTCTTACGGAAAAAACTGAGCAAAATAGTTTTTTTTTTTTAGCTCACATTTTACCCACCCTGTGTAGTTGTTTCACAATATTTTTGAGTAATATTTTGTCCATGTATGTGGACCACCATAATGTATAAGTGTGCCAAATTTTAAGTTTCTAGGAAAAAGGAATCTTGACGTTTTTATCGTGACAGACATTTTTGAGTTAGAGCGAACTTATAATGGTTCCGTATTACCATATGGGTACGGAACCCTAAAAATTAAAGAACTACTTAACAAAGACATCATAGAGGAAGTAAAAGGATCCTCCAGCTGGGTTTCACCAATCGTGCCCATGCTCAATGAAAACGGAGATGTAAGGCATGTGGACATGCGTAGGGCAAACACAGCAATAAAAAGCGAGAACCATCCTTTGCCAACCATGAATGAACTTCTACCAAAAGTCAGCGATGCAAACATTTTCAATAAACTGGACATTAAGGATGCTTTCCATCACATTGAGTTGCATCCAAATTCGTGACACATCACCACCTTCATCACTTCAAGAGGCCTCTTTAGATATAAACGAATGATGTTTGGTATATCTTGTGCGCCAGAGATTTTTCAAAAATTGTTAGAGAGGATACTTTTAAAATGCGAAGGCGTTGTGAACTTTATCGACGACATTTTGGTCTATGGCAGACACGAAAAACAGCACAATGAAAGACTTAACAAAGTAAAAGAGGTTCTGCAACAAAACAATGTGGTTTTACGTGAAGACAAATGTAGTTATGGAATGGAAAACGTTCAGTTTCTTGGGCATGAGTTATCCAAAGATGGCGTGAAACCATTAGACAAGTATATTTTAGCTGTTAAAGAGTTCAGAGAACCCACAACAATTTCAGAGCTACAGAGTTTCCTGGGATTGATTAATTTTGTCGGAAAGCGGACTCCTCATCTGGCAACTTTATCCGAACCGTTGAAGATATTGTTGCGGCAGAAATTTGGGAGGAATGCTGATATCACAGAGAACTGGAAGGAAAGTCAACAAACAGCTTTTGATAGCTTAAAAGCTGCACTTGTTGACGTTCCTAAATTGGGCTATTATAACCATCATGACAAGACTTTGGTTATAGCAGATGCTAGCCCAGTTGGGCTTGGAGCAGTTCTAGTACAAATGAATGACAAAGGACCACGGATAATTGCATTTGGTAACAAAACTCTCAGTGATTGTGAGCGTCGTTACTGTCAGACCGAGAAAGAGGCGTTGGCATTAGTGTGGGCATGTGAGCATTTTGATATGTTCCTCTATGGTAAAGAGTTTGTCTTGATTACCGACCACAAGCCTCTTGAAGTCATATTTGGACCTAAAACAAAATCTTGCGCTGGTATCGAGCGATGTGTTTTGAGACTGCAGTCCTACAAGTATAAAGTAAAATATAGTCCAGGCAAAGATAATGTAGCAGACCCATTGTCTAGACTCTAGACTTTGTAAATTGGCAACAAATCCATCGACAATTTATGAAAACTATATTCATAGCATTGTAGAACACCTAAGACCGACAGCTATTTCAGTCAAAGATATCGGAGAGTGCTCTAAACTAGATTCGGAAATTCAGAAATTCAAAGAAGGTCTTTACAATGAAAACTGGGATGAGTCAGTCAAAAGGTATAACATTTTTCAGAACGAGCTATGTTTTTATGGAGATATGTTACTGAGGGGGACGAGGATTGTGATACCAGAAAAACTAAGAGAAGGGGTTCTAAAAGCTGCCCTGGCATCGTAGCCATGTAGAGCAGATTAAGGACCAAAGTTTGGTGGCCAAAATGTGACAAAGACACTGAAAATGTTTGTAAGTCGTGCAAAGGATGCACGCTAGTCTCAGTTCCCAATACCTAACCCACTGAAGACTCGTGAGTTACCTACAGAACCCTGGATTGATGTGGCAATCGATTTTATGGGGCCGTTGCCAAGCAATGACTATATTTTCGTCATTGTTGACTATTACAGTCGATATAATGACGCAAAAATATGTCGAACCATCACAAGTTCAGTTATTATCGTACATTTAAAAGACATATTCAGTCGGTTGGGAAATCCTGTCTCCATTACAGCAGATAATGGAAAGCAGTTTGTGAGCGCTGAGTTTAATGAATTTTGTAGGGAGCAAAACATTAGGATCTATCATACAATTCCCTACCATCCCCAACAAAATGGAGAAGTTGAGCGGCAAAACAGAGACATACTTAAGAGACTAAAAATAAGTCAAGCTGAAAAAAAGGATTGGAAGGAAGCGTAGACAGTTCCGATATAAATTGCCTATGGTTAGAGACATAAGTTACAATCCAGACGACGAAGAAATGAGAGACAAAGAGAAAGAATGTAAAGAAAAAGGTAAAGAGTATGCTTATCTTAAGAGGCGAGCTCGAAGTTGTGATCTAGAAGTTGGTGATCTGATAAGGTGTACATTAAAAACATGAACAAAACTAACAAACTAAGTTTAAGTTACGAGCCAACTACACATATAGTGGAGTCAAATAATAATGGAGACATCGAACTTATAAATGATGAAACAGGAAGTAGAATTAGACGAAATGTGGTGCACTTAAAGAAGGTGGAGGGCCAATGGAAGGTTTTGGGTGCAGACAACCGAGAAGACGGGGATACTGAAAGTAACAGTATGGAAACTTGAGAAGAATATTACTAATAGTTTATGAAGTAACAATAATAACTGACTTAAAAAATAATAAAGAAATAATGTTTTGTTGTTTTTATCGATGACGTATATGAATAAAAAATGATTTATTGGAGTACATATTTTCAATTAACTACTAGCTGAACCCGGTGCGCTTCGCTTCATCTATCTTCTCAAAATTTGCCCGCGCACTTAGTTATTCGGGTATGATAGAAAGGAAGTACGTAAAAGGATGCAATCACTGCTGTTCTATTTTTCAACTTCAATTTCCATTTATTTTTTCTATTTGCCTATGTGTCTGTCTATCTATCTGTCTGTCTGTCTATCTATCTGTCTGCCTATCTATCTGTCTGTATGTCTTTCTATCTGTCTGTCTGTCTTTCTATATGTCAGTGTGTCTGTCTGTCAGTCTATCTATCTATCTATCTATATATCTATCTATCTATCTATCTATCTATCTACCTATCTGTCTGTTTGCCTGTCTATCTGTCTGTCTGTCTGTCTGTCTGTCTGTCTGTCTATCTGTCTGTCTATCTATCTTTCTACCTATCTACCTATCCATCTGTCTCTCTGTCTGCCTGTCTTTTTGTCTATCTGCCTGTCCGTCTATCTATCTGTCTCTTTGCCTGTCTGTCTCTTTGTCTGTCTGTCTCTTTCTCTGTCTGTCTCTTTGTCTGTCTGTTTGTCTGTCGGTCTCTTTGTTTGTATGTCTGTCTATCTGTCTATCTATCTGTCCGTCTGTATGTCTGCTTGTCTGTCTATCTATCTATCTGCCTGTCTTTCTATCTATCTGTCTGTCTGTCTGTCAGTCGATCTATCTATCTATCTATCTATCTATCTATCTATCTATCTGTCTGTTTGTCTGTCTATCTATCTATCTATCTGTCTGTTTGTCTTCTGCCCCGCCCGGCTTCGCCCGTGTACTAAAATAGTCTTTTTTTTTTTTTTTTTTTTATTATTTTCAAAAATCGTTACAAATATGCATATGTATGTGTTACCTGCGAAGCTAATAGCTTATCTGCAGGTGGTTAGGTTTAAAAATGCAATTTAGCTTGAAAGTTTTAGGTTGGTAAGCATTTTTTATGAATCTAGCATGTTAAGTTACATACAATTTATTAACAAAACAATAGGAAATTAAATAAAAATGAAAATTTAGTTTTAAGTTATGGAATTCAGTCTTAAAAAGTACATTTTGGTTATCTTTTTACGTTTCTTAAAATTTCTAATATTTTTAATGTTGCTCGGTAAAGAATTTATAATTGTAGGCATTATGTGGGCAAGCTGTCTTCTTCCGTAATTGTTGTTTATTGCTGGTAGTTCGAGAAGGTGTTGAGCTCGTCTTCGCGTATTTTGAGCATGATTTATCGGGTGCTGAAAACGAGAGTCATCGCAGTACTCAAGGATTGCTGACATCTTGTAAATACTAGTTACATCTAGAACTTTAAAAACATTATTATTTTTATTTATAGTTTTCAATAAACGACATTGAATATTAAATATCTTATCGAGATGAGTTTTCGATGCATTTCCCCATGCTAATATTCCGTATCTTAAGCGGGATTCGGCTAATGAATAGTAGACCTGCCTCTGGACATCTGTGTTAGTGTATTTTTTTAGGTACACCATTGCAAAAAGAGTACTTTTCAATTGAAGCCGCAAGTTATTGATGTGCTCGTTCCAGATGAAGTGTTCATCAATTGTTCATCAAGTGTGGATTTGACCTCAATAGCATCACTTTTACACGTAGTTGGACATCCATCATTTTGGTGATATATTTTAATTGTAGCTGTTGGTTTATTTGGTGTGTGTATGTGCATTAACTTCGTCTTTGCAGAGTTGATAACCAAACTATGATCATGGCACCATTGTGACACCTTATCAAATTCATCCTGCATTGTTTTTATGGCGATATCAAGACTTCTATGCTTGACAACAATTGCAATGTCATCAGCATAGGCAAAGGCTGTAGCATTTTTGAACACACGTAGAAGCTCGTTTGTGAACAGGATGAATAATAAAGGACCCAATTTCGACCCCTGTGGTACGCCATATAGGCTCTGTGTTTCTCTGCTTATTTCATTAGATACTTTCACCCTTGCTGTTCGGCCTGATAGGTAGTCTTAAAACCAGTTAGCCGCCTTCCCCCTTATTCCAATTCTGTATAGGCTTTCTAAGAGTTTTTCGTGTACTAGTGTATCAAATGCTTTACTGAAATCAACGAACATTATAAGTATATGATGGCTCATGTTCAAGCCCACGGTTATCAGATTTGACAATTCTCCCAGTAGTCGTCCTGTACTTTTTCCCTTTTGGAAACCATACTGGTTTGGTTGCAGAATTTTATGTTTCTTAATGAAAAGTGTTAAACGGCTTACTACAACTTCTTCTAGACACTTGTCTACTACGGATAAAATTGAAATCGGTCTGTAGTTTCCTATATCTGTTTTCACTCCTCCTTTGTAAATGGGGCGAATGAAAGAGGTCTTAAGCAAATTAGGAACACGACCTTGATTGAGACTTTGATTTAAAATTGTTTGCAAAACTGGTGCTAGCATTATAACATTAGTCTTAAGATCTATTGGTCTTATGTTGTCGATTCCTGGACCTTTATTTGTCTGCAGACTGCACAGCATATCTCGCACTTCTGTCTCACTGATTTCTTCTAGGAACAAAGATTGGACGATATACAAATTTTGGTGACTCGACGTCTTTTGGTTGCATTTATGGATAATTTTAGATGCTTGGTTTGAAAATTGCTCAGCAAAGTCATCTACAACTGACGTAAGGTCCTTATCTTTAGCAAAGTTATTTGCAATTACTTCATCTATAGATAACTTTTTTCGCCCTAGAATTTCATTTATGAATCCCCAAGTTTTTCGTGGATCATTTTTAGGAAGTGCAAATTGTGTTTTATAGTAGCTAGATTTATCTATGAGTATGCGTTTGTTTACGAAGTTTCGGAAGTAAGAGTACTCTTTTTTATAACTTTGATTATGTGGGTTATTTTTGTATCTTCTATATAGATCATCTCTTTTCTTACAGATGCTGATCAATTCGGGCGTTATCCAAGGGTTATTTGCTCGCTTTCCTTTGTTCGTTGTTTCTGTTGTTGATTGTGTATATATATTACTAATTTTTTCGACAAACTTTCTGTAGAGACACTCAACATCGGATTCGCAACAAAGACTTTGCCAATTCGTTCGCTCAATCAATTGATTTACTTTATGTTGACTAATTTTACTATGCCTTTTATGGACAGCCTTACAGTCATTATTGTCAGTAGTAGCATACATGATAGCATAGTGATCAGATATACCAGTTTCAATAACTGCCGATGAGATACCACTTGGCGTGATACTGACGAATAAATGATCAATCAATGTTGACGAATTGGTGTTTAGATCTACACGTGTGCTTCCTCTTATGACATTCATTAAGCCTTTAGATGCCTTAATATCCAAGTAAGTTATTACTTGAGAGTCACATAAGTTATGTAAATTTATATTCATGTCTCCCAAAACTAAGATTTCTCCTCTGTTTTAATATGCATGTCTAATTCTTTTATAAATTCCGCGATATTTAACTTAGGTGGTCTATTATATAGCATGAATAAATTTCTTTTCATTTTTGCTTTGTATTTCTATGTCAATACTTTCATAGAACACGGTATTTACACAACTTCGTTTATAATAAATATTATTTTTTATGAATACTACTATTCCTCCTCCTCTGGTATCTTTTCTATTGAAAAATTCCGCATTGAATCCATTAATATTGTAAAATTCATTTTCTTCAGCTTTTATATTAATTTCATTTAAAACAATTACATCAAGAAAACATAAAATATTTTCAATTTCGTTACTTATTAGGTAAAACACTGTTCTAGTAATGTGGTTCTGGATAGAAATAAGAGCCGCAAAATCGGACAAACCACACCAAATGTTCAACGTGTGAATGAACAACTGCATAATCTTTCTATTATTTGGTTGTACTAAATTAAATGTTCGATTAAGTTACAAATACTTAAAATCTAATAATACTTTTTTATACCTTTATCTTTTATCAAAATGAAAGGGGTTTTAATCTTCATCGCTCTTCCGACTTCAAACGTCAAGTATAAATATTTTTAAGAATTTCTGAATTTTCAACGCAATGATATCTTTAAAGGATTTTATGGCCTTTTGCTTGGTATCGGAAGAGTATCTGGTAGCTTAATAACTTAAGACTGATTTTGGAACAGTTTTTGTACTGTTACAAGTGAGGTATGGGGTTTAGCATTGCACTGTAATAGTATCATACCATGCCATTGCATGCACTACTTACATATGTATGTCTTTTTCCTCAGAAAATTGTATGGCGTTTTTCGTTTCTCGTGTTTAATGCAATGTAAAGTCAATCAGAATGTCACCATCAACTTTTTTTGTTTCTTTCCCTTAATATAGAATTTGTTAATAACTCGACTCCAGCGCCACCTATCGGGTCCAGATCCTTAGTTTATTCTTATTTATCCTTCCTCAGGTCCCAGACTATCACTTTGCCAAATCTCATTACAATCGATTCAGCGGTTTAGGCCAGAAATTTTTTTTTTAATAACTTGACTCCAGCGCCACCTAGCTGGCGGTTTTAATGCCTATGTCCTTCACCAGGTCGCAGACTATCTCTTTGTCAAATTACATTGCAATCGATTCAGCGGGATAGGCGTGAAAAGATTTTGTCAATAACTTGACTCTAGCTCCACCTAGCGGGTGGTTTTTATACCTACACTGCCGCTCATCTGAATAGGTTCACAATATATGATCTTACTTCTGCTCGCCTCTCTTAATGTATATTAAAAGTACACAACTTTGATAAGTACATATAGCAAGATTATTTATTTGTACTTATTTTGACTGAGAAAAACCAAACGAAAAAAATAACCGTTATTGTATTATGCTGCTTTGATCTTATTCTTCGAAAAAAATATGCGAATATTTTGGCTCATCAGAATAGGTTCAGTAGCTATAAGTTCAGATAACGTTGAGATAAGCTAACAAATCGTAACGGTTTTTTGGTATTCGATAGTTATAATTATTTTCCACTATGTGTTTTGAAAATGGGTCGCGATAACCCTTTAACGTAGGACGAAAAGGACCAAATCAAAGCGTTTAGTGAACTGGGCCTAAAACACCGTAATTTCGCAAAATAAGGAGGACGAATTCAAAATTTTCTTAGCAATTATTTGTGAAACGTGTTGAGCAACGGGAAAAATATGAAGGGAGGCGCAAATAACACAACTACAGAAACAGATAGGAGAGCCATCATCAGAGATGCGTGCTATTCTCACGCCGCTAATTCGAAAATAAAGGAAACAACCGGTGTTAGCTCTAACTTGGCTATGATAAAACATGTTATACCAACTGCTAAATATCCAAAGAGGCTGAAGCTAAAAAAAAAACCAGCAACTTATTGCCACTCGTAAAAAAATACGCCTTAAGTTCTGTCGTGAACATGACTTGGAAAACCGAATGGCAGCGTGTCGTTTTTTCTGACCAAAATACGTTCAATTTGGTGGAGCTAAATGGATATAACTTTTAGTTCCATGAATTGTGAAGAGGAGAACATCATTTGAGTCATCTCCTTAGCTGTGAAGGTAGTGTGGTGGTGTGGGGAGTATGTCCTACTAAGGAACTTGCACGCTTCAGTTGCTCACATCAGGAATGAACGCGTATTTTTTTACGAGTGGCAATAAGTTGCTGGTTTTTTTTTTTAGCTTCAGCCTCTTTAGATATTTAGCAGTTGGTATAACATGTTTTATCATAGCCAAGTTAGAGCTAACACCGGTTGTTTCCTTTATTTTCGAATTAGCGGCGTGAGAATAGCACGCATCTCTGATGATGGCTCTCCTATCTGTTTCTGTAGTTGTGTTATTTGCGCCTCCCTTCATATTTTTCCCGTTGCTCAACACGTTTTACAAATAATTGCTAAGAAAATTTTGAATTAGTCCTCTTTATTTTGCGAAATTACGGTGTTTAAGGCCCGATTCACTAAACGCTTTGATTTGGTCCTTTTCGTCCTACGTTAAAGGGTTATCGCGACCCATTTTCAAAACACATAGTGGAAAATAATTATAACTATCGAATACCAAAAAACCGTTACGATTTGTTAGCTTATCTCAACGTTATCTGAACTTATAGCTACTGAACCTATTCTGATGAGCCAAAATATTCGCATATTTTTTTCGAAGAATAAGATCAAAGCAGCATAATACAATAACTGTTATTTTTTTCGTTTGGTTTTTCTCCGTCAAATTAAGTACAAATAAATAATCTTGCTATATGTACTAAACAAAGTTGTGTAATTTTAATATACATTAAGAGAGGCGAGCAGAAGTAAGATCATATATTGTGAACCTATTCAGATGAGCGGCAGTGTATGTCCTTTCTCACGTCCCAGACTATCTCCTTGCCAAATTACATTACAATCGGTTCAGCGGTTTAGGCGTGAAAAGTTTTTGTCAATAACTTGACTCCAGCGCCACCTAGCGGGCGGTTTTTACACCTATGTCCTTCCTCAGGTCCCAGAATATCTCCTGGCCAAATAACATTGCAATCGGTTCAGCAGCCTCGGCGTGAAAAGGTTTTGTTAATAACATGACTCCAGTGCCACCTAGCGGGCTGTTTTTATGTCTATGTCCTTCCTCAGGTCCCATGTTATCTCCTTGCCAAATTACATTACAGCGGTTTAGGCGTGAAAAGGTTTTGTTAATAACTGGACTCCAGCGCCACCTAGCGGGTGGTTTTTAAGCCTATGTCCTTCCTCAGGTCCCAGGCTATCTCCTGACCAGGCGTGAAAAGTAAACGCACAAAAATATCAATTCATTTTTATATATATAGATTTTATATTCGAAGCTTTAAATGGAAACAAGTTAAATTATAACAAGGAAGGGATGTAGTGTATTGGTATAATACACATGCATCGATATAATTACTACTGTGTTTAAATATGTAAAATCTAATGCAAGGAGATCAAACTATTCATTTACTGTCGTCTCCGGCTATGTACCATGAAAGCTTATCAGGCGAAGAGAGTCAGTGTATAGACTTCAGCCGACGAGTGAAGACGCGGTGCATAGGCTAGCGAGCCGATACCACTTAATAGTACACAACAGTTGGGAAAATCTCACAATTGTTTGAAGCAATTGTCACGACGCTATTGTCAACCCATTTGAAAATAGCGGTTCCTCTCAAATTTGTTGACCGCAGCTCTTCCAATAACTTTACAGATGTGAAGAAATTGTCGAAATATGTGTATGTCAAATGGTAAACCAGGATATTTGAAATGTAAAACATCTGCAAACTGCAGTACCACACTTGCCCTCAAGCCCAATATACATACATATATTTCAGCTACTTGATCCTTGATAGAGCTCAAACCATTCAACATATCCAAGAAAACACTTAACGTGGGTATGGTAGCATGTTTTGCCACCGTCCTTTTAAAAAGGACAGTGCACTTTTTACAACAATAAACACATGGTGAACAATTTCAATTTAACTTTTTTTTTATTGCACATAGACAACAATACTTTTATTTATTTTTTAACAAAACTTGTTCCATTTCACAAATCAAATAAGTTTTTCTTACTTTTGTTTCTCCATTCCACACAAAACAAAAAATTAAAATGTTTTCACTTAAAAATCAAGTGCAAGATCTCCGAACAGCGCTTTTCTCAATTTTACTCGTAACTGTGATTTATTATATTGACAAAGAACAACAAAAGAAATTGGATTGCACTTACCCAAAAATTAAATATGTTTAAAATAGTACACCACTTTTAGTGTTCTTTTAAAATGACGGTGGCAATATCTGGGTTAATTAAATATTCAATTTTTTAAATTCAATTCAATTCTTATTTCAATCAATGTTTTCTAATTAACAATTACGAATCAATATGTATTTACTTAAATATAATATTTATGTCTAATATACTAGCTTAAATAGTGTACTTTACTCGAAATTACAAAGAGAAATATAACAGATACATCCTATAGTTATAAAACTAGTGGCGGGTGTATGGAACTTTATTAAAAAAAACATAAGGGAGAATTTATTGTGGGGTGAAAACATTTTGTTGAGATTTAAGATTGCAAAAAATACAGGAGTTAAGTTAATGAAGTTAAATTAAGTTAAAGCATAATATAAATATCATGAAGTTAAACCAAAACTCTGACAAGATTATTAATTTCACTGAAATCAAAACCCAACAACCACTTCTTAATAAGTCTGTTGAAAGCAAAGGATCTACGAATACTACGAAGTTCAAAGGGAAGCCGATTGAAGAGTCTGGGTGCCAAGGACGTATAAAAGTTGAAGAAGCGTATAGTGTTATGTGGAGGGATGGTTGCCAAACATCGTTGATTGCTGCGGAGGTTAGAGGCTGTTAAATTCTGATTCTATAAGCAGCCACTTCTTATATAAAATATTTTTAGGACTTTGTTAAAGTAAAGATGTCTAAGTGGGAGTATCTGCGAGTTACAGAATCTATAAAAGCTGTGATCACGGCTACTAGTAATGGCTGTATTTAATTGCTATGAGTCTCTCCCCAGCAAATGAGTCCATATTGCAGCTTAGATTGAACCAAGCCAAAATAAACTGTTTCTAAAAGCTTGCGAGAACAAAACTGACTTAGATGATACAGGACAAACGTTGCTGTCAATAAATACTTTTTCAATAAAGAAGTATGTACGGCCCAATTTAGTTTGCTGTCGATATTTAAACCCAAATACTTTAAAACAGATACGTTTTCGGTGGCAAAACATATAGGAGAACAGTCCAGATCAGAGTCGTATGTAATAGGGCTACTGTGCCTACTACAAATATCAGCACTTACACTTATTTTCCTACAGTCATTACTATGAAAAATAAACTTCGGATATTGCAACTCCAGTGGGGCGGGGTTGAAGAACATGAGCTTTGTTTTATCGCTAATGACTAGTTTATGTGAACCAAACCAGTGCCTTAAGGTTCCCAAGTCATGGTTAATGTCCGCCACTAAATCCAGTACAGAAGCAATATGAGCAAGCAATATCATCAGCAAATCCAGTTTTTACACCTTTAAGAGGCAGGTTAGAGATTGAATTAATATAAATAAGGAATAGCGTCGGGCCAAGTACTGAACCCTGTGGAACACCAATCCTAATATTCAGACACTCACTGAGACAGTCACCTATCTTAACCCTTTGTTTCCGGTCCTTAAGGTAAGAAGCAAACCATTTGAGAATGAAACCTCTAACGCAATAGCAATAGCAATAGCTCGTCCACTGTATCGAAAGCTTTTTTTATATCAATGAATAGCGCCGCAATAATTTTTTTATTATTTAAGCTATCGTGAACGTGCGAGCAGAAATTCAAAAGTGCGTCTTCAGTATTTTTGCCAGCCCTATAACCAAATTGATTAGGACTAAAGAAAAAACATCTATCGAGAAAGGAAATTACTCTCGCTTTGATCACCTTTTCGAAGAGTTTCGAAAATACAGGAAGCAGGGATATTGGCCTCTAATTATTTAAGGAATTCCTATCATCATTTTTGAAGATAGGTATAACTTTAGCAATCTTTAAGCTTTCCGGAAAGACACCGCTATAAATGCTTTTATTAAAAAGATATGCCAAAACATCAACAACATTTAGAGAAACATTCTTAACAAACGAATTTGAGTAGCTGTTTTTTGTGAACGAATTTGACTTATTCAATAACAAAATATTTTTATAAAGCTCGAAAGAAGAGATAGGTTCGAAGAAAAAACTATTTTGCGAGTCATATACATAGCTAAAGCTATGATTTGCACAAGAATTAGGAAGCATCAGGTCAAAGCCATCATCAGAGAGAGTATTTATCGCAACACTTGTAAATAATTCATTAAACTTATTTGCTATTTCTACTGAATTTTTGATTTCACTATCTTTAAACCTAATGTATGAAGGTAAATCAGGGGGAGCTTTTTTGTTAAATAATTCATTCACAATAGTCCACTCTTCTTTGAGGTTCCCTTTTACTTTATGGAATTTATCAATATAAAAGCTTTCTTTACAAATAGAAACTTCAGCATTTAAAATCTTAAGAAACAAGTCAAAAGCTAAAGAGGGATTGTTTTCGCTATAGTCTTTAGACCACTTTTCTTGTAATAAGCGTGCATTTAAATTATAAAAATTTACTTTTTTTTTTGGGTTCTGTCGGAAACTGGTGTTATCGTTTGTTTGTGCTGACCATTTTCAAAAATGAGGCAAGTCATACAATGATCAGTAATCCTAAAATCCGAAATTGCACTTGTGAGTGAAAGATTTGCATTCCGGTCAAGTCTAACAAAAATATGGTCGATACATGTTTGTGACGCATTAAAAATTCTTGTAGTCTCATTTATGCAAGAAGCAAACCCATTCACAGACATCAGTTCCAGATACTTTTCAACCACCGGACTTTGGGATAAAATATCTATGTTCATATCACCAACGATAAACACATTCTTCGAACAATCACTCGCAACGAGGGAAGACAGTTCTTCCTTACTCTTATCTTATTTTGAGGGCATCTAAAAAACAAGTGACCTTTACCATGTAAGAGCCCATTAAGTTTGAGCCAACAACAACACAATTTGTAGCCCAACAATCACCTATATATACAGCAACACCTCCCGCCGCATACGAGTTGTTACACTTAGTGTACAATTTATACCCAGGTATTTAAAAAAAATCCAATTCGCGATCGTAGATCCAAATCTCAGAGAGAAAAATAAAATGTGGTTTGTTAACAAATGATTCCAAGTGAACTACAAGTAGATCAAAATTTGCCCGTAAACTACGGATGTTTTGGTGAATAATAATGAAATTACTATTTATATCATGTTCACAACAGAAAACGCTACTAAAAGCATCTTTCTGATAGTTAATAGAAAAAGGAGAACTAAACAAATTATTATTAATTGGGTTTTTGTTTAAATTATGTTGTACATTTATCATAGCTAGAGATTAGTTTACAATTAAATATTAGACAATTTATCAAGATCTTCAAAAGAACAAATTCTGATAGCAGTATCCCCCTCTCTTTTACGCATTAAGATTGTACCATTATTTACCCATACAAATGAAAATTGTTTGTCAACTTTAAATTTTTTAGCTTTGTTGAAGAGAGCACGATTGAAATTTGATAGACTGTCGTTTACAAAAATCGGTTTATTGCCAAATTGTTTACCGAATATGCTAGAAGATAACTTCACTTTTCGTTTCTTGCTCATAATACTCTGCTTGCATTCCATATTCCTAAACTTGAAGCACACAATATGCGTAGACTCTGCAACCGCAGCTGAATCCCCAGATCTACATGTGGTGTTATTTCCAGGCACTTTGTTTACTATTTTCTTCAAAAAGCAGGATTTGATGTCAATTTCGGTAACCTTTTCACCTAAGCCATCAGCCAGAACTTTAACAGCAGAACTCAGAGCCAACTCAGAGAATACCAACAATGTCAATGCATTTGCGATACGATTTTCGCTGCAATGTGTTGACCATATTATGATGTAAATCGTTCACTTTACACTCAAGAGATCGTTTTTCAGCTTGTAAGGTGTTTATGAGCTGCAGCGCATTGGCATTTAATTGTTTAAGAGAGACGATCTCTCGGTACAACAAATCAAGAGTAATGACTGTGGGGGAGGTACAGCTGTCCTTTTCGACGGCGCCAGAAGTGTGTGGTGGCGATGACGGTTGTGGATTGAAAAAAGAGAGTACAGACTCCTCAACAGGTCCTGGTGACGTTATTGGCCGTATAGTGGTGACACAAGAGTCACCGATGAATTGCACATGATGAATAGGAGTTGGAGAGCGGAGCGACTTACGACGGTTCAACTTACATGGATCACAAAGAAATGGGATATTGTTTTTCCTCATATAGTCACAGTCAGATAGTTTGAGGTTGGTTCATTTTTGATGAAACAGAACTTTACACCCAGCACATTGAACTTTTCCATCAAAGCGCTCCACTTTAAGACCGCACACACAAGGCATTTATGTATGTAATTTATAATCAGAGTTGAGGTTGATTTACTTGATTATGATTTATAACCCGGCGAGAGGCACTGAAGGTATTGTTGATAAATTCAATGGCAACAATTCAGGAGCTAAGGGGCAAGATAATGAGGCATATTGTTGTAATAGAAGAGCAATTATTGCCTGGAAGTCCTGATAAATTTGAACAAATGGAATGTGCCGCCGAAGCCGTGGTGAACATTTGGCCGATATTATCATTTGTATCGATCAATAAGCATTATAAAATAAAGAAATCAAAATCATTTGAATGCAATCATTTTTTATTTACTGTACTTTCATAATCAAACAATACCTAATCATGTAAAGTGAACTACCTTAATTCGAAAGAAAAAAAGAGTGTGCGTTTTATTGGCCAAATCTGATTGAATCGAGATGACGGTCTTCAATTTCAGGCAACATGTCCGTTATCATGGCGCAATAACGGGCGCCACCTACAGATACGTTCCGGTGGGCCTCATTTTTGAAGAAATATGGACCGATGATTCAATCGGCTCATACACCACACCAAGCAGTTGTTTTGTCTAGATCTAATGTCAGCTCTTGAACATCTTCAGGTTGCTCGTCAGCCCAAATATGGCAATTTTGCTTATTGACGTACCCATTAAGCCAGAAATGGGCCTCAACGCTGAGCAAAATTTTGGTCGAAACAGTGGACCTTCTTTAAGCTTTTCAATAGCCCAAAGACTGAAACTGTGACATTTCGGAAGATCGGCCGCCTTAAATTTTTACCCGAGTTGATTTTTTTATGTTTTTAAACCAAGATCCTTACGAAAAATATGCTAAGTTGTTGCCTACGACAAGCCAAGCTGTTGAGAACCGCACGCCACCGTGTTTAGTTCCCAACTGCCACCACGTTCCTCACGCATCGCATCCATACTGGAATTCTCAGCACATTGGGACATTTCCAGTGCCTGCGAATCCCATGGTCGCGTTCAGCGATATTATTTCTCTGAATTTTCGGACAAAGAAAAAAGCGCTCAATAAAAAAAGAAAAAAGTATTTTGGGCTTACTCACAATTACCTTTATTACTAATAATTATACTTATTTATATTTTCAAAACTGATCGCAGAAGAAGCTCCTCCGAATCATCACCCTCGAGAAAAAAGGAATCAGTACTTTTAATTTACATTACTACGCGAACTACTCCGGTGGATTTTTGTGCAGATTTGGGGATGGGGGGACATACACCTAGCGTGCCATTTTATACAAAATAACTTTAGTTAGGTTGGGCCCTCGGCCATTGTTGATCGTTGGTTATCGCCTCGTGTCGTCTCGTTCTTTGTTATACGCTGTGATGGAGACCCATCCGTCTCATTTATGTTTACTTCTGTTTATTGTTGTTTAATATGAATCATTGTGTTGGTGCATGTTTTGGTTTGTTTTTCTGTTGTTTACGGTGGAGACTCATCCGTCTCATTAATGTTTTGTCGGCTTATTGGTTTTTTTCGTTTGTCTCGTTTACTGTTGGTGTTTTATGAAGGACCGCCTGTCGCTTCTGAGACCGCCCGTCTCCTTTTCTTAGGGAAATCAACTTACGGTTATGAGAAAACCGTAAGCCATTTCTAAGGCTCTGCTAGGCTTTCAACACAACAGGGGGAGAGACTTTCCATCACGGCCAACCCGCCAGTCTATTTTGCAAAAGTGAAAGGAAAGAAGAAATAAAAATGCTACTCTAATGGGACTTGTAGACTTAATTCTCGTCGTTATGCGACTTAATGTCCTTCGCGTGCCACGTACCGCGCTCTTTACCGTTCTCATCTTCGAGAACATACGTCCAAGGGGACACTCGTTTTCGAATGCGAAAGGGACCAACAAACAAACAAAGTTTTGCTGCATAGAAATTAGCGGCATCTGACAACGCGACATTTCGACGCCATTAACTCGTTCGGGAGATATTGAACATCTCTCCGTTAGAGGTTGTAGGCTTTCGCGGATCTCTTGGTTGCCGATTCTAGCTTCCTAGCTATTTGTTCCCTAAGCTTCCTATACTGTTCCCCTACACCTACGAAATCCTGGTCCCTATCGGATGGTTGCTCACTCAACGTCACCCGACCCAATTGTTGCAGTTTTTCCCGCCGCGAATAATTAATTTAAAAAAAACAACAAACAAAAATAAAACCGAGCTGCGCTCGCATGCAGCAGAGTCATAGCGTACATTATCACCTACCCCCGCTATTTTTTCTTGAGTATGTACGTACTGGATGTGGTCTATTTGGTTGCGTTTTATCCAATGGTGAAAATTGCTTTTCAAATTCGATGGTATGTATTAGGGCTCTCGGTTTTAGCCGTGTTTTTAAGTACACGTGTATTTGTGTCACGTGTACACGTGTAATAAAAAACTATTTACACGTGCATTTTTAATTACACGTGTATTTATAATTACACGTGTATTTAAAAATACACCAATCAGAAGGGCATACAAAATGTTGAAGATTTCACGTAATTCTATGCAGACACAAAAAAGTTATTGCTCCTTAACCCATTTTAGCCTAATGTTACATAAATGTAACACTGGATCACCTTATTTGTTTAAAACAATTACTATTTGTTTTTCATCGACTTCTGAGTTTAAAGTTCATGCAATGTAAAGTGTAAAGGATTCTAAAGAGAATAACACGAAAATACTGCATTTTGGTTGTGATTTTTTTGACAATAGAAGATTTTTTTCATATTTGAATTTGAGTTGATAGCAAAATGGGGATGAGCGGAAGGTAGGCATTTGTTTGTTAATTATTTTAGTGAACTTACTGTATATTGTAAGAAAAAATATGAATGTTGTGTTATTGTATAATATGTATAGAAGCAAATACCTGAAACAAAAATATTTTTTGGAAATCCGTTTGCCTGATCGCTCCGGTTTTTGGATGCTGTTACATATATGGTACGTTAGTCCGCATATAACATAACATAATTTGTGACAGAAAATACATTTATATAACATTAGTCCGTATGCAGCAGGTTTTGTATCTGATTACTTTTTGTATTATTCGTCTTGGTAGGATAAAACAAAGAGGTTACAACGGAACCGGAACCATCCGGGAAAATTGCATTCCGGCTTCTTGTCAGTTAAGAAATAAAAAGGAATTGAAGAATTCAAATCGTGGTACAATTGAATTGTAATTCTGCTGAAATGGGTTGACAGTTCCATCGTGAGTGTTGCGCCTATACTTTTTGGAAAAAATCCAGTTACAAAAGTGTCCACATATTTCCGGAAAGAGCATAAGCTATGGATCTTCCACGACCCTATTCAATTGCATGGTATAATGCAAACATGGGTGGCACGGACCGTATGGACCGAAATGTAAACAACTACCGAATAAGTGTTAGAGCGAAGAAATGGTGGTCGTCCATTTTAACTTGGCTTTGACTGATAGATGTTTCAAATCAAAACGCTTGGTTACTCCATAAAAAAGCTGGCTCCAATTTACCCGGACTTCAGTTCAAACATTCGATAGCACGGTTTTATTAGCGGACTCTTGGTGACCCGAAACCTCTTGATGGTTTTCGTAGACATAAAATGGAAACCGAACATGCTAATGCTCGCTACGATCGATTGGACCATTTGATTATTAAGATCCCCAATAAAAAAAGATGACGATGTGCAGGTTCGCTATGCAGATTACACTGTACTACAATGTGTTCTAAGTGCGATGTAGGCTTATGTGTAGCTTGCTTCCAGAAAAATCATTACATATCTTTAAATTTATGAAATAAATAAAAATATTACTGAAATAAAATGCACCGGGGTGTAGTGGTAAGTGCGCTGGACTACTACGCAATGCTGCCCGGCCCAACACCTAAAAGATCTTTTTCACGGTACCACCTCTTTCGAATGTATGACAAGCATTCAAAGAGTATCATTTGTCATGATGAGCTTCTCAACTTGCCGTTCGGAGTCGGCAAAAAACTGTAGGTCCCTTCCTATAATACGCACACACAAATGGTTTCGAGAAGCAGGGCCAGGTTCACCCTGAGCTGTAGCACCACTTAAAGTAAAGTAATACTGAAATAAAATACATGATTTGCTTGCATGTATACAGTCTTATTATTTATACGATTTTTGTGGTATCAGGACTATCGTTACATATATGTAACGGCCTAGTGTGACCAAACCTTATTAAAAAAAAAATTAAAAAAATCTGATCTAGGTTTCTGCACACAATACAAGCCGCGCCCTAAAATTTCAGGCTTGTATCGAACATTTTGGACTCTCGTCATTAATGGGTTAAACTTAAAATTGTTGTTCCAATTTTTTACTTAAAATGCTTTTTTCTCAAAACTTTTACTCAATAAAAAACTTTTTTTTACTTAACTTTTATCGTTAAACAATTGCCTAAAAATTATGTAAAACAATTTTTTCACGTACGATTAACAGAAGTTCTGGTAAAAATCATTTTTTGTCAGACAAATATGATAAAAAAAACCATACAAAACAACGAATTATTATAGCCAAAGGTTGGCTAAATCTACCAACACCCCCCGTTCAATTATTCTTTGTTTTGTCTGACAAAAAATGTTTTTTACTAGAACTTCTGTTAAACGTACGTGAAAAAATTGTAACATAATTTTCAGGCAATTTGCCAACAATAAAAGTTAAGTAAAAAAAAAGTTTTTTATTAAGTTTTGAGGAAAAAGCATTTTAAGTAATAAATTGGAACAACAAATTTTCATAATTTTAAGTTTAGGGAGCACTAACTTTTTTGTGGCTGCATAGAATTACATGAAGTTTTCAACATCGACTTTGCGGGAAACCAAACATTATATTACGTTTTTGTTAAATAAATAAAAAAAAAAAAAAAAAAAAAAAAAAAAAACATTTTTATGCGCTTTTGATTGGATCTCTAAAAAAAAAATCTATTTTTGTAGCTGTAGTAGTTCAGAAGTTGTATCAGTTAATGTGGTCTTACCATCAAATCGGAGGTCCCTTACTTCGACGGGCTACAACTTGGAGGGGTATGAAAATAGACCTCCTCTGCCCTACGATTTTTTTTTTTGCCAGAACTTCAGGAATCCCTAGTTAGGTGATTAAACCTCTTAACTGGGACACCCTGTATTATCGTGAGTTTAAATTTTATAAAAGTGAAGCCAACTTCACACATTGTTTGATATGAAGTTTGTATGAAGTATTTGATATTTCTTTTCTATAAAAAAGAACCTATAGTAGATTTGTAATCAGCATCAGCACCCTAATAATAAAGGAGCAAACAATAATAACTAGAACACCACAATTTTTTTTAAAATCTTCCGATTTCAGTACGAAACGACTGGACTAGTAGAGATGTTGGCTTTTTTTTAAATCATTAAATTTGAATTATAAAATTGCATTTATTTTTTATCGCCTACTGGATCAGCTGATCCATACAAAACGATCTAAAACTAAATACACGTGTAATTCTAAATACACGTGTTCATGCACGGATAATTTAATTACACGTGTAACACGTGTACACGTGTACACGTGCTATAGGGGGCATTAGTATGTATATAAGCGCACGAAACACATTCCTCGTAGAACGCGGATTTTCGTAATACCTACAACTGAATAATTTGTAGACGCTGTGCTGAGCTCAGTCTTTCCATGATGAAATGTCAAACAACACTGAGCAAAAATACCATGATAGTTTGACACGACTCACGCGCAGCGTTGCCAGGTTTTGATGGAACAAATCCCCTTCTTTCGCATGAAAACATTTTTTCCCCCCGATTTAACGTTTCCTTTTACCCGGTTTTTTCCCCGTTTTTCATTTACTTTCGATTTCGTTAATTTTCCAATAAAACACTACTTTCTATGCAGTTTAATTTTTTCTGTTAGCAACATAACAGAATAATAGCACTTACAGTATATAAAATAACTGAAAAAAAACATTTAAGTTATACATATGTACATACTTCATTCTATAATGGTTCTTTCTATGGGTATAAGAGTAACAAAATATGAAACTTAAAGTAAAAAACAAACAAATTTAAAACTTAAGAGGAAATTAAATTAATCATTTCACTTTAGTATTAAAATACTTTAAAGGAGCAAATACACATTCTTAAATGAAACATTTGTCAAATACAGTAGACATCGGTTATACAGGGATAGGATTTTGCTTAATTTGCCTCTTTTTTTTGCTTATTTGGAAGATAGTATCGACTTTACATAAACACGTTTCATGCCCTTCTGATTCCAAATATATGTATCTTATTTAGCCTTTTTTTGCCTTTTTTGCCGTTGTTGCCTTTTTCTGCCTTTTTTGCATATTTTGCTTTATTCTCAAGGTTGTTCGCTAAAAAAATAATGCTCGTATGTATGCATGTTCATCTGTGCAAACATTATGCTTCTTTCTCACAATACGTAATACGCATACTTACATTCCTAGATGCATTACAATTTAAAACGTCTAGTCTATGGGGAGAGACGAGAGTCAACATGGAAATATCGCACACTAGCGAATACCCTGCGTGCGTTGCTACGCTTTATAAAAAATACATATTGCATTACCGCCACCAAAAGTGTCGCTGCCCTGCGATCACTGATCTATATATATTTGTATGTATGTTTGTACATATCTACCCCCTTTAGTTTGAAAATTTTTATTGCTTGTGTGCATCAGTGATGGTAACTAAAAAAAGAAAAGTACCTACCAACGATGGAAAAAATCCCTACTTTGCTCTACACATTCGCAAAACTTCCCCTACAATTCCCAATACGTGATTTTTCAAAAGGGAGAATTTAGCACAATGTGTTTATCAAAAAAAAAAAATTCTTAATTTTATTTTATTTCTTTTCATAACAAACCAAAAACAGCACAAAATCAAATTTAAAATAAGGAACGGAATTGTACTGACAAATGCAAAAAAAAAAAACCTGAAAATTACAATTCGAAGTTAGATAGATAGATAGATTTTTATTTCGTCATAAAATTACAAAGGCAAGTCACCACACAATTTACAATACAGAGATATGATATGATATGTTTATCTTTCAACTGAAATATCCTTAAAAAAATTGAAATATTTACTTTACAAAGGATTTTTTTTTTTGAAGGGAAACAACGAGAAAACCCCTCAATTCAAGAAAAGAAAAAAAAAATTTGAATCCTGCAAGTATGACCGAATGATGCAAATCGAACTGAGATTTTTGTGACTTTTAGATACATATTTTGAGAGTTAGATAACATTTAGGCATTCATGAAATCATAAATTAAAACTCTGGAATAATTCAAATATGAACATAAAAAATAGGCGGGAGTTTTCAATATTGAAAGTCCCTACAAATTCGCTTATTTTAAAAATCTGTCCTTTTTTCCCTACGCGTTCATTTTTGAGCTCAAAATACCTACATGTAGAGATTTTCCCCTACGTTTACCATCACTGGTGTGCATTCATAAGTCCAACATTCAACAGTTACGATGGACAATGTGGATGATTGGAGAAATATTTCAAAAAGCTTCCTGCAAAATTTAGATTTAAAGCTCAGAGAAGAGTTCAATGAACAAGCTGAATCTTCCCTGCATAGACAAATCTACAACAAGCTCAACTTTCAACTACGATTTGGTGGAGTGGAACTATTTTCGAGATGAAAGCAGTACATTGTGTATCTCAACAATTTTTAAAGTCAGAGGAGAACTACTCCACCTTAATTTCAAGCCGCATAGAGAAGATCTCCCCATAATATGCTCCCTCTGTAACCTTGGGGTGCGAGAACATTGTTTTCCACTTCCTGTCTGTGTATCGAATTCTGACGGATATAAGACAAGTTTACTACGAGAGCGCGGTTATGTCTTCAGAGAGAACCTTGTTCATCCTGAACGGTGGTGACGGCTGGACCTCACTCATCGCATATTGCAAAGAAGCATTGAGCTACAGAACCAAGATAATTGCCGAAGAATTTTAGTGATATTTTAAATTAAATAGATATGAAATATTTGGGTTTTCGTTTATCCCAACCCATCAATTTGTGTGTCTAAAATTGTTTGCACCGACCTTTTGAGACCAAAAAAATAATTTTACTTTTTTGTTTCATAAAGGAAAAGTTTGGTTTTCCCGCCTTTTCCGGTTACATAAAATAGCTTAAAATTTACCTTAATACTTGCTTATTCAGGAATCACCATAAACAGTTGCGAAAGTTTGCGATGTTGCAAGATATTGCCAAGGAAAGTTTGTATAAAAAATACATTATAAGCGATGAGACATTTTTTTTTTTCATTTATAATATATTTAAATCAAATGAAATTTTTTTCTCTTTATTTTTTCTTATCTTTTTCTTATTTTTCATACATTTTTTTAATTTTTTTTTTGGATTTTTTCGAAATATTTCTAATAGAATAAAATTTTACAAAATTACGTGTTAATTTACCAAAAATATATTTTTTACTTGTTTTCTGATAGACTTAAACAATAATTAACTATCAAAAACAAAAAAATTATTTTGGCCATGTTTTTTGGAAAATTCGCCTGTGTGTGACGCACTGTATTCCTGTGATATTTTTAATCTATGACTTTACTAAATAGTACATATTTATTTATTAAAAATGTCAATTTTTTTTTTTTTTTTTTTTTTGCCGAGGGTAGGTGAAAATCTTCCATAGACACTATGAGAATAGCAAGCGCGTGCTCATAGTAGTGTCAGATTCTTACTGACCAAAAACACCACCCTTCGATGTAAATTTGTTAGATACTGCAACTAAGTTATACTACTTATCAAGCAATTTTTCTATCACGAAATATAAACGTTTGGCAGGTTACTTTCCAATGAAAGATCCTGCATGTTCCCCAATTTAGACGCGGTTAATCCTTATCTCGCCAAGCCAAGGTTTTGTTCTTTGTAGTCGGCGCAATAAATTGCTCTCATCCAAAATAAGTAGGACTGTATTATTAACATGTCCGATTAGTCGGTTTCTATGTTTTCGCGCGAAGCTTCTAGTTTCAGCTTCGATTGTCGGAATTCCGAGATCCCTGTGGATATCGTCGTTTCTAGCATACCACGGTGCTTGGACAATTTCTCTTAGCACTTTATTTTGAAAGGTTTGTAAAATATTGGCATTTGTTTTCTTGGTACAACCCCAAAGTTGAATACCGTAGGTCCACACCGGCTTTAGCACTTGCTTGTATAAAAGTAGTTTGTTCTCGGTACTGAGGTGGGAATGTTTTCCGATCAACCAGTACATTTCTCTATATTTGATATCTAGTTCTTTACGTTTCATTTTCACGTGCGAATTCCACTTCAACCTTGCGTCGAGTGTCATTCCCAGGTATTTGGCTTCATTTGCAAAGGGTATTCGGGCCAAATTTATAAAAATGGGCAAGTCATTAATTTTCCTATAAGTGAAATTCACGTGAACAGATTTAGTTCCGTTAAGGGCGATCCGCCAGTCCTTCGTCCATTAATTTACTTTATTTAATGCGTTTTGCAGTTTGGCAGTCGTTTCCTCGATTGTTTTACCTACCGCTAGGATAGCGGTGTCGTCGGCAAACGTAGCAAGGATAGTGCCATCTTCTTTCGGTATATCACGAGTATATAACTGATGGAGAAGCGGCCCCAGAACGCTTCCTTGCGGTACGCTGGCCAAAATTTCTTTGAGCTCGGAGTATTCGTTTCCATTTCTAACACGGAAGAGTCTATTCCCGAGATATGAATTCAAAATCTCGTATAGGTTTGCGGGAAGTACTTGTCGTAGTTTGCATTTCAAGCCATCGTGCCACACATTATCAAAGGCTTGCGACCGGTTGGAGACGCCTTAGTAATATCCTTTCGAAAATTTTGGATATGACGGGAAGAAGCGATATTGGTCTGTATGATTTTACTTCATATGACGGTTTTCCTGGTTTTAAAACCATTATGACTTCCGCAACTTTCCATTGGCTCGGTACGTGTTTTAATCTGAGTGCAGCATTTATAATATGGAGAAGCTTAATTAATGCTTTTCTAGGTAAGGCTTTGAGAATTTCTCCGGTAATCAAATCATAACCAGGAGCTTTCTTAGGTTTTAGTTTCGCGATCTCACGTTCGAGTTCTCTAAGCGTCGCAGATCTGCGCGTTGACCAACGTTCGGTTTAAAGGTTTCTTCCAAATGGGCGGCAAAAATATCCGCTTTTTCTTTATCTTCCCTTGCCCATTCATTTTGATTGATTTTAAGTGGCGGCGCAGGCATTTTGGGCCTTTTAGTGCCTTTTACGGCTTTCCAAAGGGAATAATTGGAATCTTTTTTCGCTGTTAAACTCTCAAGGTAAGAGCCTATCGCACGATTTTTAAAATCCTTAATGCTATTCTTTAACAAATTGCAGAGACGATTCAGATATGCTTTATGCTGTGGAGCACGACTCTGTTGCCATGTTTTACGCGCTTTTCTTTTTTCCCTGATTAATTCTTTTATTTCAGAAGGATATCGTAGACCGTATTTGTCCGGCGTTTTTCTTGGATTGGGCGTATTATTCCAAGAGGCGAGCTGTACTATCTGAACGAAGCGATCGACTTCAACCTCAAGTTCATAGGGTGTCGTAAGCGGTACGCTCAGTTCAACATTTACTTCGATTTCGTTCCTAAAGCCTTCCCAGTTAGTTGTTCTACCAGTTAATTTCGCTGGCTCTCGGTTATATACTAGTTTTTCGCTCAATGTCAAAATAACTGGGGAATGATCAGACGACAGATCAAAGCTCTCTTCAACTTTTATGTGGTTGTTAGATATTCCTTTCACTACGAAGAAATCGATCAGGTCAGGTATTTTCAAAGTATCAGCTGCCCAGTAAGTCGGTTTGCCCGTCGAATGAAAATCACAACTGTACTCCATACCTGCCCCATAGAGCATTCTACCTTTTTGCGAGATGTATCTAGAGCCCCAGAACGTATGTTTCGCGTTAAAATCGCCGCCAATAATGAAATTAGGTTTCAGCGATTTAAATAAGTTAGTAAAATCACTTTTTTCAAGCGCGGAACGCGGTGGACAGTAGATAGATGAGATTTTAATAGTACGCTGACTATTTTTAACTCGAATTGTGCACAGTTGCAGAGTTTCAAGCTCTATGTTTAGGTCTTC